>OX940791.1:37664018-38945874 GCA_954870985.1 Trifolium fragiferum
GTCAAAATTTATTTATCAAATTCTTAAAATAGAATAATAAATCCTCAAGTAAGAATGAAATAAGTAATGTAAAGAATAATTGTTTAATTATAATCACATATATATTAGTTTATTTGACTAATTTCGGTGAATGAATATAATAAATAAGATTATGGTTCTTAAAGATAAATATAGTGTCTCGCAATATCTAACTCTTTATACATAAAATAAAATGGTGAACAAATGATAAATTAAGAAAATTGCTAAAAGACATATATAAAATATTGGAATGTTACAATTTATAATTGGTTTTTTGTTATTGGATTGGTGTGGTCTTTTTATAAAATGGATTTGGTTATTAAAATTGGATTTAATTTGGTTAGTAGTTTGGTTATGATTAATTTGATATTTTGCACACCCCTACCGGCTACCGTCAACTATGTGGATATGATTGTTGAGTAACGAAACATATCATACTTGACAATAGATGTTAAAATTAGAGGTGTTTGTGAATCATATCGGACCGTTTTAGCCAAATTCTGAAATTCGTTACCTGAGTCAACTTTGAATTGGGCGTAAAACTCAATATTTTTTTTATAATAAACTTGGACCGACCCGATTTGGTGGTGAATATGTTAGTCAAGTTTGATGAACGGGTCATTAGATATAAATTTTAAAAAAATTCCAAAAACCAAAATATAGTTAAATGATATATTATCACTTTAAAATTTTAAAATTTAGACTAAATTTTACTATTTAACTCGTTGTCTGAATCAAATTGTTTTGGCGTTGAATAGGTTTGTTCGAATTGCATCCAAATATAAACGAATTCAGATAAAATGTGGATCGAGTTGGATTGAGTTAAACAGATCATTTGAATCCATGAACACCCGTTATTAAAATGAGTTGATAAGCATTTACGCTCTTCCATCCATTAAAACGTCTTTTAACTAATGCAACTTTGAGGGTTTACAAAAGACCCAAAGCAGACAAGACTTATTAAAAAAACAGTGTTGTGTACTTGAAGTTGGAAAATATTTTACAAAATTGTTATGAAGCTCCTTTGCCATATATTTTTCTTCTTGAATCTTCTTGGCTTTTCAACAACAATTTTATTTCATGTATGTATTTATGGCGAGTTCTACCATGAAAGACTCAAGTCTTCCATGGTACACAAGTTATAAAAAATATCATAACGAATATGAATTTTATAAAATTTACTGTTTTTTTTAAAGATCAAAGAGGTGGGAAGCAAAGAGCTAACCACCCAAAAATTTATTGAAAGATGAAGAACGAAGCAAATACAAGAAGGAGGGGACTAGGCCAAAACTCCAACTAAATAAGACAATGACGAAAACTTGGAAAACCAAGCTTATTACGATCTAAACTATGCTGTAGAAATGAAGGAGCTTGCACCCACGTACACAAAGAAGGAATAGTTAACCCATGGTTGGCCAAAAGATCTGCAGGCTGGTTACCCTACCTATAAATATGTGTGACGACACAATTCATATGTTGTTTCAAATGAAGCATATTATTCCACCTGTTTCTTATAAACCACGCTACCTTCGTGTTAGGGTTTTTGAAAGCCTCCACAACGGCAATAGAATCTGTTTCAAGCCAAATGTAATTCCAGTTAAGCTGAGAAGCAAGCTCTAAAGCACGCATTGCACCACTCAACTCAGCCACCAAAGAAGTCTTAAACCCTAATGGCTCGGCAAAACCATAAAGAAACTCAGCTGCATGATTCCTAAATAAACCACCACAAGCCGAACTCCCACGATTCCCATTGGACGCGCCATCAATGTTGCATTTCACCCAATTGAACATAGGAGGATGCCAGTAAATTTCTTTCACCATAGGGACCCTAGGAGAATGAATATTAATCTTGAAAGCTTTTAAGAAAACAAAATCCCTAAGAGAGCTTGATGAAGTCTTGCTTGTCTTGTTTCCTGACAGGGAAGTGTGAGAGATGATTAAAGATATTGCAGCTTTCCAAGGAATGAGATTATGATGAAAACGAGCCTGATTCCTGACATGCCAAATCGTGTTAACTAAGTGAACCAAAGCAGCTGTAATTGTAACCTTACTCTGGGGAGACCAACCCAAATCACATAACTTCCACATATCATCCATAGATGTAAACTGTAAAGTCATGTTCAAATAACCAGCTAACCAGAACCAAAGCTTGATAAACTCACATTCAAAAAATATATGAAAGGAAGATTCCACGTGTTTTTGACAAAGGTTGCACATAGAAGGAATAACACACCCTCTGACCATAAGGTTCTCATCAGTTGGGACCTTCCCTAACATCATTCTCCACACCAAGAGAGCTTTTGATGGAGGTATCTCTGGAATCCAAATCAACTTAGCCCAATGTAAATCTTGATAAGACTGCTTCTTGAATTCATAAGCTTGCTTCAACTCTAAATCACCAGAATCTGTATAAAACCAAAGAAGCTTGTCCTGAGTAGGTGTAATAGGTATATGATTTTGCTGGAGAAGAGCCCTGAGAGTAGGATACATCATCAAAAGAGGCTCAGGCACACTCCATTTACCATCTTCAATAAAGTCCTTCACTGTAGCAGACAAGGATGCCCTAACTTGCTGTGGTATCTGAAGTTGATCAACCAAGGGAGTACCTATCCAGTTATCATTCCAAAATTTAATGTTTGCACCATCACCTAGTAGCCAAAGAGAATTGTCAAAGATGATAGCCACTTCCTCTTTAATGCTGCTCCAGATAGAGGAAAAAATCTTATATTGGATTGGTCATCTTCTCCTCCAAACCCTATCTCTGAGAAGAGCTGCCCAAGAAGCTTGTGAATTGAAGAAAGTCCAACAAAGCTTGAGATTACAGGCTGAATTTAGATGTATTAGGGATCTAATGTTCAAACCACCCTGGGAAAAAGGTCTGCATATTTTGTTCCATGACACTGTGATAAGCTTCTTTCTACCTATATCCCCACTCCAAATAAAATTCCTAATACATTTCTCTAGGTCCTTAAGCAAAGACACTGGCCAAGAGTATAAAGATATACTATAAGTTAACATGCTTAAGATGACAGACCTCACCAATTGAACCCTGCCTGCAATAGATAGTAAGGAAGCCTTCCAAGATGACAACTTCAACTTTATACTGTCAGCAATAGGCTGTAAATGAAAAGCTTTTGGCTTACCTTTGAAAATGGGGACACCAAGGTAATTGAAAGGAAGAGAGCCTGTGTTGAACTGCAGAAGTTGGACAATTACAGCTAGTCTTCTAGGAGAGATATCCCCAGCAAAAATGGTGGATTTGGAATTACTAATAACTTGGCCAGAAGTTAGGGCATAACTATCAAACAGATCTTTAAGAGCCTTCAAACCTGCCAAATGACCCTTGCAAAATATCATCATGTCATATGCATAAAAAGAATGGGAGGGGATAAAAGAATTCCTGGTACCCCTGATCAGCTTCAACTTTCCTTGAGAAACAAGCCTTGTGATGCTTCTACTCAAAACTTCTTTTGCTAGACAAAACAATAAGGGTGATAGTGGATCACCCTGCCTTACTCCCTGATGACAGGAATTTCTGCAGTATTTTAGATAGTATTATTAGTAGTAAATTGACCAAAACAGACCCAAATATCAAGAAGAACCTGAAGAATCGAGAAAAAGCTTCAAGACAAGGTGAAGATATGCAAAAGACAAGAAAAAGCCCAAAAATGAAGAAAAGCAGCCCATCCTGTCACGATGGCTTCCAACGTGACACGATGAGAGCTGCTTGCTCGCCAAGACAGAATCAATTATATTTTTGAAAAGAATCTTAGCATCGTATCACAATGGCTCACAGCGCAATACGATGGCTTTGCGTGGAGATCACGCAGATCAAATGCAGAGGATCAGTTATAATTTTAAACTGAATCTGCTCATCCTGGCACGATGGACTTAGCGTGCCACGATGGCTTGCTGAGGCCCATTACGAAAAGTATAAATAGAGCCTCCAAAATGCATTATTTTTCATTCAGAAATAGAAGAACTTTCTATTCCTTTTGGAGAGAGGTTCGGATGAGCTCTAAGGGCATAGTTTTATCCCCTTACGGGAAAACTAACTCAGCAAGGTATGATTATTTAGGTTTTTCTATTAGGTTCTTGTAAATTAATTATGTTTAGTCTTTTGTAATAATTCCTTTAGGTTGTGGTGGAGAAGATGAACTCCTCGATGAATGCTTGGGTCATGTAATTGAGTCAAAGTTATAATAAATCGTCTTTATAAATTATTATTTGTTATTTGTTTTCTTGCTTTAATATAGTTAGCCGGAATCTTGGCCGGATAAACGGCGACGTCTTAGAATAAATAATTAGGGTTTACTTTAATCGTAGCACATTAGGGTTCTCTCTATTATTTGTCCGGAACTAGTAATAAATAACACTAGGTTAAAGGAACGGCACAACAATCTTGAACTAGTTATGAATTAATAATTAGAGGAAGAATCAGGAACTTGTTGTAAAAACAATTAGAACTGAATAACCGTAACTAAGATCTAGCGGTATTGGATGGTCGATGGTCATAATGCATGTTTGTAAATAACTCTACCTAGTAATTTAGGGTATGTGACAAAGCGAGGTTAGGCTCTCGTATGTACCTTAGTTACAAAAGTAGTGGGACTTTGCCTACATAGGGTAGCAGTAAGGTGTTACTACATCAAGGATAGAATCGACGCCCGATAATAGTACGAATGATTATGTTATACACCGATTATGCCAAGTATGAGTGAGGGAGTAAGTTCAACCACCATACATATCCTCTATGTTTCTGAATCAAACCTTTTATTTTCTTGCAACGCATATCGCTATTTTTATAATTAAAAACCTTTTTCCTAAAAACCAAAGCGAGTGCAAAAACACATGAACTAGAATAGTACTAGCGAAGGTTTGACACGATCCTTGTGGATACGAACTCATTTTAGACACCTAGAGTGTGAATTATTGCTCGACGACAAACTGGTCCACTTGCCAGAACGAAGTCAAGCATTTGGCGCCGCTGCCGGGGATTGTGTTCACAAAACTTTGTTAGAATTATTCTAGTTTGTCAAAAAAATTTTAAAAATACGAAAAATTTAAAAAATCAAAAATCTTGTTAATGATTGTGGATTTAGAACTGTGAAATTCAGGCTAAGGCAAAGTCAAGGTATTTAAGCAATCCTAGTGATCCATCTCACTTACCTGGGAATTTTCATGGTGACAAAAACACATGAAACAAAACCAAAAATAGTTATAAATATATTTTCCAGTGCTACTGATGGTATTCATTTGTTGTGCTTGATAACAGATATCCTGGAGTTTGAGTACTTCGACGAGCCAGAGAAAGAGCTAAGGAAAACACTGAGAGCTCTAAAGCTAGCAGAAACCAGTAATCTCGAGAAAGAAGGAGAGCCTACCACCAAAGCCATGGGGGACGAACAAAGAATCACTATGGGAGATTACTGCAAGATGACTGACAATGATCAGATCTCACTGGGGTTCCAGTCGGCAAACCCAGCTAACTTTGATATCAAAGGTAACGTTCTTACAGGTTTGCGGGAGAATCAGTTTGACGGCCACACCAACAATGATCCTTGGGATCATTTGTCAAAGTTTTCAGAGACTTGTCAGATACAGAAGGTGGCGGAAAATGTCACAGAGGACCAGAAGAAGTTGCGGTTGTTTGCTTTTTCTCTTACAGGTCCAGCAAAAGATTGGCTTCAATGTTTGCCAAGGGGATCAATCACCACATGGAAGGAGCTTGAAGACAAGTTCCTTTAGAGGTTCTTTACTCACACTTTATTCCAGAAGCGGAAATCTGAGATCTTGAGTTTCAAACAGCATGAATCTGAAACGATGTGTGAAGCTTATGAACGCTTCAAATTGCTCATGAGGAGGTGTCCTAACCACAACATTAATGCTATGGAGCAGATGCAGATATTCACAGCAGGTATGAAAATGCAACATCGCATGATACTTGATGCCTCGGCAGGTGGGTCTATCAAAATCAAGACCTATGCAGAGACCAAGGATCTAGTTGAACAGATGTGCCAGAACGAATACAACACGAGCAATGACAGGAATGAGAAGACACCTGGAATCATCAAGGTGGACAAAGAAATTGCTTACAAGGTAGAGATAGAGCTACTGAAGAGGCAACTTGCTGAGAAAGAGAAAGAGGTAAAAGAAGCTAGTGCGAAACAGGTAGAAGGAGTCTATGACTTCTGCCTAGAAGATCACCCGAATGGGCAATGTTTGCCATAAGGTACAGAGCAGGTGAACTATATGGGAAACAACTACAACCCAGGTTGGAGTAAGCACCCAATTTTATGTTGGGACCAGACAGGAAACAAAGCTCAAGAAGCACCTCAACCAAGAAAGCCATCTCCTTTGGAGGAGTTACTCATAAAGTTTGCAAGCATGAGCAAGACAAATTTTGAAAGCATCCAGAATATAGTAACCAACTAGGGGGCGGCCATCAAAAGTCTTGAAACCCATATTGGTCAGCTGTCCAAATTGGTAAGTACTCATGTTTCTAAAGACATTGCAGGTAATACGGTGGACAACCCAAAGGAGGAGTGCAAAGCGTTGAAAGAGCCAAAGCCACAACGCGATTATAGCCAGATAGATATGATACAATTCAACGAGTTCGAGGAATGGTTCGAAGAAGAGTTCGAAATGACTCTAGAAGAAACCTATGACGAGTACTTAAGTGAATTGGAGGAATACAGAAGCGACCTAGATGATGGAACAAAGCTACCAACCAAAAAGAAAGATCCTGGAAGCGTCACCACGATCTGTCAAATTGGGGATAAAGGAGTGGTTGTGTTATGTGATGTGGGCTCAAGTGTGAATGTCATGTCATTATCGTTGGCGGACAAATTAAAGCTCAAATTACAAACCACGGGTACATTAAAAGAACTATAATTGGCTAACCAATCAACCATTCGATCAGCAGGTACAGTAGAAGATGTCCTGATGAAAGTCTAAGACCTGGTTTTTCCAGTACACTTTATGATCCTAGACATGGAAGAAGATGAAGAACATCCCATCATCTTGGGAAGACCATTCCTGGCTACTAGCAGGGCCATTATTAACATGGATCTTGCTGAGATGACACTAAGGAGTGGAGAACAGGTAATCACCATTCCAACTTCCAAGACGAACAGGGACGAATGCTGCAAGCTCGAATGGAAGAATGAAGAAGTTACACCATCGACTCCAGCTCAGGTGAATTTGAAGATAGAGATAGAGGAGTGATCAGTGCATTTAGATGCACATTCTTCTACTATTGTACTTAGGCATTTCTATAGTTTGTTTTACTATTTTTACTATTTTATTGTGTTTTTAGATTTAAGTTTATTTTTGCCTTTATTTTATTTTCGTATTTATTTTCAGCATTAGTAGCTATTTGATACATGTTCACTGTGCAGATCATAACTTGTGCTTCGAGTATCGGATTGAGGCGTGGAAATATGCGTTGGAAAGCTAAGAGAAAGAGATACAAGTTATGTGTTGAATGGAAAAGTTGGTTCGGACTGCAGAAGCCTTTAATATTTCGTGGAAGTTCCAGACTTAATGTAGACTCAAATAAATTTGGCCCAAACTTATGTTTTTGGTCCATGACCTTTGGATTTCATTTTTTTCTTCTATTTATTAAACTCAAACCAGAAATGGATGGTCATATGCTGCATACAGTACTGTTCCTGAAAATATTGGGAAGTTTGGCATATTTGTAATGGAGAACTAAGAACCAAGTGTAAGTGCACCAGTTCATCCTCATGTTTTAATAATTGTCAAAACACATGAAAATAGAGTAGAACATATTTTGGCAACATTACAAATGACTTGACAGCGTGAAACCTTTTAAAACTTTGAAAAACTGATTTTTAGGTATTATGTATCGATACATAAACATGTGTATCGATACAAATGTCCTGCAATTACTTCAGACTGATTTTGTGCAATTTGTATCGATACATATATCACTTGTATTGATACAAAAGTGGTCACTCAGAGGCAGAAGGTCATCTGTGTATCGAATCATGCTTGCATGTATCGATACACACCCCTGCTTCTCAGAAAACCTGTAAGTGCTTGATGTATCGAATCATGCTTGCATGATTTGATACATATCAGTCAAGATTTCAAGAAACTGATATATGTATCGATACACATACGTGTTTGTATCGATACATAGGTCAAAATTTTCAATTTGAACGCTGGTCAAAGGGTTTTGTATCGATACACGTATGTTAAATTTTGCCCAAAATTGCTCAATTCTGTTTTCTCTTTAAATAGCAATGTGGTGTGTCATTGTAACCGAGAGGAAACTAGTGAGAAAGTTCAGAAAACGCTTTGGATACAAATTGAGTGAGAATTTGCATCAAAGGTTTGATTCATCACAAATTCATCATCTTCATCAAGGATTGCAATCAAATTGGATTTTGAGTATGGGATCAATTCAATAAAGATTGTGTTTTTATGTGATAACGTTCGATACGGTTCGCGGTGAATCATAATCGTAGTCGGGTTGAATTGTGTGACGAAGGTTCTAGTGTTTCTCTCAAGTGATTCAAGATCGTGCGTGTCTTGAAGGATTCGACAACAAGAAACGAAGGACTCAGCTAGACGATCGGGTGCGGTTTGGCACAAGGTGGATCGTTGGAATCAGAGGGCGAAGTTTCGTTGTGTGTCAAGGTTATTCGCATTAGTTTACATTTTGTGTCGTTATAGGATTATAAGATTCAATTGTAAACTGTGCACTTTTTTTGTTCATCAAGTTTTTGATCTATAAACTCTCAAATAACCCGTTTGGTTATTTGAGGGGAGACGTACTCGGACAAACGCGTGGACGACGCGCAATCCGGGGAACTCCCTAATCACATCGTGTCTCTCTCTCTCTCTCTCTCTCTCTCTCTCTCTCTCTCTCTCTCTCTCTCTCTCTTGAATTTCATAATTTCGTTAATTTGTTAATCGATTGAATTTTTGGTGTTCGTATTGGTTCACAAAAATTCAATTGATTCTTGCTTGATTGTGATTGATTTGAATATTGATTTGTAACTTGCTTGGGACTGAATTTAAAATTGTTTAATTTCAATTTATTTTGAACTCGAACATTTTCGTATCTTTTCACAAAATCGTTCAAGGCTTAATACTACTTTTCTTTTGGTCAATCGGTGCGTAGACTACCGATCCGGTGGCTCTTCCGCTCGCTTGATTAAATTGAAACATTATTTTTTAAAAACCTCATTGTTTCAAGGATCACTTATTCAACCCCCCCTTCTAAGTGATAAGCCTAGTAGTCTAACAAGTGGTATCACGATCCCGGTTCAATTTTGTTTACAAAATTCGGTGGATTGTGCCAATTATTAGAAAACATGGCTTTCGCACCGAAAGGGGCGTATAATAGGGCTCCTATATTCAATGGAGATCATTTTGACTATTGGAAAAGTAGTATGCGCATTCACGTCAATTCTTTTGATGGTGAAGTGTTGAATGCTATTGAGGACGGTCCATTTGTTCCAACAATGACCGACCCCAATGGTGTTGTCATAAATAAGCCTATGGCACAATGGACGGATGATGAAAAGAAAAAGGTCAATTACGATGCAAAGGCACAAAACATACTTATTTCATCCCTTGGGATTGAACAATTTTATCATGTGTCGCATTGTTCTACGGCTAAGGAAATGTGGGATACATTAGTTACTCACTTTGAGGGAACTAATGAGGTCAAAATTTCGAAAATAAACACTTTAACCCAAGAGTTTGAGTTGTTCCATATGCAAGATGGTGAAACCATCGCGGATATGCAACAACGATTTGTTAAAATCACCAACAAGTTACATGGTCTAGGCAAACCAATCACTAATCAAGATGCTACTAACAAAATTTTGAGGTGTCTTAATAGGTCATGGCAACCTAAGGTCACCGCAATCAAAGAGGCGAATGATCTTACTACCTTGAACCTCACAACATTGTTTGGTAAGCTAACAGAACATGAACAAGTGCTTAGTTTGTTGGACAAGCATGAGAAAGGTGAGAAAAAGGAAAAACACCATGAAAAAGAAAAAGAAAAGGACAAGAGGTCAATTGCTCTAAAAGCCTCAAAGTCAAAGTCCAAAAAGGTTGAGCATGTGGAAAGTAGCTCAAGCGAAGATGATTCCGATGATGAGGAAATGGGACTCTTCGTTCGACGCTACAATAGATATGTGAGAAAGAATGGGATAAGGCATTCCGATGACAATCTTAAGAAGTTTCGGAAAGATAGTGGTTACCGCCGGAAGAATGAAGATGCTAGGTACTCCAAGAAAGGGATATGCTATGAGTGCGGCCAAGTTGGTCACTACAAGCCGGATTGTCCTAATCTCAAGAGAAAAGAGAAGGAGTCATCTTCAAACAAAAAGAGGAGCAAAGGAAAGAAAGCTTATGTTGCATGGGAGAGTAGTAGCTCTTCATCTCATTCATCATCAAGCTCTAGTTCAAGTAATGAAGGCGAAGTGGCTAATGTATGCCTCACAACTCATCATCACAAAAAGAAGGATAAAGCTCCCAAAAAGGTAAACCAAAATCCCTCTAGCATACTTCGTTAGAATATCATGATTTGCAAAGTGCGTTTGAGGATCTATGTAGTGAAACTAGGAAAGCTTTCAAACGATTAAAAGAAATTATAAAAATTAACAAAGCTCTTGAAAAGAAAGTTTCCGAAACGGAAGAAGAGTTGAAAGCTTTCAAGGTATCATTATTAGAAAGGTCAAGTGCATGTCATGATAATAGTGATATGGTTGGTTGTGATAATTGTGTCACTTTGTCCAAAAACATTAAGACTATCAAGGACAAAGTGAAAAATTCATCAAAACCTAGAGTCTCTCGTGAAGTTGATCCAAAATATGTTCAAAACACTTTGAAAGTCAAAAACAAAAATTCTAAACATTTCAAAATGGATCAAAAGAAGAGTGACTCACATATCACTTGTCACTATTGTTGTTGTGAAGGTCATACCATTGCAAAATGTAAAGCTAGGAAATTGTTGGTACCTAAGGGCGTATTGCAATGGATGCCAAAACTCAACAAAGCTTATTTACCTCACCAATTAGGACCCAATGAAAATTGGGTACCTCCTTCTTATGTCTAAATGTTGTAGGAAAAGTGCCTTGATAATCTAGAAAGAAGATGGTTTCTAAATAGTGGATGTTCAAGGCACATGACGGGTGATGCCTCGCTTTTTATTGAGTTTAAAGCAAAGGAGAAAGGCTATGTCACCTATGGAGACAACAATAAGGGCACTATTCTTGGTGTAGGTACTATTGGTAATCCCTCTACTATAACCATATCTAATGTTGTACTTGTGGATAACCTTAAGCACAACTTGTTGAGTGTTGCTAAGCTTTGTGATAAAGGGTTCATAATCAATTTCAAACCAACCTTTTGCACAATCGAAAGTAACAAAGACAAGAATGTGGTTCTTAAGGCTATTAGGCATGGAAATGTATACATGCTAGACCTAGATGATAATTGCCTAAGTGGTGCTAAGTGTCTCATAACCAAGAATGATGAGTCTTGGTTGTGGCATAGAAGGATGGCACATCTTAATTTCGATTTACTAAATAAGATAGTTTCTAAAGATCTTGTAGTCGGTCTACCTAAAATACGATTTTCAAAAGATCACTTGTGTGACGCATGCCAAATGGGTAAACAAACTAAGGCTTCTTTCAAATCTAAAAAGTTCATTTCAACTACTAAGCCTTTAGAGTTAATCCATATGGATCTTTTTGGACCATCAAGGACCAAAAGTATTGGTGTTAATTACTATGGACTTGTGATTGTAGACGATTACTCAAGATTTTGTTGGACATTATTCTTATCTAGTAAAAGCGATACCTTGCCCGCTTTCAAACAATTTGCTAAGATGATTCAAAATAAACTAGACCTTAAGATCATTTCTATTAGGAGTGATCATGGAGGCGAATTTGAAAACCATAAATTTGAGAAGTTTTGTTCTAAACATGGCATTGAGCACAATTTTTCGGCTCCACGTACACCACAACAAAATGGAGTAGTGGAGAGGAAAAATCATATTCTAGAAGAGCTAGCTAGGACTATGTTAAGTGGTCTTCCTATGTATTTTTGGGCCGATGCGATAAGCACCGCAAGTTATGTTCTAAATAGGGCGATTATTCAACCTATTTTGGACAAAACTCCCTATGAAATACTTAAAGGTAGAAAACCTAATCTTAGTCACTTGCGCTCTTTTGGATGCAAATGCTTCATTTTAAATAATGGAAAGGAGAATCTTGGCAAATTTGATCCAAAAGCGGATGAAGGCATTTTCTTAGGTTACTCATTATCTAGCAAAGCATATAGAGTATACAATAAGAGGTTACAAATTATTGAAGAATCGGTTCATGTAAACTTTGATGAGACTTTTCCGAAAGAAAACGGGGAAGGTAATTCTATTGGTGCAGGTGTCGACACAACATACATTTTAAAGGATAAAGAAGTTATTGGGAGTGATCAACCCTCAACGGAAGCTCCGAAAGAAAAGGACGATAAGCCGTCACCACCCAAAGAAGATAACGATGATGGAGGATCTTCTTCATCAAAGAATCATCACAAGGAAAGAGGAGCCGGTCTTGCAAAGGAATGACGTACTCTAAAGAACCATCCCATTGACAAAGTCTTAGGTGACATCGCAAAGGGAGTGGCTACTCGATCTCAAATAAGTAACTTCTGCTCTCATTATGCTTTTGTTTCACAAGTTGAACCTAAAAACTCAAAAACCGCATTACTTGATGAACATTGGATTCTTGCAATGCAAGAAGAACTAAATCAGTTTAAAAGAAATGATGTGTGGGATTTAGTACCACCTTCTTCAAGTCATCAAGTGATTGGGACACGTTGGATTTTTAGAAATAAACTCGATGAAAACGGTGTTATTGTTAGGAATAAGGCACGGTTGGTAGCTCAAGGCTACAACCAAGAGGAGGGCATTGATTATGAGGAGACGTATGCTCCGGTTGCTCGCCTCGAGGCCATTAGACTTTTATTAGCATATGCGTGCAATATGAACTTCAAGTTATACCAAATGGACGTTAAGAAGAGTGCCTTCCTAAATGGATACATAAATGAAGAAGTGTATGTTAAACAACCACCCGATTTTGAAAATCATGAACATCCGGACTATGTTTTCAAATTGAAAAGAGCTTTATATGGACTTAAGCAAGCTCCAAGAGCTTGGTATGATAGACTTGGCAAGTTTTTAATTAAAAACGGATATTCAAGAGGGAAGGTTGACACTACACTCTTCATTAAATGTAAGGGAAATGACGTCTTATTAGTTCAAATCTATGTTGATGATATTATTTTTGGTTCCACTAACCCATCTCTTGTCAAGAGCTTTTCGAGTCTTATGCAAGGTGAATTTGAAATGAGCATGATGGGTGAACTAACCTACTTCTTGGGACTACAAATCAAGCAACTAGAAGAAGGGACTTTCATCTATCAAACTAAATATTGCCTTGAGTTGCTCAAGAAGTTTAGGATGACGGATTCAAAACATATGGAAACTCACATGGCATCTACATGTGCTTTAAGCAAAGATGAAGAGGGTAAAGATGTGGAGATCACAAAATATAGAGGTATAATCGGATCCTTACTCTACCTAACGGCATCTAGGCCGGATATTATGTTTAGTGTTTGTATGTGTGCACGTTATCAATCATGTCCCAAAGAATCACACCTAAAAGCCGTAAAAAGGATTTTAAAATACTTGAAAGGAACATCAAACTTTGGCTTATGGTACTCTAAGGGGAATGATTGTTCTTTGGTAGGTTACTCCGATTCCGACTTTGCCGGTTGCAAGTTGGATAGGAAGAGTACTAGTGGAACATGTCACCTATTTTGTAATAGCTTGGTAAGTTGGCATAGCAAGAAACAAGTATCCGTTGCTTTATCAACCGCCGAGGCGGAATACGTTGCAGCCGGAAGTTGTTGTTCACAAATACTTTGGTTAAAACAACAACTTCTCGACTACGATTTAAAACTACAACGTATTCCAATCTTGTGTGACAACACTAGCGCCATAAACCTCACAAAGAACCCCGTGTTGCATTCAAGGACTAAACATATAGAGATTAGGCATAACTTTCTTCGAGATCATGTAGAAAAAGGGGATGTTGTCTTTGAGCATGTGGAATCGAAAAACCAACTTGCGGACATCTTTACAAAGCCACTTGCAACGGATCCTTTTATCTACATTCGCGGGGAATTAGGGATCCTTGACATCTCTAACTTAGCATGACATCCATTAAGAATGCACTTTATATATATATGTCATACTTCTTGGTAACTTGGAGTGTCATACAAAGGAAAGTGCATCAACACTTTACGGTACAAGGTTAAATCGTATCATCTCTATCTCCTCTTCTCGTGTCATTTTTTTTTGTTGCCTATGTGAATTCTTTTCAATTATCAACATAACGTTTTAGTTCAACTCAATACTTTCATATGTTTGCTCATTTCCAAAAAATTTGCTTTAAGATAAATAATAATTCTTGAAGTCCATATGTGTTAAATGGCAATTTGTGAAATGTTGATCAATTAATGATTCTATAATCTAACATGTTGCATAAATGCTATCAATGTATTTCATTTCTTCATGAACATCGTTACAATTTGATATGGCAACAGGATATTATGCACTTGGTGCATTGGTTTGTCTATTTCGTCCCATATTTGGATATGTTACTTGGTTAAAAATGTCGATGTGTTACGATATTCATGCGTTGGTTTTGGTTTGTTGTTCTACATTCCATGTTTGTCATGATATTTGGTATTCGGCATTGATATATTTTGGCATATCTTTGTATGTATTTATATTGGTTAGGAACTTTTATCATATATGTGCATTTCGACAAATGTAAGTGCACGATATGACTTGGGTCAAAATTGATTGAACTTGATACGTCTAATAGACTCTCTTCTTCTTTTTGATATTGTCAAAGAGGGAGAGATTTGGATGCACAAGCTAAGGATAAAAAGCTAAAGTGTCTTGAATATTATCTACTATGACAATCGCATTATGGCATCAACTCAGGGGGAGCGTGCTTATTGTTAGCCTTGGTGTTTAATTGCGTCTGTATACATATTGCTATTTTATTTGCATATTAGGTATAGGCTTAGTTAGCTTATGCATAGTTTTGACAATTATCAAAAAAGGGGAGAATGTAAGTGCACCAGTTCATCCTCATGTTTTAATAATTGTCAAAACACATGAAAATAGAGTAGAACATATTTTGGCAACATTACAAATGACTTGACAGCGTGAAACCTTTTAAAACTTTGAAAAACTGATTTTTAGGTATTATGTATCGATACATAAACATGTGTATCGATACAAATGTCCTGCAATTACTTCAGACTGATTTTGTGCAATTTGTATCGATACTTATATCACTTGTATCGAAACAAAAGTGGTCACTCAGAGGCAGAAGGTCATCTGTGTATCGAATCATGCTTGCATGTATCGATACACACCCCTGCTTCTCAGAAAAACTGTAAGTGCTTGATGTATCGAATCATGCTTGCATGATTTGATACATATCAGTCAAGATTTCAAGAAACTGATATATGTATCGATACACATACGTGTTTGTATCGATACATAGGTAAAAATTTTCAATTTGAACGCTGGTCAAAGGGTTTTGTATCGATACAAACCATCATTTGTATCGATACACGTATGTTAAATTTTGTCCAAAATTGCTCAGTTCTGTTTTCTCTTTAAATAGCAATGTGGTGTGTCATTGTAACCGAGGGGAAACTAGTGAGAAAGTTCAGAAAACGCTTTGGATACAAATTGAGTGAGAATTTGCATCAAAGGTTTGATTCATCACAAATTCATCATCTTCATCAAGGATTGCAATCAAATTGGATTTTGAGTATGGGATCAATTCAATAAAGATTGTGTTTTTGTGTGATAACGTTCGATACGGTTCGCGGTGAATCAGAATCGTAGTCGGGTTGAATTGTGTGACGAAGGTTCTAGTGTTTCTCTCAAGTGATTCAAAATCGTGCGTGTCTTGAAGGATTCGACAACAAGAAACGAAGGACTCAGCTGGACGATCGGGTGCGGTTTGGCACAAGGTGGATCGTTGGAATCAGAGGGCGAAGTTTCGTTGTGTGTCGAGGTTATTCGCATTAGTTTACATTTTGTGTCGTTATAGGATTATAAGATTCAATTGTAAACTGTGCACTCTTTTTGTTCATCAAGTTTTTGATCTATAAACTCTCAAATAACCCGTGGACGACGCGCAATCCGGGGAACTCCTTAATCACATCGTGTCTCTCTCTCTCTCTCTCTCTCTCTCTTTTGAATTTCATAATTTCGTTAATTTGTTAATCGATTGAATTTTTGGTGTTCGTATTGGTTCACAAAAATTCAATTGATTCTTGCTTGATTGTGATTGATTTGAATATTGATTTGTAACTTGCTTGGGACTGAATTTAAATTTGTTTAATTTCAATTTATTTTGAACTCGAACATTTTCGTATCTTTTCACAAAATCGTTCAAGGCTTAATACTACTTTTCTTTTGGTCAATCGGTGCGTAGATTACCGATCTGGTGGCTCTTCCGCTCGCTTGATTAAATTGAAACATTATTTTTTAAAAACCTCATTGTTTCAAGGATCAGTTATTCAACCCCCCCTTCTAAGTGATAAGCCTAGTAGTCTAACACCAAGGATCAATCTACTGTTCATGTTTCCGCCAAAACTTTGAGGTTTTATAATTTTAATCCAAATTCTTTTCCCTTTCAATATTCATTCTATATGTCTTGTATGCTTAATTCAAGTTATACGGAATGTTTTTTATTTAATTCGATTGGTTTATATTTCCTTGATATATTTCGTATTTTAGCGTTGCTTTATCGTTAAATTGCGAATGACAAATCGTGTTTGCTTAATTCACGAGTCTTGAATCCGTTTGCTTAATTCGGATAATAGGAATATAAACCTCATAGTGTCAATTTCGCTTGTTAATTGGTGCCATAATCGAATAGGGATTAGAATTCGCTTGGGGATTAGATTTATAATTACCGATGATAAGTTGGGAACACCGGACGGTAGGTTGATTCATTTTAGCTTTTTGATAATTACTTATTTTTAATCACTTTTTCCAATTTAAGTTCAGAACCTTAAACCCCCCATAATTTACAGTTTTCTTATTGATTCTAATATTGCTAAATCGATCAAGAGTCCTTGTGATACGATACTCGAGTGTTGCTTATTCTAAACTACCTTTTAAAACTCGTTTTTGACCCGTGTGCAACAACGGATCAAATTGGCGCCGTTGCCGGGGACTCTTATTAGGATTAGCAAAATATAGAACCAACTAACAATACTAACATTCTCTTTTGAGTTTTTCCTTTGTTTCAGGTTGTGACGTTGAATTTTGCATTGAAGCTGGGAAAAAAAATCGGGTTTCTATTCAACAGCTCAGATGTGTTCGAAACTTGGTCACATTTTTATTTTTTATTGTTTTAATTTTCGATATATTTAAAAAAATCCAAAAAAAAAAAATTATATTTAGATTTATTTGATTTTTAGAGATTTTAGGTGGTATTCTTAATTTATTTTTTTTTTTAGATTTTCTTTGACACGATTTTTATTTTATTTTCTCTTTATTTTTACTTCTTGAAACATAAAAAAAATGGGAGACTCATTGGATCGGTTGGCTTATCTTGTCAATTTGATGGAAGCAAGAGAACAACATGCATGCTTTCAAAATCATATTCCACTTGCAATTTGTAATTTTTGTTCTATAAATTTTCATGGTAATGATGCATGTCCCATGTTGTTAGATACTAAATTTTGTGGTGAGACCCAAATTGCAGGTGATCCTCAAGGACAATACTATTGGGAACAAAATTCATATGTTGAAGAGCAGCCTATATGGCCACATCAGCAGTTTCAACAAAATGAATCATTGGAGGCTCATTTGGAAGAAATTATCAAGGAGATGGCTGAAAGTAATTTGCAATTTCAACAACATGTCCAATCTTCTCTTCAAAGTATAACAGTCCAAGTTGAGCAATTAGTTTCCACTTTTCATCAAATTCAACAGAACAAGATGTCTTAGGATAATGTACAACCCGTTGCACTATTAGAGGTAATGCAATGTGATACCAGTCTTGATGAAACTCCAGGTGAGCCCATTAAAACATTGTTTGTTTTATCTGATGAACAAACGAATTCAAGTGAATGCATGAAAGAGATTACACCACAAAATTCCTTGAAATCTGATTTAGATGAATTATATGCTTCGCTTGAAGTAGATAAATCTTTTGAAATTTTTGCTTGTGAATGTGGTGTTTATAATATTTGTCATGAAATCAGTGCGGCCATTTCAGGTGAAGATATTTTGCCACCGACAACCACTTGTACAGAATATAAAGGAAATTCAACAACTCTTGAATTTGACACAAAAAATGTTGATTTTAGCCATAAGCAACCATTGTCCATCGCAGAAAAATTGTTGGTGGAACATAAGATTAATTCACGCAACATGCAGTTGTTTTTCACCATTTGTGGATCTCTTCCATCCATTTTATCTGTCTCACAAACTAATTGTGCATTTTCTGGTTTCTATACTTTTGTTACTGCAGGTTTACCGTATGTGCAGGCTATTCCTCATAAGCCACCAGATTTTGTACTCATATCCAAGTTCATTTGCTATATATTTTTTCCTATTTCATGTGTTCATAGTGCAGAAAGACCTCCACCAAAACCACCAGACATGAAAACTCCAATTCCACCTTAATCCCTCAGGTGTATTCCTTCCTTATTCTCACTTTATGTTTATTGCTACATTGTGGACAATGTCTGATTTAAGTGTGTGTGTGTGGGAGGGGGGGACAATTTACATTTCGTTGTCTTTAATTTTAGTTTCTCCTTTAAAAAAAAATCAAAAAAAAAGTTTTTGGCATGCATGCAACTGTTGTGAGTAGTTTCATTGTTCTAGGCCTAGAGGTGTGTGTCATGATATGGATAACATTTTTGCTTGTGTAGTGTGATGAGTTGACTTGATACTAGATTGTGTGTCATTTGTGATAGAACATTGAAACTTTGTGAGATTTTGAGCCTCCAACATTTCGTTGTTTCTTGTGTGGTACACTCATACTATTAGTTACTTCTAGAACTTGACTTGACTCTTGAAGCACTTGTTCACATGCATGTATATGAAATTATCTAGGCATTTGTTTCTTTTATAAACTACTTTTAGCCAAATAGGCTTGCCCTGATGTTTTCCCTTTGTTAAGCCCCTTTGAGCCTATTTATCTCATTCTTTGTTTATAAACTCATTACAAGCCTGAAAGTGAAAAACAATGATGTCCCAATCTAAGAGGTTGAAGAAGCTTGGATTTTAATTTTGGATAAGTGTGGGGGTGCTCAATGTGTTTTTAATGTTGATTTGATTTGGGGAGAGAAATCGTTTTGCTTAAGCTCAGATGTATCTAAATGTTAAACCATGATCTGATGCTCAGTTTGTTTGGCAAGAAAGAAAAAAGAAAAGAAAAAAAGAAGAAAAAAAAGAAAAATATTCAAAAAAGAAAAGGAGAGAACAAAGGTTGTGAAAAGTTGTACTATGGGCAATTATGATATGAAGGACTGTATAAAGAAAGTTGTCTTGGGATGTGAAGAAGTGATTTTGCGGGTTTAATGTCTCGGATTTAGTTGCAATATCTTATTGAGACCTATGCTTTGTTGAGCTAAACTGGCCCTCATGTCATGCTTAGTATCCAAATGATTTTCATGCTTCTTTATCCTCTTGATTTTATAGTCTAGTTCCCTTAGGTTTATGCCACCTATACCTTGGCCCCGTTACAACCCGAATAAAGACCTTTTGATCTTTGTGTGCATGTGCTTCTTTGTGTGGATGTCCTCCATCTTTGGGGACAGTAGAGGCTTGTCAAGCCTATGGCAGTGCTAACTTTGATGATGTGCTTTGAGAGTAAACACTACCCTGACACTCCACTTTTTACAAACTGCACACACTTCACGAGTGATTGAGTGCACTTCATACATATATTCCGCGAGGTTCTAACATTTTTGATGCACTTTTTAGTCGAATAGCCACCTTGTTCATTGCATAAGTTATAAGATGGTATTCATAATTGTCATGCTCCTTGAATCCTGGAATGTGTTGATTGCTTGTGACTTTGCATTATGCCTTGTTTTCTTTTTCTTCTATCTTTTTGAAGTTTTTCTTTGAGTCTTTAATCTTAAATTTTGCTCGGGAGTGCAAAAGTTCAAGTGTGGGGGAATTTGATCAGTGCATTTAGATGCACATTCTTCTACTATTGTATTTAGGCATTTCTATAGTTTGTTTTACTATTTTTACTATTTTATTGTGTTTTTAGATTTTAGTTTATTTTTGCCATTATTTTATTTTCGTATTTATTTTCAGCATTAGTAGCTATTTGATACATGTTCACTGTGCAGATCATAACTTGTGCTTCGAGTATCGGATTGAGGCATGGAAATATGCGTTGGAAAGCTAAGAGAAGAGCTACAAGTTATGTGTTGAATGGAAAAGTTGGTTCGGACTGCAGAAGCCTTTAATATTTCGTGGAAGTTCCAGACTTAATGTAGACTCAAATAAATTTGGCCCAAACTTATGTTTTTGGTCCATGACCTTTGGATTTCATTTTTTTTCTTTCTATTTATTAAACTCAAACCAGAAATGGATGGTCATATGCTGCATACAGTACTGTTCATGAAAATATTGGGAAGTTTGGCATATTTGTAATGGAGAACTAAGAACCAAGGATCAATCTACCGTTCCTGTTTCCGCCAAAACTTTGAGGTTTTATAATTTTAATCCAAATTCTTTTCCCTTTCAATATTCATTCTATATGTCCTGTATGCTTAATTCAAGCTATACGGAAAGTTTTTGATTTAATTCGATTGGTTTATATTTCCTTGATCTATTTCGTATTTTAGCGTTGCTTTATCGTTAAATTGCGAATGACAAATCATGTTTGCTTAATTCATGAGTCTTGAATCCGTTTGCTTAATTCGGATAATAGGAATATAAACCGCATAGTGTCAATTTCGCTTTTTAGCTTTTTGATAATTACTTATTGTTAATCACTTTTTCCAATTTAAGTTCAGAACCTTAAACCCCCCATAATTTACAGTTTTCTTATTGATTCTAATATTGCTAAATCGATCAAGAGTCCTTGTGATACGATACTCGAGTGTCGCTTATTCTAAACTACCTTTTAAAACTCATTTTTGACCCGTGTGCGACAACGGATCAAGGAACTGGGGGATGAAATGGCGCAGCTACAGGTAGAAGCAAAGGCCGAGGAGGAACCCGAAGGGCTGACTGACAAAATGAAGAGGCTGACTATTGATTTAGATATCTAGGTACCATGCGTCAAAGCATGGGGAAGAAACCGAAAGGCGGCCAGAAGATCTAAGTTTGGGGTTAACACGCCACCTCTGAAGAAGCCAGCTACTACAGGAAGGAAGATACGGTTCCAGAAGGTAGAGGAGAACCGCTGGGTCATCATACCACACAAAGAAAAGAAGGAAAGTCCACCAAAAGGCATAGGTACATCTATCATCAAACCGGTTGCTTCAGACGATGATGGAAGGATCTGTTTTGCCACCTTTAAAGAAAAACAGGACCCAGAGAAGTACGAGAATAGCACCAAGAAGGAAGGAGCTAAGGCGGAAGCTCCTAAAGAAGAGAGAGACATGCGAACATATCCTCTGTAATGGAGGAAATGCGTCAAGCTAATGAGACGCTAAACAAGCGCTCCTTGGGAGGCAACTTAGGGTTTATTATCTAAGTATTTCAATTCAGTATTTTGTTTTAGTATTTCAATTCAGTAATTTGTTTCCGTATTTTCAATTCAAATAACATATACTCAGAATTCCAGCATGTCATATTCATCTGTTAACAACCCCTGTCTTACAAAAAAAAAATTAAATAATTGTTGCTGTTTATTATCTTGTGCATGAGAAACTGTTATAGGTAAGATTGCAGCGAAGTGAGTTGTAAATGCTGATGATCCGAATTTTGCACCTTAACACAAAAACACCAAAGGTGAATGCTCCGAAAAGCAGAAGTTCGGGGGACAATGAGACGAGTGATGAAGCGGTGTCTGCAGATAAGTGTTCACGCCTTAGGTTCTATTCTCTGAAAATACCAAAAATCAAGAGGTACCCTATGGAATAAGGTTACGTACACAAAAAGGAAACAAAGTAGTACTTAACTCCAAGTTTAGCCTACTTATCCCAAAAATGTCCTACCTTGACCCTAGCCACGTTATAACCCTTAAAGACCTCCAAAAATGCATATTTATTAAATTTTGACAGGTTACTTAGAATTTTTGCAAACATATGGTAAAATGGCAGGTTGTGCGATGATTGAGAGTATCCCTTTCAATTCGAGTGAAAATGTGAGAAGAGAGAAAAGGTTGAACATGGACTCTTGCAGACACTTGTCCGACTCGCTACTATCAACGTCTCCTGAACCAAGTAGGACTGAGCATTACACGCTACGGTAAGAATCAGCGGTACCATTGCTGAACAAGTAAGGGTATGAAATTCCTATCATCTTTATTTATTTATTAACTCGCTAACGATCTTGCTTGACAGCATGTTACATGAGGACAAGCAACAGTTTAAGTTTAGGGTTGTGATGACAGGAATTTCTGCAGTATTTTAGGTAGTATTATTAGTAGTAAATTGACCAAAACAGGCCCAAATATCAAGAACAACCTGAAAAATCAAGAAAAAGCTTCAAGACAAGGTGAAGATATGCAAAAGACAAGAAAAAGCCCAAAAATGAAGAAAAACAGTCCATCGTGTCACGATGGCTTCCAACGTGACACGATGAGAGCTGCTTGCTCGTCAAGACAGAATCAATTATATTTTTGAAAAGAATCTTAGCATCGTATCACGATGGCTCACAGCGCAATACGATAGCTTTGCGTGGAGATCACGCAGATCAAACGCACAGGATCAGTTATAATTTTAAATTGAATCTGCTCATCGTGGCACGATGGACTTAGCGTGCCACGATGGCTTGCTGAGGCCCATTACGAAAAGTATAAATAGAGCCTCCAAAATTCATTATTTTTCATTCAAAAATAGAAGAACTTTCTATTCCTTTTGGAGAGATGTTCGGAGGAGCTCTAAGGGCATAGTTTTCTCCCCTTACGGGAAAACTAACTCAGCATGGTATGATTCTTTAGGCTTTTCTATTAGGTTCTTGTAATTTAATTATGTTTAGTCTTTTGTAATAATTCCTTTAGGTTGTGGTGGAGAAGATGAACTCCCCGATGAATGCTTGGGTCATATAATTGAGTCAAAGTTATAATAAATCGTCTTTATAAATTATTATTTGCTATTTGTTTGCTTGCTTTAATATAGTTAGCCGGAATCTTGGCCGGATAAACGGCAACGTCTTAGAATAAATAATTAGGGTTTATTTTAATCGTAGCACATTAGGGTTCTCTCTATTATTTGTCCGGAACTAGTAATAAATAACACTAGGTTAAAAGAAAGGCACAACAATCTTGAACTAGTTATGAATTAATAATTAGAGGAAAAATCAGGAACTAGTTGTAAAAACAATTAGAACTGAATAACCGTAACTAAGATCTAGGGGTATTGGATGGTCGATGGTCATAATGCATGTTTGTAAATAACTCTACCTAGTAATTTAGGGTATGTGACAAAGCGAGGTTAGGCTCTCGTAGGTACCTTAGTTGTAAAAGTAGTGGGCTTTGCCAACATAGGGTAGCAATAAGGTGCTACTACATCAAGGATAGAATCGACGCCCGATAATAATATGAATGACTATGTTATACACTGATTATGCCAAGTATGAGGGAGGGAGTAAGTTCAACCACCATACCTATCCTCTATGTTTCTGAATCAAACCTTTTATTTTCTTGCAACGCATATCGCTATTTTTATAATTAAAAACCTTTTTCCTAAAAACCAAAGCGAATGCAAAGACACACGAACTAGAATAGCACTAGCGAAGGTTTGACACGATTCATGTGGATACGAACTCATTCTAGACACCTAGAGTGTGAATTATTGCTCGACGACAAACTGGTCCACTTGCGAGAACGAAGTCACTCCCCTAGAACAAGTAAAATAACCATGGGACTTGCCATTGATGGAAATAGAAAGGAAAGATGACTGCAATATAACCTGAATCCAATGACAAAAAACATCATTGAATCCATAAGCTCTTAGAACTTTGATAAGGAAGGACCACTGCAAAGTATCAAATGCCTTTGCCACATCAATCTTCAAGATCAGATTCCCACCATAAGACTTGTTATGTAAAAGATTAGCTGCTTTTGAAGCTATACACATGCAATCTTTAATATCCCTACCATGAATGAAACATTTTTGCTCCTCTAAGATAAGATTTGGCAAAATAGTAGCAAGCTTATCAGCAATAATCTTTGAAATTATCTTGAACTTGAAGTTGGCCATAGCAATTGGCCTGTACTGATCAATGGAAGCTGCTTCAGGAAACTTTGGCAATAATGCTATGATGTTAGAGTTGAAGCCTGGTAAAATCCAGCTAGTATTGAAGAATTCTAGGACAGCATTAATAACATCTGTCTTTACTATATCCCAGTAATGTTGAAAAAAGAAAGCACCAGATCCATCAGGACCTGGTGCACTATCCCTATTGAGAGTGTAACATCCCGGAATTTTATCCGCCTAATTAATTTTTAATTAGAGCTTGTTCCATAATTCCAAGATTGATTAGAGGTAATTAATCAATTAAGTCTTGAGGATTAAGCGAATTATGTGTAAAAAATTAGAAATCCTAATTTAACTCATCTACACATTAACACTCTAATTCTATGCTTGAGAAATTAATTGACATTAAGACTCTAATCCACTCTCCCTCAAATTTGCTTGTAATGACTCATTCATCCACTCCATCATAACACTACACCTCACCCATGAGTGCATGCAAACCTAGTGACTCATTTCTCCACTCAAAATCACTTTCCCTCACATAAATCCACACCCACTCACACTACATGCAAGAAAAAAACACTATTCTTTCCTCAGCAAGCTGAATATGCCCTCAAGCTCTCTCTTCTCTCTTTTCCTTGTTGCAACAATAGTATAAGTTCCAAAGCTCTCAATTTCTACTTAACACACCAAGATTGTTATCCAACCTCATTCTCTCCAAAATCAAACCCCATTACTTCTGAGGTTTAAATTGCAGCAACATACCAAGAACCTAACTCCATTTTATTAAGAAGATTCATATAACCTAAACCCCTCCTTCTCCATTATAATTCCTTAGACATTTCATTCTTTCTTGTAATAGAAACTCACCAACTTCATCTATTCTTCAATTGACCCATGATTCTGCTTGTGCAACACGAACTACGAGTTTGATGATGACTGGAAGGTTTTGCATGCTCTGGAAAATGGAATTTGGAACAAACTGCAGAACCATGTTCCTCTACCTGTCGAGCTCGCTAGGGCGAGCTAAGGGACTCGCCATGGCGAGTTGCAGCAGGTTGCTGCTGCTGCTTGCAACTTCTTTCCCCTGTGCAGCCACTTGGAGAACCAGTTTCGCTGTTTCCTGCCTTCTGTTAAGCTGTGTTCGTGCTCTTAGCATACATTATAGTCATTTCCTACTCCAATCCATGAAAAATGAGAATAGGTAAAGACAAGTTTAAATCCTTCATTTAATTCTAAATTCGTGCTTTCCTTTCTAATCACAATCTGGACTGTCTTGCATGTTGGAAATGCTGAGTTCTGGGTACAGCAAAAAACGTCTTAGAAACCAAGAAATTAGAAGGACCAATATTCTCCAAAATCTTCAAAATTCTGTCAAAGGGATTCGTGGGTGTAGCTGAGGATTTTGTAGCTGTGTAGAGCCCAAGGAGCAAGTTAAAGCTTCTTTTATCAGGTGGGTTCTTAGGCTAGTTAGTTAGTTTAATCAAATTTATGAAATGCATGCAATTATAGGAATTAATAGGTATAACTGTGTGTGTGGAAATTAAGCCCCAATTTCCACTCTATTCTGTTCTATGTTATTTATTTTATGATTCTGCATTATCTTGCAGCTAAGGATTGTAGGTGAAACTTTCAAAATTGAGGATTTTCGTAAAACAGAGTCAATTCTGCAAGAACTTGCCATAGCGAGTTGCTAGCGAGCATTCATGGCGAACTCAAGGTTCTGGGCTGATGAACTTCGCCATGGCGAGCTCTAGCTCGCCTAACGAGTTGTTTAGGCCAGGACCTGTAAGTTCGCCATGGCGAGCTTGGTAACTCGCCGTAGCGAGCTAACCCATAATTCACTCACTTTTTCTATTTTCAAAATACTTGTCACTCGTTTTATACCCTCGACTGAGATAGTTGTTTTGCTTTTTTATGAATTAAATAATATAAACAGGAGGTCGTCACAGTCGGACTATTAGGTGATAACATAGGGAATTAGAATATTGTATGCTCCCCGGGTTTTGGGAATTATTGGTAGAATGTTATGAACTTAGTGATCAGTCGATTAAATGTATGATTAAGATATCAGCGTGGACTTCGTTTTAGATGTCCCCTTTAGAAATTTATGTGAGCTTTATGCCGGAACGCTTTCTGTTCGCGGATAAGGCAGGCCTCTGAGACGTGCTCACCTCAGAGTGTTTGCGGTTTAAAATAAACAAGATTAATTCTGTGATACACCTTTACTTTATTGCCTAAGATAATTATGCTATGAATCTAGATTATGATATGACTGATTAGGAGCCCCGGCTTTATAGCCTAGGAGGGTAGTAGAATTCACTGGGACGAAGTGACTGTCTCACCCCACTCCCTTTTCGATATAGGTAAGACAGGTTATTTCGGAGCAGGGACCAGGTTGGATCTGACGATTGGAGCCGTGCTTGGATTGTCAGCTTAGAAGATTTATTTTTCTTCCTTGTTTTAATTAGCTTGTTTTCCCGTTTTAGTTTCTTTCCGCTGATTGTATTGAACATTCTGAAATTATCTTAATGATAATTTATTATTCAGTTAATTTCTTTGTAATTTTAATGTACTCAGATTTCATTTATTAATGTTCCGACTAAATATTGTAGACAATTTAGTTGGGGCGTTACAAATGGTATCAGAGCAGGTCGATCTAGTATCGGACCTTGCCATGAGTCATTGCAATCCCTTCTAAGTAGTACGGACCCTTTGGAGTCTGGACTGTTTACGCTGAAACCATCGTGTGCTGAGTCTGATCAGCTCAGTATTGTGCATGGTAGGCAGGGTATTATGGTTGAGAACCGAAGTGGACCATGGTGGTTAAGTAAGAAGATCGATGTGGAGATGCAGTTCATAAGCAATCGTTGGCGAGAATTCTCTCTAACCGGATGTTAGAGCTGAAATAGCTAGGACTGAAGGAGTAAGTGGTGCAACGCCAACGAGTATACCAAGGATTAAGATGGATTAAGACCAATAGTAGTAGGAAATTCTGGAGATTGTAAGGAAGCAGTTGTTAAGATTATAGAGAGTAAGAACAGTTTGATGGAAGTATTAATCGCTCGAAGTAGAATTGTTCATGGAAGAGCGTAAGTGTGTAGGTCATTATAGTATCCAACTGACATTGTGTGTCAGGTAAAATCCCCGGACTTGAGAGTAACCATACCTTCTGGCGAACATGTTTACAAGAAACACGAAAGCCAAGTAAGGTTCAGCCTATAGTAAAACAAAACTCTTCCCAGATACTTAACCTTACTTGTCAGCCGTGAGATTCACTAGTAATGTATATCTGTTCAATACCATATTGGAGAAACTAAGTTGGAATATTCACTATAACAATACTCATCTTAGAACTTCCTAATAGAATATCCTATAGGAAGCCAACTCTTAATGCCTCCCTAAGAATAATTTAGCATTTCGACATCGTAACTCATATTTCTACCATACCATTAGGAGTCAGGATCCGTTTAGCATAACAAATAGGATTTCCTTTTTATCGATACCAGCTTAGGTCAGTTAACTCAGAAAACCATTAGAGACCAACTTAGATTAGAGTAACAATTAGGAATTATTTTTCAACACCATGTAGATACATGACTTAATTCACAAGGCATCACTCGTGGGCAGTAAAAACAAGAATTAACCGGATTAGCCCTTGTGTGTAGCAACCAATAGTTGTACCTTACCATTAGAGATTAAGCAGTAATAGATATACCATTTAGGAATTTCACCTTATAAACTTAGTATCCATATGGACTTGTTAGGTGTAGTTGTCCACTCATCTTGAGCCAGTAACTTAGTGTCTCAAGCTACCCAGTCATGAATATAGGAAATAGTTGAATTATACTGCCTTCGATTCAACACCTTCTTACCTTGCAGTCTGTCATGTTGCCACTTAGGAAATTATTATAGGTCTAGTAATATAGTCTCAGCCTAAGTACTATACCAGAGATCCTACCAATTAATTTGGAACATAACCTCAATCGGAATGACAAGTAGAAACACTTCCTGAACACACATAGTTACCAAGTAACTTACCAAACACTATCATGCATCTACTACATTAGCAGCTTAGTGTCGTGGCTTAGGTAGGTACCTTGTGAGAGAAAATCCAGTCTAACCACCCGTGTTATTAATTTCCTTAGACGTCAGTCGCTATAGTATCATCTAGTACATTGTCTATAGGAACTCATTACCATAGAGCAGCCTACCTCCGTGAGATCAGTCTTAGTACTGTATCACTAGCATTCCAGCCTCGATCAGATTAGCAGGTCAGAAGTGATCCTTGACACCTTCAGCCATCTAAATCACTCGTCTATTACCTATGTTAGTTATCTCGTATCAATCTTTTAATCAGTATCATTAGTCAATTATTCGCCGAACTATTCTGCTCAGTGTCAGTACCAGTTAATCATATAGGTCTTTCATTGAGTAAACCTTCAGAGTCTTATCAACTAAATTTCAGTTAAGTTTCAGATCTTCCAGTTACGTAGTGATAGGAGCTAGTAAAAGTATTAGTATCTAGATACCTCATCAAATTCTATTCTCCGAATCCGAGTTGAACCATTTCATTCTCTGTCAACTGATTCGGTTTCTCTGTACATTATCAATGACATATTCAGATCATCATTAATCAAATCCCTCGTGTAGAGTATAAGAGTTCCCTTATTGCGAATCCAATTCATACGCTGACATATTGACTATGGTGAATGAAGGATTTAAAGCCATTCTCTTTGTCAAGTGTGTAAATCTTCCGTACCCAGTCAACCATCATTAGAATCCAATCGCATTAGTCAACTTCTTCCACTTCAGTCTATCCGTAAAATTATCCAACCAACCTAACTGTATCCTTTAAAGGAGATTCGAACCTCAGTTCTTCGACATGGTAAATGTATTACTCGACCACAGTATCGTGCTAGGATGGATTGGAATAGTAGGTGGAAAATTCTATAGTACTATGGACTCGGTTGCAGATGAGTCTAACTCATTGGCGAAAGGATCTATAGTGCTTAAGCGTTCTTCACTCGTTTTATATTTCGATCTATCCTGGAGTATTTTAAACAGCATGAACGGGGCAGCGGTACGTGTGACGTGGTACGAACTGCAGCGTTCAGAAGTGAGGAAAGCCAGAAGAGAAATTTTTGGATTATTGACAACACCACTTAGATCCATCTCATTCAGCTATTCATACAGCGACAACCAAGCCTGATACCTACCTATGGAAATGTAGTGTGGGATAATAATAATAATAAGTACGGTATGCTAAGGCGTCGGGAACATGTTGGACCGTAGTAGAGTATTGAGAATTCCGTCACATACCTACTTTCATAAAGTAAAACAAGTGTTACTTGGCGGAATCATTCAACGAATGATATAGTAATGGTAGAAGTTTAATTGGAATAGATGAGGTGGTGCGTCATTGTGTTAGACAATTTGGAATAAGGCCGTGTTGACACGGATACGAAGGGTGACTATAAGTAGTCAGATCAGAGTGTGCGGCATGAGATCAGACAAAATATAATTAGATGATCAAATTTGGACGAATAACTCTTTGAGAGAGGGAAGTTTTATTCCAAGGAATAAGGTAATCAAGTGTGCGTGAGAATAACACAAAGTTGGAATTACGGAGTAATTTCAAAAACAAAGGAATTCTATCCGAAGTATATAAGACCTCATCAGATCCTCCAACGCGTCGGTCCTGTAACCTATCAGTTAATTCTAATCTTATCCTTGTCATGGTTACACGACATGTTTCATGTGTCTCAACTTCGGAAATTCATTCCCGATCTTTAACACTCTTTAGAGATTGATATTCAGTTAGCCTTACCCTATCAGCCGAATCCGGTTCGTATAGTCGATTGTGAAGTTAAGAGCCTTCGGAACAAGAAAACTCCAATAATCAAAGTCGGATGGGCTCAGTCTCATGACGACTAACTCACTCAGGAACGGAAACCTGTCATGGGAAAAGTTATTCCTATCTCTCCTAAGGGTAAATTTCTGAATTTCGAGGACGAAATTTCTTTAAGGGGGGTAGATTGTAACATCCCGGAATTATATCCGCCTAATTAATTTTCAATTAGAGCTTGTTCCATAATTAATCAATTAAGTCTTGAGGATTAAGCGAATTATGTGTAAAAAATTAAAAATCCTAATTTAACTCATCTACACATTAACACTCTAATTCTATGCTTGAGAAATTAATTGACATTAAGACTCTAATCCACTCTCCCTCAAATTTGCTTGTAATGACTCATTCATCCACTCCATCATAACACTACACCTCACCCATGAGTGCATGCAAACCTAGTGACTCATTTCTCCACTCAAAATCACTTTCCCTCACATAAATCCACACCCACTCACACTACATGCAAGAAAAAAACACTATTCTTTCCTCAGCAAGCTGAATATGCCCTCAAGCTCTCTCTTCTCTCTTTTCCTTGTTGCAACAATAGTATAAGTTCCAAAGCTCTCAATTTCTACTTAACACACCAAGATTGTTATCCAACCTCATTCTCTCCAAAATCAAACCCCATTACTTCTGAGGTTTAAATTGCAGCAACATACCAAGAATCTAACTCCATTTTATTAAGAAGATTCATATAACCTAAACCCCTCCTTCTCCATTATAATTCCTTACACATTTCATTCTTTCTTGTAATAGAAACTCACCAACTTCATCTATTCTTCAATTGACCCATGATTCTGCTTGTGCAACGCGAACTACGAGTTTGATGATGACTGGAAGGTTTTGCATGCTCTGGAAAATGGAATTTGGAACAAACTGCAGAACCATGTTCCTCTACCTGTCGAGCTCGCTAGGGCGAGCTAGGGGACTCGCCATGGCGAGTTGCAGCAGGTTGCTGCTGCTGCTTGCAACTTCTTTCCCCTGTGCAGCCACTTGGAGAACCAGTTTCGCTGTTTCCTGCCTTCTGTTAAGCTGTGTTCGTGCTCTTAGCATACATTATAGTCACTTCCTACTCCAATCCATGAAAAATGAGAATAGGTAAAGACAAGTTTAAATCCCTCATTTAATTCTAAATTCGTGCTTTCCTTTCTAATCACAATCTGGACTGTCTTGCATGTTGGAAATGCTGAGTTCTGGGTACAGCAAAAGACGTCTTAGAAACCAAGAAATTAGAAGGACCAATATTCTCCAAAATCTTCAAAATTCTGTCAAAGGGATTCGTGGGTGTAGCTGAGGATTTTGTAGCTGTGTAGAGCCCAAGGAGCAAGTTAAAGCTTCTTTTATCAGGTGGGTTCTTAGGCTAGTTAGTTAGTTTCATCAAATATATGAAATGCATGCAATTATAGGAATTAATAGGTATAACTGTGTGTGTGGAAATTAAGCCCCAATTTCCACTCTATTCTGTTCTATGTTATTTATTTTATGATTCTGCATTATCTTGCAGCTAAGGATTGTAGGTGAAACTTTCAAAATTGAGGATTTTCGTAAAACAGAGTCAATTCTGCAAGAACTCGCCATAGCGAGTTGCTAGCGAGCATTCATGGCGAGCTCAAGGTTCTGGGCTGATCAACTTCGCCATGGCGAGCTCTAGCTCGCCTAGCGAGTTGTTTAGGCCAGGACCTGTAAGTTCGCCATGGCGAGCTTGGTAACTCGCCGTAGCGAGCTAACCCATAATTCACTCACTTTTTCTATTTTCAAAATACTTGTCACTCGTTTTATACCCTCGACTGAGATAGTTGTTTTGCAGTTTTATGAATTAAATAATATAAACAGGAGGTCGTCACAGTCGGACTATTAGGTTATAACATAGGGAATTAGAATATTGTATGCTCCCCGGGTTTTGGGAATTATTGGTAGAATGTTATGAACTTAGTGATCAGTCGATTAAATGTATGATTAAGATATCAACGTGGACTTCGTTTTAGATGTCCCCTTTAGAAATTTATGTGAGCTTTATGCCGGAACGCTTTCTGTTCGCGGATAAGGCAGGCCTCTGAGACGTGCTCACCTCAGAGTGTTTGCAGTTTAAAATAAACAAGATTAATTCTGTGATACACCTTTACTTTATTGCCTAAGATAATTATGCTATGAATCTAGATTATGATATGACTGATTAGGAGCCCCGGCTTTATAGCCTAGGAGGGTAGTAGAATTCACTGGGACGAAGTGACTGTCTCACCCCACTCCCTTTTCGATATAGGTAAGACAGGTTATTTCGGAGCAGGGACCAGGTTGGATCTGACGATTGGAGCCATGCTTGGATTGTCAGCTTAGAAGATTTATTCTTCTTCCTTGTTTTAATTAGCTTGTTTTCCCGTTTTAGTTTCTTTTCGCTGATTGTATTGAACATTCTGAAATTATCTTAATGATAATTTATTATTCAGTTAATTTCTTTGTAATTTTAATGTACTCATATTTCATTTATTAATGTTTCGACTAAATATTCTAGACAATTTAGTTGGGGCGTTACAGAGAGCAAAAACTGCATCCTTAGTTTCTGCATGAGATGGTAACACTGTCAGCAATTTATTGACCTCCTCTGTGACAAGAGAAGGAATTACTTCCTCAACAAGCAAAGAATCCTGCAAAATAGAGTTAGAACAAAAAAGATTTCTATAAAAATCCACTATGTGATTAGAGATTATGTTTTGATCGGTAACAATTGTATCATCCACAAGGAGGGAGGTAATGGGTTTGGTAGAGGATTTAATAGCATATGAAAGTATTTGGTGTTTCTATCACCCTCCAAATGCCAGTTAAGTCTAGCTTTTTCCTGCCATAACAGCTCTTGCTTGTTCAAAGCTTTTTCATAATTGACACTAGCAGCCTGTTCTTCCTTCAAGAGAGCATCACTAGGACCATTGGCTTGTATTTGCATTTGGTAGAGGATCATTAACATTGCTAAAATGCTCCTTATTCCAGGATTTAAGGTTCAATTTAAGTGATTTGAGTTTTTGGCTAAGGATAAAAATGGGACAACCTACCACAGGTGTATTCCAGCTATCAGAAATGAGTGAGATATAGTCAGGGTGCAGGGACCACATCCTCAAAAATTTGAACTGTGTGGCATGAGTTGTTGAGGAAATTTGAAAGTCAAAAAGGAGGGGAAAGTGATCAGATCTAAGTTTAGTAAGAGAAGTCACAGAAGAAGTACACCATAAATCCATCCAAGATTGATTACAAATAACTCTATCAAGCCTTTTTTCAGTGTGATTGTTACCCCCTCTACCATTGTTCCAAGTAAAAGCTGCACCTCTGGTTGGTAGATGGATCAAATGAGAGGAATCTGACCAGGCTTGGAATTCTTCAATAGGGGTACGGGCAGGATTCAATCTTCCCCTTTGTTCATGTGCTCCCAAGATGACATTAAAGTCACCTAAGAAACACCAGGGAATGGCATGGTGAGCTTGTAAAGTCTGCAAATAATTTCAAAGCCTTCTTCTAGTGATATAACTGGTGGATGCATAAACAGCAGAGAAGGCTAGGCACTTATTATTCACATTGATAGAAAAAGAAACCTGATGATCATCTGAGGCAAGAATGATAGGATTGAGATCAATTTTGCAAATACACCAAATATTAGGTTGGTGATTAGGTCTAGAGTTGAAGGCAAAAGGTTAAGGTTAGATAGCCAATATCTTGGAAAGTCTTGAAAATTCATCATAGGTTCAGAAAGAAGAAGAATGTCAGGGTGATATTGAGAAATAAGTTTCTTCAAGGCTAATCTAGTAGGGGAGTTAGCCAAACCCCTTAAATTCCAATAGATGCACTTCATTTAAAAGGTTTAGGAGAAACCTTTGATGTGGTTGCATAAGAGTCCCTACTAGCTTGCTTTACTTTCTTTTGAGCTTTTCTCTGGCCTTTAGAAAGGTGAACTTGAAAGCCATCATCACTTTTCTCTGTCAACTTGTTGGCATCCTCTTCCATTCTTAGATCAATGTCTTCAGCTTCAGCTAGATTAGCCCATGACTCTCTAAGAAAAAGCATATCTTTGATCACTCTATCAGGTGGTTCACTAGCTTCAGCTGTAGTAGGGGAGTTAGCCAAACCCCTTAAATTCCAATAGATGCACTTCATTTAAAAGGTTTAGGAGAAACCTTTGATCTGGTTGCATAAGAGTCCCTACTAGCTTGCATTACTTTCTTTTGAGCTTTTCTCTGGCCTTTAGAAAGGTGAACTTGAAAGCCATCATCACTTTTCTCTGTCAACTTGTTGGCATCCTCTTCCATTCTTAGATCATTGTCTTCAGCTTCAGCTAGATTAGCCCATGACTCTCTAAGAAAAAGCATATCCTTGATCACTCTATCAGGTGGTTCACTAGCTTCAGCTGCAGGAGGGGGCACATCATTGTGAATCACCATAGACTGACAATCACCTGGCAGTACCTCTGGATTGATCCTGTCAATGACTTGAGTAGCATTCACAAAGGATCCTTATGAACTGGTATCATAATCATCAGCATTCTCATTCAATGTTTGTTGCAGCTGCTTATCTTGTTCCCTAAGGATGGATCTTGGACTCAAAGGTGTCAGAACTGTATCATTATTCTCTACCTGAATAGTTGGTGAAGCCTGGCCAGTACTAGCAATGAATTCCTTACCAGCAGCTACCCCTTGATCTGATTTGTTGCTATGATCCTCTACATTGATGATTTCTTTCTCAACATTGATTCCTTCATTAGGGTTACTTTTCGGAGCACTATCACCTGTGACTGCCAAATAAATTTGCTTTTCCCCAGACATGACTTTCTTCCTCAAGTGAGCCTCATCTTTTTTCCTTACATCATTTGTTCTATTAATTCCACCTCTTACAATTCTCCAAGCTATGACCAATAATCTTGCATTCAGAGCAAAATTCAGGAACATGTTCGTATTCTAAATCCACAAAAAAAGCAAAACCCTTTCTCTCCACTAGTAGCTTGTACCTAAGAGGTTGTAATAAATCAATATCCACCAACACCCTAGCAAATTGACCAAAAGTACGTTCGTGCATGGGTTTGGCAGTGATAGAGTCAATGCAAATTGGAGTGCCAAGGCTGCCAGCAATTGTGAATAAAATATTCTTGTGCCAATATTCCTGAGATAATCCATAAATCCTAACCCAGACCTGCACAGAAGTGTGATGCTGATGTCTAGGATTAAAATCTTTGGACCATGCAAACAATTTCAATAACCCAGGATTCAAGTTCCACGAAGGCACTGAACGAACTCTCCTAACATCCTCCAGAGAAGAAAAATTGAATTCAAAGAAACCTTTTCCCAGGGATATAACCCCCATGTTGATAAATCCTTCCAGATCGATGCTAACTTAGCCTTCAAGGCAGCAACCGATAAAGGTGTAGATCCTTTTGGCCATATTATTCTTCCATGTACATTATGCTTGCATGCTTCTAATCCAGCTTCATAGTATACTTCCGGTATTTCAATTGCTAGACGATCTCCTTTCACAACAGGTTGTGGGATCTGTGATAGAGGAATGTCGCAGATATTGGTTAGGGCTTGGACAAATGATATCTGGGGTTTAGGCTGGGCTAGGGCAGTGATTTGTGGTTCAATGGTTGAGTTTTTAGGTTCATCAGAAAGGTCAAGGAATTTCCAAGGTATATTGAACGTAGTCATGGTGGAATCAAAGGAGGAAAGATGGTGACGGCAAGGAGACTAGGGTTCAAGGGTTAGGGATGATTCAAAAATTACGTAATCTCCACACTCTCTCTCTCTCTCTCTAGAAACATTTTCCATAAAATTCACTGTTTATTTGAAAGTTTATATATATAAATTATTTTAGGCTTAAATACACTTTTGAACCTCCTATTTTAAAATATTTGAGCTTTTGGTCCCCCTATTTTAAGAGGTTGAGACCGATCAAATTAACAAGCGATAAATTTTTATTGAGAACCGGAGGGAGTATTAAGGAACCAATTTAAAGGCCGGTTTATTTGCTAATAAGACAATATTGAATAATTGTCTACATTTTACGAAAGTAATGAAAATATGAAAATAATTATTTTCATAAATACATGTATCATCTCTAACTAATATTTCATCTTCTTTTGCCACTCTATGGACATCCCTAAAATCACGGACATCCCTAAAAAACATTCTACCAGATTTTATTTTTATAACGTCCGCAACTTAAGTAGCGGACACCATTTTTCAAAATTTCTCAATTTTTCTACATCTACTATTTAAATAACGAAAGGGTAAAATAATCGTTTCGTAGGACGCGTAAGTAACTCATAGAATCGCAAAAGTATTTACCTTATATTAAACAAGTTCATATAAAAACGATTTTTTTAAAATGAAATTAAGAATATGTTAACGAGATAAACGGCCCAAAAATTTCCTCAATATACATTACATCTTTTGAAGAAACCTTTCTGAATCTCATTTTGAAAGGGGTGTCTGCCCTTGGTAAAATGGATGATAGGAAACATCAATATACTTTAAAAAAAAAAAATACTGTGTCAATTACATTGAGAAGTAGAAATGAGAACTAGAAGCCAAAGAAAAATTGGCATTTTCCATCATCAGAGTACACATTGTCACCACAAACATATTTACTGTTTACAAATGATGATTGATGAACAGATAGATACATAAAGTATGGGCTCCATTTACTGTTTACAACAATGCAATTTAATAACCAAGCTTTGCACAGTTTCAAAAAAAAAAAAAAAACCAAGCTTTGCACATAAATTGACTCTTCATAAAATAAAATCAGAGATATATACTTTACAAAACATGTATATATTGTGATATATAAATTACATTCTAAGCAAGCAGAACAGTGTAAAATTACTAGAAGCAGGCATGTCCATCTACAGTTACAATAATCAACTTTGATAGCCATGCTTTGGACATAAATTGACATTTATAGAAAATAGAATAGAATCAGATACAAAGTCGGCAATATCAAACAGTGCATAAAGATTGTTCATGGCGGACGGCAGAATATGACATAAGACCGAAATTCCACCATATAAACATGCCATTGTGGCCCATGGCAGATGTCTTCCCTTCACAACACAAATTGTCTACGGCAGTTGTCAAAAAATCTGCGACATCATTCTGCCATGGCCACCATTTAACTGGTGTTATCAATCGTAAATGGCAGAAAAGAACAATTTATTCATGTTCCACTACATTACATATCCTCTATTTGACAACACTTTGCACTAAGTACGGTATCACAGAACAAATAGAGATATGTTGAAATTTTGCTGCGATATAATGCTGCTATTTAACAACACTGGATAAGCATAAGGAAGTTAAACAATGTGGAATAGCAAAGATACAAGATAACTGCCGTAGCAGCCAGCATTACCAAGGTAAAAATCACATTGTAATCAGTTCCTCCACAACATTCCTTATTCAAACTATCTAGTATGAACATAAGGGAAACAAAAATATAGAATAGGACACATCATATGTATATACACGGGTATGATTACTCTCTTTAAGGTAGTGGCTCATCATCAAAACGTGGAAAAAAAACAATACTAGTACACAAAGAATACTCATCAAGCAAAAAAGATTAATTACTCATTCATCCTTGTAATCTTTACAAGGTCTAGATTCAAAACCACCACTTGGCCTCTTCTCCAATGAGTACGGCATGTAGGTACCCAAGATTTTGTCCCACATAACAAAGAACGGTTGCGAGAAGTTGTACTTGTTACCATAGAGTTGATGGTGTACGTCGTGGTAAGCAGAATTGTTACTGAAAAACATATGGAACAGGTTTCCAGGGAGCCATAACCCACAGTGATCGTCCACGGTTTTAATGGTCGCAAAGGAGAAGAAGAAGATGGATGCTCGAGGGCTCATACCAGAGAGGAGGAAAGATAAAGCTCCACCGATGGTGTCATTAAGAAGCCCCTCGATGGGATGATTGTACAGAGCTCCAAATGAATAAGGAACGATGAGTCTGTGATGGAGAGAGTGAATGTGTTTGTATAGGAACTTGTTTTGATGCATGTATCTGTGCATAAAGTATTGCCATGTGTCCATAACCAACATAGCCGTAATAAATTGTCTTGCTAAAACAAGGAAAGAAGCATTCTCATCGGTACTATTTTGGCTATCACTTCCTGTCACCTACACAAACACAAAAACCAAATCATAATTTTGTTAAACAAGATCCAATCACCACTTCACAATGGCTTATTATAGTAAACACAAAAAGCACAGATGATGTTAAATCAACAATTTCCAAAGTAAAACTCTATACAAGATTTAGCTAGAAAACTCTTCATAGATAGTAAATGCAAAACCTTGATACTGATTGAGAAAATTCAACGTTAGTAAAAAGTCACAATTTCTTTTTTCAATCATCAAAACAGAACAACTCGTAACCAGTAGGACCCAATAATGTAATGGTGTTATATACTATTCTTTGACTTCTAATAAACTTATTTTGGTTGCATAACATATTACCACTAAGGAGAGACTATAACCTACCAAAGTACTATCTACATATGCAACTCTCCCTTTTGATGTAGCCTATGATAAACACAGGCTCAAAACCAATTCAATCATCTAAACATATTGAAGACTCCAACTCAAGAGATTATGTAAAGAAGTAACATGTGCCAAATAGGAAGAAGACCTTATCAGAATATACAAAAGCAAGTAAAAGGGAGAAAAAAAAACACACACAACACAACACACTAAAAATGAACCACCTTTAGCACTGAATTCTAAACAACTAGGCAAAACATACTTGACCCTATTTAGATAAACAGCTTAATTAATCGTGTTTATCGTATACGTGTTTATGTATAAGCTATCTTAGTAACAAAATATACAACAAAGTCAAACTATTTCGATATAAGTTGTCTTCATAATCTATCCTAGAAGCCTTATGGAAATAAGCTGAAAACAACTTGCAGACATGTCATAAGCTATTTCCATAAGCTTTCTCAAACAATCTCGTAAGTGTTTATACTAGTAAATAAGCTCAAATAAGTCAATCCAAAAAACCACTTGATATTTGCAAAAGATGGTAAACTAAAATCACAAACAATTAAAAAATATATACTATATTGAAAAAAAAATTGTTTGTTGTTTAAGTTTCCTGAAAAGACATGAAGGAACCAAATAGGACAGCTTGTTAATTAAGTAATTAAATCTCTATAAAGCAGTTTTGGCAATACGAAATGACTTAATTATTATATCTACTTATGAAAAACACACAAAAATAAAGGAAAACTATAAAACTTACTGCAAACAATAAGGTTGCAACCACAGCTTGAACTGCTTGTTGAAGGAGAACTCCTTTAACAACATCAAACTTAGAAACCAAATTCTTTTCATCCTCATCTTGTTTTGTATGTAACCTATAATCTTCAGCAAACAACCCCAAAACAACATAAAAACCAGAATAAATCCAATAAACTAAAAGTGGAGCAAAAGTCCCTAACATCTCATCAGAAATCTCCAAATCCATTTTCTCAAACACCCAGAAGAAAAAATCAAATTTTTTCTCCGATTTGATTTAGGTACAATTCAAAAAACCCAAAATTTGCATGAATTTCAAAGTACCCAAATAAAAAAGACAGGATTTTGATAACAAAAGTGGAAACCCTTAACCTTAACCCTAATCCCAAATTGAAACTCTTCCTCTTGTTATTGTTCCTTCAAACTTTTTGAATGATTGAAGGTAAACCCAAAACCAATGAGAACCCAATTAAATATTGGGTGGGAATTTAATCATGGTTAGGTTTTCACACAGAAGGAAGGTTCCAAAGAAAAGAGAGAGAAAATTTTGACAATTGTTTTTGCAGGTTCATGCGAAGAAGAGAAAAATATCAGATGATCGTGTGTGTGACGGTGTAGAGAGTTATCGTGAGTAGTTGTGAATGAATGGATGAAAGGTTTTGTTTTAAAATAATAAAATGAATGAAAGGTTATGATTGTTTAGGTATAGGGATATTTGGGAGTTATGTTTGTCGATGATTGAAACCTTGGACGAGAATTTTGACGTTGTTTAGTTGATGATGGAATTAACGAAACGACGCCGAGTTTGACCGAGCAAGTTGTATTATTGAATACGATGTGCGGAGTGCGGAACGGGGCCGGTCGTGGTCTGGATGTTCAAAGGATAAATAATCATATTTTTTTCATCTTAAATTACAAGCAAATTAAAAAATTAAAGGGAAATTTTCATTTGATAATTTCCAAAATATCGGTATATTATTTTATTAAATAAATGGGTAAATAAATATTTTTTTATCATTAAAAAAATTATAATGATTAAGTATTACTTCATCCGTCCTTTAATATAAGCACTTTTGAGAATTTTTTACGCATATTAAGAAAAATTTGTAGTGTAATAATTGTGTATTTTTTAGGTATTACAATTATTAAATTGTCCTTTATGAAAAGATGGTTTTGTAGTTAACTTTTCATATTTCAATGCAAAATAGGATTATGTTTCGAAAAATAATAATAAATGTGTTTAGGAAATTGAAAAGGCGTTTATACTTAGGGATAAATTTTATCTTTGATAAAGTGCTTATAATTAAGGATGGAGGGAGTACGTATTATTCAATTGTATCTTAAAGCTCCCAAAAGGCTAAAACTAATACTCCTATATTCATAAAGAAATATTGTTCTGCCTATATTCGTAAAGTGTATTTGGATAAGTTTGAAGAACATGTAGTAAAGAGTTTTCATGCCAAACACAACTTTGTTCGAAGCGTTGATTTTATATTTCTAGAGGATCAGAAATAGTATCTGTGAAAAAAGATATGCTTGAAAATCTAATTTTCAATTGATCTACATCAATCGACAGATGTTATGGTGTATAAGCATTTGTGAACTTTATTGAAATTTCACCATTTGTGGGATTGATGATCAAGGCTTTTAAAGTGGGACAGACAATTGTCAAAGTTATTTCAAGTAAAGTGATCAAACGTGAAAAAATATATTATAACAATCAACATGTTTATATATATATATATATATATATATATATATATATATATATATATATATATATATATATATATATATCATTTGCATTTAACATTTTTGATTTTATAGTACCAAAGATTATGTGCAAAGAGTTCAAAATGACATAGATAACAATATTATATTTTCTAAATTCATGGTATTTTAAGAGAGTTGACTTTGTCATTAAAAAGTGTCAGCTTATTGTAATTATCCCTATATTGAATGTTTGTTCTATTTTTTGTGTATGCTACTCTAATATTGCTCCTTATAATATTTGTAGTATGAAAGTGGTTCGTTACTAGATAAAATACATTCTAATATTAGCGATTTCTATTTTTGCATGAAAGGACATATGAGTATAAAATTATATGGGTTTTTCTAACATGTGCACAGGATAAGGATCAATTAATGTACCACTTTTTATGATTTTTCTAAATTTCATTAATGCATAATTTTCTCTCTCTTCTTTCTTCTCTTTTCTCTCTCTGTGATAAGGATTAACCAATGCACCACATTTAATGGTTTTTCTACATTTTGTTAATGTAGAATTTTCTCTTTCTTCTCTCTTTTCTCTCTCTCATTCTCTTCTCTTTTCACGCTCTTCTTTTTTCTCTATATTTTTCACTGCATATTTGGCATCTCTATCTCACCACCAAAATGATTACATTTACCATTGCCAAAATCTGCAAACTGATTCCTAACAACACTTTGACCAGCAAACCCTAACACATGGTATAAAAACCCTTATAAAAAAATTTGTGAATAGAAGAATCATCATGATTCATTGTTTTCCAATCATGGGTGTAATGTCAAATTGAACGGATTAAGCTAGGTCGAATAGCATCTGCTGGATCAATGAACAGAGCTGAAACATCGAGGAGAGTGTTGATTAAGACTAAAATGGGTTGCAAAAGCTGATAAATTTGATGAAGGTAATGCATAATAGGGCTAATTAATTAATCGATTAATTAACATTATAAAAAAAGGTTAAATAAATTATGGAAAGAGAATTATGGTGGTTTTATTGATAGAAAATGGCGGTGGTAGAGATTATAGGTGAAGGATGAAGGTGGTGATGTGTTTGCACTGAGAAAGAAAAAGAGAAAAGAGAGCGTCAAGAGAGAAGGAGAGAGAGAAAAGAGAAGAAAGAAGAGAGAGAAGATTATGCATTAATGAAATTTAGAAAAATCATAAAAAATGGTACATTAATTGATCCTTATCCTCTGTAATCTTGCACAGGTTAGTAAAACCCAAATTATATAAGTCTTTTCCTCCCATGATGCATGGCGAAAAGAAACAGAATACGTGAAGAGAAATTTGCTTTAAAGTTGATAAAGGAAAAATTAATCAAGGTTAGGATTGGATTGGAATTGTATTTTACTATTGGGTTATTTTGTTACTAATACACTCTGTGCCTGTGGTACTTAGCTTGAATGTCTTTAGACTCTAGTAGTATTTTATCTCTATATACTATAAATGTTGGATGGTGTAAACCCTACTTGCATGACATCATGCATGATGTCATTTGTTTCTTTTAAAAACTCTAATCTATGTCATCCACTTATTATCCGCCACATGTACCATCTCGCCACGTCACCTTTTACATCTCAACACACACGTCATCTGCCATGCCACTTTTAGCCCAACCACCTTCTACCATATGTCACTCCAGCCACGTCAGCATCAGACTACAAAATTACAGTTTCGCCCATGTACCTTATATATTTACAATTGCACCTCCACACTTTCATTATTTCCATTTTGACCGCTGTACTTTTATAAATTGCATTTTGACTTCCTATTTTTTAAACAAATTTCAAATTTAATTCTATTTTTTTTTAAATTGCAGTTTTGTCTCAATAATTTTGAATATTACAGTTTTACCCCTAACAAAAAAATTAAAACCGTAATTGTTTTTTGTTGGATTTTTACAACAAAAGTGAGCATATATATAACTTTAATATAATAGGTTTTTAACCACCATAAATCTCTTCTAACTCGCAACTTAAAAGAATCTATTAAGTTAAGAGTGTTCAATTACCAATTTACCATTATAACATGGTCAATTTTATGGTGTACAAGCGTACTAACTTAATATAAATTGATGGATCTGCAAAGATATTTGTGTGTGCACTTTACAAAACACCACTACTTCTCTTGAATTGAGAATGTCTAATTTGGATCTATAAGAATGTATCGTAGACCTTTCTATAGCATCTAATAACTCTTTTAAAAAAATATTTGTAACGGGTGATTGAACTCTTAATTAAATGCTAATGTTTCGAATTTAACTGACTTTTACGCGCTACTTATAAATAGGTTTGTAATTTATGTGCGCCATTTTATAAAGTTTTAAAATTTTTGTGCACTATGTCAACTATCCTATCTCCAATCCTCCCAAGAGACATTTATTGCATAGGAGTGATTTTGATTGTGAGGGTTGGTTCATTTACTTTGCCTCTTCCTCAATCAAAATTATTTGTTCATTGTTTGATCCAAGCATTGACATTATTCGATATTATTTTTTTATATGCGTCAACGCTACTTTATGGCGCATGATTAGTTTCAATTTATGCAACTATTATCTTAACTTGATTTTATTTTTGGTGTTAACTATTTTTGATTGTTGTCTTAATGAAGTTTTCTTTTTAATCCATTAATGTTTGTCCTTTAGAATCATATTAATTGCGCAAGAAAAAATGATAAATATTAAATTTTTGGCTTAATTACTCATTTGGTCCCTTATCTTTAATTTAATTCTCAATTTGATCCCTTGTCTTTTAAACGTCTCAATTTGGTCCCTTATCTTTTCTGCAGGTCTCAATTTGGTCCCTTATCTTTTCTGCAGTTCTCAATTTGGTCCATTGTCTTTCTCAATTTGGACACGTGGCACATTTGGATAGATGACACGTGTCCAAATTTAATGGTAATAGTGAAAAATTTGATGGGAGGGACCAAATTGAGAACTTCAGAAAAGATAAGGGACCAAATTGAGAACTAAATTAAAGATAAGAGACCAAATTAGTAATTAAGCCTAAATTTATATACATGTCACGGGTCTTTAAAGGTTCCACTATAAAATTTGATGTAACTGAGTTATCTAACAATAGTATGCAATGTACCTCTTGATCATATTATCAATGATTATATAAAGGGCAAATAGTCATTTTAGTCCTTGAATGTGTAACTCGTTGTCACATTAGTCCCTGAATGTATTAAAATTGCAATTAGATCCACAAATGTTTTTTTTATTAGTCATTTTGGTCCTCAAATATGTTTTAAGTAGTCAATTTAGTCCTCGAATGTGTTTATTGTTGGTCAATTTAGTCCAAAAAATTACTATGAAATGATATACTAGGGACCTATTTGCAATTTCGATACATTCAAGGACCAATATGACAGCGATTTACACTTTCAAGGACCAAAATGATGATTTTCCCTTATATAAATGATTTTTAATTTCATCATCTTAACGTGTTCCTTTAGAATCATATTAATTGCGTAAGAAAAAAGGATAAAAGTTCAATTTTTATACATGTCACGGGTCTATGAAGGTTCTACTATAAAATTTTATGTGACTGAGCTATCCAACAATAGTATGCAATGTACTTCTTGATCCTATTATCAATGATTATATGAATGATTTTTAATTTCATCATCTTAACGTGTTACTCATGAGAAAATTTGACCAACATAATTTATATTATTTGAGATGCACACCTAAACATGAGAAAATTATATTAAATGTGTTGTTAGGCAAAAATTAAATTGTATACATATAACAGGTCTTGAAGGCTCTACTGTAAAATTCGGTGTGATGCTTCACTTGATCCGCTTACATGTCACAGGTCTTTAAGGTACCACTATAAAATTTGATGTGACCGAGTTATCAAACAATAGTATGCAATGTACTTCTTGATCCTATTATCAATGATTATACAAATGATTTTTAATTTCATCATCTTAACGTGTTCCTTTAGAATCATATTAATTGCGCAAGAAAAATGGATAAAAATTAAACACGGGTCTTTGAAGGTTCTACTATAAAATTTGATGTGAATGAGCTCTCCAACAATAGTATGCAATGTACTTCTTGATCATATTATCAATGATTATATGATTGATTTTTAATTTCATCATCTTAACGTGTTACTCATGAGAAAATTTGACCAACTTAATTTATATTATTTGAGATGCACACCTAAACATGAGAAAATTAAATTAAGTGTGTTGTTAGGCAAAAAATAAATTGTATACATATAACGGGTCTTGAAGGCTCCATTGTAAAATTCGATGTGATGCTTCACTTGATCCGCTTTATTATGGCGCTTAATGCTATAAGCATGTATCCTTTTATGTTATATACTTCTCTTGAATTGAGAATGTCTAATTTGGATCTATAGGGATGTATCGTAGATTTTTCTATAGCATCTAATAACTCTTCTAAAAAAATATTTGTAACGGGTGATTGAACTCTTAATTAAATTCTAATGTTTCGAATTTAACTAACTTTTACACGCTACTTATAAATAGGTTTGTAATTTCTGCGCACCACTTACAGAAAGTTTTAAAATTTTTCCGCACTATGACAGGTATCCTATCTCTAATCCTTCCAAGAGACATTTATTGCATAGGAGTGGTTTTGATTGCGGGGGTTGGTTCATTTACTTTGCCTCTTCCTCGATCAAAATTATTTGTTCATATTTTGATCCAAGCATTGACATTATCCGATATTATTTTTCTATATGTGCCGACGCTACTTTATGGCGCATGATTAGCTCCAATTTATGTAATTATCTTAACTTGATTTGATCCTTGATGTCAACTATTTTGTTTGTAGTCTTAATGAAGTTTTCTTTTTAATCCATTGATAGTTGTCCTTTTGAACCATATTAATCCAACAATAGCGTGGTGCACTTTTGTATTCTACTATCCTATTATCAATGATTATATGAATTATTTTTAATTTTATCATCTTAGCATACTACTCATGAGAAAATTTGATCAGCTTAATTTATATTGTTTGAGATGCACACCTAAACATGAGAACATTAAATTAACTATGCTCTTAGGCATAGATTAAATTGTATACATATTACGAGTCTTAAAAGCTCCACTATAAAATTTTGGTGTGATGCTTCACTTGATTCGCTTTTTATGTGCTTAAAATCTCAAAAAAATTATCCACTTCTATCTAGCACTTAAAAATTATGATTTAATAACATATTCTGAATTTTTAAGATAATCGCTAAAGCTATCTGTTTAATAGAGATTCTTGAAGTATATATGGGGTGAGGAGGTTAAGTATCATATCTTCAATCATCGCAAGAGACATTTATTGGATAAAAGTGGTCTTGATTGTGGGGTTGGTTCATCTACTTTGCTTATTCCTCTATCAAAATCTTTTGTTATTGTTGGATCAAATAATTGACATTATCCGATATTATTTTTCTATATGCGCCAACATTACTTTATGGCGCATGATTAGTTCCAATTTATGTAATTATCTTAACTTGATTTGACCCTTGGAGTCAACTATTTTATTTGTTGTCTTCATGAAGTTTTCTTTTTAATCCATTGATAGTCGTCCTTTAGAACCATATTAATTGCACACAAAAAAGGGTAAAATTAAATTTTATACATGTCACGGGTCTTTGAAGGCTCAACTATGAAATTCGATGTGACTAAACCATCCAATAGTAAAGTGGTTCACTTTTGTATTGTATTATCCTATTATCAATAATTATATTAAGTATACTCTTAAGGCAAAAATTAAATCTTACACATATCATGGTTCTTGAAAGCTCCACTATAACATTTGGTGTGATGCTTCACTTGATTCGCTTTGTTATGGCGTTCCGCAAAACCCGTGTAACGCACGGGCCGGCGTTAGTTGAATAGAGATTGTGTTCATTGATTTAATTTGATTAATCCCTTTGTATGATTTTGTCTTTGAACTCACAACAAACCTTTCTATAATTATTTTATATCATACCTCTGATCTAATGCAACAATCATAATTGAGAACAACCATGATTGACATACATATGTCATTCCGCCAATCCGTGCATCGCACGGGTAGGCGACTAGTTTAAGAAAAAAGTCTCTACAAATAGGATCAGTTTGATTTAGTCCTTGTAAAAAGAAATCGAATTAATACTTGAAATTTTAAAACACTTTTAATTTGGTTCCTCGACAAAAAAGTCTTAACAATTTTTTATTTTTTTTATGTTAAAACATTTTTTATCTAATTACAATTCGAATTAAACTATTTGCAAAACACAATGTATTTTACTATAAAATTAAATAGCCTAGTTAACTAGTCCTTTTGTTCAAGGCTTACTGTTGGGTTATTTTGTAATCCAATAGTCTAGTTAATATGTAAGTTGCGTCATCAAATTACTATTGGGTTATTACGCAACTTACATAAATATTAACCAGACTATTTGCATGCTGACTCATCATATCCTACTATTAGTCAAATGTTAAATATTTTTTATCATTTTTTCAATAAAGCAAAAAAGTTTTAGTAAAAATGCCTTGATAAAAACCAATTTGAGTTTTTGTAAAAAAAAAAAAACCAATTAAATAGATACATGACATATTCTTTTTCTCTAGGGATAAAAAAATATCTTACCGTATTCTCATTTCATGTGCTAGTTGTATCATTGTATGGTCATGAACTCTGCCACTTAACAATCCTTTACTCCATTGAAAACCCAGTTTGTAATTGTTGTGAGTAATTCAACCAAAGTTGGTTAGTTGTGCCCTAAGCAAATGGTCTAACCGTTTTTATTACAGTTGGTTAGTTAGTTACTCTATGATTAGATTCAGTTTGGCCTTAACTATAGTTTAGGGAAAGAGGTTAGAGTTAGAGTTAGTTAAGTGTAACTTTGTGAATAAGCAACACCAATATATAGTTGTTGCATTGTAATGTTGAGTTAGTGTGAAATAATAAAATATTTCTCTCTTTTCCAAATTCATCTTCTTCTTCCTTATTCTCTATTATCTCAGTTTCATGTGTGTGTGTAAGTGAACCATTACTTTGTGCAAGAGTTTGGTTACAATTTGTGCAAAACTGTGTTGCTTCTCAATCAAGCTATTGATGTGCAAAGCTTGAATTGAGATTATTGTATTCCTACATCTGGTATCCAGAGCTTTTGGTTTGATTCTTGAAGTGTTTCTTGGGGTATAGAGAAGATGACATCGCATCCTAATGGTCCTTTCCCTGCAAATCTCCCAATCTTGAATGGGAAGTGTCGCGGTGATTTTTGGATGTCGAGCTATTAATTAGCTTCGAATCTCAATTTTATAGTTACACCACCGAGCTTTGATTTTTCCGAAGAAGGGAGAAAGTTCGTTAAATACCCTAATTAAAGAGATCGAGGTAAGGGGGTTGGTTATACGAAGGGAAGGTTCTAGCACCCTAAATATCTATAGTATCCTATAGGAACCTCTTGTATTGTCTAATCTATGCGCTTGATTTTAATCGTTTGCAAAATGTATAAAATTTAGGGAAATAGAGTGATGAGTTGAGAAAAGAGGATTTGACTAAGAAAATGTGTTAAATTTGTATAAGAAAATGTTTTTGTTATTTTATGTGATTTGGGAAGACTTAGAGTCTTTTGCACTACGTACCCGAGGGATCAAAACCACCGTAGTTCGGGTAAAATTTGCGAGTAAATGTGTTGGTTGATTTTAAAGTTTTGAAAATGGTTTTAAAAGTAAAAGCCCAAAGTGGCATAAAAGAGTGAGGTTGATTGATTTTAAATTGAAAGAAGAAGTCTAAGTAATTGAGAGATTGATTGAAGTTTGATTGAGAAAGAATAGCGCGAACACTTGGTCTGAAAGTCCAAGGTTGTTTTTGAGAAAAAATGTGACTTGGTTTAAAATCCAAGTGTTTTGAAAATGATTTTGATAATGACATGTTGTTTTTTGGTTTTTTTGAAAAGAGGTGTTGACCTCAAGTTTTGGATAAAAATGGGTAATGATTTAAGTGCGGATACGTCGTTTGAACTAAACATCTTAAAGCGTTAAATTGTGCGCAAAGACACTCCGCAACGATATATAGATCGAGGCGACGCCTTTTTCCTCGGATTCCTATACTACTCATACAAACAGACAGTAATAAATACAAAAGGAAATTTAATCACACAATACAACCGGGAGGGAAACATGCAAAGGGGATATTGAAATAAATTAATAATAATAATAAATGAACAATCATAAATTACGCAATTTACGCGTATTAAATAATACAACCGGGGGGGAAACATGCAAAGGGGAGATTAAATTGAATTATCATGAATAATAATTATAATAATGAATAATAAATGTAAAACATATAATGAATGTAAAACATATAATGAATAATAAATGTAAAGCACAAAATAAGCAATTATAAACATGGTAGGGTAAAATATGAAACACTAACATGAGGTGAAGATAATCAAAGATAGTAAACTAAACTAATATGTAACATCCCCAATTTCTAAATTTTGCTTAATTAATTTTAATTAGAGTAATCTATTAAAATTGAAATTAATTAGAAATGGTTGAATTTTTAAGTCATAAGGTTTAAGTGTAAGGTGTGTGAGATAAAATAGTTTCTTTGAAATTAAGATACACATTAACACACTAATCCTATGAATTCAAATTAAATTGCGCCAAGTTTCAACTTCCCTCCTATGACTCACCTTTGCACTAACTACTCTTAGTCACCTAACCCCTCTTATCATGCAAGGAGGCTTATTTCACATTCATTTCTTGTTTTACAACTTCAGAAAACTGAAGCTCTCTCCCTCTTTTCTCTCATTCCCACGCCAAACAACAACACATGCAAGCATATTTCCAAACTTTGCCATTTCCACCAAACACCAAAGATTGGAATTTTACTTCACATGCAAGCCTTGAAACTACCAGAGATTCCAAACCTGTAAGCAAACACAGAGCCAACTCAGAATCACAGCAACCCCATCTTCCTAAGACCCTCACATGATACAAAACAACAACACCTTCTTTCACACCATTTTCACTACCAATGGGCTTGCATGCAAACTGTAAACCTGAGCATTTCCACTACTGTTTAACATCAGAAAACACACTATAAATACACACCTAATTCAGCTGCATAACCCATCAATTCATCTTCAAATTCGTAGTTCAAACTAGTGGGTTTTCAAGTGTCAAATATCCAAGTCTCAACAAATTCTGTTCGTGGGTAGTTGGGGAGTTCAGGAACGGTTAGGAAGCTTAAGTTAAAGTTTAAAGCTTCATTACCAGGTGGGTTCTTAGGCTAGTTAGCTAGTTTAATCAAATTTATGAAATGCATGCAATTTTAGGAATTAGTAGGTATAACTGTGTGTGTGGAAATTTAAGCCCCAATTTCCACTCTATTATGTTCTATAATATTTATTTTATGATACTGCATTATCTCAGCCAAGGATTGTAGGTGAAACTTGCAAAATTGATGATTTTCGCAAAACAGAGTCAATTCTGCATGATAGTGATGAGGAACCAGAAGTGTTCGGAGATGCTAACGCCAACATGTGGGCAGAGATGATGCATCAGCATCAGCAGCTTCAAGCCCAACAAGCGCAACAGCATCAGGAGTTTATGGCCATGTTTCAGCAGCACATGAATGCTCCCCCTCCTCAGAACTTGGGGTCGAGCGCTGCCTTCCGAGAGTTTTGTAGGATGAGCCCTCCAGAGTTCTATGGTGAATATAACCCCGCTAAAGCCAGGGAATGGTTGCAAAGGATGACTGGCATTCTGGACTCCATGACTTTCTCCGAGATAGATAAAGTAACCTTCGTCTCCCGCTTCTTCAGGGGTGACGCTTGCAATTGGTGGGAAATGTACCAAGCATTACATGGAAGCCAGCCATATAGAGATTAAATGGCAGAACTTCAGGCGTCTCTTCATTGGCCATTATATTCTTGAGAGCTACCAATTCCAGATGGAACAGGAGCTAACCGAGTTGAAGCAAGGTAGTCTGACGGTAGCTGAGTATACCATGAAGTTCAACGAGTTGGTCCGGTATGTTGTTGATGGCGACGATGCCCCTACTGAAGCTTGGAAAATGAAGAAGTACAGAATAGGGCTTCGGGCGGATATAGCTCACGACGTGGCAATGCAGCAGATCACTAGCTTTGGTGATCTAGTGCAGAAGAGCTATCACGCCGAAGCTGGTCTCAGCAACATCTACAAGGAGAAGAATGAGGTGAATCAGAAGAAGAAGGGTTTGTTTGGTAAGTTTGGTTTGAACTTGAAGTCTAAAGGTAACTCCAGCATGGGCAAGCAGAGTCACTCTCAACGTTCGCCCAAGAACTGCTCAGACTGTGGATATCCTCACAGCGGCGAATGCATGAAAGGCAAGAATATGTGCTATTACTGCAAGCAACCTGGTCACTTCAGGAACGAGTGCCCGAGGTTGAAAAAGTACGGAGAAGCCAATGGATCTGCAAAGAATAAAGGTCGGGTATATTCTTTAGACTGCAATGAAATAAGATCTAATAATGCTTTAATTATGGATGTATGTTTGTTAGGACAGTCTAAGGTCTTAGTACTATTTGATTGTGGAGCCACCAACTCTTTTATAGCCGTAGACTGTGTCATGCGGTTAGGAATTCCTTCTGTACCTCTCGTACCCCCAATGTCTGTCGCTACTGGCGGCAGAGTCACTTCAAAGAAAGTCTGTCAGAATTGTCCCATCTTAGTCGGAAGTAAGGTCTACCACATTGATTTAATATGTCTACCTCTAAAGGACTTTGATGTCGTTCTTGGCATGGATTGGCTCTCAGCCAATACCGTGTACATTAGTTGTGCGGAAAAGAATTTGTTCATTCCTTCAGAAACTTCTGCAGAAAGTAGAGCCTTATCTGCTTTATTGCAAAACACTCACCAGATGATCCAGTATTTAGGTGCCAGCAGCAAGTGTTTCAGTGTCTTGTTCACTATTGATCTTGAGTCTAGTTTGAGTCCTAGCGACATCCCTATAGTTAGCGAGTATCTAGATGTTTTCCCTGATGATATCATGAGTCTCCCTCCCGAGCGTGAAATAGAGTTCTCTATAGATCTTGTTCCGGGTTCACAGCCCATCTCAGTTGCCCCTTATAGAATGTCTCCATTAGAACTCCATGAGCTTAAAACTCAACTTGAGGAACTACTCCAGAAGCATTTCATTCGTCCAAGTGTCTCTCCTTGGGGAGCGCCAGTGTTACTTGTCAAAAAGAAGGATGGTACTATGCGCTTATGCATTGATTATCGTCAGCTTAACAAAGTGACTATCAAAAACAAGTATCCGCTACCTCGGATTGATGATCTCTTAGATCAACTCAGGGGTGCCACTGTCTTTTCGAAGATTGACCTTCGTTCCGGTTATCATCAGATCAGAATCAAATCCTCAGACGTGTCTAAGACGGCATTCAGGACGCGTTATGGGCATTACGAATTCCTAGTTATGCCTTTTGGATTGACTAATGCTCCTGCTGTGTTTATGGATTACATGAACAGAATTTTCCAGCCTTACCTCGACAAATTTGTTGTCATCTTCATAGATGATATCTTAATTTATTCTCGCAATCAAGAAGATCATGCTGAACACCTCAGAATTGTTCTGGAAGTTCTGAGAGAGAAGAAGTTGTATGCCAAATTCAGCAAGTGCGAATTCTTAATTAGAGTAATCTATTAAAATTGAAATTAATTAGAAATGGTTGAATTTTTAAGTCATAAGGTTTAAGTGTAAGGTGTGTGAGATAAAATAGTTTCTTTGAAATTAAGCTACACATTAACACACTAATCCTATGAATTCAAATTAAATTGAGCCAAGTTTCAACTTCCCTCCTATGACTCACCTTTGCACTAACTACTCTTAGTCACCTAACCCCTCTTATCATGCAAGGAGGCTTATTTCACATTCATTTCTTGTTTTACAACTTCAGAAAACTGAAGCTCTCTCCCTCTTTTCTCTCATTCCCACGCTAAACTACAACACATGCAAGCATATTTCCAAACTTTGCCATTTCCACCAAACACCAAAGATTGGAATTTTACTTCACATGCAAGCCTTGAAACTACCAGAGATTCCAAACCTGTAAGCAAACACAGAGCCAACTCAGAATCACAACAACCCCATCTTCCTAAGACCCTCACATGATACAAAACAACAACACCTTCTTTCACACCATTTTCACTACCAATGGGCTTGCATGCAAACTGTAAACCTGAGCATTTCCACTACTGTTTAACATCAGAAAACACACTATAAATACACACCTAATTCAGCTGCATAACCCATCAATTCATCTTCAAACTAGTGGGTTTTCAAGTGTCAAATATCCAAGTCTCAACAAATTCTGTTCGTGGGTAGCTGGGGAGTTCAGGAACGGTTAGGAAGCTTAAGTTAAAGTTTAAAGCTTCATTACCAGGTGGGTTCTTAGGCTAGTTAGCTAGTTTAATCAAATTTATGAAATGCATGCAATTTTAGGAATTAATAGGTATAACTATGTGTGTGAAAATTTAAGCCCTAATTTCCACTCTATTCTGTTCTATAATATTTATTTTATGATACTGCATTATCTCAGCCAAGGATTGTAGGTGAAACTTGCAAAATTGATGATTTTCGCAAAACAGAGTCAATTCTGCATGAACTCGCCATAGCGAGTTGCTAGCGAGCATTCATGGCGAGCTCAAGGTTCTGGGCTGATGAACTTCGCCATGGCGAGCTCTGGCTCGCCTAGCGAGTTGTTTAGGCCAGGACCTGTAAGTTCGCCATGGCGAGCTTGGTAACTCGCCGTAGCGAGCTAACCCAGAATTCACTCATTTTTCCAATTTCAAAATACTTGTCACTCGTTTTATACTCTCGACTGAGATAGTGTTTTGCAGTTCTATAAAATTAAATAATATAAACAGGAGGTCATCACGGTCGGACTATTAGGTGATAACATATGGAATTAGATTATTGTATGCTCCCCGGGTTTGGGAAATTATTGGTAGTATGTTATGAACCTAGTGATCAGTCAAATAAAAACTTGTTTATGTTATCAGTGTGGACTTCGTTTTAGATGTTCCATTAGAAATTTATGTGAGCTTTATGCCGGAGCGCTTTCTGCTCGCGGATAAGGCGAACCCCTGAAACGTGCTCACCTTAGAGGGTATGCGGTTTAAAATGAACAAGATAAACTTTGTGTTACACCTTTACATTATTGCTTATGATAATTATGCTATGGATTTAGATTATGATATGACTGATTAGGAGCCCCGGCTTTATAGCCTAGGAGGGTAGTAGAATTCACTGGGACGAAGTGACTGTCTCACCCCACTCCCTATTTGAAACAGGAAAACAGGTTGAATAGGTAAGCGTTGGTCTTGGAGTCGCTGCTGCACTTGGAGGATTGCATTTAGTTTTCATGCTTTCTCTCTTTCTTATCGTGTTGTATTTGTTTCCGCTGATAATTCCTGTACTTTCGTTGCATTTGGCACTTGTGCGTGCAACTGAACTTTGTTGTAATAATAATGAATTCTGTTATCAAATATAATATTCCATGATTATTCTAGATTTATCTATGGGGTGTTATATAATATGTCATGGAAATAGCATAAAAATCATCAAGCATTTAACCTAGCATGCAAACATTCCTATGGGTTTAATTAAATAATTAACATAAAAATATTCACAATCAATTAAAACATTTAGACAAAGATATATTAAAATTAAATACATAATCACCAAATATAAAACAAACATGAAACTAAAACTCAAGATCATTTTCAAAGCAAATTAGGAATTAAATAATAATAAAAAAAAATGCTAAGCAAATTAACTAAATAATCCTAGCATATTAAATTTGCAATTAAAATTAATAAATAAAATTATAATCATGTAATAATAATAAAAAAATAAAAAGGATAGAGGGTAAAAGCCTTAATAATAATAATAAATAAAAAAAACTTAAAGATTTATAAAATATAATTAAGAGTTACTGATTTAATAATATTAAAAACGTATTTAACAATAACTAAATTAAATAAACAATAGCAAAAAAGGAAAAAAAAAAAAAAAAAAAAAAAAAAAAAAAAAAAAAGAAAGAAAAAGATAAACTTCAACTTTGTGCTTAATAGGCTAAAAAAACTTAAACAACCATATGCCAAGCAACTTGTATCATTAGTTCATAAATAAAACAAATTAAACAATAATTAACTAATTAATAAATTAATTAAGAGATAAACAATTAAATAAATATTTAAAAATAGAAAAATAATCAATCAAAAATTAATTTCATGATAATACAGACAAAAATAGCCTAAATCATAATTATATCAAAAGCAATTATCTCAAAAGCTAAAATTAAAATTAAAACAGGCAGGGGTCCAAATATCAAAACGAAATAAAAGGGGGTGCAGAAAATAACCTGAATCTGGGCCTAAGAGCCCATCTACAATCCTGTGTGGCGCAGGTGAGAAGGTGCATGGTGAACGCGCGCCTTCTGAGGCGTCTGATGAGATCTGAGGGGTGAGATTTGAATCAGCAAGGAAACGAATCCAGCGCTTCGTAGCAGATGGAGACTATGGTGGAACGCGAGTTTTGGACGCGGGATATGGCTTTAAGACGATCTGACGCGCATGATTTAAACATCAAATCAACGGACGCGTTACGTTCTGGGGATCTAACGGCTTCTGTACGATCTGGAGAATGGAGGGGTGTACGATGCTTCTTCTTCTCGGGCCAAGAGCACGACGCCGGCGACGGTCACCTCTCACCGGAGTTTCAAAACTCCTCCAAAAACGGCGATTGAATATACTAACTTGCTCATAATTCCACGTAGATCACGAATCCACCCTTGGTTTTTCCACAAAATTCTTAGGTTGTGAAAAATAACGAAGAAAAGTTTAAACTAAAAAAATGGGAAAACGCGATTTGAGCAGGATTAATCACGATTAATGATTGGAAAAGGTTCCAGGTGTGATTTGATGATGAATGGTGTTGAAAAATGACTGAAACTGAGGCTAGAAACTCGTACTCAATTCTCACATTTTTGAAGGTTTTTGTTAAGAAGTCCCACATCGGATATGAGATGGCCTGAATAAGAGTTTATAATAAGTAAGAGGCAATCCTCACCTTACAAGCCGGTTTTGTGAGGATGAGTTAGGCCCAATACTCAATTTCTAAGATGGTATCAGAGCCTCTCTAAGATCCATTGGACAACCCGCTATCGGGCCACCCATCATTTATATCCACGCACCAAGCCCAATAGTGCTGGGCGTGAGGGGGTGTGTTAAGAAGTCCCACATCGGATATGAGATGGCCTGAATAAGAGTTTATAATAAGTAAGAGGCAATCCTCACCTTACAAGCCGGTTTTGTGAGGATGAGTTAGGCCCAATACTCAATTTCTAAGAGTTTTTGAGGTTTTGATTCTCTCAAATTATGGGTTAGAGCTTGTGTTTTATGGTTGGTTCTTGCTAATGGAAGTGTTTTGAAGCTAATTTAATGAAGAAATTGGGGTTTTATTGAGGTTTATGAAGAAAATGAATTTTGAGAAAAAGGGTGAAAATGGAGAAAAATTGGAATTGATTTTGATCTGATTTTTGTGAATGATTTTCGTGCCTTCTCTCTCATCACTGAGGGGCTCTATTTGTAGTGAAAAATTAGGTTAAAGATTGGCTTGAATTGGAGACCAAGATAGGGTATTTATGAGTTTTTGGTTATGGGATTTTTGTGGATTTTTTTATCAAAAATTGAGGACACTTGTTATGCTCTTGAGCAGTGATGAAAGGAATATACTAGGATCAATTGAATGGATAAGGACTAAGAGAAATTTGTGGGATTTAAATGTGATGGAAAATTGGTGAAAAATCAATTAAAATGATTTAATAAAATACATGAAAATGGGAAAAATGAAATGTAAATTGATAAAGGGTAGAAATGTCATCTTTTGAGGCTTATGAAGTGTAGGAATTAATTTGAAAACAAGTGAAAAAAGTTTGAATAAAAAAGGTTACTTGTAGTGGAAGAAATCAATTTTTGAATTTAAATATGAGGATAATATGAATAAAATAATGTAAAATAAAATAAAAATGTAATTAAATTTTTTTTGACATATTTATAAAATATAAAAGGAATGAAAATAAGATTGTGAGCCAAAATCATAAAGAAAAGGGAAAGATGAGGTTACTTGCAAAAGAAGTAATATATTTCTTTGTAATTTTTGAAAAGGGTAAAACGGGAATAAAAAAATATTTATGTGTAAATGTTGATATTTGAAAATATATGGTGAAAACATAAATTCAAAAAGCTAAGTGATTAATTATCTAAAAATGAAACAGTTAAGTAGCGTAAACGGAATAAAATACTATTTTTTTGACATTTTTTGATTTAATGAATAATATAAAAAATAATGAAAATGAATATGCTCTAAAAATGAGAAAAAACAATGAAAAATTTAGGTAGGTCAAAAAATGGGGTATGACAGGAAGAATTATGACAATTGGTGTAAACAAATGAAAGTAGTGTTTTGTTATCAATTGGTGTAAAAAATTTGTGGAATCTTGTAACTAAAGGGAGTTGAAGAAGAAAGACTTCAAAGCCTTGTTCATAATTCATCAATGTGTAAATGCTGATAACTTTGAAAAGGTAATGAGATTTTGAAGCTTCAAAGGAGGAGTAATACCTACCAAGTCTATAATGGCCAAGATTTTGAGATCGTTGTCTCCTAAATTTGATCATCTAGTTGTTGCTATTGAGAAGTCAAAGGATTTGTCAACTTTGTCCAAAGAAGAACTATTGGGTTCTTTAGAGTCACATGAGCAAAGAATGAATAAAAGAAGTGCAGTGAAGAGACTAAGGCTGAGGTTGCTTTGCAGGCACGGTCAAACAAGAATGAAAAGGGCAAAGGAAAGTAGAATGGAGGCAATGGTAAAGGTGGATACAATAGTAGCAATTGCAAAGATTTATAAGTTGAGTCATCTGCTAGTCAGAAACATGGCAATAATCAAGGTGGTTTCAAAGGTGGAAACAACTATAGAGGTAAAGATGGTAAGAAGAAGTTTGACAAGAGTAATGTGCAGTGTTACAATTGTCAAAAGTATGTGCATTTTACAGGTGAGTGCAATTCCAACAAGAAAGAAATGCTAAACTGGTAAAGCGGGAAGAAAATGAAACATTGCTAATGGTAACATCGAAAGAAGAGATTGAGTGCAGTCAATATAAACAGTCAATAGAAACAAAATTGTCTTTAAGGGTTGTATCCGCAATAAAGATGAGGTAGTTTTTAGCATTAAGTCTCTTTCTTGAAAGTGGGTGTTATCTAACATAGGTAGCCGTCCGATGTTATTTAAGATGTTATCTAAGATGTGTCATTTACTATGTCTAATGATATTATAAGAGTGTCATGTTATGTAACGGTTAAATACTCTTTGTCCTCCTTATCATTAAATTTTTGCTTATAAAAGAAAGGGTAAATAGGTATTTACCCCCTGTAATATTTTTTTGTAGAAATACCCCTTTGCAATAAATTTTTTTTGGTAGTATATTTTATACCCCTATGTTGGGGAAAAAAATAATTGGCAAGGAGGTAAAATACACTCCAAAAAAAAAAAATTGAACATTGCAATACAAAAAAAATTTGCAGGTGACAAACGCAAAACTCATCTATTTTACAGGGGATAAAGAACTATTTACCCTAAAAGAAAGAATAGAAAAGTTTCCTATATCAATTACAATACAATTGAAAAATCTGTTGATGTTGTACATAATGACTTTTTACATCAAAATTTGAACCAAAGTAAAAATGGTTTATATTGATTGCATAAGAAATCATGTGAAAAATAATAAACAATCTACATAATCAAATGTATAAATGACCACCTTTTACATCAATTAACGCCACAACTAACTTTTTAAATCAGTTTTACTTATAATCAGTGTAAGAAAACAACTTTTCTAAATCAATTGTGACATTAAAATGTAAAAAGTGTCATTCTTTTAATTCACATTCTGCATTATCCAAAATTGTTTAAATACACAAAAATGAATATGTACAAAGAAAAATAAACATTAATTTGCAGATTTACTATCTTCAGTATCTTGTACCAGTAAAATAACAAAACTATAAGTGACTCACTTTGAAGCCAAAATACCAATAAAAGTTAAAAAAAATAAAACAAAAGTGACAGTCTGTACAGAGTTCTTGCTATTGATTATTGCTTTGGCAATTCCCCAAAAGACAACTTCTAACAAAATTGAAAACCATATAATGGAAGAATAATTAACTAGAACAGTTCTCTTATGTTGCTGAATAGGTTATTGCTGATCTTCATCCTTTGATAGCTTTGTCTTATACTGTACTGAACCAACTTTCATCACCATATGAAGCAAATCAAGCAATACCATCTTACATTGCCTCCAACTTCTGTATCTCAGGAGTTTCCTTAACAAAGTTGAGGCGAGTCTGTATTGGTTTCTTGCTAGGCACTACAGAGAGTTAAAGCAAAAACCAAGGTTAACTGTGTTTCAGTCTTTGGTTTTGATATGGAATAACAAAAATGCAAGAACTGTCTCAATACCTTCTTTCTTATCTTGTTTGTTGGATGTAAGGACTGAAGATTTCCACTTCTCATAATCACGTGTTTCTGTCTGTTTCCTTTTTTTATAACTTGAAACCTGGATATACAAAAAAAATGACAACTTTATTATTCATATGAATTGGAAAAGTCACTACATATAATGTTAACATGTAAGAATATATGGGCATCAGAACAACATAATGGTGAAAGTAAACAAAGGAATCAAAAGGTAGAGCATGGTGGCATTGTGTTTAAAACTAACTCCCCGTCATATTGGTGGTATTGTGTTTAAATGCAAACTTATATAAATTTATCATTGTTGTTATCAAAATTGATTTGATACTGTAAATATAGTTTTGCACTGTAAATTTAGATATGAATTGTCATTTAAACTTAAACCATCAATTAGTAAGCAATTGGCACATCAGTGCCCGCAAACATTCTTCTCAGCTAATCAATCTTAAAAGAAACTGACGTTTGACGAGGCAGAGTTATATAGGACAATCATTCATCCACTATGTTTGGCATTGATGGCCACATTAGCAAAACCAATGGGTCATCTTGAGTGTTTTGGCTGCCTGGTCATCAAACAAATTCTAACAGGATAGAAGACTTCATAAATTGCACAAAGCTGGTTAGGGAAATAAGACAGTTTGCTCATAATATTCTGGTATAATTTTCCTCAAACCTTGTGTTTCACATCTCAACATTACCTAAAATCACTAACATTAACCTTCACCTTTAGTTTCGTTTATCAAGTAAATGTATATATCAATTTGCTTCTCTACTTTGTCCCTTAAGTCAATAAATTGTAGGGGGTCAATCACTACACATTAACCTTCACCTTATTGGTTTCATATTAGTTTCGTTTCATATTGGTGTTTTGTTTGACAAGTAAATGTAAAACCAATATGAGATCAGTTTCATGTCCTAATACAAAAGAGGCAGTGTGTGAAAAGAACTGTCCTTAATTTGTATCCATAATTAACACAATGAACCGAAAAGAAAATAATCTTTAGGTATGTAAGTTTCATAGTGTGAATAGCAATTTATACCTCTGCCCCATCATCAGACAAATAGCCGCCATCCTCAGCTTTTCTTTTGCTTGGTAATACATCAAGCAGATCTGCACAAAGAGCAGGAAATGCAGATAAGAACATACTTAATGCAAAAACAGGAATTGAAAAAATAATCTGAATAGAGTATACTTTGTAAATACATAAAACTGAAAAAATGGTATACCTCTATTGGTCTTAACTTCTTTAGGATCCTTCTTTTCTTTAGCTACCCCAAAAACATCATGGCACAAATCTTTCATAGTAGTAGAAACCTGCAGCATCCATTCACAATTCATTTAAATTCATCAATACCACTCAGAAACATAATAAAACCATCACACATTAGATATTCATTGTACATATAAAACACTTACACTGGAAAATTCAGATTCAGATGTACCACAGAGTTCAATTAGCTTAATCTTATCAACTTTGAGCTGCAAAGAACAATTGCAAATCATGTCATTACAATATATATAACCAAATGCCATGTGTTTGTATTGAGATTATTGCAAATGTACCTTGTGTTTCTTTGCACATAAATAAAAAGCAACAGCCATAAACACCGGACGAGTAAAATCAGCACTAGCACGGCGAGCAGCCGGCAACGACGAAAGAAACCGATCCTTATAACTACAAACAACAAGAAAGCATTTTTAACAACACATGACAGCCAAACAAACAATGTAGTTTTTCTTTTTATCCTAATAGCATTTCATCAAACATGTAGCAGACATTATTAAAACCACCAGATCAATAACTTACAGCTTGAGACCGTCACGAACATAAGGTATGATCCGAACACAACCGAATCGAATTGCCAATTCCCTCACATCTAGCTTCAACCTAAAACACCAAATTAATCAATTAAAAAAACATAAAAATCTAAAAAATAAATAAAATGAATCTATAAAAGGAAAACAAACTAACTTGACTCCAATGCCATTGTGAAGTGAATTATAGGATCTGATATAAGCTTTTTCAGACATTCCACTTAGCTTCACCGCAGCGGATCGATCGAAGAGAACACCGAGCCTCGTTGCAGCGATTTCCATACAGATGATTGCTTTAGCAACCTCACCCTACAACAACATTGGGAATAAAACGGTTACAGAATGTAACTAAGCGGTTACAGAATTTAACTAAGCGGTTACGGAAAGGAACTTACGACGCCGATGATGGAGGAATCGAAATGAACATCGCAGAGGCGACGGAGTTCGGCAGCTTTGCGGATGAGAAGTTTGGAATCGGAGAATCCGAGTTTCTTTGCGATCTCTGAGATATCCATTTCTTGTTTCTTTTGGGATTTTGGAAACTGAGATTTGGATTTTTCAAGAGATGAAAATCAGCGGGAATTGAGATTAATAGATGAGATTTGGGCATGTTGGTTTTTTTTTTTTTTTTTTTTTTTTTTTTTTTTTTCGAATATTCTCGCGCGCGGTGTTTGCCGGGAAATATTTCATTTGGCGCCTATGTATGACGAAAATTTATTTTGCTGATTCGCTTTACATCAATCAATTAAAATAAGATTTGGATCTGAAACCAAAATAAAATAAAATTGGATCACTTAAAACAAGATGTGCAATGAGGTGTAATTGTACCAGTTTGAATCGGTTTTTAGTGAATTTAATGTTTGAATCAATGAACTTTTAATTGGTTCGATTTGGTTTTTGATATTTTTTAAAAATGATACCGAACCAAATTAATCGGTTTGGTTCAGATATTTTAATCGGTTTCTCCCGAGGTACTTAATGCTATTTTTTCGATATCATTCATTCATCTAATTAGATATGTGAGTGCAACATTATTAGCATTTGTATTAAGGCCGGTTCCGACTATTTCGGAACCTGACACAAATTTTAGAAAGTGAACTCTTTAGTAAAAAAATGCAAAAAACAATCAAAATTAAAGAACACTCTAATTTAAATTATAATTAACATTAATAACATAAAAAAATAGTTATTCATATAACTAACATCCAAAATATTCAATTTTTTATCAAGTAGTTTAGTGGATTCAATCATTGAAGTGAATAAGTCAGAAAATTTAAGTTCGGATCCCAAATTATGCACATATAATATGTGTCGTTATCAACTGCTATGTTTAAAGGGATCGAAATGTTCATATTCTAATAGTTTAAGAGTGTGTTTATAAATTAGGGTTTGTTGCATGACAAGGGTGTAATTGAACCAGTTTGAGTCGGTTTTTGGTGAATCAAATGTCCGAACCAATGAGCTCTCGATTGGTTCGGTTTTTGGTGTTTTTTGAAAATAAAACCGAACCAAACTAATCGGTTTTGTTCGGATACTTTAATCGGTTTTTTTTTCGATATATTTAATGCTATTATTTTTTTTTTTTCGATATCACTCATTCATCTAATTAGATATGTGAGTGCAACATCATTAGCACTTGCATCAGGACCGGTTCTGACTATTTTGAGACCCGACACAAATGTTAAAAATGAACTCTTTAGTAAAAAATGAAAAAAAAATTAAAATCAAAAGAATATAACATTAATAACATAATAAAATAGTTATTCATACAAAATATTATTTCATAAAAAAAAATACAAAATATTCAATTTTTTGTCAAGTAGTTTAGTGGCTAAAAAATTATTCATTGAAGTGAATAAGTCAGAAAACTTAAGTTCGAATCCCAAATTTTGCATATATAATATGATGTCGTTACCAACGGGGACCAAAAAATTTTGCATATATATATATATATATATATATATATATATATATCATATATTCTTTTTTTTTGTAAATCAAATGTATCCACCGCCGCGCAACTGCAGAGACTAATCCTCTCGAGGTAACTGAGATCCATTTAAGGGGTTGATATCTCTCAACAAATGTTTTCCATACGCACCGGTCAGGGATCGAACTCGGGACCAAATGTTTAAGGGGTCCAAACATCCACCACTTGTGCGGTTGTGCCACACTATGTTGATTCAAAATATATATATTCTAATAGTTTAAGGAGGTGTTTCTAAATTAGGATTTGTTGTGTGACTGTATGAGTTTTAGAAATAGTTCAAGTTAGGCCTTTTTTAACTTTTTAATGTGGGTTGACCTATAAAAAAATATATTAATATAGTAATATATATCTATTGGTTCGAATCGGTTTTCATCGGTTCTTGAAAACTCAATCTGAGAACCAAACCTCATCGGTTTTCAATTGATTCGATTCGGTTTTGATCTGAACCATTATAATCGGTTTTTTTTTCTGGTTTGAATTGGTTTGAATTCTCGATTTAATTGGATTTTTCTGATGTGCTTACACCCTTATAAATGTGCTTCAATCGTTGTCTCCTCGTAGTATTTCTATAAGTATTCAAAATTATATTCGATCGATTCTAATGAATGAAATGTCTTGATATTATTTGAGTAAAAAAATAAAAATGATCATCATTTTATTACTTCGTAGTCAATGTAATGTTTTATTATGAAAAATATATCAAAATTAATTATATTATAATTTTTATTAAAAAATTAATTTAAAAAGCTTACAATTTTACCACCATTTATTCAAGGGTTAAATATGTTTTTAATCCTTACATTTTGCTTTAGGGGACATTTGTTTCGGAGTTACAAAACTTATTCCTGGGAATGTTGGATGGGAAAATAAAAAACCCATGTTTGTTATAAAGGAACTAGAAATCTATTCCAAGGAAAAAATTATTATCGGGAATTAGTTTTATCCATGAAATTTGGCTTCTTAATCCCCTCTAATAATGGGGGGAAACTTTTATTCCTGGCGGTTATAATGTACTACCCCATTAATACATGACATAACAGTTCCTTTTTTTTTCTTTCTCTTGTGCACACACTTTACACTTATCATTACTTATTTTTAGGAATATATATTGCAAATTAAAAATATTTAGTTATTTTTAAGAGTTTAAAATAAAATACTCCATGAAATATGAATTACTATCCAAACACTTTCTCTGAACATTTATTCCTTGGAAAGATATGCATGGGAAAGTTATTCCAATGATTCATTTTTAATACAGTAAAACAAACGCACCCTTATAGTTAAGAATAGTCCCTATATTTTTTTTATGGTAAAAAAAAACCTATACTTTTTTCCCTTTATTTTTTTTATGGTAAAAAAAAACTTATACTTTTTTCCCTTATCAAAATTAGTCCTTCTGTTAACTTTTCTAACAGAATGCTGACATGGCGATCATGGGCCCTGCTTTTTGGTTAAAAAAAATTAAAACTAAAAAAAAAAGGTTAACATAAGAGCATCTCCAATGGTGATACCGTTTTGGGTATCATATATCACTAAAAAGTGAGTTGGGATCCTCTCCATTTCTCATTATTTCCATTTCTTCCATTACCAAAGTTTTTAAATATTTTGGGGTGTATAAAAGAGATTTGGGTCCACTTAATATCACACTTTTACATTTATATTTCCAAAACTATATAATAATGAAGGAAATGGAAAGCATTAGAAATGAAGAGGATCTCAACTCCTAAAAAGTGGTCCCTACAATGCCATATAGTATATATGCAACTTATATGTGTTTTGCTCCAATGGTGATATCACTGTAGGTATCATACATTATTAACAAGTTATTAATTCTATTTAATTCGATATACAAAAAATGGTAATATTAAATTGATGATACGGTACTTTAAATAAGGTGGTACCGGTATCATCAATTTTAATACCCTCTATGCCACGTCATGGAACTCCAATGATAAAAAATAATAAGGTACAGATCATTAGTCTATGATACCCTTATTGGAGATGCTCTAAATAATTTTGTCAAAAAAAACACACGACTTCTTCAACCAAGAATTCTTCAACACAACCTCAACGTAGCATAAACCCATAAACTTCTTCAACCGAGCAACAAAACATTGTAACAACAACAAAAACAACACAATTTTTTTTATCAATTCATCACACAACAAAATCAAACTCTTTGAGATTTAACACAAATCTGTAATATTAACTGTTATGGACTGGACCTGCGCCTCTGGGTAGGCCCCCTCGACAGCGTCGGGGACGGTTCTCCGGACAGAATCTTCTCAAAAGCCTGCAGTGCCGAACAACACCTCCTGCCCGCGATGGCGGGCACAACAGCTCCGTTCCAACGACTTCCCAATCCCTGTCGAGCACAGCTGCTCGACAGCTCCATGACGGCATTTCAGCACGTGTTCCACGTTGCTTCATCTACATCTATCCTCTCACGCTTTTCCCGCGTATTGGATAAACCCCAGGTGAGAACCTCAACGGTTTCTCCTGCTCCCACGCAGAAACCTGGCAGTTATCCATTATTGGATCGTGCCCAACGGCCCAATAGGGATAATCGTTGGCCCTGCGCTGGGACTTATAAATACTCCTCTTCATTGAGGAGTCGGGTACATTCAACTCATTCTCTCTACCTCTTCTATTTGTACTCTTGCTTACTTAAGCATCGGAGTGTCTGCAGGTACAAACCCCCCTCCGTTTTCAACCGTCCAACCACCGTGCAAGGCGACGTTGCTGGCCCTCGATCCTGCTCTTTACGCACATGTACGATCAGTGGCGACTTCATTGGGGACGTGAGTGCTCCTTTGTTGCTTTCTTTCCACGAGAAACCTGATAAAACCAACTCCTTCTGCCCGATATGGCCAACAACGACACGTCCGCTCCACGCAACGACAACGTCGCTCCTCCTTTCCTGGATGCCGACGACAATCCAATGAGGACTGTCCTCGAACCCAACGACGACGTCCTCAACAACGAAGACAACGCCAGGATCGACTTCGAGTCAGACCCCCGCGACGGCAGGGAAACCTCCATCTCCGACGATGACGATATCGTCGAAATCAGAAAAGTCGTTCCCAAGAATTCCGGGAGCGCCGCCGCTGCCTCCGGACAGAAAGCCCCCGCGGCTGATGAAAACTCCGGAAATCAAGGCCAGCAGGCAGTGACCATGGCACCCTCAGATTTCAAGACCCTGCTCGACGCCATGAACGAACATAAGAAGCTTCTCCTCGAGCAGAACAAGAGGCTCGAAGCTCTCGAGAAAAAAGGCCGTACTTAGATGTTGCTCAGGAAGCGTGCACGAACTCCCCCCCCTCCCCCCCGTGCGGAGCGTGTCATTCAGGGTGCAAAGCGAGGAAAGGGAATCGAATTCCGTGATCCTCGTCCTCCGAGGCCTCATCGCCCAGCGCGACCTGCTGGAAGGAACTCCTCATCTTCCGCAGCTGATCGCGGAAAACATAAGATGTATCCTAGTCCTCCTCGACGCGAGGACCATCACCGTTCCCCCTCTCCTCGGGGAAGTGATTCTCCACAGCCCGACATCGTGTGGAGTGATGAAGATGAGAACCAAGGTCCTCTGGCCTTGGCAATTCTAAATACTCCTCTCCCCCGCGGACTGGAGAAGCCCCCAAGCGGCTTGGGGCAATATGACGGGCAAGGCGATCCCGACGAACATATCGCCAACATGAAGCTCGACTACCGTCGGGTAAAGGGTCCAATCAAGTGCAGGTTCTTCCCTACCACTCTGAGGAAGGGTGCCCTTGATTGGTACAAATCCCTGGCTCCGGGCTCCATCGCCAACTGGAAGGAGCTCACTAAACAATTCAAGAGGCACTTCACCACCTCTCGCCGATAGCCCAAGACAGTGTCGGCACTGGAAGCTATTGTCCAAGGGGACAATGAATCTCTTCGCAACTACATCGAGAGATTCAACAAAGAAGCCGTTCATGTCGACACTAATGACGGCATGAATAAATATTTGATTGAGCGTGGCCTCAAATGCCACAGCGAGTTCGCAAAGGCCATTGGGATTGAACCCCAAGCCACGCTCAACGATCTCCTCAACAAGGCGACAACCTTCATCGACTACGAGGAGAAACTAGCTACAACTACTGTCCGCCAGCCACTGATAGAAAACTCCTCGGGAGACAGCCGAGGCACCTCCCGAGGAGGAGAAGAAAGAAGGCCTGACGACCGTCCGCGAGACAGAAATCGTGGACCCCTCAGCATCCACACCAACTACACACCGCTGATCGCATCTCGAGAGCAGATCCTCAGCGCTGTAAATGTGTCCGACTTTCCAAAGTGGGGAGTGCGGGTACCCAAGCCTATGCCCGCAAAACCCACCGCAGACAAAACCAAGTGGTGCAAGTACCACCGGTCTCACGGCCACACCACTGAAAATTGTGTCCATTTGAAGGATGCAATTGAATTTCTAATCAAGGGCGGGCATCTCAAACAGTTCGTCAAGAACGCTGACGCTCCCCAGCAGGAGCCTTAACAACACCCTAAGCCCGACGACGACGCGGGCACTGCAGCCAGCGCGCTCCAAGTAGACATGGCCGTTCAACGGCCAGAGGACTTCTACGTCCCCGATGCTCTGGCTGCCCAGCTCAGCAGGTGGGAAAATTTCCCACAGGCCATGGTTATATTCGGTGGGGGATTTAAGCCTCTGACCATCGGATTTGTGAAGAGGAAGTTCGACGAGCTCCTCTCCGTCTCAGCACCTGCTGCGGTCACCATCGACACACCCAGGGGAGGAAAATCTGTTCCCCTGCCTTTCTATCCAGAGGAGATGCCCGTAGGATCTTCTAACGCTCAGATCCCTTTGCTGATCCGGGCAAAAATGGCTAACTTCGACGTCCATCGCATCTTGGTCGACGAAGGGAGCTCTTGCGACATCATGTACTCCGCCCTCTTCAACGTGCTGGGCTGTTGGAACAAAATTGGTTTTGTATCTCCTAATTTGATTTTGATGATAACAATGTATTTAAAGTTAAATTGGTAGTACTAATAATTTATTCTAGTGTGCAGGATTAAAAGTTAAAATTTAAATTCATAAGCACATTGGAATTCTGAAGGATTACTTCTGAGCGCGTCACATCTGAGCTCTCAAAATTCTGAAGCAAGTAATTATGAGCTTCATCAGATTCTGAAGCTAAATATTTCTAAGGCTACATCAGAAATATTTCTGAAGCTACACCTGAGAGTACAACTTTCTTGAAGACTGTGTCTGACTTGGTCTCAGCGAAGGAATCACGAAGGAAAAGGGTTGACCATGGAAATGTCCTTTTCAAGTCAGGCTTCAAGAACGAGTATTTCCTTATTTGGCTTAAGCTGAGGTTCAGATATCTAAAGCCAAAAGGAATCTCTCATTTTGTAGTAAACGTCAAAGCTCCTAAGCACTGCAAATCAGAACAGCTATTAACACTCTGATTAATACAATGGAGCGTCTCAAGAATTTTTCAAACGGCTATAATCTTCAACGTCCATCTTCTCATCTATAAAAGGAAGAAGATTTGTGAAGAATAATGATCAAGACTTACGCTTCTGAACGTGCAAATACTCTGTCAAATTCTGAAGCTATTCAAACACTTAGAAACTTTGTGATAATTTTCTAAGAAGTCTTGTAACTGTGTTGTATTTTGTAAACACCTCTGATAGTATATCAAATGTCCCTCTCATATCTTTATCATCATTTAAACTTGTGAGAAGTCTCTTGCGTTTGTGTTTGAGCATTGGAAGTCTCTTGCTCTGTGCTTGAGCATTTGAAGTCTCTTGCTTTGTGCTTGAGCATCTGTAATCTTAGTGATTATAGTGAAATCTCTTGTGAAGAACAAGAGGACTGGACTACTCCTGTTAGTGGGAGGAACCAGTATAAAATTTGTTTGTCTTGCTTTCTCTCTATCCTCTTACATTGTGTGTGTTTAACCTTATCCGCTGCAAACAGTTTTTAAACTTAGCAAAAATCTTAACACAATTCAACCCCCCTTCTTGTGTTTTTCAACCTTCATGGGCCTCAACAGGTCTCACCTAGCACCATATTTGGGTTCGGACTTATAGGGCTTCAATGGCTCCACGAGCAGGCCATGGGGGTTCGTCGACAACGTGGTCACCTTCGGCCATGGGGAAGCGACAAAATCAGTCAGGATCAAATTCCTGGTCATAGACTGCCCCTCTCTGTACCAATGCATCATTGGCAGAACTGCATTGGCTGACCTGGTCGCCGTTCCTTCAACCATCCACCTGAAGATGAAGTACTACGCTCAGGATGGAAAGGTTGCCACCATCCACGGTGACATTGCTGCGGCCAGGAGATGTTTTGAAGCCACCTCAAAGGGCCTTTCTTCCATCACCAGCCCCCCCCCCCCCCCCCCCCCCCGCCCAAATTCGACAACGGGGCAAGCTCCTCGAAGAAGGGCCCCACTGGGCAAAAGCTGGGGAAGAAGGATGGCGAGCAGAAGCCACCCTCCAACAACGTCAGTGTTGTCGACCTTGATCCCCGTTTTTCCAAGAAGGAGAACAAGGAAGAGAAGAAACTCCGCCGGGACAACAAAGAAAACGATGAGGCGAGCAAGAAGATCTACCGCCCCATCCCCGACGGAGAATTCGAGCTAGTCCCACTTAGAGAAGACCCGACCAAGGGGGTGAAGATAGGCTCTGGTCTCCCCGACTATGTGAGGGAGCAGCTGAAGACATGCCTCCGCGACAATGCTGACCTGTTCGCCTGGAGTGCAAAAGAAATGCCCGGCCTGCATCCTGATGTTGCCTGCCACCAGCTCGCCATAGACCCTGCCGCTAGGGCAGTAGTACAACGTAGGAGGAATCAGTCTCCCGAAAAAGCGGAAACTGCTGAAAAAGCTGTAAAATACCTCTTAGAGGCAAATTTTATTTCCGAGGCCAGATATTCAACCTGGCTCTGCAATGTTGTACTCGTTAAAAAGAATAATGGAAAATGACGTATGTGTGTTGATTATACCGATCTCAATAGGGCTTGCCCTAAAGATGCTTATCCCATGCCTAGTATAGATAAACTTATTGATAACTCATCTGGCTTTAAATTATTCTCATTTATGGATGCGTATTCAGGTTACAATCAAATACCGATGGCAGAATCCGACAAGGAAAAAACTGCATTCATGACCGCGTCGGGCAATTATTACTACAACGTAATGCCTTTCGGGCTTAAAAATGCAGGTGCCACGTATCAGCGAATGATGAACAAAGTATTCCGAGCAGAAATTGGAGACATGCTCGAAGTATACATGGACGACATGATCGTCAAATTAAAAGAAGAGACCGAGCATACCGCCCACCTAAAAAAGGTGTTCGAGTAGGCCAGGAAATGCAAAATGAGATTCAACCCAGAAAAATGCACATTTGGGGTACGAGCAGGCAAGTTCATCGGTTTCTACCTAACGAAACCAGGGATTGAAGCCAACCCGGACAAATGCAGAGCCTTCGCCGAACACCCAACCCTGGACGACAAAAAGTCCATCCAAACAATAAACGGAATGCTAACTTCACTATCGCGATTCGTAGCAAAATCCGCCCAGCACGCACTCCCATTATTCAAACTTCTTCGCAAAGAGGCTGTGTTCGAATGGACCGAAGACTACGAATAGGCTCTCCAGCACCTAAAAAAGGCGCTTTCTGAGCCGCCGGTTCTCGCGCGACCAGAGGACGAGGAAACGCTTTACCTCTACCTCGCTATCACCGCCGAAACCGTCAGCGCAGCTCTCATACGTGAGACACCAGAGGGGCAGAAACCTGTATATTTCACGAGCAAAGCGTTGCAGGGCCCCGAGCTCAGATACCAACGCATCGAGAAAATCGCACTCGCCCTAGTCGTCGCGGCGAGGAGACTTAGGCAATACTTCCTTGCGCATACCATCGTGGTCCGCACCGACCAACCCATCAAGGCCTTGCTTGGCCGACCAGACATGGCCGGAAGAATGCTCAAATGGGCTCTCGAGTTATCCGAATTCGACATCCGATACGAAAGTAGGAAAGCTTTGAAGGCTCAAGTCTTAGCCGACTTCATGGCCGAGATGACCGTCCCCGCCTCCCCGCTGAACGAAGCGAACAAATGGACAATCTTCGTCGACGGAGCCTCCAGTGCTTCAGGAGCAGGCGCGGGGATCATCCTCGAAAATGAAGCCGACACCATAATCGAAGTCTCCCTAACCCTATCGTTCCCGACATCAAACAATTAAGCCGAGTACGAAGCCTTCCTCGTCGGCCTTCGCCTAGCCGAGGACGTTGGAGCCAATGAAGTAAAAATCTTCACGGACTCCCAGCTCGTGGTATCGCAGGTCCTCGGAGAATACCAAGCAAAAAATGACAACCTCCATGAATATATGCTCCTAGTGAAGGATAGAATAGCCAAATTCGAATCCGCAGAAGTCAAACATGTTCCCTGAGAACACAACACGAGAGCTGACATTTTGTCCAAACTCGCGAGCACGAAAAAGAAAGGCGGACACAAATCTGTCATTCAGGAGGTGCTTGCTCGACCAAGCATCGAACAAGCCCCCACTGCTATGCTCGTCGACGTCAACTCAATTAAAGATGGAACATCCTGGATGACTCCACTTTACACTTATTTAGCCCACGGGATCCTTCCCCCCGACGAAAAGGAAGCCAAGACGATTCGGCGAAAAGCCATCTCGTACTGCCTCATGTAAGACAAACTCTACAAAAGAGGCGTGTCGACCCCACTCCTCAAATGCGTCGACAACGACGACGTTGACTACGTTCTGTGCGAAATACACGAAGGCATAAACGGGCAACACTTGGGCGGCAGGTCGTTGGCCAGGAAAGCTCTTCGCGCAGGATATTTTTGGCCCACGATGCGGCAGGACGCCAAAGAACACGTAAAAACATGCGACAAATGCCAACGACATTCGGATATGATCTTGGCCCCTCCATCCGAGCTCAAGACGTTATCCTCCCCGTGGCCCTTCGCATGGTGGGGCATGGACATCCTCGGTCCTTTCACCGCAGGACACCACAAGAGCAAGTTCCTGATCGTCGGGGTGGATTACTTCACTAAGTGGATAGAAGCGGAAGCTATCCCCAACATTTTTGGGGAGACGATCCTACGTTTCTTCAAAAAGAATATCCTGGCCCGCTTTGGAATCCCACAAGTCGTTGTCACCGACAACGGGACACAATTCACGAACAGGGCATTCCAGGATTTCCTCGCCGCCATCAAAACTAAACAACACTTCACTTCCGTCGAGCACCCGCAAACAAACGGGCAGGCCGAGTCCGCGAACAGAGTAATCCTTCGCGGCATCCGAAGGCGACTCGACGAAGAGAAGAACAAGTGGGTTGAGGAACTCTGAAGCGTATTATGGGCCTACCGCATAACGCCACACTCCACTACCGGGGAAACTCCTTTCCGTCTCACGTACGGAACAGAGGCCATGATTCCCGTCGAAATAGGAGAACTATCATGGCGCACCACGCAGCCTCCAACCGGGGAGGCGAACAATCAGGCTATTAGAGAGGAACTCGACTTGGTCGACGAACTCCGGACTGCGGCCTCTCTTCGGGATGCCTCACTCAAACAAAAAGTGGCTGCCCGACACGACACCAGACTCATCAAAAGAGACTTCGAAATCGGCAGCCTCGTACTAAGGCGAGACGCCAAAGACGCCAACCAGGGCAAACTCGCCCCAAACTGGGAAGGGCCATATCGTGTCCGAGGAAAAACCGGGAATGGGCCATATCACCTCGAAAACCTCAAAGGGGAACAACTTCCCCGCACTTGGAACGCCAAAAAATTAAGACAATATTACAGCTAAGGGACACATGGGTACAACCCCCCTTGGCGAGGGTGATTACGGGCACCCTGATACGCGGGCACGTACACCGGATACAACGGGCAGGCGCTCCGATACAAACGCCTACCTTAAATCCTTTTTGGAAAGAAACCCAGCAAGGAATAGCTCTAAAAGTGAGCCCCTCGACGTCCGTATCATTGGCTTGACACCCAGCTCGCGATGGGACGATCAAGCTACAGCGGGAAAAATTCTTTGCGACGAGTTTGTCCGCTGTTCAGTTCGGGAACAAGTCCTGAACCCTTGAGCGGTACCCTAAACCGTTCAAGGCCAATGTCGACGAAAAAAGGATGTAACTCGACAAAAGTATTTAAGTCATATGAATAAATCATAATGATAAATACTTAATTAGAGGAGTATAATAACTATTTTATCATATCATGTTGGACATGACATAGTTTAAGATAGTTTAATTATATCATTGACTCTTAGAAATTTATTCGCTTATAGTTAATCTTCACCCACAAATAGTTTCCCTTTAAACATAATCATAAAGACACCATATATATGATATAAAGGTTAGACCACCAAGTTTGTCTTTATGAAAATTTGGATTGAAAATTTATCAGATAAATTTAATTCCAAATTGGATGAATAAATATGTGGAGATATCCCAAGGAATCTAAGAGATATTGGTCCTATGGTCCTATATCACTCTTGGGACAAAAGTTGTTTTGTTGCTAGATTTGAAGCATTCCTCTAGTGGGAGTGTGTCTCTAAAACAGACAGTGGGAGTGATATTGAACTTGAATGAATTCAAGTACCACAAAATATATTTGTTTTAAAAGGGAACACAAACCGGTACCTCAAAGTTGTTGAAGAACCATCGGTTCAAGTTGCACAAAATCCTAGCTAAGTCTAACATATTACATGGGTGAGATGTATGATTTTATCACGACTCAACAAGGTGATATGGTTCTTCATGAAAGATGAATCTTTGACTCGCTATGAAGTCGTAAAAGACCTAAAATCTGAGAAGTGGCTAAATGCCATGAAATCTTGTACAGAATCCATATACACATACCTTATGGTGATAATGGTATTGTCATCAAGATGAGTAAGACTCATACAATGAAAGTGAGTATTCTTATTGAACACTGATATGGATGGTATTGAGAATACCCTTTAAGATTTGATTGATGATTAAAAGGTTTCACATAAAATCATAATGCAAATTATGATGAAACCATAATTGTAATCATAAATCTTAAAATCTGTTTGATTCTATGTTGTACTACAAGCTTTAGCAGATGGACAACAAAGTTGCATTCCTTAATTCGAATGACCTCATATATATGTACTTGACATATATAAAAGGTTTTGCTTAATCCAGAGGATGCTAGAGAGGTATACAATTTATAGCTATCTAATTTTGATTAGATTGAGTTCTAAAAGGTTTAATTATTTGTTCCTTTTATGAAGTTTTATGAAAACAAATTAATAAGGGACAAATCTATCTAATTTTGATTAGACCAAATTCTCAGAAGTTTAATTATTTGTTCCTTCTATGAAGTTTTTGTGAAAACGAATTTATAAGGGACAAATATAAAATCTTGTGCACACAAAGAGGTTAGTGGGAGTAATAATATTAATCTGGTGTTATATGTGGCTAACATATTTATCATCAAAAACATTTCCCTTATACATGTGAGACATGGTTAAGGAAATAACTCTTGATGAAAACCTTAGGCAAGAATTCCTAAAGAGTTAGGAATAGCCTATATATTTAGGCGAGGATTCCTAAAGGAGTTAGGAATAGCCTATGTACATATATTGACGAAGTGTTCAGACACTTCATGTGTAAAAATCATCACATGTGTCAAAAGATTGGTCTTTGTCTAAAGGACAATAGCATATCTCATTGGATGAGAGAGAGAGAGAGACACGTTAAAATAATCCATATGCTTTGGAAGATGGATTAATCATACACACCATAATATGTACTGAATCAAATACACCATATGCTTGTAGCATAATCAATAAGTACCAAAATTGAGACTAGTGTTGGACACTAACTAACCTTCAAGAATATCCCTAAGGACCTTAAAGGAACTAAGGACTATTTCTTGGAAAATGTAGGAATGGAAAAGATCATTATAAGGAAGTTATAATGATGGTAGTTTCCGTACCGATGTATTGTATATCATGCTTGAATATAGACATTGTAAGCTATAAAAGCTTCGTGTTATATTTCAGCAACAGAAGTTAAATATTGAATCGTTTAGCTCATGATTGAGCTAAAACTATGTTTCTAGTGTAGCAAGATCACATTAATCACATGAGTGATGGTAACGGTTTAATCTTGCAAAACAATGGAGAATAGATCTCACCGACGATACATATATACTTAGACACTTCTATATTTCGATAGAGATCGAAACAAAAAGTTGGATAGATACGTAAGTTGGATAGAGATCGCAAAGCATGCTGAGGGACATGAGTGACCTAGATGGAATTTACCCCTCCTACATAACAGGAGATATGTCTAAGGGCCCAATATTGAACTTAACAAGGGTGACGTACTATGCCTTGTGTTCAATATAGACATAAGGGTAAAAAGGTAATTGTACACAAGATATTTATCACGGGAAAAAGGTTTGTCAGATCACATGACATTTCTGTGACTTGGGTAGCAGTAATGTGTTGCTAGATACCGCTCACTGTTTGTTATAATTAAATGTATGATTTAATGTAACTGCCAACGTTACGGAAACCTACAAGGGTCACACACAAGGACAGTCTAGTGTAGGTAGTCTACGCACCGATTGACCAAAAGAAAAGTAGTATTAAGCCTTGAACGATTTTGTGAAAAGATACGAAAATGTTCGAGTTCAAAATAAATTGAAATTAAACAATTTTAAATTCAGTCCCAAGTAAGTTACAAATCAATATTCAAATCAATCACAATCAAGCAAGAATCAATTGAATTTTTGTGAACCAATACGAACACCAAAAATTCAATCGATTAACAAATTAACGAAATTATGAAATTCAAAAGAGAGAGAGAGAGAGAGAGAGAGAGAGAGAGAGAGAGACGATGTGATTAGGGAGTTCCCCGGATTGCGCGTCGGCCACGCGTTTGTCCGAGTACGTCTCCCCCCAAATAACCAAACGGGTTATTTGAGAGTTTATAGATCAAAAACTTGATGAACAAAAAGAGTGCACAGTTTACAATTGAATCTTATAATCCTATAACGACACAAAATGTAAACTAATGCGAATAACCTCGACACACAACGAAACTTCGCCCTCTGATTCCAACGATCCACCTTGTGCCAAACCGCACCCAATCGTCCAGCTGAGTCCTTCGTTTCTTGTTGTCGAATCCTTCAAGACACGCACGATCTTGAATCACTTGAGAGAAACACTAGAACCTTCGTCACACAATTCAACCCGACTACGATTCTGATTCACCGCGAACCGTATCGAACGTTATCACACAAAAACACAATCTTTATTGAATTGATCCCATACTCAAAATCCAATTTGATTGCAATCCTTGATGAAGATGATGAATTTGTGATGAATCAAACCTTTGATGCAAATTCTCACTCAATTTGTATCCAAAGCGTTTTCTGAACTTTCTCACTAGTTTCCTCTCCGTTACAATGACACACCACATTGCTATTTTAAAGAGAAAATAGAATTGAGCAATTTTGGGCAAAATTTAACATACGTGTATCGATACAAATGATGGTTTGTATCGATACAAAACCCTTTGACCAGCGTTCAAATTGAAAATTTTGACCTATGTATCGATACAAACACGTATGTGTATCGATACATATATCAGTTTCTTGAAATCTTGACTGATATGTATCAAATCATGCAAGCATGATTCGATACATCAAGCACTTACTGGTTTTCTGAGAAGCAGGGGTGTGTATCGATACATGCAAGCATGATTCGATACACAGATGACCTTCTGCCTCTGAGTGACCACTTTTGTATCGATACAAGTGATATATGTATCGATACAAATTGCACAAAATCAGTTTGAAGTAATTGCAGGACATTTGTATCGATACACATGTTTATGTATCGATACATAATACCTAAAAATCAGTTTTTCAAAGTTTTAAAAGGTTTCACGCTGCCAAGTCATTTGTAATGTTGCCAAAATATGTTCTACTCTATTTTCATGTGTTTTGACAATTATTAAAACATGAGGATGAACTGATGCACTTACAGCTTCATCTACATCTATCCTCTCGCGCTTTTCCCGCGTATTGGATAAACCCCAGGTGAGAACCTCAACAGTTTCTTCTGCTCCCACGCAGAAACCTGGCATTTAACCATTATTGGATCGTGCCCAACGGCCCAATAGGGATAATCGTTGGCCCCGCGCTGGGGGCTTATAAATACTCCTCTTCATTGAGGAGTCAGGTACATTCAACTCATTCTCTCTACCTCTTCTCTTTGTACTCTTGTTGACTTAAGCATCGGAGTGTCTGCATGTACAAACCCCCCTTCGTTTTCAACCGTCCAACCACCGTGCAAGGCAACGTTGCTGGCCCTCGATCCTGCTCTTTACGCACAGGTACGATCATTAACAAAATCATCATGCAACACTCAAAGAGATTCGGTTGTTGTTTTTCTGGATTTAACCCAGGTATTTAACCAATCTAACCACACAACACTCAAAGAGAATTATCATTTCCATCATTCACAAAGAAAACTACCATAGAGTTAAATTATTTAGCCAATGCAACAAATCTCACCATATGCGTTATTGATTTCGACATATCCCCAAAAAATTCAACAATTTCGCACGGAATCGGAACAATTAGAAGAAATTGAAGTTAACAAAACCCTAGCATAATGGAAGAATTCGATGCGGTTGGGAAAGTGAAAAACGTATTGTAATGATTTTGATTATGATCTAAAAATCGAAACTTTTTGTGGAAGAATTGGTTCATCAGATTCTTCCATCGCATTTTTGAGTTTTTTGGTTTTTTTTTCTTCTTTTCTTTTCCTTTTTTTTTTTAATAATCGGAAGGTTTTTTTATTGAAAGTTTTTTTTTTTAATGTCATTGGTTGACATGTGTCACTATGTTATCGGTCAGATAATTAAATTCATGGGTCCATATTTGCCACGTCAGCATTCCGTTAGAAAAAGTTAACGGTAGGCATTAATTTTGATAACGGAAAAAATTATAAGATTTTTTTTCACCATAGAAAAAATATAGGGACTAATCTTAACTATAAGGTAAAATGTAAGGACTAAAAACATATTTAACCCTTTATTCAAAAAGCTTACAATTTAAAAAGTTTATCATTAGTTGAAAGAGTTTAGCTTAGTAACAGTTTGAGTTTGTAAATTTGTAATATTAGTTGAAAGAATTTAGCTTAGCAAGAGTTTAAACTTGTAAGTTAAAGGTAATGACTTTGAATTCTCTTAAAAACAGTTTAAGACATGCATTGAAATATAGTTGTGTTTAATATTTGTTTCAGTTTAGCATGTCAACAAGAAATTAAATATGGTACTGTATTATTTATCTACAAATGCAGTTTTTTTTTTTTTTTTTTTGGTCCGGTAGCCTAATGGCTAGAAATTCCACTCATAAGGTGGATAAGTGGGATGACCGGGGTTCGAACCCCGACCCCCTGCATATATAATGTATTTGTCCTACCAATTGAGCTAAGTTCACGGGACAATGCAGTTGTTTTGTTATATTACTATATTGTATACTAGTTCCCCAATTTTCTTGACTCTGTATATTTATTTCTTAACTCTATCTTAATTTGTGATAGTGGTAATAAAACAACAAAAATTCTATTGGATGTGAATATAAAATTTCTTTCGAGTGGTGCATTAGCATATATATGTAAAATTTCCACACAGTAGTTGAGAAACTAATGAGTAAGTCAACATATTTTGAAGTCCAACTCAATCATCATCATTCTCAAGCTGAAGATCTTGGATCCACTTTAGCGCCGATAACAAACCACACACATCAACGCCAAAACGCTGCATAACTGTGATATGATTATTTAAAATTATTATGCATTTTATTTGTAATATAACTTATTAATTATATTTTTATATGTTTTAGGAAGTTAGTATTGAAAGGTAGTTATGGGAAGTTATTTGTGTATTCTATTTAAATGTTGTACAATGTGAATGAAGAGATAAGAAATGATTCATAAATAATTCTAGCCTTTCCCCTTTTTATGGAGACATGTTCCTTCTCGAAGTGGAACAATTATAATTTTCAGCATTCCCTTCTTTCTTAGGAGACCTATTCCTTCTTGAATTGGAATACATAACCCTATCATTTAACATATTCTATCAAACTGCCAATGTTTGGTTTACAACATTGAATTAGTCTGTTATTTGCAACTGTAATTTCTGCAGAATGCACAGCACCTGTCTGCATTTTGTTAGGAAGTAGCCACTCCTGTAACAGATTACTTCTACGAAAACAAACTTGTGTCGGCAGTGTTAAATAATATAGAGTTCAGAGAGAAATACAAAGTGACGGCTAGAGTTTCAATAATATTGCGATGACATAATTTCACAAAATAGGATTACAAGACAATATATAACAATACTTGATAAACAATTAACTTAAAAGCTCAATAACATAAAGTCCTATTATCTATTAGCTCCTTTCCTTCTTTCAAATCAGATTATTCCTCTACTTCCAAATGCTTGAAGGAACATGAGTACAAGAATAAAAAGATGGACGATCAATGCATTTTTGGATCCAAGGAACCATGCACTCTTTATGAAAAACATGTGAGCATTTTGTAGAAACAAGTTCGGACCTAGTGTAAATCCCCTCTAAACAAATTGAACATTGTTCCGTAGCCGAGTTGAAAGAAAGATAATCAATCGGAAATTTCTCCAACAAACCCACAATTTGTTGAGCTTGACTTTTATCATTGTGGTTTTCTTCACCTACCATGCCTATTGAGCTAATATGAATCAACAAATCCATCTCCAATACTTCACGTTCTTCAGGATTCTCTACAACCATTTGTCTAGCACATTCTTCCAATTTCGGTAGAATCGCGTCTAATATGTTGGTAGACACGAAGAAAAACGTGTTGTAAAGAACACTTTTATGATCGCTATTTGTACAATTACATAAGATTTCAACAGGAATTGTAAAAAATTGGTTGATTGTATCTTCGTACACATCGGTATTATGATAGGGACGTTCCTGTGGGAAAATTGTGTTGATGAATTCAAAATCAACCAAGAAGCAAGAAGGAATGTCAATGTCTAGTTGTAACGTTGGGGGTGGGATTGGTTCGCGGGTAGGACTCACATCAAATCTGATGATGTACTGATGATCCATGGATTGTGTAGCTAGCAATCAAATGTTTATTTTTTATGGCAAAATAGAAAGAACAAAATAAACTGATTTTCTTGGGGTTTAGGAGTTAATGAAATTCAATTTGTTTGGTATGCATTGTTTCTATATATAGCGCTAAAGTTTAAGATAATTTATCTTGTTTCTATATTGAAATTCTTATCTTGTTTCGATTAACTGGTAAAATAAATATTGTTTTGATTTTTTTATTTTTTTTTTGTTACAGAATATTGTTTTGATTTAGATAAGCATTTAATGTATATACACGTAAATAAATTAGATAACTTTTTTTTTATTTTATTAAAGTTGATGGTTTATAAGTACCACCAACTTATTTACAAAGAAAATACTACATTTGCTGCTGCCAAGGATCGAACCCCTGACCAACAGCCTACACCCGCTCAGTCAGTAAGTGCCAACTGAGCTACCCCACCCACCCCTAAATAAATTAGATAACTAGGAAAAGGAACTAATAATATCCAAAGAACAATTCTATCTTTTATTTAAATTGAAATTTTGAATCATTTCAAAAGAGATGGATTTTATGACCTGATTTCTTTTTATCAATATTCACTCCGTTCCTTTTTCTTTGTCGTATAGAAAAAAATATTGTTTTAAATTTTTTGTCGTTTTAATAATTTAAGATTATATTTTGTTTATTATACCCTCCTTCCTATTTTCTTTTTATTGACTAAATTTTAGATAATATTTTTATTGTATTTTTTTTTACTAAACTTATTAATATAATTTTTTTATTGTACTCTCTCCGTTCCTTTTTATTTGTCGTTTGAGAAAAAAAAGTCAAATTAAGAAAGTGTATTTTTACACCTTAATTCGCCAATTTTTTTTTTTGCACACACTTTCGCTTTTCAAAAAATTAAAACCACCAAAAAAATTAAAGGCGGATCGTAACAAACAAGTTTTTTTTCCTTTTAAATTAAAAATAATTTTATTTTTTTGACAAGATGTACTTCATCAGGTGAGTGGTTTAAAAAAGTATAATAAAAAGATCATATAAAATTTAGTCAATAAAAAAAATTAGGAAGGAGGGTAATAGACAAAATATAACCTTAAATCATCAAAACGCAAAATAATTTGAAACAAATATTTTTTTTTAAAACGACAAATAAAAAGGAACACATGAAGTATTTTTTTTTTACTAAACTTTTTCATATAATGTTTTTATTGTTTTGTTGGTTTTTTTTTTTTTGCATGTTTTTTGAAAATCTTGTTACACAACATTAAGAAACTCAAAATCAGTCCCGTGAGCCTAGCTCATTTGATAGGACATTTGCACGTAAAGTGCAGGGATCGGAATTCGAACTCTGGTATGCCCACTTATTCACCTTTAATGGGTGAAATTCTAGCAACAAGACTACCTGACAAAAAAAAGAGAAATTCAAAATCACTGCAACTTGAAAATACTAGAATTTATAAAACACATGAACTTTTTACTCTACTTTAAAAATAAAAATGTGACTACAATCCAGTCACAATAAGTATTATTTCATGCCTAAATAATCTTTGACTTCTTTAACTAAGATAAGATCACACTGCATTTGAATTTTAAAATATATCTTGTCAAAAAAGCTGAATTTTGTTTTAAAAAGGCAAATAAAAATTGGTTTGTTACGATCCGCCTTTAATTTTTTTGGTGATTTTAATGTTTTGAGAAGAGAAAGTGTGCAAAAAGATAGGAATTTTCTGTGAATTAAAATTAGAGTATGATATATTCCAAAAAAAAAAGTATAATAGAAAAATAAGCTGCAAAAATACACTTTCTTAATTTGATTTTTTTTTCATCAAACGACAAAGAAAAAAGAACGGATGGAGTATATTTCTGTGTTTTTTTTGAAAAAAAGATTTTCGTTCCAAAAATTGACCAAACTAATTTTTTTCATCTTTTACTATATTCGTCTAAACATATAAGACATCTTTTACAAAAGTTCAAAAACAAAATTTGCATTAAATTTATCAATAATGTACATTCTCTTTTCAAAATTACCTTTCAAGTATTAAGAGAGAGAAATAGTAATCTTTTACTTCTCTTCATTTAATTAGAGATAATTTTGTGAAAATTTAATTAATTCACACTGTCCTTAAAAGATTGTCTTATAAAATAGGACAACAAAATTTTACAAATAAAATATTATATATTGAAACAGAGGTAGTATTTAAATTATTGAATAATTCGAGACCCTTTGAAAGATAAAAGTAATTAAAATTAATGTTTGTAATTTTTTAATTCTTCAAAAACCAAAATTGTTCATAAAAAATTGGATCCTTATTAAAAAAAATATTAAAAATGCATTACATTGAACTCAATCCTATGAACACACATTATTTAATTTACACAAATGACAAAACCACCAGACCATAAACTAACTAAGTTGCATTATATTATTTCCAATTAACTAATAGTTAAACAATGCTTAACAAATATTTTTAAAATATCTAATAAACCGATTTAAACACCACTTTATTTAGGCTCTAACCGAAGGGCCGTGTTGCTCTTGCTCAGAGCAGACCCCGAAAGAGTTTCGTTACAATTGATAACAACCTTCCAACCCTACTTTTTGAAAATATGGTCCTATTGTCTAGATTTTTGTAAAGGAGAATTTCTTTTTCTTTTTATTATAATCTGAATTAATCTGTATGTTCTTAAACTATTTGAAAATTATTAACTAGCCTTTAAATTAAAATATCCACTTTAATTGTGGGTATGTCGGGATAAATTTTTTTTTAATGTCTTTAAAAATTAAAAGGGATATCCATCATTTTTTTCTGAATTGTCCCATCTCTGGAGCGGTTTGGAGTAACATCATTTTCTGATTGGGCACCATATGGGCTCTTTCTAATAATGTAATTTCAATGGCATCTTAATTTTGTGGGGCTCATGGTTTTTGCAAAAATATTAGGACCAGTTTACAAACAATTTGGCTAGCCTCAATTTGGTCTATTTGGAAAGCTAGAAATGATAGAATTTTTAATGGCACTGTTAGCCTGTATTTTCGACAGGCATTAATGAATTGGAGAGAGAAGATGAATTCTCATTTAATGTTCTCTTGGAAATTAGTTGTTTAATAAATCAGGAGAAAATTAAGGCATTCGACGTCGAAAGCCTTTTAGTTAAAGTTCACTGTCGAGCTTGAAGAAGCTGTCGAATTCGACAAGAACATATTTTATTAAATATATGTTGTTTGCTTCGACATTGCTATATATGTGTCGAATTATATATATGTATGTATATGTGTGTTTGCTTGTATAACGTATTATGCAGTACGGAGAAAGCATACTCTGGACTTAGCAAATTATTCAAAGTGGATAACGTTCGAAAGCCTCGCCAGGTGTCCAAGAAATTCAAATTGTCGAAGACACGTGGAGTTTAGTTAGACGTTAAGTAGGTTTTGACGGTTATTCTAGTTTGCCTATAAATATTAGTTTTTCATATGAGAAACGGGTTCACAATTCTCATGCAAATTCCTGACAAAACTCAGAGTACCCATGTCAACGAGCGAAATGAGTGCAAAATGGAACATGTACGAATCTGTGTAACCAACCTTTCTTTGTAAACAATTTACATTTATGAATGCAATTTACATTCTCCAAGTATTTTACTTGCTTTCCATTTAAAGTTTATGCACTTTAACCTTTCTGCAATTTATTTCATTGTATGTTTAAAACCTTTCTGCAATTTATTTCATTGCAAGTTTAAAACCTTTTCTGCAATTTACTTTGTTGCATGCTTTTACTTTTCAAAGTTCTTCTTTAAACTTTATCTGCAAATTCATTTACAAGTTTTCTGCAAATTTAACATTGAAGCATTTTACTTTAAGCAAACCCATTCGACTGCGTCGAGTGATTTTACTGTTTTTATCAAATTATCTGATTTAACCCAGAAAATATGAAAATGTTTTCGTCAATTCTGCACAATCCAATATGTCTCAGGATTCACTAGTTGATCCTTCTTGTAATAATTAGACTAGCGGTTGTTTGCTAAAAATCGGGGTAAACAAATTGGCACGCCCAGTGGGACTATTGGTTTGTGTGATTTATTTTGTTTATTTTTGAAACTTTTTGCAAAATTGTTTTTGGTGTTGAAATTTGATTGTGTGTGTAATTTTATATGCATTTGAGGAATGGTAAATCTTTCCCAGATTTCTCAAAAATACCAACTCGTACTCGTACTAGAATGGTGAGACCACCAAGCAATTCTGCGAATAATAACAATAATAATGGAACAGAAACGAATCTGGTTCCAAATCCCCAGAATGTGGCAGGGCAACCTAGTCAGCCAGCGTCTGGCGTTTCTAACGCCAATTCTACTGGTGGGCCAACAGGTCCTGCATTGAATTCTACAAATTCTGAAAGTATCCCAAATAATAATAATAATAATAATAATAACGACGGAAATTCGAACCCTGCGACGAATTCTAGTACCGTTGGCGCAAACGCCAGTGGATCAACAACGTCTGCCGTTACTTCAAGTATGATAGGAGGAGTCCCTCCTCCAAATCCTAACGGTGCAGCAATGACACAACCGAACATGTCATCCATACCAACAAACGTATCACACACACATGGATACACAGACGGTAGTCAAGTTGGTGGAACACCGTCAAGACCACCCTGGTTGCCTAGAAACCCACAATTTGGAATGCCAACAACAACGATGGCAAACTTGTATAATTGGCCTTCAATAGAAAGTTCTCCCTCGTCTTCTGCGATGGGAAATAGAGGAAATTCTCTTAACTTGACAAACAATTCTATGGCAGTATTAAGGCAACAAATGGATGAGAGCAACCATGATATGGTGAATGTGTTGACCCAACAGATTGGCACAATCTTTAATCCTATGTTACATACAACCAATGATAGTTACCTGTTATTAGCCAATCAAATGCGGAGAATGGCAGACTTTTTTGGAGCCCCTGATGCTCCAAATAAACAAAGGATTCCTCGTGCAAACCCAGAAATTCAACCAGAAGTTCAAGCCCAACCACTGCGTATTGAAGGAGAACAGCCAGAACAAGAAGTGGTATTGGTTAATAGAAACCAAAATGCTGATAATGTTCTTAGGAACGTTCGACAAGATAACATAGCAGGGCAGAATAACTTGACCAACTTAGTAGAAAATATATTGGCCCAAAATGGTTTGAATATAGGATTGCATAGGCCAAATTTCGTGTCAGCATTGTCTGAGTACGTTTTGCAGGCAGAACTGCCAAGGGGATGGAAAATTCCCAAATTTACAAAATTTGCTGGTGATACGAATGAGTCTACTGTCGAACACATTGCCAGATATATGGCAGAAGCAGGGAATTTAGCAAATAATGAGGATTTAAGAATGAAATTTTTCCCTAATTCCCTCACAAAAAATGCTTTCACGTGGTTCACCACACTTCCCCCTCATTCAATTCATGATTGGACTCAGTTAGAAAGGCTATTTCATGAACACTTTTATATGGGACAATCTAGGATTAGCCTCAAAGAATTAGCCAGTATGAAACGTAAAACTTCAGAGGCCATTGATGACTATCTGAATAGATTTTGCCTCCTTAAGGCAAGGTGCTTTACTCAAGTGCCTGAACATGAATTGGTTGAAATGGCTGCTGGTGGCCTTGATTATTCCATTAGAAAGAAGTTAGATACTCAGCATTTAAGAGATATGGCCCAGTTAGCAGATCGTGTTCGACAGGTCGAACGCCTCAGGGCTGAAAAAGTCAGAAATTCTAAATTCCATAAAAAAGAAAAAGTGGCGTATATAGAAACTTAGGAAAGTGAAAATGAGTTCGACGATGGTCAGGATTACATAGAAAATAATGAGGTTAATATTGCTGAATTAAAACCAGGACCTGCCTATACTTGTAAAATGTTAAAACCATCAAATGGAAATAATCCTGTCGAACCAAAAAATGATAGATTTGTTGCTAAGACATATACGTTCGACATTACTAAATGTGATGAAATTTTTGACTTATTGGTTACTGATGGCCAAATAATTGTGCCAAAAGGTTTAAAAGTTCCACCTTTGGAACAACGTAAGAAAAGAGGTTTTTGCAAATATCATAATTTCTTGGGTCATAAAACCTCACAATGTGTTCTTTTCAGGGATCTGGTCCAGAAAGCCCTGCAGGAAGGAAGACTCAAATTTGGCGAACAGCCAAAATCCAAACAGCAGGTGGATGAAGATCCATTGCAGATTGTTGATGCTGCTTACACAGAGCCATTTGAATGCCTGATGTTGGAAGCATTGAACCTCACTGAAGGGGGGCAATTGGTCTCTATTCCTGAAGAAGAATACGAAAACAAAGTGGAAGGAGTGTATCCACAGGCTGGAGAGAAATTGTTAGATTTCCTTCAACGCTGCAAAGAGAATGATGGCGAAGCTACATTATGTCCTCATTGTAGTGCCATGTTCGACAAAAAGGCTGCTGTAGGCCTCACCAAATTTTTGCCTCATAGTCAGGGCAGAAACAATTGGCCAAGCCAAAGGCCAACTTATTCCAACATTCTGAATAGCCAACAGGCATCTGTGCATCAAAGGTTGGGACCACAGAAATCATTCGTCCCCTCAAACAGGACACCCGTCAATCAGTGGGTTCATGGGAGAAACATGGTCTCTGGCCAAAGGAATTTCGAGAAAGGAAGTTCCAGTAACTCCAATCCCAAGAAGGATTCTGAATCAAGAAAATATGATTACAGGAATAATTACAAAGGGAAGAACCCCATGACAAGATCTCAATGGCGTATGTATCAACGCCAGAAAAAGTTGGTTGCTCAAAGTTCCCAGATTACTGCTGATGGTAAGGGAAAGAAGCCTATGGAATTGGCTAAGAAGCCAATGAACGAAAGGTTAGTTGAACCAAAAATAGAGTCTTCAGTTGCTGATGATGTCGAAGACGAACACATGGAAGCTGATGATTTTCTAGATTCTGAACCTGATTTCGACATAATAGTGAATGTTGTGTCAATTCTGCCAAGGGAGTTCGACGTCTGTTCTGAAATAACAGATGAAGAAGAAGAATCTGGAATGCAAATGGCCCTTCACAGGCCAGTCTGTTACTACGTTATGAATAATGGTGCTTTGGAAGACCAAATGGCTACATTTGAAAGGCCAGATGAAGGCATGAAAAATCACTTGAAGCCTCTCTTCATACAGGCCAAGGTGAACAACGTAGGCATCAACAAAGTACTAATTGATGGTGGTGCTGCTGTTAATCTAATGCCAGAATTTCTGCTGAAAAAGATTGGCAAGTCCTTGGTGGATCTTCATCCTCACAACATAGTTCTGTCGAATTATGAGGGTGAAACTGGTTTGTCTTTAGGAGCAATCCAGTTGGATGTGGTTGTTGGAAGTACTATAAGGCCAACCTTATTTTTGGTTGTGGCCTCTAAGGCAAATTACAATCTGCTCCTAGGACGAGAGTGGATTCATGGCGTGGAGGCAGTCCCATCTACCTTGCACCAACGCCTGATTATCTGGCGAGATGATGGTATTGTTGAAAATGTTGAAGCAGACCAAAGCTACTTCAAAACAGAAGTTCATCATCTTACAAAGCACTCGTTCGACAAGAAATTGGCAACTATCTCGCCATGCACTGAAAGAGATTTTGCATACCGTTCAGTGAGAAATGTTCACCATTCAATTAAGTTGGACCCCATACATGGTTTTCTGTGGGAAAGAGAGGATGGAGACATTGAAGATGGCGAATATGAAGGCCACAACTACCCAACTGGGTGGGATATCAATTAAGATTACTATGTCTGAGTCCCAAACTTGGGCAAAGATTTCGGCCTATATGGCTGAAAACAGAATCAAAATGGCTTTGGAAGCCAATTCATTGTCAGAAAATATGGCTGTTGCAGCCAATGATATAAAATTTGGCAAACACAAGCCAGAGATGCAAAAGCTGGATTGCATCTATGATGAAGAACCCTTAGGATTTGAAAAAGATCCAATCAGTAAAAGTCACAAGATGCAAGCACAGGATCCTTTGCAAGAAATTGACCTTGGAGATGGTCTGACGAAAAGACCAACGTACATTAGTGCAAACATTCCTCCTGATCTGAAGGCAAAAGTGGTGCAACTCCTGATGGAATTCAAAGATTGTTTTGCTTGGGATTACAACGAAATGCCAGGTTTGAGCAGAAAGTTGGTGGAACATGAACTACCAGTTCGACCAGATAAAAAGCCAGTGAAACAATTGCCTAGGAGATTCGCACCAGAAATCATGTCGAAGATCAAAGAAGAAATTGAAAGGCTGCTAAGGAGCAAATTCATCAGAACTGCAAGGTATGTCGAATGGTTAGCAAATATAGTGCCTGTGATTAAGAAAAATGGTTCTCTTAGAGTATGCATAGACTTTAGAGATTTAAATAATGCTACACCAAAAGACGAATATCCTATGCCTGTGGCAGAAATGTTAATAGACTCAGCAGCTGGGTTTGAATACTTAAGTATGTTAGATGGTTATTCTGGTTATAACCAAATTTTCATTGCTGAGAATGATGTACCCAAAACTGCCTTTAGGTGCCCAGGAGCATTAGGCACATATGAATGGGTAGTAATGCCCTTTGGTTTGAAAAATGCCGGGGCTACTTATCAAAGAGCAATGAATCTAATTTTTCATGAGTACATAGACACTTTCATGCAAGTGTATATTGATGACATAGTTGTCAAATCCTCGTCAAATGATGATCATTTAGATCACTTGAGAAAATCTTTTGAAAAGATGAGGAAATATGGATTGAAAATGAATCCATTAAAGTGTGCTTTTTGTGTTAATGCAGGAGATTTCCTTGGGTTTGTTGTGCACAAAAAGGGCATTGAAATAAATCAAAACAAAACAAAGGCTATTATGGAGACAAAATCTCCAACTACAAAAAAGCAATTTCAGTCCTTACTTGGGAAAATCAATTTCTTGAGAAGATTCATCTCAAATTTAAGTGGTAAAGCTCAACCGTTTTCACCATTACTTCGACTCAAGAAAGAAAGTGTTTTCACTTGGGGGCAAGACCAACAACAAGCTTTTGACGAAATCAAGAGTTATTTGTCAAACCCACCAATGTTAATGCCTCCAATAAGGAACAAATTCATGAAGTTGTATATATCAGCATCAGATTCGACACTGGGTAGTATGCTTGCTCAGGAAGATGAAAATGGCGAAGAAAAAGCCATTTATTACTTAAGTAGGGTTTTGAATGATGCTGAAACTAGATATAGTAGTATTGAAAAATTATGCTTATGTTTGTATTTTTCTTGTATGAAACTCAAGCATTATATAAAGCCTGTTGATGTTTTTGTTTATTCTCATTGTGATATCATTAAGCACATGCTATCTAAACCAATCCTGCATAGTCGAATTGGAAAATGGGCCTTAGCCTTGACAGAATATTCGCTAACTTATAAACCTTTAAAGGCAGTCAAAGGCCAAATTGTGGCCGATTTCATAGTGGATCATTCTGCATTAGAAACTCCACAAAACTATGTAGATTCAGAACCTTGGAAATTATATTTTGATGGTTCTAAACATAAACATGGAGTTGGAATTGGGATTTTAATCATTTCTCCCTCCAAAATTCCCACCAAGTTCAAATATAAAATCAATGGGTTCTGCTCAAATAATGAAGCAGAATATGAGGCTTTAATAACAGGCTTGGAAATTTTATTAGACTTGGGGGCAAAAAATATTTTGAACAGAGGTGATTCAGAATTGGTATTGAAACAATTGACAAAAGAATACAAATGCATAAAAGAACACTTGATGAAGTATTTTGTCATAGCAATTGCTTTGCTAAAACGTTTCGACCAAGTTATCTTTGAACATGTACCTCGTATAGAAAATCAAGAAGCCAATGATTTGGCTCAAATAGCTTCTGGTTATAAAATCTCTAGTGAAAAACTAGAAGAGTTGATTGAAATTAAAGATAAACTCATTGTTGATCAACCTCCTTCATTAGAATTGTCAATGCCAAAACTTGTGGGGGCAGACTTACCACAAGACAGTGGTCAAGACACCATCTATGATTATGACGAAAATTCAGAAATTTTTGAAATTTTTGCCATTGACAATCTATCTGACAATGATTGGAGAAAACAACTTGTCGAATATTTGAAAGATCCAAATGGAACAACCAATAGAAAAATCAAATATAGAGCCTTGAGTTATGTCATCATTGGTAATGAACTAATGAAGAAAACACCTGAGGGAGTTTTGCTAAAATGTTTAAGTGAAACTAAAGCTTATTTGGCTATATCTGATGTGCACAGTGGTGCATGTGGATCTCATCAGGCAGGCCACAAAATGAAATGGTTGTTATTTCGACAAGGTGTGTATTGGCCAACAATTCTAAAGGACTGTATAGAGTTTGCCAAAGGTTGTCAAGAGTGTCAAAGACATTCAGGTATACAACATGTACCTGCAAGTGAACTCCATTCAATAGTAAAACCTTGGCCTTTTAGAGGGCGGGCTTTAGATTTAATTGGTGAAATTAAACCAAGCTCGTCAAAAAACCAACGTTATATTTTAGTTGGTATAGATTATTTTACCAAATGGATAGAAGCAATTCCATTATCAAATGTTGACCAAGAAGCAGTGATTAGTTTTATACAAAGTCACATCATTTATAGATTTGGTATACCTGAGTCTATTACTACAGATCAAGGTTCAGTATTCACTGGACGAAAGATGGTTGAATTTGCCCAACAAACTGGTTTTAAACTTTTAACCTCTACACCATATTATGCCCAAGCAAATGGTCAAGTAGAAGCTGCTAATAAAATCATTATTGGTTTGATTAAAAAGCATATTGCCCAAAAGCCTAGAAATTGGAACAAGACTTTAGATCAAGTCTTATGGGCATGTAGGAATTCTCCAAAAGAATCAACTAACACTACACCCTTTCGACTAACTTATGGGCATGATGCAGTCTTGCCTGTCGAAATACATCTGCAGTCAGTTAGAATTCAAAGGCAGGCAGAAATCCCAAGGGATCATTATTGGGATATGATGTTAGATGAATTAGTTGATTTAGATGAGGAGAGAGTAAAAGCTTTAGAGATGCTAACTCGACAGAAAGAAAGAGTTGCTAAAGCTTACAATAAAAAGGTTAAGTCTAAAACCTTTAATTTTGGAAATTTGGTTTGGAAAGTTATTTTGCCAATGGATAAAAAAGACAGAGTCTTAGGCAAATGGTCTCCAAATTGGGAAGGCCCTTTTAAAGTTGTTCAGGTTTTTTCAAATGGTGCTTATGAAATAGAAGAATTAACAGAAGAATAACGTTCGTTAATTATAAATGGTAAGTACTTGAAAAAGTATAAACCAGTGTTGCAAGAAATAAAAATTAACGAAGAATAAAGCTTAAGACATAATGAAAATGGTGATCATAAAATGAGTTCGCCACAAAATGGGCATTGTCAAGATTACAAATTGTTCAAATAGTTGAAGCAAAAAACTAAGAACAATAAAAACTAAAACTATTACAAAGTTAAAATTTTCTCTTCAAGTCTTCATATAGGCTTTTGAATGAAGCAACTTCTGCGTCGAGAATCATGTTGGAATCCACCAAGATTTTGATCTCTTCTTCGACAGCTGCAGAATGGCTGAAGTACTTGATGCCAGCATTCGCCTCTTTGTCAATCATAGCTTTGGTTGCCTTGGAAATATTAGCTTTGGCTTCCTCACGCTCAGCCTTTTCACTGGTTATCTTGGCATTGAGACTTTGAATTTTCAAGTTCAACTCAGCCACCTCATTTTCCCAATCAGCAATGTTCTTGTCATAGCCTGCAATCTCAGCATTCGACTCAATATCCTTCTCAAGGCGCTCGACATTTGCCTGAGCAGCTTTTGCTTTCTCGACCAATACAGCATGGGCTTGAGTTTGAGCTTCCAACCTTGAGGCATTACTTTGCCTTTTTTGAATGGCTTTGGTGAAACCATCAATAAGGTTTTCAAGTTGGATAACCTTACCAAGAGTAGCACCATCAGTCATTGGGTTGTGAAACTTCTTCAGAAAGCCTAAGTGGGCAAAAGCACTGCTGGGATTAGCTTCAATCAATGAGAAGACGTCCTGGTTGATGTAGTCTGTGTGTAGCTTGAGAATTAAGGAGTCTTGTCTCACTGTCGAATGAATCTCAGAGTCAGAGGCTGTCGAACTGCTGTGATGTGAAGCACTTTTGTCTTTGTTGCTTTTGCTTGAGAGGAGCATCTTTAGTGCTGCAGCAGGATCAGAGTCCTTCATAGCTATGAATTGCATCTCTGACAACCCAACATCAGCAGATAACTTTGAAGTAGAAGAAACTGGGAGTATATCAGAACCTCCTTCAGCAGCCTCTGGCATAGCTTCTTTCCTTTCATTGTCGAAAGCCATTTCGACATCTGTACCTTCTGACGAATGGGTAGATTCAGCAGGACGATCAAGAATAGTTTCTCCAGAATCAAGATTGATGGTGGGATTTTCTTCAGTCTCTGGACCTTTGTCACTTTGATTAGGGTTGACCTCGACATCATTGGTACCAATGCCTTGGGTCAGGTTTTCTGCATTGTCAACATTCATGTTGACATTTTCATCATTAGTATCCTGTCGAAAGGCAAGGCAAATGAAGTTATGAGAAAACTTATGAGAAAAAGAAATTTGTTCTATTGACAAAATCTTAAAAGTTGAGAAGATTTTACCTTAGCACCAAGATCATGTGAACATGAACTTGTATTTTCTTGCTTGGGGGCAGGAACTTCAGTGATGGTGTTTTAGCTTGGGGTGTTGGTTGGTCTTCGACAAGAAAATTAGAAGGAGTAATCTCAGCTTCTTTCTCTGCTTCTGCAGAAGCCTTAGAGCTGGACTTAACTTTCTTCTTCTTCTTCTTCTCCTTGTCAACTTTCTTCTTTGGGGGTTTGTCAGCATCAGATTTTGTTGGTGGTGTGCTTGCCTCACTAGCTTCTTCGTTGGCCTTTCCTTTGTCTCTTTGGCCTTCTCCACTAGGGGCAGCAGCAGTAGGATTCTCTTGAACATTACCAGTGGCCTGAAATGAAACCTTAAGGCTATTAACACAAAATTTCTTTGAAGTTAAAAAGAACTTAAAGGATGTGTCGAAAGGCCTTACTGTTGGTTCTTGGATGGTTAGAGTCTTTTGTTTCTTCTGAATGGTGGGCTCTCCAGTTTCTTTTGAAGCCACATTGACTCTTTTTCGACTCTGCATTGTAAGTCAAGTGTCGAAAGGTTCAAAATGTTTGTGACAAAAATTGCAAATAAAAACTAAGTTAAAATACTAGTTTGAGATTTGATACCTTAGCCCCAGTATTTGGGAGTGATTTCTTTGAAGTCACAGCAGGAGCGCTGGAGTCAGTAGAGACGTTGGTTTCTTTGGTCTTTGTGACATTGGAAACACCTGCTGTCGAAATAAGGAAAATTAAACATCAAATGAAGAGTTAAATTTACAAACATTATAAAAATAACTTTGTTTATTTTTAGTCAAGTTACCTTTGCCTTTGGGAGTCTTTGGCTGCAAAGCGTCAAATCCTGCATTCAATGCACGCAATAGCAGCTTCTCATCCTTGGCATGCCTCTCATAGTGCAAGCTCCACCATGCAGCAAATTCATAGGTGCAGTATTGAGAGGTTTCAAAGGCAACAGGTGTAAGGTTGTAAGAGTGCTCGTCAGCAAGCTTCAAACGACGTTCAAAGTACTCGACAGACATTCCAGAGTTGCCCAAGACAATATCATCTTTGTTCTTGAACAAGCTCTTTGGCCTGAACTGACTTAGGCCAAATTGGCGAGCAACCAAATTGGGTTGGTATCCAACCAAGCCCAAATGTCTCTTGTCAATCCCTTGCCTTGAGGATAGGATTGTTGGGTTCAAAAACATTCTCCAAATGTTGTTGGTATCTTCATCATCATCTAGATTTGTTGTAGGAAATGGTCTCTTAAACCAAGATGGTCCAATAGTTCTTTTGATAAAAGGGGTGTTTTGAGGGGTGATTTCGTCGAAGGCGAGCAGAGTTTTGAAGTAGTGGAAAAAGAGCTGTCGAGTGGTCAAGTTCGTTTCTCTTTGCCTCAACAAGGCTAACCTAGCGCCTTCTGATTGTCGAGAAGCAATAGAGGTTTCCATGTGAGTAGGGAGGAAAAGTTTGAAGTTGGTTTCAAAGGTGGCATTCAGCTAAAGTTGCAGAAGCCAAATGGGTCCAGATAGAGTTAATTGTGATCCTTTATCAGTTTTCTTAAGGAGATCACTAGCTTGTCCTAAGGAATCATAAAGGGAAGCCAAAATGAATATGCCTAAGGCTACATCCAAACCCTGGTGAAGCATAATGGCGAGAGGAACTAATCTTTTCACAACTTGCAGAGAGCAAGTGCAAAGGACGAATTGTGATAGCCAATAAGTCAAGAAGGCTATATGTTCTTCAGGTGATACCTCTTCACTACTGAGGTCATGGTGATTTTTGAGAAATCCTGAAAAGGATAAGACTCTGAAGTCGAGCTGATGGTTGGGGGTAGTGTATTTGGGGTCGAAAGTGGGTCCTGTTGGTCTCAAGCCAGTAATAGCAGCAACGTCGAATAGAGTTGGGGTCATCATGCCTGCTTTTAGGTGAAAGGTGTTGGTAGAACTTTCCCAAAAATGAAGGGCAGCTATTAGCATTTCTGCATTATACTTGGGTCCTTCTCTCGACAGCTGAATCAAGTCAAGTATACCGCTTTCTTTCCAGAATCGGCCATATTGTGACGTTTGCGCCGTCTTTGGTAAGCGTGCAGAAGTTGAAAAGAAAGAGAATCTTCAAAACTGCCATTTCTTCTTTCATATTCGACATGCAGTCGAAACTGGCATTTTTGAGGGGGCAATTTGTTAGCCTGTATTTTCGACAGACATTAATGAATTGGAGAGAGAAGATGAATTCTCATTTAATGTTCTCTTGGAAATTAGTTGTTTAATAAATCAGGAGAAGATTAAGGCATTCGACGTCGAAAGCCTTTTAGTTAAAGTTCACTGTCGAGCTTGAAGAAGCTGTCGAATTCGACAGGAACATATTTTATTAAATATATGTTGTTTGCTTCGACATTGCTATATATGTGTCGAATTATATATATGTATGTATATGTGTGTTTGCTTGTATAACGTATTATGCAGTACGGAGAAAGCATACTCTGGACTTAGCAAATTATTCAAAGTGGATAACGTTCGAAAGCCTCGCCAGGCGTCCAAGAAATTCAAATTGTCGAAGACACGTGGAGTTTAGTTAGACGTTAAGTAGGTTTTGACGGTTATTCTAGTTTGCCTATAAATATTAGTTTTTCATATGAGAAACGGGTTCACAATTCTCATGCAAATTCCTGACAAAACTCAGAGTACCCATGTCAACGAGCGAAATGAGTGCAAAATGGAACATGTACGAATCTGTATAACCAACCTTTCTTTGTAAACAATTTACATTTATGAATGCAATTTACATTCTCCAAGTATTTTACATGCTTTCCATTTAAAGTTTATGCACTTTAACCTTTCTGCAATTTATTTCATTGCATGTTTAAAAACCTTTCTGCAATTTATTTCATTGCAAGTTTAAAACCTTTTCTGCAATTTACTTTGTTGCATGCTTTTACTTTTCAAAGTTCTTCTTTAAACTTTATCTGCAAATTCATTTACAAGTTTTCTGCAAATTTAACTTTGAAGCATTTTACTTTAAGCAAACCCATTCGACTGCGTCGAGTGATTTTACTGTTTTTTATCAAATTATCCGATTTAACCCAGAAAATATGAAAATGTTTTCGTCAATTCTGCACAATTCAATATGTCCCAGGATTCACTAGTTGATCCTTCTTGTAATAATTAGACTAGCGATTGTTTGCTAAAAATCGGGGTAAACAGGCACAACAACTTCTGTTGACAGATTAATTTTTACCATCAAAGTTCATGCATGGTGGTGGTTTAAGGCAAGAAAAAAATGTTTTTGTTTCGATCTAGTTCATTGGATACTAAATTCAAAAGCTTGTATAGGGCTCACCATATAATGCTTTTAAAATTTTCTTTTTATTTGTATTTGAACTATTTTATGTAGACACCTCTTGGGCTTATTTAATTTAATATATTATTTGACTTCTAAAAAAATAAAATTGAAAGGGATATTATAAAAAAGGACAAAAAAAATTCTTAAAATGGTCTTATAAATTAGGGATAGAATTAGTATTCATTATAATTTCAAATAACACAAGAGAAATATACACAATTGTTAACAACCAAAATTGAGGAATTTAAAGGATATATAACATTTGATTTACAAATAAAGTTGTGGAGAAAAAAGACTAACGAAAAATATTCCGACAAAGCAAGTTATTAGCAAAAGGGTGAAGAATTTGATGAAACTATATTTTTTTGATATTTCTAATGAATTCATTTCATCCTTAATAGATTTCATTCATGTATTTTACTCTTTTTTGGTATAAATAGTGAAAACTTATTATCATCATTTTATCTTTTCTATAAATTCAACCATTTACATATAAAAATTAACGAACACCAAAATATTCTAAGGAACAAATGTGTAAAGATAATCAACAAGTCGTTTTTCTCTCCGATAAATAAAAATTATTAATGCAAGTTCAAAGTCAGTATCATAGTGGAAAAAACTCTACTTACCCACCTTCTATAATGGGTTATAAAAAACTCACACAATCATGTATCGAAAAACCGGACAAAAAAAAGAAAACAATGTCAAGACAAATAATCTAATACACCCGTGCAGTCAACACTATTTCGGTACAAGAGAAACACTTATACGGGACAAGCCCAAATATTATTTATTAGACACACTCACATGAAGTAAAAAAAAAGATAAAGAGAAAATGATTGAAGTGATATGTATTGATGTAACATTTTATTTTTCATTTAAATAGTTTGATTTGTGTGTCTGTGCTTAAATGATGTGTTCAAATACTTGTGCCCATATAAGTGTTGTTATCGGTACAAAAGTTACCTCCACTAGAAACAAACAAGTTGATCACTATAAGTAGGGGTGGACATCGGGCGGGTATGGGCGGGTTCGGATTCAAAATGTTCATCCATCTCAAACCGCGGTTGATATATAGAGACCCGTCTTTGTCCATTTTCGTCATTCGGTTTGGACGGGTTAGGGTTGTGCGGTTTGCGGGTTCGCGGGCGGATTATATCGGTTTTAATAAAAAAATATAAATAAATAGAGCAAGATAAAAAAAAAAAAACTTAGATTCATAACACGAAAATTAAAATATCAATATCATCATTTGCATACCTGATATGTATCACCAAACCAACCAAAGAAAAATAAAACATAAAATAAAGAATAACAAACCATGAAGAAAAAATTTATATTTACAAAGACAAAAAATACTATAATGACGAAGAAGAGAAAAGTGGGGGAGAAAGAAGTGATTCATCTACTTAACCAGTTTCATAACTTTCAATGTGCTTGGTTGTCTCATTACAATAATAGATGAAATGCAAAGATTAAACGCAATTTTTGATTCTCAAGAAAGGAGAAAGTTTGTGTTTCTAAAATATGCAGAGGTACTATTTTATTGTGATAGTAAAAAGTTGTATTGTAAATTGAAATGTATTGATTATTTCCATTTGGAAAAGAATAATACTAGTATAATTCCTAAATATTTATGCATTTTTTGAAAGAAAAAAATGACATATATACATTCCATTAACGCCGACATTACTAGTGTAGTAGACTAATTTTTATTTTTTTTCACTATGCGGGCGGGTTCGGGTCCCATCGGTCCAGTTCTCTACACCCGGACCCGCCCACGTCAACTCTGTTCAAACCGAATTTCCAAACCCGCAAACCCGTGACCCAATCCAAACCGTCCATTTTTTGATTTATTTTATCGGTTTTTTCGGATTAGGTCGGGCCGCGGGTTTTTGTCCACCCCTAACTATAAGTCTTTATTTCTATCTTTATATTATTGAATCTCGACACACTGGACACGAATAAGAAGATGAATCATTACGTAATACAATTCTGAATCCACGGAATCATGCGCTCTTTATGGAAAACAAGTGAGCATCTTGTATAAATAAGTTCTGACCTTGTGCAAAACTCCTCCAAACCCATAATTTGTAGGACTTGACCTTCATCATCTTTTACAGTGGTTCTAATATGAATTGACACATCCATCTCCAAAACGCTACAACTTTGGTACATTGCACGAAGAAAAAGGTGTCGTACACGACACTATTAGGAATCGGACAAGGCTTGGGTGACGTTTTAGCGGGAAAGGCAGGCTGCCTTTGAGCTAATTTTATCCGTCCGATTAATCTAATGCACCATATTGTTCCACGTGTGCTGCATCTTATTTAACTTTTTAAATTAAAAAAAAAATCAAAACAACGCAGAGTGCTGTTCCTTCTGCCGATCTGCTGCCCCGACGTTGATCTACAATCCGCCTCGCCGCACCTGTTGTCAACCGTTGCCGATCTTCCACCTGCCGGTAATAATCAGAAGGAACATGTCAATTTTAGCCCCAAATCAGCACTAGTTGCATCAAATGAAAATCAAAATCAGCTTCAATTCAATCCATGTCCAAGTCTAAATCAAATTTTCTATTTCTTCTAGAAATAAAACACTGAATTTGTTGCAAACAAGTTCCGATCACAGCTTCCATTTGCAAGCAATTTCCACAAAAAAGAGAAAACATATTGTTAAAAACATGGCACACTGATAATCTTCCCCCTCGCAAAACAAAAGAAATTCCGGCATGGCGGTAGGTCGACAGCGGTTGACGGTGTGTGGTTGCGAGTCGGTGTGATGTGGGGAGCGAAGCGTTTTATTTTTTTGATACAGGAGAGCAGCAGAGCGTTGGAAGAGAAGAAGATGGAAAAAATTCTGTGTTTTTTTTCAAATAAATAACATGACACATGGCTACATATGGTCCGCATGATGGATCGAACGGACGATATTTACTGAAAGGCACATGACTTTGCCACCACAAAGTCAGCCAAGCCTTGGGATGGATCAGGCTTGCATGACTTTAGCCTGGGAAAGTCATGCTGCCTTTGGGAAAATACTGTCCATGTGATCAATCTGGTGCACGTTACTTTGCCACGTGGACTGATAATTAAATTTAACACAATTAAATGTTAACTTTTACAGTAAAACATATGAATCACCATTTATCAAAGAAAGAAGAATGGGTTGCTGCACTTCCTTCCCCGACCTTCAGTCGTCGTAGCACCACCTTCCATGCCGTCACGCCGCCTCACTCCTAAATGGCCACTGACGTCAGTCTCCGCCCTTTCAACGCAATTTCTGATTATTTATTTATTTTTTTCTGGATTTTTTCTACTATTCCCTCTTTACTTTGTTTTCTTCATATGTTCTTTGTAATTGTAAATTACTTCACAAATTTCAGAATATTTATTTGCAATAAAGGTCCCCTGTTTTACAATAAGTAACACTTTCGGTGTATTTTCCAACTCCATTAATCTTTTTGAAAAAAGAAAAAGAGGAAAACAAATTGTGGTGTTGGTCGATGACAGAAAGAGGTTTCGACGTAGTTGTGTGGTTTGGAGGTGCGCCGGTGAAGTTTGGTCTTGGTCGACGACATGAACAATGGTCGGCGACGGTGGTGGAGTTCAGATCGAGTCTTTCTTGAGATTACTTACTTAAAAATTAAACAATTAATTTAGAGAAATGTTAATTTCACACTATCTAACACACTCTTTCAAACGCATTCTCTTTTATTAGTCCACGTCATCCCACTATTTTAATCATTTACCTAATAACTTGTTTAGCCGGTTGATAGGCAAAACCATTTATTTTATTTTATTTTTTTGTAAAAGCCAAAACAGAGAGAGAACTCTTCTCCTTGAAATTATAGTGTCCTCCATCTCCACGGGCTCTCTCGTTGTCACAATCGACAACCTATGTTGCTATCCTGTTCAAAAAACCTATGTTGCTATCTTTTTTGGCCATTGTTTCAATAGCAGACTTCGGTGGCTGTGAGAAGAGAAACTTTTCTTTTTTTGACTGACAAATTTTAATGGAGAAACTGAGGATTCAGTGCCTGATTAGAACATAATTTTTAGATTTCAGAGAAAGGTTTCGTTTTTGTTAGAGAATAGAGTTCAATTTCTAATTAATTCTATTTCAAGAATTTTTTTTATCCCAATTCAATTTCTTTCTCACCCTCTCAACACTGCTTTAATTTTCTTTCGCCTTTTTTTTTCAAATTTTTCATCCATGTTCTCACTTGAACACGACATGTGATTTTCTCACAAATGGATTTCTTTGGATTTCATTTTCTTTATTGTTTCTACTTAAACACAACAATGGAGCTACATCACAATAAGAAAACACTGAAACTTGATTGCTTACAATGGTTGAATTAAAACATTGATCTAGATTCTCCGGTGCCAAAAGAAAAGAAGTCAGATCTCAACCAACAACACAGTTGGGCGGTGAGTAAAAGCAAGAAGATAATATGAAGAGTCAAAGTCTGAATATGAACAGATAAAATAGTAATATATTAATAATAATAAATACAAACGGTTAGTGTTTTAGAATTAAACGGTAACAGGTAAACAAACAAAAAGAAGTGGATGACATGTCAATTTATTATTAGTGTGTGTTAAAAGAGTGTGTTAGAGAGTGTGTTCCTAGCATTTCTCATTAATTTAAAGTGTAGTACACGTGGCAGAATACGGTGCATCAGATTGATCACATGGACAATATTATCCCAAAGGCAGCATGACTTTCCCGGGCTAAAGTCATGCAAGCCTGGTCCGTTGTGTTGTGGGATGGGGTTTTGAGGGCGAAATTGTGTTGATGAATTTAAAACCAACCGCGAAGCTTGCCGGACTGACTAGTTTAAAAGACTTAAACAATGATGGGAGTGGTTTGACATTACAGCTGATGATGGATTGATGACCATGGATGAGGTAGCTAGCAATAGAGTGTTTATTTTTTATTTTTACGGCAAAATATTTAAGTCCCGTTTGGCCCGGTTTATTTTTTTCTTTTTTTCGTCTCCTTAAAAATAGTAAAGAAGAAAAAAAATTGTGTTTGATTTCACTTTTATTTATTTTTTACTTCTTTACTTTATTTCTTTGATACTTTTAAGGAGAAATATTGTCAAATATAATTTTATACTTCTCTATTTCGTTTAAGCTAAATAGAAAAGTAAAAAATAAGTCAGACCAAACGGGGCCTAAGGCTTTGTTTGGCAAAACTAGCGGATGACTGATAGCTTAAAGCTTATAGTTGATGACTAATGATTTATGGCTGATAAGTTGATTGAAGTGTTTGATAAAATTAGCGGTTCAACTGTCTGGTAAATGTAAAATGACAAAAAAGGACATATAGAATCTCTTAGAAAAATCATTATTAAATTTATATCTAATTAATATCTAAGACACTTTAAATTTGGTCATTCAAATTTATTAATTTAATATATCTTTTATATATTATTAGTTTTTTTTATATAGAATTAAATTTTATTCTTTGAAAAAATTTATTTTCATTTCAATTATCTATACTTATACTAAAAGGTGGTGAGGGTTTTGCCCTTCCAGGCCAAAAACTCTAACACCCTATGTCACATCTTATGTCATGGTGATGTCGATTTCATATGTGTCCCAATGACCTCTCAACAAGTGTCTTTATATGACCCATATGGATGCCACTTTAGCCCTATTTTTACTTTGGCCAATGGTTGGTTCACAAGTCTATCAATTTATCCACATCACTCTATGTATGTGGCATGTTCACTATTTGAGTGAGTGAATTTGTCTTCCTTCGACTGTAGCATCAAGTGCAACATTAACTCTTCCACAATCTTTCATCATTTCTTCTAAATTGTTTTGATTGGTCATGTTTTGTCAACACAAGGATACTGGTACACATGGAGAATGTTACTATTGTGACATCACATGTTTGCTTGGTTTTTCCTCATAGCACAAAGCATGTGTTAGAAGAATTGAGGAGCCAATGCATGTCATACAAGAATCTATTTTCTAATTTTATTATTTATTTTCATTCACTTACAATGGGACTATATAAACTCCTTTCACTAACTCAATGTGACATCCTTCATCAAAAGACAAGTGTGATCATGCATGTATATCAATGAACAAGTGTCTTCCACAAATCACTTCGTCAATCCTATATAAACCAACTACTACTAAACTACACTACTCACTTCACTTTCCATCCTTCAACTCACACGCTCAATCAATCTCTTTCTTTTTTTTTTTTTTTTTTTTTTTTTTAGTTCTAATTTTTCTTTCCTATATTCATTCATCTTCTTTCTCTTATCTCTCACTTTCAACAATTTTTTTTTAATATGTTATATAATATTTAAATTCTAATTTTTTTTTTCTCTTATCTCTCACTTTCTTCAATTTATTTTCTACATTGCATTTTGTTTACTACTAATCCTTCTTATTGCAATTTTTTTTAATATTGTTATATAATATTATTAACAAATATTGTGTTTTTTTTTTTCTTGCAGGTGAGGATGACCGAATGAAAAAAAAGGATTACATCTGGGGTTATTGTTGTTTAATTTTTTTTTTTCTCTTAGACCCCATTTGTATAAGAAAAGAAATGTATAGAAACTCTTCAATTTTGTACGATAGTTTTTGTTTTCTGTCTCAATGTTGACATATGTCTTATCTATTCTACAAATTGCTACTATTCTCCAATCCATATTATTTGTGTGTATAAATACATGATTTTGTACATTTTGGTTTCACTAATCATCATTTTTTCTAAACAATTTCACAAAGAATATTCTTCAATTTTGTATGGTAGTTTTTGTTTTCTTTCTCGGTGTTCGCATTTAAGGTCTCATTTTTAAGTGATATAATATTTTTTAAGTCTAATTTTCAAGCATTCTTCTTATTTTCTAATATTTGTATAAACAATGTGTAAGCCATCTATAATATTTGTAATTAGACTATTTTTTTTATGTATTATTTTATTAGTCTAATGTTTTAGCGTACTTATTTTATTTTGTTGATTAATAGGAATATAACTTTTTTTTTCTTCATGTGAATAAGTTGAAGAGGATAAAAGAGACTTCTAATTGTTACTTTTGTGTGGTGCCATGAAATTGATAAAGATTGAGGGTATATTGATGTTGGAGGGTTTCAATCAAAGGAGGACAATCCAAATAATTTAGAAATATAAATATGTGTCTCATTTTTAAATGCTATATTATCTACAATGTGTACCTACTTGATTTCAAGAGAAATATCAAATAAAAAATAGAGTAGAAAATAAAAGATATTGAAGTTGACACTTATAAGTCATATGGTTCTTATAATCAATCAATCAATATATTGTTATTATTATTATTATTATTATTATTATTATTATTATTATTATTATTATTATTATTATTATTATTATTATTATTATTATTATTATTATTATCTCTTAAAAGGAAGTTAAGTTGTTTCTAAGCCTCCATTTTACCTATGTGGCATGCTTTAGAGAGCTTCTCATATTTATTTAAAAATTATCTCATAATTTATTTTGTGTGTCCATTCATCCTCCAAAGTAATTATCTATATATGTTACAATAATAATATGTGTATTTGAATTCTAAGGCAAAACCTTATTATATGATTGAACAGTTTTTTATATAAGTTGTTTACTATGTGGTCTTTTATCTAAAATTTTATTAGTATGAGATTATTAGCTATCACGTTTTGGTTTTAAAGTTGTCTTGCTCTTTAAGATGTAACAATTAGGTAATGTATTTCTTGATCCTATTATCAATGATTATATGAATGAAGTTTTTTATTTTGAATTTCATGGTTTAGTTTCACAATCTAAAACATCTAACATGAGACACTTGAATTGGAAGTGGGTTGATTATGTTTGTGTATCAACTTTAGAATTACAAATTAATGTATTAATTGGAGATTAATGGACTTGCAATATATTTTTTAAAATGTACTTAAAAGCCATCATTTTTTTGCAGAAAATGTCATCATCACTTACATGAATTTTCATTTGAATTAACCCTATCAACACTTTTAATTCACGGGTAGATGACTATTTTTTATCAGCAATAAAAATTTTAAAATCACTATTATAAGTTATTACTAAATTTTTTTAAAAGTCACGGGGAGATGACAATTTTTACTGCTGGTAAAAAATTTAAAATCAATATTACAAACTAATATTGTTATAAAATTTTAATTTCCGGAGAGATGACATTTTTAATCTTGGTAAAAAAAATTAAAATAACTATTATAAGTTATTGCTGATAAAATTTCAAATCACGGGCGTATGACTATTTTTTATCAGCAATAAAATTTTTAAAATCACTATTATAAGTTATTACTAAATTTTTATCTTGGTCATTTCCTTATATGTTCTTTGTATGCATTTGAACTTTACTATCCTATCTTTTAATGTTATTGTGGACTTTGTTATCTTAAAATAATATATCTCTTTGTATGCATTTGTATGTCTTTGATATATTTTAATAATGTTTACATCTTTGATTTATATGGTTTGATGTTCTAGCGCGAACCCGGGCAACGCACGGGCATCCTACTAGTTATACTTTATATAAAAGATTAAACATTACATTTTTTAGGTTTTTATAACAAATACATAAAAGATAAATCAAATGTACTTTGTACCAAAAAAAATAAAATAAAATGTGCTAAAAAAAACTGTGACAATTTAGATACATGCATATTTTATAGTAATAAATACAAGAAAAATTTTGACAAAAAAATAACATGAAAATAAATTAAAAGTACTAAAATGAAGGAGTGAATGATAATATAGTTATGTGCAACCATCATAAAATATTGTTACGGAAAACAAATTTTAATTTATTTTTTTTTATATTTATGTATAACAACATTTTAAAAGGAGATATAAAAAAAAAAAAAGTAAGTACAATATAATAAAAATAATAATGGATAGGTTAACGTAAAAAAAGATACGAAATTTACCTATTTTATTTTAAATCGTAATAATATATTTTTAATAATAAAAATGAATTTTAGATAAAAGTATATAAGGGTAAAATTGGAAGAAAAAATGATAAGTTATAAGCTCATAAACTACTTGAATTAGCTTATGAAAAATAAGCTATAAGCTAGTAAAATAAGCTATAAGTTCATGGTAATATGACAGTTACCAAACAATTTTTTTAATTTATAAACTATAAGACATATGCTATAAGCTAACTTATTTGTCTTGCTAAACAGACCCTAAAAACAAAGTAAACAGACTTTTTAGGTTTACGAGTTATACGAGCTTCAATTTGTTTTGTATACTTGTTTATATATATAGGGTTAAAGTTAAAGATATTTTTATTGATCTATATAGCTGTTAGGCCTAATTTTAGTGTTCATTTTAAATGAATATTTAATTGTTGGTCCATTTAAATGAAATGCCAAATAAATGCAAATTGGTGTTTTATTAATTCGTTTAATGCTTAAAAGTGTTTCTTTGTCAGCGACGTGAAGGTATTCGAAACAAGCAAATGGGTTATTCGAAGGAAATGGGCCTAAAGTTGGCCCAAAAGGAAAATCCACGAGTCAAAGTTCAGCGCGCGAAGCAGAAGTTGAGTTCGAAATCAACGATTTGAAGCAAGGAGACGTGGGACGTGTGGAGCAATCTGAAGCGTCGAATCGAAGCGGCAGTTTTTGTGCGTTTCGTAGTACTTAGGCTAGTTTCTTTGATTGTAATAGGGTCACAAAACTTTTACAAAAACTTCCTACTAAAATTCCGAGTACTCAAGCTGTCGAACGAAAGGAATTGCGAGGAAACAATGTATGTTTGTGCACCATCTTTCTTGTAATTGCTTTTACATTTATGCAATTTACTTTTCCTGCACATTTTATCGTTTTAATCATCAAAAATACTTCTGTTTCGAGGCGATTCGAAGCAGTTTAGTTTTAATTTCGAATTAAACAGCTAAAATTGGTAAATGTTTGTTGATTCTCGACGAACATATAAAAAACTTTCTCTAAAAACAAGCATAAAATTGTCCTGAGATTACTAGTCAATCTCGTAAGTCTTAAAATACTTAGACTAGCGCCTGTTTACCAAATTTCACCGTAAACAAATTGGCTCGCCCAGTGGGACTGGTTTTGTGCTTAAAATTGTAGAAAGTTTACGTGTTTAGATTTAACAACTGTTAAGTTGCGGTTATGACTAGAACTACGCAAATTTATAATTCAACAAATAGTCAGAGTTCTAACGCAATGAGTGGTAGTGGGAACCAAAATGTTAATTCTAGTGGGGGATCACCTAGTTCCTCGCAGAATTCTAACACTGTAAGTATAGCCGTTAGTTCGATGGTTTCAAATTCAATGGTTTCGACCCAATCAGAATCCGTTCCTGCAATGATGTCCTCTGCCTTTACAACTTATGGGACATCAGGAATGCAATCCATTTCTAACCCTTTATTTGGACACATACCACCTCCTACACAAGTTTTTCAAACCTTCCCTTCACATGAACAGGAGAGGTACATTGATCCTAGGGTAACCCCAAGGCCTCTAACGGTTTCTTCGTTGTTATCTTTGAGGCAACAAATGGATGAAAGTAACCACGAAATGGTTAATCTCTTAACACAACAAGTTGGTACTGTGTTTAATCCCTTAATCCAGAACACCAATGAAAGCTATAACATGTTGCCTTATGAAATGGGTAGGATAGCAGACTTCTTTGGGACACCTGCTTCTCAAGCCCAACCCAGGTTAAACTATCAGGCGCCTCAAATGATTATGCCTGCAATGTCTGCAACGCCCCAAAACCAGGGTCAAACGCATATCCCTGAACAGCCAATTAATCAAGGGCCAACCTTTGTGGCCCAACCAAGGAACCAAGGGCCAGTTTTTGTGGCCCAAGAGGAGCCTCAATATCAACATGAGGTGAACCAACCCCCAAGAGTTGTGTTGGTAAATAGAAATCAAAATGTTGATGAAGTAGTGCAAAATGTCCAAAACAATAATTTTGCTGGGCATAATAACTTGGCCCATTTGGTCGAAACGATTCTAACCCAAAATGGCCTGAATGTTGGTTCTAGAAGGCCAAATTTTGTGTCTGCTCTGTGATTATGTGTTACAAGCTGAATTACCAAGGGCTTGGAAAGTTCCAAAATACACTAAGTTTGCTGGTGACACTAGTGAGTCCATTGTCGAACGCATAGCCAGATTTTTGGCTGAGTCTGGAAATTTAGCAAATAATGAAAATTTAAGAATGAAGTATTTTCCAAACTCACTAACAAAAAATGCTTTTACATGGTTCACTACCTTGCCACCTAATTCAATCTAGAATTGGACACAATTGGAAAGGTTGTTCCACGAACAATTCTATATGGTCCAGACAAAGATAAGTCTTAAGGAACTGACCAGTGTCAAACGAAAAACACATGAAGCCATTGATGATTATTTAAATAGGTTTCGTTTGTTAAAAGCTAGGTGCTTTACTCATGTGCCTGAACATGAGTTAGTCAAAATGGCTGCTGGTGGCCTAGACTATTCGATTAGAAAGAAATTAGACACTCAACATCTTAGAGATATGTCTCAGTTGGCTGACAGGGTTAGACAACTCGAAACATTAAAAGCTGAAAAGTTTAAAAATCTTAAGTTTCAAAAAAAGAAAGAAGTGCACTATGTTGATGCTTATGATAGTGACTGTGAGGATAATGTTGAGTGCTCTTTATATGATGAAAGTGAAATAAATGTGGCTGAATTAAAGCAGGGCCTCCTTATGTTTGTAAGTTGTTAAGGCCTTCGAATGGGAAAAATCCCACTGAACCTAAGAATGATAAGTTTGTTACAAAAACCTACACGTTTGATATTACCAAATGTGATGAAATTTTCGATTTGTTGGTAACAGATGGTCAAATAATTGTACCAAAAGATTTAAAAATACCATCAATAGAACAAAGGAAAAAACGTGGTTATTGTAAGTTTCATAATTATTTGGGACATAGAACTTATCAATGTGTTCTTTTCAGGGATCTGGTTCAAAAAGCTTTGAACGAAGGAAGGCTTAAATTCGCTGAGAAAAGCAAGCCTAAGATGAAAGTGGACACTGATCCACTCCCTACTGTTGATGCTGTATATGTCGAGATTCTCGACTGTAACATGGTCGATTTGGTGGATCCTGCGCCAATAAAGGCCATTCCTGAAGAGGATACGAAGAAAGGGTGAAAGCAGCTTACCCTCTACCTGAGGAAGATTTGGCTGATTACCTCAACAGGTGCAAACTCAAAAATGTTGAGGTGATGATGTGTCCTAGATGCAGTGTTGTCTGTGATAGAGATGCAACTAAGTGCCTTCGGAACTGCTTCCCCTATGATGAAACCAAAAGAAAGTGGCCTAACTATAAGCCAAATCAAAAGAGTTGGCCACAAAAGAGGATTGACTGGAGCAATAATGCTTCAAAACCTCCTTCTGTTCACAAAAGATTGGGGCTTATTCGTACCTTTAGGCAATCAAGTAAAGCCCCAACCAACCAATGGGTGAGAGGGCAGAATGTTGCTATAAACAAAAGAGTGATGGAAAAGGGTAGCTCTAGCAGCGTGAATGTCAACATCGTTGCTGCTAACAAAGGCTCAACAACAAACATGGCTTCCCAAGAAGCCAAAGCTGCTCCTAATGCAAACAGATATGCATATAGAAATAACTACAAGGGAAAGAACCCTATGTCTCGCTCTCAATGGCGTAGATTTCAACGAAAGAAGAAATTGGCTGCCTCACAAGGCAAGGCTGCAAGCATTGCTGGGGGCAAAGTTGAGATTAATGCTGGGGGCAAAACTGGGAGTAGTACTAAAGCTAGCTCCAAAGTGGCTCAAAAAGTTGAATTGGCCAAGAGGCCAATGAAAGAGAAACTTGAGCCAGTAGTTGAAAGTAAAGATCATGAAGATGAGGAGGACTTTATGGATGATGATGACCTCTTAGATGACGAAGTTGACTTCGACGTGCTGGTAAACGTCATTTCCATTCTTCCTGCTGAGTTTGATATGCAGACTGAAATTAACGAAGTTGATGAAGAGGCTAAGTCTGCAGAATTGGCTGTTCCCAAGCCAGTTTGTTACTATGTTACTGGAAATGGCTGCGTGGAGGAACAAATTGCCATCTTTGAAAAGCCTGATCTGGGAATGCAGAACCACCTTAAGGCACTATTTATTCTAGCAAAGGTAAATGGTGTAGGAGTCAATAAGATCCTAGTAGATGGTGGCGCTGTGGTAAACATCCTACCTCACTTTATTCTGAAGAGGTTAAGATTGTACGAAACTGATTTGCACACACACAATGTAGTGTTGGCAAATTATGAGGGAAAATTTGGCCACTCTCTAGGGGCCATACAACTAGAAGTCTGTGTAGGCAGCACAATGCGAAAGACCTTATTTATGGTCATTGCTGCAAAGCCAAATTACAACATGCTTCTGGGACGAGAATGGATACATGGAGTGGGAGATGTACCTTCTACAATGCACCAGAAATTGATTGTCTGGAGAGAAGATGGGTTGGTAGAGTATGTAGAGGCTGATCAGAGTGCCTATGTCTCTGATGCTAACACTATCAATCTCCAAACCTTCGACATAAACTTGGCTAACATTGCTCCATGTGGGGAGCAAAATTCAGCCTATGAGGAAGCCAAGTCTGCCAATGTGCTTCATTCTGTTAGGCTTCATCCAACCCATGGATTTTGTTGGGAAAGGGAGCACCTTGAGGGCCCTGTGGATGAAAGTGCTTTCCCCAAAGCTACAGGATGGGGCAGCCCAGATTATTTCGATGATTGAATCATCTAACTGGGATAGGATTACGGCTTATGCAGCCGAGAATAGAATCAAAATGGCTATAGAAGCCATTATGTTACAAGAAAACATGGCTGATGAAGCCAACGAAGATTTACAAACAAAAATGGCCTGCAAGGCCATTACTTTAATTCCTGGAAACAGTCAAAGATTGGACTGCATTCATGATGACGAACCATTGGGTTTCGAAACTCCAATTAGTTCGACTCAAAGAATGCAGGCTTAGGACCCTTTACAAGAGATTGATATTGGAGATGACTCCATCAAGAGGCCAACTTACATCAGTGCAAATATTAGTCCAAGTTTAAAGGTAAAAGTGGTCAAGTTGTTGAAAGACAACAAGGATTGTTTCGCTTGGGATTACCATGAGATGCCAGGTTTGAGCAGAGAATTGGTGGAGCATAGACTACCATTGCGCCCAGACAAAAAGCCTGTGAAGCAGCTTCCAAGGAGGTTTGCTCCAGAGATTATGACAAAAATCAAGACGGAGATTGAAAGGCTGCCTAAATGCAAGTTCATTCGAACAGCCAGGTATGTAGAATGGCTAGCTAACATAGTTCCTGTAATTAAAAAGAATGGATCTCTTAGGGTATGCATAGATTTTAGAGACTTAAATAATGCAACACCTAAAGATGAATATTCAATGCCTGTAGCAGAAATGCTAGTTGATTCAGCAGCAGGCCATGAATATTTAAGTATGTTAGATGGGTATTCTGGGTATAACCAAATTTTTATTGCCGAAGATGATATACCTAAAACTGCCTTTCGTTGCCTTGGTGCCCTAGGTACTTATGAATGGGTTGTAATGCCTTTTGGTTTAAAAAATGCTGGGGCAACCTATCAAAGGGCAATGAATTCAATCTTTCATGATTTTATTGAGATATTAATGCAAATATATATAGATGATATTGTTGTCAAATCTGCATCTGAAAATGACCATTTGTGTCATCTTAAAAAATCGTTCGAAAGAATGAGGAAATGTGGATTAAAAATGAATCCACTAACATGTGCTTTTTGTGTACATGCAGGAGATTTCCATGGTTTTGTTTTACATAAAAAGGGCATAGAGATCAACCAAAACAAGACAAAGACAATTATGGAGACGAAATCTCCAACAACCAAGAAACAACTTCAATCACTGCTGGGCAAAATCAACTTCTTGAGAAGATTCATTTCGAATCTAAGTGGAAAAGCTCACCCTTTTTCTCCATTACTTAAACTCAAGAAAGATGATGTATTTAAATGGGGACATGAGCAGCAGAAGGCATTTGATGAGATTAAGGCATACTTGTCAAGTCCACCAACTCTTATGCCTCCTATTCGAAGTAAAGAAATGAAGTTGTACATAGCAGCATCAGATTCGACCATTGGGAGCATGCTTGCTCAAGAAGACGAAAATGGTGTAGAGAAGGCTATTTATTATCTAAGTAGAGTTCTCAATGATGCTGAGACTAGATATTCTGTAATAGAAAAACTTTGTCTTTGTTTGTACTTTTCTTGTACCAAACTGAAGCATTATATAAAACCAGTAGATGTTTTGGTTTATTCGCATTTCGATATAATTAAGCACATGTTATTAAAACCAGTTTTACATAGTAGAATTGGAAAATGGGTCTTAGCTTTAACAGAATATTCGTTGACTTATAAGTCTTTAAAATCTGTGAAAGGCCAAATAGTGGCTGATTTTATTTCAGATCACTCAGTAGTCGAAATGCAAGTAACTTAGAATTTGAACCTTGGATTCTGTATTTCGATGGTTCTAAACATAAGTATGGTACAGGAATTGGAATTTTGATAATTTCACCATTAAAAATTCCAACTAGATTTAAGTACAAAATTAATGGGTCTTGTTCTAATAATGAGGCAGAGTATGAGGCCTTGATTGCTGGTTTAGAAATCCTTCTAGACTTGGGGGCAAAACACATTAAAATAAGAGGTGATTCTGAGTTAGTATTGAAACAATTAACGAAGGAATATAAGTGCATTCAAGAACATTTGATGAAATATTTCGTCGTTGCTTATGCATTATTAACAAACTTCGATAGTTTTGATATACAGCATGTGCCTCGAATTGAAAACCAAGAGGCAAATGACTCAGCTCAAATTGCTTCAGGCTATAAAGTTTCTAAAGAACAATTGGAAGAACTTATTGAAATTAAAGAAAAGTTGATTTCAAATGAGCCAATCACTGATGAATTGTCAATGCCAAAACATTTGGGGGCAAGTGACATAGATGAAAATTTTGAAATTTTTGAAACTTTTCCTTATTTCGATGGTTTAGTGGCAGAAATTTTTTCCATTGACAATTTGGCAGATGGTGATTGGAGAAAGCCAATTGTGGAATACTTAAAGAATCCAACAGGAACTACTGATAGAAAGGTGAAATATAGAGCCTTGAATTACACTATCATTGGGAATGAATTATTTAAGAAGACCCCTGAAGGTATCTTGTTAAAATGTCTTGATGAAGGGGAAGCGTATCTAGCTATTTCCAATGTTCATAGTGGTTCTTGTGGAGCTCATCAAGCAGGCCATAAAATGAAATGACTTTTGTTTCGTCAAGGTCTATATTGGCCTTCTATGCTGAAGGATTGTATAGAGTTTGCGAAGGGTTGTCAAGAATGTCAAAGACATGCATGCATCCAACATGTTCCTGCAAGTGAGCTTCATTCGATTGTCAAGCCATGGCCCTTCAGGGGTTGGACTTTAGATTTAATTGGTGAAATTAAGCATGCCTCATCGAAAAATCAACGCTACATTTTAGTTGGCATTGATTACTTTACGAAGTGGATAGAAGTAATTGCTTTACCTAATGTGGATCAGGAAGCTGTAATTAGTTTCATTCAGAACCACATAATATATAGGTTTGGGTTGCGAGAAACTATTACCACTGGTCAAGGTACAATCTTTATTGGGCGAAAAATGCAAGAGTTCGCCGATGAAGCAGGGTTTAGGTTGCTAACTTCAACACCATATTATGCTCAAGCAAATGGTCAAGTTGAAGCAGCTAAAAAAACCATAATTGGTTTGATCAAGAGACACATTGCTCAAAAGCCAAGGAATTGGCATAAAACTTTGGATCAAGTTTTGTGGGCATGTAGAAATTCCCTTAAAGAATCAACTAATTCAACTCCATTTCGATTGACTTATGGCCATGACATTGTATTACCTGTCGAAGTTATGCTGCAGTCAATGAGAGTGCAGAAACAAATGGAGATTCCCATTGAGCATTATTGGCATATGATGTCAGATGAGTTAATTGATTTAGATGAAGAAAGATTGCAAGCTTTAGAGGTGTTGATTAGGTAAAAAGAAAGAGTTGCTAAAGCCTACAACAAAAAAGTTAAGTCTAAAGTTTTTAATTCAGGGGATTTAGTTTGGAAAGTCATTTTACCCATGGATCGAAGAGATAGAGCCTTTGGGAAATGGTCCCCAAATTGGGAAGGACCATTTAAAATTTCTCAAGTGCTTTCTAATGGTGCTTTCGAAATTGAACAATTGACTCCTGAACAGCGTACAGTGAATATAAATGGCAAGTATTTAAAGAAATATAAGCCAACATTACATGAAATACGCATAGATCCAGGTTGATATAAATGATATGCAAGAGAAATGGCAAATTGAAATGCCATAAATAAAATAAAAGTGCCATTACAACCAGATTCGAACAATTAAAGTGCTGCAATTTTATTCATGAAAGACACAAAAAGTGAAAACGATAAATTAAGGTTGTTCACTTAGAGTTAGATTTGGCCTTAGTAGGCTTGGTTTTCTTCTGGCCTTGTTCTTTAGTTACCTAAGAGGTTGCTTCACCTTCAGAGGGAGTGCCAGGGTAAAACTCTTGAGGTTTATAAGTTTTCAAGAATTCATGATAATCCTCATCAGATGAATCTGAGGAAATGGGAATGGTTCGTTTAGGTTTCACCTTCTTGGGTGGAGGAGCATGCTTAGCCCTAGAGGAAGAGACCTCAGTTTTCTTTTTCCCTTGTTGGGATTTTGATTTGGCAATGTTACTTTTCTCCATGGTTTTTTCTCTTGAAAGGTTAACGAGATGGAAAAAGAGAAGCCAATCAGGTAGTATTTATCATGAGGCATCTGGCAGTTTCAACAACTCAAAGTTTGACTGAGTTGGAATGCGTTTCTTGCCTTGATTTAGTAACTGAATAGTACCATGGCCGTTTTGGAGTTGGTATTGCCCTGTCAAGTTAAAATTTGACCAAGTATTTCTTGAATTTGTGTGTTGGAAACAAATATAGACCAAATGTTGCAAAAAAAATAAAAAATAGACATAAGTAAGATTAATTCGAAATGTTTGATTTAAAAAAAATGGCAAATAAATTGCCAACAAAAGATGGTGTAAAAATTCTAACTATTACAACCATTTCGAAAGCGATTCCACACAGTTTCGAATTAAACAACGAAATTCAGAAATACAAGGAAAATAAAAGGAAGCCTAATGCCTATGAGCCTCCTGAAACTTATGATATTCATCCAAGATGTGAGCAATTTTGCACTCAAAGACTTGGTTTTCCTCTGCCAGATGTTTCACCTCTTTACTCACGAGAAGGCCATCACTGTAGTGCTTAATCCCTTTACGTGCAAGTGCATCGAGCATAGCTTTAGGTACTTCTGCAGCTTGAGCAACGAAGGTATCTCTTAGTTTTTTTCTTCTTCAGAAATCTTCCTTTCCAGCTCTTGAATCTCAGCACGCCACCTCGAGATGTTTTCATCGCAGGCTGTCACTTGTAGAAATGCGCCTGCAGAATCGGCTTTCAACTTAGCAGCTTTTTCACGGCATTGAGTGGCTTGTGTAAGATGCTGTTGTTGATCAGCCACGCGCGCATTGTACAGTTGTCTGTATTGGTTCAGAGTGTGAGCAGCCTTTGTATATTGATCGAAGAAAGTTTCGGCTTGTGCAGCAAGAGAAAAAAGCTCATGTTAAATTGAAGGAGTTTGGGGCTTACTGAATAAAGCCTTGACGTTGAGGTAGATGGCAGCATCCCTATCTAGGCGCGCCAAGATATCTCCGTCGATGACTTCCTTTCGAAAGGTCCTTTCGCTATCTTCTTGATCCTTTCGACGCGCTTCTTCTTTATCAGCAGCGATAAGAGCAAAAGTGCTATGAACACTTAGAAGCTTTTCAAGCGCTTCTTCAGGAGACAATCCTCTAAGTCCTTAGAGAATTTTCGAAGGCAAACAAATTTCAGGAAGAGGTTCTTCTTTAGAAGTTCCATCATCTTCGACTGAGTCATCAACATTGGTACTGCGCTCGTATCCTGCACTCGAACGTAGGAATTCGTCAGTATTCATGGTTTGTTCCTCGCTCTGACTTATAGGTTGTGGAGTGTGGGTAGTTGAATGCTCACTTTGGGGTTCATCCCTCTCAACAACCATGGCTTGAACATTGTTGGCAGGGACATCATTCGCTGCTGGCTCTAAGTCTTTCTCAACATTGACAGGCTCTTCATCATGAATTTCGGGATTTGGGACTTCGACGTGCCCAGCTACCATGTTAGGACCCTCAGGTTGTTCTTCACGAACTTCTTGAATTGGAGAGGTTTCTTGTACTTCACCATCAGGGTGCTCTTGTATTAGTTCATTGATGATTTGCCTAACAGTGGTATCTAGAGAGATTTCTTCAATGGTAGCAGGTTTTGGAGAATTTTCCTGGAAAAGGAAGAAGATGTTAAGACTTAAGAAGAAATTAGAAAGATAAAGAAAGATCGAAACAAAGCTTACCTTCACAGGAGAGGGTGGTTTTTTTTCTTCAGCAGAGGGTTTCGAATCATCTGTCTTTGAAGTTTAAGTAGCCTTTTTAGACTTCTTCTTCTTTTTCTTCTTCTTGTCAACAGGCAGGACTTCTGGAGCATCCTCAATAATCGGAGCTTCAACATGGATGTTGGCATCCATTTCGTGGTCCTTCGCCTCTTTGTCCTTCTTCTTTTTCTTCTTCTTCTCTTTGCCTTCGTCAGCTTCGACATCCTTGGCAGTAGAAGAATCAGCTTCTTTTTGTGAGCCTTGTGTTTGGCTTGATTTGCTTTTCTTGGCTCTAGGAGCCTTGGAGGAGGTCACGCTCGATTTCGAAACTTGAGTTACTTCTTGATGGGTGATATCCTAGATATAAAAATCATCATAGGTAAGTTAAGTCGAAGTAAAGAAGTTTTGTTTTCGAAAACAAATAGAGCGAAGATTAAGTTCTACCTTTGCTTCTTCTTCTTTTTCTTCTTCGTCTTCGTCTTCATCAAGAGGGATGATGACTGGCGCAACCTTGATTTTCTTTGAAGGTTTATGTCCTTGAGGCTCATAAGTTCTTTTCCTTGTGACAACCTGTAAAAAGGGCATAGAGGTTAGAAACCTGAAATTTAAATAAGGTAAAAAAGGCTTGAAGTTAAAAACGGACTTACCCCAGTTTCTATTTTGACTGTTAGGAGTGGTGGTTTACTCGAAGTATTTCGAGTCAACCTTAGATTTGCTGCCTGGAAAGAAAATCAGGTAAGTCAAAAAAAAAAAAAAACTTAAACCAAGAACAAAGTTAAACATTAAAGTGAATCAAAGTGACCCATTACTTCTGCTTGCTCTCCTACAAAACCTACTAGAGTTGCTTGGTATGGCTGGAGCAAGTCGCTTGCCAGCTGCATCGCTTTAAATGCGTCCCAAAACATGATGTCTGCTGAGCTTCCTGAGTCTATCAACACTCTTTTGACATCACAATTCAAGATCTGTACATGTATTACTAATGGATCGTCGTCACATGGCACAATCCCCGTAGCGTCCTTTGGCAAGAACGATAGGTCAGGGGCTGGTGGGAAAGATACGTGTCCCACTGACTCTATTCCTCTTTCTAACTTTCTGACATAGCGTTTTCTGGCAGAGTTGGAGTTTCCGCCTCCTGCAAATCCTCCTGCGATAGTATTTACCGCTATCCTTGTATGTCCCTCTTTTGGTTCTTCTCGCCGTCTGTGGTCTGGTTATCCTGGTGGTGTTTTTCTCCTTGAATCGCTTCCTGTAGCTCTATCCACAAATTTCTTCAGGTGTCCGCTCCAGACCAGCTCTTCTATTAAATCCGTTAGGCGAAAACATCTCTTTGTGTCATGCCCCTTGCACCTGTGGTAGTGACACCATTCATCTTTGTTCTTTCCCATCATGAAGTCGTTATCTTTGGCTGGTGGGCGCTTGGCCAGGTTGGCGTGTAGGATTTCGTCTAGGATATGTACTCTTGCCCTGTTAAGGCGCGCATATTCGTCGAACGCCGGGGTGTACCTCCTCGCCGATGGGTGATATGGCCTGTCCTGTTGGTATGGCCTGCCATTGCCTCCCTGGTGCCTATAGTCTCTTGATGGCCATCTTGGCTGCTGGTGGTTCGGCCCTTTGTAGCGCCTTGGGTCTGGTCCCCGTTCTTTGTTATCTCTGGATCTTTTTTCCGTTTTACTTTCCTCGCTCTTTATGTAACATTCCGCCCTTTTCATTACTTCTTGCATGGTTTCGGCTGGTTTCTGCGCCAGAGATTCGTTAAAATGTCCAGCTCTGAGGCCGTTGTGAAAGGCTGCTACGAACATTTCCTGGTTTGGATTGGAGACCTTGATGGTAGCTTCACTGAATCGGGCGAGGTATTCTCTGAGTGTTTCTGAGCCTCCCTGCCTGAGGCTAAACATGTTTGTGGCGGTTACTTGGATGTGTTTGCTCCCCGAAAATTGGTGTATGAATTTTTTGTGAAAGTTAGTGAAGCTCGTGATGGAGTTTTTTTGGCAAATTCATATACCATCTGAAGGTGGCGTCTTTGAAAGTGCTGGACAGCAGTTTGCACTTGAGGTGTTCTTCAGCGCCGATGATTGTAGTTTGAGTCCCAACCGCCATAAGGTGTTCTAATGGCTCCGTCTTTCCATCGAAACTTGGTAGTTGGGGGATTTCGAAGTTGGCTGGGACCTGAGCATCCCATAAGTTTTGGGCCAGGGGTTGAGATTCTTCAATCTCGTCTTCTTTGGTGAGCCTGGCCAACTCTTCTGCTTTTTCCTTTTTCAAAGCTGTCATCTTTGCTTGCAGACGACGAACTTCGGTTTGCAAGTTCTGGTTGTGTTGGTTGTTTTGTTCAGTAGCCATGGTTATGGCTTGTTTCTTGTTTGAGGTCTGGCAAATGTTTTACCAGAGCCCCACGGTGTGCGCCAATTGTTCCGGTGTGGAACGTAGGGTTATATATTCTGTAATGATGAATAATATGGAAAATGCATTTAGGCTAATTTTCGGTGTGTCCATCATATGCTTTTGGGGGTTGTATTTATAGGCATACAGAAGAGGTATATAACTCCCCACGATCCCATGATTTCCTTCATGGGGTGAGTCCGAGTTTGGCGCGTAATGGGGGGAGACGTTGAAGCTAAGCCATTTCAGATCGTGGTGTATACTTGTGTTTCACGTGCTAATTTTGAAGAGGGGCGCGCTATTGGGCCTGGATAGGTGAAATTGGGCTCGGGCGAGCTGAATCGGGTCGGGCGAACCGCATAGTATAAACATTGGGCTGGTAGTGATAATGGGCTTACAGTGTATTTGAGTCTAGGCAAAGTTGGCCGGTACAGATATAAATTTAAAATACATAAATTCATACCAAATACTTAAACATAAATCCATAATGTTAAGTCAAAGTTCTAACATCAAAATATCAAAGTTCACGTCATCAGCCGATCAACCATGAAAGTTGACATCAAGACCACTCTACTTGTGAAAATAAATCCAAATTAAGTCCTCCCTCTTCAACTCTCTTCACTAAAAATAAAATAGTAAGGGGGTGTTTGTTTCATGGATACTAAACATATTCCTGGGAATCAAACATTGGAAACAAAAATTACCATGTTTGTTACAAAGGAATTAAAAATTATTCCCAGGAAAAATCTTATACCCGGGAAAGGATTATACCCACAAAGCCTGGCTTTTTAATCCCCTCTAATATGGATGGGTAACATTTATTCCAGACGGTTGCCATCAAAATTTTATGAAAAACGTGTTATACCCCACTACTAGATAACTATAACTGTTCCCTCTTTCTCTCTTATTTACAGTATAATCACTTTATCATGACAGATACCAAAAAATAATAACAATGGTAAATATATTAATCAATGGACCATATTAAAAAGGTGATTATCAATGGCAATATTGTGCTTCCGCTTCTATGATAAAGAAAAAAGAGTATTACTAAGTTTGTTATAATCGACGGCAATATTAATATTAATAGTGATAGACATACTATTAGTTGATAATGATAAAAATGGAACTAATTTCTCAATTTTAAGAATTATAACATGTACGTTTAAGAATATATTGCAATAGTAAAATATAATATGTATCTTTATTGATTAAAATAAATTGCCTTAAAAATATTTAAAATAAAAGATTCCTTGGAACTTAATATACCAACCAAACACATTTTTTAAAAATTTATTCCATGGAAACTTATACCTGGAAAAGTTATTCCCGGGATTAATTTTTGATACCATGAAACAAACGCCCCCTAAACAAGTCATTAAATCTATTGTTTTCATAAACTAACATACCTAATACAACTTAATCCACATAAGTAATATCTCATTCCCACCTTTCTTTATCAACTAAAAGTATTCGGATGTCGAGCTTAGAAATTAATAAATTTATTATTTATTTATTTATTTATTTAATATTCAGTTCAATAATGGTTAAATTTGATTCAAAGATCACGCCGGTTCGATCTTTGGTCCGAATGAAACAAGACAACTCTTGAAAGTTGATGTCCAATAATATTTTAGAAGTATCTTATATTTTTAGTGGACTATAATATAATATTGTGTTTACAGTTTAAATTTTTAGCATATAAGTTTTATCTATTTATTTTATTTTATTATCAAAAAAGAAAAAAAAATGACAGTTAAATGCAAAAACTAAAAAAAAGTTCCTACAAATACATAGTTGGCGGTTATAGGTAGTTTTTATTTTCAAAAATTGCATTACCTCGTTTGGAAACGGTGTGTCCTTAGGAAACATCTCTAACTTCTTATATTAAACCCAATTCTTCTTTTTTCTTTCAAAATTTCACTGTCTCTTTATTCTCTCACAAAAACTACTATGGCTTCCACAGTGACTTCACGTTTTCATGAATCCTTCACCAAAAATGCACTTCGCTCTTATCTTGCAGAATTTATTTCAACTTTTTTCTATGTCGTTATTGTTGTTGGCTCTGGAATGTCCTCAAGTGAGTAAACCCTTTTATTCTTTTTCTTAATTTTTAAGTTATTATATACATTTTCTGTTTTTCTTTATTATGCATGAAAAGGATTTAAGTAACTCTTAATAATGCAAGTTTCGTGTTACAAAATATGCGTTTAATCATAACTTCCTAAAAAATAAGGTTTAATTACAGTTTTGATCCCCCTACTTTGCTCTTTTCACAGTTTTGGTCCCCCTATTTTAATTTGGGCAAATAGGTCTTTACCCCCCTGTAATATAGACAAGTTTTGTTTTTCGCCCCTGTAATTTCTTTTGTTGTGATTTGCCCCTTGCAAAGTAATTTTTTTTTGTTTTCCCCCTTGGGTGCAAGGAATTTGCACTTTTTAAATCAGTTGAACAGATTAACCGAATTAGAAAACAACACTTTTTAAATCGGGTTGAACAAAATAACCGATTTAAAAAGTGCAAATTCCTTGCACCCAAGGGGGAAAACCAAAAAATTCAACATTATAGGGGGCGAGTCACAACAAAAAAATTTACAGGGGAAAAAACAAAACACGCCTATATTACAGGGGGGGTATAAGCCTATTTACCCTTTTAATTTTAATCAATTTTAGTCTCTCTTATTCAATTTTAGTCTTATGTGTCATATTTTTAATGACATGGCAAACATAGTGCTAATGTGTCAAAGTCTACATATATTAACATTTTCCATGTCACTAACTACATTTATTATTTTAATTTATAATAAAAACATAAAAATTAAAATAGCAATTATTATAAAACAATAAATAAAATAGAAAATCTGATTTGTTATAAAAGGGTAATAATAATACACATTCTCTACTTGCTTCGTGTAGTGCTAAAAGTTCCGCATGATTTGATGATGTTGCTGTTATGGTTTGTTTAACTGATCTCCATGATGTTGCCGTATCTCCACTTGTGAACAAGTAACCTGTTTGTGATCTTCCTTTATGAGGATCTGACAAATAACCTGCATCTGCATAACCTCTTAATTCTAGTTTGGGTACTCTAGGATAAAATAAACCCATATCCATTGTACCTCTAAGGTAACGAAGTATATGCTTAACCTCGTTCCAATGCCTTCGAGTGGGTGAAGAACTATACCTTGATAACAGATTTACAGAAAATGCAATATCAGGCCGTGTATAATTAGCAAGGTACATTAGTGCTCCTATCGCACTAAGATATGGTACTTCAGGATCAAGTAGTTCTTCATCATTTTCTTTAGGTTTGAAGGGATCTTTCTCCACATCTAGTCTAGTACTCTAACAACCATTGGAGTAGATAACGGATGAGATTTGTCCATGTAAAAACGTTTTAGCATTGTTGCTATATAAGCTTCCTGATGCACAAGAATTCCATTTTTCAAATGCTCAATTTGTAATCCAAGACAAAAAAATTTCTTTCCTTCTTTCATCTCAAACTCTTTCTTTAAGCAATTTATGGCTTTTGGAAGCTCTTCAGGAGTTCCGATAATATTTATGTCATCAACATAGACAACAATTATAGCAAATTCACTTCCTGATCTTTTTATAAAAATACATGGACAAATGGAGTCATTTTTATACCCATCTCTTAGTAAATATTCACTAAGACGATTATACCACATGCGTCCAGACTGCTTTAGTCCATAGAGAGACTTATTCAATTTGATGGAGTAGTCTTCTTGAGACTCTAAACTATTGGCATTGGGAAAATGAAATCCTTCAGGGAGTTTCATGTAAATGTCACTATCAAGTGAGCCATACAGATATGCTGTAACAACATCCATCATGTGCATATTTAGACCTTCACATGCTATAAAGCTAATTAAGTACCTAAAGGTAGTTGCATCAACTACAGGTGAATATGTCTAATCATAATCGACGTCGGGTCTTTGCGCAAAACCTTGAGCAACGAGCCTTGCTTTATATCTCACAATTTCACCATTTTCATTCCTTTTTCGCACAAATAACCATTTATATCCAACTGGTTTCACACCTTCAGGTGTTCGGATGACAGGTCCTAAAACTTACGCTTGTAAAGCGAGTTTAATTCGGCCTCAATTGCATTTTTCCATTTTGGCCAATTCTCAGTTTGTCGACAATCTTTAATAAACCTTGGTTCATGATCTTCATTATCATTTATCATATTTAGTGCTATATTATATGCAAAAACATCATCAACGTTGACATTATTTCGATTCCATTCTATTCAACTAGTGACATAATTCATTGAGATCTCTTTATTTTCATGAATATCAGGTACTTGGTCAGTTTCTTCTTGAACTGAAATATCAATTATGTCTGAAGACTCATTTAGAGTTTTTATATCCTCATTTGGGCCATCTATCCTTTTAGCTCCCTTTCTCACTCGAGAATTTCTATCTTTGGAACCGACTAGCCTACCACGCTTCATGCGCGGTTGAGGCTCGTTTGCAACAATAGGTTGTCCAACAGGGACATCCAATTTTATCGGAGCATTAACAGCTGATATATATGACTTAGTCACACCTTTTGGATCAGTGAATGCATTTGGTAATTGATTTGCTAAACTTTGCAGGTGAATTATCTTTTGAACTTCTAGTTCACATTGTTTAGTTCGAGGATTAAAATGAGATAATGATAATTCATTTCAACTGATCTCTTTTTCTAGCTGTTTATTCTCTCCCCCTAATGTTGGGAAATTTGATTCATCAAAATGACAATCAGCAAATCTTGCTGTAAATAAATCTCCTGTTGTTGGCTCAAGGTACTTAATAATAGATGGAGGTTCATATCCAACATATATTCCCAACCTTCTTTGTGGACCCAACTTAGTGCGTTGAGGTGGGTAAATCGGTACATACACCGCACATCCAAAAATTCTTAGATGGGAAATATTTGGTTCTTGACCAAAAACCAATTTTAACGGGGAAGAGTTATTGTAACTTGTTGGCCTGATGCGAATTAATGATGCAGCATGCAAATTTGCATGTCCCCAAGCGAAGATTGGAAGTTTGCATCTCATGAGAAGTGGTCTTGCAATTAATTGTATACGCTTGATAAGTGATTCTGCAAGTCCATTTTGTGTATGAACATGTGCTACAGGATGTTTAATGTCAATTCCGATGGACATACAATATTCATTAAATGCTTGAGATGAAAACTCAGCGGCATTATCAAGATGTATTTTCTTGTTAGGATAATCAGGGAAGTGAGCTCTTATTCGAATTAGTTGAGCTAACATTCTCGCAAACGCCTGGTTGCGAGTTGACAACAAACAAACATGTGACCACCTAGTTGACGCGTCAATTAAAACCATAAAATATCTAAATGGTCCGCATGGTGGGTGTATTGGCCCACAAATATCACCATGTATACGTTCTAAAAAATTTAGAGGTTCACTTCTAATTTTTACTGGTGATGATTGAATTATCAACTTCCCTTATGAACAAGACACACAAGATAACTTATTAGATTGAAGAATCTCCTGGTTCTTCAATTGATGACCACATGAATTTTCAATTATTTTTTACATCATTATAGAACCAGGATGGCCTAACCGGTCATGCCAAACAACAAATTTATTTTGAGTTGTAAACTTCTGGTTTACAATAACATGTGCTTCAATTGTACTAATATAAGTGTAGTACAAACCAGAAGAGAAAGCGGGTAGTTTTTCTAAGACACATGTTTTTTCCAAATTGCGTTTTGTGATGCAAAGATATTCCATACCACCTTCATTTCTTGTTTCAATATGGTATCCATTTAGACGAATATCTTTAAAACTTAATAAATTTCTATGAGACTTGGAGGAATATAATGCATTCTCAATATGTAACTTTGTTCCACCATATAACACTATACTTGCTCTTCCGGAGCCATTGATTATTTTTGAAGTGCCAGATATTGTGCTGACATTAGTTTCTCGCTTCACTAAAGAAGAGAAATATTTTTTGTCTTTAAATATTGTATGGGTAGTTGCACTATCCACAAGACATGTATCATCCTTATTAATGCTAGTGTCAAAGCTCATTCTATAAAAAAAAATGAATAACAAAAGTAGAAAATAAATAATAATAAGAATGAAATGAAATTACTAACAATGTTATAGAAAAAAAAAATGTCCGCAAGCTTATGAAAGCTTAATTATTACATATGAAAATTCAAAACACATAACCTTATTTTTTTACTGCTTGTTCAAAAAAAAAAAAAAACCTTATTTTTTACTAAAGCTAAAAAAATCTACTTTTTGACACTTCCATCACCAATAAGGTGATCAATTCTTCCATCAGGATCGGCAAAAAAATCACCAATTTCTAAATGAGTGTGTCCATATCACCATAATCAGGATAAACATCTTCAAGAGCATCATCAAGAACAAAATTAGTCTCAATCTTTTTCCCTTTGTTTTGTAGTGATTGTTTATAAAGATCAACTAGGTGCTTTGGTGTACGACAGATACGAGACCAATAATTTTTTCCTCCACAACGATAACAAGTATTCCCATTGTTACTACCTTGTCCACAGTTTCCCTTTTCATTATTTTTCTTCTTTTGGTAATTTTTGAAATTTCCTATATGATTATGATCACGACCACGATCATTACCACGACCACGACCACGACCATGACCACGACCACGACCATATTGATTATGTGATGCTACATTCACTTCTGGGAATGGAGCAGCACCGGTGGCACGAGACTCGTGATTTTTCATTAAGAGTTCATTATTCTGTTCAGCCACAAGGAGACAAGAAATCAGCTTAGAATATTTTGTGAACCCTTTTTCTCTATAGTGCTGCTGCAGGAGTACATTAGAGGCATGGAATGTAGAAAATGTTTTTCTAACATATCTGCATCTGTTATCTTTTCACCACACAACTCTAATTGAGAAGTGATCTTAAATAATGCTGAATTATAAGCAAATACAGTTTTAAAATCTTGTAACCGCAAGTGAATCCAGTCATAACGAGCTTTTGGTAGTATTATTGTTTTTTGATGCTCGTATCTTTCTTTTAATTTATTCCAAAGCACATGGGGATCTTTGACAGTAAGGTATTCATTATTCAAGTCTTCATGAAGATGACGTCGAATGAATATCATAGCTTTTGCTTTTTCCTGTTCGGATGCTTTATTTCCAGTTCGGATAGCATCTCCATTACCTTCTGCAGCTAAGTTAATCTAAGCATCTAGAGCCCAAGGCAAGTAATTCTTTCCGGTAATGTCAAGAGCCTCAAATTGGAGTTTTGAAAGATTCGACATGTTTAATGCTATTATCAAATGGTAAAATTAAACAAGTCAGAAAAGAAAATGACTAATAAAATAAATTTAGTTTGGTGAATTCATAATTATTATTCTGAATTGATACAAATTGATGAAGCTATATGTTTGAACAAATAATAACTTTATTATTTCATGAAGAAGGAAAAAAATAATTAAAAATAGATAAATAAAAGGAACGTAAAAAAATAATAATAACCTGGCATGATAATTTATTAAGTAACTTAGTTTATAAAATAAAACATGTGTTTGACCATGTACATACACAAGTCAGAAACTGTTAGTTTCAAAATACCTAGGCTGTATCCGTTTTTTTAAAAAATTGCACATCTGTTCCCTTTTTTTTGTTTTGTTTGAAAATGCCTTAATAATAGGTAAGTTGGGTCTTATCCCCTTTGTTTTTAAGGTTACACGTTTTCTTTTCATCAAGTTGAAAAAAAAAAATACGGTGCAATTTCATAATACAGGCTCATGGAACTTTGTAAAAGCAATTGCAATTTGCTGAGTTCTTCAAGAACATAATACAAAAGCTTATTTTCATTCATTAAGTTCTTCAAGAACCCTATGATAATTAAATTACTTTCAATTTACAATCCTTTAGGGATGTGGAAATATTGAATTCATCTGGAATTCATAAAAGAGAAAAAAAATTAAGTTCTTCAAGAACTATCTAATAAATTTAAACAATATAAAATTATTTCTATGTGCGATCTATCAGTGATGCATGATTTTTGAAATTCTTCCATAATTCATAATAAATGATGATATTTCGTAAGTTCGTCGGGAACTAGATTAATGAATTCTTCTGGAATTCTTGATGGAAAAATTGAGTTTTCTAAGTTCATCGGGAACTAAGTTTATTGAATTCTTCGAGAATTCATAGATTAAATTTATAAGTTCTTCGGAAACTATAATATTGTTGAATTCTTCGGGAATTTCTAAATTAAATTTATATGTTCTTCAGGAACTAACATAAATATATATCTTTTGCAATCCTTCGAGGATGCATTAATATATTTCTTCTGGAATATATATATATATATATATATATATATATATATATATATATATATATATATAGGGGATGTATCAAGTGAGACAGACATTTTTATATGAGAGTGAGAGGACTTGATATTAACTGTTAGATTAAAATATAAGGCCGAGATTAGATCCCTAAATTAAATATGTCACACACCAGATTATAGATCTTTCTTCTTTCAAAACTACAACAAACCTATACACAGGCGTTTTAGCTTTCCAACACTCATCGCCGATCTTTTAATGTTTCCGTTTATTGATACTTCTGTTCTCTCTTTTTTAAATTCAATATTAATTAACTATTTATCATATAATTGTGAAAATCATTATAGAGGGAGGTAGAACGATCAGGGAGGTTATCTTAATAAGTAAAGAATGATTCTATGCAAATAACACCTTGTGTGGTGTGGTGGACTTTCTTTTGCAAAAAATCATCACTGAAACAAATTTCAACATAACAATCACACCCTAATTCCACACGATAAAAACTAGACAAGAAAAGGGATTAAAATAAAGAATTGAGGAGAAACAGATCCCAAAAAATTGAAGAGAAGAAGAAATAATTTGTTCTTCTATTTTGTTGAAATCACATAAACAAAGGTGGGGAGGTATTGAGAAAGCGCGAGATGAGAAAACGGTGGCCGGTGGGAGTGAAAAGCATAAAACAATGAAACACGATTTGAGGAAGTAGCTGAAACAACCGTGAAAGATTTAAAGGAAATAATTTGGTGTGTGACATGTTTAATTTAGGAATCTAATCTCAGCCTTATATTTTAATCTAACGGTTAATATTAAATTCTCTCACTCTCATATAAAAATGTCTTTCTCACTTGATACATCCCCTATATATATATACGGTACAAGTGAATTACAAAATTAAAAACATAACTACATGTGTATTATTGATATATGGTTAGTTTTGTTTAATGAGTAACAGTGGACCGTAGCAAAATGAAATGAAAAAAGACGTTTACTGTACGTAACTTTGAAATGGTTATGTGTTCCTTTAAAATGATTAGTCGGTTAGAGCTTTGTGCTGATAACGTGTTATAAAAGGGTAATAATAATAATATATATAATATATATGGAGAGAAGAAGAAAAGAGAAATGAGAAGAATAGAATCAGTCTTATTAGTTCAGAGAGCATTTTACATGAGTCATAGGTCATATTTATAGGCAAATGTATTGGGCCAATAACATGGGTCAGAGACCTATATGGACATTCACTAATATTCATAACATGATTGGTATTATTTGATTCCATAAATAAATAAGAATCAAGAAACAAATTCTCAAATCTTCCAAATCTCTCATTTGCTCCCTGGAAACATCTCAGAGATCCCCAAATCGATGTCATTCAATCAACCCTAAGAAGCAAAAATCTCTATTGCTAGAACTAGACCCATTCAAAACCGTTCTTCGTTATTGCTGGAATAATGTTCGCGAGAGGGGGATTTGTAATGGCAAACAAAGGTGCAGTGCGACAATATGCAACCAGATATATATTTGTTCGCGACATAATGTATTTAATATAGTTTGAGTATACATTTGTTATCTTCTTTGTTGTTAAACCCATTTTCAATAGAGCGGTGGTGCAGAGTGTGTATACAGTAGGTTTTTTACGTTGTGCAGAGCAGTTTTCTTTCTTGTGGTCCACATAGTGTTGTTAAATGATGCATTATTTGTTTTGTTGTTTAATGCTTTATCATTTTGATATTCATTATGTTGTTTTACTCTATGTTGTGGTCCACATGATATACCAATTTTATATTGACTAAGTTGTTTTTATTCCATGTATGATTATTAGGCCTGCTGAAGCTAACACTATTAGGTTAAGAATAAACCATGAGGGTAAATTGGTAAATAACCCAGTCAAGATGTATGTTGGTGGACAAGTGGATGAGAAGGATCGGGATTGGGATGTGGACTTGATGTCCCACATGAATATTATCAAACTAGTCCAAACCATGGGATATGTGAACATCAAGTGTTTGTGGTATCGACATCCAAACTTTTCATTTGCTCATGGACTTAGACCTCTCAACACTAATAATGATGTTATTGAATTTGCTAAAGATGTCAAAGGGTTTAACCTAATTGAAGTTTATGTTGACATAACATAGATAACCCAGTTGTAGAGATTCATGTTGAGCCAACTAAAGAGGTACACATTGAACCAACTTAAGAATTGCAAGTTAATTCAATAGAAGAGGTGCAAGTTGAACCATCAGAAGATGGACTCCAAGGATACATTAGTGATGAAGATGATGATTATGAGGCCAACTCTGATGATGAAGGTGATGATAGTGATTTTGCTGAATTAGAAGATGATGATTGGGATTGGACTCATGAAATACCATTTGAAATATTTACACAAGCTGAGGTTCCTATAAACACAAATGATGCTAACCCAAAGCCTAGTGTTGCAGCTGATTTTGAAGATAATGATGTTGATTCTGATGATTTAGAAACCGCACCAGGGAGTGAAGATGATGAAGAGGATTTGGTGAAATATCCAAAATTTAAGCTCCCTGAATCTGACGATAAAGTAAGTTTTGAGTTAACAATGACATTCAACACAAAAACGATTGTTCGGGCAGCCGTTAAATCTTTTGCTATGGAGAATAAGAAAAATTTACATTTCAAGAAGAATGATAGCACAAGGATGGTTGTTACGTGTGACCCAGAGTGTCCATTTTACATGAGATTTAGTAAGAGGGTTGGCAATGATTTTTGGCAATTAGTGAGCTTCACTGATGATCACACGTGCTATAGAAAACCAACAAATAAACAAGCGAAGACGGAATGGCTTGCTAAGAAATTCATTCCTATACTGAGACATACACCTGAAATGAAACCGAAGGGATTGATTGCTGAGGCATTGGATAAATGGGCAGTGAAGTTGTCTGTAGCACAAACATACAGAGCCAAAATCAGAGCAATAGAGATGATTCAAGGTGCTGAGAGTGAACAATATGCACACTTGAGGGATTATGCTGAGGAAATTAAGAAATCAAATCCAAATAGTACTGTGATAATCATGTGTGGTATGGCTGAAATAGGACCTGTGTTTGAGAGAATATATGTTTGTTTGGAGGCTTGTAAGGCTGCATTTGTTAATACGTGCAGGCCTTTAATTGGTCTTGATGCTTGTTTCTTGAAGGGAGAATATGGGGGTCAATTGATGGCCGCAATTGGTAAAGATGGTAACAATTAGATGATTCCCATTGCATACGCAGTGGTAGAGGCTGAAACAAGAGACTCTTGACAATGGTTTTTGGATCTTTTGTTAGAAGATCTCAATGATATCCAGCACAAGTCGTATGCCTTCATTTCAGACCAACAAAAGGTAAATGGATCTTTTTTACGAGTTTTTATTTGTTTTGTTATGTAAAAGTATATCCTTTGTTTATGTATTCGTTGTGCTTTTATGTTAGGGTTTGGTTCATGCTATTGTCAACATTCACTACAAGAAATTCCTTTATTATCCACGAATAGTTACCCACGACTTTATAGCTTTAGATAATTTTGAAAGTAACGACGACTTACCCACGACTAAGCCATCTATAATTTTTTTTTTTTTTTTAATTGTTTCCCACAACTTACCCACGGTGTAACCGTCTGTATAATATTTGTACCCATTTTTTTGTCAAGTTTGTCTAATGGCTAAAAATTTCACTATTAAGATAGATAAGTGAAGTGTTAAGAATTCGAATTTCAATGCTACATATAAAATGTGATTTCATTATCAACTCAGTTAAACTCACGAAACATATTTAAGCGTGCAGGATGCCTGGGCACGTACCCGGGCTGCCCCAATTATAATTTTTTTTTTATAGAAAAAAAACAGAAACAAATAAAAAGAAAGAAAGACTACTATACGTTTCTCTGTAATCGTGCCTTTCTCTCCCTTGCCGTTCTCGATCGCTCTCTCCCTCGCCGTTCTCAATCTTCCACCACTCTCAAATCTGAGACAGTATTTGGATTATTAGGGATGGAACCGATAATAATCACCACTCCACCAGGAACTACAGGTTAAGAATGCAGCTCGTTGGAAAGAATGAAAATAAAGTAACAGAGATATATTAGAGGATAAAGAAGAAATTGATTCAAAATTGGTATCTCATTTCATTGTACCATATTGGCTAAATAAGGTTCTCTGTTGACAGCTCATTACAACCATGAAGGGAATCCAAAGCTAAATATTTGCCACCTCACCTTTCTAGAGAATAGTATAGGTGGCTTAATAAAACAAGTAAATAAAATAAACTAATTATAATTAAAATAACTAATTTATTTTCAGCACTACTAATTTGCTGTCACAATACCCCCATCTTCACAACATCCTTGTCCTCAAGGATGGAAATTAGGGAACTCCTTCAAAAGATCATAATAAAACTCCCAGCTAGCTTGATCAATTGGCAAATCTTTCCATTGGACCAACACTTTTGTGGCTGCCTTGCGATTTCTTTGCACCATTTTTCTATCCAATATGGCAATAGGAACACGTGCAGTAGATTGAACAGCTGCAGGTAGGTGCTGAATTGGGACAATATCAGGATTAAGACAGAGTTTGAGTTGAGAAACATGAAAAACATCATGAATTCCTGCTTCTGGAGGTAGCGCTAACTGGTATGCAGCAGAGCCAATCTTGTCCACAATACGAAAAGGGCCATAAAACTTCGGTAGGAGCTTGTGATGTTTGGTGGATCGGATGGACATTTGTCGATAAGGTTGCAACTTCAAATAAACATAATCACCAATCACAAAGTGTCTGTCACTCCTATGTTTGTCAGCTTGTTGAACCATCCGATTTTGTGCCCTGGTGAGATGAAATTTGAGTAACTTGATGGCCTCTTCTCTACAAGCCAAGGATCTATTAACAGTGACAGAGGTGGTTTCACCAGGTAAGTAGGGCAGATACATAGGAGGGGGTTGTCCATAGACCACTTCAAATGGGGTTGTGTGGATAGCTGTATGAAAATTAGTATTGTACCACCATTCAGCAAGAGCAATCCATTGAGTCCATTGTGATGGTTGAGCTGAACACATGCATCTCAAATAAGTTTCTAAGCACCTGTTAACAACCTCGGTTTGACCGTCAGATTGAGGATGGTAAGCGGTGGACTTGTTCAATGACACCCCCTGAAGTTTAAAGAATTCATTCCAAAATTTGCTAAGAAAAATTGGATCCCTGTCACTTGTTATGGAGTCTGGCATACCATGCAACTTGAAGATGTTATCCAAGAACACCTTAGCCACATCTAAGGCTGTATATGGATGTGTTAAGGGAATAAAGTGTGCGTATTTACTCAGTCTATCCACAACTACTAAGATAACTTGTTTACCAGACGAGGGCGGCAGTCCATCAATAAAATCAAGACTGATGTCAACCCAAACCTTTTCGGGGATTGGTAGAGGTTGCAGCAAACCTGGGTATGCAGCTTGATCCGGCTTGTTTTGTTGGCAAACAGCACAATTTCTCACATAAGTTTGTATATCCTTGTTCATAACTTTCCAAAAGAACAAAGTTTTGACTCTAGAGGCAGTTACATCCTTGCCAGAATGCCCACCAAAGGCTGAGTCATGCATCCATTGCAATATAGCATCCTTAAGGGAGGGGTCATTGCCTACAAGCAATTTTCCTCTTCTACGGGGTTCACCTCAAATCCAAGAGAACTTTGGGAATAACTTTGAATTAGTTTCTAACTCAGAAATGATATGTTGTAGATGAGGATCGTTGGTCCAAGATTTTTTTATCCAGCTCAATAAGTCAATCTGCCCCGTATTCAATAAAAGCGGTAGTAGTTCAGCTCCTATTTTTCGTGAGAGAGCATCAGCTGCCACATTAGAGACCCCCTCTTTGTATTGAATTTCAAACTCAAAACCAAGGAGTTTGGTCACCCAAACTTGCTGAAAAGGAGTGTGAAGTTGTTGTTCCAAGATGTGTTTGATACTTCTTTGATCTGTTTTAATCACAAAAGGAGCATGAGATAAGTAACAACCCCATTTTTGAACTGCATACACAATTGCTAGTAGCTCCCTTTCATAAACAGACAGAGCTTGCTGTTTTGGTCCTAAAGACTTGCTGATGTAAGCAATGGGATGGTGATCTTGCATTAGAACTGCTCCAATGCCTATACCGGATGCATCCGTTTCTATCACAATCTGTTTGCCAAAGTCAGGGAGGGATAAAACTGGGGCTTCAATCAAAGCTTTCTTTAGGAGCATAAAGGCAGCAGTGGCATTCTCATTCCATAGAAAATTATCCTTTTTTAGCAAGTCAGTTAAAGGCTTTGCAATTTTGCCAAAGTCTTTAACAAATCGTCTATAGTATCCAGCTAATCCCAAAAAACCTCGTAATTGCTTTATGTTTGTGGGAATAGGCCAATTGCTAACTGCAAGGATCTTTGATGGGTCAGTGGAAACCCCATCTTTAGTGATAAAGTGGCCTAGATATTCCAATTTAGGGGATGCAAAAGAACATTTATCCTTGTTGAGATATAACTTGTTATCCCTTACAGTTTGGAAAACCAAGGTGAGGTGATCAACATGCTCATTATGAGAACGACTATAAACCAACAAATCATCAAAAAACACAATCACAAACTTCCTAAGGAAAGGTTGGAAGATATGGTTCATAAGTGATTGAAAAGAGGTGGGCGCATTTGTCAAACCAAATGGCATTACCAAATATTCAAAATGGCCACTGTGAGTCTTGAAAGCGGTTTTATGTTCATCGCCTACTGCCATTCGAACTTGATGATATCCCGAACGTAGGTCGAGCTTGGAAAAGATGGAGCTACCCCCAAGCTCATCCATTAAATCTTCAATTAGAGGTATAGGAAATCGATCCTTAATAGTAGCTTGATTAAGTTTCCTATAGTCCACACAAAGCCTCCAAGAACCATCCTTTTTTCTAACCAACACAATAGGAGAGGCAAAAGGGCTGTTACTATGTTGAATAATGCCTTGACCCAACATGTCATTGACCAAATTATCAATGATGCTCTTTTGCACAGTGGAGTATATATATGGCCTTAAATTAAAAGGATCAACACCCTCTTTCAAAGGAATTTTGTGGTCAAACTCGAGTCTAGCAGGCGGTAAAGTGTGAGGTTCTTCAAAAATATCATCATAATCTTCCAATAATGAAGAAAAATCAGTGTGGAAGGGAGGATGATTACTCTGTGTTTGTAACAAGTGACAAGTAGGGCCAAACAAGGAATTAGATTGGTGGGCAACGGTAAGCAAACACAGCTCTGCACCTTGCTGGACAGCCTGCACAAAAGACTTGTTGTTGACAAGCTTAATGCTAGTATTCCTTGCACCTCTAAGCACAAATTTTCTGCCTTGAGTAGTGAATTCCATCTGTAGTTTCTCAAAGTCCCATAAAATAGGACCGAGGGACTTAAGCCACTGAATACCTAATATTAAGTCACAACAAACCAAGGGTAACACAATAACATCAGCCTTAAATTGAGTTTGTTGAAGCACCCATTGAAAGTTTTTGCAAACAAATGCTGCTTCAAGTTGATGACCACCCCCACCAGTTATAGACAATGGAGAAATAGCTTCCAATTGGCAACCTAATTTTTTTGCTAAATCCAAATCGAGGAAATTATGAGTACTACCACTATCCAAGAGAATTTGCAGCGTTTGCTTTTTATGTAGACCTGAAACTCTCATAGTTTGGTAATTAGAGACACCCGTGAGAGCTTGAAGTGAGAGTTGTGGGTTTTCAAAGGTTGCAGTGTCCTCAAGTTCAACAACTGTGGACGTAGGAATAACATCTTCAATTAAGGGCTCATCATCGTCCAATTCCATGACCATTAATTGAGAACGCTTATGCTTAACTTGGTGACCCGGAGTAAATTGTTCATCACAAAACATACAAAGTCCTTTTGCCTTACGTTCTGCCATTTCAGCAGCAGTATAAGTTCTCTGAATACGGGAAAAAACTGGTTTTTGTGGGTTAAGGTTTGAATTTGTGGTGGGAGAGGGTGTATTGGAGGTTGAAGATTTAGAGGTAAAATGTGGTTTGGAAAAAGGCGAAAAACGGGGTGGCTGTTTAGAAGTGAGTTCTTTTAATGATTCATGTAGTTTGGCTAGATTAGCAGCATGAGCAATGGAAGTAGGGTTGAACATACGAACATTCATTTGTGTTTGGTGATCAAGGCCAGCTAAAAAAATACTAAGGGAGTGTTCTGGAATTAGGGTTACCTGAGTTAATGCAAGCTCAAACTGGTCAATATACTCTTGAACTTTCCCTGTATGTTTGATTTGCAGCAAGGTAGAAAGGGGGTCTTCAAAAGCATCGCCAAATCTGGTAGTAACATCAGTAACATATTGTTGCCATGAGGGGTAAATGTCGAATTTCTGTCTCATATAGTTTAAGTGCCATTGAAGAGCCAACCCATCAAGATGAATTGAAGCTAAACGTACCATGGAGGATGCCGGAGTTTCATCAAGAAGGAAAAATTGATCACATTTATAGAGCCAATCCCTAACATTTTTGCCATCAAAACGAGGGAACTCTACCTTTGAGATTCGAGTGGAATAAACATTCTGATTTCCGGTACGAGGTCCACCAGAGCTGTGACGGCCATTTGAGTCCTGAGAGCTTTGGTCAGCTTGAGTTCGAATCAGTTGACGAATTTCTTCCATCTCGGCGCTGCGTTGTAGTTGCATCTGAGCGAGACGTTCGTCTAACTTCTTCTTAAGTTCCTCAATAGAATGCGAAGGCGAAGCCATGGTAGTGGTCGCAGGACTGATACCAATTGAGACAGTATTTGGATTATTAGGGATGGAACCGATAATAATCACCACTCCACCAGGAACTACAGGTTAAGAATGCAGCTCGTTGGAAAGAATGAAAATAAAGTAACAGAGATATATTAAAGGATAAAGAAGAAATTGATTCAAAATTGATATCTCATTTCATTGTACCATATTGGCTAAATAAGGTTCTCTGTTGACAGCTCATTACAACCATGAAGGGAATCCAAAGCTAAATATTTGCCACCTCACCTTTCTAGAGAATAGTATAGGTGGCTTAATAAAACAAGTAAATAAAATAAACTAATTATAATTAAAATAACTAATTTATTTTCAGCACTACTAATTTGCTGTCACAAAATCCCGCCGCACCACCTCTCTCTCTCTCTCTCTCTCTCTCTCTCTCTCTCTCTCTCTCTCTCTCTCTCTCTCTCTCTCTCTCTCTCTCTCTCTCTCTCTCTCTCTCAGCCTCGCACACGTTTTGAGGTAAGGAAACCCTAAAACCTTGTCTTCTTCCTTGCTCTGTTTCTGTTAAGAAACTAAAACCTTCTCAATCTAAAATTTTTGTTTGATCACTTGATGTTGTTTTGGTGAAATTAAGGTAAGAAGAATCAAATCCCTTACCTTTATTCTTTCTCTTTTATACTAAAACCGTAGGACCCCTACTGTTTGATAAAAAGGATTTTTATGAGTTAATTGGACCGGTGTTGATGGATAATGGATTTAGTAGATTGTTTCAATAAGAATACAAGAAAGAAGGACCTACTATCAGTAATTTGAACATAGCTCTTTGTGTGTAAGTCCAATTGATGTGAAACCTGAACCATAAGAAAGAAGACAAAATTTGACACGAAATAGACACTGGAATCATGAATTTTCATTGAGTATGGATAGAGAAATTATGTGTACAAGTTAGTAAATTAATCTGCTCTGAAGTTGGACCTTTCATCAGTGTTTTTATCATATCTGCCACTCTATACCTCGAAACTGAACAGTTGTTGGATTTTAAAAAACTAGACACAATTCCCTTCAATTTGAACATCAGTTTTGTATGATTTGAGTTAGGAATAAGGTCTGAAATCTCATTTGAAATTAAGGGTCTGCTGCTGTATTTTTACAGGAATTGTTCGACGGGTTTTACTCGCCGAAGCTACACAAGTTGTTGCGTACAGAGCTGAAGGCTAACAATCCGCCACACTTCAAAGACATCACGTGATCACATAATTAAGGATGGAAGTTTGGAACCGTGGTCATCAATTCTAGAGCAAGCTTTGGATATCTCAAGTGAGTTCCATAGATAGTTTTCCTACCTTTTAGCTCCCCATCTATTCTCATGGAGAATCGGGATATTTGGTAAGTTAGAATTAGATTTGAAATCATAATAGTTGTTATTGAGGAGAGTAGTTCCCTTAGTTAATTTTCTCTCTCAAAATTATATGGAATTGGTGTTTATTTAAATCATGGTGATTATGGCTTGAATTTGAGTTTCTCATTTACTTCAGGTGCAGGCTACTGCCTGTTGTGCTAGAGAAATTAGATTCATTATTTGGGAACAATAATTAGAACTAGAGAAATATAGTTTAGCTAACCCCTAATTAACTGTCATAAGACTAATTTAAAATAAGGAACAATATTTGAAACTTTAAACCCATTAGGTACCCCAAAGTAATAGTTTTAGTACTAATTGATTTTGTATCAATATAAAGGTAATGGGATTCATTAAATGGGATAAGGAAATACAGATAAGAATTTCCCCTAACTAGCTCTTAGAGAATAAGTTAGAAATAACATTGATCTATTTTAATTATTATACAATATGCAGACTCAATTGATCATATGAAATCATTATGGGCCTTGTGCCATTTATGTATGTAATAAGAAATTAAGTTGTGGTCCATGAGGCACCAGAAAGACTACCTCAGATAGGACTTGGAGCTGGATTGGAATTCCACAAGGGAATTCCACACAACGACAAGACAAGCATAGTTACCGCGCTCTAGCCCTGATATGATAGGGAATTTAGCCGGGTATGGGATACTCTGAAACTGCTCAATTCAGGGTATTCGTAAAATCAACTCAGATAATTAATTTTGTGTGTTACACTTTATTTGCATTATATTGAAAAACATTGTGAAATGAATATGTATATGTCTATGTAATTGATCAACTGCCAGGACAAAGGATGTTAGTGCCACCCTAGGATAGGTGGGACTCACTGAGGCTTTATGTCTCATCCCACTCCTTTTATTTTTTTTTCATGGTGTGGTCTTTGCTCCGTTTTGTTTTTAATCTACGAGATTCTTAGGCTATTGCTATTTGTCATGTAGTTTTCCCATGCATTATTCTTATAATGATTTGTTCTAACTAGTAATTGTTACTGTTTTTGTTGTCATGTATTGTGTCATGTTATTGTGTTGAAGTTTAGCTACTTTTTTATTGTGTTGAGGTTTAGCTACTTTTTTTATTATTGAGCTTGGTTTATTGTGGAAATTCCAGGCATATGTTTTAGAATTCTCCAATCTCATAAGGATCGAGAACCAATGTGAGAAGTCATAGATTGCTTAGAATCCGCCAAGTGAAACAGCAATGTGATGTGAACACGAACGCCGCCTTCACAACAATATACAAGATCATGGAATCAATCAGGTTTGTATTTCTTCCTATATGCCGATATTTTAGTTTGTATGTACATCATATTTATATCCTTCTAAATTTTGGGTTTATATAATTTGAGGAGATGGAACTCAAGGAATGCATCTGTAATTTTATTTGGACTTGATTGTGTTATATTGCAAGTAAATGTGACAGTTGATGTTGCTATCTGATACTTTACTTTCTAACTCAGGTTCTCTGTTCATAATCTGCAGCTCTTTGGAACTGTTGATTAAAGATGGAAATTCTATCATATATGTCTGATCTGTTATCTTTTAGATCCAAGAGGTACAACAGTATAATGCTTTTGTTGTGTTATATTCCTAGTATTGTTTCTATGTCCAGGCTTTTGTTGGGTTGCTTTGTACTAATAACCTTTTTCCATTCCCGTGCTTTGGGGTGTATTTGTTTTTGAATAAAAAAATTAGTTTTTACGATATATAAAATAGTTCATATACATAAAGTTCTGTTTGTGTTTATTAATATTTAAATTTGTATTGTATGAAGTGTTTTAATTTTAAACTGATATATTATAGAAAAAAGTTGTTTGTTAGCCTTAAGATGAGGTTGAGAATATCTTAAGGGAAATGGCTCACGAAGGAAAAGCTGAGGAGAGTGAAAATATTGCATAGAAGATAGAAAATGTTGCAGAGGATGATGCTCGAGTTGCACGAGAGGAAAGTTGAAGAGCAAATCAGCGCACAAAGAATTTGGAGCGACAAGTGAAGAAATTGACGCAGAGTGTTGCTTGCGTCAAGGGTGACCAACACTGTCGTCATTGAGACTATGATAAAGATGACTCTGACAACACGGATGACTCTGTCGACAGCTTGGATTAATTATTTGATTATGTTTTATTCTTATTTTTTAGACTTATTTTATTGACTGATATTTGAGACTTATTTAAGCTATAGACTATATTAGTTTTTATTTTGAGAATCATAGATGTTTATTAATGTAAAATTTGATTGAAGTTATATAAAAATCATCATATTTTGGTCTATTTTTATTGATTACAAGTGATATATAATTATTATAACAAACATGAGCATTATAGATAGTTTAATCAATAGTAAATTACAGGTGTTTTCTACCCACGAATTACCCATGGTGTAGCCGACGGTAAATTACCCACGGCTTTTCGGCCGTGGGTAACTATTTCCAACGAGGTTTTTTCCCACCACCCTCTGGCCGTGCGTAATTCGCCACTAGTTCAACGTTACTCACGGCTTTTGTCAGTTACCCATGGCTTTTTTTGTGAGTAATAGAAGAAATTCTTGTTGTGATTGGTGCCCTCGAACATAGATTATGTGTCAAGCATTTATATGGAAATTGGAAAAAGAGGTATCCTCGAGGATAGATGAAAGAGTTGCTTTGGTTGTCAAGCATTTGATGTTTTTCAATAATTTGAATTATTTGTGTGGTATTTTTTATGTTTAATTATTTGTTTTAACAATACAATTTTATTATTTTATTTATATAACTATATTAAAAAAATTATATAGACGTACCCGTACCTTTTTTTAAAAAAAACACCATACCCCATATTTATACCCGTACCGGATACCGGTATCGTACCGACACCTAGACAACATAGATTTTGACAATTTCTTAATATATCAACTAGGGAAAATAAAATACGCAGTAGGTAGTAAGACTGAAAAATAAAATACACTGTACTGTAACGAAAAATTAAAACAAATAATATTGCAGTATAAGACGATGAAATTATAACAAACTAAGAAAGAAATACTAAACTTGTTCAAAAAAAGAAAGAAATACTAAAGATATGTGGCAACGACACTTATTTAACTAAAATATAAAGGAACAAAGCAATTTGAAGTGGTGATTAAGGACTTAAATTGCCTCTAAAGGCTTGTTTGAATTTACTTAGTTTTGAGCATATCGGAAATAACATATGCAGACAAATAACTTTTTATGTATTATTAGTTTTTATTATGAGTCCGTTTGAATTAGCTTATTTATGAGTTTATGTAACTATCTTATGCATTTTTTATGTATTATTATAATTTTGTCAAGATAATTTATAATAAAATAGCTTATAAAAATATAATTTTTAATAGTTTAAACTTGTCAAATAGCATAAAACTTAATTTATATTGCATAAAATGTTTGCAAAAGCTCAAAAATAAGCTAATAAAAACGGACCCTATATGTTATAAAGACACAATTTTTGTCAATGAAAACTTATTAATTAATATAAAAAATTATTTATTTCTATAAAATTATTTTCATAAATTAAATAAATAAGTCAAATTCATTGGGACCATAAACCCTTCCTCTCTAGTAGATAAAAAAAGTAAAAAGTTGTGATGGCTTGACCAGAGTTTGAAGAGGCGAAATATTAATATTGATAAAATAACTTTTATACTATGTTGAATAAATAAATTAAAAAATAATACTCCCTCTGTTCCTTTTTGTTTGATGTTTTAGAAAGAAAAAAAATTGTTTCAAATTGTTTGATGTTTTGATAATTTAAGGTTATATTTTGTCTATTATACCCTCCTTCCTAATTTATTTTTTTACTAAATTTTATATAATATTTTTATTGTATCTTTATTTTTTAGTAAACTTCTTCATATAATCTTTTTATTGTATCTTTTTTTTTTTTACTAAACTTCATAGAATCTTTTTTATTGTTTTTGTTTTGTTTTTTTTTTTTCTTGTATGTTTGTTGAAAATTTTGTTACACAACATTAAGAAACTCAAAGTGACTACAACTTGAAAATACGAGAATTTTTAGAACACGTGAACTTTTGAAATACTCTACTTTAAAAATAAAAATGTGACTACAACCCAATCACAATAAGTATTATTTCATGCCTAAATAATCCTTGACTTCTCGTACTAAAATTGGTTCACACTTCGGGTCTGTTTGGCTAGCCAAAAAAGCTAGCTTATAGCTTATGTCGCTTATAAGCTAAAAGACCTGTTTGGTAACAGACTTTTCTGTATGAGCTTATAGCTTATTTTACTGACTTATAACTTATTTTCCAGATGCTATTTCAAGTAGCTTATGAGCTTATAGCTTATTATTTTTTCTTCCATTTTTACCCCTTATTATTTTAACTAATGTTCACTTTTATCCTTTTTTTTATTTCACTTTAAAATAAACCATACTTTTTTTTTGGCTACCTGATAAACCATAATTTTTTTAATAAATATAAACAATACTTTTATTTTTAATAAACCATGCATTATCATTCATTATTACCTTATGACAATTTTTACGTGAATATAAACCTTTTGTATGCACTACCAAAAAAAAACCTTATGTATGTTACTCAGTACTCACTATAAAAAAATAACGTTGCTTTATATAAAATAAAAAAATAATGTTGCTCTGTTTTATAAAATAGCCTAATAATTATTGTTTTGGACCAAAATATAATAATAAACCATACTTTTTCAATCTTGTAAAAAAAAAAAACACCATACTTTTTTAATAAAAAAGTCAATAAGAAAACCCATAATTTTTTGAAAATAAAATTTCAACCAATAACAATTAGTTTAGTAATATAAAAAATATATATTATATTAGTACATTTAATTTTTAAATTTCAAGTATATTAAATATTAATTTGACATAAATTTTATTTTGAATTAACAATACCCTTTTATGTCATTTTACATTTACCAGCTAGTTGAACCGCTAATTTTACCAAACATTTCAATTAACTTATCAGCCATCAGTCATCAGCCATCAGCTATCAGCCATAAGCTATAAGCTATCAGCCATCAGCTAGTTTATCAGCCAACCGCTAATTTTGCCAAACAGAGCCTTCATTTGAATGAGTAGTTGTCTTATTCTTTCTAGCCTTTGTTTTTCATTAAATAAGTTTTCCTTTCTATTGTTCCGATGAAGTATATCTTGTTAAAAAAATTGATTTTTTTTTTTTAAAAGTCAAAAACAAAAAAATTGGTTTGTTACGATCCGCCTTTAATTTTTTTGTGGTTTTAATTTTTTGGAAAGATAAAGTGTGTGAAAAAAATAGGAATTTTTATGTGATTAAAATTAGAGTATAATATATTCCAAAAAAAGGATATAATAGGAAAATAAAGGACAAAATTACACTTTCTTAATTTGACCTTTTTTTCTCAAACATCAAACAAAAATGAACGAAGGGAGTATATTTTTTGACACAAAAATAAATTATTTTTTTTTGACAAGAAATATAGGTGGATTCTAGGGTGAGGGCTCTATCAAGTCCCTCACCGGTGAGGCACTTAAAAAATACCGTTAGATCAAATGAGTGGATCAGATCTTTTAAAATAGAAATGGAGAACATTCATAGATGTCCACATTCAATTTTGTCCTCATATTACTACTATGTTTCGTAATTCGTACATTTTTTTCCATCCCTTTCTTTTTCATCACTGACTAATAACTACTCTCATCTCATCCATTATTATTGTTCCGGACTGGGCCTAGAATTGACTAGCAGGCCCAATCCACTAAACCGTCGAGGACGGCCCAATGTCGAGCACAACCAGCTTCTAGCTCGACACCTCACCTCAAGCTCGCTAGCAGCTCAAACCTATCCAGTTCACCATTGTCGAGCACACCTGTGCTCGTCTTTAATTCAGCACCTGCCAAACGTGCCTCTTAAGCCACGTTTTCATCCCAAGCTTATCCGTCTCCCGCAGAATACGGGCTAAGCTTGACTAGGGGGGAGTCTAACGACTTCTCCAGCATACCACGCTATCCCTAGCAGTTATCCTCATTGGGCTTGCTCTACGCGGCCCAATAGTGATAATCGTTGGCCCCGCGCTGGGGGCTTATAAATACTCCTCATCATTGAGGAGTCAGGTATTCAATTCTCACTCTCTACCTCTTCTCTTGTACTTGTGATGACTTAGGCATCGGAGTGTCTGCAGGTACAACCCCCCCTCCGTTTCCAAAGCAACTATCAACACCGCACGTGACTAGCAGCTGGCCATCGATCAAACGTCCGTTCAGGTACGATCATTGGCGACTTCACTGGGGAAGTGAGTCTTCCCCCTTTCTCTAACTGAAAGAAAAACCACCTATCAATTCATCAGTCATGGCCACTGGTAGCACCCCTCCGCCTCAGAACGACGGATCCGCTCCTCAGTTCTTTGACGCCGAAGGACGTCCTATGTCCACCGTCGTCGAACCACGCAACGACGCCATCGTTTCCAACAACGAAGACGATCAGCAAGCCAACGCCGCCGTCGACCTGGACGGTGATGAAAGAGATGGACAAGAATGCTCTCCATTCACCGAAGATAATGATCAAGTCAAGGAGGTTCCGAACCCCAACGCCGGAACGTCAGAGAAAGCCCCCGCGGCTAACCAAGTTATCGAAAGTCCAGGACAACAAGTCCTTACTATAACTGCAGCAGACTTCAAAACGCTGGTGGACACAATCAAAGAGCAGAACCGCCGCTTGGAGTCCCTTGAAAAACACCATCGTCCGTTCCGCCACGGCACCGACGATCCCAACCGCTGCCAGCCGGCGCAGAAGAAAAGAGGACGAACCCCTCCCCGCGAGGACCGTCCATCCCAGACTAGCAAAAGAGGAAAAGGAATCGTGATCCGCGAACCTTCTCCTTCCCGCAAAACGCGGCCGCCAAGCGGGAATCCCGCAACTACTTCCACTGATCGTGGAAAGAAACACGTGCATCCTAATCCACCTCCTCCACAGTACAACGAGGAGCGCTCCCCGTCTCCTCAGGGATATAACTCCCCTCGCCACCAGCCAAGCTCGAGTGACGAGGACGACAACCAGGGACCCTTGTCCTGGAATATCCTTAATGCTCCTCTTCCTCCGGGTTTAGAGAAACCACCTTCCAACCTGGGGAAATACGACGGGCTGGGAGACCCTGACGACCACATCGACAATCTCAACGTCCAGCTGAATTATCGCCAGGTGAAAGGGCCCATCAAGTGCAGGCTGTTCTCGACAACCCTAACCAATGGAGCGCTTGATTGGTACAAAGCCCTTCCCCGAGGATCCATTACGTCATGGAAAGAGTTATGCGAACGTTTCAAAAATCACTTTACTGCCTCGCGTCGTCCACCTAAGTCGGTGGCCACGCTCGAGCACATCATTCAGGGAGAACGCGAATCTTTGCGCGCCTACCTTGACAGGTTCAACAAAGAAGCCGTTCAAGTCCCCACTTCTGATGGTATGAAGAAATATCTAATCGAGCGAGGTCTTCGCCGTCCTAGTGACTTCGCCAAATTCATTGGGATCTCCCCACAGGAGACTCTCAACGACCTCCTCCAGCAGGCGCAAGCCTTCATTGAATACGAAGAGAAAGAAGAAGCTGCGAACTTCCGCAGGTCCGGAGCAGGATCATCCGGGCACAATCGTGATAGTCGTGGTCCCCACCGAGCAGGTGGCGACAGAAGGCACGAAGAGCGTCCTCGTGAAAGGAACCGAGGACCAAACAGTCAATTCACTCAGTACACTCCGCTCACCACATCTCGTGAGCACATCTTATCAACCACTGGCACAGGTCAGTTCAAAACTTGGGGAGTCAGAGTACCCAAGCCCATGCCGGCCAAGCCCAACGCCGACATGAAGAAATACTGCAAGTACCACAAGACCCACGGTCATAACACTGAAGACTGCGTCCACCTGAAGGACGCCATTGAAATTCTTGTCAACCAAGGCCCCCTGAAGAAATATGCGAGGAACAATGACGCTCCTCGACACAAAGACCCTCCGGCTCCTAAGCCCGAGGACAAGGATGATGGCGCTGCCCCCGGGCAAGTAGCCATGGCTATCTACAGGCCAGAAGACTTTTTGATCACTGATGAACTCGCTGCCCGACTCAGCAAATGGGAGGATTTCTCCTCCGCCATGGTTATCTCCGGTAGGGGTTTCAATCCCCTCACCATTGGTTCTGTCAAAAGAAAGTTCGATGAACTGATCTCCACTTCGCCTAATCTGGGCGTCACTCTCGACGATGAGGAAAAAGGCTCTGTTCCCCTAGCCTTCTACCCGGAAGGCAACCTCTTTTCTGTAACTCCCGAAGCTGTAAGCGCCGCACTCATCCGGGAAACCACAGAAAATCAAAAGCCTGTGTACTTCACGAGCAAGGCCCTGCAAGGACCCGAGATCAGATACCAACGCATTGAGAAAGTCGCTCTCGCGCTCGTCGTAGCTGCGAGACGATTAAGACATTACTTTCTTGCTCACACGATCACCGTGCGAACAGACCAGCCCATCAAAGCATTGCTAGGGCGACCAGACATGGCAGGCAGAATGCTCAAATGGTCCCTTGAATTGGCCGAATTCGACATCCGATACGAAAGCAGGAAAGCACTCAAAGCCCAAGTTCTAGCGGATTTCGTCGCCGAGATGGCCCTACCTACATCCCCGGATGACGGGGCGAACAAATGGACCATCTTTGTCGACGGAGCCTCCGGCACATCAGGAGCAGGAATCATCCTCGAAAACGGAACGGGCACCATAATTGAGGTTTCCCTCGCCCTATCGTTCCCAGCGTCGAACAACCAAACGGAATACGAAGCGTTCCTCGCAGGCCTAAGACTCGCCGAAGACGTGGGCGCCAAGGAAGTAACGATATTCACTGACTCGCAACTCGTGGTGTCACAAGTACTAGGAGAATATCAAGCCAAAAATGACAATCTCCACGAATACTTAATCTTGGTGCGCGACAAAGTTGCACAATTCGACTCTTTCGAAGTTAAACACGTCCCACGGGGACATAATACGAGAGCGGATATCCTGTCGAAATTGGCGAGCACAAAAAAGAAGGGCGGACGCAAATCCGTCATTCAGGAGATACTTCCTCGTCCAAGTATCGAGAAGCCGGCCACGTCATCCTCGAAAGCTCCCGTTGACGTCAATTCAATCCGAGACGGAAGATCCTGGATGACGCCTTTCTGGCTATACCTCGCCCACGGACACCTCCCCGAAGACGAGAAAGAGGCAAAAGCAATACAACGAAAAGCTACCTCGTATTGTCTCATGTACGACCAACTCTACAAAAGAGGGGTGTCGATCCCTCTTCTCAGATGCGTCAACCAAGACGATGTCGAATATGTACTGCGCGAGAGACACGAAGGAATTAACGGCCAGCACCTCGGAGGAAGGTCACTTGCGAGAAAAGCTCTCCGAGCAGGATATTTTTGGCCCACCATGCAACAAGATGCTAGAGAGCACATAAAGAAATGCGACAAATGCCAACGACACGCCAACATGGTTTTAGCACCCCCGGCAGAGCTAAACACATTGTCTTCGCCTTGGCCCTTCGCTTGGTGGGGCATGGATATCCTCAGGCCATTCACGACGGGACTCCACCGCTGCAAGTTTCTAATAGTGGGAGTCGATTACTTTACCAAGTGGGTAGAAGCCGAAGCAATCCCCAACATAGCCGCGGAAACGATTCTCCGCTTCTTTAAAAAGAACATCCTAGCTCGCTTTGGAATCCCACAAGTAGTTGTCACTGACAACGGCACTCAGTTCACAAGCAAGAACTTCCAGGATTTCCTCGCCGCAATTAAAACAAAACAACACTTCACCTCTGTGGAACATCCCCAAACTAACGGGCAAGCCGAATCGGCGAACAGGGTGATCCTTCGCGGTCTCAGAAGAAGACTCGACGAAGAGAAAAACAAATGGGTCGAAGAGCTCTGGAGCGTACTTTGGGCCTACCGAACAACTCCGCACTCGACCACCGGAGAGACACCATTTCGACTAACGTACGGATCCGAAGCCGTCATCCCTGTCGAAATCGAGAATCTTTCATGGCGAACAACGCAGCCATTGACGGAAGAGGCAAACGATGAAGCGCTTAGGGAAGAGCTCGACCTAGTTGACGAAATTCGAACGACTGCCTCCCTTCGAGAAGCCGCGCTTAAACAAATAATCGCTGCTCGACACAACGTCAAAGTCATACCACGAATCTTCGACGTCGGCAGCCTCTTGCTAAGACGAAACAACCAAGACTCCAACCACGGGAAGCTCGCCGCCAATTGGGAAGGTCCATATCGCGTGCGAGCAAAAACGGGAACTGGAGCCTACCACCTCGAAACCATCAAAGGAAAAGAAATCCCTCGCACTTGGAATGCTAAAAAATTAAAACAATATTACAGCTAAGGCAACGTTGACCACGACAGCCTATAGCGAAGGAGACGACCAGTCCAGAGACAGTAGGACCGTCGCTCCTCGACAACGGGCAGACACCAAGGTACAGGTGCCCGCCTCAAACATTAACAAGGTTAACCGACCCAACTTGGGAAAGCTCAAAACACGAGCCCCCTCGTCGTCGTACCACGGCTTGACCCCCAGCTCGCGATGGGTAGGTGAAGCTACGGCAAACAAACCACTTCCGCGACATTTGTGCGCTGTTATGTTCGGAGCCGAACCTCCGAGCGCCTGGGTAGTTCCCCAAACTGCTCATGGTAACGCCGAGCAAGAAATCAACCTTCCTCATCGCAGTCCATCTTGTCGACCTAAGACGCGCCGATATAGCCGTCGTCGAACAGAGCGACAAGGCGAACGCAGCTTCGCGTGATAAAAACCAAGCAACCTTACTTCTAAGTGCGAACGGAAAAATGCAAATAAAAACTCAACAGGTTTAAACACACAATAATTCCATTCATTCATAATAATGTTAAACATTACAACGTTTATTCGTTAGGAAATTCAAACATAACATGCAAAGAAACAAGCTGCCTAAGCCATCATTTAGACCCTGTTTTCTTTTTCTTCTTCTTCTCTGAAACCTTGGTCGCGGCCTGCTCACTCTCCTGGGAAATCCGAGACTCATCCTCCTCATCAGAAGTAGGAGGAGTCCCACGATAAGCTTTTAGGTATTCTGCCCAATCTTCATCAACTTCTTCATCTCCAGGCCATCCCGGTGGCGGGAGAACCTTTTCTCTCCCCTTTCCCCTCTTGGGCTGAGAAACACCTCTGGCCTTGCTGCCAGACCCTTCAGATTGCTTCTTAGACCTAGTTGCAACACCTTTCTCCACATTCTTTCTCTCCATAACTCTTGAAAGTAAAGAGGAAGGAAGCAAATGGGGCTATTTATCCCCACAATCTCAACAAAATGCATGTGGACGGTTTCAACAAACACTTATGACAGCATGGGTACCAAGCAGTTTCAACAAACCAAGTTTGACTGCGCAAGGACCAAGGCCACATGCAAGACCAACAGAATAGGCTAACCGACCAAGCTTTCCGCTGTTTTGTTCGGGGGCAGGATACCGGGCGACGACAATAAAAAACCCCGCGAGGACAAAACTTTCGTCGAGCTCGCGCGTAATTTTACGGAACGAATATTCACAAATTAAACGCGAACAAAACACAAAAGATTATCAGTTCGACAAAAGAAAAGCTATGCTTAAGATTTCAAAAACAACAGTTCGTGTAAAAATAAACAGGCGAGCACAAAAATAAGTCGGTCATAAAAGTACTTAATGGCGGGCAAAGGCCCAATTGTTCAAACATTACATAAAAGGCACAAAGGCCACCAGAATTAACAAAACATCAAATTATGGCGCGCAGGCCAGAAGAAAAAGCACAAAACCAAGAGCTTAATTGCTCTCATCGTGACCTTCATCATCATGATGCTCCTCTTCGACACGCTCGCCTTCAATATGTTCATCCTCCTTGGCTCTGTCCTCGCCGTCTGAATGGTCGTGGTCCATACCGTCCTCCTCGTCCTCTTCTTCCTCCTCGTCATTCAGGAGCTCATCAGCCTCGGCGACCTCATTCTCTGGAGGAAGGACCACTTCCCCGTCAACCACACGGCGCCAAAAACCGGTTCCCGTAGTTTTGAGCTCGGCATTGACAACCTTCAGCTGGGCGGCGGCATTGTTGAAACCAAATTTAGCCGCCGCCGTAATCTTTTCACGAACAGAGGTAAGCTCCTTAACAAGGGCAGCCCTCGTAGTCAATTCTCGGGCATACTCAGGCTCGTCTTCAACAGGAGCCGCGGAGGCTTTCAATTCCTTTAGCTCATCCTCGAGCTCCTTCTGCCTCTTGGTCGCCGCCTCCAAACTCTCGGTAGCAATACGAAGGTCTGTCTGAGTCTTGAGCCAAACCTCCTTCTTGTTTTGTAGGTCCTCAACAACGACCTGGAGCTTCAGCTTGCTCGCCTTCAACGTCTCTATCCTCGCCTTCAGCTTCTCAACCTCCTTCCCCGGTTCCTTACTTTCCTCATTCAAAACCAGGACCGTCGATACCAGCCTCATCAACCCAGCAATGTCGTCCCTCATGAAATCCTCCCTCTGCTGAGGATCCATCTCCTTGATAATAGACTTCTCCTTCGCCGCCACAGCAAGAGGATACTTCTTGAGGTAACCTCGCATAGCCCAGCATTGGGGAACGACGCTTTGCTCGGCCTTCCCTGCAGCAATATCGACCACCTCCACATCTGGGGACGACCTCGGCCTTTTCTCAGGACGATGAGAAGTGTTCCCCAACCCTGGAGAATCCAGCTTGGGAGATCCTGAGTCCGACCCACCAGCAGCAGTTGAAACGGTGGAGACGGGTCCCTTCTTGCCCGTTTTTCCCTTCTTCTTCCCTTTGGTGTTGTCGCCCAGCATTCTCAAGATATCAGTCACTTTGTCGGCCATCTCGTCTGCAAAGTGAAACAACAGAGGATTAGTAAAATGAATGCAGGAAAATAAAAGCAAGTTAGAAACGAGGAAAGAAAGTTAAAACAAGTCCTTATACCCAGCAAAATCTTGCGAGCAGCGGCGCTCTTGGCCGACAGCACCGCCCTGGTGTTAATTATTCTAACGCCATACTCCTGTTTGCCCTCCTTGTCGACCATAGGCAGCGTTACCCTCTCTCCGTCAATCACTTCCTTATATACGCAAGGTCCTAGCTTGAAACTACTCACATAGTCATTCAAGACCTTCAAGCTGGCCCAATCCTGCTCGGACATCCCTCGATCCTTAGTCAAATAAGAATCGGTACTATGCTCGTAGTGAGCAAACGTCCACGCCAAAGGGAACTTAGGCTCTCGCCTCACTACCTGCTCGCCATCCACTGTTACCGTCACGTTTCTATACAAGGATTCCCGAGCAGCCTCACTCTCTGCTCGAACTGCGTAATAGCGAGGCTTGTAACCCCGAATAGAATCTACGATCATATTAAAATATTTTTTCCCTTGAGACTTCAAGGACACCCAGCCTTGTCGTCCATCTACCGCTTGCCGCTGGAGTTGAAATATTTTGAAGAACAAAGCGAGGGAAGGCGCGATTTGCAGGTGCTCGCACACTATCTCGTATATTCGAATAAACCCTATCGAGTTCGGGTTTAATTGGGAAGGGGCTAACTTCAAGTGCCTGAAAACGCTCATCGCGAATTCGCTGAACGGCATTCTGAGCCCCAACTTCTCGAACACGAATTCATACATGGCAAATCCGTCCTCGCCGAAGTTTGAATACACACGCCGCTTGCCTACAGCATGCGCCGACCAATTAGTTGGCTGGTCTCCTATCCTATCCTCGACGATTGTAAACTTGGGCTCCGCCGAGGGAGAAATCACTGAGCGTGTCCTTGGACCCTCAGCTATCCAAGCATATGGATCTTCTTCGGTTGGTCTGATCGGCTCTCTATACTGCGACGTTCCAGCCTCCTCTTCGTCCATTTAAAAGCACCTGAAAAGCAGCGAAAGAAAATGAATTCGACGTTTGAAATCAAATTCACCCTTCCACCGCAAGTCAAGTGAAAGGGCGAAGTTTTAGCCGAGGACACTGCCCTCGACCAAAGGCCCTTACAAATGGCGAAGAAACAAATCCACGGGTGTATCGGGCTCGAGCCTTCGAAACGGCGAGCAGAGGCTAAGACCTAACAACGTTATGGACTCGAAAGCAAGCATCTCTGCTCGCCAAGGCAAGCATTTCTGCTCGCCAAAGCAAGCATCCTATGCTCGCACCATTCACAATTTATCAAATTCCCAGGAATTCATATGAATTTCTGGAAAATCCTCACCGGAAAATCCATCGGAACATTACGAGACGGCAGTTCTGGGCGGCGCAACCACCTTAAGCTAAGCAGAAACAACTAAAAATCCTAACTTTTCTACTAAAAAAGGGGCGTTTGGCAATGTAAAACCACCACCAAACGCCCTCAAAGTTACTAAATCCACAACATTTCCATCATCTTTAAACAACAAACACCACTGGAATCCTAACAAGCAAACTCTAAGGTTTAACAATCTGAACAAACCTAAGTAAAATAAACGCAAGGATGATGTATAAATTAGTACCTTTGTATGGATTGGAGAAGCTTCCTGTGCTTGAAAGAGCTTGAACTTGCCAATATTGGCAGCAACAATGGGGAGAAAAATTTGGAGAAAGAAAACGATGGAGGAAGGAAAATTCTGAAATGAATTTCCATTTCTCTACTTATAGACTGCCGAGCGCGTTATCTCCTGCAGTGCAATCCTTGCGAAACGACACTCTTCTCAAACCCTTAGACGTTGGATCAATCCAACGCTCCAGATTGAAACGATCCAACGCTTCAGTTTAACTCCCAGGGAAAAAGAAGAGGCGCGTATCTGACGCGCCACACGCACCTGCACGGGAATCCACGCCACTTATGACCTACGCTTTGGGACTATCATTGCGTCTCTTCGTAGCTGGCACACGTGGCATCATCAGGAGACGCCCTGTCTCATCAAACGTCACTTAGTTTCTCCACGCGTTGCCTTTTACTCTCTTCGACTCCGCCGCTCCTCGACAAAACGCTTGGGTTTGCATGTAAACGGCGAACAAGATTCACACGAAATATCGATGAACACGCTTGGCTGTTGATTTGCCACGCGACGCTTCTCTTCGCCATTCCTGCACTGGACCTTAAGTCATTACCCCTATGCCTAGCAGTAATGACTTGGGGGGCTTCTGTTCCGGACTGGGCCTAGAATTGACTAGCAGGCCCAATCCACTAAACCGTCGAGGATGGCCCAATGTCGAGCACAACCAGCTTCTAGCTCGACACCTCACCTCAAGCTCGCTAGCAGCTCAAACCTATCCAGTTCACCATTGTCGAGCACACCTGTGCTCGTCTTTAATTCAGCACCTGCCAAACGTGCCTCTTAAGCCACGTTTTCGTCCCAAGCTTATCCGTCTCCCGCAGAATACGGGCTAAGCTTGACTAGGGGGAGAGTCTAACGACTTCTCCAGCATACCACGCTATCCCTAGCAGTTATCCTCATTGGGCTTGCTCTACACGGCCCAATAGTGATAATCGTTGGCCCCGCGCTGGGGGCTTATAAATACTCCTCATCATTGAGGAGTCAGGTATTCAATTCTCACTCTCTACCTCTTCTCTTGTACTTGTGCTGACTTAGGCATCGGAGTGTCTGCAGGTACAACCCCCCTCTGTTTTCAAAGCAACTATCAACACCGCACGTGACTAGCAGCTGGCCATCGATCGAACGTCCGTTCAAGTACGATCAATTATGAAATTGAAGAACCATCATCGAATCTGCAGCAACCACAACAACAACCGTTCATCAAATTGAACCTGCAACCACAACCATCTCCCTGAATGAAAACCTAATTTCAACTCTTCTTCATATTCCTCCAATTCCAAAATCGCCTCATCATTCCAAGCGCGACGCCAACTTCCGCCACTCAAATTCGCGACTCTTCTCTCCCACAATCTTTATTCGTCACAGCACGCCACGTTTTTGCATCGGTAATTTTTTTGCCTCTGTTCTGTGTTTTTGTTTTTGCTGTTCGTAGGTTCTGTTCTTGTGTGTTTATAGTGTGCAGGATTTTGCAGGGACAGGGCTTTGTTTTTGTTTTGTGGCCTTTGTTTAGTTTGCAGTAGTTGGACTTAGTTTGTTGCTCTTTTGCAGCCTTTTCCTTAGGTTCCATTTGTATCTCTATCTCTCCAAACATGCCCTATGTTGTTAGAGCTTATCAATAAATTTTTGTTGTTAAAAAAATTAAATTGCTTCATTAGAAATCTTGGTCGGAACTTTTGATTGCATAATTAGATTTAGATATTAGTAGTGGATGATTAACCTCTAAAGAAGAGAAACTATGGCAATTAACAATGGCAAATGTAAAGGTTCTCAACCATGTTGTTCCTGACTCTGGTATAGAGGCAACAACAACTTCACTATCTTTTGCTTAAAAATAATTTTGAAAAGAGATTATAGATTGGATTTGTGGTGGTTGGGAAACTCATATTCTCTAGGAAGTGACAGGATTTTCTCTTTGAATTCAATGTCTTAGGAATAACATCTATTAGTAAAGGGATGAAATTAGCCAAAAGTCTTTGATCCTTCAAGGAGATATCTCTGCATTAATCACAGGAAAAGTGTTTTTCTATGACAATTGTTCATATACAAAGATAACAAAACAAACTTTGCTGTTAGGGAACTTCTTATAGAAATTACTTCAATGTTTATATTACTCCCTCCATCCCATTATTAGTGTTATATTTTTTCACAAAATTTAAGAAGATATAAATAAAAGAAAGAGAACAATATTTTTATCAAATTAACCTTATTAACTATTAACCATTGATATATATCCACCATTATCACAAATATAAAGTGGAGGATAATGTCTTGGAAGTGATGCACAAAATATTAACTAGATGGTACAATTGAAAAAAGTAAATCATATTACATTGAAGGTTATCTAATGTGCTGCACCAAACACAACTGTGTTTTTCCCCTTTGGATTAATAACATGTCTCATAATATTAATATCACATTTCATCCAATGGTGGAATTTATTGATCCAACGTGAAAACTAACTTGTGCACGATGCAAAACTTATCTCACTTTTGGACTATAGAACTAGCCAAGATTGAAAACCGAAAGTGACAATACTTTTGGGACAAACATTTTTTGCAAATGTGACACTCATAATAGGGGGGTATTAATATTATAGTGATGTACTTCATAATTTAGAACTACCATAGATAGAATTCTCCCAAGTCATATATAAACGAGTTTGAAAGTTTGGCTTCTCTAAACTTATCATCTCAGACACCAGTGTTTTTTCGTGATAATGGAAATGGTGCACTTCTAACTTTTAAGTGATTACGCAAACATATATTATCCAATAACCGTAGATAAAATTTTAGTTGTATTTGAATTGAAGAAATTGGAATGATCAAGATTTGAAATAGAAGACGATTGAAACTAAACGAACAATGTTTCATATACATTAATTTCTTTAATTTTAGATCAAGGTAAATATAATTGAAAGCAACAAGGAGAGTCGAATGAAATGATATTGTACAGCACAATTACAAATAATTTGTTGCATGAATATCACAACATCATTATCTGGATAATGACAACCAATCATATTTTTATTTGTCTAAAAATTGATTACATGCATTATTTAAATTAAATTCGAAATCTTGAACTAGTGTAATCAATGTCTAAGGTTCCATTCTATGCTTATTATCTATAGCAAGAATCTCTTGATAATTTTACTCATTTAGTTTAAAGTTAATTTTGTTATTAAGTGCTTACAAAATGTTTATTGTAGATTTATTATTAAGCGCAATCTATGCTTACCAATTCTATCACCTAAATAGAATATTTTAATTTGTAAAGTGGGTGAAATAGATACTTCAATTAGTACATATACAAGGTCCTTAGTTTGTGTGAATTGCTTGAAAAGAAAAAAAATTAGGTTCATATAGGATAGCTTGTGACAATGGTTGTATTTAAGAAGTTGAGTAAATTTTTTTGTAAAATTTTGTTTTGAAAATAATGTGGTTGACATAATTGGTGTAGACAGCAGAAAAGGAGCTTCAATACATTCTTTGAATGAATAGTGAACGGTGACATACTTGTTAGAACGTGTTTGAGATGGAAAATGATGTTGAAGAGCATATGCAGATGGATGAATCTGTTGCCTCTATGGAGGTAAAAGGAGAAATTTGTTTTTTTTTTTTCGAAACAAAAGGGAGAATTTGTTAAAGACTAGTATTTGTGTATTTTTTGGTACATATGTTGAAACTATGTATTTTGTTGTGTCAGGGACTAGAAGACTTGTCAGTTGGGGTAAGTAGTGATGAAGCACCATGTGACACCACTAACGATGATGCCATTAGTGTTGAGGCTAGCGAAGGCACCGATTTTTTTTAAATATTGATAGTATGGAGGATATTCTTAGCATGAACCTGAAGGGGTTAAGTCCCCATCAGGCAAGGAAATTTCAGTTTTCAAGTTTGGAAACGGCTTATGAGTTCTACAATCAGTATGCTAAAATGAATGGGTTTGCAGTCCGCAAGAGCAAGATACTCCGAAGCAAGAAAGGGAAAAATATTACAATGAACGTTTGTCTGCCACAGACAAGGGTTTAGGGAGGATAGGGGTTTAACAATAGAAAACCGTAAGCGTGAGCGTAAACCTGAGACTCGATCTGGATGTGAAGCGAAATTTAGAGTTCATATAGATATTTTATCACAACGTTGGCAAATAACTGTTTTTACAGATCAGCATAACCATAATCTTTTGGATGAAAAGTACCGTGGAATGCTTCCTGCACATCGAAGAATGAAAGAGTCAGATACAGTGCAGATGAACGATATGTTGGTATAGGTCCGTCTCAATTCTATGCTTCTATGGCGAACCAAGCAGGAGGTTATGAAAAGATAGGGTTTCGTAGGAAGGATATATATATAATCAAATAGGAAAACAACGCCGTTTGAAACATTGTGATGGTAAAAATGCTTTACATTATCTTCGTGGGCTGGCATCCGATGACCCGATGATGTTTTATCGTCACACCGTTGATGGTGAAGGCCGGCTTGAACACCTGTTTTGGTGTGATGGTATTAGCCAAATGGATTACCAAGTTTATGGTGATGTGTTGGCATTTGATGCAACCTATGGAAAGAATAAATATCACTGCCCCTTAGTGGTGTTTTCTGGTGTTAATAACCACAATAACAATGTTATATTTGCTTGTGCTATTGTTGCAAATGAAAAAGAAGAAACTTATGTGTGGGTTCTTGAACAATTTTTGGAAGCAATGTTAGGTAAGTCGCCTGTATCTGTCATGACTGATGGTGATCTTGCAATGAAGAATGCTATTAAAAGGGTATTTCCAAATGCATATCATAGATTGTGTGCTTGGCATCTAATTCGTAATGCAACGTCTAACATTGGAGTTCCTGAATTTGTCAGTCAATTCAGGAAATCCATGTTGAGGGACTATGACCTGGGTGAGTTTCGACGCAAGTGGACTGAAATGGTTGACAAATTTGGGTTGCATGAAAACAAGTAGGTTGCAGAACTGTATGCAAAGAGAAAGATGTGGGCTACAGCTCATATACGTGGAAATTTTTTCGCTGGGTTCAGAACTACCTCCCGGTGTGAGGGGTTACATTCAGAAATTGGGAAGTTTCTTCACCCACAATATAATTTGAGTGAGTTTTTACTACATTTTCATCGATGCCTTAATTACATGCGTTATAAGGAGGTTGAAGCCGACTTTGCTTCTAATTACGGTGATCCCGTGCTACAAACAAGATTTCGAAGCATGGAGAGTTGTGCCGCGAAGTTATTTACTAGGGAAATATTCTTTTTATTTCGCAATTTTCTTGCACGGTCTGCAGAGATGGTTGTGACAGCAAGCAATCAAACTTACACGTGCTTCATATACACGGTTTGTAAGTACCAGGCATCTAAACAGGAGTGGAACGTATCATTTTATCCGGATGATGATGTGTTTAAATGTTCTTGCAAAAAGATGGAATCATTTGGCCTCCCATGCGAGCATATTATTGCACTATTGGTTTTCTTAGATATTGCCGAATTGCCAAATACTTTGGTAGCAGCTAGGTGGACAAAGAATGCGAAGGAAGCATGTAGCACAAATAAGAATCTTCCGAAATATTGGGATTCACATAAGTCGTCTAGATATAGTGCTCTTATGTTTCGATATATGCGTTTGAGCAAATTAGTAAGTGAGAGTGGTGATGATTTCAATTCTCATATGGAACAGGCTGCTGCTGATATTCATAAGATGGAAACAAAGAGGGGATTACATGATGATGGTGGACCCACAAATTCAGGTCAAACTGACCATGAGATATTGAGGGATCCTGCTCCAGTTAGAAGCAAAGGATGCGCTGGTTTATCTTCGTCATCTACTCGGAAGAAAAGGAAGCGGAATCAGTGTACTGCTTGTAATAAATTTGGGCATAATAAGCAAACATGTGAAAGACGTCGACATCGTGCTAACACGACACATTCGCCAGATGCAGATCGTCACGACAATGAATTCAGTGATGACTCCGTAAGTAACTTTTTTAATGTTGTTATGTAATGGTTTTGTTATATACCCACTGTTATAATTATCTATGGTACTTGCAGTTGCATAATGATCTTGATTGAATTGTAAAAGTGCATTAGCGAAAGAAGTGTGAAAGGGGATGCGGCTTGTAAGGTAAACTTCCAGTTAGTAATTAGTTGGATGTACAATGAGTATAAATTAGATGCCTGGACATTGATATGTCAGTTATGTATATCCGATGCGTGTATTTTCTTTGAATTTGGTATTTTATATATACACAATTACCTTTTTCTCTATACTTTGTGCACCGATCTATGTATGTTATGTTAGTAAACTAGTCATGCTTCAGCATGTCAGTACTTGATTATCGTTATAATAACATGAATAGTTCTCAATCTTATGAAAATAGTAAAAGCATTTGGTATAGATTTTGTTCATAGCCTCATGTTATTTATTTATAAATGATATTGGTAGTTAGGAAATGATTTTCAAAGTACACTATGTAGCACAATCTTATTGATATTGGCTTCTTTTTGTAGTCTTTTTTTCTTCTTATTCTTGTGTTTCATTTTTTGTTATTTGTTTATGTTGTTTTCTAATTCTTGACAGGGAGGCTTAAATGGGTCATGAATGATGGTGCAGCAAATTTAATTGGAGAATAGTTTGCTTCTGGGTTTCTTGTTTTTATTGGTGTTTAGATTCCTGTTAGCTATTGTTTTGCATTTTGTGGTTTTGCTTAGCTTGGAATGTAAGGATATAATCATGGTGGACCTCTTGTATTTGTGCTAGATGTTATTAGTTGTTTTCTCTTGTAAGGGGGCGGTTGGTTTTTGTTTGGGTAGAAGTTTGCCACTCTTGCCTTGCTCTTGGCCGTGTTTTTCTTGAGCTTGTGCTTGATTTTCTAGCTTCTGCTTTGAGCTTCTCCTGTTTGTAATCAGTTTGTAATCAGTTTAATATAAGAGAAATTTTATTTTTTAAGTTTATTGTAAAATGAATGTATCTAGACTATAATATTGTCTAGATACATTCATTTTGCAATGAATCTAAAATGTAAAACTTCTCTTATATATAAGATCGGAGGGAGTATTACTAAAACTAATACCGTAAGACCTTTTTATTTTCTATGAACTCCTATTTACTTTTTTATGTCATTTCTATAAATTCTCAATTCGATTAATTAGTGTATCATTATGTCAATATTTTCCACTTGATTATTCACTGATAAAAATGAAATGTTATGGACTCAAAATGAATCAAGTCAATTCAAACATCATTTAAAACTCGACTCAATAATTAAATTGCTGAATTTGATTTGTAAAATCAAATGAGCTGAAAATGAAAGTATTAAGACTTGAACTCGGTTCCTCGTCGATCAAGTAACCTCACAATTCTAGCAAGGACAATTACTATCGCATACACAGTTTAACTATGTATTTTCCATTAGAGTATATACATTTAAACAATTTCTAGTTAAAATAGGAAAAATGAAAATAAAACAGGGTGGCTACTAGGTGTAGAACGCACAACCTTGCAATTAACAATTCATGCTTTAACCACTTTTAACAAATGGACCTATTGTGATATGCTTTGAACGTTATCAATATATATATATATATATATATATATATATATATATATATATATATATATATCAGTTTGGAATGTCTGAAACTCATCAAATTATTTTCCTTTACTAAATGACATGAATTTCTCTATATATAAAGATACCGTAGAAGCATAAATTAGAAAGAAAAAAAAAATCACATTTTTGTGAGTCAATTCATGTCAATGGTTTTTGTGCTTAGTCTAACTAGATAAGATTTTATGTTTATTCTTTCAACAATCATATATTAGTTATCAATTAAGTTATCAATTAACTTTTCAACTATCAATTAGTTTTGACATGGAAGAAATAGTGACAAGGAATTGAGGGTTTGAATTGTGACAATTTTAAAATTAATTTTGCATTCTACAAAATCGATCTTAAGTGTATATTTGGATACATGTCAGTGACATTCAAAGTGAATATAAATAAAGTGATTTGTGTGTTCTTAGAATTATGACTTGAAGTTTATGGTTTCGTTTTACATAGGACGCGCTCAGAGGCGTATAAAACAAAGTGGTTTGTGCAACATGAGATATGACATAGAGTCTCTTAAAAATTAGGGCCTCAAAAATATTTATAGGATAGTAATATTAATAAATAAGGGGTATAAAACGAGGGATTGAGGGCTTCCAAGTGAGAGATTCTGGAGTCTAAATATTTGAGATTCTCTTTATTCTAAAAGGAGAGATTTATTGGTTACAAAAGATCCTAGAGATTGTCTTGTTTATCAAACTTTTATATTAGTGAACATGTCCATATCCTTGTCGTGTCAAGTGTCTATAAATTGCAAATTGTACTCAGTTTTAAGGTTACAAAAATACGGCGAAAAAAGATAAATTTTTGGAAGCGAACTCAGAGATGCTCAAGCAAGGTTTCAAGTGTGGAAACACATCAAATTCCTTCTTGTAATCAATTCTTTCACTCTTGTTGAGTTTATTTCTTATTTAAGGACCTATTTTTAAATTGTTTTGTGCTTTTCCTTTTATAAGGACCTATTTTTACATATTATTTTTTTTGTCATTTTTAACCTTTAATTTAATTTTATTGTTTTTTATAAAATAAAAAAAACTACCCACTAAAGAGCCAAAGTCTCCAAAAAGTCGGAGACGCCCAAGCTTAGCAATGAACCGAGCCAATTCAACATTATTTAGAACTTGACTCGAGAATATATATATATATATAGGGGAGGGATCAAATTAACTACACTGGCGTAACATTTGAGTAATGTTACACCACTCAATAACCCTTTAACATCATCTGATTGTACGTCACATTGTTTAAAGTATGTTAAATCGCTATTTTTAAGTACAAAGATCTAATTCATGGACTATAATTGAGTGATTTTGAAATAAAAGACCAATTTTGTGAGTGAGTGAAAATAGGAGAACCAAAATTGTATGCATACAGGAGCCGAGATTCGAACACCAAACACTTTACCTATTTGCATTAATAGTCAAATTATATCCACCAAAATACTTGATAAAAAAATTGATGGTTGTAGATAGCCTAAATGACTTTGGGTCTGTTTGGTAAAATTAAACTATAATTTAACAGATAGTTGAAAAGCTAGCTGATAACACCAATAAGCTAGCTTATTTGTGTTACCAATCCTACACTTTGGGTGCATTTGGTAAGTCCAATAAGTTATTGGATTTGCTTATAAGCTTGTTTGAAAAAAATAGAAGTGTTTGGTATCGAGCTTTGTCAATTAGCTTATAGCATTTTTTAGATGTTAATAAAAGTAACATTTGAGCTTATAGCTTATAGTTTTTTACATTTTATTTCATTTTCAACCTTTAATTTAATTTTGTTATGTTTTATAAAAGTACAAAAATTACCCACTAAAGCGAAAAACTATTCATGGCTGGTTTAAATTAGCTTATGCAAAACAACTCAGATACATAAATACATTTTTATGTATTATTATAAGTTTGTCAAGGTATTTTGAGCCCGTTTGGAATAACTTTTTTTTTTTGAGCTTATGCAAAACAACTTATGTAAATAAATACATTTTTATGTATTTTTACAAGTTTATCAAGGTAGTTTATGAAAAACTAGTCTATAAAAATATCGTTTTTATTAGTGGGAACTTATAAATTAACATAAAAACTTATTTATTTGCATAAATTGTTCTGCGTAAACTTAAAAATAAGTTATTTCAAACGGGACCTTTATGATGAAACAACTTATAACAATACAATTTTCGCTTGTAGAAGCTAATAAATTAACATAAAACTTTATTTATTTGCATAAACTTAAAAATAAACTAATTCAAACGGACCCTCAACAAACATAGATATCCTTTTATGTCATTTAAAATGTATCAATTATTTTAAAAATTAATTTTACCGTAATTTCAATCGGTTTATTTTTCGACTATCAGCCGTATAGCTTAATATTTTTTGACCCTTTGTGTCATTCCAATTTAACCAAAGTAGCTGATTCAAAAATAAAAAATAAAAAATTAACCAAAGTGACTAAAAGAAGAAGGAAAAAAGAAGACCAAGTCAAACAAAACTTACAAAAGTGCAGTCGTGCACTTTCAGTGATAACTGATATCACAAATCATAGAGATATTGGGGAAGATCGTGCATCTATCTCAAACACGTCTGTTTGGAAATTGAGGAAGATGGAAGCGGTAATTTCTCTAAAGCAGCACGTGTTGATCGATTTTTTATAAACCCTAACTGCAAAATAGTTGTATATATTCAAGTTGCGATCGCGGAAAAAATAAAGTTCAGCTGCTCTTCTTCTCTATATTGACTATCATATCTGAAAATGACTATTAAGGGCAATGGTAAGGGTACTTTGCCCATCAACCATGCAAAAGAAGAGGTAAGGTTCTATAATATTTTGATTCCATTTTCTTACTTGTCAAATTGAGATTTTACTCTTCTATTTTCATTGCTTTGGTTCCTTTGTCTATTGCATTCATCCAATTTTAATGTCACATTTCATCTCAATAATTTGAGAGTGAAATTGGGATTCTCAGGATGAGAATCAGTGCAGCTTCTGTTATTTGCAGTTTAAATGTAATTTTGCATATTTTGCAATTAAAAGTAGTGCTCCTTGTGTCTTAGTGGTTCTGGGTGTTGTGATAGGGAGCACGGCTTTTTGAGTTTTCTTGGTTTGGTTTGTGTGGCTGCTGCAGCCTTTTCATTTTTTTTTCCTGCGTTTTGTGTTTTTATACAGGGGAAGGGTGGATTTTCTGTTGTAGTGTTTAGTGCCCTGCTGCCTCCTCGTGTTTGGCCGAGCCCTGTGTTATGGGTGGTCTATTTGTATTCCTTTTTTGCCTGATTTGTACATCTTCTGTTAGTTAGTGCCTTATTAATAAAGTTTGCAGTTCAAAAAAAAAAAAAAAAGATTTTCTTGTTCTGCTTTGTTTTTATTAATATTTTGTTGAACTGATATGCTAATGTTTATCCATATTCAATTGATACTGAGGTAATTTCACTTGCTAAGTCACAAGTTAAAAATTTTAGCTACTTATACTACTACTAGTATGGAACTTGCTACTTGCTGTCTTCATTTATCAACAATGGCACTTTAGTGATCAAAGGGCAGGATGTTATTGATAACTAGATGTTAATTAATAGTGCTGGTCTTTTGCATATTTTGGTTTGTATAATAGCTAGTCTTAGGGGTGCAGCTTGTTGGAATGCATTTGTGATGTATTAGGTTTAGAAAAATTGGCTTGTATTGGTGTCTTTGATTCTTCTTGGTACTGGTGTGTTTGCTTGTACTGGTGTATATCTTTCTCCTTGTATTCATCCCTCTTAGTACACCTTGTACTTGACGTTATTTGATCAATAAAGCTTTCCGTTTCCATTTCAAAAAATAATAATTAATTATGCTAAATGATTGCAGATAATTCACATGATGTCCTTCAAGATGAACTGGATAGAGAAGAACACTGCATCACAAACTATATGGTCACTCCCCCCCTCGTTTGTGGTATGCAGGGTGTATACTTTAACACCTCATGAGTACCTCTTGTGCTTATGATAGAGTAAACAAAAAATATAATACAAACTAGTTTTTTACATTATTCTTTTTATATTTGGTAGGGAGATGTAAACCATGGCTTGACAATTGAAGAGCTCGTCAAAAAGTATGGCAAGAACTGGATGCCCCATTTTGAGAACCTAAAATATGTATGACTTTGGATTCCGTTGCGTGTTATATTTACCATAAGCATATTATGAAGGCATTTGATTTGTCTAACCAAGAATACATAATGTTAGATTTATCTTCCACTTGAAGACTGTGTTGGAAATTGGTTTTTGATGGTTGCTGCCATTGATGAACAAGTGTTGTATCATTTAGATCCGGGGTTTGAGAGAAGAACTACTATGCCTAGACAAATGATGATTAAGGAAATGGTAAAGTACTTGTGATAGTTTGTATTTGAACTTTTCGTTAATCTATTAATAACCTTATTTCGTTTGACCGCTTGAATGTTGTAGTGGCAAGCTATCACCAAAATGGTACAAACTATGGTACAAACACATTATTTTCCACCAGAGTTCCTATATGAAGTGCATCAGCACATAGACAATTGGGATATGGCTGAACCCGTAGGACTTGTTTCTGAAGGATTTTGGTAACAAAACATTTAATTTATTTTGATCAATTTATATTCATTTTTCATATATATTCACCTTCCAAACACATGTGAATGTGATATTTGTACATTTTGAATAAACAGTCAACACTCTGCGGTGTGGGTGTTACAATGGTTATCAATGGGTTCCTCCTTCACACCAAACATTCATGTCGTGGTGGCTATTTTAACTTAACATGGCCAATTATTTATGTAATATTAAGTCCTTCCATCGGAACTAAATTATCAACTAATTTTGACAGCTGAAAGAAGACGTTGTCAGAATGAAGGCGGCGATGGATTTGTTGTTGGGGGACCACAACGAATACAAAAACATCTTGGTGGAAAAGGCTGAAGAGGCTTGGCACAATAATAATAATAATGTCTAGAATTCCAAAAGTTTCAATTAAGTTAATCTGTAGGAGTTTTCCATTTTGCTATGTTGTTTTGTTTTTGGATTAATTTGGTTAGTTTTGTTTTTTGTTGTTTCACACTGCACTCTATTTTATTCAATGTGGTTTAAACTCTACATTTGTCATTGAAGTTGTTGGCCTCGAAATAGGCTTTGGGTTATTGTTTGCTATTGTTGACCTGGTTACATTTGTTTATTGATATCACTTTGTTTATTGATGCAGTGCAGTAACCATTTTATTGAAAAATATTGGTTTTTTATGGTGCATTTTCTGGTTTTTATTGTGCAGTAACTCTGCATAATTTTATGGTGCATTTCTTGGTTTTTTTCAAACCTTTTATGGATTTTATACTCTTTGCTATACATATAAGGCAAATATTATCTTTATACTTGATGATATCTCATCATGATTACAATTCAAGGATCTTTTCAAGGTAAATTGGTAAGTTTTAGCCAATAAAAGGAGCTACAAGTGCTAGAAAATAGAGGTTCTTAAGGGATTAATTGAATAACAAGCCAAGGTCAAAAAGGAGAAAAAAAAGTCAAAATTTGGTTGAAAGAGGTTGAAGCTCGCGCAGGCTAGAAGGAGGTCTGCGTGCGCTAGATTGAATGACCAAAAGGCCAAAAGCATTATGCTACTTTAGCGTGCGCGAAGCTGGATCCCGCGTGCGCGGAACCTGCGCGATCTGGAGGTTAGCGCGCGCGGAACCTGCGCGGGAGCAGGCGGAACGTGCCGAGAAATTTGTACCATGAAGAAGGAAGCTCGCGCGCGCGTTATGGATCTGAGGCGAAGCTAAGTTGGCGCGAATATCAGAAGACTATTTAAGCCAAAGAGAAACTCAGTGCCCAGGTTCGGTTTTTGGAAGGAAGAAACTATATGGTGTGTATTGTGCCATTCAAAACTGAAAATCTGTGAAGATTAGAAGAAAAGAATTGAAGATGAAGATGGAATTTGAAGTCTCTTGCTTCAGATCCATGAAGAATCTTGGCTAAATCTCCATTAGATTGAATTTCTTTGTAACCTTGAATTCCTCACTCATGTAGCTAAACCTCTTAATTGTTTAATTTCAATTTCTTATGCATTCTACTCAATTTTATTCTTAATGCTATTCTTGCCTTGATCTAGTGAGAATTGATGTTAATGGTTTGAATCTCTGAGAATAGTGTTTAGATCATGGACCTAGGTTGATAGATCACATGTTTATCCTTTAGAGATTTTGTATGAACATGTGTGATTTGATGATTAATGGTTTCATTCCTCTTTTAATATTGAAATTAGCTAAGAGATTAGGTAATTAATATTAATTAGGGAGTGTTACTTCAAAGAGATTTGGAATAACAAGTTGGATTAATTCTTCTTGCATAAGAAATTGAATTGATAATTCAAAGTTTATCTACTACACTTTATGAATTCAAGGGAGCTTAGAAATTCAATCACTTTTACTTTCATAATCAAAAACCATTTACGATAATTGCATGTTAATTGTGAACTTTGAGAATTTCCCCCCAAAACGTTATGTTAATTGTTGAAAGTAGCATAGTTCTAGTAGTCTTGTTGTAGGTTTACACAATCCTCGTGGTTCGATCTTTTTTACTACTTGAGATAAATCGTATACTTGCAAAAATATCCATCAATACTCTGCATAATTTTATCAGTTCCTAGTTAGAACTTAGAAGTCAAATGGTGATGCATAAATCATTTTATAGAATTTGGTTGAATGATTCAATTATGGAAAATCTTGCTACCTATGCACAAGCACCAATCTCTATTGTATTACTTAATTTGCTTTCTATTCAATTCCTTTCCTTAATTTGATTGAATGATTCAATTATGGCAAATCTCTTTCTCACATCCCTTAAAAAAATACTTAAATCAGCAAAGTACTTAAATCAACATAAAAAATTGAACTAGCTCTAACCTTTTGGAAAAGCAAATTCATTAAAACAAGGCACAAGAAGTGCAACAGTACAATTGGCATAACAAAAGAGAGGCAACTCTCATATTACATTAGTCTTCAAACATTACAATGATGCAACAAAGATGACATATCACTTTAGACTATTAATAATCAAACCTATTGTCACAATGATACAAACTATAGCCAACAACAAACAAATTACAACAACAATCTTCAATCTTCAACAAGAACTTTGTCGATTTTTCTCCAGCTTGCATCTTCAAAATCTCGACATCTTTCTTTTCACATTCAACACACTTTAGCTCCATAGTATACACAATCAGACCATGCCAAACACATCACATTACCGGAATGACCATATAGTTCTTGCAGAGGGGATTCCTCAATTTTTAAGAGAATGATACAACTAGATACAGCAATTAAACCTTCACCCGAAGCTAGGCGAGCACAGTTTTAGAGATACTACCGAGCTGCTGCTGAAACCACGATGATCCTCTATAAATCCTTCACGCTTTGAGACACTAAATCACATATTGCACACCAAGCACTTGTCCACTTGAATATGGAACCTCTGGTCCGATCTGCGAACACGCCAAGACATGCGATATAATTCATTTGACAGATAGCAAACAATGTATCAGAGTAGTCAGCCATTGCGAGATAGCAAAGTTGAAACCTTTTGATTTTACTCTCAGCCAATTCCAAGACAGAAATTTAACATCTTCCGCGATTGTTGGAGCTGAATATTGTTTATCTTGAAAGAGCTTTGCATTTCTAGCTTTCAATATTCAAAGAATTTCATTATAATTCCTTGTAAATTATAACCAGTTTCTGCATTTTCATCATCCTCACTAAAGCTAGATGGCATCTCCACAGCAGATCTACATCATCATAATTGAAATTCATGCTTTTAGATAAATCAAAATAAGAACTGCAAATTTGACCTGTTTAAGGCTATGCACAATATATTTTGTTCTTCAATGAAGAGAGAAATAATGAGGATAAGGGTATAATTATCTATAACTATTACAAGGTTTTAGTATCCACAATTCCACATTTTATTTTCCATAACAACTTAGGTTCCTCTTTACTGACATGGCAATAACCATAGCTTATAAATGAACCTCTTATTCTAGTTTCATGAGGTAAAAACAGTCACCAAAATAACATTAAAATAAAAATGCTTTTGGTAATACAAAAAAAAGAGAAACACCGTAATCGACAGAAATATAAGATGATGGAGTTTCAAGATGTCTGGTTAACATGTGGTCATGAAAAGGGAAAAATCAAACAAATAGAAATTGTCACCTCTGAGTTTTCCTTTGGTTCAATCTCAGCAACATGTGCTTGTTTAATATCATATTGATGAAGTAAATCAACTTTCGCTGCTTTGCAACCTAAGGTTTTAACGTTAAAAAAGGATAAGGATACATAAAGCAAAACATCCTATAGTTATATAAGAGTGTTGTTAAATAGTGGCGGTAGAGTGCTATAGTAAATCATTACTGTTCCGCGATAAGCTATTTAGTATATCTTATTGTTGATTAGCGTTGCTGCATAGAGGAGTTTTATTTTGATCAAACTACTATGTTCTGCGGTCCGCGATTGACAACACTATTAAAAAAATCAAATTATCAAATACCATTGAAGCAGGTAAGTTATGCATCTAAGACTCACCATTGTTTCTTTCGATGGCATTCTTACTCCATCTGACTCATGATATTGTTTTTTAATCTTTCTACCCCTATTAAACTTTTCTTCCTGCCAAATATGCAACCAAGCAAGTTAAGTCGTATATCATATATGTAAACAAAAAAATCGACGATTACATGCAAAACGCAAAACACATAGATAAAGCATAAATATATTCATAGACTTTTACCATTCTTTCAAAAAGCCATCTTCCTCCATTATCATCCAATACTAATATTTAAATCCAATTATGCAATCAAAAGTTGAGTCATTGTTAGAGATTTTCGTTGATTAATAAAGTTGAAACCTTTTGATTTTCATAGAAAGCAGGATAAAACTCAAAGTAAAATAAAGCTGCACTGAACTGAAAATTGATATAAAGAAACATAGTTTTTCATCATTGCATATGTTGATAGAATTCCCTCAAGTACATCAAATTGTGAGGACTTAAGAGCAATACAATTTTACCATACTTTACTTACAATACAACTAAGATAAAATTATTATAGAGGATAAAGATGCAAGTCATGCAACACATCAAGCATCAATAGTATCAAAGAAACAAATCAAAATTCCCAAATCAGAATTTTCCAAAAACCTAAAATCTAGAATATAGAAATTTGTCTCAATCTCAGCAATTCATATCCAAATTTCATCACCTAAAATTGAAAACAAGGGGTTGAGAGAGTTTCATCACCTGAAATTGAAAACAATCCCCTGAAATTGAAAACAAAAGGGTCGAGCAGAGAAGGGGGTCGACGTCGGGCAGAGAGAGAGAGAAGGGGGGAAAACGGCGGGCTGGTGGCGGTCGAGCTTTCCTGGTGAGGGCGAGCGAGTGGTGGCGTGCGGTGTGCGGTTCGATTTGATGAAGGGTTGTTCTTGTGGTTTCTGCTTCAGTTTCAAAAACAGAGTAATTAGAGAGAAGGAGTACGAACATGTACGAAATATAAGAGAATATGATTGAATGCAGATAACTGTAGATGTTCTTCTTTTCTATTTTAAAAGATCTGTACCACTCATTTAATCTAACGGTATTTTTTAAGTGCCTCACCGGTGAGGCATTTGATAGATGGTTCACCCTAGAATCCACCAGAAATATATATATATATATATATATATATATATATATATATATATATATATATATATATATAGGGGATGTATCAAGTGAGAAAATGATATTTTATGTGAGAGTGAGAGGATCAATTATTAACCCTTAGATTAAAATCAATGGATGAGATTAAAACATTTAACAAAAATAATCATGTGGCCTGTTTCATTGTATCTCTTAATAACTGATTAGCTACTCACGCTTTCATCTTCGCCGACCTTCTCAAATCCTTGTTCGGTCGGTTGTTGTTCGTCTATCTATTTCCCCTGTTTTTCCACCATTTTTGGTTCTTTCTTTTTTCTTTCATTGCTGTAATTATAATCCAATTCAAAGGTTGTGAAAGAGGCAGCAGCAATTAGGGTGGGTATGGAGAATTTAAATTTTGAATCTATTTTAGAAACATGATTAAAATATTAATATTGCTCTTTCAATTCAATTGTTACAGAACGTTAAAATCGGAATTGAAATTTTATTTTATCCACCTCTTCCAATGTTATCATTGCTACGGTACAGAATTTGATATTGATCTGCGATTGCTACAGAACTTGAAATTAAGATTCTTATTGTCACTCAATATCTTGTCAGTCGCTCCTGGCATGGCGTCGAAGAGATGAGATCTAGAGACTAATGAGACGCGTGATAAGGGAGAGACCGAGTGATTTTGGAAGATCGACGAAGGTGATGAATGTGGGAAGATGAATCGCGTGAGTGGCTAAGCAGTTGCTAGAGATACTATGAAATAGGTCACATGGTTATTTTTGTGGAATGTTTTAATCTCATCCATTAATTTTAATCTAAGGGTTAATAATTGATCCTCTCACTCTCATATAAGACATCCCTTTCTCACTTGATACTCTCACTCTCATATATATATAAGCTTTATTGCTTAACTTGTTCTCTCAAGCAACGTTAGAGACTCTTCAATTTTTTAAAAAGAGCAATACATTGTTTTAAAAAGAAAACCGTCGTTTCTGCTACTTCTTAATCTTGACTTGATTTTTTTCCCAGCTGAAAGATAATGGCAATGAAACATGAAGGATGTGTTGTGGGAATAGACCTTGGAACAACGTACTCATGTGTTACTGTGTGGTCTGAGGAACACGATAGAGTTGAAATTATTCATAATGACCAAGGAAACAGAACTACACCTTTCTTTTGTTGCTTTCACTTATGATCAAAGATTGATTGGTGACGCTGCTAAGAATCAGACTGCTACCAACCCTGAAAACACTGTATTTGGTAAATTTCTATGTTCTTATTATAAGAAAATTTTCAAAAACTGTTTTGGTATTGTTTATAAGAAAAAGTCATGATTTTTAGGGTGCATTTAATCTGCTAAAGTAACAGGGGACTGAACTCGACAATTTTTTTTGTAGTCCATTTGATTTAGAAATCGACTATGAGACTGAACAAAATAGGCCGCAAGGGACAACAGAAAAACAAAGTTTTTGTCCCTCAATGAACCACGAGACAACTTTTTGTCCACATCGCAACTATAAAAAATATGAAAATATCCATTTTAGTTATGAATATAAAAATATTATCACTCTTCGATATAGTCTTGTTCCATCCTATACGATCTTGTTTTATGCTGTATTGTTCTTCCAAGTATTTATTTATTGTTTTACAAATCAAAACACACCCTTAAGGTATATTACTCCCTCTGTGCTTATTATAAAAATTTGTGTTATTATATTATACTAACATGTTAGCATTTTTCGAGATTTTTTTTTGTCCTTATTTAATGTTTTGTCTTTTTAATAATAGTGAGTGTAATTTATACTTCACATTTTTTTAGGATATATTTCTAAAAACATTCAAAAAGTTACAACAACTAAGGAGTGTCTACCATTTCATTTATTTACTATTAATCTGTTATTATTGCATTGCATGCATTACTATGTTAGTTGGACAAATGAATTATGAGAATTTACAAAAAGAAAAATATTATTTTCAGATGCTAAGAGGTTAATTGGTAGGAAGTTTAGCGATCCAATTGTTCAAAAAGATAAAATGTTGTGGCCATTCAAGGTCATTGTCGGTGTTAATGACAAACCCATGATTACGATTAACTATAAAGGTCAAGAGAAGCACTTGTGTGCCGAAGAAATACCAGCTATGGTCCTTACAAAGATGCGAGAGGTTGCAGACGAATATTTGGAGTCATCTGTCAAGAACGCTGTTGTTACTGTGCCGGCTTACTTCAAAGATTCTCAGCGAAAAGCCACCGTAGATGCTGGTGCCATTGCTGGCCTTAATGTCATTAGGATAATCAATGAACCTACTGCTGCAGCTATTGCGTATGGCCTTGACAAGAGAAGTGGTTGTGATGGTGAACAGAATATTTTTGTCTTTGATCTTGGTGGAGGTACTTTTGATGTGTCTATCCTCACAATTAACCTAATAGGGGTTTGTTTAAACGTTATGCCTCTAATTTTAAAAACTTTCATGATTCCTTCTTTCGCGTCCGTGGCAGTGAAGAGTGTCCTGGCGTGATGTTTGATGACAGTGGGGTTGGCCTATTTCCATTTTATTGGTCTGATAATCCTAGGTTGGTGAAGGGCATTGACGAAGAATTGTTAACGCCTTTTGAATTCGAAACAATAGCTTTTCTAAGTAGATTTGAGATGTTTGAGACTAAGGATCTCCTCCGTCTAGAGCCTAATCCGGCAAGGGTCTTGGCCCTTATGAGTAAGTATTATGCTTTTGGTATCTCCTTTATTCTTTTACTTTTGGTACTAACATGTATGTTGTTTCTGTTTCAGAAAGGATGAAGAAGTTTGATGACAAGGAGTTCGCTGCTTATCTGTTGGCGACTAAGAATCAGAAGTTGCAACCAGATGACGCTGTGAATCCTTTGTCACAGCTCCTAGTCGCCGATGGTACTTCCACCAAAATTCGATCGAAGAGGAAGAGGGGTGATGAAGAAGGTGAATCTAACAAGGCTGCCAAGGTTGGCGAGGACATGACTAAGGATGCTTCTGAGGAGGGCGTAGTTATTTCGGTTCCGATTCCTTCCAGAGGGACCAGGACTATGCGTACCCGTGGGGGCAGCTCATCTGGTGGGGTGGTGTCTCCTTCAAAGGGAGCGGCGCCGGTGGTTGGTGCTGATAAGACTGAGGGCGTGCCTTCGGAGTCTTTCCCTGCTTGGGGTTTGGACTTTGATCCTGTATCCTTTGTAGCTGAACATTTAAAAGGTGATACAAAGAGGTTCGACACCATGCCGCTAGAGGAGGTGAGGAAGGTGGCTGTGGGGAATGGCTTGAGGTGCATCGCCCTCAATGAGCTGGTTTATAGGCGCCAAGAGAAGGAAAATGGCGCCAAATTGGATGCTGTTGTGGAGGAGGCGAACCAGGGTAAAGCTGAGGCCTTGAAAAAGATGAAGGCTGGGTATGAGAAGCAAATGCGGAGTTTGAGGGAGGAGAAAAAGCTGCTATCTAGGGATAACCGCAACCTCTTGGTGGGGCGTAAAGTCACCATAGTTACTTTGGTTAAGGCGTGGAAAGACCTATCTATCCGTGATGAGTTGCAGGCAGGTTGGGAAGAGGAGAAGGTTGAAATGGAGGAGGGGATTGTTGAGCTGAAGACTATGATGGCGAGGTTGTACTAAACTTTGGGATATTTTAAACGCCCCTTTGGGGCTGTAATATTATGGTATTTTATTTTATGTTTCTCCCTCTTCTTTTGTTTTTGCTCTTTTTTATTTTGCTGGTTTAATTATTCTAACACTTCTTCCTATAACTGAGGGTTGTAGCGTTTATTTTTCTGGGAGAGTAACTTATTTTTTTCTTGGGTTGCTCTGATTGGTTTGGTCTTTGCGGGTCAAGATTCGCTTCTTTAAAACGCCCGCTCACAATAAATTTTGTCAGTTTTTAAAATAATCGCTCTAGGTTTGTGTAACTGTTCAACCATGGCTTTATTGCGGGTTTGACTATGTTTCCCTATAAATACCTATTTCTAGTATTCCTCTTATCACTCGTACCTCTCTTCATTATATCTACTGTTTCCCAATTTCAAATTCCTGTCTATTCTGTTGTTTTTCTTTTTGTTATTCTGATGGAGAGAAATCCTAAAAGTAAGAATACTACTACCAAATCAAAATCTCAGAAAGGAAAAAAGAAAGTAGAAGTTTCATCTTCCAAGCGTAAGCGTACCAATGAGTCTAAGAAAGTTGAGTTGCAAGAAGCTTCTCTTTCGCTTGATTCTTATGATTCTGATAAGACGGATGAGGATTACGCTAAGTTCTTGAGGACTTACGATCCTCAAGAATCTTATCCTGGTGCGCTTTCCTCTTCAGAGGGAGAAAAGTCTCATCTCACTGTGGAGTCCAAGAAAGTTTCATCAGAGTTGAGGATGAAGGCATCATGACGTTTTTACCTTAAGGGAATGAGCCCTTGGGCAACTAAGGGATTGTGAATCCTATCTTCAGGTTTCTTTCTCTTGGCGGCGAAGATGGCTCTTTCGGCAACTGAGGGATTGGGAATCCTGTCCTCAGGTTTCTTTCTCCTGGCGGCGAGGACGGCTCCTTTGTAGTTGTAGGATTTGATCGTTGCTTTTTCTTCTGTTGAAATTTTGGTTTTATGTTTGTTTGTTTGTTTCTTCTATTTATGAATGAAATGATAATTTTGGCTGTGTCCTTGCAAGCTCTTCGCCTGTTTTCTTTCTGCAATCTTCTACCTGTTGACCTGCTCTTTTATTTTGATAATCCTGCAATTTACTTACCATATAATTTATACTCCAAGCCATATATTTGATAATCCTGCAATTTTCTTACCATATAATTTATACTCCAAGCCATATATCCCACGCCGTATAAATTTGCACGCCAATGTCGTAGTCTTACATGACGGCTTTAATAATTTGCACACCAACGCCGTAGTCTTACATGGTGGCTTTAATAAATTTCCATGCCGTATAAATTACTCCAAGCCATATATCCCTCGCCGTATAATTTTGCACGCCAATGTCTTTGTCTTACATGGCGGCTTTAATAATTTGCACACCAACGTCGTAGTCTTACATGGTGGCTTTAATAAATTTCCATGCCGTATAAATTACTCCAAGCCATATATCCCTCGCCATATAATTTTGCACGCCAATGCCGTAGTCTTACATGGCAGCCTTAATAATTTGCACACCAACGCCGTAGTCTTACATGGTGGCCATGATAATATGCACATCAACGCCGTAGTCTTACATGATGGCTTTAATAATTTTGCACGCCAATGTCGTAGTCTTACATGGCGGCCTTGATAATTTGCACACCAACGCCGCAGTCTTACATGGTGGCTTTAATAAATTTTCATGTCGTATAAATTACTCAAAGCCATATATCCCTCGCCGTATAAATTTGCACGCCAATGCCGTAGTCTTACATGGCGGCCTTAATAATTTTTCACGCCCCAAAGGCGGTTTTTCCTGTTGCAGTCTTTTAGCACATAGAGGGCGTTATCAATAAAAATTGCAATAAAAAATGCGATAATAAATTTGCTCATGATGTTTCTGAAATGATGGGCCTCGATAAAAACTCATGCCCTTGCAGGAGAAAAGAACGTCCCACCATTGTTTATTTATTTATAAAGTGGGTTTTCAATACATGGCATGGAAATAACTAACAATCCTAGAATATTATGAAAATAAGTAACAGTCCTAAAATATTTATTTTATGGCGCCTTTTAGGTGACGCCTTTCTCCCTAAGTGTGCTTAGCTGTAGTAGAACCTGAGAGTAGACACGTTCCATGTTCTAGGCATCACTTCGCCCTTCAGAGTCTCCAACCTGTATGCTCCATTTCCAAATGCTTCGTTGATCCTGAATGGTCCTTCCCAATTTGGTGCTAGCTTTCCTCTTTTGTCTTTTCCTATTGGTCTTTTTAAGACCAAGTCGCCTTCCTTGAAGTTTCTTGGCATTACCTTTGTGTTGTACTTCCTTGATGCTCTTTGCTTTATAACGAATTCTCTGAAGTGTGCTGCTTCTCGTATTTCCTGCAGGAGATCTAAGTTTTCCTGCAAGGCTGCGCTGTTTTCCTCTCCTGTTACTGTTTCTCTGCGCCAGCTGGGCGGATCTATCTTTACAGGGATCATTGCATCCGTTCCATACACCATCCGAAATGGGATTTCTCCTGTTGTTGAATGCGGCGTTGTGTGGTGTGACCATAGGATTGACGCCAGAGGTTCTGTCCAATTCTTGTCCTTTGCTTCCAACTTTCTTTTGATTGCCTTTAAAATCACTTTGTTCGCCGCTTCTGCTTGTCCATTAGCTTGAGGGTGTTCAACCGAAACAAAAGTGTTCCTAATTCCTTTTTCCTCGCAAAATTGAACCACTTTCTCGCTCGTGAACTGAGTGCCATTGTCCGAGACTATGTATTTGGGTAGTCCGAACCTGCAGATGATTCTTTTCCAATAGAAATGCTTCACCTTTTCTGCTGAAATCGTTGCTACTGGTTCAGCTTCAATCCATTTGGTGAAGTAGTCGACTACTACTAGGAGGAACTTTGCTTGGCCCTGGGATGCAGGGAATGGGCCTAAAATGTCGACTCCCCACATGTAGAATGGTCATGGCGACATTACCGTTTTTAGCGATTCTCCAGGGGCGTGATGTAGTTCTGCGTATCGCTGGCATTTGTTGCAGCTTCTGACGTATCCTTTGGCGTCTGATAAGATCGTTGGCCAGAAGCATCCTGCTCTGATGACCTTTCCTGCTAATGATCTCCCTCCTATGTGACTTCCACAAGATCCGTCGTGGATTTCCTTCAGTATCCTTTGAGATTCTAACTAACTTACACACAGGAGCATAGGTGTTGCAAAGCCTCTTTTGTACATCTTGTCGCCTATTATGGCGTAGTGGATGGCTATCTTTTTTAACTTCGCCGCTTCGTCTTTTTCTTTTGGCAGAATTTCATGCTGCAGGTATTGCAAGATAGGATGACGCCAATCATTACTTTCTACCATCATCATTGTTTTCGTTGTGTCTGTGCTTGGTGTTGCTATCGTTTCTTGAATGACGGTTCTATTATTGCCTGGCTCTTTGGTGCTTTCTAACTTTGACAGTAAGTCTGCTCTGGAGTTCTGTTCTCTTGGCACATATATCAGTTCAAAATTCTCAAATTGTGCCGCCATTCTCTTGACATTGTCTAGGTATTTTGTGAGTTGAGGATATTTTGTCCGGTACTCTCCTGAAACTTGATTCGTAACTAGCTGAGAGTCGCTTTTCACCAGTAGGCTGGTTACCTCCAACTCCTTTGCCAATTTCATCCCTGCAATTATCGCCTCGTATTCTGCCTGATTGTTGCTCGCCTTGAATGTGAAGCGTATAGATTGGTCGATTAAAACTCCATCTGGTCTCTCAAGGACAACTCCAGCTCCGCTTCCTCTTAAGTTGGAGGCGCCACCCACTGATAGGATCCACGGCTTCCTGGTTGTTTCGCCAGGAGGCGAAGTCATTTCTAAAACGAAATCAGCTAGCACTTGAGATTTGATGTTTCCCTTTGGTGAGAAAGTCACACTACAAGAATAAAGAGATGTTGCAGCGACCAAATAACAACAATTTAAATAATTGTTGGCAAACATGATGATTTAGTAGCAATGGTCGTAGATGGCTTTGTGAGTCGCTGCCAAATAGCAAGCAAGTGTTAGTTTTTTAGAAAGTGGCACATATTTTGGAATATATTAAAAAGATAAATTAAAAAATAGTTAAAATTAAGATGCAAATTTTAACATGTGGATTTGTAAAAAAATAAAGTAAAATTGTAGTGGTGGACCAATTAAAATGGGAACAGAAGTATATTTTTATCAGAGCATTTTTTTTTACGGGAGATCATCTTTTTCTTGTTTATAAGAAATGGAAAACATTAATTCCTATCTTTTAGACTTTTTTCTTACAATTATATAACAATTAAATAAATTATTTTTGGTGGAATAATAATGGAAATAGGCCAACCCCACTGCCATCAAACATCACGCCAGGACACTCTTCACTGCCACGGACGCGAAAGAAGGAATCATGAAAGTTTTTAAAATTAGAGGCATAGCGGTTAAACAAACCCCTATTAGGTTAAGCATAAAGAGAAACAAATTTCTCCCCAAGACCTTTGATATAGTAAAAATAAAAGAAGACACCAGGACGAGGATCTATATCCAGGGCGTCACAGATGATCTCAAAACTTTTCACATAGCCCCAACTATTGGGATGTAATTGAATGGGAGGAACATTAAGAATACAGAGAATGGACATTTCGAAGGGAGTGAAAGGAAACCACAAGTTAAGCTTTTGAACAACGACGCTATACATCAAGAAATAATGGGGGGCTCTATTGTTCACGACGGTCACCAACTCATCCGCCCCTACAGGTTCTACAATAACATCACTCTCATTCCCCGACTCAGACAGACTTACAGCGTTCCTAAGTACTTGAACGCTCTCCTCTGAAGTAAACTTTGAATAGACACACATCTCGCCTCCACTTTTAGGGAGAAACGGAATCAACTCCTTTACTGTGAAAGAAGAACGGGGAATTATTACACAATCATCGTCACTACTATCAGAATCGCTCAAAGTAAACCCTCGAAGTTCCGAGAAATACCCTTCCTCATTAAACGACCCATCTACCCTAGTAAAATGCGATCGAATTTGTCGCTCTAACTCAGAATCGAAAGGGGGACAATTAGAAGATCCCCCAATCTCATCATCTAAGTCGCGAAGGATAACCATTGAAGCAAAGATAAATCACCAAGGAAAACAGAGAGGAAGGAGAGGTATACCTTACGCACCTTAAAATAGACGAACGACGACGAATTTGTGACTTTAGAGCTTTAGCAACGAAGAATTGCTTTCGGAGAAGTAAACGAAAGGGTAAGGATAGCGTAAATTGGTAACATAAAGAGCTGGTATATATAAGCAAAAAATAAAGACTTTGGCCAATGGGTAAAAGACGGAAAGTTGAAACATTAGGGATTACCAGCGGTTAATAGAGTGTAATTGTACATGCCAACAAACACGTGTCAAGAAAGAAGACCAAGAGTTAAAAAGATAACGTCCAAAGTAAGACACAACGCCTAAGACTTACAGCCAAATAAAACCTTTATTGTCATTAAAAAAGGGATGACGCCATAAAGGCGCCACCTGTACAAAAGACAAAATACAAAGAACAATCATGGTATATAAGCCTAAGTACGATCAGCCGCCTTTCGTGCATCCGCCCACATGCCCTAAATGTTCTTCAAGCATTCCCTTGCAATATCTACATCATCATATATTTTGGCTGCCACATCGCCATGAGCCTTTTGGCGATCCTTCAGTTCTATCAAGATCTTGCGTTTCTCCAACAGCTTTGCTACATCATCACGAATTCCCTTCCGCAACCGGCGTTTTCTCTTAGACAGTTGGGTTATCTCCGCTTGCAGTCTAAAAATTTGTTGATCAATGGAATCTTCCTCGTCAAAAGCAGCGGCGAGAGTGCCTTCATACATGCGCATACCTTCCTTCACCAACCAGGTTTTCTTAAACAACGCATATGTAGACCTCTGATTATCAAGGCGTGACGCCTCCACGGATTCAATAAAGAGAAAGTCCTTTATCATTTAATCTCTAACAGCCAGCAGGCGATCAAGGAACAGGTGTTGAGAGGTAGACAGGCACCACGAATAGTCTCTGACGTCAGTAACCATGGAGACGAAATCTTCATAGTTATCCATCAGATCATCTGGTTCTTGAAGAAGCACAGATTTCAGAGTGCTAATCAAAAGGTCCACAGGGTTATTCATGTTGTAAATATGCTTTTAATTCAAAACAATATAAATGTATATATAGTGCGGCTAAAGCCCAAAAAAAGGGAACGGCCAAGCTCATCACGTAACGGATAAATATACGAACCAAAAAATAGGAAAGAACGCAACAAGCTGAAAACTTATCAGCGCTGCGCCTCTTTCGGCCTGGCGCTTGGGGGGCTGTGTACCAGTCAACTTCGCCTAGGCCCAAATACACTGCAAGCCCATTATCACTACCAGCCCAATGCTTATACTATGCGGTTCGCCTGACCCAATTCAGCTCGCCCGAGCCCAATTTCACCTATCCAGGCCCAATAGCGTGCCCCTCTTCAAAATTAGCACGTGAAACACAAGTATACACCACGATCTGAAATGGCTTAGCTTCAACGTCTCCCCCCATTACGCGCCAAACTCGAACTCACCCCATGAAGGAAATCATGGGATCGTGGGGAGTTATTGTAACACCCTAACTAAATTGTCTAGAATATTTAGTCGAAACATACACAATTGAAATCCGAGTACATTAATTTACATGGAATTAATTGAATACCATATTACCATTAAGATAATATTAGAATATTCACTACAAACAACAGAAAGGAACAATAATCAGAATAACAGATTAAAATAAAACAAGGAAGAAGACAAGGTCTTCTAAGCTGACAATCCAAGCTCAGCTCCAATCGTCAGGTCCATCCTGGTCCCTGCTCCGAAATAACCTGTCTACCTAAAAAAAATTGAATGGAGTGGGGTGAGACTACTAAGTCTCAGTGAGTCCTACTACCCTCCTAATGGCGACTACGTCGGGTACCTAATCAGTCCATAGAATATCCTATACATTTCATAACATAATTCATAAATAAAGTGTAACACAAATTACGTCTTATTGATTTTAATCCGCTAAGACACTCTGAGGTGAGCATATCTCAGAGGCCCGCCTTGTCCGTCGACCGATTCGATCACGACATTAAGCTCACAATCATTTTCCTAATGGGGTGTTCCAGTGGAAGCCCATAAACAGCATACTAAACCGCACATGATTGGCTGATACTAAATTGTTGAGTTACAAACTACCATAATTATCCCAAAGCCCGGGGAACATGCAAATTCTAATTTTCCCTAAGTTATATCCCTAAGATTCCATTGTGTCTGACCTCATATACGTACGTTATATTAATTACACGTTTCAAGAAAACTGAATTATTAGAGGATATAAAACGAGTGAGAAGCGGTTTTGTTTAAAATATAAAAATAAGATTTATTCTGCCCCTGCTCGCCATGGCGAGAAAACATGTAGAGGCCTGAAGTCACTCGCCAGGCGAGCAATTGCTCGCCATGGCGAGTATCATCAACCCAGAACATGGTAACTCGCCATGCATTCTCGCTAGCTGCTCGCTATGGCGAGCTCATGCAGAAGGCACCATGTTTTGCGATTTTCAACAATTTTACCAAAGAATCACCTACAATCCTCATTTAAATCAGTGCATTCATGTAATTAATATAATTTACGACAGAATGGAGAGGAATTTGGGGTTTAATTACTCTCACACAATATTTTCCCTAATTTTCCTATGTTAACATGCAAAGGTTCATAAATTGGGAATCTAACTACACTAGCCTAAGAACCCACCTCGTCTGATGAACATACAGTGCTGATGGTAAAACTTGAACATGTAGAACCCGCAGCCAAAATCTCAGCATCAGAACCCCATCTTTGAACACATCTCCAGACCTCACTACCAAACTAAAATCTATGAAGTTGGTACCCAAATCGAAGGGAATTTTGTTAGCTTTTCATAGAAAAAGGAATCGTTCGAAACAAAGTTACGAGGAGAGAGTAATGGCTGTTTTACCAGAGGTCCTGTTTCCATTACGAATTCTGCAAAAATCCTGTGTTGAATATCCAACTTAAAAAATTCGTACAGACTTCGTTACTGGGCCAAAATTCATGAAATTGGTCTCCAAACGACCGGAATTGAGTTAGCTTTCAATACCAACAAACGGAATTAAAATCGAAGCTACAGATAGTGAGAAATTACCGTTTTAGTAAGACCCTGTTCAGAATACGGGTTTAACCAAACTTCATCAAATTCCCACTTAGATTGAGATTTTGTGAGAAATGATGTTGTTGGTTGATGGAGAACAGAACATGGAGAAAGAGAAGGATTAAAGAGAGCTTCCCATTGTGATTCTCAATTCTTTTGATATTGCATGTAGTGGAAATGGATGAAGAGAGTTTTAAAGGTTTCGAGTGTTGTTGTTGTTGATGAGAGAGCTCATGAGAGGAAGAGAAGAGAGAGCTTTGGAGGTTTAATTTTCTGAAACTAGGATGAGAATGGATGAATGAGTTATATGATACCTCTGCTCTACTTTTCCTTTGCATGCTTTTTAATTGGCTTGACATTGTGTGAGGTGTTGGCATGAGGAGAAGGGAGAGTTGTGAGTCATGAAAGGTGTAGGTGTGTGTCACGAGAGAGAGGAGTTTGGGAGGGAATATTAAACTTTCATGGTTAAATAAGTCACAAGTGGAAGGTTAATGTATTAGTGTGGAGTATTAGGTTCAATTAGAGTTCCTAATTTTTAAACCTAATACACTTAAGTTTCCAAGACTGAATTTAATTCATCACCTCTAATTAATTCCAATTTATTAGACAAAACTCTAATTAAAATTAATTAGGTAATTTAGAAGTTGGATATTACAGTTATATACCTCTTCTGTATGCCTATAAAAACAAACCCCAAAAGCATATGATGGACACACCGAAAATTAGCCTAAGTGCATTTTTCATATTATTCACCATTACTGAATATATACCCCCTACGTTCCACACCGGAACAATATCTAAGTATTTTTGTAAGAATTTACGGTAAAAAAAAAAGAATTTATGTACTTCGAATTTATATTATGGATTTATGTGTATGTATTTGGTATGAATTTATGTATTTTGTATTTATGTCTAAGCATTTGAATTAGTTATAAAATTTAACACTAAATTAGTAAATGTATTATTTATTTAACATATAGTTCAACCGGTTCAATAATGGTTGAATTGGGATTAACCCATGATCCTGAGGTCATGTCACGTCGGTTCGACCTTCGGCCCGGTTCTTAAAAGTAGCAAGGTTGAAATTTATACAGGAAAACTTAAGAGTGATATCAATGCTCCACATTCTAAAACATTGAGACATGCTCTGTAAATTTCCTTCCTTTCTAAATGATGCCACAGTTGTATTTACACAGTTGTATACATGTAAAATGGGTTGGTCGTGGACTTGTGTAAAGACCAAATTTCAATTCATAGAAATTCTTTTCCATGTAGCCCTCCCCTCAAAACCCAAAAAACAGTAAAAGGAAAAACAAAGAATACACATAATTCAAAAGTACCATTTTGGTCTCGTTTCCTGCTCTCTATCTGTTAATTCTCTATGCTGATACCATTCTGCCCCAGCCTTGCCTACTGGTAGTGGTGGCCTCACAAAAATCTCATCAGGTTTGGGGACATGTACGGCTAAAAGCAATTCGCCCGCAGTCTCTATTGGTGTCTGTTGGAAGAATTTGTGTGATCTACTAACCGGCTCAACAGAAAGCCATCCTAGACCTGATATAGCAATATCACAAGCAGGCCTGCACAAAAATAAGAACAAGAAATTTCATATTTATGAATTAATTATAAATATTGCCATTTTTGCCCGAAATGACTTAACAATGAAATTTAGAATTAGTTGAACAAGGTTTCCCATTCTAATACCACATTAAAACCCTTTATATCCAAAAGTTGCTAGAAGAAAACTAAGAGTTATACCTTTCAGCATCTTCAAATTTTATTTGCAATTTTTGTTCTGAGTCAAGTCCTCTCCAGTTCTCAACCTTCTCTCTTCCACTTGGTGGGATAAGCAGAACTCCAAGTTCTTTCTGAGACAATAAAGTGAAGCCATCATTCAAGTTTGAGGAGGAAATATCTCTAAATTTACAGGTGGTACAAATTCCCATTTTTGTTGACATATTAGAGTGGACTGGAGTATCAAACTTATGGACCAAGAACCAAATTAATAGATCTATAAATGTGCAAATATCCATGCATGTCGCTACTAGGCAGAGAGACATAAACAATAAACCTAAATAGACCAAAAAGACAATATAATATTAGTTTTGCAAGGGATAAAAGGAATAAATATATATATATATATATATATATATATATATATATATATATAGAGAGAGAGAGAGAGAGAGAGAGAGAGAGAGAGAGAGAGAGAGAGAGAGAGAGAGAGAGAATCCATAGATTCTAATGCAACTATTTTCATAGGCAAATAGAAGGCTAGAAGTAGTTATAAGTCCCATCCGCGGTTGTGGAACCCAGGCTATATAATATTTTTTTTTTTTTGACAATAGCTTCTTCAACTCTTATTAATCTAAGGGCAACAAAACATATGAAACAACTGCAGCACTACGAAGTACCAACGGTCGTTATTGAATTATGTTCTAGCAACCAAAAGCAAAAATATGAACTAAAGCCGATGGATTCCATCACAAACTGGCATTCTTCATATTTTCATTATGTGAAAAAACTGAAGCAATTCATTATTTTTTTTCTAATAATTCTTAAATCTGGAAACATGAACTTTGTTGCAATCAAATTAAATGTTAAGGCATAACAGCAAGTAGCTTATTGTTTCTCTAAACAGATTGATTCCAATACCTGATAAAACTCATCTGCTTTCTCCGTGGGCACCATATGAATTGGGAGCCGCATGGGTCCATAAAATGTCAAACTTGTTTTTGGTAGAGCCTGAAATCATCAAGACTGATAACTTCGAGGGTATGGGGATGAAATGGATTATAAATAAAAGGTTTTATGACATGATGAACTATGAACTACAAATGAAAAAGTATAATCAAAACCTTCAAGACATCAATTCTAACAAGGCCGCCCCAAAATATTGAAAATCCATTCAAGCCATTTACTGTTGAAGCACCTTCCTCTGTACTGTTCGAAATTACTTGAGAACTCTAACAATAGCAATGAGGATGAAGTTTGTTGAGGATTTTAGGGTGTTGGCTTCATTTGGTAAAATAAGCCTGATTCCATGATGTGGAGCATGATGTGTGGCACATCAGGTTTCACATCTGGACGCCCTAGCTGGACGCGCCTTTATTTATTTACACGCGATCTTTTGAAAAAGATTTGTTTTTCAAATTAAATCGTGCCAGCTTGCGCGCCAAGGAACAAGATAATCTTTCATGGTTCTGTTTTATTTTATTGGCCGACTTTGATCAAAAAGATTTGAAACAAACAATTAAAAGATTATGATCAAATAAATCTCAAGGAGAATTAACAAAGGCCAGCTGTCAACATTGAAGATCCAAGCCCATGAATCTTGTTCTATATAAAGGAAGACTGAAGACACTTTGAAGCACGAAGCCAAGAGTTGAAGAAATCGAGTCTTAGGTCTTAGTCTGTTTATTGTTCATTGTGAGCCTTCACTTGAATCATAATTTTGATACAAGTAAGGACTGAGTTTGATAGAGTTGTAATCTCTAGTGTTCTTTCTCCAAAGCTTTGAAGCAAGGAGTTAGAGTGTGCAACACTCAAAGTCTTTAGGTATGAGTGCATAGGTTTCTAGGAGTGTGTCTCCAAACTGAGTTTGTTATTAAATCCTTACTGGGTAAGGTTGAGGGGGAGTGAGCAGAGGTTCTCATATCTAGGAGTTCCTAGGTAGAATTAGCACGGGTAGTGATTAAGTGAGAAGTTGTAAACGGGGGAGTTTAGCTTTGAATTGATACTACCATAGTGGATTCATCCCTGGATTGGTATCCTCCAGATTAGGGCTTGTTTAAGCGCCGAACTGGGTTAACAAACTCACTGTGTTTTATTGTTTCCTGCACTTTAAATTGTTTACTTGTTCATCAAGTTCAGCATGTTCACGATGTTGACACATTAGGCTACACATCGTACGATTCCTAAAGTGTACACATCGTGCTACACATCTGACACTTGCCACCAGAATTTCAATTGGCATCAGAGCTGGCACCCTGCCTGTTTGAGGGTGAGCTCCAGGGAAGTTACTTTCTGGAAACATGGACAAGGATGAAACAACGGTCAACAAACCACCCCTCCTGGATGGAACTAATTATGACTACTGGAAGCCAAGGATGATTGCCTTCATAAAGTCACTTGACAGCAGGACTTGGAAAGCTGTGCTCAAAGGCTGGGAGCATCCCAAAATTTTGGATGCTAATGGTGTTGACACTGGTGTACTCAAGCCAGAGGAAGATTGGTCAGCTGCAGAAGACACTGCATCACTTGGAAACTCCAAAGCTTTGAATGCTTTATTCAATGGAGTGGACAAGAACATGTTCAGATTGATCAAGCAGTGTACTGTTGCAAAGAATGCTTGGGAGATACTCAGAACCACTCATGAAGGTAATGCCAAGGTAAAAAGCTCAAGAATTCAACTTCTCAACACTAAGTTTGAAAACCTCAGAATGAAAGAAGAAGAATCAATTCATGACTTTCACATGAATTTGCTTGAGGTAGACAATTCCTTTGAGGCTCTAGGTGAGAAATTGTCTGAAGAAAAGCTTGTGAAAAAGATGCTTAGGTCTCTACCCAAGAGATTTAACATGAAAATCACTGCTATTGAAGAAGCTCAAGACATCCCAAGTATGAAACTTGAAGAACTTGTGAGCTCTCTTCAAACTTTTGAGATGAACTTAGGTGAGAAAACTGAGAAGAAAGGAAAAGGTATAGCCTTTGTAACTTGTGCTGGTGAAGAGGAAGAAGCTGATGAGTCAGATGATGATCTCTCAAATGACATAGCTATGATAGGAAGACAATTCAACAAGCTTCAAAGGAGGGTGGATAAAAGACCAAGGAGGAATGTGAGGAACATCCAGACTGACATCAGTAAACTAGGTAACACTTCAACAAAAACCAAAACTGATGATAAGTCAACTCAGAACAAGGGTGTTCAATGTCATGAATGTGAAGGCTTTGGTCATATAAGAACTGAATGCGGCACATATCTGAAGAAGCAAAAGAAAGGCCTAACTGTATCATGGTCTGATGAAGACTCTGACACTGACTCAGAGAATGTTGCTGCTAATCATGTGAGTGCCATGACTGGTGTCTGTAGTACTGATGTTGATTCTGATGATGAAGAACTCACCTTTAATGAACTAGCCTCAGTCTACAAAAAGCTATCCATCAAAAGTGAGGAACTGTGCAGAATCAATGAAGAACATAAGGTGGTTATCAGTTAACTAGAGACAGAGAAGGCTCAACTGCAGAACCAAGTAGTCAGTCTTGAAAGTGAAGTCAAGTTACTGTCAACTAACTTGAAGAATATGACCAAGTCTGTAAAGATGCTCAATACTGGAACTGACATGCTTGATGAGATTTTGAAAGTGGGAAAGCATGCTGGTGACTCATCTGGTGTAGGATTTAAGAACAAACATCACAACAAGAATACAAATACTATGTTTGTTCCTGCTCAGAAGAAACCTGACCCTGGCAGAATGTGGACACATCACACCCCACATTAGAGACCTGCTGGCAAAGAGAAGTTTAATGCTTGGAGATGCCACTACTGTGGGAAGAATGGTCACATCAAGCCCTTCTGCTACAAACTCTATGGGTATCCCAAGTGTTAATGTTTGTTGATTGGCTCATTTTTGTTTGAACAATGTTGGATGCAATGTTTCAACATCCGGATACCTTTCCAGGTTGAGTGAAACGCGCGCCCATTTAATGCGACATCTTTCTATATATGGAAAACGCGCTTTCTCGTTTATGTCTCATTTATTAGAAGATCTTTACGTGATTTTTTCCAGAAGAGTTCTCCTTTACTTATGGAAACTATTGACCAAGCTTTGAAATCACGTGTGGAATTATGAAGCCCAAGTTTCAAAGAAGCCCATGAAGACTCTTAGTATATAAGCTTCTTTGTAACCCTAATTTAAAAACGTGTGTGTTGTATTCTGAAAAAAAAAAACAACATTGGTGTTAGGGTTTGTGTTAGATAACTTGTGAGCCTACCTTGCATTTCCTTTATGCAAGTCTAGGACATAGGGTATTGTATTTGTGTAAGACCACTCCAAAGCTTTGAAGTACGGAGTTGTCTTTGTTTTTTTAGAGTGTGTACTCAAACTACTGCATCTTTGTCTAGTATCACAAGGTTTGTGATTGATTAGGAGGTGAGATGGGATCTCAGACTTAGGAGTTCCTAGGTTGTAGTTGCACAAGATAGTGTCTAAGTCTTAAGGTGTAAACGGGTGTGTTTAGCTTAGGATTAGAACTATCATGGACTTCTCTCCTGGATTGGTATCCCCCAGACTAAGGCTTGTTTAAGCGCTGAACTGGGTTAACAAACAAACCGTGTCATTTACTTTCTGTTAAGTTTAATCTCTTTATTGATTGTACCGCTCAGTGAATGTTCCAACATCGTATGCAACATCCCAAGTGTTGGAACATTACATAGCACATCCTTTACCTACGTGCCGGAATTTCAATTGGCATCAGAGCAGGCACCCTGCCTGTACCTGGGTGAGATCTAGGGAAGATACTTTCTGGCGCTATGGAAAAAGAAGGAGGTTTTGTCAACAGACCACCTTTGTTGGATGGAACGAATTATGACTACTGGAAGTCTCGTATGGCTGCCTTTCTCAAGTCTATCGACTCTCAAGTCTGGAGGGCTATTCTCTCAGGTTGGGAAGCTCCTGTTGTTACTGATAAAGATGGGAACAAAACAAGTGTTCTAAAGGCAGAGCTTGAGTGGACTAAGGAAGAACAAGATCTGTCTACCTACAACTCCAAAGCCATCAATGCCTTGTTCAATGGGGTTGATAGAAGCATGTTCAGGTTGATCAAGAAATGTGTAGTTGCTAAAGAAGCCTGGGACATCTTGGAAACAGTTCATGAAGGCACATCTAAGGTAAAAATGTCTAGACTTCAACTCCTTACCACAAAATTTGAAAGCTTGAAGATGAAAGAGGATGAAAGTGTTCGTGAATTCTACATGAACATTCTAGATATAGCCAACTCGTTTGATGTTCTTGGTGAGAAGATGAGTGATGCTAAGTTGGTCAGGAAAATCCTTAGGTCGCTTCCTAAGAGGTTTGATATGAAGGTCACAGCTATAGAAGAGGCACAAGACATCACCACCATGAAGGTTGATGAACTAATTGGTTCTCTGGAAACATTTGAATTGGCTATAAATGAAAGAGGTGATAAAAAGAGCAAGAGTATAGCTTTTGCCTCCAACACTGATGATTGTGAGTCTACAGATGGGTTTGATGAAGATGATGGTTTTGCTGAAGCCTTGGCCATGGTTGGCAGGAAACTCAGACAAGCTTGGAAACCAAAACCAAATGGGCAGAACATCCGATTCAACATCAACACTCAGCCTGACAAGTTCAAAAAGGGCAAAAGTGATGAAAAGCAGGTTCCTCCAAAAGGTGTACAATGTCATGAATGTGAAGGGTATGGCCACATAAGGACTGAGTGTGCTACGTTCCTCAAGAAACAGAAAAGGAGTATGACTGTCACTTGGTCTGATGAAGATGACTCTGAGGAAGAAAGTGAATCAGCAAAGTGTGTGACTGCTCTTGCTGGAGTATGTGCATCAGATGTGGAGTCTGTTGATGAAGGACTCACATATGATGATCTTCTTGTATCCTATAGAGACCTATATGAGAAGGACTTGGAGATCAACAAAGTGCTGAATAGACAAAAGAAGACCATTGCTCAACTGACTATTGAAAGAGATGAGGGATTGACAAAGATAGCTGGACTGACTGATGAAGTTAATCAACTCAATTCTCAGCTGGAGAATACCTTGAAGCAAATCAGGATGCTGAATACTGGAACAGCAGTCTTGGATGAGATTCTTAACAGTCAGGAGAAGAACAAGGGTGTTGGAATTGGTTTTAACTACGAGAAGATGAAACATCACAAGAATACAGAGAAGTTCATTCCTGCAGAAAATGTCTATGACCCTATGTCAGGAAAGCAGATGTTGAAACGTCCTGCTCAACATCATGGGTCAAGCTCTAACAGAAGACCTAGGAGATGGGTCTGTCATCATTGTGGCAAGAGAGGACACATAAGACCTTACTGTTTCAAACTATATGGATATCCTCAGTGGTACTATCACAATGGATCTGAACAAGCCAACACTCCCACACACCATCCTGAGAAGGGTTGGAAGCCCAAAAATGTGAATGAGGAAACAGCTCAGATTGCTCACATTGCTCTCAAAGCCACTTCTAGAAACTGTTGGTACTTTGACAGTGGGTGTTCAAGACACATGACTGGGGAAGATGACTACCTAGATGAGCTTGAACCATATGCTAATAGCTATGTGACTTTTGGAGGTGGAGCCAAGGGTGAGATTGTTGGAATTGGAAAAACAGCCAAAAGAGGACTACCTAAGCTAGAGAAGGTGCTGCTTGTGAAAGGTCTAACTGCAAACTTGATCAGTATCAGCCAGCTATGTGATCAAGGTATGAAAGTAGACTTCACTGATTCTAGATGTGAAGTTAGAAATGCACAGGGAAAGGTAGTAATGACAGGGATGAGATCAAAAGACAACTGCTACCACTGGGTTGATGCTGAAGATGCAAACATCTCTACATGTCTGGTTAGTAAGGCTGAGGAAGTTTGGCTATGGCACCAGAAATTAGGTCATCTACATCTGAGAGGGATGAAGAAAGCTATTTCAACTGGAGCAATAAGAGACCTGCCTAAGCTCAACATTGAAGAGGGCAGAATATGTGGTGAATGTCAGATTGGTAAGCAAACTAGAATGTCTCATCAGAAGTTGGAACATCAGGTAACCACAAGGCCTCTTGAACTACTGCACATAGATCTTATGGGACCAATGCAAGTGGAAAGCATAGGGGGAAGAAGGTATGCTCTAGTAGTAGTTGATGACTACTCAAGATTCACATGGATTGACTTCATCAGAGAAAAATCAGATAGCTTTGATGCTCTCAAGCTTCTCTGCTTACAACTTCAAAGAGAGAAGGATCTATCTATTGTAAGAATCAGAAGTGACCATGGGAGAGAATTTGAAAATGCCAAGCTCTCTGAATTCTGTGAGTCTGAAGGTATAAAGCAAGAGTTTTCCTCACCAATTACCCCACAACAAAATGGAGTAGTGGAAAGGAAAAACAGGACCATTCAAGAATCTGCTAGAGCCATGCTTCATGCAAAGAAGCTTCCATATCACTTTTGGGCTGAAGCTATGAACACAGCCTGCTATGTCCACAACAGAGTGACCATGAGAAAAGGTACAAACTGCACTATCTATGAGCTATGGAAGGATAGGAAACCTACTGTAAAGTATTTCCATGTCTTTGGAAGTAAATGTTATATCCTTGCTGACAGAGAACAAAGAAGAAAAATGGACCCAAAAAGTGATGAAGGGATTTTCTTGGGATACTCAACGAATAGTAGAGCCTACAGGGTGTATAATTCCAGAAGCATGACCATGATGGAATCAATAAATGTGGTAATTGATGATCTTGGTACTAATACTGAGGAAGATGTTGAAGAAGATGTTGAAGCATTCCCTCCTACAGGAACATCTGCTGATGTCAGGACAAATGCTCAATTGGATGAGGAAATAAGGGAAACTCACACTGTCAACAAAGGTCCCTCAGTCAGGGTTCAGAAGAATCATCCTCAAGAACTTATCATTGGTGATCCTCAGCAAGGAATCACTACCAGAAGAACAAATGAGGTAATTAGTAATTCATGCTTTGTGTCTCTGATGGAACCAAAGAATGTCAAGGAAGCTCTTAAAGATGAATACTGGATTGAGGCAATGCAAGAAGAACTCAATCAGTTTAAAAGGAGTGAAGTTTGGGACCTAGTACCTAGACCAAATGGAGTAAATGTCATTGGCACCAAGTGGGTCTATAAGAACAAATCTGATGAGAAAGGAGTAATCACTAGAAACAAGGCACGGTTAGTTGCTCAAGGGTACACTCAGGTGGAAGGGCTTGATTTTGATGAAACCTTTGCACCAGTAGCAAGGTTGGAGGCTGTCAGATTACTACTAGGAGTTGCATGCATTTTGAAGTTCAAACTGTATCAAATGGACGTCAAAAGTGCCTTCTTAAATGGGTACTTACAAGAAGAAGTTTATGTTGAGCAACCTAAAGGATTTGTGGACACCAAGTATCCTGACTATGTGTACAAACTGAAAAAGGCTCTGTATGGTCTAAAGCAAGCTCCTAGGGCTTGGTATGAAAGGCTCACTCAGTTTCTGGTAAATCATGGCTACAGGAAGGGAGGATCAGACAAAACTCTATTTGTTAAAGAAAGTGAAGGAAATGTGATGATAGCTCAGATATATGTTGATGATATAGTTTTTGGAGGGATGTCGAATCAGATGGTTCAACATTTCATCTCCCAGATGCAATCAGAATTTGAAATGAGTTTGGTAGGAGAACTAACTTACTTTCTAGGACTACAGGTCAAGCAAATGGAAGACACAATATTCATTTCTCAAAGCAAGTATGCTAAGAATGTTGTGAAAAAATTTGGTCTAGATTCTGCTAGTCACAAGAAGACTCCAGCACCCACGCATTTGAAGTTGACCAAGGATGAGAGTGGCATGTCTGTTGATCAAAGTCAGTATAGAAGTATGATAGGGAGCTTGCTCTATCTCACTGCAAGCAAGCCAGATATTGCTTTTGTTGTTGGTGTGTGTGCCAGATATCAAGCAGACCCCAAAGTCAGTCATCTAGCTCAAGTGAAGAGAATTCTAAAATACATCAATGGAACCTGTGACTATGGAATTCTATATTCTCACAGTGATTGCTGTAAGCTCATTGGTTATTGTGATGCAGATTGGGCAGGGAGTGCAGATGATAGAAAAAGTACCTCAGGTGGCTGCTTCTTCCTAGGTAACAATCTTATTTCCTGGTTTAGTAAGAAACAAAATAGTGTAGCTCTATCTACTGCAGAGGCAGAGTATATTGCAGCTGGTAGTTCATGCTCTCAAATGATGTGGATGAAACAAATGCTTCAGGAATACAATGTTAAACAGGATGTTCTAACATTGTACTGTGATAATTTGAGTGCCATTAACATCTCCAAGAACCCTATTCAGCATAGTAGAACCAAGCATATTGACATTCGTCATCATTTTATAAGGGATCTTGTTGAAGAAAATGTTATTACATTGGAACATGTGAATACAGAAGAACAGATTGCAGATATATTCACAAAGGCGTTAGATTTGAAGCAATTTGAGAAACTCAGGGGTATGTTGGGTATTTGCTTGCATGAGGAATTATAACAGTTAATGGGCTTTAGGCGTGTAACTATCACTTTTCCCTCTCTCTTATATTTCTGCACGCAATCCAAGGAAAAGCAAAATCAAATCATTACTTTCCTTTTTCAACTGCTCCTCACACGTTATATAACTCTCCTCTCAACTTCCAAAGTTTCTAATCCTAGTTTCACCGGTGCCGTCATAAAACCCTCAACTCTCCACTACCCTCTGCAACAATCATCTCCAACCGCTCAAATCATGTCTTCATCCACCAAAACTCCCACAAAATCACGATCAACATCCTCTGTTCCTCAACCTGCTGCAAATGAGGTTCCCTTGAATGCTGATCCTATCTCCACCATTCTTCCTGATGAAATCGTCGCTATCACTCCTCCCAAGACGAAATCAAAGAAGAAGAAGTCGAAGAAAAGTAGCAAATCCATCCCAGAAACAGAAACGACTACTGAATCTAAAAAGAAGGAACGAAAGCTGAAAAGGGGTGAGTGTCATGTTCCCTTGAACATGCATGACCTTATGACAAAGGATGATCCCTTCAATCTTGAAAAGAAGGGTGATGTTGAATCATCTAAGCACCCAGTCAAAGATGCCGATGTTGGAGCGTCTTCCAAAGCTACTGATGCTGTTTCTATCAAATCCAATAGAGGTAATGTCTCTGAAACCCTAGGATCTGCTGAAAACCTAGGTCTAGATGCCTTAAATGAAGCGATTGATAATATGGATGTTGATAAGCATGCTGCTGCTGTTGAAAAGAAAGGGGATGATACTGTTCATCAAAACCCTAAGATTTCTGAGATTCCTGAGAATACTCATGATGTTGGACCGGATGTTGAAACATCCTTGGGCCAACAAGCAAACATCTCTGAAGGTAATACAGAGGTAGATGCTGAGAAGGAAGTTAGTAAGCCCTCTAGTGATCCTGGTGTAGATAAAGACACTCAGGGTATGCCTGAAACTACTGTTGAGATTCAATCTGAGGATGAGGAAACCTCTGTTCATCAGGAACATGAGGTCATTGATGTAGGTGATAATGCTGAGGATGCTGTTGATGAGGTCCCTATCTCTCAAGCCTTTGGGATTTCCAAGCGTTTGAGGAGTAGTAAGGGTAAATGTGTTGCTGGGCTGCAAGAAACACCTCAACCTGTGAAGAAAACTGCAGGTAAAAGTGTTGGTGTAGGCCCAAAGAAGGGTTGGAGCAAGGTAACTCCACAAGTCTCTGGTGTTAAGACAAGAAAAAGGAAGGCTGCTGCCTCAAGTGACACTGAATACAATGTTGAAGAGGATGTGCCAAACATCCCTGTTACTGAGCCCAGTGTGAAAAAATCTACTGTCAAATCCACTGTGAAGAGAGCTCTTCCAACTGTCAAACCTGTACCAACTGACAAGATTTCTTTTCACTACCCTGAATACTCTTATAGGTGGCAGTATGTTTATCACAGAAGACTGGCCTTGGAAAGAGAACTGGGTGAGGAAGCTATGAAGGTAGAAGAGGTTGTGGATTTAATTAGAGAAGTTGGTCTCATGAAAACTGTCTCTAAGTTGGGTTCCTGTTATGAACAACTTGTCAAGGAATTTTTAGTCAATATTCCTGAAGACTGTGCTGATCCTATTTCTGATGACTTTCAGACTGTGTTTGTTAGAGGTGAGCCTATTAAGTTTTCTCCTCAGATTATCAACAATTATTTGGGTGTTGTGGAAGAAGAGTGTGAACCATTGAAGGTCTCTGATTCTCAGGTTTGCAAAGTAATTACTGCAAACCAAATCAAGGTGTGGCCTAAGAAAGGTAAGATCCCATCTGTCAAGCTGTCTGTGAAGTATGCTATGTTGAATAGAATAGCTGCAACCAACTGGGTCCCTACTACCCACTCTTCTGATGTAGCTACTGAGTTAGGGAGATTGATCTTTGCTATTGGTACTCACAAAAGGATAAATCTGGGTCAATTTATATTTGATCAAACTATGAAACATGCCAAGTCAACAGCTGTCAAGCTTCCAATTGCTTTTCCCACTCTGTTATGTGATCTGATACTTGCACAACAGCCTGCTATCAAAACCATTGCTGATGTGCCTAAGCCTAGAGAGGCCCCCTTGTCCTTCCACTTCAAACTGTTTGCCAAACATCATGCTCCAGACATTGTTGGAACGTCTGATACTAAAGCCCCAGAAGTTACTATGTCAAGGAAAGAGATTGTTGCTGCTTTGAAAGACACCTGTGCTATGCTGGATGGGAAGAAGAATTTGTTTGAAAAGATGATAGTTGCACTTGAAAAGGAAGAAGAGGTTGCTGAAGCTATAAGTAGCCAGAATGAAGAAGAGCATGCTGAAGACAACACTGAGTCTGAGGCTGCTAATTCTGGAGATGAGGAAGAGACTGACAGCAGTTCTGAGGATTGATCATCTTCTTATTTGTTTTTCTTACTTTTGATGCTTTTTGTTCTTTGCTTCTAAGTACTATGTGTGGACAACCCTATTTTGCTTCTGCTGGTCTGTAATATTGGGCTAGGCCCTGACTACTTTATTTCCTATTTATGGTATGCCTTTACTTGGCAAATTTTGTGACTAAAAGGGGGAGTCAATGTGCTTGTGTGTTTTATTATCTGTGATCTGCTATGTGTTCCATGGATGTGCCAGGTGATGTTGAAACATCCTCCCATAATGGATTGAGGGGGAGTGATGTTCTTGCAGGTGATCTTTGATTGAGGGGGAGTGTGACTAAGTTTTATCCCTCAATGCGTTATATGATGTTGAAACTTCCTGCATGTGATATAGAATCCTAAGGCAAATTCTGTGTGCTTCTGCTGTGTGTTTTGCCTCTGATGTTCATCTTAAGTAATAAGTGTAGTGTATGAATGGCTTCTTGATTTGTGTGTTTGTGTTGATCAGAAGATTCATGCCATCTGTGCTATAGATGATTGTCTACCGGGTTCTAGATTGTTTTAGCCAAAAATTTCGCCAAAGGGGGAGATTGTTAATGTTTGTTGATTGGCTCATTTTTGTTTGAACAATGTTGGATGCAATGTTTCAACATCCGGATACCTTTCCAGGTTGAGTGAAACGCGCGCCCATTTAATGCGACATCTTTCTATATATGGAAAACGCGCTTTCTCGTTTATGTCTCATTTATTAGAAGATCTTTACGTGATTTTTTCCAGAAGAGTTCTCCTTTACTTATGGAAACTATTGACCAAGCTTTGAAATCACGTGTGGAATTATGAAGCCCAAGTTTCAAAGAAGCCCATGAAGACTCTTAGTATATAAGCTTCTTTGTAACCCTAATTTAAAAACGTGTGTGTTGTATTCTGAAAAAAAAAAAAAAAACATTGGTGTTAGGGTTTGTGTTAGATAACTTGTGAGCCTACCTTGCATTTCCTTTATGCAAGTCTAGGACATAGGGTATTGTATTTGTGTAAGACCACTCCAAAGCTTTGAAGTACGGAGTTGTCTTTGTTTTTTTAGAGTGTGTACTCAAACTACTGCATCTTTGTCTAGTATCACAAGGTTTGTGATTGATTAGGAGGTGAGATGGGATCTCAGACTTAGAAGTTCCTAGGTTGTAGTTGCACAAGATAGTGTCTAAGTCTTAAGGTGTAAACGGGTGTGTTTAGCTTAGGATTAGAACTATCATAGTGGACTTCTCTCCTGGATTGGTATCCCCCAGACTAAGGCTTGTTTAAGCGCTGAACTGGGTTAACAAACAAACCGTGTCATTTACTTTCTGTTAAGTTTAATCTCTTTATTGATTGTACCGCTCAGTGAATGTTCCAACATCGTATGCAACATCCCAAGTGTTGGAACATTACATAGCACATCCTTTACCTACGTGCCGGAATTTCACCAAGAAAAGGCCTCAGGTCCAAGCCAAATCAGCAAAGGTCACTCCTAAGAAGATGTGGAAGCCAAAAGTTTCTGAAACTGCTCATATTGCCCACACTTCTCTCAGAGCATATTCCAGTGAAGATTGGTATTTTGATAGTGGTTGTTCTAGGCATATGACTGGTGTTGAGAAATTTCTCACTAATATCAAGCCTCATACACCAAGACCAAGCTTTGTAACCTTTGGTGATGGAGCAAAAGGTGAAATCAAGGGCAGTGGTAAACTCAGCAGCAAAAGCTTACCTGACCTAGATGATGTGTTACTTGTTAAAGGCTTGAAGGCTAATCTTATCAGCATAAGCCAATTGTGTGATCAAGGTCTCAAAGTCAACTTCACAAAGAATGAATGTCTTATTACTTCTGATAAAGGAGAATTGTTGATGAGAGGATCTAGGTCAAGAGACAACTGCTATCTATGGATTCCTGATGAAACTGCTCACTCTACTACATGTCTTATTAGTCAGGAAGAAGAAGTTAAGCTTTGGCACCAAAGACTTGGTCATTTGAATCTAAAAGGAATGAAGAAGATTATGTCCAAGGAAGCTATTAGAGGACTACCAAAGCTTAAGATTGTTGAAGGTAGTATCTGTGGTGAATGTCAAGTTGGAAAGCAGGCTCAGATGTCACACCCAATGTTGCAACATCAGGTGACATCCAGAGTTCTTGAACTGCTACATATGGACTTGATGGGACCAATGCAGGTAGAGAGTATTGGTGGCAAAAGATATGCCTTTGTGGTTGTAGATGAATTCTCAAGGTTCACTTGGGTTAGCTTCATCAGAGAGAAATCTGACACTTTTGATGCATTCAAAGAACTATGCCTTAGACTACAAAGAGAGAAGGATAGTGGCATTGTTAGAATCAGAAGTGATCATGGGAAAGAGTTTGAAAATTCAAGATTCTCTGAGTTTTGTGCTGATGAAGGAATTGGGCATGAGTTCTCCTCAACAATCACACCCCAACAAAATGGTGTAGTTGAAAGGAAGAACAGAACTTTGCAAGAGGCTGCAAGAGTTATGCTACATGCCAAGAAGCTACCTTACTATTTCTGGACAGAGGCCATGAGTACTGCATGTTATGTACACAACAGGGTGACTCTGAGAAAAGGTACTTCAACCACACTGTATGAGATATTGAAAGGAAGAAAACCAACTGTCAAACACTTCCATGTCTTTGGTAGCAAGTGCTATATCTTAGCTGACAGAGAGCAAAGGAGGAAGATGGATCCCAAGAGTGATGAAGGAATCTTTCTAGGCTATTCCATAACCAGCAGAGCCTATAGAGTCTTCAACAACAGAACAAGAACTATGATGGAATCCATCAATGTTGTCATAGATGACTGTTCAGACAATGTGCCTGATGTTGATCCTGATGTGGACACATCTCACCCCCTGCCTGAAGACTCTGAAGTTATAGAGATTCCTGAGAAGACTCATCAGCAAGAAGATGTGACTCCAGTGAACAAGGGTCCCTCTGTTAGAGTTCAAAAGAATCATCCAAAAGAACTCATAATAGGGAATCCTGAGTCAGGGGTTATGACAAGATCAAGAGAGGTTGTATCCAATGCTTGTTTTGTGTCAAAGGTAGAATCAAAGAATGTGAAAGAAGCCTTGACAGATGAGTTCTGGATTGAAGCTATGCAAGAGGAGCTGAACCAGTTCAAGAGGAATGAAGTGTGGGATTTAGTTCCTAGACCTGAAGGAGTCAACGTCATTGGTACTAAATGGGTTTATAGGAATAAATCTGATGAAAGTGGTGTTATGACTAGAAACAAGGCTAGGCTTGTGGCTCAAGGTTACTCTCAGATTGAAGGAGTAGACTTTGATGAAACATTTGCTCCTGTGGCACGTCTTGAGTCCATAAGGTTACTTTTGGGAGTAGCATGTATCTGGAAATTCAAGCTATTCCAGATGGATGTGAAGAGTGCTTTCCTCAATGGCTACTTAAATGAGGAAGTTTATGTGGAGCAGCCCAAGGGATTTATTGATCCAAATTATCCAGATCATGTCTACAGATTGAAGAAGGCATTATATGGATTAAAGCAAGCTCCTAGGGCATGGTATGAGAGGCTAACCAAATTTCTTGTGCAGCAAGGTTATAGAAAAGGAGAATCAGATAAAACCTTGTTTGTCAGAGAAGAAAAAGGCAAGTTCATGATTGCACAAATCTATGTAGATGACATTGTGTTTGGAGGAATGTCTGATCCAATGGTCAAGATGTTTGTGAATCATATGCAGTCTGAATTTAAGATGAGCCTTGTAGGTGAACTTACCTACTTTCTTGGTCTGCAAGTCAAACAGATGGAAGATATAATTTTCATCTCTCAAAGCAAGTATGCCAAGAACATTGTGAAGAAATTTGGAATGGAGAATGCAAATCACAAGAGAACTCCTGCAGCAACCCATCTCAAACTCTCTAAAGATGAGCATGGTGTCAGTGTTGATCAAAGTTTATACAGAAGCATGATTGGCAGTCTACTCTACCTCACTGCAAGTAGACCTGACAATAGCTTTGCTGTTGGTGTGTGTGCAAGGTACCAAGCTGAGCCTAAGATGAGTCATCTGAATCAAGTCAAAAGGATTCTTAAGTATGTCAGTGGTACAAGTGATTATGGAATTCTCTACTCTCATGGTGAAGACACAAGACTGTTAGGTTATTGTGATGCTGACTGGGCAGGAAGTGCTGATGATAGGAAGAGCACTTCTGGTGGATGTTTCTTTTTGGGAAGCAACCTTATATCATGGTTCAGCAAGAAACAAAATTGTGTTTCTCTTTCTACAGCTGAGGCTGAGTATATTGCAGCAGGAAGTAGTTGCTCTCAGCTACTTTGGATGAAGCAGATGTTGGGGGAGTACAATGTGCAGCAAGATGTGCTCACATTATACTGTGACAATCTAAGTGCTATAAATATTTCCAAAAATCCTATCCAACATAGTAGGACAAAGCACATTGATATACGTCACCATTTTATTAGAGATCTTGTTGAAGACAACATTGTGACTCTAGAGCATGTTGCCACAGAGAATCAACTGGCAGATATTTTCACAAAGGCTTTAGATGCAAATAGGTTTGAGGTGTTAAGGGGCAAACTTGGTATTTGCCTCTTTGAGGATCAATAGCCATAATAGGTATTTAGGCGTGCAACGGTTACCTACCTTTCCCTCCATCCACAGTTGCACGCAATCCAAAGGCAATCATTACAAATATTTTCTAACGGCTATCTCGCGATTTTATCCAAGAAATCCGTTTATTCAAGATTTTTCTCTCATTGCCTGCCACATTGTGCACTACATTCGTTTCTCAAACACTCAAACGACCTTAGAAAATTTTCTTGATCTCTCTGAAACCCTTTGTTCATCTCTGCAATTTTTCTTTGAAAATCTTCATACCAAATCACCATCATCATCATGTCTACTGCAACCAAAACATCTCCTTCAACCAAAACCACTACTTCTCCATCATCACCAAAACCTCATCATGAAGAAATTCAAAGTGACATGATCGTTAATGCCACTCCTGTTTCAATGATCAAGCCATCTGGATCAAAGAAGAAGAAGTCTAAACGATCAAGAAGGGAATCAACTCCCATTGCTGCAGAGGAAGATGTTGTTCCTTCTCCTTCCACAGAAAAATCCAAGAAGAAGAAGAAGAAAAGCAAGAAGCCAAAGATTGGCTCACCAAAGAGGGTTCACACCATGGAAAGTCTGCATATTGAACCTCTTCCTGCTAAATCTGGTGATGCTGAAGCATCTGTGGGTATAGGTTCTTCAAACCCTAACCCTGAGAAGGCTGCTGTGAAGATCTCTGAGGGCCAAAGACACCCCTTGACTCAGAAGATCATTGATTCTGTACTTCAGGCCCTGCAAGAACCTGATGTTGTGGCAGATGTGGGCACATCATTGCCACAAGGTGAAGAAAAGTCTCCTACTGCTGAAGAAGAGACTGTTGCTGCTGAAGAACAACCTGTCATTCCTGATTCTCCAGAACAGGAAGTTGTTGAAGAAGATCAACCTACTGAGGTTGAAGAACCTGAAGATGATACCCAGTCTGACAAGGGTAAAGAAGCTAAAGGTTCTGAAGATGTGGAAGACTCTAATCCTTCTGACAAGGATGTTGATGGAGATACAATTGTTGTGGATGTAGAAGGCTACAATTCTGACATCCCTTTAAAGAAGATTGCTGAAGATAGCATAGTTAGAAGGACTAGAAGTGGAAAAGGTCCTGCTACTGTTAGTGAATCTCCTACTGTTGCCAAGGAGAAGAAGAAGCCTGTCAAGAGGCAAGTTCTGTATGGTCCCAAGAAGGGATTTAGTAAAGCTGTGGTTCCACCTGCAAAGAAGAAGACTCAAAAGAAAAGAGCCACCTACAAGTGATTCAGAATACGATGTGGAGCAGGATGTAGCTCACATCAGTGAGTCTGAGGAAAAATCTGCTGAGGAGCAGAATGTGGAGCTTGATGTAGTCCACATTGAGTCTGCTGTAAAGAAGAGCTATGGGAAGAAGAAAATTCCTCAGGGAATTCCTGATATCCCTGTCGATTTAGTTTCCTTCCACAACCCTGCACATGCTGGTAAATGGAAGTATATTGCTCACAGAAGGTTAGCTCTGGAGAGAGAGCTAAGTGCTGAAGCCTTGCAGTGCAAGGAGGTTATGAGATTGATCAAGCATGCTGGCTTGATGAAGACTGTTACTGGGCTGACTGCTATGAGAAAGTGGTCAAAGAATTTTTTGTAAACATTCCTACTGGTTGTGATAATCCTTTGGACAAGGAGTATCAAACAGTCTTTGTGAGAGGCAAGGAAATTCACTTCTCTCCTACTGTGATCAACAAATTTCTGGGCAGAAGTGAGGAGCCCTTTGCTGAGATGGAGGCCAATGACAACTACATAATTAAGGTCATCACAGCTGGAAAGGTCAAGACTTGGCCTAAGAAGGGAAAGTTGCAAGCAAGCAAGCTCACTCCAATCTACAACATCCTGAATAGGATTGCTGCTGCTAACTGGGTACCTACCACACACAACTGTGATGTGGCTACAGGTTTGGCTAGGTTCATCTATACTGTAGGTAACAAAAATAACTTTGATTTTGGTACTTATATTTTTTATCAGACTATCAAACATGCCAAAACCCTAGCTGTCAAACTACCCATTGCATTTCCTTCCCTGCTGTGTGGAATCATATTGAGCCAGAGACCTGATGTTCTGGGCAAAGATGATTTGTCTTGCAGAAGAGAGTCTGCTATTTCTTTTAGTCTCAAGCAGTCTGATGTGACTCCTGATGTGGGCACATCCAGCTCAAACAATGCTATGTCTAGGACAGACATGATTGCTGCTTTAAAGGAGACTTGCAAGTCTCTGGATGAGAAGAAGGCCAAGCTGGAAGCAGTCATTGCTGCACTATTAATGGCCTGAGTGCCTTTTTTTGTTCATGCACCATCATCTCTACATCTCATGCCATCTGCATTCTATGGTGTTTTACTCACTCTCTGTGTGTTTGACTACATTTGTCAAAATTTATGGCTAAAAAGGGGGAGTAAAAATGAACATTGAAGACTTAAAACTGCAGCAAATTGTGATGTGTGGCACATCTGACTACACATCTGGCATACATGCTGTGTGGCACATCTGGCATACATGCTTATTTTTCTTCAAATGTTTTCTCAACAACTTTTTGAAGAATTAGTTTTCTAAAGCATGTTTTTCTGAAGACTTAATCTGTACGTTTTCAACTGGGTGATGCATTCTTAAGAAGTCCAATTGAAGATGTTAATTTGTGTAATGGTTGATCCATTTGTATGATTTCTACATGGTGATGCATTCTTAAGAAGCCTGTAGAAGTTGTTATTTTGTGTGATGTTTGACACATCTGTGAGTTTTAACTTGGTCATGCATTCTTAAGAAGCCAAGTTTAAAACTTCTCTATATCTCTCTAGGTCATGCATTCTGAAGAAGCTTATAGGGAATATAAGATTTAGGGGGAGTACTTGGAAAGTGCTCTAGTTCAAAGGGGAGTAAACTACTACTGGGTTTGCTACCCTCCCTTATGTGTGCATGGAATTTCATGCTTGTATGTGTCTGAGGATTTATTTTTCTCAGTCTTTGGGAATTTATTTTCCTATCTTGTGAGAGTTTATTTCTCTCTTTATTTGTGAGGCTCTGATCCACTGCTGCATGCCTCTGATGTGCCTACACATCTCTCCAAGTTTTGTTGGGTGACTCAAAGATTATTTTAGCCCAAAATTTGCCAAAGGGGGAGATTGTTGAGGATTTTAGGGTGTTGGCTTCATTTGGTAAAATAAGCCTGATTCCATGATGTGGAGCATGATGTGTGGCACATCAGGTTTCACATCTGGACGCCCTAGCTGGACGCGCCTTTATTTATTTACACGCGATCTTTTGAAAAAGATTTGTTTTTCAAATTAAATCGTGCCAGCTTGCGCGCCAAGGAACAAGATAATCTTTCATGGTTCTGTTTTATTTTATTGGCCGACTTTGATCAAAAAGATTTGAAACAAACAATTAAAAGATTATGATCAAATAAATCTCAAGGAAAATTAACAAAGGCCAGCTGTCAACATTGAAGATCCAAGCCCATGAATCTTGTTCTATATAAAGGAAGACTGAAGACACTTTGAAGCACGAAGCCAAGAGTTGAAGAAATCGAGTCTTAGGTCTTAGTCTGTTTATTGTTCATTGTGAGCCTTCACTTGAATCATAATTTTGATACAAGTAAGGACTGAGTTTGATAGAGTTGTAATCTCTAGTGTTCTTTCTCCAAAGCTTTGAAGCAAGGAGTTAGAGTGTGCAACACTCAAAGCCTTTAGGTACGAGTGCATAGGTTTCTAGGAGTGTGTCTCCAAACTGAGTTTGTTATTAAATCCTTACTGGGTAAGGTTGAGGGGGAGTGAGCAGAGGTTCTCATATCTAGGAGTTCTTAGGTAGAATTAGCACGGGTAGTGATTAAGTGAGAAGTTGTAAACGGGGGAGTTTAGCTTTGAATTGATACTACCATAGTGGATTCATCCCTGGATTGGTATCCTCCAAATTAGGGCTTGTTTAAGCGCCGAACTGGGTTAACAAACTCACTGTGTTTTATTGTTTCCTGCACTTTAAATTGTTTACTTGTTCATCAAGTTCAGCATGTTCACGATGTTGACACATTAGGCTACACATCGTACGATTCCCAAAGTGTACACATCGTGCTACACATCTGACACTTGCCACCAGAATTTCAAAGTTAAATTCACTTATGATAGAATAATGTCATAAACCGATTTTGAAAGAACATACTGGGAAAAATAGGCCCCTCAGTCGGCTTTTAGGAGCAAGGGTGGATAGATCTTCGGAATGAACAACTGCAGTTTGCCTATGGTGGAGATGAACTCCTGGAGTGTCATACAGTTTCTGCATATGTTGGCGAAAAAACAATGCAAATAAAAAATAAAATAAAAAACAAAACAAAAGATTAAATATCTCTTTAGCCAACCATAAAGACATACCCCTCCTCCAAGGAAAGCATTAATTGGAATTGGCCCTAAGGTAGTTCCAGGAACAGCAGACTGTACTGGTTTGTATCTTTGTGCAGCTGCTGCCACTGGATCGTTAAACGACATTGTCTCTGGCATCAAATATTAAAAGGTCAAGATGGAACAAATATACATGAATACCAATTATCAAAATAATAGGCCACTAAAGAATAATTTACAAGAAAAAAAAATTATGAAAAATTGAAGACATACATCATCATCTAACAGAGTTTAAATTGAGAATTAATGTGAAAGCAGAATCCCAAATAAATTTTATGTATTTGTCTGCTCTATGGTAGATGTGTAGTACAAGTTTATACAGTTTTATCACATGATACAGGTGTTTAACCCGTTGGCCGCCACATCAAAATTAAAGCTGGCATAGTTTAGCATCAAAGGAATGAAAAGTATTCAAGAATAATGCAAACAATGACAACAACAAAAGACAATACCACGTTCTGTACAAGACAACAATATAACTCAGTATAATAAAGATAATAATATATCATTAGCATTCACAACTTCTCAATCATAAAAAATGCATAAGCTTAATCCTAATGTTTAAAAAGCATTCAGATATAACTTACTTAATAAGGCATTGATGAAAGCGGATTTTCAAACATTAGCTGAACCCTATAACATAAAAGTATCAGTCAATTTGAGTTCAACTGGTAAAGTAGAAGTTTAAAATACAGCAAGATTTGTATTATAAATGACATGAGATACAATCATACAAAAGGCAACATAGAAATCTTCCACAATTGGGTTAGACAAGCACTTTTACACTTTTCAAAAAGAAAAAAGGACTAGCACTTTTACACCAGGAAGAGAAAAACAAGAAATAAATACAATCTAATATATCGGTTCCACTATCATTTGTGGTAGTAACACATGAATAATTCAGAACAACTTAGTAAAATAATCAATGCATGAATATCAGCTCCTGTGTCAATCATAACCTGCTTAAGCATATGAAACTTCCAGTTCAAAGACTTACCAAAATGTAAACATCTCTTCCCTACACAAAGGAAAATAAATAGAATATCAGTAGAGAGAGAAAAAACTGAAAAATGTCACCCAAAAAAATGAACAAAATGCTACATAGTTTATTTTGAATATCAAGTTAAGACACCTCAGGCCTAAATCATCATTGCATTTTCTCTCTATCATGATAATATTTACATACCATGCAGAAAGCAGAAATTACGATCAACATTACTGGCAACGTTTGCAGTACATAATTAGCAACTTTATGAGCATGGATGACAGTAACTGCCGTACATTTGTGTCATCTTAAATATAATACTATATGGCAGTGTATATTCATGTTGCCCAAAAAATCTCTTGATGCTTTCATGTCATTATTTGGGAATTACCAACTATATATCATCATAATTTGACAAGAGGAATAACAAATTAAAAAAGAGAACATGGAAATAAATTTCCTACTCCAAGTATAGCTAAACGCTATAACAGTACATGACATATGACAAGTTCATTTAACAGAAATGAGAAAACACTCCACATTATCATCAACATTACTTACAACATTTGCAGTACAGAATCAACAACTTTATAAACATGAATGACAGTAACTGCGATACATTTTTGTCAACTTAAATATAATACTGTATGGAGTGTATATTCATCTTCCCCAAAAACCCGCTTGATGTCTTCAATAACTAATAACCGAAATTAGTTAAAAGGAAACAATGTAACCCATGAAGGATAAACTTACCTTCTTCTCTTTCTGGATTTCTGATATTACCCCAGTTATTCCTACTAATGATTTTGAACTGGTGAGATGGACACCTAGAACACTGCAAAGTATATCAGCAATTGAAATTTGAGGGTGTCTGATGGGAACCGAGAATTTCAGAATCCAAAATTAAGTAACGAAAGATGTAAAACTGAAGAAAATATTATGTATTCAACAGATGAAGAAAATAAAATTGTAGAAAGGAATGAAAGCTCCTCAGAGATCGAGAAAACTCTCTCTGTGCCTAACCATAATGATTCTCACAATAATCTTCCATAATCAACATAATTCACTCACCTTACTATATATACTACTACGGCATAATCAACATACCTCACTCTTTATTTACCATATATCCTTACCACACTCATTATTACATAATACCCCTTTTTCCTTATGATTCTTACTCGGGTCGCTATCAGTGTGTTTGTTTCAAAGGTTATGAAAATTACAATCCTGAGAATATTATTCATTGGAACATTATTACCAGGAATCTAATTACTGTCAATGTGTTTGGTAAATAATTTAATTTCCCACAAATGTATTTAAAATAGGCAAATGCTAAATAGTACCCCAGAGGCACTTGTTAAGGATTCAAATATAGTAAATTTTTCTTGAAAATGGTGTAGTCAATGCAACAAAAGTTTAAATTTTGGTGTTTTCAATGCAAAAACTATTATTTTCTTTCTCTTTTTAGTTCCTTAACTAGTGCCTCGGGGGCACTAGTTAGCAAGACCCTTTAAAATATACATAATTTTAAAATGTTATTAAAATAATGAGTTAAAATGATGTTGGAGTGGGAAGTTATTGTTGGTTACCTTTTATTCCCATGGGAATGTAAGATTCCTACATTTTTATGCGAACATGAAACAAACAAGGGAATGTAAGATTCCCAAGGTCACATTCGCGAGAATAAGTTTGTAATCCATGAAACATCAGCCCCCCTCTCCTCCTGATATCTAAAATCTTCAGAAATGGTTATAAAGTTCCACTTAGCAATGCAACATAACAGCTGATGCTAAATGATTGCAAAGTTTGCATCTCACTCTTAACTTATAATAGCAGATGACTGAACAGCATGGTAATATGCCGTAAATTAGTAATTTCATGGTTAATAATGAAGACAAAGAAGATACATACTTCATCTTCTTTTTTGTGGTAGCCTCTACAACCCAATCCCCAATACAATTAAGATCAGTATCTCTTGGAAGGAGATCAACCTACATAGAGAACACTCTATTAAATATGATAACCATGTAGTTGTAAATATCCCAAAAAAAAATCTTATTAAAAACAATAATAAGCTAGAGACATGTAATTACCTTAGTCACCACCATTATTATTGGATTAGCACCAACAAGATCTCGCACTCGTGCCAAAAAACTGCCTTTGAAGTCAACAATATCAACCTAGAAGTGGTTACCTCAACAAATAAGACTTTCCCACCCAAAAATATGAGACCATGGTCTTTCCATTAATTTGTTTGCAAAGCCTAAGTAATTTGTCAAATTGTTAGCATCCAAATTCCAAAGTCAAGTCAGATTTTTCAGCAAAAAGTCTACAAGCACAATTTCTAACATGGGTTAAAAATATTCAACTCAAAGATTTATTAAACATACGTATAAAGCCAGTTTTTATTAACCATCAGTCATCTAGTTGCTTAAGGGCCTGTTTGGGTTGGCTTATTTTTGAGCTTATGCGAAAGAACTTAGACAAATAAATAAGCTTTTTATTTGGAAAGGCAAATAAATAAATAAATAACCTTTTATGTATTATTATTATAACTTTTTCAAGATAGTTTATGAGAAAACAGTTTATAAAGATACAATTTTTTCCAGTGAAAACTTATAAATTAACATAAAAGTTTATTTATTTTCATAAACTTTTTCATAAGCATAAAAATAAGCCAAATCCAAACGGGACCTAAAACCACTACAACAAAAATGCTGATTAGCATCAAAATATTTAGCGTCCGCCCCGACACGGACGCTAATAGTGTCTCTTTTGAGTCTACATGATAGACGCTACTGTTTTTCTATTATTTTAATTAGATAATTAAAGGCAACGTCTGCTTTTTATTAATAGAAATAAGATGGAAGTGAAGTATACATGTTATATGAACAATTTCCTTCTCCTTCTCATATTTTTGAAAAGGGTTTTAAAATTAATCTCTATATGTAGTGTGTGTCTGCTATGTCACTACCTCCCACGTGCTTGTGAAGAATAAGATGGAAGTGTCTACTATTGTCCAAGAAAAGTCAATCACCATTACTTTGTTTTTAATTTAAGATGGAAGTGTCTGCTAAGTGTCTGCTATTTTAAATTAAGTTTGATTAAAATTATATGAAAATTGTTTTGGAATTTGAAGCTCTAGCAATAAGAAATAAGTTTATATTGAGCATACATGTTCTGCTCACTAGCTTTTTCACTAGTTTTTTTAAGTTAGAACTATCAACAAATATGTTATGAGGTGTTGTCTCGCTGTTATTGGGTTGTGTATTCAAGATCCAATGCTTTGGTTTTAGGAGTATTTAGTGCCCATGTTGCTCACTAATGATTTCCAAGTGTTGAACATCGTTTGTGTTTTATGTGACATATATAGAATCAAAATGTATGCGTGCGTACATCATCAGAATTAGATATATATATATATATATATATATATATATATATATATATATATATATATATATATATATATATATATATATATATATATATATATATATATTCAGAAATTTATTACAGTAAATTAAATATAATCAGTAGTAAGTAACACATTAAAATGTTGCATTTTCATGTTTGTTCTGTATATTGAAGCTAGTATATTTAGTGTAAAACTTTTTTATAATGTTCCATTTCATGTTTTTCATAATATATTTTCGCTAATCCCAAGACTGTAGATTAATTAGACTTGGAGTTAAACATGGTGCAGCCTTATAGGAAGTTTAGATTGTTAATAAGTTCATAAAAGAAGTGTCAAAAGCAGAGAGCTTTTTTGAAAATGATGTTCTCACTGTAGTGGATTGCTTCAATTGCATTTGTAATGCTTTCTATAGGCGTCTCTAAATTTATACTGAGAAAGTTCTTATCCTTATAAGATCAATTTTCATGCAACATTTGACATTGCTTGAACTTCTATTTTTCATCAGTAATTGTAGAATTTAGACTCTGCTGAATGGGTTTTAGAATGTTCTTCAAAGTATTTGTTTTTTATTTGTTTCTCAGTCGCTTTCATGCCGGTCATTTAATCTTTTCCTGTCTTCATCAGACATGGTTTGAGAGATATCCATCCAAATGTGGCTGTACATTTTGTGTTTCCTTGTTATGCAGTTTTGGTGCGCTACCTTTTTTTCGTCCCTTTTTTGCTTGAGTAGATGCACTAATTATTCATTGGTTTAGCTTGCAATTGCCACAACATAGAGTTACTTGAATGTAGGACCTGTTATTTTGGCTTCATTTCATAATTGGAAACTCTCGGGAGGCTTGATCATTAATGTGTAAATTAAATTTTTTGTCTGTTCTCTTAAGAAGATAGTTTAGTACTAGAAAATAAGCAGAAAATTCTGATCTAATGGCTTTGTAGATACTTGGTCTATTTCTAATGGGTGGAACCTCAGTGTCCTTGCTCATTAATCATGACAAATTCATGGTGATGACCGAAGATTACCTTTAGATTTAGTTACTTTTTACTTTGCTTTGGCTACCCACATGATATTCATTAAGGTAAGCCATAACTGTTAAATGAAGAAACTTCACAAGATATTCTAGTATGCTTCCTATGAGTCCCAATCTTCAAATTAGAATGAAAACTAAACATATATATTTCCTTTTGATTAGTGGTTTCTGAGCCAGTCTTCCATTGCATAATCAATCATTATTTTGTTAAAATTGTTGAAAAATATCCATAATATTATTTCTAATATGTTAAATATATTCAGTTACATTGAACAGTTTGGTAATTGATTCATGGCTGTCTTTCATAGTGCTGTAAAGTACTGCACTACTGCACCAATTTTTTTTTTTTATTTTGCTTGCCAAAGTTAGAATTCAGTGATGTCCTTGTTAATGAAGACCGTTATGGCACACTACAAATTTCAATCCATGTTTTATTGATAAAGGAGAGTATAAACCTCTCGTAATACAAATCAATGTATGTAATTTCGATTTTGAGCTCCTTGTATCCAAATATTACAATTTTTGGTGTCTTGTGTTGTTTTATCGGATGATATGAGATAAGTAGTTCCTACTTTTAGTGATAGTGTTTTGTAAAATTAGGATTGTCCTGGCACTGATATCCTTTTTATGCGCAAAAGATTAAAATGCTATCGCACAATATAGTGGATGGAAACTTTTAAATCGTAACCAATTCTTGAGTTGTTGAAAAAATGGGATTGTTTCAATTGCATTTGCAGAGAGCTTTTCTTTGTTTTAGTTCCTGATTGTTATTTTGACGAGTCATTTAGATGTTCCTATGTTCTTCCGGACATGATTTTATTTCTTAAATTTTGCAGGATCACATTATAGCTCGTCTGCAGCAGCCATATTCTTTGGATTGCATTCCTATTGAAGCAGAATATCAGGTTGGTTACATAATTTGTTATTGAAATAAGCTACTACTTTAAGTAGAAAAGCCACACAAATTTGTTGATTTGATGAACACTTTGCCATGTGAAATTTTGGTTGTGATAGTGGCATTGCACATAGGGTACACATTTCACTATATTAGATGTAGTCTATAGTGTGATGATTGTATTACTTTGCTTGAATAAACGTATGTTAACAAAAAATGCAGCATTTCAGATAAAACTTGATAGAATGACTTCCATTGAAACTGTTAGACTGAAGTAGGAAGATCAAAGATTTTTTGGTTTGTATTAAAAAATTGTACATTGAGGGACTTGAACTATATGCTTCACCATTTTATTAACATTGGAAATTACGAATTTTTTAGTTTTTAATTTCAATTTAGACATTTGTGAAGCTAGAGGTACTCAACTAATTTTGTCCAATATCCGTAGTGGGTGATAGTTTCATGTTTTTCATGTAGAAAATGGATCGTAGTTGGATGTATGATAGAGTAAATCCTAATAGATTTGGTTTGAAAGATAGCTTTCTTAGTGGAGTTGTCGAGTTTGTTAATAAGGCTAAGGAACAACCACAATTTTTAAACCACGGAGAGATAAGATGTCCTTGTGTAAACTGCAAGTGCATTGACTTGAAGAAACCTAATGAGGTCAGACATCACTTGTACCAATTTGGTTTTCTGCCAAACTATTATATATGGACTATACATGGTGAAGAGGATCTAGATGTAGACCTTGGTGGTCATTTAAGCGGTGGTGAGGATGTTGGCGATGAAGATCAATTTGAAGCAATGAATGAGATGGTTTATGATGCTTTTAGGCCACTTTCCAATGTCCCCAATGTGAATGCTACTATAGCAAATGAGATACCTAGTGACGGTGAGGTACCCAATGAAAAAGCTCAACAATTTTACAATAAATTGATCTCTGCCAACCAACCCATTTATGAGGGAGCAACCGAATCCAAATTATCTATTTCTGTTAAGCTTTTGGCTGCTATGTCTAACTGGCACGTCCCTCAAAAGTGCATAGATCATTTTGCTCAAATGCTTGTTGACGTTTGTCCAACAAAACAATGCATACCTGAAAACCATTATCAAGCAACGAAGTTGGTGTCTACATTAGGGTTGGAGGTTGAGAAGATTGATTGTTGTGTAAATGGATGCTTATTATATTATAAAGAAGACATATCTTTAACTGAGTGCAGAGTTTGTCAAGCTCCTAGGTATATTCCTGGAAGGAAAGGAATGGGAGACCACAAAGATGTGCCAGAGAAGAGAATGTTCTATTTTCCAATCATTCCTAGATTACAAAGATTATATGCCTCGAAGGAATCTGCATCTCAAATGAGATGGCATCGTAATAACATAAGCAATCCAGACATTTTGCGTCATCCATCTAATGGAAAAGCTTGGAAACACTTCGATGAAGTATATCCAGATTTTGCTCTTGAGTCAAGAAATGTAAGATTGGGTTTATGTTCCGATGGGTTTACACCTTATACCCAAGCATCTAGTTCTCCATATTCATGTTGGCCGGTAATAGTTACACCATACAATCTTCCACCTGAAATGTGCATGACCAAACCATACATGTTTTTGACTTGTCTTGTACCCGGACCATCCAACCTGAAAGCTAAGATAGATGTCTACTTGCAGCCGTTGATTGATGATTTGCAGCGCTTGTGGAAAGATGGCATTCTGACGTACGATATATCTTCGAAAGAGAACTTTGTAATGAGAGCGTATTTGATGTGGACAATCAATGATTTTCCAGCATATGGTATGTTATCTGGATGGACAACACAAGGTAAATTAGCATGCCCTTATTGCATGGAGGACACAAAGGCTTTCACCTTAGAACGTGGTGGGAAAAATTCATGGTTTGATTGTCATCGCTGATTTTTACCAACAAATCATTCATTTAGAAGAAGTAAACGGAGCTTTAGAAAAAACAATGATGAGAAAGACGGTCCGCCTAAGATGTTATCTGGAAATGATGTATGGGAAGCTGTTTGTGATTATCCAAAAGTGACCGACATTGGTTGGGGCACCAAAATTCCTGGGTATGGAAAACTTCATAATTGGAAAAAGAGAAGTATATTTTGGGATTTGCCATATTGGAAGGACAACTTGTTAAGGCACAACCTTGATGTGATGCACATAGAGAAGAATTTCTTTGATAATGTATTTAACACTGTCATGAATGTTGCTGGAAAAACAAAGGACAGTGAAAAGGCGAGAAAGGATTTAGCTGTATTGTGTGTACGTGGCGATTTAGAGATGCAACCTCTGCCTAACGGAAAGTTGGCTAAGCCAAAGGCAACATATTCTTTCACGTCTGAAGAGGCAAAGTTAGTCTGTAAATGGATTAAGGAACTATTAATGCCAGATGGTTATGCCTCAAACCTTTCCAGGTGTGCTAATGTAACCAAGGGTAAGATGATTGGGATGAAAAGCCATGACTGCCATATATTCATGGAGTGTTTACTTCCAATTGCTTTTCGTTCTTTGCCAGCAGAGGTATGGAAGCCACTAACAGAATTAAGTTGTTTCTTTAAAGGCTTGTGTTGCAATACATTGAAGTTGGAAGAGTTGGTTAAGATGGAAAAAAATATTCCCATCATCATATGCAAGCTAGAAAGAATTTTTCCACCAGCTTTCTTTGACTCAATGGAACATATCCCGATTCACTTACCCAATGAAGCAATCCTTGGTGGTCCAGTTCAATACCGTTGGATGTATCCATTTAAAAGGTAATTGAACTATAATTTTTGCTTAAGTATATACATTCTATTTTTTTTTAAAAAAATTTAACAACACAACATTATTTTAAATGTAGATTGATGGGTGACTCGAAGCGTTCAGTGAAAAATAAAGCTAGGGTTGAAGGTTCCATATGCACTGGCTACTTGCACCGTGAAACTACATATTTTTGCTCTCACTATTTCAAGACCTTTAATTTGTTGCCATGTACAAGTTTAAGGAACAATCCTCAACCAAATCATGAGAATGTCCAACCAGCACTTTCAATTTTGAGCAAATGCGGTCGTCCTAGTGGGAAGTCTCAAGTCTATTGGTTGATTGATGAGGAATGGAAATCTGCTCATGTGCATGTTCTAATCAATTGCGATGAGGTTAAACCATATTTGGAGTAAGTTTATTTGGTTAAAACATTAATTACGTTCTCAACCCATTGCATGTATATACTCATCAATTTTATGGTTGGTTTCAGAGCGTTCCTACAATATCATTCTATCAATGAGCAAGATGCTTCTAGTCTTATACACGACGAGTTTCTCAATTGGCTAAAGGCATATGTAAGTGTAATTGTCACAGTTGATGTAGTTAGCCGATAAAAACTATCTAAGTTTAGGTGTAACTTTTGTGTAGGTGCAAGATGACAGAAATGGCACAATATATCCATATGTGAAGGCATTATCTTGGGGTCCTTGTTCAGAGGCAACATCATGGCACATGTACTTTGTTAATGGGTACAAGTTTCACACTCAAGATTGGAGTCATGGTAAAAAGACCACTAATTGTGGGGTGCATGTTAAAGGTCTTACAAATGGAGGAGAAGATGATTTTTATGGCATCATCCAAAATATCTTGCAATTGGAATACAATGACTTTGATGATAAGGTTACCCTATTTCATTGTGAATGGTTTGATCCAACAAAGAATAGTGGCACAAGGGTTCAGAAGCAATACAATATTGTTGACATTAAGATGAATAAACGGTATCGTCAATATGATTCGTTCATTCTTGCAAAAAAAGCAAGACAAGTGTACTATGTTGCTTATCCATAAATGTGTAGAAACTTGCGTGGATGGTGTGCAGCAATCACCACAAAACCAAGGGGTCATGTGGAGATAGACAATGTTGATGATGAAATGCCTTATCAATCTAATGAAATGTCACCAACTGTTCCTATTACAGAAGTTGAACAACTTCAAGGTTTAGCCGATGGAACAATAATTGAAGAGGTCGAGCCAATTAGCTTAACATCTAATGGCTCAACATCAAGAAGAAAATGATGTTAATTAGCTCAAGTCATTAGTTTAGAAATTATGATGATGTTTTAGCTTATAAGATCTTGAATTGTATGTTACTTTTTGAAATTGAATGTTACTTTTTGTGTAACAGACTATAAATGAATGCTTTTATGGTTGTATGTGAATCTGTTTTGTAATTAATATATGTTACATTTCCTTTTGTTAAACTAATACGAGTTATATATTTTTTCTAGCGTATCAATGACAGGACGAGGTCGTGATACTCATGGGAAAAAACCGACTAAAAATATGTAAGATTGTATTCATTGTCTTATAATATTCTGCATCCAACTTAAATGCTCATTTGTTCAAATTATAACAATTTTATCTTCTTTTTTCTAGCATGCAGAAGGCAGGTTGTGGCACTCAAGGCAAGCCACCAATTAGCAAGAATCGTTTGCGGGTTATGCCACCTGGTTCTCTTGCTATAGCCAATAGTCGCATGCGCCAACAGAAAGCACCTTCTGCAGCCCCTAGAAAAACCACTGCAATCCAGAAAGTGACCTCTCCAGTTCAGAAAGCACAACCGGTTAAGGAGGCAGCAGCAGTTTAGGCAACAACTTTTCAAGTTGCAGCACTGGTTCAGACACCACCACCAGTCCAAACTACTACTCCTGAGGCGTTCATATTCATTCCTACCCCGGGATTCACATCACCTCATCAATATAAGAAAGGTCCTCCCCAACAACACACAACACATGATATGGAGACAGATCATCATCATCAAGATGATGAGCAAGATCATGAAGAGGGTGACCAAGAAGAGCATGAAGAGGGAGAAGAAGAAGAGCATGAGGAGGAGGACATCGAAGAGATTGAGGAAGAAGAAAATCATGGTAAAGATGCTTCTGGGAAGGTCATCATACGTCCTGCGGGTAGTGGGTAAGATCATAATACATCCTCATAGAAATACCACCATAATCTGATTTTCAAATTAATATAGAACTAGTATCAGAATAATCAAACTATTTTGTGGTTTCGTACATGTGTGTTTAGGTTTTCTCCATGCGGTGTGGCTGCTGCAGCGATTAGGCATGTTATCGAACAAACCTTTCCAAACAATATTACATGCTATAGTGATGTCAATGAGGAAGATAGAATCACTTGGTTTAAAAGATTTGGAGTAAGACATAGTTAATTTTATGGTGATTTGATGAATTTTATGGTGATTTACTTGAGCCTATATAACATTATTATTTTATTATTTCAGCTTAAAGTTTCATGGGAACCCCACCACGGGAGACAAATTGAAGCCAATTTTCGTAAAAAATGCGGCAAACGCTTGACTGATATATTTACCAAGGCAAGGAAGAAAAAAAAAAACCCCTTGTGGATGAACCAAAAAGGATGGGACTATCTTATTGCCCGTTGGGAGGAAGAAGATTTCAAGAAGCTCTCTGAACGAAATAAGAAAAATCGAGCTTCAAGTAAAGGTGGGACACTACATACCACGGGTCGTAAAGCTCATCACGACATTGCACTTGACATGGTATTTATTCAATCCGAACTTACATTGTGTAGCTCATTATATTTAAATTTTCTATAATTTGTAATTATACATTATTTTTTTATAGGGTGCTAAGCTTGGGAGACCTGTCTATCCCGATGAACTTTTTATTGCCACCCACAAAAAGAAGACCGGCGTGTGGGTTGATCGTCGTTCAGAGAAAACTCATGTAAGTTTTTTATGAAACTGAAATTGTTGTGTGATATATTCTGAATTGTTGAAACTGGAACTATTGTGTGATATATTCTGAATTGCTGAAATTGGAACTATTGTGTGATATATTCTGAACTGCTGTGTTATATATTTTGAACTGAAATTGGAACTGTTATGTCATATATGATTTTCTGTATTGTCAACACTTTTCCGCATAAATGAGAAATACAATTTTCTTAATTTTACTGCAACAAGTTAAGACAAATTTTCCGCCACTGACACCATACCACTCGCCACCGGCCCGCCGTCCCCCCCCTTTGTATTTAAACTGCTTTGACCTGCTAGGTTGTTATTCAATTTTTGTTGTTTGAATAACATGATTGTGTGTTTTTGACAGAATACAATAGAGTTCAGCTTATCTCAGCTTCACTGTTGATACAGTTTCTTGTTAAATAGTTTTACTAATTATTGAGATATGAACTAAATTATACTTATTCTAATGCATTATTCCTCCTAATGGTTGTAAAGACTAAATAATGAAGCTATAAAATCCTCTACTTAAATGTCATTGCAATACTACTTAGTTGTTGTAATCAATAACAATTAGCATGCAGATTCACAATATTGTTCAAAAGATGTTTATAACGTGTTCCTTGACTTTATTTCATATTGCTATTGAATAAAAGGATTGCTTGTTGTAAGGTGGAAGGCCTAGATGGTATAAACGTTTATTTACTTCGTAGTATCAGTGTAGATTCCTGGAAATAAATGGTTATAAGCAAACATGTAAACTGTTAGTGTTATAAGAAAACATGGTCCCGTTACTGTTAGTGTTGAAACATGGGTCTTTTATTGTTGGTGCTTTGTTGTATTGGATAACTTTGTCTTAAGTACTGTTTGTATCTATCTCCCAACAAACATGCCTTTGTTTTAATAGTTTTCTTCAAAGCTTTATTTGTGTGTCAAGTGTCAACTGTCACGTATGTTTTTTTCTTTTGTGTTTTCTATGATCAACAGATTGTTCATTAAATAATATGAGTGATTTTACTACAGGATGACTATCATAAACGTCTAACCGAAATGACACAAACTGATGGTGGTGCTACTGGTGACACTCGAGTGGTTGATGGATCAAAGAAAATTCAAATATGGAAAGATGTTGCCAGGGGTAAGTCTCGTGGTAGGTGTTATGGTACTGGACACCTAGCTGTGAACCTTAGGCCTGGTATAACACACTTGACATATGAGGAAGAGGCACCTCACATTAGGGAAGACAACCATATCATTGAGGCTGCACGTGCAGATGCGGAGGCTGCTAGAGCTGAGGCTGCTGCAGCACGCGCAGATGCGGAGGCTGCTAGAGCCGATGCTGCTGCGGCAAAGGCGGAAACCAGTTCATTGGCAGCAAAGTTTGAAGATTTCCAAAGACGCATGATGGCTTTGGAGACGGGCTCTTGTAGTGGTGCTTCTCGTCAAAGTTCTCATCCACATTATGATAATGAATTGGATGATCAATCAATCGATGAAGAGGAAGATGCTTGATTTGGATGGTCGTAGACTTAGTAGGTTATTTTGATGGATTGATATTGATGGTAGTTTAAGGGCTATTTTGATAGGTTATATATTTTGTGGGTTATTTTGGTGGGTTATATATTTTGATGAATTTAGTCCTTTTTGTTGACATTTTATATGAGAAGTAGATGGTCTTGTTAAGATATGATGATTTTATATTTTAAATGCTGAATACTAATTATTGGTTGATTTTTTTTTTTTTGGTTTAAATTATTGGTTGATTTTATTTTCCATTAATTAACCTGGTGTAAAAAAAGAAAAAAAAAAAAAAAAAAAGTAAACGTCTGCTTTTAGCTGACGCTACCAAAATAAAAAAAAAAATAAAATGTAGCATTTAACAAGAGCAGACACTAGAATTAGCGTCTACACAACGGACTCTATAAGTGACGTTTTATAACAAGAAAATATATTGGTGGCGTCAACCAAATGCGGACTCTAGTAGCGTCTGCTTATATAAATTTTACTAGCTTCAACCTAGCGTCTACTTAAGCGAACTCTAATCTAGCGTCTACTTAAGCGAACTCTAATCTAGCGTCTACTAGACGCTACTGTTAGCTTCAGGCATTTAAGAGTCCGTCACGACATAGACGCTAAGGAGACGCTAAAACACATGTAGCGTCCGTTTTTTGCCCTTTAGAGTCTGCTTTGAGCGGACGCTCCAAAGCAGTTTTCTTGTAGTGAACTAAGTCAATAGCAATTTGTACAGTTCATAATGTTTTTGTAGAGTCCCAAAGATATGGCCTAGAAAAAGTGTCTATAAATGATAGGCATCTCTTGCTTGTAAATCCAATTTTGTGAGGTTGAATAAGACCTAACCCAAATATTAATACTTTTCTAGTGATATTATAGTGCATTATAAGCTACAAGGTTCTACTTTTCTGAGCAATTGAACATAAATATGAAGAGATGTCAAATATTTAACTAAACATTCATCCATCAGTGTATAGAAAGATTTCTTAAAACAAAATCTGAAAAATATTTTGACAAAGTATAACTGCAAAAGGTTTTCTCCTAAGTGCCCATGTAAGATCCAAATTCTGTTGAGGCAAAACCCATTTTTGATATGTGTTTTAATGACAACAAACATTATGGAATAAATGTTAAGTTTTATGAATGGTGATCTACTGATATTTGCACTTGAGTTTTTGTTGAAAGATAGATATTGACAAAAGTGGATGAGCTAGAGACCACTCACATCAACAAGTGCACTTTATACACTCAAGCATTGAAAGATTTAAAGTGGCATCAGATGATAACAAAAGTAGCATCACAAGCTTCATGAAGATTTTTAAAGGATGTTGTTTGAAGCATAAAAGGTTTCGTTGGAAGGTTTAACAACAAAGTGACTTTTATGATTAATAGTCTTCCTCATCATCACAAAGTTCACAATGAGTATTGAAGATCAATATGAAGATCATAGTTAAAGAATCAAGATGGAAAAACTTGCATCACAAGCTACCCAAGAAAATATTTGACGTTATTATGTCAAAACTCACATTGAGTTTTGTTACATGCTTTGAAGATTTACTACTACAATAAACATCAATTGGAATGATGCATATATTGAAGATCGTCAAAACCTACTAAAAGTTTTATCTTATCAAAGCTTCTCAAGATGAGAAAGTTTGAGAATGATCTTCTATGAGTTTTCAAAGGAGCTTATGCACAAGGCATAAACATTTTTATCATTCTCTAAACTAGAAAATGATAATCCTCATGATGAGTACACTCACGCCTCCACTAAATCATCTCAAAGATACTCAATCAACATGCAACAATGTGTGCAAAACATCAAAGAGAAATTATGGAAAGTTTTGCAACAACAAAAGATTTCAAAGTTGATTAACAAAAGAAAGAAACATTATCAACTCTTATGAAATAATGTTCCCATCATGAACATGTTCATTTCCCTCAAGGGCATTCATATCAGTTCAGCAAAATTACAAGAATCAACTTTGAAGAAGAAATCATTTCAAAAGTTGAAATATTTATAAGTCAGGAGAACGTTCTTAGAACGGTCTCCCAAGTTTGCGTGTTCAAAGACAATCACTTTTCCATGAGTCAACTTGGTACAAGACAATCATGAACTTTTATATGAGAGTTATTTCAAGAATCATAACAGTGGAATAAATCATTTATGGCAAGGAATTAATTATGACTAGAGAACATTCTCTCTTAGTCATATTTAAGGAATCACAAGAACACAAATTTTGCCAAGGCTTTATGTTCTCCAAGAACATCATTAAGGATTTAATCTGAACCAATGAGAAGTAGACAACAATCTGTACCTGGTTGTGAAGAGAATTTAAATATAAATCAAGTACAAACACATGGCAAAAGAAGGCTTCTAAAGTGTCCTTGATTTACTATTCACTCGTCCTTGCAAGGACAAATGAATAGTGGCTATTCTATAGCTTTCATTTGCATTTACAGCTGCAAGACAACTTGCGTTGCAACAGCTCTTTGATCACATGAGTATTATGACATTTAAAGGCTTTACTTTCACAACCAACCCAAATAACCAATCACTCTTTTCACCGTTTATAAATTGTACCCATCCTTCTCCACAATCCATCCTTGTTTTGAATTCTTAAGGAATTGGTTAAAAGAGCCATTGATGGAATGAGAACTAAATTTTCTTGTGATGAAAATAAGAAGATGAATATGCATGTGAATGTCATTCTTGAAAGATCATAAATGTTTTAAGAATGTTCTCAAGAAAAACCAAATGATTATGTTTCTAACTCCAACATTGAGTCATGAGTAAATTGGTCTAAGTTTGATGTCCTCTTCATCCCTACTACCTAAAGTTACTCTACAAGGATGATAATTCTTGGAGAATATCTAAGAGGATGAATTTACTCAACAATGGAGAATACGTCAAAGGATGAAACTTCTATTCTCAATCATCAACAAAGTGTCCTCTACTTACAAATGATGAGCATGTGGTGAATTTACAAAATAATTAAAGATGCTCTCATCATTGAATCTCAAGTGATGAAATCCATTAAATGAGGTACACAAAATTCTTGATCTTATAACATTTGCATTATAATAAGCTTGAATATCTTTATGCAATGTTATTATGTGATTGATTGGATAATCTTGAAATTTATAATGCATTATGACTTTTCTTCATGCAAGTATATGACTTTAAAGCTTAAATGGTACATCATTGTTTTGTCATAACTTGTATGTGCATGTGCTAAATTCATAGCCTAAATACATTATGTTTTGCACTCTTGATTCATACACTCTTTATGATCTTTGCTTACACGTTGCAAAATAATCTTTTTTAAAATCATCATGCTAAGTGTGTAATGAATGAACATCATTGTTGTGCAAAATCACATTTTTACATCCTTGTAAGCAATACATTTTCAAATATGCTATACTTGTATTGCTATCAAAGTTTTGTTAAGGGCTGTTTAATTTTATCAAGTTAGATTTTTCCCCATAAGTTTTGGCTATATTTTTCAATAATCAAACTTAATTTTAAATGCTAAAAGATGATTGAATTAACACTAGTCTTCAATCATTTTTATGGTCTTCTTGGGAAAAATGTTTTAAAAATACATTGATCACATTATTGTTCAATATTTTTTAAGTGCAAGTCATATTGATATTATGTGCTTAATGAAAACTTATTCTTAATGATCAATGAATAATTTTTGGAGTTAGTCTCTTAATTATCCTTCATGATAAACCCAAAATTTTAGAACAAGAAAAATGACAAAGACTCATGATTTTGATAATCAAATATATGTCATATTTCGTTGTTACATAAGCTTGACTTATAGTACACTTTTTATGAAAAAATATTATTTTTATAAGTCTTGAATATGAACAGTTTTCTCAATATAAAGATTTGAATGAAACCATTGTTGTTACACATCTTGATTAATATATACTTTGCTTGATGCAAGTGTAACTTTTTGAATATTGGTTTTTCAATAATTGAGATTTTGTTGTGGCTTATGTAAAAGATCATTCTTCAAAAGGTTTTAATGAATATCCATTTTTTGTTGGATTTATTCTTTGAAGGATTTTAACAAGAGAATATATAATTGGTCTTCATGAGAATAATTTTGTGCTACTCTTCATAAAATTAGAATTTGATCTAAGAATAATTCTAGCACATTTTGTTCTTAAATTCATATTAAACATAAAAGTGTTATTTCTACACTTGTGTGTAATGTTGTCACAATTGAGATGTAAACAAATATTTTTTTTGCAAAAGATTAAACTTTGAATATTTTGCTTTGAAAAAGAATCATCTTTAATATTAGAATATTCAGAAAAGAGAGAAATTTGTTTTTGACATTATGTCAATTTACTTTGATTTCACAACTTCCTAATATGCACAATTTTCTCTCTAATTTTAAAGTTCATGGACAATTTTCAAATGATCATTTATTCTTCAAATGACTACATATTAGTTTTGTCCATCTTTTTGCAAATGATATTGTTTTAAAGGAAAAGATTACCTCCATCCAAATAAATTGAAACATTTATAATTCTCTCTAATTTTAAAGTTTATGAACAATTTTCAAATGATTTTTTATCCTTCAAAAGACTACAACATAATCTTTGTTCATCTTTTTGAGAATTATTATGTTATAAAGAAAACTATTACCTCTACTTAAACAAATTGAAACATCTAGAGAATATTCATCTCATAAGACTTAGGGGGAGTTTTCTAAATTTAAGAATGTGTGTTTCTTTACAACTTACTTTGTCATTGAGGTCAAAACCATAATTTTGTAAAAATCAAGAGTGTATAACATCTATTTTTAAAAATCAAATGCTTATATGTGTTTACATGTGATTTAAATCATTATTCATGTTATGATTGAAATATTGATTAGAATGATTATTAATCATCATACATGATATGTGCTTTAATGTTTAAATGCAAACTTGAAAAGTTTGATATTGTCATACCCTAATTTTGCCCCATATAATAAAATAATTTTTCTTTTCGTATTTAGTCAATTTTGTATAAAAGTCAACATTTTGCATAAAAATTCAACAAAAAATTCAAAAAAATTCATTGCATTTTTCATATCATTTGCATTATTATTATTATTATTATTATTATTATTATTATTATTTTTAATTCAAAATTCAAAAATATCATATGTTTTATTATTATTAATGTTTATTTATTTTGTGAGTAATTAACCTATAAACCAAAAAAATCCAAATTTTTTTTTAATCAACTCTATTCATCTCCACCTCATGATCTAGAACCTTCTAACCTCATATTTACACATCATCACTTATATATTTGAAATTAAAATAAAGCAAAAAAAAAAAAAAAATGCAAGAAAACCAATATTTGTGATTTCCCATTTTACGCTTTTCTTAACTCACACTCTCACTCATTCTAAACCTAATTCCCCCACTATATAAAGACTCTATTTTCTGATCAGCAGCTTTAGACACACCAGAAACACTAAGAACAAAAGATCAAAGCTTCACACAAATTCACAAACTCTCTCATTTTCACCATTTCTTCAAAAATCTCAAACTCACTCAAATCTCCATCAAATCTCGAATTTCTTCTTTCAAACCTTCATCACACACTTCCAGTAGCTGGACCAACACCTTCAAAGCTTCAGAGATCAAGTGGAAATGGTGGATTAAAGCTTAAAGTGTCAAAGAGAAAGCTTGAGGTAACTAGGCCAAAATAAAGCTCCAAATCTGTAAGTTTTCGTGTCTCTACTCTATTTGACATGTGGTGATGCTTTTCCATGATTTAATTTGTTCAAATCCATGTTATTTTGAGTTTGTATGTGTTGAACCCGAAACTTTATGATTTTTTATTGTTTTCTATATGCATGATCTGTTAAATCTAAGCTCATATTCATGTTCTACATAATTTTCCGAGTAAAATGGTATACTCACATGATTTTTTTGGTTAAATTTTGAAAAATTAGTAGTGTTAAATAGAGGGTTTTGATAGATGTTTAATGTGCAACTCTATTGTGAAGAAGATGAATTTTTCTTTTATAATAAGTGGCGTCCACATTTTTGTTTTGCATCAGCCATCAATTTCCGCAAAAAAACAAAACTTTCTCTTTACATCAGCCTTAAAATTCCGTGCCTGCTCCCCATATGATTGGCAGCCGCAGCTGCACAGGATCCGAGGCCTGACGGCGCCGTTTTTCCCTCTGAAGCCCTTTCTTTTTTTTTATTTTTTATTTTTTTATTTCTGTTTGGTTTTGATTGAGAAACGGGCCTTGGGCCCTGTTACTTTTATACCCCCTGTCTAGTTTCGTTTACTTTCTGCACCCCTTCCAGAATCACTTTTAATTTACTTTCATAAGTGCTTATTTGAACTTAAGGAGCTTTTTAGCTTATTTAATTCAATAAATTGCACAATATTAATTATACTTTAAGTTTTGATAACTAAAAATTAATAGCTTATTTTAATAAGTTCCTTTCAACTTGATCACTTTTTTAATTTAATCACTTTTTTAGCTTAACTCAATAAGTGCTTATTTCAACCAAAAGCTCTCTAGCTTATTTGGGTCAATGTTTAGCACTAGATTAATCAATTTTCCAGATCATATAGTTTTAAACTTTTGACTTTTGCTTTCATAAATGGTTACTTTTTAGCTTATTCAATAAGTGCTTAATTGAACTAGAATAGCTTTTTAGCTTATTTAAGTCATTTTTTGCACTAGACAAATTTGTTTTAATGTTAGTCTCTTACTTTAATTCATGTTTTATGAAATAAATTAACTTGTTTAGCTTTCTTTGATGCTTAATTAGTTTTCATTAATATTTTATTCAATGTTTGCTATTTACCTTTTACATTTTAGTTAGTTATTGAAGTATGTATAATTGCTTATCTTTGCTTCATTATTTTGTTCATGTACATAATTATTCATATCTCATTCTTGTTCATGCATTCGCATTCATTATTTAATGTTTCATGCATTTTGTTATTAATTGATTATTATCATCGTGAATTTTATTTCTACTACTTCTTCTATTTTATTTTGTCTGATGCTTGGGTCTGTCTGACATTTCTTTTCTTAATCAAATTAATAAAGATTTTCATAATAATTAAAGGATGAAAAAGAGGGAATCTGACGTATGACTTGTTTCCGCCTCGGACACTTTGGACCCCTGACGTATGGCTCGTGGTCGCAGAGTGTTCTCATCTTAAAATCAATTCAACTCACCTTAAATCTCTTTTTTTTTAAATAAACCCGATACTGTTTTATCCATTCATCGGACACATACTTACGCTTAAGTCTCCTATTGCGAGCATATAAGCACAGTTGTGTCGGCGGAATGCGACCTAAACGCTATTGGTTGATTAACCTTTTTCTAAAAACGAGTATTGTTTTATCCGTTCCTCCGACGCATACTTACGCTTAAGCCTCCTATTGCGAGCATACAAGCACAGTTGTGTCGGCGGAATGCGACCTAAGCGTTATTCGATAAAAGCAACAAACACACAAGCCTTTTTTACCATAACTACGTGAGTTTTGAGTTTCCTATTGCAGCCGGGAATACGTAGGAGCGGGCTCCTACAACCGTCAAACTCGTTAATAAAAAAACTTTTTTTTTGTTAATTAATAATTGGAGTAGAATTGAATAGGCAGATAACCGGTAATAGAGTTGTTAAGTTAAACCTAAAAGCGATCAACCTTAAACCTCTGAATGGTTCCCATCGAGTAGGATGGGTGCGAGGGGTGCTAACACCTTCCTCTTGCACAACCAACTCCCGAACCCGCCATGGTTCTTTAACCATGCTAACCAAAGGTTTTCGCGGTATTTTTCCTTTCCCTCTTTTGGGATAAATAAACGTCGATGGCGACTTCATTGTTACATGAGTATTTTTCCAGCCGCTACAGATATGTGAATGAACTTCTAGATTACATGATTTTTGTGCACAATACATTTCTACTCTTGAATTCTATCATTGCACTTCATATTTTAAATTATCCCTAATACTTTTTGATAGATGACAAAAGGGGGTGAGATATATATGATAGGAGAGAAATGTTAGATGGAACTAACTAATGAAGAATGTTTGAATTAACCTCTTGCATGTATTTAGGGGGAGTTTAATTAGAATGATTAATATTAAACTCTTGCATGTGTTTAGGGGGAGCTTAATTGCATATCTATGAACATTATTGCATTTGTTATTGTATCCATCCATAAAACATAAGATTTATTCAATAGGTTTGTAATCATCAAAAAGGGGGAAATTGTTGAGGCAAAACCCATTTTTGATATGTGTTTTAATGACAACAAACATTATGGAATAAATGTTAAGTTTTATGAATGGTGATCTTCTGATATTTGCACTTGAGTTTTTGTTGAAAGATAAATATTGACAAAAGTGGATGAGCTAGAGACAACTCACATCAACAAGTGCACTTTATACACTCAAGTAATGAAAGATTTAAAGTAGCATCAGATGATAACAAAAGTAGCATCACAAGCTTCATGAAGATTTTTAAAGGATGTTGTTTGAAGCATAAAAGGTTTCGTTGGAAGGTTTAACAACAAAGTAACTTTTATGATTAATAGTCTTCCTCATCATCACAAAGTTCACAATGAGTATTGAAGATTCAAGGAAGAATATGAAGATCATAGTTAAAGAATCAAGATGAAAAAACTTGCATCACAAGCTACCCAAGAAAATATTTGATGTTATTATGTCAAAACTCACATTGAGTTTTGTTACATGCTTTGAAGATTTACTACTACAATAAACATCAATTGGAATGATGCATATATTGAAGATCGTCAAAACCTACTCAAAGTTTTATCTTATCAAAGCTTCTCAAGATGAGAAAGTTTGAGAATGATCTTCCATGAGTTTTCAAAGGAGCTTATGCACAAGGCATAAACATTTTTATCATTCTCTAAACTAGAAAATGATAATCCTCATGATGAGTACACTCACGCCTCCACTAAATCATCTCAAAGATACTCAATGAACTTGCAACAATGTGTGCAAAACATCAAAGAGAAATTATGGAAAGTTTTGCAACAACAAAAGATTTCAAAGTTGATTAACAAAAGAAAGAAACAATATCAACTCTTATGAGATAATGTTCCCATCATGAACATGTCCATTTCCCTCAAGGGCATTCATATCAGTTCAGCAAAATTACAAGAATCAACTTTGAAGAAGAAATCATTTCAAAAGTTGAAATATTTATAAGTCAGGAGAACGTTCTTAGAACGGTCTCCCAAGTTTGCGTGTTCAAAGACAATCAATTTTCCATAAGTCAACTTGGTACAAGACAATCATGAACTTTTATATGAGAGTTATTTCAAGAATCATAACAGTGGAATAAATCATTTATGGCAAGGAATTAATTATGACTAGAGAACATTCTCTCTTAGTCATATTTAAGGAATCACAAGAACACATATTTTGCCAAGGCTTTATGTTCTCCAAGAACATCATTAAGGATTTAATCTGAACCAATGAGAAGTAGACAACAATCTGTACCTGGTTGTGAAGAGAATTTAAATATAAATCAAGTACAAACACATGGCAAAAGAAGGCTTCTAAAATGTCCTTGATTTACTATTCACTTGTCCTTGCAAGGACAAATGAATAGTGGCTATTCTATAGCTTTCATTTGCATTTACAGCTGCAAGACAACTTGCGTTGCAACAACTCTTTGATCACATGGGTATTATTCTCCTTCATTTGAAGTACAGTCTCCCAATGGTCTCCCAGATTTTGTGCCTACAAGCTACAATCTTATCCAAAGTTGTACCAAACTATTTCCACACATGGGCTATTATTTTACAACGTTCATATGCTCATAAAACAACTCATAACAGCTGGCACAACGGATATTTATGACATCACTACAATTCCATATGGCAAAGACCATCAGAAGAACATTCTCCAGACTCACTAAAAGGACAGATTTGATTGGGCTGGTTTGCTTCTCTCACAACGACTATTTTAATACTCTCAACTGTCATATTTGAAGTTCAAATATCATAAGTCCTTCGCCATCTATAAATAGCACCTTGGTTGCATTTGAAGAGCAAGAGTTGAAGCTACAAATCATCAAACACTTGTTTTTGTCTACAAGTCACAAAACTCTTCTTTTGTAACTCACACTCAAGATCTTCATTCTCATCAATACTTCTGAGTTTATAGAGTAATTTTATTTGCTTCTCAAACTAACCTTTGAGTTTCTAAAAGCAAATACTTTAAGAGACCACTTTTCAACACAATCCACTTTTAAGTGATTGTATCTTTGTCTCTTCATTTTACCACTCACACTTCAACTCTCTATCAACTCTTGGATCAAATATTATTGAGTGTATGAGTGTATTTTATGTATAAGCTTCTAAACTAGTTTGAGTTTATTTGTAAGCTTAAAGATCCGAAACAAACTCCTTTGTAAAAGAAGATTGCTCAAGTCAATACGTAACTATTGATTGGGTTTTACCCTTACTAGCTTGTAGGGCTGGGGTAGTTTTAAGCTTGAAGGGCTTAATGTTATTGATCTTGGTCTAGATCAAAGAAGAAGATTTGTATTTGAGATCTGTAGCATCTTAAGATTATAGTGGAAAAACTTACAGGCGTGGGGACTGGACTAGCCCAGGATTTGGGTGAACCAGTATAACTTTTGTGTGTGAATCTCTCTTACCTTTAACTCTTTAATTTCTGTAAACACACATCACACAAACCACTTGTTTTACATTTACTTTCAATTCTCACATAGTGGAGAACATTCTCATAACATTCTCACGCTGCTTTATATTTTACTAACATTTATCCAAGTATACACTTGAGATCAATTTTTGTAGAGTGCAGGATTAAATTTTAAAAGGGTCACAATTCAAACCCCCCCCCCCCCCCCCCCCCTTTCTTGTGACCATTTCTTCCACTTCAATTGGCATCAGAGCTCTGGCTCTAAGGTTTGAGCACTTAACAGTGTTAGAGGAAAGATTCAGGAAGAAGTGATGTCAAAACCTGCAAATCAAAGTACATGCCATAAATGCAAAAAGAAGGGGCATTGCAAAAGTAAATGTTCTCATAACAAGAAAGCGCAAAGAAAGCTCACTTCCAAAAAGAAATCCATGATGACAGCAAAAGGTGACTTTGATGATTCAAAAATAGAAGAAAAAGACAACACATGTCTAATGGTAAATGAAGAGGTAAAGAATTCTAAACCTTGTTCTTTATGCATAGTAAAGGAAGTTGAATTTGATAGTCTTCTAAATGACTCAAACTCTTTATCTCAAAAGTTTACATTTCTAGAAAATTAATTATTTGAGATTAAGAAAGAAAATGAAAAATTACAAATCTTGAATGATAAATATTTTAAAACTATTCAAGAATTGCAATACTCTCATTTGAAAATGTTTGAACATCATAATATTATCAATGAGAAACAAAATCAACTTCTAGAATGTTCAAAAATTCATGAAGAGAATGTTGTTTTGAAAGAAGATGTTTTAGAGTTGAAAAATGACATAACAAACTCTGTAGAATCTAGAGAAACTCTTAAAAACATTAAACAATCACAAGTAGCAATTTTTTATAAAACTAGTTTAAATTGTAGAACATTTCAAAAACAAAATTCTTATGAGAATATTTTTGTTCCTCATAAAGATCAAAAAATACAGAGATACAAATGTTCATATTGTTGCAAATATGGTCATATTGAATCCTTTTGTTTTAAGAAAAAATTCAAAAGAAAAGAACATTCTCATCCGAAACAAGAACATTCTCAAAATGGTCTCCAAATTTATTCTTACTCCAAGACTTCCTATAAGAGATCAACTTATCATCATAAGAAGAAATCTTATAAGAGGAATAACACTAATCTCCAAGGACCCAAATCACTATGGGTACCAAAGTCATTATTAACTTGTGTTGTAGGAACGTCTTTAAGTAATCAAGAAAAAGTCTTGATGTTTGAAAAATTGATGCTCATGGAACATGACTTTAGAAAGACAATATTTCCTGACATATAAAAAGGGAAGAATGGTGAATGTGCAACCTTTGAAATCATTGACAAAAATCAAACCAAAGGTACATGCATCATTAGTAAAATTATTTTGCTTAAATTAAGGATGATTGGTATGTTAAGATTTAACACATAACTTTATTATATTTTGTCAAAATTGAAATTAAAGTTATTTCCTATTCATGCTCATGATCATGATTTTTCTTATTTTAATCTTTATGTTTAATACTTAGAAGAGTTTTAAATCAAATCATGTTTTAATGTCTTTTGAAAAAGATAAAATGTTTTTGGCATAAATGGTTTGTCAAGTATGTATGAAAACTTTTGTAAATTTATCCAATTTTGATCTAGTTAGATATCTTTCAAAAACTAGTTTTGAATATGATAAAATTTGTGAAACTTGTATTTATTATGTCAAGGGTAATCTTCATATCAAAAATATGATTTTAACCATAAACCTCTTGAACTATCTTATATTGGTTTATTTATTCTAGTCAAAACTACAAGTCTTATCTTTTTGTAATACTTGAGGATTTATTCAAAGATTCACTTGAACTTTATTTTTAAAGCATAAGAATGATTTCTTTTAAAGCTTTTATTATCTTTGAAAAATGGTTCAAACCTTAATAGCTCAAAAATCATTTTTTGTAAGTAGTGATCATGGGGAGATTTTGAAAAACTTTCTTTCAAAACATTCTTTGAACAAAATGATTTTTCACTTGAATTTTCTTGATTAAGAATTTCAAGTAAAACAAAGTTGTTATAAAGAAATATTCAATGGATAAAATATTTTTAATCAAATGTTGAAAAATACTTTTGAAAGAAACTATATACATTGCATGCTACGTTTTTTGAAGCTTGTTTCTATCTTAAGTAAAACTACATGCCACTTTGAAAAAATAGAAATTCATTCATATCATTCATTTATACTTTGATGTCATTAATATGCTTGACATAGTAAAGAAAACATTAAGAAATTTATTTCAAAATATATAGAGTATATTTGTTTTACTCTCTCTAAAATGACAATATATGCAATCTAAATTTTCATGTTATATGGCATAATCATGCATGTTATTTTTTATGAGTTTGATAAGCTTCATGTAAAAAGAAGAAATGATTATGATGTTGATGATAATGAACAACAAGACATCATAGATCACATCGTTCTTCCAAACGCAAGAACTTTTTTTTTTCCATTAGAAGGAGCAATGGTATACGGAGAAAATTGATACACCACTTTGAAATTATGATGAAATGATTTAATCATGAAGTATAATCTTGAAATGTTCTTGCTGGTATGGTAACAAATGTCAAAGGCAAATGACCTCTCATTAAGGGTACTAAATCTTAGTCTAAGTTCATTCGTTTGGTGTACCTTGATGCATCGTTGCATTTTGACTCAAGTATAGACATTGGTATTAATCCAACTCATTCTTTGAACCACTCATTGTTCTTACCTCCTATGAATCATTACCAAAGATCTTTTGATTCATTTTCTAGCTCTGAATTAATGAAATATTTTCTCAAAATACCAAGCCTAGATTACCCCAAAATGCATGTTTCCATATTCTCTACATTTGCTGCATCATTTAGTGATGAAGCAAACATCAGGCCTAAGAATTCTAAAATGGGAAGAGAAGAATTTGAAAATGAGAGCAACTTAGATGAGTTACTTGAGCAGTTGCGTTGAATCTAGGAGATCAATCTAAGAACGGTCTCCCTGCCAAGACAAATAAATTTTTCTTGAAGATAACAAATTTTAATTCTACCTCTCTTTAATATTTACACCTCATTGATTTTGATTCAAGCATTGACATTGATTTTGGATTAACCTCTTCTCAAATCGATGTTATGACATTTAAAGGCTTTACTTTCACAACCAACCCAAATAACCAATCACTCTTTTCACCGTTTATAAATTGTACCCATCCTTCTTCACAATCCATCCTTGTTTTGAATTCTTAAGGAATTGGTTAAAAGATCCATTGATGGAATGAGAACTAAATTTTCTTGTGATGAAAATAAGAAGATGAATATGCTTGTGAATGTCATTCTTGAAAGATCATAAATGTTTTAAGAATGTTCTCAAGAAAAACCAAATGATTATGTTACTAACTCCAACATTGAGTCATGAGTAAATTGGTCTAAGCTTGATGTCCTCTTCATCCCTACTACCTAAAGTTACTCTACAAGGATGATAATTCTTGGAGAATATCTAAGAGGATGAATTTACTCAACAATGGAAAATACGTCAAAGGATGAAACTTCTATTCTCAACCATCAACAAAGTGTCCTCTACTTACAAATGACAAGCATGTGGTGAATTTACAAAATAACTAAAGATGCTCTCATCATTGAATCTCAAGTGATGAAATCCATTAAATGAGGTACACAAAATTCTTGATCTTATAACATTTGCATTATAATAAGCTTGAATATCTTTATGCAATGTTATTATGTGATTGATTGGATAATCTTGAAATTTATAATGCATTATGATTTTTCTTCATGCAAGTATATGACTTTAAAGCTTAAATGGTACATCATTGTTTTGTCATGACTTGTATGTGCTTGTGCTAAATTCATAGCCTAAATACATTATGTTTTGCACTCTTGATTCATACACTCTTCATGATCTTTGCTTACACATTGCAAAATAATCTTTTTTAAAATCATCATGCTAAGTGTGTAATGAATGAACATCATTGTTGTGAAAAATCACATTTTTACATCCTTGTAAGCAATACATTTTCAAATATGCTATACTTGTATTGCTATCAAAGTTTTGTTAAGGGCTGTTTAATTTTATCAAGTTAGATTTTTCCCCATAAGTTTTGGCTATATTTTTCAATAATCAAACCTAATTTTAAATGCTAAAAGACGATTGAATTAACACTAGTCTTCAATCATTTTTATGGTCTTCTTGGGAAAAATGTTTTAAAAATACATTGATCACATTATTGGTCAATATTTTTTAAGTGCAAGTCATATTGATATTATGTGCTTAATGAAAACTTATTCTTAATGATCAATGAATAATTTTTGCAGTTAGTCTCTTAATTATCCTTCATGATAAACCCAAAATTTTAGAACAAGAAAAATGACAAAGACTCGTGATTTTGATAATCAAATATATGTCATATTTCGTTGTTACATAAGCTTGACTTATAGTACACTTTTTATGAAAAAATATTATTTCTATAAGTCTTGAATATGAACACTTTTCTCAATATAAAGATTTGAATGAAACCATTGTTGTTACACATCTTGATTAATATATACTTTGCTTGATGAAAGTGTAACATTTTGAATATTGGTTTTTCAATAATTGAGATTTTGTTATGGCTTATGTAAAAGATCATTCTTCAAAAGGTTTTAATGAATATCCATTTTTTATTGGATTTATTCTTTGAAGGATTTTGACAAGAGAATATATAATTGGTTTTCATGAGAATAATTTTGTTTCTACTCTTCATAAAATTAGAATTTGATCTAAGAATAATTCTAGCACATTTTGTTCTTAAATTCATATTAAACATAAAAGTGTTATTTCTACACTTGTATGTAATGTTGTCATAATTGAGATGTAAACAAATATTTTTTTTGCAAAGGATTAAACTTTGAATATTTTGCTTTGAAAAAGAATCATTTTCAATATTAGAATATTCAGAAAAGAGAGAAATTTGTTTTTGACATTATGTCAATTTACTCTGATTTCACAGCTTCCTAATATGCGCAATTTTCTCTCTAATTTTAAAGTTCATGGACAATTTTCAAATGATCCTTTAATCTTCAAATGACTACATATTAGTCTTGTCCATCTTTTTGCAAATGATATTGTTTTAAAGGAAAAGATTACCTCCATCCAAATTAATTGAAACATTTATAATTCTCTCTAATTTTAAAGTTTATGAACAATTTTCAAATAATCTTTTATCCTCTACAACATAATCTTTGTTCATCTTTTTGAGAATTATTATGTTATAAAGAAAACTATTACCTCTACTTAAACAAATTGAAACATATAGAGAATATTCATCTCATAAGACTTAGGGGGAGTTTTCTAAATTTAAGAATGTGTGTTTCTTTTCAACTTACTTTGTCATTGAGGTCAAAAACCATAATTTTGTAAAAATCAAGAGTGTATAACATCAATTTTTAAAAATCAAGTGCTTATATGTGTTTACATGTGATTTAAATCATTATTCATGTTATGATTGAAATATTGATTAGAATGATTATTAATCATCATACATGATATGTGCTTTAATGTTTAAATGCAAACTTGAAAAGTTTGATATGTGAATGAACTTCTAGATTACATGATTTTTGTGCACAATACATTTCTACTCTTGAATTCTATCATTGCACTTCATATTTTAAATTATCCCTAATACTTTTTTATAGATGACAAAAGGGGGAGAGATATATATGATAGGAGAGAAATGTTAGATGGAACTAACTAATGAAGAATGTTTGAATTAACCTCTTGCATGTATTTAGGGGGAGTTTAATTAGAATGATAAATATTAAACTCTTGCATGTGTTTATGGGGAGCATAATTGCATATCTATGAACATTCTTGCATTTGTTATTATATCCATCCATAAAACATAAGATTTATTCAATAGGTTTGTAATCATCAAAAAGGGGGAAATTGTTGAGGCAAAACCTATTTTTGATATGTGTTTTAATGACAACAAACATTATGGAATAAATGTTAAGTTTTATGAATAGTGATCTACTGATATTTGCACTTGAGTTTTTGTTGAAAGATAGATATTGACAAAAGTGGATGAGCTAGAGACCACTCACATCAACAAGTGCACTTTATACACTCAAGCAATGAAAGATTTAAAGTAGCATCAGATGATAACAAAAGTAGCATCACAAGCTTCATGAAGATTTTTAAAGGATGTTGTTTGAAGCATAAAAGGTTTCGTTGGAAGGTTTAACAACAAAGTGACTTTTATGATTAATAGTCTTCCTCATCATCACAAAGTTCACAATGAGTATTGAAGATTCAAGGAAGAATATGAAGATCATAGTTAAAGAATCAAGATGGAAAAACTTGCATCACAAGCTACCCAAGAAAATATTTGATGTTATTATGTCAAAACTCACATTGAGTTTTGTTACATGCTTTGAAGATTTACTACTACAATTAACATCAATTGGAATGATGCATATATTGAAGATCGTCAAAACCTACTCAAAGTTTTATCTTATCAAAGCTTCTCAAGATGAGAAAGTTTGAGAATGATCTTCCATGAGTTTTCAAAGGAGCTTATGCACAAGGCATAAACATTTTTATCATTCTCTAAACTAGAAAATGATAATCCTCATGATGAGTACACTCACGCCTCCACTAAATCATCTCAAAGATACTCAATGAACATGCAACAATGTGTGCAAAACATCAAAGAGAAATTATGGAAAGTTTTGCAACAACAAAAGATTTCAAAGTTGATTAACAAAAGAAAGAAACATTATCAACTCTTATGAAATAATGTTCCCATCATGAACATGTCCATTTCCCTCAAGGGCATTCATATCAGTTCAGCAAAATTACAAGAATCAACTTTGAAGAAGAAATCATTTCAAAAGTTGAAATATTTATAAGTCAGGAGAACGTTCTTAGAACGGTCTCCCAAGTTTGCGTGTTCAAAGACAATCACTTTTCCATAAGTCAACTTGGTACAAGACAAGCATGAACTTTTATATAAGAGTTATTTCAAGAATCATAACAGTGGAATAAATCATTTATGGCAAGGAATTAATTATGACTAGAGAACATTCTCTCTTAGTCATATTTAAGGAATCACAAGAACACATATTTTGTCAAGGCTTTATGTTCTCCAAGAACATCATTAAGGATTTAATCTGAACCAATGAGAAGTAGACAACAATCTGTACCTGGTTGTGATGAGAATTTAAATATAAATCAAGTACAAACACATGGCAAAAGAAGGCTTCTAAAGTGTCCTTGATTTACTATTCACTCGTCCTTGCAAGGACAAATGAATAATGGCTATTCTATAGCTTTCATTTGCATTTACAGCTGCAAGACAACTTGCGTTGCAACATCTCTTTGATCACATGTGTATTATTCTCCTTCATTTGAAGTACAGTCTCCCAATGGTCTCCCAGATTTTGTGCCTACAAGCTACAATCTTATCCAAAGTTGTACCAAACTATTTCCACACATGGGCTATTATTTTACAACGTTCATATGCTCATAAAACAACTCATAACAGCTGGCACAACGGATATTTATGACATCACTACAATTCCATATGGCAAAGACCATCAGAAGAACATTCTCCAGACTCACTAAAAGGACATATTTGATTGGGCTGGTTTGCTTCTCTCACAACGACTATTTTAATACTCTCAACTGTCATATTTGAAGTTCAAATATCATAAGACTTTCTCCATCTATAAATAGCACCTTGGTTGCATTTGAAGAGCAAGAGTTGAAGCTACAAATCATCAAACACTTGTTTTTGTTATGTATAAGCTTCTAAACTAGTTTGAGTTTATTTGTAAGTTTAAAGATCCGAAACAAACTCCTTTGTAAAAGAAGATTGCTCAAGTCAATACGTAACTATTGATTGGGTTTTACCCTTACTAGCTTGTAGGGCTGGGGTAGTTTTAAGCTTGAAGGGCTTAATGTTATTGATCTTGGTCTAGATCAAAGAAGAAAATTTGTATTTGAGATCGGTAGTATCTCAAGATTATAGTGGAAAAACTTACAGGCGTGGGGACTGGACTAGCCCAGGATTTGGGTGAAGCAATATTATAACTTTTGTGTGTGAATCTCTCTTACCTTTAGCTCTTTAATTTCTGTAAACACACATCACACAAACCACTTGTTTTACATTTACTTTCAATTCTCACGTAGTGGAGAACATTCTCATAACATTCTCACGCTGCTTTATATTTTACTAACATTTATCCAAGTATATACTTGAGATCAATTTTTGTAGAGTGCAGGATTAAATTTTAAAAGGGTCACAATTCAAACCTCCCTTTCTTGTGACCATTTCTTCCGCTTCAAATTCTACACATGTTTGGTACATGTTTCATCTACAAAACCAAGATAATTCAAAATGATAAAAGCATCAGTGTTATACTCATACTCAACATCGGCACACATACTATATGCCAAAATATGTATCCATAAAATATTCTTAAATTTTACTAGTCTTTTAACAGAAAATTATTAGCCAATTCATTTCAGATGCACTTTGATATCAGAGTACAACTCCAGAAACTTGCCTTAAAACTTCTTATAAAACATTGTTGCATTTTAGGATGATAAGAATATGTAAGATCAGAATGATAACTAGAGAATAAATTCATAGCAGGAAACTGTATAGAGTCAAGACTCGAGACTTCTTTTGAAAAGGACTGATAATGGTTTTTGTGACTTACTACCATCGGTTGGGAAAAACATACGCAATATTTATGAAACATGTTTATAAGGGAAGGAAATATTCAGTATGGATAAGTAAAAAGACCTGTGCCTTTGTTTTTTATTAAGATCACAAGTATCTTTTAATAAATTGTAGTCATGATTTATGGATAAGGTTATGGATTAATCAGAAATAATAATGAATATTCATAATTTCGTGTATTGTAAACGTATAGTTTGGATTAGACGCAGTACTGCATCTTGGCTGTATCTCAATTGACGGTTGAGATCGGTTAACGGTGTAAAACTGACCGAGTAAAATGAACCATATGATCTCAAATCATCAATTGTTGAGATTGCTTACAGCGTGAAACTGCATGTTGTAGTATCTACATGTGAAACTACATGTTGAATAAACAACTTATTTGCAGCTTATCATGATAAGCACATATGTATAAGCTTACATAAGCTATTTTTATATCAAAAGATAAAATAAAGATAAATTGTTTTGATATATACTAATACTACAAACTGTTTTCATAAGCTATGTTGAAGAACTTACAAAAAGAAGCTCCCCAAACCGTCTCACAAAACTTATGCCAGTAGATAAGCTCATTAAGACTATCAAAATTTACCAATTTTAAGAACAAGAATACCTACAATGTATCTGTATTTTATACTGTGTGATTATCCAATTCAGTCCAATCAAACAACATAAAGAAATTATCATTTACCAATTTAACAATTAGAGCTTTGGCATTACGCAAATGAGACAATTTTTCTCGAAGGTCTTCGGCCGTAACGAACTGTTTTCCACCAGAGTATCCACCATGACCTCCAACAGCAGTTATCATTTTTCCATGAGATAAAAGCCGGCACCGCCCGCAGAGAATGGTTCTCAGCTGGTGATGTCTCTTCTTCTGCAACATATAATAACAAACAATTTCACATCAAAACACACAATCAATGGATAACTGCGTAACTTTCCAATTAGATAATACTAATAGTGATACCAATTCATAGGTTTCGGGATCGACAAAACCAGGAGCATTGTTTTCAGAAGTTTGTAAAGGAGCACCACAGCCATAACAAGAAGCGACGGAATTGGAAGCTTTGAGAGGCTTCTTATCTTTCTTTTTACTCTTGTTGTTTTCTTTGAGGATGCGTTTAGTTGCTTCAAATGATTGCTGGCGTTCGAGGAATTTCTCTCCCGGTGACGGAGCAGCTGCCCCGGTGCCTTCTGGTAGGGCGGAAGAGAGACGCGATTTGGAGGGACGTGAGAATTCGCATAGAATGAGGCATGGTTTGGTGTGAATTTGTGGAAATTTGTGATGATTTGGGAGAGAAAGTGGTGTTATGAAAGTGGATAGGGTTTTAAGCGCCATTGTTGAGGTTTTGCGTGCGCTTCAGTTTCAGTTCCTATCTATTTTAACGGCAAATTATCAAAAAAATCATTTGGTTTATTATTTTGTTAATCAAAGTTTAGAATAGAAACGTTAGCATCACACTCTTCTAACACTCATTTATTTTCTAACTTTGTAAATAGATTCACATAAAGTAGTGGGATTGAGAGTTTCATTCAATTAGAGAATGAGTATTAACGATAAGATTGAAAAATAAGTGTTATTAGTGTTATATACAAGTTCAAACAATTTAGCATTGCAATATTTGTTTTCTGCCCAATCAAAATTACTTTCGTATAACTTTTTGTCTGATTTTTCTTACATCGCCATCGAAATTTGGATTACAGGGAGTTTCTTTTCTCCGAATACTATAGAGGGCTAATGCCAAAACAAAATTGGTTTTGGTATCAAATGGGATCCTAATGTCATTCACTAGTCCTCCTTTTTTCTTTTTGACAAACACTAGTCCTCCTTTTGAACTCTTCCTTTTGGTTGGTTCATTCATTGGTTCTTCCTTCGGTTTTCTTCGTACCATTGTACCTTATGTTCACATAAATGACCTCGCTCTAAAATTTGATGAAGTTTGTGGTTCTTCTCCAAATTTAGCTCTCCTTTACACCAAGTTGTCTCAAGTCGTCATTTGATGAAAACACCAATGGTTCAAGATTGGTGATTCTTGCCTCTTAAAGTAAAGAAGTGTGAATGTAACTTCTCGATCTTCGTCCTATAATCTGTGTCTCAATCTTCCAAAAAAAATAATTTCCTTGTGTGGATGGCTTCTAGCAATTATGTTCCAACTATGTCCCTATTGCATCATTGAAACCGGCTCTCAATGGTCTCTATCCCAGGTGCAACAACCGGAAAGATTTGTTCCTCCATTGCATCAAATTTGGTGGCCTCCCTAAACTTCTAGCATGCCCTTGAATTGGTTTCCCCTTTACATACTTCTTTTCCACCTCATAATCGATCAACTGTCTCAAGACATGGTTATCATTGGCAAATTCCAATACATTTATTATTGGTATCTGGTGGTTTTGGCTTAATTACAACTCTTCGTGCTTCTCCAATGTTGTTCCTAATTATCATCTTACTATGGAAGCTCACAATATGACTTCCACCTTCATCTCTTGCTTTCTCAACTCTAAACTTATGAGGATTTAAAATAGATGGGTCCAATGAAACTCCTCCACTCAATATTGCATTATTCATAATGCTTATGGCACTTGTCATGTCAACATGTTAGAGTTGAATTTTGTGGTCTCATTCAACACCCTTATGATATTTGGATCTAGGGCTTTTCGTGATTCCTACCACGATCATTTGATATTCTTTACACTGAGCTCCACGCCATTCATCAATTGCTTTTATTGGATTACTAGGAGGTAATTTGTTCCACATATTTGATCATTGTGTTGATATCCTCTGTACTCAAACTTCAGAGTTTCATTAGTATGCTACTTTGATCCATGACATCAAACATCTTCTCAACCAAAATTGGCAGGTTTACATCGCTCGCACCCCTCCGTGAAGGGAAAAATTGTGCTAACTTTCTTGTTAAACTTAGTGCATCCTCAACCACTGCTAAATTGATCCATCCTTCTCCTCAATCTGACCACTTGGAGCTTCTCTCTATAGACTCTACTGAAACTTAGTTATGTAGAGTGTAGTTTTTGCGTTTTTATCGTCATTTTTTCTTACACCTTGGTTTTGTCAAGATTCTAAAATCCAAATGTAGGTTTTGTTTGTTCAGATTCTACAACCACAACCATAGTTTGAGGAACCCTAGGAAGAACAAAAGGTTGTTTAAACACAGCCACTTGGAGGATAAACTAGAGTCATATCCCGATGGTCCCTTGAATAAAATCATATTAAGTTGCTCGTTTTGATGAACATGATAGAATAAAGACATTAATATATGATAAATAGTTCAATAAGGATAGAATTGGATAATAGTAGGATAAACAATTATCATATCATGTGTTTGGTGGAAACCTGAGTATGAAACAAGATAATATTATTTTATGTGTTTGGTACATATTTCATAGTGTAACAAATACATATATTTTATAATTTTGTATAATTATAAAAAAAATATTGACACTACTAAAATTAAAATTGTATCAAATTGGAATATACACTTAAGTAGCAAAAAAACAATAGTAAAGTAGTTCCATAAATTCTAACCACTACAGGAAAACATCATTTTAGTGGCCAATCCAATATTAATTTACTGGCCGCTTTGGCAGCCAGTAAGTTTGTGGCCGCCAAAGCCGCCACAAAATAAAGCAAAACGGCCAAAAACTAAAAAAAAAAAAATTCTGACACTTAGCGGCGGCCATGGCCGTCGCAAAATATTACAGGTTAAAAAAAAAAGCGGGAAAATTAGTGACGGCTTAAACCGCCGCAAAGTATTAAATAATTCAAAAAAAAAAGGGAAAATTAGCGGCGGCTTAAAGTAACACGATTTAAAAAAAAAAAAAGATTGTTTTTCTTAACCCTCATTTCTTTTCTCTCATTCTTATCTACTTCCCCTCATTTATTTTTCTTTTCTCTCCTTCACCTTCATTTCTTTTTCTTTTCTCTCATTCTTATCTTCTTCCCCTCATTATTTTTTTCTCTTCTCTCACTCTTATCTCCTTCACTCTCATTTCTTTTCTCTCATTCTTATCTCCTTCCCCTCATTTCTTTTTCTCTTCTCCCACTCTTATCTCTTTCACCCTCATTTTTTTTTTCTCTTCTTTCACTTTTAACAACAACAACAACAATATCAATATCATCAAATTCTTAACAACACCAATATTATCACCACCAACACCATCACTCTCTTTCATTCTTCAATTAAAAATTCATTCTTAACAACAACAACACCACCAATATCATTAAAATTGTGATAACTACTCTCCTATCAAACAAAAATATTAATAATAATAATAATAATATTAATTAAAATATGTTTTTCATTCTCCTAGTTAATAAAAACAGAGAAAAAAAAAACGTTTTTACATTTTTTTAAATATTTTGGATATTTTTGTAGTTGCGTCACATTTACCATCGGCCAAAGCCGCCGCTAAATATGTTGCAGGCATGTCAGTTGCGTCAGAAATTTGTGGTGGTCCTGGCCGCCGCTAAGTGTTTGCGGCGCCTATTTTTCCTGCCGATCCTGGCCGCCACAAAATTTGCGATTTTTTCCATTTTGTGGCCGTTTTTGCCACTTTGTGGCTGCCATTTGGCGGCCAATAAAAGCTTATTTTTCTTGTAGTGAGCTCAACTAGTAAAAATGGCGAAATTGTTAGGCTAGAATAGCACAACCCAAGAGTATACAATATTATATAATAATTTTTTTGACACTGCTAAATAAATAATTATAATTATTTTATAAAAAACTGAAAAAAAAAATAAAAAATTCTATTATATATGTCAGATAATTTTTAATATATATATATATATATAATCACAAGAAAAAGTAGACCCCTCCACATAAAGTGTGCCGAGGAGCGCTACTCAAATTTACAAGAGAATCCAAAGTAAGCAATAACAAAAATGAAAATTACTGAGAGTGACTCAAAACTCTTGATAGACATGATAAAGGGAAACTACACTATTGAAGGGGCGACTTCCGTTTTGGTTAGGCGTATTCGCAATCTTTTGGCTTTGGATTGGCAAGTCCAAGTTCTTGTAATTTGTGTATTCAATGCCTCAAAATTGTAAAAAGTCCAAGTTCGTCCAAGTAGTGGTTCGTTTTATCAAGAATCATATTATTTGTCGCTATGGTGTTCCCAACAAGATTATTACAGATAATGGGACGAATTTGAATAACAAGATGATGAAAGATCTGTGTGATGAGTTCAAGATTGAGCATCACAATTCCTCTCCTTACCGGCCTCAAATGAACGATGCAGTTGAAGCAGCAAACAAGAACATTAAGAAGATTGTGCAGAAAATGGTGGTCACTTATAAAGACTGGCATGAAATGTTGCCCTTTGCTTTACATGGGTATCGTACTTCAGTGCGTACTTCAACAGGGGCAACCCCTTTCTCCTTGGTATATGGTATGGAAGCAATGCTACCGGTAGAGGTTGAGATTCCGTCAATGAGAGTTCTGATGGAAGCTAAATTGACTGAGGCTGAATGGTGCCGAAACAGATATGAACAACTGAATTTGATTAAAGAGAAACGTATGGCGGCTTTGTATCATGGTCAGTTGTATCAGAAAAGAATGAAACAAGCTTTTGACAGGAAGGTTCGACCCCGTGAATTTCATGAAGGTGACCTTGTGCTTAGAAAGATCTTGTCCTTCCAACCTGATGCCAGGGGCAAGTGGACGCCCAATTATGAAGTGCCGTATGTTGTCAAGAGAGCTTTCTCATGTGGTGCTATGACCCTCGCAACTATGGATGGTGGTGAACTCCCTCGTCCTGTGAATGCCGATGCATTCAAGAAATACTTTGTCTAAAAAAATAAAAGAACAGCTCGCTAAGTTGAAAACCTGAAAGGGCGGCTTAGGCAAAAATGAGCGTCTCGGTGGGCTGAAAACCCGAAAGGGCGGTCCAGGCAAAAATTAGAGACATAAACAGAAATAGTTATCCTGATAGGTCGAAAACCCGAAAGGGCGGCCTATGCAAAAAAATTAAGGAAATAAGACAAGTAACTGCATCGGAACAGGCATCACTTATCTTGGAGCGCTTCAGTCGGCAATGATCTGTCTCGTCTATAACCTTTTAGATTGTGGAACTCAAAGTTGATAAGGAAAGTAGTAATCATTGTACTTGATGTATCTTTCCCATATAATTACCATTTTCTAAATTTTATAATAATCTATGGGGTTGCACTTTCTGCCAATTTCCATTCTTTTACTCAAGTTTGAGCCTGTGCCTTTTATTTAAACTTCTCATTTTATTCGTAATTTTAATTTTCTTATCTTTATTTAATTTTAAGATACTTGAGGCAGGAAACTCAAAAATAATGTCAAAACCTTTTCAGTTGTGTCTTTTCTTTTGAAAACATAAATGACAAACATATCTCTTAAATTCATGAGTCACATAAGCATACACTAACAGCACCCCAAATGTGGACATATTTCATAAAGCGGATACAGTCGTTGCTAGAAAAAAAAAAAGAAAAAAAAAAAGAAAAAGAAAAGAAAAGAAAAAAAAGAAGAAAAGAAAATAGCTCGCTAAGTTGAAAACCCGGAAGGGCAGCTTAGGCAAAAATGAGCGTCCCGGTGGATTGAAAACCTGAAAGGGCGATCCAGGCAAAAATTAGGGACTCAAAAAAAAAGGGGAAAAAGGAAAATGAAAAAGCATGGCTGATAGTGGATATTGTGGTTCAGAGTATGAAAGGGTGACTTCGACCAAACTCTTCACTCATAAGACTTACCCCAAGAACTAGTCGTAGAATGATGTATTATCCTTGGTTTGCCCCACATATTTTGTTTCAGTTCCCATACGAGGATACTGTCCCCAGCAGAAAATTGACGGACCATTGCATGGATACGCCAGCCTAATGTTTCCACTGCCCACTTGTCTGTCATTAGTCATGTCAATCTTGCCATACAAATAAGAGTTTCAAACATACATTCACACATCCATACATTCATGCATACATGAGTGCTCATACTCACATGCAACATATAAAACATCCATACAATAATTATTACGAGTTTTGCCACAGCATGTTACAGAGGAGTCATCCCCAATGTATCTGGTCAGAGATGTCATTGTCAAACATATCTCAAGTAGCAAATGCTACGAACAATCATTCAATTCCTCAGAAAGGTCATTCCCAACACATCTGGTCAATTCAGTTCATCCTTTTATAACATGTCTTGCTCTCCTACAATGTCAGTTGATAATTCGTTTCCTTGATTATGTCCCTGCCATATCACAATCATTGGTAAACATTGTTTTGCTTTTGTCCGTTCACAGGACTTTATTGTTCATGTCCGTTTACAGGACTTTATCTCTTCCCTTGTTAAGTCTTGCTTGCCTATATAGACAACATACAATTTAACACCTTGTTATGTCTTTACCATCCTGCAGTGTTGGTAGACACCGTCTTTGCTTTTGTCCGCTTACAGGACTTTACCGCTTATGTCTGTTCACAAGACTTTATTGCTTATGTCCGCTTACAGGACTTTGCCGCTTCTGTCTGTTCACAAGACTTTATTGTTTCTGTCCGCTTACAGGACTTTACCGCTTCTGTCTGCTCACAAGACTTTATTGCTTTTTGTCGTCATTACTCATGTTCCCCAGTAAACCTGTCTCTTCCCTCGTCAGATAATTCTCATGATCTTGCATTTTCAAACATTTTCAAGCATAGCATTCATAACATCATATCACAGCATATGCAGTTCCTGTCGGTCAAAAAATGGTGTACTTTGTATTTAAGTCTCTTCTACCATCCATTCGAAACACAAAAACATCAAAATCGTCTTTTTTCTCTTTCAAATCTCCGGTAGAAGAAACTTAAATAGAGGCATCTGTCATACCCTATTTTTTGACCTTCTTACCCCTTTCATGTTTTTTTTCTCATTATTAGAATATTTTGATTTCTTATTATTATTATTTTATTATTATTAATTTAAAAATGTCAAAAAATATTTTTTTATTCCGTTTATGCTGCTTAACTGTTCATTTTTTAGATAATTAATCATTTAACTTTTTGAATTTGTTTTTTCACCATATGTTTCCAAATATACCCTTATACCAAAATTTTCACATATTTTTGTCATTATTCCCATTTTGCCCTTTTCAAAAATTTTAATGAATTGGTTTACTTGTTTTGCAAGTAATCTCATTTTATTCCATCTCTTTATGTTTTTGTTTTAAAATCTTGTTTCCATTATTTTTTATATTTGACAAATATATCCAAAATATTTTTATTTCAATTTTATTTTATTTTATATTATTTTTATTTATATTATTATTATATTTAAATTCAAAAATTGATTTCTTCCACCACAAGTAACCTTTTTCATTCAAACTTTTTTCAATTATTTTCAATTTAATCCATACATCTTATAAACTCTAAAAAATGACATTTTTGCCCTTGCTCATGCACATTTCATATTTTCACATAATTATTTATTTACAATATTTCTTTTAAATTGTTTTAAAATTACTTTTCATCACAAATTAAATCCCAAAGATTTTCTTGATCCTTATCCATCCAATTGATCCCAGAATATGCCCTTTTAACACAATGCATCATATCAAAACAAGTGTACACTTGATTGATCAAAAAAACCAAAAATATCCATTTTTGCAAAAACTCAAAAATGCCCCTTTCTTTCTCCTCAATTCAATCTTATCTTGACCTAAACTTTCCCTATAAATAACAAGCTTCATTTCAGAGCTGGGGGTTGGAAAAATTGGAGAGAAATTCACCAAACACGAGCTCAATTTTCATCACTTTTTCAAAGTTCCAAAAACACAAAATCAACATTATCTCTTGCAATTAACACATCAAATACCTTATATAAGCCTTCAGAATCAAAAACCCATCACAAATTTGAAGTTCCAAAGCCAGCTTGAAGCTCAAGTTGAAGAAGAAAGTTCGTGAAAATCTCAAGCTCCAACAGCACGATCCTGGTAGCTTTCTCTCCCCTTTTTACCTTGTTTCATCTAGTTAGGATATATAGAAGCTATATGGGTTGTTATCTTGCTTTAATTCGTGCTTAACTATGAGTTTGAGTTTTGATTTGAAAATCTTTTTTCGTTCGTTTTCGTTGTTTTAAGCTTTATCTGGAAAAACCAATTGCATATTTGGAATCCTTGTGAAAAAACGAGTAAAACCATATAATTTTTATCAATTTCTGGGTTGTTTTTCAAACTCCGGTGCCGGAAACGGCGCCGGCGACGGTGAGGGATGAACGGAGATGATGATCCATCGTGAATCTCTGTCCTCACCCAGTTTAAAACACGTCCGTTGGATGGATCCAATGGCGTGTGTGCCTCTTTGATCGCAACCGTCAGATCTGATTAAATGAAGATCTGACGGCGATAAAATGATAGAGCCACTATACGTGTCCACATGAGATCCATCCCTGTTGCAACTGCACGCGTGTTCCTCAATTTTTCCAGATTTAATCACGGTCTTTGGTTTGATCCAGTGGCGCACGTGTGGAGATGATCGTATCCGTTTGATCCTCTATGACGAGGATCAGACGGCTGTAAAACGTGATCACGCATGTGTGCGTCACACACAATCCAGGCCCACATTGGTTTCAGATTTTTTTGTTTTTTGTACGCCTGGGCTTGGGCTTCTGGGCCTTTTTGCTTCTCTGCACCCCCATTTTAGTTTCGTCTGTTATTTGCACCTCCCCTTTCATTTAGTTTTATTTTTAATTTTTGAAATGTTTATTTTTTGTTATAATTATATTTTAGGTTGTTATTGACTGATGTATCACGAAATTAATTTTTAATTTATTTATTTGCTATTTTTCTCATATTATTTAAATATTTATCACTTAATTATGTATTAACTAGTTAATGATTGTTTAATTCATTTTACTTATGAACTAATGATGCAAGTTGCTTGGTATATGCTTGTTTAAGCTATTATAGCCTATTAAGCACAAAGTTGAGGTTTATCTTAATTTTTTGTCATTATTTATTTAATTTAATTGTTATTGAATGTCTTTTAATGTTATTAAATTAGTATTTTCTTGATCTTATTTTTATTTATAAATCTGTAAGTTTTCTAAAAATATTACTCTCTGCCATTTATTTATTTTCATTATTATCACATGATTTTCTAATTTTTATTTGATAATCAAATGCAAGATTCATGCTAGGTTTATTTAGTTAATTTTTGCTTAGTATTTTTTATTTATTAGTATTGTTTGGTTTCATCTTATGCTTTGAGAATATGCTTGAGCCTTGGTTTCATGTTAGCTCTAAGGTTTGTTAATTGTAGTATGTCTTGGTCTAATTGTTTTAATTAATTGTGAGTTTTGTTTTATAATATTTATTTAATCAAATTCATAGGAATGTTTGCATGTTAGGTTAAATGCTTGATGATTTTTATGCTATTCCCATGACATATTAGTTTATTATCTTTGATTATCTTCACCTCATGTTAGTGTTTCATATTTTACCTTACCATGTTTATAATTGCTTGTTTTAAATTTGTGCTTTACATTTATTATTCATTATATGTTTTACATTCATTATATGCTTTACATTTATACTAGTCGCCGGCCCGTGCGATGCACGGGTTCGGCGGAACGACATATGTATATCAATCATGGTTGTTGTTTTAGATTAGCGGTATGATATAAGGTAATTATAGAAATATTTGATGTGAGTTCAAAGACTAAATCATACAAAGGGATTAACCAAATTAAATCAATGAATACAATTTCTATCCAACTAACGTTGGCCCGTGGTATTGCACGACTTTTGTGAAACGCCATGACAAAGCGAATCAAGTGAAGCATCACACCAAATTTTATAGTGGACCTTTCAAGATCCGTGTCATGTATAAAATTTAATTTTTGCCTCAGAGTATACTTAATATAATCATTGATAATGAGATAATACAATACAAAAGTGAACCACTCTATTGTTGGATGGTTCAGTCACATCGAATTTCATAGTTGAGTCTTCAAAGACCCGTGGCATGTATAAAATTTAATTTTACCCTTTTTGTGTGCAATTAATATGGTTCTAAAGGACAACTATCAATTGATTAAAAAGAAAACTTCATTAAGATTTCAAACAAAATAGTTGACATCAAGGATCAAATCAAGTAAAGATAACTACATAAATACAGAAAAATAATATTTGATAATACCAATTATTTGAATGCTCGATTAGGATGAAGTGATTTAGTTGCAAGCATTAAATAATTTAGAGATAGCACTAAGTTACGATTATAAAGTCTAAATTCTACGCCACAAAGTAGTGTTGGCGCATACAGAAAAATAATATTTGATAATGCCAATTATTTGAATGCTCGATTAGGATGAAGTGATTTAGTTGCAAGCATTAAATAATTTAGAGATAGCACTAAATTACGATTACAAAGTCTAAATTCATAGAAAAGAAAAATATATAGCATAAAAAGGATACATGCTTATAGCATTAATCGTGCGTTGCACATGTTTTGTGGAACGCCATAATAAAGCGAATCAAGTGAAGCATCACACCGAATTTTACAATGGAACCTTCAAGACCCGTGATATGTATACAATTTAATTTTGACGTAACAACACACTTAATTTAATTTTCTCATGTTTAGGTGTGTGTATCTCAAATAATATAAACTAAGTTGGTCAAATTTTCTCATGAGTAACACGTTAAGATGATGAAATTAAAAATCATTCATATAATCATTGATAATAGGATCAAGAAGTACATTGCATATTATTGTTGGATAGCTCAGTCACATCAAATTTTATAGCGGAACCTTCAAAGACCCGTGAAATGTATAAAAATTTAATTTTTACCTTTTTCTGCTGCTCAATTAATATGATTATAAAGAAATGCGTTAAGATAATGAAATTAAAAATCATTTATATTGTCATTGATAATATGATCAAGAAGTACATTGCATACTATTGTTGGATAGCTCAGTCATATCAAATTTTATAGTGGAACCTTCAAAGACCCGTGACATGTATAAAAATTTAATTTTTACTCTTTTTTCATGCGCAATTAATATGATTCTAAAGGACAAACATCAATGAACTAAAAAGAAAACTTCATTAAGACAACAATCAAAATAGTTGAAATTAATCATGTGCCATAAAGTAGTGTTGCCGCATATAGAAAAATAATATCGGATAATGTTAATGCTTGGATCAAACAATGAACAAATAATTTTGATCGAGGAAGAGCCAACGTAGATGAACCAACCCCCACAATCAAAACCACTCTTATGCAATAAATGTCTCTTGGAAGGATTAGAGATAGAGTACTTGACATAATGCGCAAAGTTTTTAAAACTTTATGTAAGTAGAGCGCAGAAATTACAAACCTATTTATATGTAGCGCGTAAAAGTTAGTTAAATTCGAAACATTAACATTTAATTAAGAGTTCAATCACCCGTTATAAATATTTATTTAGAAGAGTCATTAGTTGTTATAGAAAGGTTTACGATACATCTTTATAGATTAAAATAAGACATTCTTAGTTCAAGAGAAGTAGTAGTGTTTTGTTAAGTACACTACAAATTCCTACGGAGACCCATCAATTTTTATTAAGTTAGTACACTTGTACACCATAAAATTGACCATGTTATAGTGGTAATTGAACACTCTTAACTTAATGAATTCTTTCAAGTTGCGAGGTAGAAGAGATTTAGGGTGGTTAAAAGTCTATCATATTAGAGCTATATGTTAACTTTTGTAGTAAAAATGCAAATTGTTGGTCATTATTTTCATTCATCCAAGTTAACAAGAACACTTTTTACACATTGTGTTGCTTTCAAGCAAGAAAGTTCCACCGAGGTTAAATTGCAATGTAGAAGCCATCTCTGCCTCAAACAACTCAATTGTTGTTGCTTCTTTTACTGCAAAACAGTTGTCATGTTCATCTCTCTTTGAATTGTTATTGATGTGAATCTAAATCGGTCATTAGCAAATAATAGGCAAAAACATATCAATATAAAAGATTTTATCAAATCATTCAATACTCAACATAAAGTCTAAAGTGAAATTTGGAATATTATCTTTAGCAAAACAACCATATGGACTTAACCAAACATCAATCATAAAATTCTATTTAATGGGAAGCCTAAAAAACAAATAGGGTTTTAATTTTTTTTGTTAAGGGTAAAAATGTAATTTTGAAAAAATATTGGGACAAAACTTTAATTTAAAAAAAATAGAAGCAAATTTGAAATTTTTTAAAAAATTAGGATGCAATCCATAAAGTACAGGAGTCAAAACGAAAATAATGAAAGTGCGGGGTGTAAATGTAAATATATAAGGTATAGGGGCAAAATTATAATTTTAAAATATGATGCTGACGTGGCTAGAGTGACGTGGCGGATGATGTGGATGTTGAGGTGTCAAAGGTGACGTGGCAAGATGATACACGTGGCGGACAATGAATGGATGACATGGATTAGATGATGTCATGATGACATCATCAATGATGCATGATAGTAGGGTTTTGTAAGGGGCATTAGGGTTGACCCTTAACAACCTTTAGTATATATAAAGATATGCCTTATATTTATATGCTTTACATTTATATCATGTTAAATAATTTAATATTAGTGGTGGTTGGTGATGGTCGGCCGCCGGAGCACCACCACCGGCCACCGTGCCGGCCACCGGAGCTCCGCCGCCGGCCACCGGCCCCTCCACCATTTTTTAAATTATTTATTTATTAAATTATATTAATGATATTAAATTTGCTGAAGGTTGAAAAACACACAGGAGGGGGGGTTGAATTGTGTTAAGATCTTGCTAAGTTTAAAAACAATTTGCAGCGGATAAGATTAACACACACAATATATGAGGATAGAGATAGAGAGAGACAAACAAATTTATACTGGTTCCTCCCACTAACAGGAGTAGTCCAGTCCTCTTGTCCTTCACAAGAGATTTCACTATAATCACTAAGATTACAGATGCTCAAGCACAAAGCAAGAGACTTCAAATGCTCAAGCACAAAGCAAGAGACTTCCAATGCTCAAGCACAAACGCAAGAGACTTCTCACAAGTTTAATGATAATAAAGATATGAGAGGGACACTTGATATACTATCAGAGGTGTTTACAAAATACAACACAGTTACAAGACTTCTTAGAAAAATTATCACAAAGTTTCTAAGTGTTTGAATAGCTTCAGAATATTTGACAGAGTTTTTGCACGTTCAGAAGCGTAAGTCTTGATTATAATTCTTCATAAATCTTCTTCCTTTTATAGATGAGAAAATGGACGTTGAAGATTATAGCCGTTTGAAGAATTTTTGAGACGCTCCATTGTATTGATCAGAGTGCTAATAGCTGTTCTGATTTGCAGTGCTTAGGAGCTTTGACGTTTACTACAAAATGAGAGATTCCTTTTGGCTTTAGATATCTGAACCTCAGCTTAAGCCAAATAAGGAAATACTTGTTCCTGAAGCCTGACTTGAAAAGGACTTTTCCATGGTCAACCCTTTTTCCTTTTTGATTCCTTTGCTGAGACTAAGTCAGACACAGTCTTCAAGAAAGTTATACTCTCAGGTGTAGCCTCAAAAATATCTCTGATGAGCCTTCAGAAATATTTAGCTTCAGAATTTGATGAAGCTCAGAATTACTTGCTTCAGAATTTTGTGAGCTCAGATAAAATACGCTCAGAAGTAATTCCTCCAGAAATTCCAATGTGCTTATAGACGCAAATTTTAACTTTTAATCCTACACACTAGAGTAAATTATTAGTACTCCAATTTAACTTTAAATATATTGTTATCATCAAAATCAATTAAGGAGATACAAAACCAATTTTGTTCCAACATTTGAATGTTTGGGCTTTTGTACAATTGGGCCTCAATTTCAAAATCAATTTCAAACCAATTATGAAAAATTGGATTTGGTTTAGAATTGGTTTTTTTTTAATTGGGTTGGTGTGATTTTTTTTTAAATGGATTAGGATATTAAAATTGGATATGGTTTGGTTAGTAATTTGGTTAAGGATAACCATATTTTTTGCACACCCCTAGACATACCTTTATGCATAATTAATGTAAGGAAAATGCTAAACAATGCACCGGTGCATTAGGTGCATTGGATAAGCATATTAATATAGAATAATTTTAGCATTATTTTTGTCTCTTTATTTCCTTTTTGGGTATGCTTAACTAGGGTTTGGGTTTGCTCCATTTGTTATCTCTCCATTTATTCTCCATTTGAAGAGAGATAGACACATTCAAAATTAGTGGGACCCATTAAAAAGTGGGTCCCACTAATTTGTGAACCCACTAATTTTTAATGTGTCTATTTCTCTCCAAATGGAGAATAAATGGAGGAATAATAAATGGAGCAAACTCAAATTCGCTTAATTAGTATACCGGGTGTACTATTTAGCATGACCCTTAATGTAATTATCCAACGCCTGTTAATGTAATTATCCAATTCCATCTCTTATCGGCATTTTGACAATGAATACATGTGCGACATATCCTCTTGCAATTAATTCCATCTCTTATTTTCAAAGTGATATACATATACTAAATATAGATTATATTTGAATACCATTTTCTTGGAGTTGGGTGAACTGTCTTGAATCGAATAATAAGTGAATTTTTTTTTTTTGACGCAAAATAATGTGGTCACTATTTCCACATTGTACTTCTTTGTTGTTAGCTTGCATGTAGCGAGCTTAAACAATTAACAAAAAAGAAAGTGATGTTGCATGTTGTAGGTTACTTGATCCAAGTTTAAATAGAAGCCCAGCTAATTAATCACCATCCAAATCTCAAGTAAATATAATTGTGACTGATATTTTGTACTTCAAATTTATGTAATTTAGAATAACTATTATACACGAGATAAATTGTTGTTGATATTTTACATGTGACAAGTTTTCTAATACTAATTTTTTTTATGAACTATGCTATTTTTTACGAGGGATTTAAAAGAAGAAATATAAAATTTTACACATGAAAATATCTTTAAAAATCATGTCATTTTAATTTTCTTTTTCTATCTTCTTAGAAATCAATGGAACGTATTGTAGAACATATTTTGTTCAAGTAAGGCCGTAAAACAAATATTTGTAATTACTCATAAAAAATTCTAAAATATCTTTTATACACGAGACATGTTGTCGATGATAAGAATTTTAAAATAACTATTATACACGGGATATATATACAAATTATTTGTTAATGTCTCATTAGAAATCAATGACACAATTATACGAGTGTATAGAACAGATCATGTTCATGTAACGTCGGGAACCCAATATTTGTTACTAATATATAAAACATGGGACATCTACAAATGGGAGACATTGTTGTTCATTAAAAAAATCTAAATTATCTATTATACACAAAACAAATTGTCGCTGATATGAAGTTTATAATAACTAATATACATAGGAAAATAAAAAACATATTATCGTTAATAAATATTTTTATTTTTTGACAATGTTTTATACTTAATTTTATACACGGAATAAAATGATCAAATCTTCACATTTTTAGCAGTTGAACTACATTTGTGGACTATAAATTAATTTTAATTATAATAAAGTAAGTTAATATATTGTCATAATAAGGTAGATTTAGTTTTTTATATAAAGTTGGTGAGAGAGTAATAGTTTATGGACTAAATTGACTATTTACTCTTTTTAACCAAACACATTAACTCATTCACTCCGAAATTTGAAATATTTCAAAATTTCAAAAATATCAACACACTAAATTCAAACCTTCCACCAACTATTTTCTTTTTCAATCTTCTTAGAAATCAAGGGCATGATTGTACGTGCATGTAGAACAGATTTTGTTCAAGCACTACTAAAAAACTCGCGTTTAGCAACCGATTTAACGACCGATTTTGGTGAAAATCGGTCGCTAAATGCATTAGCAACGGATTTAGCAACCGATTAAAATCAGTAGCAAAAGCCCTGGTTGCTGATCTGTTGTGACCAAATTAGCAACTGATTTGGTAGCGACCGAATTAGCGACTGAATTTAGAGACTGAAATAGCGATCGATAACAGCGACCAAATTAGAGACTGAATTCAATAAACAGTTTAGAGACAGATTTTGCAATGCAATGTGCGACGCTATTAGCAACTGATTTAGTGACCAAAATTACTTAATTTTTAAACAAATCAGTTGCTAATTCGGTTGCTAATTTCAATTTTTTTGAAAAAAAAAAATTATAGCCCCTGTAATATATATCTATATAGGACACACATATAAACATAACAACACATTTAGTAAATTAAAGTCGTATAAATCTCTGCTTAATCAAAGATTACATAGAAAAATTACAATAGAAACAATGCAATTCAGAAATCACAATTTGGTAATATTGGAATAATAATACATACAAACATAAACTATATATATATCATCGGAGATAACTTTCTGAAGAAGATCACTGAATCTGATAATGTGATCGAAATCGATGAAAATCGTGTTTGACTCGTTAGCTCTCATCACTTCAATCTCCACTTCGTAATACAGTTCATTTCGTTAAATCAGATACAATTCTGGATCTGAAACTGATGTTTCAACACAAACAGATACAATAGTTCAGTTAATAATTCAGTTAAATCAATCCCCACAAAACAGATATTCCCCACAAAGTATATATTTAATTTTAAATTTAACATTTTATTGATGTATATACTTCAACACACAAACAGATACAATAATCCATTTATTCACCTATTTAGTCATTCCCCACAAAACCACAGAGCTAGGAAATCCCATTTATTCAACAAAATCATGTAAATCAGGGTTGTATCAAACCAAAATAACAAGCTAGTAAAAAATGAACCAAAAGTCATGTCGTGTATTTGATCATAGGAACAAGCTAGTCTAAATTGCATCAAAATTGCAACTGCAAAAGCATTCTTTACGCATCATGAAAGTGTAACTCTACTCAAATAAATGTAACTTGCAATTTAGCACTGATAACCATAGAACAAGTATAAGGTATAATATTCATATCATAGTCATATAATAATCACACCACAAACTTTAAGAAACTTTACCTACAGATTAAGTCTATCCATTACCTTCATACTTGCAAACTAAGGCTTAAGTACATCTTATTACTAATTTATGTTTTTCCTAAACATGTGAAAGAGAACTCAAACCTTTACGTTCTGTTAGCATGTAAGAATTTCAAGCTAGGGACCAGTCTAGAGTTTATAATGTGCATCATCTAGGAAAGCGAGAAACTAACACAAGAAATTGGTATTATAGGTGGTTCAATGGAAAATCTAGAAGCTGCTTGAAAGTTATATTATGCACTTGAAAGTTTAAACACATAACAAATAGAGAAACTAATACATAATAAACACAATTTATGTTTTATTTTTCTGGGGATCCACATTTACTTATGCAGCTTGTCTTGTGATGCTCAAAGTGCTTAAATGGGAAATACAGAAGCAACTTCTTTAGGATGTGGGTTAAACTTCTCACTCTTGCTTTGAGAATAGTTGAAAGGTTAATTGATATATACTTGAAAAGTTGATTGATCGTTGCAAACAGAACAATAGCATACATAAGCAAAAATGAAAAATTTGAATGACCAAGTTGGGATACTATCAGAGTTAACAGTGATTTTACCTGCATTGACAAGACCAGTTCAGCATTGCCATCAGATGCATGAATAGCTCGAGATTCTCGCAATCCTCTTCTCTCTACTCTCACGAAGTCACAATCATGTCTCTGGCCCTTGCTTCCTAGTTCCTACTGCCCCTTGTCTACAAACATTGTGACCAAAATCATAACAAAATTCTTGCACTAAACTTCACCAGCACTTGATGATAAGGAGTACAAGAACCAAAGATAACATTCGCAAGAACCAAATCAACATAATAAAGACTGCATCGAAAACATATATTATGCAGTCAAAAGGTCAATCGATCTCAGAGTTTATCCAAAAGACACATTTAACAAACACATAATCCAGCTAAGAAAACAACACCATTTAATCCTCAGGTTATAGTGGTAAATGTGATTACCTTTTTTATCAAAAGTAGCTTGTTATGAATTCCTAGCAACATTATTGTAGGCACCACCACAAATCCAATTTATACTATATTTTGCTAAACTCAAATTACACTAATTTAGCCAATTTATATCCTATTTTATTCTAACTCAATCTATTCCAATTTATTTTGCTTCCTGCAAGTCATAACAAAATGCTTTCTAAAACAATCTTTTCTTATTTCGAATTATCATTGATATACCATTCCTTGGACTTATATAAGATAAAGAACAAGAGTACTCACAAGTTTGTTAAATTCTGAATTCCAATCTAACCTGCATACTCAAAATAACCATTGTAAGCATAACTTCATTAAGAAAACAACCAATTTAAATCTAAGGCTACCTTTCATAATATGGATATTCTTCAGATAATCATAGGCTTTCCTAATTTAAAGTCTAAACTCTCATCTTCTTCTTTTTTTTTCTTTTCAAAAGAAACGTCTTAATGGATGAATTGTTATTCATCGATCAATCCAACATATACATTCATAAACAGAGGTAATATTGATTCTCACCAACCTATTATAAAAAAAGCTAAACAAGTTGTAGTTACATCAAAGTTTCTGTTTAGATATTACCTCAAGTGATGGCTTTACATACACACATATTTAGAATCTTCAACTATTATATACATATTGGCTCTTTCAAGCACAAGGTGCTAGGTTTGTTTGATAGAAATATAAATATTTTGTTCATGTCAAACATGATTGATTGTGTCTAAAGCTCAATTTGACTAAAATTGATACCAGACTAGTATAAACTATTATATTTTTCTAACTCATCTCTAACCCCTCAACAAGCACACACTTGCACACTAAGAACATAATCAGATAAGAAAACAGAACAGAACATAAACTATAAACTATTATACTTTTCTAACTCATCTCTATTTCCAAACTAAACATAAGAGAAACAGAATCAGAAATTACAGAAATTTTAAAACATAAACAGAACAGAAACAAAATCAGCACCTTAGAACATAAACAAAACAAAATCAATGAGAAATTGCAGAAATTTTAGAACATGAATAGAACGAAATCAGTACCTTAGGGTTCAGTGAGCCTTGAATTTTTCAATTTGTGACGAGAAAGCGCTTCAATTCGTGAGATTCTCAGTGAGAGGGAAAGAGAGAGATGAACGAGTGACAGTGATGAGCGATCGAGTGACAGTGAGGGAGTTCGGTGATGGCCATGGAGGCTAGGGTTTGTGATCAGGTACGAGAAAGAGAGAGAGAGAGTGAGAGTTCGAGAGTAGGTAGCACTGAGGAGAGTTCAGATCGAGAGTTCGAGAGAGGTGATGGAGAGTTCGAGTGAGGGTGAGAGCGATGAAGTTATCCCTCTTCTTCTTTCTATTTTGCAAAAATCTCTCAAGAAACTATAAGAAAAGAGAAGACTAAAGCGTATATAAATAAATAAAAGAATAAAAGAATTTACAAATATTTGATTAATTTTTTTTAGTGATTTGTTAAAAAAATTTGCGACGGATTTGTTGAACGCTAATTATCAGTCTCTAATTCAATCTCTATAGCGACCGATTTAATGGTTGCTAATTATCAGTCTCTAATTCGGTCTCTATAATTAAGTAGTGACCGATATAGCAACCAATTTTTTTTTACTTTGACGCTCAAAAAATCGGTCTCTAAATCGGTTGCTAAAAGTGAATTTTCTAGTAGTAAAGTAAGGTCGTAAAACAAATATTTATAGTTACTCATAAAAAATTCTAAAATATCTTTTATACACGGGACATGCTGTCAATGATAAGAATTTTAAAATAACTGTTATAAACGGGACATTTATACAAATTATTTGTTAATGTCTCATTAGAAATCAAGCACACAATTATATAGAGCTGTCAAAAGGGGCCGGCCCGGCCTGCCTCGGCCCGGGGGCCATAACATATAAAGGGGCTTTAGTGGGCCGACCCAATAAGCCTCATGGCCCGGCCCATTAAGCCCAGCCCGATAAGCAAAGGCCTACATGGCCCGATGGGCCGGCCCGACAAACTTTCATATTTTTTTTGACATATTTTTTTTTTACAAAATAAATTCAATGGATAATAAAATTACATATGTATCACACACAAATTAATAACCATAAAAAAGTGGATGTCATGATTTCACGAGATAATAAATACTACAAAATATTCACGCAAAAGTCACAAATATGTCGATGATGATTCATAAAGTGCACCTTCAAAGCTAATAAATTTCAAGCTTACATCACCAACTAAACTTTTAACCTAACAATTCAAAATACATAAAGTAAATTATAAATTAAGCAACTTCTCGGCCTAAGTCTCTTCTTGAACACTTGATTTTTCATATAATTGTATCTCTTCTACTTCGGGTATATCTGCAATTCATAATACACGATAACTTGATTAGTCAACAACTAAGAAGCAAATACAAATCGCAAATAATACAAAAGGGTTATTAATTAAACTTACCAGAAGGTCCAATTTCTTTAAAATCATGCAACCAATTACGTGTACAAATGAGAGTTTGCACAGTTTTAGGGAGTAAGCAATTCCTATACTTATTTAAGATACGACCTCCGATACTAAAAGAAGATTCAGAAGCCACTGTTGTGATTGGAATGCTTAAGATGTCACACGCCATTATTGCAAGTTGAGGAAATCGAACACCATTTGACTTCCAATATTGAAGAATATCCACATCATCATCCAGAAGACACTTTTCATCCAAGTATATATTTCAAGTTCAGACTTACCATCATTTGAGATCTTTTGTATCTTTTCTTGACGGTATTCCTAGAATTTAAACATACAAAAATTATTCAAATTAAACTTGAATGGAATATAATCAACCTCATTCATGTAAACAAAAAAAATGTAAGCAGTACTAAGAGGGCAACACAACAATTGTTTGACAACAATAGTAGAAATAAGTACAATAGTAGAGTTAACTTATATTAACTTATTTTAACTTTTCTAAGGGGAACATATTAATATATGAATGACAGCAGTACAATAATTATTTGACACATTTATTACTATTTAGACTTTAATTATAGAATTATCAAATTTACTATTATTTAAACTTTTATTATTTGACTTACAACAATAGAAATAAGTACTTTCATAAGGATTTGTAACAATTTATAAACCTTACCTTCAAAAACGACGTCTTCTTCAATGGTTGATCAACTGATTGAGATTGAGTGTTTCTTGATGAACTATCTAAAGATGAGCTTGCTGGAACTGTGTCTTTTTTATATGCATCAAAGAGATCTTGCAAACCATCCTTCACTTTTTTAATCTTGTCTTCATAATTATTTGAGTAAAGTTTCTTAAAGCAAAACTTCAAAAAGTCCAACTTTGATGTTGGATCAAGAACATTTCCAAGTGAAAGAGTAATCGAATATTCACTCCAATACTTGTCAAACTTCTCCTTCATCCTCTTGGTCATATCTTTGATCACTTCATCTTCACTAATCAAATTTTTATTCAAATCCATCTCTATAAGTGCAACTTGCATGAAGTATAAGTTTGAGGTTGTGTAAGATGACCCAGAAATTAAACATGTAATATTATAAAATGGAGCCAAGATATTACAAATGGTTTCTGCTTTTTCCCACTCCTCAGTGCTTGGACAAATGTTGTAGTTCTTATCTTCATAACTCAAGCTAATGAATGCACGTCGATACCTAATAGCACTTTCAAGCATCATATATGTGGCATTCCATCTAGTGCAAACATCCAACCTTAAGAATCCACCTCCTACATTATCTAGTTGCACATCTTGAATGCATTTTCTAAACACCCTCAATCTCCCCTCTGAGGCCTTCACATATTTGACACTCTCTCTGATTTTATGCAAAGCATCACCCGCCGCCTTCAAACCATCTTGAACAATTAGATTCAAGATGTGGGCGCAACAACGGACATGAAAATATTTACCTTTACATAACAACGCATCTTGCAAATTAAGCCTTTGTTTCAAAAAATTTATCATGCTATCATTTGAAGATGCATTGTCCAATGTGAGTGAAAATATTTTACGGTCTATTTCCCAATCCTTAAGAGCACCAAACAATTTTCCAGATAATTCGTACCCTGTATGTACATTATCCAAGTGACAAAATGAAAGTAATTTACTATTTAACTTCCAATCTCGATCAACATAATGAGCAGTGACAGTCATATAACCTTGCGTTGTTACAGCTGTCCATACATCAGAAGTTAGACAAACTCTACCTGGAATGGATGCTAAAACACTCTTTAGTCTTTCCTTTTCACTTGAAAACACACTCATGCAATCAGTTTTTGCAGTGTTTCTACAAATGGGAACAAAATCAGGATTCAATATCTTGTTTGTAGCCAAAACATCATCATACTCAGCGTAGCTAAATGGAAGATCATGTCGTATGATGCTTCTAGCAAGTGAATCTATGTAAGCCTTATCATCAAATTGAAACTTCTTCAATAATGTTTCTTTGTCATCCAACATGTGTCCCTCATCATCTTCATCATTGTTTGGAATTTTAGGACAAGCAATAATATGGCGCTTTAAGTGACCAGTGCCTGCACCACATGAATACATACCCTGACAACCATTACATGTACATTTTTCTCCCCCGTCAACTTTACCAATCCTTGTAAAATGTTTCCAAACAGAAGATCTCCTTGACCTTTTTTTATTTGTATTTTTTGCAACATAGTCTCCCTTAACCATGACTACATTACAAAGTACAAACACATTAAAATTAAATTGATCATTAAAATAATATTATAAAAGGTAAGCACAAGAATTACTTATAAGTTATACACAAGAAAGATACAAGAGACAATCAAATGTTAAGGATTATCTAAGATGACAATATCAGACATATATAAATCAATTGTCATGTTTGTTTCTTTCTATCTTGTTGGCTTATACACTGAACCGAACATAACAATATCACTATATCAGACATCTATAAATCATGGTCAATTTACATTGGACGTATAACATTTTGTATATAAGATTATCAAATTTTATGTCGGTCATACTGTTCACATAATGAAGCAATCAACAACATACTTGAAACTCTTATATGGGCATAATTTAAAACAAACATAACAACACATATATACCTAAATAAATAGTGAACTAGTAACAAGTATTGGTGCAACTCATAATATTAATATACATATGTGCTAATAAATTAAAGCCAACTTAATCACTACATTGTAACTATATGAATGAACAAAACCACAAAGTATTAATACATTACCTCTAGTACTCGAAGGTTGTTATATTATGTTACTTTTATTTCGTGACCAATTATAATTTGAATAATTTTTTCTTATACTTTTCTATTTATAATGATTAATTAAAATGTTATTAGTTTTTTTCAAATAAAGATAATCATAACAAACTTGGTTTAATCTTAAAAAAAAAAAAATTTGGTTTATTAATTATCTCCTAACTAACAAATCTTATCTTTTGTTACTTAATTATCTAAAGATTTAATGGTAACTAAAACTCCTTATTTTTAGCTAAAATTATTTTTAGAATTTTTTTCAAAATATTTTTTTTAACTCTTTAAGGGGCCGGCCCAAAAGCCCGTGGGGCCGGCCCATAACGGCCCATTAAAAATATAGGCCCGAGGGGCCGGCCCGATAAGGCCCGATCACCTTTTTTTAAAAGCCCGGCCCGTGTAAAACTATAGGGCTAATGGGCCGGCCCGATAGTCCGACCCATTTTTACAGCTCTACAATTATACGACTGTATAGAACAGATCATGTTCATGTAACGTCGTGAAACCAATATTTTTTACTAATATATGAAATATGGGACATCTACGCATGAGAGACATTGTTGTTCATAGAGAAAATCTAAATTATCTATATAAAAAACAAATTATCAGGAATAAATATTTTAAAATTAAAATATTTTTATTTTTTGAGAATGTTTTATACTTAATTGGGTAAATAGGTGTTTACCCCCGGTATTATAGACAAGTTTTGTTTTTCCCCCTGTAATTTTTTTTGTTGTGATTTGCCCCTTGCAAAGTAAATTTTTATGGTTTCCCCCTTTGAGTGCAAGGAATTTGCACTTTTTAAATCGGTTGAACAGATTAACCGATTTAAAAAACAAGGGGCGAGTCCAAAAAATTCAACAATACAGGGGGCGAGTCAGGAAAAAAAATTTACAGGGGGGAAAAACAAAATTTGCCTATATTACCAGGGGGATATAAGCCTATTTACCCTACTTAATTTTATACACGAGATAAAATGATCAAATCTTGACTTTTTTAGCAGTTGAACTACATTTGTGGACTATAAATTAATTTTAATTATAATAAAGTAAGTTAATATACTATCATAATAAAGTAGATTTATTTTTTATACATTCAAAATAAATTGTTGCTAATAAAAAAATTAAAATCACCTATTATACACGGGAAACAAAGTACTTACCGATGAAAAACTTAAATCAACTATTATATACGGGGAATAAGTTGTTGTTGATAAAAAAAAAAAATTAATTAACTATTATGCAAAAGAAACAAGTTGCTGACGATGAAATTTTATAATTAACTATTATCTATCGTGAATAAGTTGTTGTTGATAAAAAGTTTAAACGATACGGGAAACACATTTTTGATGTTGATAAAAAATTTATATTAACTATTATACATGAGGAAAAAGTTTCTATCGTTCAATATTTTACATTTTTACGTCACAATTGTTGATAAAAATTTTAAATTAATTCTCAAACACTGGATAAGCTGATAAAATTTTAAATTAACTAATATACACTGACAAAATACATTTCTTAAAATTTTATCTTTATCAAACCTTTTATGTATTATCACCAATGACAATGACCATATTTAATTATGAATAATATTATGTTCCTGTAATCCAGTCATTATAATTTATGTCCGTTTATTTAATTCATTTTAGGGCATCTTTTTTAATTTTATTGTCTATCCTAAATAAAATTGATTATATACAGTTAATCTCATTAAACCAAATCTTTTTAAAACTTGTATCACATTATTGACGAACCAATGCCCCCACAAAATAAGGCGCGTCCCGTGCGTACGCACGGGTATGTAGCTAGTTTTTTCAAAGTGATATACATATACTAAATATAGATTATATTTGAATTCCATTTTCTTGGAGTTGGTGAACTGTTTTTGACGCAAAATAATGTGGTCACTATTTCCACATTGTACTTCTTTGTTGTTAGCTTGCATGTAGCGAGCATAAACAATTAATAAAAAAGAAAGTGATGTTGCATGTTTGTAGGTTACTTGATCCAAGTTTAAATAGAAGCCCACCTAATTAATCACCATCCAAAACTCAAGTAAATATAATTGTGACTGATATTTTGTACTTCAAATTTATGTAATTTAATTAAACTTGTATTTTTATAAGTAACTATCTCTCACCTTTGGTGTGTGACTGATTTGGTTGGTGAATTGGGCAACAAAGAGCATATAAGATTGTTTGCATTAGGAACAAAAGGACTCTCTTTTGATGGATTGTGCATCACCCCCTGTTAAAATTGGAAGAATAAAACAAAATTATGGATATGCCATTCCTCATAAGTTAATTATCACTATCACTATGGTTCTAAATCTAAGAAAAATTTGAAAAAACAAAATTTAATGTACTTATTTAAAAATTTGGTTCGGCTTTTAGTGTTTTTCAAAAATGAATCCGAACCAAACTCGTCGGTTGGGTTCGAATACTTTAATCAGTTTTTACCGCACATTTTTTGTATGTATTTCATGCTATTATTTATTTTCCGATATACTCTTTTCTCATAAGTTCATCAAATACAAAATTGAGTTCATCAAATAAGTTCATCAGATACAAAATACAATTATTTTCCTATAAATTTATCAAATATAAAATACAATTTTTTTCACATAAGTTCATCTAATAAATTTCCATTTATATAAGAAACACACGTACTAATTTGTAGTTTAATTATATAATCATAACATGTTTAAACCATTGTAAAAAAAAAGACCAAAATTAATAATCGGCTTTTTATCTGAACCATAAAAGTCGGTTTTTTTTCGATTTGAATTAATTTGGATCGTCGGTTTAATTAGATTTTTCTGATCTGCTTTACTGCTTACACCCCTAGTCATACCCCTTATGCATGGTTAATGTAATTGTCCAAACGCCTATTAATGTAATTATCCAATTCCATCTCTTATTGGCATTTTGAGAATGAATACATGTGCGACGTCATTCTCTTGCAATTAATTCCTTCTCTTATTGGCATTTTGAGAATGAATACATGTGCGACATCATTCTCTTGCAATTAATTCCATCTCTTTTTTTCAATCTGATACTAAATATAGAGTATATTCGAATACCATTTTCTTGGAGTTGGTGAACGTCTTTTTTCTTCTTTTTTTTTACGCAAATTAATGCGGTCACTATTTCCACATTGTACTTCTTTATTATTAGCTTGCATGTAGCGAGCATAAACAATCTTTCGATATACTAAAAGAAAGACATTGAAACCCTAATTCCCTACATCATGCATGATGTCATGCTTACATCATATTCATCCAATCCTAGCCTGCCATCTTGATTCAATTAATTGTTGACACATTGCATCTTCACTCCTCTGCCTCTCTTTCCCTTAATTACATACCACCTTCATTTGCACCAATAGGATCTCTTTGCATCTCTCTCACACACAAGAAGAATCAGAAACAATTGTTGGAACATGATGAACATTAGATGCAAACTTGGTATGAATATAAACACAAGTTTTGGAACAAGTAAGTGTGAATTGAAAAAAGGCTCTTTGAACATCACATAAGATCGAACACACCCTTGATAGTGTTTATATATTGGAAGTTGCTCCTTGGTTGCAATTTACCTTTGAATCGAACGGAAAAAACAGGTTCTCCCCTGTCTCCTGCGCTGGGCGCAGGACAAGCTGCGCTGGGCGCAATTCAGTGATGAAATCACTGATTTGCTTCTGTCGCCTGCGCTGGGCGCAGGACCTTCTGTGCGGGGCGCAATAATGATGCTGAATCACAGAATCGCTTCTGTCGGCTGCGCTGGGCGCAGGGCGATATACTTCAGCTGAATTTTTCTGTTTCGTTTGAAAGATACGCACATGTTAATTGTGTACGGGGACCAAGTCAGGAGGAAAAAACTGTTTTTCCTATTATTGTGAACCACTTCCCACGTTTTGATCCCATTATATTTTCCCCACTTCTCTCCTTAAAATAAAAGTATCGTACTATTATTTTTCATAACTCTTGGTTTTCTGAATTCTGAAAATCACTCCATAGTTTCTCCTCTCTCTTTGTTTTTTCTTCGAAAAATTATTAAACACTTTTTTGTTGTTTCTTGACTGGTTTTTATAAACCATATCAGAACTGATAATTGCTTATCAGTTATAGAATTGATTCAGCGAATCAATTAGAAAGGTGTAATTCGGTCTGAATTCTAAAGTGCATAGAATTCGATATAAATTTGGAGAAGGCTGTTTTACCCTGGGGACTTCGTGGTTGATAGTCTACCCTGCACAAACTTTTGGGTAGTGCCGCGAAACGTCTTAAAGAGAGCGTATCGTTCCGCGACTCGGCCAATAATCTCTTTTCGATAGTAACTTTTTAAACTGTTTTTCAAAACCGTTTTCAACAACAATTGATTCTTCTTCTCACTCTCTCTTCTTCTCTCATCTTCTGACTCCCTCTCTCTCTTTCTCTCCTCAAACCAAATCCACCAATTTCTCTCTCTTTCTCTCCTCAAACCAAATCCACCAATTTCTGTTCAATTTCTTTTCTTTTTTGTTTCTGTTCGAAATTGTTTTGCTATTGTTTCTGTTTAAACAATTCGATACTATTTTTGTTTAAACAATCGCGCTTCGATGCTGTTTATGTTTAAACAATCGTTTGAAATTCGTTGAAACATAATCGGAATTGTTTCGAAACTGTTTCTGTTTAAACAATTCGTTTATGTTTAAACATATTATCTGATTTATAATTTTCTGTTATTTCTATTTGGGTTGCAGGATGTGTGAGCAATTTTTTTGTGATTTCTGAGTATCAGGTAATTTAACATTTGCATGCATGTTTCGATTATTAATTTGCTTTTTTGATTTCAATAGAATTATGATGCATGAGTTTATGAACTGCATGTGATATGTATTTGATTTCAGTTTCAAAATTAAAACTTTTAGGTTTGATTTTTGAGTTTTATGTTTTTTTTTTTCTCGCATGCATGTGTGTTTTATTTCTGTTTAAGCATTTTAATTTTATGACTGATTTTTTACTTTCATGTTGTTTTTATTTTGGGTGCAGGAGATTTGATTTCTGGGTTTATCACTTACTGGGTGAACGATTTTCTTCATTTTGATCTTTTTTAAGTTTTATCAATCAATTTCAGATTCCAATTTAGGGTTTGCATGCACATTTTGATTTTAAGCATGTTTTGATTTTAATCAAATTCATACTCTAAATTAACATTTGCATGCATGTTTCCATTATTATTATTATTATTATCAATTTCAACCTATTGTTTCTATTTTTATTGCAGGAGGTGTGGGGAGCTTTTGTTTGATTTCTGGGTTTGTCGGTTTTTGGGTGAGCAATTTTTTTGATTTTGATCTCTTTTTAGTTTTGTCAATTTCAAGTTCCAATTTTAGACTTTGCATGCATGTTTTGATTATTATCAAATCCCGATTCTAAGTCACCAATTGCATGCATGTTTTGATTATAATCAAATTCTTACTCCAAATTAATATTTGCATGCATGTTTCCATTATTATCAATTTCAGAGTGACTTTAAACTTTTTCTGTCGTTTCTATTTTGATTGCAGGATATGAGCAGTTTTTTTTTTCTTTATTTTTATCTATTTTTGGTTTTTATTTTGGTGGCAGGATGTGGGAGCAACCTGAAACTAATGGTGTGATAATTTTTAAGCATCAGCATGATGAACAAGAACTTCAAGTGATCTCAGAGGATTGTGATACCAAAAAGGTATGCAATTGATTCTTTTTTTTATGAAAAATGAGTTTTTTTAATGTTGTTTGTAGTTATGATTGTGGAAGATTTGATTTTCTTTTTTGATGAAAAATGGGTTATTTATTTATGGTGTTTTGGTTGATTGTTTGATTGAATTTGTGATTTGTTCTTATTTTGTGTCTTACATGGAGATTAACAGAGGGAAATTTGGTTTTTTGATAGAAAAATGTTTCTTTTTAATTTTATTTATGTTGTCAAAAATTGATATGTGAATTTTGATAGAAAAGAGATCTGGTATTTCACTACTAGTGTAAAAATTTGACTTTCGATTAAATGAATTTTATGTTAGTAAATTTACTCAATTACTTGATTTGATCTGTGATCCATTTTTTTCTTATATTGATTTATGTTTGTGAATTTGTGCAGCTAGAAAACTTTCAAGGCATAACAATGTTTCTTGGAGAGGAAACTCAGGTTTACTTTTTTTTTTTTGGAGTGAAAAAATAACTATTGGTTTTGTGATATTTCTAACATAATTGGAACTGAGTCTGTAATGTTTTTTGTTTTTCTCTTTATTTCATGTTGCAAAGAACCCTAAATCCCTTTCTAATTAAAAATGTCAAATTTTATTTATTTGATTTTTTCCCTTCATTGGTTGAAATCATGGGACAATTGGAAATGTTGCAAATGGAGGTAATTTCAAATCTTACTTATCTATGTCGATTTACAATTGTTCTTATTGATTAGATTTTTGTGAATTTTTTGTGCTCTCACATCTATGTTATTGCTTTGTAATTTGTTGTGTTCCAGGGTGATACTAAGGGATTAAACACTGATGTTTTTATGTGTTGTCATCTCAGGGTGTTGCATGTTATACCTCTTAGTATTGGTAACCAGGTACATGTACTTTCATTTGGTGTTTTGCTTTCTATTCCTGACAATCTTTTTTGTAGTTCTTCTGAGATTGGTTGCATCATAAGGCTAAAACAACTTGGTCAGAGTGACTTAATTGAAGCAACAGTGCTAAAGTAATTAAGTCTAAACCACTTGTACATATTGAAGATGTGCAGATGCAACATGTTGAACAAGATGTCCTAGACATCTTGTCACTGAGTTTAGAGCATGCATAGGCAGCATGTCGAACAAGATGTCCAGAGACATGTGGGTAGGACATCTTGACCCAGTTCAGCTTAAAAGATAATGCTTATCCATTAAGCACGCGTGTTTGTTTTAATTTGAATAAAACGCGAATCTTTTAGTAACAAGCTGAGATTAGGATTGATGATGAAGTTTGTTATTAATCTTATGTGTTAGATACGATTGGATTCGTATTTAATTAGTGGATAGAGATTAATTCTTTATCTTTGTGGAGTTTGTTTTAAAACAAATTTGTTTGAAAACTAATTCTTATTTGAGTGCATCTGAAAGACTGAAGACTATCTGAAGAATTGCACGCCTATATAAAGGACTCAACATAGAGCTTAAAACTCAACCCACAATAACTGAAGATTGTGAGTCCAAAGTTTTGTACCCACTGTGCAAAACACTTAGTAGCTCTTAGTATTGTTCTTGATACTTTGAATCTTTGAGTCGTTGAATGTTGTCATTCAACTTTGTCTTTTAAACTGTAAAGTTTAAAGTTGTTTCGCCACTTGGGATTAGTGATTAGAGGGAGTTGGGTAGGTTCTCTCATATTCAGGGGGAGTTAGCCCTTGAGTAGAAGATTACTAGGATTAAGAAAAGGCGTACATGCCAAAAGGTGATTGGTAGTGTTGTAAGACTAAGTAATAATTCGGAGTAGTAGTGTTCACTTCCTGGATTGGTATCCTTCAGAGTAGGGCTGTTTAGCGCCGAACTGGGTTAACAAATTACTGGTGTTGTTTATTGCTTTTGTTTACTTCAGTATTGCAATAACGTGTGATCCTCATAACCAGTTGTCTATGACATTTGGACTACTGACACATTGTGTAAGACATATGTCCTGCCAGAGAACAGAATTTCAATTGGCATCAGAGCAGACACCCTAACCTGCTGGTGAGCTCCAGGGAGACAAAATCTTGTTCAAGATGGACAGGAATGGAGGATCAATAAACAGACCACCAGTTCTGAATGGATCAAACTATGACTATTGGAAAGCAAGAATGATTGCCTTCATCAAGTCCATGGATCAAAAAGCATGGAGGGCAATTATCACAGGTTGGAATCACCCAATAGTCTCTGCAGAAGATGGCTCTTCAACATTAAAAGGTGAAGGAGAGTGGACCACAGAAGAGGAAACTTAGGCCAATGGCAACTATAAAGCACTAAATGCTATCATCAATGGTGTTGATGAAAATATATTCAAACTAATCAACACCTGTACAGAAGCAAAGCAAGCCTGGGAAATCCTTCAAACTGCTCATGAAGGAACCTCCAAGGTCAAGATGTCAAAACTGCAGCTCCTCTCCACAAAATTTGAAAATCTTAAAATGGAGGATGATGAGACTATATCAGATTTCAATAATATGATTCGAGATATAGCCAACTCATCGTTTGCTATGGGAGAGAAAATACCTGAAGAAAAGTTGACAAGAAAAATCCCTAGCTCACTACCTAAGAGATTCAACATGAAGGTAACTGCAATTGAAGAATCTCAAGACTTGAAAACAATGAAGATGGATGAACTCATTGGATCACTACAAGCCTTTGAGATGGCGTTCAATGACAGATCAGAAAAGAAAATAAAAAACAAAGCTTTTCTGTTTAAAGAAGAATCAGACGAAGACAACCTATCTAGAGCCATAGCACTTATAAGCAACGACTTCAACAGGTCTTTGGCAAAGCTAGGAAAGAACAAGAAGTCAGATGTCCCAGTCATCCGGTCCGACATCAAGCCTCAGAGGAAAAACAATGATCAATGCAAGACATGTCAAGAAAATAGATGTTCTGAGTGCAAAGGATATGGACACAACGTACATGAATGTCCTAATCATCTGGAAAAACAACAGAATGGTATGAGTAGCACTCTGTCTAAAGAACCTGACACAGAAATCAATCTTGCATTCACCAGTAAAGGCATAACAAAAGAGGATCCTTCAGAAAATTTCTCACCATGGAACAAGGAAGAAGAAACAGGTGTGATACTACAACAGAGAAGATTCATAGATTCTATTCTTCATGAAGGACTAATCAATTATGATATCAAGGAACAAATCTCTCTGCTAAATACAAAACTCACAGAGATTGCTCTATCAATAAAAATTCATAGCAACAGTTCAAAATCATCAAGGAAGCAGAGAAAAAAGCACATGTCGAACCACATGTCCCACCATTCAGATCAGAACCAAAGATCAACTGAAGACAAGATTCAATCCAAAAGCAGAAAGAAGATTTGTCATCACTGTGGGAAAGAAGGACACATAAGGACTTTTTGTTTTGAGCTATATGGCTTCCCCAGGTTTCATGAACAATTTTGGAACAGACACATAGCTAGAAGACAAGCAAAGAACTCCCTAAGCAAGCTTACTTGTCTAACATCACTCAGAGTAACCTCCAAAGATGATTGATACTTCGATAGTGGATGCTCAAAGCACATGACTGGAGAAAAGGCCTATCTTCAAGAAATAAAAAATTATTCCAACAGCTATGTCACTTTCGGGGATGGAGCTAAAGGAAAAATAAAGGGGATATGAAAGCTGAATGGACCTGAATTACCAAGTCTTGATAATGTTCTCCTAGTTGAAGGACTTGCAGCTAACTTAATAAGCATAACTCAGCTATGTGACCAAGGACTAAGAGTCAGCTTCAACAACTCTGAATGTATTGTAACCAATAAAGATGAAGAAGTTATGAAAGGGTCAAGGTCCAAGGATAAATGTTATCTATGACAGTATCAACACAAGAGTCAGAACGTCTCATGCATGATAACTAAGGAAGATGAGACTAAGCTATGGCATCAAAAGTTGGGACATCTCAATCTCAAAAGTATGAGAAAACTCATCATAGAAGAAGCAGTCAGAGGATTGCCTAAACTCAAGATAGAGGAAGGCAAAATATGTGGAGAGTGCCAGATTGGGAAGCAAACCAAGATGTCACACAAGAAGGTTCAACATACGGTCACCACAAGAAACCTAGAGCTGCTTCATATGGATCTTATGGGACCCATGCAAGTTGAAAGCTTGAATGGTAAAAGATATGTTCTAGTATGCGTGGATGACTACTCAAGATACACATGGGTCAGATTTATCAAAGAAAAATCTGAAGCTTTTGATGTGTTCAAGGAAATGTGCTATCTCATTGAGAAAGAACAGGGAAGTGAAGTAATCAGAATAAGAAGTGATCACGGGAAAGAATTCGAAAACTCAAAATTTTCAGAATTCTGTGCCACCAAAGGCATAGAACAAGAGTTCTCAGCTCCTATCACACCACAACAAAATGGAGTGGTGGAAAGGAAAAATAGAACCTTGCAAGAATGCACTAGAGCCATCCTGCACGCCCAAAAACTACCCTATCACTTCTAGGCTGAAGCTATGCACACTGCGTGTCACATACACAACAGAGTGACTCTAAGAAAAGGGACAAAAGCAACCCAGTATGAATTATGAAAAGGAAGAAAACCAACAATCACGTATTTCCATGTATTTGGTATTGTGTGCTATGTCCTAGTTGATCGAGAGCAGAGAAGAAAATTGGATCCCAAAAGTGATGAAGGCATCTTCATGGGATATTCAGCAAACAGTAGAGCATACAGAGTATACAACAAACGCACCAAGACAATTATAGAATCCATCAATGTCGTGTTCAATGATACTCCTGAAGAACCACTCACTGTAGAAGAAGAAGAAGATGATGATTCTCCTCAGCCATCAAGTGATCAACCAAATGTCCCGGACATCATGCCAGACAGTCCAACAACTGAGCCAAGTACTATATCTCCTAGGTTCAAGGCATCACCCACAAGACTTCTGAAGATGCATCCAGTTGATAACATCATAGGAAATCCAAATGAAGGAGTCATCACCAGATCCAGAGATCAAATAGCTAACTCATGCTTCATATCCTCAATTGAACCTAAAAATATCAAAGAGACACTTGTCATACCCCATTTTTTGACCTACATTTTTTGCATTCATCGGCCATGTTTTTGTTCGAAATAATCGATACACTTTTCAAAGATAGTTCGACGGAGATGTATTTTAAAATGCTCGTCGTATCTTGATTTTGTCACGACTTTTCCCTCCGCATTTAATTTGTGCTAATTTAATTTCTTTTTATAAATAATAGAATCTTTTTTTATTAAAAATATTATTATTGTGTTAATTTGTTTCCTTTTTTATTTCTTCATAATATTCAAAAATAAGTCAATCTAGTTTTTAATTGTATCATTGAATAAAATCCCAAAAAATGTTAATTAGTTATTCTTTCCTTTTATAAATTTTATCATTATTGTTTTCATTTTTTATATTTATTGCTAATAAATGCCATTTATTTACTATTATTACTAACATTATTATTATTATTATTATTATTATTATTATTATTATTATTATTATTATTATTATTATTATTATTATTATTATTATTATTATTATTATTATTATTATTATTATTATCATTTAAAAATTAAAACCAAAAAAATAAAACAAGAGAATGCAGCGTGAGGCTGCATCTCCCCACACCTTTTCATTCTTTCTTTTTTTTAATTGTTATATTATTATTATTAGTATTATTATTATTTTTAATTAGAAATTCAAAAAAAAGGCTGTTTCCTTTACAGATTCTTTGTCCAGATTTTCTGTTCATCTTTTCCAGATTTCCTGGAAACAACAAGTTTAACCAGTCCAAAGCTTCAATCCACTGTACAATTAAACCCTAATTTTTTGGTTATATAACAGAGCAAAAATCAGAACAAAGGGGATCCAATTTTTCTCACAGCCGCAGCACATCACAATTCCAAACCCTAAATTTTTTCTCAAATCCAAACATAACAAAAATAAAAAAACCACTGTAACAACAAACACAATTAAAACTCAGAAATCTTTCAACCCAACTCAGAAGCAACATTCAACATAAAACTCAGAATCTTAATCCTAACAACTCACACACCCAGAATCGTATCAACACACACAAACTCGCACAAACAGAAACAAAAATCGAAATCGAGAAAGAAGAAGAGACGATTCAGAATCAAACTGAAAAAAAAAAAAAAACAAAATCGTACCAACACTTTCCATCTCCGATTTGTTGTCATTGGTAAGGTTTTTGGGGTTTTAGATTTTAGAAACGGATTTAAGAGGAAAAAGGAAGCTTTTTTTGTGAAAAAGTTTCGATTTTGGATTAAAATAGGACTCCGGCGACCACCGCGCCGGTTTCTGGGTTTTAAAAAATGATGAATGATGAACAGATAGAGAGAAATCAGAGAGAAAGAAGAGAAGAGAGAGCTGTTTTGTTATAAATGAAAATTTTGTGAGAGTTGGGGTATATATACCGCTTTGATCCCACGCGCCCGCGTCCACGACTTTTCCATGCACCTGCTCGCTTTGAGCCTCTTGATCATGGTCAAACACCCCAGATCTCATTATGCTGAGATCAAATCAGGGACGTCTGATTAGATCAGACGGTCCCTGATTCAGCCCATATTCTGGACAAAAATACCAAGGCCCAGTTGAACAAAAAAATCCTCACAGCCCAGATTGCTATCTGCACCCCTATTTTTTCTGTTTGTGCCCCCTTTGCGCGCGTTTTTTTTAATATTTTTTTCTCATATTTTATTCGCTTATGTATTTTTTCCGTATATTATGATTTTATTTGTGTATTATTTTATGTAATATATTTGTGTAAAATATTTTAGATGTATGTATTTATTTATCTATGCAATGTTTTTTTTGTTTATATCTCACATACGAAAAATCCAAAAATATGTAATGTATATATTTATTTTTGCATCTATTTATTATTTAGTGCTCATACCAAAAATACAAAAATATGCTTGTTATGTTATTTCTAACATCGAAACAAAAATATTTATTGTTACTTTTATTTATTTATGTCTCATATATCAAAAAATCCAAAAATATGCAATGTTGTTTATGTTATTCTTAATGTCAAAAAATATCAAAATATATGTATTGTCTTTTATTTTATCATAAGTTAGAATATTATTGTTGTTAGTTATGTTTCCAAGTCCAAGGGAATAGACGATCGTTCGATTAATTCGTTGTTGCTCTTAAACTTTAAAATAAAAATTTGGCTTTTAATATAATAAAAAGAATGAAAAATGGGTGGTTTGCCGTATAGCTCTCTCGCTCCTCGGTTATCTCGATTCTTGCTATTTTAGCTTGTGGTTCGAATAGCCGTCATTCTCAAAAAATTTAATTCTTAAAAAAAATAAAACAAAAACACAAAAAAATTAAAACTCTTTTAAAAAATAATAACCTTTTCATAATAAAACTCGATTCTCGTTGAGAAACTTTTTTCAAACTATTTTTCTTAATAAATGCTTCAAGACACTTAAGCATATTTAAACACTTTAAAAAAAAAACTAAAAAATACAAAATCAAATTCAAACACTTTTTGCCATTTGGCTTTTTCAATTTAAAACTTTTTTCTCAAAGAGTTTAGACATGAGTCATCTCTAGTCGAGAATTTCAATATTCCCCACAACATATGGCAGAAAAGGAAGATCAACTTTTCAGTATGTTCGTGGCGGATAAAAGGAGTTTAAAACTTAATATGACAACTCGTCTCTTCTCCTAAAATCAATCAATCAACTCTTTTCAATTTTTACCCCGAACTACGGGATTTTGATCCTTCAAGGGTACGTAGTGCAAAAGACCTTGTGTCTTCCCAAATCAAAATTAATAAAACTTTTTCTTTTTCTTTTTTTAATAAATTAACAAAAACTATTTTCTTTTCTTATCTCAATAATTAATTTACAACCAAACAATTTCACAAGCAAATAATATAAGTGAGCAAACTTTTAGCACAAAAATAAATATTTACAAAAGGATACCGTAGAGTACTACGGATACTTAAGGTGCTAATATCTTCCTTTCGTATAACCAACCCCCGAACCTTAAATCTCTAAATTTTAATTGGGTTTATTCGATCTTTTTCCCTTCCCTTGGATAAATTAAAGCTCGGTGGTGAATCATATTTTTGCGAGTCAAAGCTAATCCAATAGCTTGACGTCCGAAAATCACCGCGACAGAGATGGCGACTTCACTGGGGATACCCCAAGAGGGTTAATCCTAATTTGTATATATCTGTTTTTGTGCTATTATAATATTTTGCTTGTATATATTTATCTTTTGCTTGTCTATTGTTTTGTTGATTCTTATGATATATCTGCTTGGAATTCTGGGTCTTACACTTTGAGAGATAAGTCTTTCACCCGGACTTGAGAAAACACTAAGTTAAGTTAGGGGTTGATTGTTGGCCTTCTTGGAGTATTCCTCGTAGGGTTGGCATGAAAACTCCGCCTAGAGTAGATCCTCTTGAGGATGCTATTGTCTTGCGAGTATTTGCATTGGCGATAATGTTTTCTTGTTGGGTCAGCGACTCTAGGGACCTTTTGAACCAGTCTTGCACCCTGGAACGTGTTATTAGGGACCCTTTGTTTAGAATCCCTACATGTGAGGATGGGGGGGGGGGCTTGTATGTTTTAAAGTTGACACTTGTGCTTGAACTATCCCGGGCTGTACCTCTGCATAATCATGCATTCATGAAATTCTTTTTCCATTAATTTTCAAAGTACTTAGGGGGATGACATTGTAAACACCTTCTATTTTGTCAAGCTTATTTTGAAAAATTATCCTTCATGGCGTTCACAATTGTCTTATCATCTTAAAGTCCTTTACAAAAATAAAAATTAAAAAAAACTTTCTTTTTGCATAGAGCATCATGCATCATTTTTGCATTCATGATCTTTAGAGTTAAGCTTTACGCTTCATTCTTTCTTAAAGGTCAACGTGTCTCAAAGTACCCGGTCCAAAGCCAACTCGCAAGCACAATACTCGTGCAAGCCGAAGAAAGAGAATGGACGCAGTGGAACACTATGGTACAAGACCTGATTGACGATAAGCAGTCGACTGTTGAAGGAGGAATCCCATTCATAAGTGGTCGCTCCATTGACAATTACAAGAACATCAAGAGACAACTCTTAAAGTCGGCGGATCAACAAAGGAGCTCATTCCTAGGATCACTAGGCTTTTTCATTTCATGTGTAATTTCTTTCCTGCAAAGTATTTGTTTGCTTTTAAAATTGTACCTTTGGTTAGTACTTTTTAATTTAATGAACATGCATGTTTTCAGAATTCATCCATTCATATTCAATCTTTTCTTTTATATATCATTTGTTAATAAACTTTAGGGGAGGATGATGTAAATAATTAAACTCGAATTTGCTGTTATATGCTTTCATTAGTAAGATCTGGCTGACGATGTAAGGCATTGTTTCACTTCCCTAAATACCGGAGATATAAGGAGATAATATGTAGTCAACCCCTTCGAGCTCGAAGTTTGGTGTTTTTTCTACTTTTCAAAAAAACCTTAATCTTAACCCGGGGCAGGGTAGTCTTTCAATTAATTTAATGGTATATCTCAATGCAAGAGAATCAATTCATTTGAAATGGGAGAGGTCATAAGAGGACAAAAGCTCACCATAATCAATGGCAATCACAAATCTCCTACAAAAAAAAAAAGAAGAAGAGAAGAGCCTGCTAAGTAAACAAACTTAGACAAAAATTAGGGCATCTCGATGGACCACAAAATTCAAAAGAACTGGTCCATACAAAAATAAGGGATTAAAAAAAAAGAGCTTGTAAATGAAAAGAAGTGATTGCCACTTCAAAAATCTCATCAGAGCTTCGACCAAAGCGTCAATCTCAAACATCATTGCCAAAGATTCTCTTGTCAACCAAAGTGTGTTCGATGAATTAATTGAATTTAGGAATGAAGGGAATCAAAGAAGAATGGGTGGGTTAAAATAAAACTTTGAGCCTAACAATCTTTTTTCAAACAACCATGAGCCATGCCACGTTATAACCCTCAAAAGACCTAATTGAAGTTAGGTTCACTATGAAAGCATGTTCAGCAAAGTCATTGTTAAACTGACTCCACCTGTTAATTGAATAATCAATAACTACCTTTTTTACACACTATATGTGTTTCCTACAAAATTTATGATTAAAAAAAACTTGCATGTGCATTATACCAAAAATACTTTTCAAAAGAAACAACTTTTCTTGCAAACTTATACTTGACATCAAAGAAGTTCGAGCAATGATCTGATCAAAGGAAAATCGATCAAGACACTCCTAACTTAGGGGCAAGATACTTCACGATCAATCAAGGGGCATATACTTCAAGGGTTCAATGGCCGAATGTTATGGAAGAGCTTCCGCTCTCAGCAAGAGCTATCGCAGTCAAAACACAATGCTTAAAAAAAAAAAGATCGCTAAGTTGAAAACCTGAAAAGGCGGCTTAAGCAATAGAGAGCATCCCGGTGGATCGAAAACCTGAAAGGGCGGTCCAGGCAAAAATTAGGGGCACCAAAAAAGGAAATGTACTCTCGATGAACTAAAAACCTGAAAAGGCGGTCCATACAAAAGCTAGGGATTTCAAAAAAAAATAAAAATAAAAACAAGGGGCATGATGACTACGGCACGCCAATGGAAGAACACTCATGTTCGGTTTACAAATGGCAACTTCATATCCACCAATGGATTTTTAGGTCTGTTATCTCTAGTTAAACTCTGATTCAGACTAATGTTGGGTCTTTCCCCATGAAACTTCTTCTTCCCAAGAAAGATTTGAGCTTCATAATCAGATTTTGCCCGTTAGTGGCTTTCGGTTAATCTCCAGTGATTTCTACACCATGTTGAAATTTGCCGAATTCTTGGACGTACTGCGATGTTGGTTTACCTCCAGTTTAATTCGTCCTGTCAGTTTTGTCAACATTCATACATACATGACATTCATAACATGCATTCATACAAATATATAACATACATACTTTCATAATTCTGCATTTCTTGATATTCACTAATTCACTTATCTTGGTCGTGTTTATCCCCGAGAATAAGGGTGGGTGTGTCATTCTCTCAAGTAGATTGTCAGCCCTAAGCAGAAAGTGTTTATCCTTTCTACATTCCCCACTGAGTTCACCTTCATGGAAGAAGGTTGCTTTAGTTGTTTCCCTTTCCAAATACACGGATATAGGAAGATTCTCAGTCGAGTTCATTCCTCATTGGGCATAGAGTCTTGTTTGACTATTTCTCTCCAGTTCTTTCCTGGATCGAGTTTTAATTTCAATCAGCAAGTGGTAGTCTCTTTATTTGAGTAGCTTGCATACAAATAATTAAACTTTCAATTTCCCTATGTGATGTCATCCTCAATGTATCTCGTCAAGAGATGTTGATAAAAGAACTTTAAAGATATCTTCTTTTCATATTACCTTGGCGTACTATCATTTGTATGATAGTCGGTAATTTCCGTTTCGTTATCATAACGCATTATCACATTGATGGTAGTCGATAATGTCTCGTCTTTTCATATTACCCTGGCGTACTATCATCTCTATGTTAGTCGGTAATATCTGTTTACCTTGGCGTACTATCATTTCTATGGTAGTCGGTAATTTCCGTTTCGTTATCATAACACATTATCACATTGGTGGTAGTCGATAATGTCACGTCTTTTCATATTACCCTGGCGTACTATAATCTCTATGTTAGTCGGTAATATTTGTTTACCTTGGCGTACTATCATTTCTATGTTAGTCGGTAATATCTGTCTACCCTGGCTTACTATCATTTCTATGTTAGTCGGTGATATCTGTTTACCCTGGCGTACTATCATTTCTATGGTAGTCGGTAATATATGTTTACCTTGGCGAACTATCATTTCTATGGTAGTCGGTAATATCTGTTTACCTTGGCGTACTATCATCTCTATGTTAGTCGGTAATATCTGTTTACCTTGGCGTACTATCATTTCTATGGTAGTCGGTAATTTCCGTTTTGTTATCATAACGCATTATCACATTGGTGGTAGTCGATAATGTCTCGTCTTTTCATATTACCCTGGCGTACTATCATCTCTATGTTAGTCGGTAATATCTGTTTACCTTGACGTACTATCATCTCTATGTTAGTCGGTAATATCTGTTTACCTTGGCGTACTATCATTTCTATGGTAGTCGGTAATTTCCGTTTCGTTATCATAACGCATTATCACATTGGTGGTAGTCGATAATGTCTCGTCTTTTCATATTACCCTGGCGTACTATCATTTCTATAGTAGTCGGTAATTTCCGTTTCGTTATCATAACGCATTATCACATTGGTGGTAGTCGATAATGTCTCGTCTTTTCATATTACCCTGGCGTACTATCATTTCTATGGTAGTCGGTAATTTCCGTTTCGTTATCATAACACATTATCACATTGGTGGTAGTCGATAATGTCTCGTCTTTTCATATTACCCTGGCGTACTATCATCTCTATGTTAGTCGATAATATCTGTTTACCTTGGCGTACTATCATTTCTATAGTAGTCGGTAATTTCCGTTTCGTTATCATAACGCATTATCACATTTGTGATAGTCGATAATGTCTTATCTCGTCATATTTGTCTTCATTAAGCTATCCATAAGATAGTCGGCAGCTTATCCCCAGTGAAACTATATCATATCTCCATTAGAGTTAGATTCCTTTTCCTTTATGGATTTGGATATCCCTTTTGTTATCTCTGTTCACCAGTCGGTTCACTTGTGTCATTCATTTGTGAACGTCATTGTTTTCCCGGTGATAATAATATGGTTCTTCTGACAACTTTTCTCACAAGATTCAGAGTCTTGCATTCATAACATTACATTCATAGCATTTTACAGTTTAATTTAGTCAAAAAATGGTGTACTCTGTATTTAAGTCTCTTACATCCGTCGAATCAAAACAAAAAAATTCTTTTTTTCTTTTTTAAAAAAAAATCTCCGGATGAAGAAACTTAAACAGGGGCATCTGTCATACCCCATTTTTTGACTTACATTTTTTGCATTCATCGGCCATGTTTTTGTTCGAAATAATCGATACACTTTTCAAAAATAGTTCGACAGAGATGTATTTTAAAATGCTCGTCGTATCTTGATTTTGTCACGACTTTTCCCTCCGCATTTAATTTGTGCTAATTTAATTTCTTTTTATAAATAGTAGAATCTTTTTTTATTAAAAATATTATTATTGTGTTAATTTGTTTCCTTTTTTATTTCTTCATAATATTCAAAAATAAGTCAATCTAGTTTTTAATTGTATCATTGAATAAAATCCCAAAAAATGTTAATTAGTTATTCTTTCCTTTTATAAATTTTATCATTATTATTTTCATTTTTTATATTTATTGCTAATAAATGCCATTTATTTACTATTATTATTACCATTATTATTATCTTTATTATTATTTAAAAATTAAAACCAAAAAAGTAAAACAAGAGAATGCAGCGTGAGGCTGCATCTCCCCACACCTTTTCATTCTTTCTTTTTTTTTAATTGTTATATTATTATTATTAGTATTATTATTATTTTTAATTAAAAATTCAAAAAAAGGCTGTTTCCTTTACAGATTCTTTGTCCAGATTTTCTGTTCATCTTTTCCAGATTTCCTGGAAACAACAAGTTTAACCAGTCCAAAGCTTCAATCCACTGTACAATTAAACCCTAATTTTTTGGTAATATAACAGAGCAAAAATCAGAACAAAGGGGATCCAATTTTTCTCACAGCCGCAGCACATCACAATTCCAAACCCTAAATTTTTTCTCAAATCCAAACATAACAAAAATCAAAAAACCACTGTAACAACAAACACAATTAAAACTCAGAAATCTTTCAACCCAACTCAGAAGCAACATTCAACACAAAACTCAGAATCTTAATCCTAACAACTCACACACCCAGAATCGTATCAACACACACAAACTCGCACAAACAGAAACAAAAATCGAAATCGAGAAAGAAGAAGAGACGATTCAGAATCAAACTGAAAAAAAAAAAAACAAAATCGTACCAACACTTTCCATCTCCGATCTGTTGTTATTGGTAAGGTTTTTGGGGTTTTAGATTTTAGAAACGGGTTTAAGAGGAAAAAGGAAGCTTTTTTTTGTGAAAAAGTTTCGATTTTGGATTAAAATAAAGAAGAGAAGAGAGAGCTGTTTTGTTAAAAATGAAAATTTTGTGAGAGTTGGGGTATATATACCCCTTTGATCCCACGCGCCCGCGTCCACGACTTTTCCATGCACCTGCGCGCTTTGAGCCTCTTGATCATGGTAAAACGCCCCAGATCTCATCATGCTGAGATCAAATCAGGACTGTCTGATTAGATCAGACGGTCCCTGATTCAGCCCATATTCTGGACAAAAAAACCAAGGCCCAGTTGAACAAAAATATCCTCACAGCCCAGATTGCTATCTGCACCCCCTTTGCGCGCGTTTATTTTATTTTATTTTATTGTTTTCTCGTATTTTATTCGCTTATTTATTTTTTCCGTATATTATAATTTTATTTGTGTATTATTTTGTGTAATATATTTGTGTAAAATATTTTAGATGTATGTATTTATTTATCTATGCAATGTTTTTTTGTTTATATCTCACATACGAAAATCCAAAAATATGTAGTGTATATATTTATTTTTGCATCTATTTATTATTTAGTGCTCATACCAAAAATACAAAAATATGCTTGTTATGTTATTTCTAACATCGAAACAAATGGCAGAAAAGGAAGATCAACTTTTCAGTATGTTCGTGGCGGATAAAAGGAGTTTTAAACTTAAGATGACAACTCGTCTCTTCTCCTAAAATCAATCAATCAAATCTTTTCAATTTTTACCCCGAACTACGGGATTTTGATCCTTCACGGGTACGTAGTGCAAAAGACCTTGTGTCTTCCCAAATCAAAATTAATAATAAACATATTTTTTCCTATATTTTCTTAAATATCAAAATTAATAAAACTTTTTCTTTTTCTTTTTTTAATAAATTAACAAAAACTATTTTCTTTTCTTATCTCAATAATTAATTTACAACCAAACAATTTCACAAGCAAATAATATAAGCGAGCAAACTTTTAGCACAAAAATAAATATTTGCAAAAGGATACCGTAGAGTACTACGGATACTTAATGTGCTAATACCTTTCTTTCGTATAACCAACCCCCGAGCCTTAAATCTCTAAATTTTAATTGGGTTTATTCGATCTTTTTCCCTTCCCTTGGATAAATTAAAGCTCGGTGGTGAATCATATTTTTGCGAGTCAAAGCTAATCCAATAGCTTGACGTCCGAAAATCACCGCGACAACACTGAGTGATGAGTTCTGGATAAATGCCATGCAAAAAGAATTGGAAAAATTCACAAGGAATCAAGTATGGGAGCTAGTTCCAAGACCTGAAGAAATCAATGTGATAGGAACCAAATGGGTGTTCAAGAACAAATCAGATGAGCATGGTACTGTTACAAGAAACAAGGCTCGTCTAGTCGCTCAAGGATACACACAAGTAGAAGGGGTGGACTTTGATGAAACATTTGCACCAGTTGCTACGCTTGAATCTATAAGGCTGCTACTAAGCATCTCGTGCACAATGAGGTTCAAACTTCATCAGATGGACGTTAAAAGTGCCTTTCTAAATGGATACCTACATTGTAAGACCCGTAATTCCACGATACCTTTTGTGTGAGGAAAATAAGTAATGGCTAAGAAATTTAGGGTTTTTGGTTAAGTGTTTTGTGAGTATCGTCATAATAATAACACTTTTGCTGAGATGAAGCCTGTTTTGTGCTCGTGTGCTGGAAATGCACAGACTTTTATTCCTTGGTCTTTATTTATCTATGAGAACGTTCCTGTGTCTTCAGAATTTCGAAATTTGACTTTCTCCGCTTTTTGGAAAAACGAGTAGAAAATGGTACCCGCTGTCGAAAAATTTACGATTTCTATTTTTCGTCGAATTTTAAATAGAGACTTTATATATCGGCGCGAGTTAGAATCTGGATTCAGAATATTTTTAGAAGGTTAGGATAAAAATTTCAGTCGAGGAATAAAGTTTAGCGATAATTTTTAGAAATGATTTACGACGAACTTTTATTTCGTAGATTTTCTATTTTCGCAAGTTTCGTCCATTAGCAATGCGCGACTCGTCCGCAAGCGAAAGCTAGAGCTGTGAGGCGAGGTGGTTTCTAGGAGCATAGAAAATATCTTGTGAGGATAGACTTGGATTGATCCAATGGCTAGATTTGAATCTTAGCAAACTAATACTATTTGATCAAATGGCTAGGATTTAGTCTTGCACCTTTTACTATATGATCAAAGGGATATGATTAATTAGAAACTTGTAAGTAAGATCAAGTAGCCATGAGTGATGCTTGGTGACCAAGATTGGATGGGAGGCTAAGAGTGAAACCACATGTCTTCCTAGTTTAATCCCATGGTTGGGGTTTAACCAAGTCACTTTAACACAAAAAAAAATCCTATGGTTGTGAATGAGTCAAGAGATTTCAAATAGGAGAGGGTGATTCACCACAATCAAAAAGCAAAGTTCAAAATTTTCTCTCCTCTTCTCCCTCACTCGGCCGAACTCTCTTCCTCTCACTCTCACACTTCAAAATTTTCTCCTCCTCTCAAGAGTTGCTTTGGATTGTGCTAGGAATCATCAAGCTATTTGATCTTCTCCTTCTCTTGAGGTAACTAGACCTCTCCTTCCTTAATTGCTCATAAAAACTCATAAATTCTTAGAATTTTATTTTTGTGTTCTTGAGCAAATTCATGAGAATTTTAGTTATGGCTTCATGAGAGGTAGTGATTGGTAGTAACATAGCTTGTTCAAGCATAGCCTTAAGATTCTCATGGTTGATTTAAAAGTTTTCACAAATTTTGGTTAGGGTTTTAAGAAAAAAAATTTGAAAAGATCATAATCATGTTAAGTTGATAAGGGATTTGATTCTTGATGCTAGATTAGAGCTTTGTGACAAAATGGATATGTGATTATGAACTTTGTTTTGAAAAACAAGAAAATATTTTTTGTTGGTGTTCATGAAAAATTTGGGAAAACTATTTTGATTTGTGGATTATGTTTAGGAAATGTTTTGTTGAATCAATTAAATGATTTTGAGAACTAATTGGTTAATGCCATGCTTTTGAAATGAAAGAAAAATAAATTATGGTGTGATTCCCAACTCTGGCAGAATTAGAAAGGGTATTTTCGTCATTTTAAAATTGTTTTCGCGTCCTTGAAAGTTAACAATCCGATCCGTCTTTTCGAAACGAAGATTTTGGCGTATGGCTCGTCTCGATCGGATAAAAATTGAATGAGTTATGGCCATTTTATTTGAAAGGAAAACTTGTAACTTGTAGCACAAGTAAACTTTTATTTTTGTGAAAAGTTTTTAAGAACTCATGAGTTGTTTTCAAATGGTTTTAGGGTGTATAATTGTTTAATTGGTTATGGGATGGTTTGAAAAGGAAATAGATTATTTGCCTTAAGAAAAACCATATTTGAGAATTTCTCGAAATTTGAGATTCGACTCTATAATTTCTAAATCGTTTTGATAAGTGTTAGTTATGTATTATGGGATATTACCATGCATTTAGAAGTGAAAAATTTTGTGTGATAGGGGGATTTTGAGATTTTGGCCGTGGCCATTTAAAGGAAAAGGGGAGGAAGTTCAAATATTTTTCTAAGTCCACAATTTTGTGAAAAATCTTGTATGATTTGAATAACCTTAGTTGAAGAGAAATTGGTATAGGAAAGGTTGTTAGGAAGAAAAAAATGTGTAACTTGTAACGCAAGAAAACTTCGAGTTTTCGTTAAAAATATTTTCGAAAAGTTTTAGTTGTGTTTCAAGTGGTTTGTTTGAGTGTGAAACAAGTCTTCAAAGTGGAAAATCCAAAATGGTTTTAGTTTATGAGTTGAAAACAAAATGATTTTCGTGTTATAAAAATAGTACAATTAACTTCGTGAATTTTTAAACGCTATGAGAATAACCTGAAAACGTTGAGGGATAACTTTAGAGAGTACCCTAGAACCCTCTAGAGTTTTGAGAACTAGTTTCGTTTCGATAGAAAGTACGAGGAATATTTTATTGATGGTACGCTACTTAATTTTAGGTAACGAGTATCGTAGAGTTGTACGGGTAAAGTTTGTGGAAGCTTGCCAAGGTAAGGGCACCTTTCTTGTTATATTTTTCCGTTGATAGCATGTGTGTATGCTTGATTGTGGTGTGATTTGAGTGCTTGGCATATATGTATGTGTGATGTATTCTCGGAATGAGAAATTATTTATAATATATGTGATTGAATACATATGATTGAAAATATATGTATGTTGTTGTGATAAATACATATGATTGTGAGAATATATGTATGAATATGTGATGGTTTACATATGATTGGAAATATATGTATGTTTGTTGTGATTGAATTACATATGCTTGGAAGGTATGTAATTGCTGCATTAGCATATATGGGGAATCGTATGCTCATGCATTCATAGTTGTGGTTGCGTGGGTGGACCACAGGGTGCGGTTGCGGGAGTGGACCCACCCGAATCCTGCGGGATTTTATTGAGTCTAATAAGTGGTTGCGTGAGTGGACCACGAGGTGTGATTGCGGGAGTGGATCCACCTTAATCCTTCGGGATTTTATTATTTAGTAGGGGTTGGACCTACGACTCTCTGCGGAGAGGTTAAATTCCGGAATTCATGCATGTGAAAAAGACCCGGTTAGGGTGATCACAATCATTTAGAGTCTGCATTGCTAGGCTTTTGTGCATTTCTATGCTGTGTGCAATTTATGAGAAATTGCTATGTGATTACCGCTTTAGATATATATATGTATATATGTTATTTGCATCTATGTTATGTGTGGTGACCCTTGCTGTGATTTTCGCGGGCATCGTCCCACCCAGATGATGGATCACCCTATGTTACCGATGCTCGTGAGGGAGACGGTGACGACGTAGGATTTTCAGTGATCAAGTGGCGTAGCGAATCTGATTAGCCTGTGTGCCGGTGTGTCTTGTACACCGTGCATTTAGTTAGGGGTAGTATTCTGACTCTTTTGGGTGACTGTATTCTGAATATTTAATTTGGTAGCTGTTAGACCCTTTGTCTGTGGGGTTGTAAATATTCAGGTAATACACTTTGCTTCTCTGAAGCACTATTATTTATAATTAGTCCTGCGGTATGATTAATGCCGACTCTTGTAAAATATTTTCCGCGCACTCTGTCTCGTGTTTTAAAAAAAAAAAAAAAGGGTGCCTACTTTTAGGCTTTGAAAATCGGGGTGTTACATTGTGGTATCAGAGCTCGGCTTTAGATCATCAAAGGGAAAGTGTGTCGTAGAGTGGTTAGTCCAAAGTCAGTCAGAGTATAGCTAGAGTTGTGTTAGTTCTAGCGATCGGTTTTTGTTGTGTTGGTGGGTTATTTGTCTTGAGTCTAGCATGGAATATGCACAGGCACTGGACTGTTTCTTACTGAAGTACTTAAGGGAGTGATGCTTTAGTAAGTAGAATAGTTGAAACCCCCGAGCATTGGTCGAATTTAGTCGACCAGTGTCTTTGAATTCCTTAGACGGAGTGGTCCGAGGAGGATGGACTTGAGGCGAATAAGAACTACAAGGGATTCTTGGTATTCATATAATGAATGGGAAGTAGCATTGGTCGTTGTAACTCGGATGTGCTGAGTATGGACGAGTGGGCGTCGTACTGATAAAGGATTGCGAGTAAGGATCAGTTTGAGATGACCTTTTGGAGAAGATATTGGATATCCGTCTGATGAGTTAGGGCAAGACTCGATGAGGTCATTCGTTGGTCAAAAGGATGCAGCCACTGTGGAAGGGTGGAGCATGCAGAGATGTCAGTTGGATTTTATTACGATGATTGGATAATCATCGGGGCGACTCATATTGGAAGTAAAGTGCGTTGCACGTCAAGAGTAAGTGAACCTGGTGGTGTTACACGATGGTTATACGAACGAAGGGTTCCTTAAGGTTTAAAGTTAAGTCGTGTGAGTTATATTAGAGTATGAAATACAATTATTACGGACGTATCACGTGATGATTGAGAGTAAGAGGCTAAATATCACGTTGATAAGTGACAACATATATGTAGTTCAGGAGATAGTAAGTATAGATATCGATGCGAGATAAAACTACAGGTGATTGATCGTTGGTTAAAGATGGATTTGGAGAGATGTTTAGGTAAAGAACGAGGAGTTCAACATTGGAAAGTGAGTTGTAGGTCGATGATATGTGATACTAGAGGTGTATGGTATGGAAATACCTAGAGAATTGTAACAGTGTAAGTTAGAATTTTTAAATTATTGACAGTTAAACTCTAAGAGAAAGTAAACATATTGAGTAATTCTTAAGAGATTAGTCAAGATTGAGTAGAGATCCTGTGTGGATGTGTATTTAAGTTAATGATTTTGATCGACCAAGAGGGTGAAGGGCTAAGTAGTACCTTGAAATTATGGAATCATAGGAGTTGATGTAACAAAAGGTTAAGAAATTCAAGTTATGGACGAGAATTTTTGGATATTTTCTAGAAATATCATGTTATGAGTAGATAAGGGTTCATTAGTGAGACTACTAAGACAATGAGAGTCGATAGTTGGAAGGACATTTTGTTAATGTTAAGATATAATGGAGGAATTTAGATATAATCGAGGATTAGATTCAAGAGTTTGATTTGGTTATCGAACGCACTAAGGAGGAAATCATAGCGAAGGGTTGTGATTTGGTAGCTGGTCTTGAGAAGTCAAGCGTTAAGATTTAAGTTAATTGTTCATTGGTTTGATGGATGCGTAAGAAGAGTCTATTGGTAAGTGAATTATAGTGACCTTAAGATGATAAGTTTATAGATAGCTATCTGTAAATAGACGATCATTAGAAAAGGTTAGAAGTGAATAAGTAACTGGTGAGCGTATAGTCGAAAAAGTAGGGTTAGCAAGAACTTAAGATTTGGGGATTGATTCCCGGTGGAAACATACTTTATAACTTTAGATAGTTATGATGATTAGGTATTTTGGTTTAACAAAGAAGAGTATGCTTGTTATGATACAAAATTATATGGAACGATAGTATTTGAATTGTGTGCGAAGAATTAAAGATGTTGTTGGAATCAACAAATTATTGGTCATGGTGGTTTGGGAACCAACTCTAAGAAATCGTTGAACTGGAAAGTTGCAAATTACTAGAGCGTTGAGGAGGACCTAATTGGAGTTTGTAGAATTTATAGCGTTGACAAGATAGTTTCAAAGGAAGGGTTAACATTCTATGTTAGCAAGGATGTGAGAAGGTAATATGATTTGTAAGGGGAGGCTGACAACCTCATCAGTTAAGTTGGAAAAGTTAAAAGAAATGGTAAGAAGGACTACAACGATTTACCTCATAAGAAGTTAAGGTGGCGTTAAGAACCACATGAGTAGTGTATGCCAATGAAAGTGGAGCTTAACTTGTTTTGATAACAGCACAAAAGAATAGAGATGAGCAAAAGAGTTTTAAATTGAAAAAAAAAAATGTTACGGTTGGTATCTGGATGATTAAATTACTAAGTGGAAAGCATGTTAGAGAATTTCACGTGAGACTTTGGAAGTCAAGATGAGATTAAGTGTGTAGTGTTGTTAATTAAAGAATGGAATGAAGAGTTAGTCGTTGGGGAGACGTGTTAAGAATAAGTAATTGAGAAGAACATAAAGATGTGGCTTATGTCAGTTGAGGTGATAAATTTCTCGAGGTATATTATGGATGTAGAAATCCCTAATAAATATGAGATTTTGGAACAATTAACAATGGACAGGATGACGAGCGCTTGTGAAAAAAAAAAGGAATTTAATGGTAACATGAAAGAAACTCGAGAGTTCAGAATAGAATGGGGATATGATTTAAGATGGTGTGCGCCAACGAAGACATTCAACGAGAAGAAATATTTTGATTTAAGGCACGCGAGAGTAAGCTAAGTATTAGTATGGAAATAAAATGTGGGTACATAAGAGATTGTTGTTTTGGAAATATGAGATCTGGATAAATAAAATACAAGAGACGTAGGTGGTATAAGTTGGCAAGTGCCAAGAAAATTTGGGGAGTTGTAATCACCGACCGGATGTGGGGATGATATTATTAAGACTGCAATTGGATTGATATTCGAAGACGAACAAACAGTTCGGCACAGTTGTGAGATTAAAGGAAAAAAATTAAGGACTTATGGATATTGGTGAAGTTGTAAAGTTCTTCTATAGAGATGACAATTTCTTTTAGAGTTTAATGGTTTGGGTGGTATTTGTTTTGGTGGCATTGTACTTACTGTTGGATGATACTAAACAGAGGTTTCGTGATTGAAAGCATGAGAATTTAAGTGATTTGATTTGAGTGTTGTGTCTCGTCAACGAGAATAAAGTTGTACAAGATTGAGGTAGTAAGAAATTGAGGAAAACATTAAGAAAACCACAAAGGAATTGTCGGACCCTTGTGCCTCGGAGGACCTGGAGCACAAGTGGAAGTGAGCATTATTAAAGTTAGGTAAAAATGGTCTAAGTCACCATCATGATTGTCGGCTATCTATTAACAAATTAAGGAACTGATCACCCTTAATCTCTTGTTAATAGTAGACGGAATCGTGTTGACTGGAATTGACTCGTTTTGCTAGCTTTGGTAGTGTGTAGAAAGTTTTTGGTGTTTCGTTTTGGTGGGTAGCCAGTCACCACTTCGCGTGGACTTATTGGAAACGGCTATGTCGCGGAGGCGAAAAAGGTAACCCTTGAAATTTGTCGTGTTAACCTAGGATCTTTGAGAACTAGAGTTGTGAACCTTGTAGTGAGGTATAATTTTGAGTGGCGACCTTGTAGAGGGTTGCAGTTGAGGCACGTTTGTGCCTGTGTGTTGGTAATAACGGTTGTGAGGCTTCACCGGTATTAGCATATATGTGGATACACCTAATCCTGAGGGATTTTCTTGTGTTTGTGATGGTAATAACTGGTTGAGTTGTCACTCTAGCCTTTAGTTTCGAGGACGAAACTTCTTTTTGGAGGGTAGTAATGTAAGACCCGTAATTCCACGATACCTTTTGTGTGAGGAAAATAAGTAATGGCTAAGAAATTTAGGGTTTTTGGTTAAGTGTTTTGTGAGTATCGTCATAATAATAACACTTTTGCTGAGATGGAGCCTGTTTTGTGCTCGTGTGCTGGAAATGCACAGACTTTTATTCCTTGGTCTTTATTTATCTATGAGAACGTTCCTGTGTCTTCAGAATTTCGAAATTTGACTTTCTCCGCTTTTTGGAAAAACGAGTAGAAAATGGTACCCGCTGTCGAAAAATTTACGATTTCTATTTTTCGTCGAATTTTAAATAGAGACTTTATATATCGGCGCGAGTTAGAATCTGGATTCAGAATATTTTTAGAAGGTTAGGATAAAAATTTCAGTCGAGGAATAAAGTTTAGCGATAATTTTTAGAAATGATTTACGACGAACTTTTATTTCGTAGATTTTCTATTTTCGCAAGTTTCGTCCATTAGCAATGCGCGACTCGTCCGCAAGCGAAAGCTAGAGCTGTGAGGCGAGGTGGTTTCTAGGAGCATAGAAAATATCTTGTGAGGATAGACTTGGATTGATCCAATGGCTAGATTTGAATCTTAGCAAATTAATACTATTTGATCAAATGGCTAGGATTTAGTCTTGCACCTTTTACTATATGATCAAAGGGATATGATTAATTAGAAACTTGTAAGTAAGATCAAGTAGCCATGAGTGATGCTTGGTGACCAAGATTGGATGGGAGGCTAAGAGTGAAACCAAATGTCTTCCTAGTTTAATCCCATGGTTGGGGTTTAACCAAGCCACTTTAACACAAAAAAAAATCCTATGGTTGTGAATGAGTCAAGAGATTTCAAATAGGAGAGGGTGATTCACCACAATCAAAAAGCAAAGTTCAAAATTTTCTCTCCTCTTCTCCCTCACTCGGCCGAACTCTCTTCCTCTCACTCTCACACTTCAAAATTTTCTCCTCCTCTCAAGAGTTGCTTTGGATTGTGCTAGGAATCATCAAGCTATTTGATCTTCTCCTTCTCTTGAGGTAACTAGACCTCTCCTTCCTTAATTGCTCATAAAAACTCATAAATTCTTAGAATTTTATTTTTGTGTTCTTGAGCAAATTCATGAGAATTTTAGTTATGGCTTCATGAGAGGTAGTGATTGGTAGTAACATAGCTTGTTCAAGCATAGCCTTAAGATTCTCATGGTTGATTTAAAAGTTTTCACAAATTTTGGTTAGGGTTTTAAGAAAAAAAATTTGAAAAGATCATAATCATGTTAAGTTGATAAGGGATTTGATTCTTGATGCTAGATTAGAGCTTTGTGACAAAATGGATATGTGATTATGAACTTTGTTTTGAAAAACAAGAAAATATTTTTTGTTGGTGTTCATGAAAAATTTGGGAAAACTATTTTGATTTGTGGATTATGTTTAGGAAATGTTTTGTTGAATCAATTAAATGATTTTGAGAACTAATTGGTTAATGCCATGCTTTTGAAATGAAAGAAAAATAAATTATGGTGTGATTCCCAACTCTGGCAGAATTAGAAAGGGTATTTTCGTCATTTTAAAATTGTTTTCGCGTCCTTGAAAGTTAACAATCCGATCCGTCTTTTCGAAACGAAGATTTTGGCGTATGGCTCGTCTCGATCGGATAAAAATTGAATGAGTTATGGCCATTTTATTTGAAAGGAAAACTTGTAACTTGTAGCACAAGTAAACTTTTATTTTTGTGAAAAGTTTTTAAGAACTCATGAGTTGTTTTCAAATGGTTTTAGGGTGTATAATTGTTTAATTGGTTATGGGATGGTTTGAAAAGGAAATAGATTATTTGCCTTAAGAAAAACCATATTTGAGAATTTCTCGAAATTTGAGATTCGACTCTATAATTTCTAAATCGTTTTGATAAGTGTTAGTTATGTATTATGGGATATTACCATGCATTTAGAAGTGAAAAATTTTGTGTGATAGGGGGATTTTGAGATTTTGGCCGTGGCCATTTAAAGGAAAAGGGGAGGAAGTTCAAATATTTTTCTAAGTCCACAATTTTGTGAAAAATCTTGTATGATTTGAATAACCTTAGTTGAAGAGAAATTGGTATAGGAAAGGTTGTTAGGAAGAAAAAAATGTGTAACTTGTAACGCAAGAAAACTTCGAGTTTTCGTTAAAAATATTTTCGAAAAGTTTTAGTTGTGTTTCAAGTGGTTTGTTTGAGTGTGAAACAAGTCTTCAAAGTGGAAAATCCAAAATGGTTTTAGTTTATGAGTTGAAAACAAAATGATTTTCGTGTTATAAAAATAGTACAATTAACTTCGTGAATTTTTAAACGCTATGAGAATAACCTGAAAACGTTGAGGGATAACTTTAGAGAGTACCCTAGAACCCTCTAGAGTTTTGAGAACTAGTTTCGTTTCGATAGAAAGTACGAGGAATATTTTATTGATGGTACGCTACTTAATTTTAGGTAACGAGTATCGTAGAGTTGTACGGGAAAAGTTTGTGGAAGCTTGCCAAGGTAAGGGCACCTTTCTTGTTATATTTTTCCGTTGATAGCATGTGTGTATGCTTGATTGTGGTGTGATTTGAGTGCTTGGCATATATGTATGTGTGATGTATTCTCGGAATGAGAAATTATTTACAATATATGTGATTGAATACATATGATTGAAAATATATGTATGTTGTTGTGATAAATACATATGATTGTGAGAATATATGTATGAATATGTGATGGTTTACATATGATTGGAAATATATGTATGTTTGTTGTGATTGAATTACATATGCTTGGAAGGTATGTAATTGCTGCATTAGCATATATGGGGAATCGTATGCTCATGCATTCATAGTTGTGGTTGCGTGGGTGGACCACAGGGTGCGGTTGCGGGAGTGGACCCACCCGAATCCTGCGGGATTTTATTGAGTCTAATAAGTGGTTGCGTGAGTGGACCACGAGGTGTGATTGCGGGAGTGGATCCACCTTAATCCTTCGGGATTTTATTATTTAGTAGGGGTTGGACCTACGACTCTCTGCGGAGAGGTTAAATTCTGGAATTCATGCATGTGAAAAAGACCCGGTTAGGGTGATCACAATCATTTAGAGTCTGCATTGCTAGGCTTTTGTGCATTTCTATGCTGTGTGCAATTTATGAGAAATTGCTATGTGATTACCGCTTTAGATATATATATGTATGTATGTTATTTGCATCTATGTTATGTGTGGTGACCCTTGCTGTGATTTTCGCGGGCATCGTCCCACCCAGATGATGGATCACCCTATGTTACCGATGCTCGTGAGGGAGACGGTGACGAAGTAGGATTTTCAGTGATCAAGTGGCGTAGCGAATCTGATTAACCTGTGTGCCGGTGTGTCTTGTACACCGTGCATTTAGTTAGGGGTAGTATTCTGACTCTTTTGGGTGACTGTATTCTGAATATTTAATTTGGTAGCTGTTAGACCCTTTGTCTGTGGGGTTGTAAATATTCAGGTAATACACTTTGCTTCTCTGAAGCACTATTATTTATAATTAGTCCTGCGGTATGATTAATGCCGACTCTTGTAAAATATTTTCCGCGCACTCTGTCTCGTGTTTTAAAAAAAAAAAAAAGGGTGCCTACTTTTAGGCTTTGAAAATCGGGGTGTTACATACATGAAGAAGTCTATGTAGAGCAACCAAAAGGGTTTGTAGATTCCAGCTTCCCTGAACATGTTTACAAATTGAAGAAGGCTCTATATGGATTGAAACAGGCACCCAGGGCATGGTACGAAAGATTGACTGAGTTTTTGATCAACAATGGGTACGTCAGAGGAGGTATATATCAAACATTGTTTGTGAAGAAGAATCTAAAAGAGATTATGATCGCCCAAATCTATGTGGATGACATAGTCTTTGGAGGCACATATGACCAGATGGTGGAACAATTTGTTCGACATATGAAGTCTGAGTTTGAAATGAGTCTAGTAGGAGAACTAACTTACTTTCTTGACCTTCAAGTCCAACAATCAGAAGACACAATCTTTATATCACAAAGCAAATATGCTAAAAGCATTGTGAAGAAGTTTGGACTAGAGAATGCCACACACAAAAGAACTTCAGCTGCTACTCACATCAAATTGAGTAAAGATGAGAATGGAGTTGATGTAGATCAATGTCTCTATAGAAGTATGATAGGAAGTCTCCTATATCTAACTGCTAGCAGACCAGACATAGCCTTTGCAGTAGGAGTTTGTGCTCGATATTAAGCAAATCCCAAGACTAGTCATCTACTACAAGTGAAGAGAATCATCAAATATGTCAGTGGTACCTGTAATTATGGAATGCTCTGCTCATACAATGCAAATCCTATTCTTATTGGATATTGCGATGCAGATTGGGCTGGAAGTGCTGATGACAGAAAAAGCACCTCAGGAGGTTGCTTCTTCCTTGGTGAAAATCTCATCTCATGGTTCGGCAAGAAGCAAAACTGTGTGTCACTATCCACTGCTGAAGCTGAATACATAGCTGCAGGAAGTGCCTGTTCACAGTTACTCTGGATGAAGCAAATGTTGACAGAATACAATGTCCAACAAGATGTCATGACATTATACTGCGACAACATCAGTGCCATCAACATATCAAAAAATCCTGTTCAACACAGCAGAACAAAGCACATTGATATTTGGCATCACTTCATCAGAGAATTTGTTGAAAAGAAAGTGGTTACTCTAGAACACATAGCCACAGAAGAACAACTAGCAGATATCTTCACAAAACCCCTTGATGCAGTCCGATTTGAACAATTAAGGAGTGCACTAGGCGTCTGCATTCATGAAGGTCTGTAGATTTCTATAGACCAAAAACGGCGTGCAACCATAAGAAGATCCCACGCACGCCTCCAGCACGAGACAGAAACAAGACAACAATCCAACACTATCTGTCTCTTGTAAGTATTGTGGTCTACCAAATGTCCTAGACATTGGAGACTTTGACATCCGGCACTATGTGTGCAACTTTTGTAAGCTGTATTTCTCTTTTATCAATCAATGAATCTATTTTCCTTACCTTTGTCAAATTATGGTAAAAGGGGGAGAAATAATTGATGATAAAACAGCTCTTTGGAAAGAAGAATCACTCTCTTGCTTTACGGATGAAAATAGCAAGCTTTAAAAAAATTAAAAACTAAAAAGCTATGCTAAAATAAGTGTGTCCAGAGCATAATTTAAATGCTCAATATGAACCTCTAAGAAGTCTAGTGAGTCTTGATCACTCTGATTAAGTACTTTCCGCTGCAACTCAAGACTTTGGTTCACTAAGTCACTAGGTATCTCATCCCTGGACTTAGAAAATTCATTGTAATGGATCATATGAAGACAAGACTAAGACTGTCTCATACTAGAAAAGGTTCATCACACATTCAAGATTGAAGAAGTCCTGAATATTGAAGACACACAAGATTCTGAAGATCAAAGACATTGAAGACCTGAAGATTTCAGAATTGAAGATTGCATCAACAGAGATCAATTTGAAGATTGAAGAATTTGAAGATTGAAGACTGAAGAGTGCACATTCAACAAAGTGATTTGTGGTTGTTTTAGCCATAATTTGCCAAAGGGGGAGATTGTAGTTCTTCTGAGATTGGCTGCATCATAAGGCTAAAACAACTTGGTCAGAGTGACTTAACTGAAGCACCAATGCTGAAGTAATTAAGTCTAAACCACTTGTGCATATTGAAGACGTGCAAATGCAACATGTTGAACAAGATGTCCTAGACATCATGTCACTGGGTTCAGAGCATGCATATGCAGCATGTCGAACAAGATGTCCCAAGACATGAGGGTAGGACATCTTGACCCAGTTCAACTTAAAAGATAATGCTTATCCATTAAGCATGCGTGTTTGTTTTAATTTGAATAAAACGCGAATCTTTTAGTAACAAACTGGGATTATGATTGATGATGAAATTTGTTATTAATTCTATGTGTTAGATACGACTGGATTCGTATTTAATTAGTGGATAGAGATTAATTCTTTATCTTTGTGGAGTTTGTTTTAAAACAAATTTGTTTTAAAACTAATTCTTATTTGAGTGCATCTGAAAGACTGAAGACTATCTGAAGAATTGCACACCTATATAAAGGAGTCAACATAGAGCTTAAAACTCAACCCACAATAACTGAAGATTTTGAGTCCAAAGTTTTGTACCCACTGTGCAAAACACTTAGTAGCTCTTAGTATTGTTCTTGATACTTTGAAGCTTTGAGTCGTTGAATGTTGTCATTCAACTTTGTCTTTTAAACTGTAAAGTTTAAAGTTGTTTCGTCACTTGGGATTAGTGATTAGAGGGAGTTGGGTAGGTTCTCATATTCAGGGGGAGTTAGCCCTTGAGTAGAAGATTACTAGGATTAAGAAAAGGCGTACATGCCAAAAGGTGTTTGGTAGTGTTGTAAGACTAAGTAATAATTCAGAGTAGTAGTGTTCACTTCCTGGATTGGTATCCTCCAGAGTAGAGCTGTTTAGCGCCGAACTGGGTTAACAAATTACTGGTGTTGTTTATTGCTTTTGTTTACTTCAGTATTGCAATAACGTGTGATCCTCATAACCAGTTGTCGAACCAGTTGTCTAGGACATCTGGACTACTGACACATTGTCCTAGACATTGTGTAAGACATCTGTCCTGCCAGAGAACAGAATTTCATTTTTGTTTTTAATTTTTCTGTTTTATCTAGGTCCCTGCTGATGGAATTGTGATCATTGGTCACTCTCTTTCAATTGATGAATCAAGCATGACAAGGGAGAGCAAAATTGTAAGTACTTCTTTCAACATTGTTTGAATTGGCTTAAATAGTGTTTTAGCCCATGTAATTGTCTCTTGTTTTGAAAAGAGGCCCTGTTAATTTTTTTTCGATTCTAGTCCTTGCAAAATTTAAAAGTTTTGAAAAGAGCCCATGAATAGGAATCTTTGATGTCATATCACCATTTTATTGCCAAAATTTAACATCACAGTTTAAACCTCCATCCAATGTTAAAGTTGTTGCTACAACAACTTCAAAATCCCCTCCCCCCCAAAAAAAAGTAAAGAAGTATGATTTCAACAAGCTAAGAACGAGTGGTAGGACTTGCTATTTTGGACCACAACCTAAAGTTGGTGCACCAGAGACTTTACCTGACAAGCCCTTTGGTGTACCTGACAATAAAATGGTGACGTGACATCAAAGATTTCTGTTCAGGGGCTCTTTTCAAAAAGTTTAAATTTTGCAGGGACTAAAATCAAATTTTTTTTAACAGGGGGCTCTTTTCAAAACAAGAGACAATTGCAGGGACTAAAACACTGTTTAAGCCATTTTAAAATATTCCTTTATTGTAATGAATTTTGTTCTTGCAGGTCCATAAGGATTCTAAGGATCCCTTTATGATGTCTGGTTGTAAGGATGCAGATGGCAGTGTCACTATGCTGGTAAGTTTGACTTCATTTTTAGCATCTCTTCAATTTGATGTTGTCCTAAATTAATTTATGTCAGTTTGAAAGGATCATTTAGGTACTTATGGGCATGTTATAGTTGTTTTGCTAGAAGTGCCGGTGGTAATTTTCAAAGGGCAAAACAATTGTGCACTAACGGACGAAATATTTCTGACTTGATTTATAACAGTTTATTCATTCGTTAATTGTGAATACATGTGTAAATTATGCTGATTATTCTGTAAGAATTTTTTGTCAGGATTTGAATTCTAATGTGAAAACATTTGAAAATTGTATATATTTTATTGTCCATAAGTACATTGTGTATATATTTTGTTGGTGCCTGGGGCCTTCTAATGGCTAGCATTTCAAAAGATACCGGTGAAGAAACACCTTTGCAGGTCTTCTTCTTAGCTGTGGTTTTTGGCTGTGTTCTTATGTTTCTTTTCTTATAATTGTATAGTCAGACTCACTGTTGCTGTTTTGTCCTATCCGACGGACTTAATTGCATATTTGTGGGTGGGCTGCCATACTACTTTACTGAAGTACAAATGAGAGAATTGCTTCAAGCTTTTCGGTATGATTGTCATGGATATATTTATTTACGTGTTAACTCTTTTATGTATTTTGGAATTGTATTCTGAAGGAATTTTACATGATTTTCCAACCATGCTTATCGATTTACTTTACAAGCATAAACCTGAATTTATGCTGTGAATCCTGTGATATCATTTGAAGTTTTGAACCATTGCAGTCCTCTCCGGAATTTTGATATAGTTAGAGATAAAGACACGGAGAATTCTAAAGGATATGGTTTCTGCATCTATCAGGTGAAGAAAGTTGTATTGCAGAACATCTTAATGATAATTTACTTTTCAAATGTTTCTTTTTTGAATTATTACCTTGGTAATTTCCTAACAGAGTATAGAGCTTCTTTGTAATTTTTTATTAAAATTTATTTTCTTGGTATCTTTTTAGGATCAAACTGTAACATACATTGCTTGTGCCTCTCTCAATGGTCTTAAAATGGGAGATAAAACATTGACTGTAAGGCTGTCAGGTTGGCCTTTCTATTGTAGAGTGTATCAGTTATTTTGCTTGAACTTTGTATCTAACATCCCACTCTTTCAATTACCTAATTAATTTTATTAGAGTCTTGTCTAATAAATTAGAATTAACTAGTGGCGATTAATTAAATTAAGTTTTGAGAATTAAGTGAATTATGTGTGGAATTAGGAGTTCTAATTGAACCTAAACTACACACTAATATATTAATCTCACACTTGAGATTTAATTAACACAAGAGAGTTCAATATTTCCTCCCATTTACTCTCTAAGTGTTCCCTCTCTTTAACACACACCAACCCACCTACACAAGTCACTACTCATGACTCACTAACATTGCATGCAATGACTCACTCCCACTCTTCCTATGATGCCAACACCTCATTATTCTCTTATCCTCAATTAAATTACATGCAAACCAACCCATTCTCTCATTATCACATTTCAGAAAATTAGAAATCACAAGAACTCTCCAAACTCTCTCCTCCTCTTCTCATTCACGTGAAACAACAACAACCATACCCCAATTCTTCAATTCTTTTCTATACTTAAGGTTTTATCATCTTCTCACAATCACATTTAAATCAGCAGAGCATCTCCCATGCAAAGCTTGAGGACAGAACATCAAACTAGAACTATCATTTTACCTTTCTCCCAAACTCATCAATCAAGCCAAACAACAACAACTTCAACCTCACTTTTCTTCATTTCTCTAGAGTTGCATGCAACCAAAAACTAAGCCAAACTTCTGTACCGTTCTATCATCAGAAAACCTTCTATATGAACTCCCTAATCTTTAAAGATTCAAAGCATTCATCACCCTTCACTCCTAGACCAAGCTAGAGCTCATTTTCAACCAAGTTTCCAAATTCTATCCAAGTCAGTTCGTGGGTGTAGCTGGGGTTGCTGTTGATGTATTAAGGAGCCCAGAAGCAAGGATAAAGCTTCAATTACAGGTGGGTTCTTAGGCTAGGTAGTTTAGTTCCCAAAATTCCACTTTGCATGTTAACATTAGGAAAATCAGGGAAAATTATGTGTGAGGAGAAATAACTTCCAATTTCTCCTCCAAACTGTCGTATTATATATCTATAATATTATTGCATAGATTTAATTTGAAGATTGTAGGTGGTTTTTGTGAAAAAGATGAAAATTTGCAAAACAGGGGCAGTTTACGCAGAACTCGCCCGGCGAGCAGCCGGTGAGCCTTCTAGCGAGTAGCCATGTTCTGGGCAGAGTATGAATGGTCCGACGAGCCTTTGCTGGCCCGGCGAGCTTAGGATGGCCCGGCAAGTGATAGCTCGCTCAGCGAGCTAACTTAGACCAGAACATGTGCCTGGGCTTGTGGGATTGCTCATCGTGGCGAGTAATGTTAGACTGACCCTAATTTTAATATTTTCTAAAAACTATACACTCGTTTTAGATCCTCGAATTAAATTGATATTTCTTGCAATAATAGAATTAATATAAAATACGTGCAGTTTGTAATCACGATGCAATCTTAGGGCTTGACTTAGGGAATTTAGAATTTGTATGCTCCCCGGGTTTTGGGATAATTATGGTAGTATGTAACTCAACTTAGTATCAGTCAATCATGTGCGGTTTAGTATGCTGCTTATGAGCTTCCAATGGAACATCCCATTAGGAAAATGATTGTGAGCTTAATGCCGTGATCGAATCGGTCGACGGACAAGGCGGGCCTTCGAGACATGCTCACCTCGAAGTGTTTTAGCGGAATAAAATTAATAAGACGTTTTCTGTGAAATACTTTATTTATGTTTATGATTATGATTATGATATGTTAGAATATATATGGACTGATTAGGTACCCGGCGTAGTCGCCATTAGGAGGGTAGTAGGACTCACTGAGACTACAGACTTAGTAGTCTCACCCCGCTCCATTCAATTTTTTTAGGTAGACAGGTTATTTCGGAGCAGGGACCAGGATGGACCTGACGATTGGAGACGAGCTTGGATTGTCAACTTAGAAGACTTAGTCTTCTTCCTTGTTTTATTTAGCTTGTTATCTTATTGTAGTTTCTTTTCCGCTGTCTGTTTCAAATATTCACTTATTATCTTAATGATATTATATTATTCGGTTAGTTCCTTTATAATTTAATGTACTCGGATATCAGTTATGAATGCTTCGACTAAATATTCTAGACATTTTAGTTAGGGTGTTACACTGTATTTAATCTATTTCCTAATTTTGTTTTCAAATTTTTTTTGTTACTGCCATGGCACACACAATTTCCATAATTTCTTCCTTCAACATGCTAATTTCCTATAGAATATGACTCTTAGAAATAGAAGGTAGAAATTTAAATTGAAAAAAAAAATATCAAAGGAGGAATAATAACTTTTGTCATGTTCGATCGCGTTGTTTCGCAAGTTTTGGGGAGGACTGCACACGACTTACTTGATGCTATGAATAATGTAAGTTTCAGCATATCTGTGTTTTTTGAATATACATTTCCTGCTATATGTGTTCCTCTGTGATTCTTTTTTTAAAAAAATTATTTGTGCTTATAGGAAGGCACCTCTAATTCCTACTTATGCAATTGAATATGAATGGCATACGATTTTCAATATAGGTTTCCTGCATTATCTTCTGATAATATATATTATCTAACATTCTAACATGCTGCTAGAACACAATATGGTGGGATAGATTTTCAATGCATATCGTCAACAACAAATGCAATATAGTACGAAATGATTGTGGATAGAATAGCAATAGTAAGACTTATCAGTTATCACAGATGTAATGTTGAATTGGAATGATGAAGTTTTTTTTTTATCAATTCAAGCATAAGATAGAATTGGATTGTTTTGTTTAGATTTCAGATCCATTCTATTTGTGTCCTCAATTTGTTTATAATTATTCTTCTTGCTTCTACTCACATAATCTTTTATTTTGTGCATGTTAAATCAAAGATTGCTATTCATGAGACTGAGTAAATAGGTATGATATTTAAAAATATTAGTTTTAGCCTGAGATTGAGTTTTTGATTTTGTTTAAATGATTTTTAAAAAGTCTAAATGATTTTGTTTATTTTTAGAGCTATATATATTTTTTTTTTTTTTTTTAAAAAAAATTATGTAATGGCCAAATCTGGTCTATTAGTATTGGTATTTTCAAATGTAATTGTCTCATTGGAAGTATCTAATATAACTTTGTTGGTGGCTTATTTTATGTTTTGATGATTACCATATTTCCAAAGAGGATCATTGATGAGATTTGGGAAGATCTTAATTATATGCACTTTTTCCGTTGTTTATAGAATTGCTTCTAACATTTACTTTCATTGCCAATGCAGCTACTTCCATTGTTTACATATAACCATATCATCAACATTTTTTTCTTCAAGTTTGCAAAATTAGCAACGAGAATCAAATTGTTAAACACAGGTATGTGATTTCATATATCACTTGCAAGGTTTCATCAATGAGCACAATGATATAAATGTGGTGTCTCATAGAGTTCCGGAGACACATGAGGGTATGAGCCGTGATGCATCAAATGAGCACCATGATGGTAATGCAGATGAAGAACACAGCATGCATTGGCTAAGGCAAGTTCACCAGTAGAGACTTAATCTGAGTTATATGTGTTTGTACTTATTAGCACGAATAGCATTGAATAAATATTGTGAGGTTTACACTCATTGCATGAAGGTATAAAATCTTATGAATTTTCCGTGATCATTTGGATCATCATGCTGGGGTTCAGAGTTGGCATAAAATAATGGTACAAATCAAGTTATGTCTGATGCAATCTACCTTCAATTAGTGTGATATCTTAATAATCTTATGGATTTATCGATTTAGCTTTTTCAATTAAATTTCGTTTGGAATTGAATTTTATGGATGTGAATTCTTTGTTAAATATGTATTTGACTATGTCTATATGACAAACTTTCTATAGTGATAAGGCCTTAATGATGTTTCTTTCTGCAGATTCAAACTGCATTTCGTACAGATGAGATTCGATGAACTCCTCCTACACCACAAGACGAGGGCAGGAATGAGCCACTTTCATGAGCCAGTCTGGAAAGGTGTACCAAAATTTTTGCGCCACATCGCTGAAGAACATTGGAATAAATTAATACATCCCATATAATGCCCCTGATATTCAATTCTCTTCATGAAAGCTTTCAGGTTGTTATTCATAGATGGTATAAATACCTTATTGATTAAATAATGTATCATCAATTTGATCATCAAATGCTTATACCATATTTACTTTGATCTAATAGTTTATAGTTTATATATCTAGAAAAATTTAATTATTTTTCTTCTCGGAACAATCGTGCAGGTTTTTCTTACGGAGCAGCAGAAATATCTTCACTAATGCAGCATATGGGATGTGAACCAAATAGAGCCTCATATAATATCTTAGTAGATGCATATGGGAAAGCATGTTTTCAAAATAGTAATGATCTGCCCTATAAACTTATCATTTTCTTTTGTTTATTCACATAAGACGTGTTTGGATAAACAACTTAATTAAACACCTATAGCTAAATTCTTATGTATAAGCTATTTCTATAATAGAATATAAAATAAACAACTTAATTTTTTATTTTTAACTTTTTACTTGCCAGCACTATGCTGAAGCTCAGTGTTGCATCTCTTCAAATGATTACAAAGGTGAGATGTTATATCAAAGAAGGGAGCACCATGTTAATTTTCCACTAAAAGTATGTATTTCCCACTAACAATTTTTTTTTTCTTTTAATATGTTATATAATATTTAAATTCTAATTTTTTTTTTCTTATCTCTTATTTTCTACAATTTATATTTTACATTACATTTGTTTACTACTAATTCTTCTTGCTGCAATTTTTTTTAATATTGTTATATAATATTATTAACAAATATTGTGTTTTTTTTTGCAGGTGAGGATGACGTACTGAACAAAAAAAAGACAGATTAGATCTAGAGTTATTGTTTTTTGTTTTTTTTGTCTTAGACCCCATTTGTATACAAAAATAATGTATAGAATAATAGATCTAAAAGAAAAAAATTAGATCTAAAATATTACTACTATTTAGTCTTCTTTTCTTAATCCACTATCACTCATGGTGGAACTATTTTTCATTTACTCTGCTAAATTATTTCCTCGAGGTAAAGGCACAAGCTCAAAATGAGTATATTTTGAAGAAACAAAAAATAAATAAGGCATTTTAGAAAAATATAAGGCATTTTAAAAAAATATTACTACTATTTTTTTATGTTTTCTAAATCCTCCACGTCCAAAACAAATATAAGGCATTTTAGAAAAACTCATATAATTAATGCTCTTATCTCTCACTTTCTACAATTTATTTTCTACATTGCATTTGTTTACTACTAATCCTTCTTACTGCAATTTTTTTTAATATTGTGATATAATTTTATTAACAAATTGTTGTTTAATTTTTTTTTTTTGTCTTAGACCCTATTTGTATACGAAAAAAAATATGCATAGAATAATACATCTAGAACGGAAAAAAATTAGATCTGAAATACTACTACTATTTTAATCTTTTTTTTTTTTACTTAGGCCCCAATTGTATAAAAAAAAAATGTATAGAGATAATAATTTTTATCGCTGCATATCACGGTGGTTCACTTTTGTATTGTCCTTATTATTGTAAACGTTTGAAAATCACTATTATAAATTATTACTAATGAAAATTTATAATTGACGAGAAAATGACAATTTTGATCGCTGACAAAACTTTTAAAATCACTATTACAAGTTATTACTGATAAAAATTTATAACTAGAGAGAGATAACAATTTTAGACGCCGGATGTAAAAGGTCTTTGAATGCTCCACAGTAAAATTTGATGTGTGATTCACTTTTGTATTGTACTTATTATAATAAAAGTTTTAAAATCACTATTATAAGTTATTACTAATGAATATTTATAATTGACGGGAATATGACAATTTTGATCGCTGACAAAACTTTTAAAATCACTATTACAAGTTATTACTGATAAAAATTTATAACTAGAGGGAGATAACAATTTTAGACGCTGGATGTCAAAGGTCTTTGAGTGCTCCACAATAAAATTTGAAGTGTGATTCACTATTGTATTGTACTTATTATAATAAAAGTTTTAAAATCACTATTATAAGTTATTACTAATGAATATTTATAATTTACGGGAATATGACAATTTTGATGTAACAACCCGACTTCTAAATCATCTAATTAATTTTAATTAGAGTTTTGTCTAAGGAATTAGAATTAATCTATAGATGAATTAAATCAAGTCTTGGGAAAGTAAGTGTATTATGTGTTAAAATTAGGAGTTCTATTTGAACCTAAACTATACACTAGTACAATTATTCCTCACTTGTGATTTAATTAACACTAAGAATCAATGCTTCCTCCATTCTTCCCTCTCCCTTGTGACTCACATTTCCACTCACTTCCACACTCCACCTTAAGCCAACACCTCATAAAATACACTTCCTCTCATGACAACACACCAACACTCTATGCATCTAATTATAAAGACATGCAAACATAACACCTCTTGTTATTCTCTTCATTTCTGGAATCAGAACACAAAACTCCCTCCCTTCTCCTCTCTTCACCGAAACCACCAACAACAAGCACAACACCTCATGCTCTAGCTCGCTTAGCGAGTTAATTAGATAAGAACCTGTAAGTTCGCCATGGCGAGCTAGGTAACTCGCCGTAGCGAGCTAACCCAGAATTTGCCCTACCTTTCCATTTTAAAAATACTTTAACACTCGTTTTATATCCTCACTAAAGATTGATGATTTGCAGTAATATAAATAATGTAATGTGAAACAGGAGGTCAGTCACAGTTGGAATCTTAGGGCTTGACTTAGGGAATTTTGAAATAATGTATGCTCCCCGGGTTGGGAAATTATGGTAGTATGAATTTAACTAGTATCAGTCAAGTATGTGCGATTTGTGATGTCGCTTTATGGACTTCCTTCGGAAGCATCCATCAGGAAATATTTTATGAGCTGTATGCCAGAACGCTTCGTGTTCAACGGACAAGGCATGCCTCTGAGATATGCTCACCTCAGAGTGTCCTTGCGGTTAAAATCAATAAGAGATGTTATCTGTGTTACACCTTTATTTATTATGCTTTATGATATTATGTTATGAATATGCTATGACTTATTAGGTGCCCCGGCGTAGTCGCCATTAGGAGGGTAGTAGGACCCACTGAGACTTAGTAGTCTCACCCCACTCCATTCAATTTTTTAGGTAGACAGGTTACTTCGGAGCAGGGACCAGGATGGACCTGACGATTGGAGCCGAGCTTGAATTGTCAGCTTAGAAGACTTTGTCTTCTTCCTTGTTTTTATTTAATCTGTTGTTTTGTTGTCATTCTTTTCCGCTGTTTGTATTGAATAATCATATTGTTATTCCAATGATAATGTGTTATTCAGTTAATTCCATGTAATTTAATGTACTCGGATTTCAATTAAGTATGCTTCGACTAAATATTCTAGACAATTTAGTTGGGGTGTTATAATTGGTATCAGAGCAGGTCGATCCAGTATCGGACCTTGCCGTGAGTCATTACAATTCCTTCCTAAGTAGTCCTTACAGTATCGTTGAGTCATTACAGTATCGTTGGCGAGAAGTTATCTTTAACCGGATGTTAGAGGTGAAGTAGTTTGTAATACATAAGTAAGTGGTGTAACGCCAGCGAGTATACAGAGAATTAAGACGGAGTATATGGATTGGAACCAATAGTGATAGGACATTCCGGAGAATGCAACGAAGTCGTTGTTCATGGAAGAACGTAAGTGTGTAGGTTATAACAGTATCCAACTGACACTGTGTGTCAGGCAAACCTTTCCGAATCTGAGAGTAACCATACTTAATTGTCAGTAGATCAAGACTCTTCCTAAGTACCTAACCTTATCTTTCAGCCGCGAAATCTGCAAGTGTTGCCAAATCTGTTCCATACCATACTAGAGAAACCAAGTTAGAATGCAAGACACACCAATACTTATCTGAGAACTTTTCATTAGATCACCTTATAGAAAGCCAACTCTTAATGTCTCCTTAAGAATATTTCAGCTTTTCAACTCATAACTCGCATTCCTACCTTACCACTAGAAGCCGAACTCTATTTTACACGACAAATAAAATTTCCTTTAGCAATACCAACATATGTCAGTTAACTCAGCAAACCATTAGAAATCAACCTTGATTAGAGTAACAATTAGGAATCATATTACATCACCATTTAGACACCTGACTTAATTCGTAAGGCATCATCCGTGAGCTATAGAAACCAGAATCAAACCGAGTTAGCCCTTGTAAGTAGCAACCAATAGTTGTACCTTACCACTAGAAGTTGAGCACTAATAGATGCAACAGTTAAGAATGCCACCTTATAAACTTATTACCCATATAGACGTATTAGGTGTGTAACACCCTAATCGATATATATACTATAATCAATTAATATCAAACAATCATACATCAATCAAGGCGTTACATGTGAAACTTTTTCAAAATATTATGAACATACATACATTCATTTTAAGTAGCAACGGAAGCATAATATTCACTTAATAAATCATATTACAACTTAGATTAGGTCCTTCTACCACAAGGCCTATCCACATAATCCAAAACACGATTCAAGACATATAAGTCATAGATAAATAAGATGATAGCAAGGTCTTACAAGTCTCAAACAAACGAACTAACATACTAGTTCTAGCAAGGTTACAAGTATCAGAGCAAATCCTAGACCTCTAAGGTTCCTAGAATTTCTACTCTTCATCCTTACCAAGCTAAGCTAGTCTCACAAGCTAAATCTCCAAGCAACAGGATCACTCCTCAAGGGAAGAATCTGGACCCAAACCATTCAAATACACAAAATAGAGAGTTAGTTATAATTCAAGTTCATAATAACAAGTATAGCATATACTCATATCATGCACAATAATAATCATATCATAATTGACGTATAAACGTCTCATATCTTGAACACAATACTCATGATAAAGGCAATGGCATAATCACATCAACTCACAAGATTTTAAAGTAAAGTCACGTTATCTCAATCATAATGAACACCATTGGCACTTATCAATTACCAAGTAAAATGCACATTTACTCCTAATGCAACTAATGCCATCAATTAATATGTCTCAACCTAGACACATCTAAATGCATGTGGTACCCGCATCGAGTTTCGAATACATTAAAGCATTCTCGCATCAAGTCTAGTTTCAAGTCATGGTGGACCAACGCTCAAGTCTAGTTTTAAGTTATGGTGGACCATCGCTCAAGTTGACACATGCATGCATGAATGAACACATACCAATAATGATGATAACCCTACTCAACTACATATGAATAAAAGGACACTCTTCCTCATATTCCTTCTCAATTCGCATCAAATCTCATCATCATATCATCATACAAGGTATTCATTCAAGCAAGGCATAATATTACTTAACTATATCACATAACATAAATCATCATCACCTAATTCAATCCATACGAACACATGAACGTAGCACCCTCATTTAAGCTCTAGATTCCATTAATCTAACTTATATCATGTTATAAGATCATATCTCAATCATATAGCAAACATAGGATTCATTTTAAATATAGAAATTACTGTTCATACTGCATCAACTCGCCTAGACGGGTGAATGGCGAGCTCGAGGCGAGCTCAAGTCAGAAGCTACAGGAACCACTCGCCCCCAACTCGCCTCCAACACGCCATGGCGAGCTCCAACTCGCCAAGCAGCTCGCTACGACTCGCCATGGCGAGTTCATGCATTTCTGGAAAACCCAGAAACATGAATACTCGCCATAGCGAGTAATATACTTGCCCCAGCGAGTTCAAGCAGAAAGGAAAACTCTGCTTTCGGTTTTGAACTCAAATCCATCAAAAATCTCATTTTTCAACATACAAATCTTAAAAGCTATCAACTTTAGGTCTATCTAACATGTATAAGCTTAGAAGTACAAACTTTAGCATCATCAAACATTATTTCATGATAAAAGCAATGATCTTCCTAAGTTTCACTAAAAACTCATTTTCAAACATCAATAACACAAATCATTCAATTAACACGAATTGGTTCATGAGAATTCGAAATAGAAACACATAGCAACATGTTAACATCATACAACAACATAAGAAGCTATAAACACATTCCCTTGATTCCCATTCCCCACCAAAAGAGATGAGAAGGTTTGGGTGTGGAGAGTAGACTTCTCCCCCCTCTTTGTTCATCTCACAAGAATTAATAACTACTCTCTAACCTTAAATTTGCAGCTTTAATCTTCAGCTCTACCTTGAATCCCTTCTACCCTCTTCAAGCTTGGTTTCTCTCTTTCTACCTCCTTCTCAAAAAATGAGTTATGAGAACTCTCACTCTATTCAAACCTAAAATGACAAAAGTCTATAATACCCTCCCACTAACTTAAGTTAATTTAATTAAACTCCACTTATTTCCTTAAAAGCCTCTACTCATAATTCTATTCTCCTCATTCTCTACCCTTTCCTCTCTTAGCCAAATTCTAATTAATCACTAACACTAACCCACTTAGTTCTAATAATGCTAATTAACATCTAATCAAACAAATAATCTAATTAAATGCAATTAAATAATTACGGGTGTTACAACTCTACCCCCTCTAAAAGAATTTTCGTCCTCGAAAATTTACCTGAAAATAACTCCGGATAAGAATCCCTCATCTTGCTTTCTAGCTCCCAAGTAGCGTTTTCTCCCGCGGGTCCTCCCCAAACAACTTTTACGGATGCTATCTCTTTATTCCTCAACTTCTTGACTTCTCTACCTTCAATCCTCAAAGGTATCGCCTCAACCGTCAAATTGTCCCTCACTTGAACATCATCCGATACAATCACATGTGACGGATCCGAAATATATTTCCTCAATTGTGATACATGGAATACATCATGAAGATTCGACAATGATGGTGGTAAAGCAATCTTATACGCCACATTCCCCACTTTCTTCAAAATTTGATAAGGCCCAATGAACTTCGATGTTAGCTTCTTGGATTTCAAAGCACGACCAATACCGGTAGTTGAGGTAACTCTAAAAAATACATGATCTCCCTCTTGAAATTCCACATCTTTCCTTTTTTTTTTATCATGATAGCTCTTTTGTCTACTTTGAGTCGCTTTCATCTTTTCTTGGATCATCTTAATCTTTTCCGTAGTTTGTTGGACTAATTCCGGTCCTAACACAACACTTTCACCATCTTCATACCAACATAAAGGAGTACGACATCTCCTTCCATACAACACTTCGAAAGGTGCCATTCCGATACTTGAATGAAAACTATTGTTGTAGGTGAATTCAACCAAAGGTAGATAATTATCCCAACTTCCTCCATCTTCCAAAATACAAGCTCTCAACAAATCCTCTAATGATTGAATAGTCCTCTCCGATTGTGCATCCGTTTGAGGGTGATAAGCCGAACTCATCCTCAACTTAGTCCCCAAAGCTTCTTGCAAGCTCTCCCAAAATCTCGAAGTGAATCTTGGATCTCTATCCGATACAATGCTAGATTGAATACCATGTAGTCTCACCACTTGCTCAACATAGATCTCGGCTAACTTAGGTATTAAAGTCCCCGTCTTGAATGCAATAAAGTGTGCCGACTTCGTCAATCTATCAACAATCACCCAAATCGAGTCATTTCCCTTCCTAGTCTTGGGTAAACCACTCACAAAATCCATTGCAATACTATCCCACTTCCATTCGGGTATAAACATAGGTTGCAATAATCCCGATGGCCTTTGATGTTCAACTTTGGATTTTTGACAAACCAAACAAGCATAAACAAACTCCGCTACTTCCTTTTTCATACTTGGCCACCAAAATAACTTCTTCAAGTCTTGATACATCTTAGTAGCTCCGGGATGAATACTCAAACTACTCCTATGACCTTCCTCAAGAATCCTTTTCTTTAACTCGGGTATGTTAGGAACACAAACCCTTCCTCGAAATCTTATGACTCCTTTCTCATCAACTTTGAAATCAATCTCTTTCTCTTCATTAATTGATGCAAGGCGATTCACCAAACTCAAATCTCCTTTTTGACCACTCTTTACTTCATCAAGAAAATCGTTGGTAAGCTTCAACATTCCCAATTTCACACTATGCGGTGTCGTCTCACAAACCAAACTAAGATCTCGAAATTCTTCAATCAAATTCAACTCTCTTGCCATAAGTGAAGACATATGCAACGACTTCCTACTCAAGGCATCCGCAACAACATTGGCTTTTCCGGGATGGTAACTCAATTCAAAATCATAGTCTTACAAAAATTCCAACCAACGTCTTTGCCTCATATTCAACTCCTTTTGATCAAACAAATACTTCAAACTCTTGTGATCACTAAAGACTTCAAATCTAGAACCAAACAAATAATGCCTCCAAATCTTCAAGGTAAACACAACGGCCGCCAACTCAAGATCGTGCGTTGGATAGTTCTTCTCATGCACTTTCAATTGCCTAGAAGCATAAGCAACCACTTGTCCATTTTGCATAAGAACACCACCTAACCCCATCAAAGATGCATCACAATACACGGAAAAAGGCTCATTCGGTGTCGGTAAAATCAAAATTGGTGCCGACGTCAACCGCTTCTTCAACTCTTGGAAACTTCTTTCACATTGATCATTCCAAACAAAAGCTTGATCCTTTCTAGTCAATCGAGTCAACGGTAATGCTAACTTCGAAAAACCTTCAATAAACTTCCGATAGTAACCGGCCAAACCAAGAAAACTTCTTATCTCAAACACCGACTCAGGAGTTCCCCACTTCAATATCGCATCCACTTTAGAAGGATCTACCGCAATACCTCCACTAGATATCACGTGACCTAAGAAACTCACTTCTTTCAACCAAAACTCGCACTTGGATAACTTTGCATAAAGCTTCTTCTCTTGCAAGGTCCTCAACACAATCCTCAAATGATCCGCGTGTTCTTCTTCGGTCTTGGAATACACTAGAATGTCGTCAATGAAAACTACCACGAATTTATCCAAATAAGAATGGAAAATCCGGTTCATGTACTCCATAAACACTCCAGGTGCGTTGGTTACACCAAAAGGCATAACCGAATACTCGTAATGACCATATCTTGTCCTAAACGCAGTCTTCGGAATATCCTCCGCCTTAACTCGAATCTGATGATATCCTGACCTCAAATCAATCTTACTAAACACACAAGCACCCACCAACTGATCCATCAAATCATCTATCCTCGGCAACGGATACTTGTTCTTGATCGTAACTTGGTTCAAGCGACGGTAGTCAATACACAACCTCATACTTCCGTCCTTCTTCTTTACAATTAAAGCAAACCATCTTTCCTTTACAAGCATCACCCTTGTGACCAAAGTCTCTGCACCTAAAGCATCTATCTCCCTTTGGGAAATCATAAGAATAATGACCCAATTCACCACACTTGTAGCACTTGACACTAGTAACCTTCTTCTTCCCTCCACTAAATTCAATCTTGCCCTTGTTCTTCTTGTCATACGGCTTCCCACGGTCTTGGTTCTTCCCCTTCCTATCACTCATGTCTTTGTAGTAGCTAGACTTCGCTTTCCCATCCAAGTCACATATGTTACTCTTGTTCACCAAGTTGGCAAAGTTCCTAATCTCCAAGATACCAACCAATTGCTTAAGATCGGGACGCAATCCACTTTCAAACTTCACACATTTGTCTGCTTCCGCCTCCACGGTGTTATAGTGTGGACAAAAGCGACACAAATCTTCAAACTTGGTTGCATACTCCGCAACGGTTAAGTTCCCTTGCTTAAGTTCCATGAATTCCACCACTTTTCGGTTCCTCACATCCGCCGGAAAGTACTTAGTCAAAAACTCTCTCTTGAAAATGTCCCAAGTAATGATAGCTCCACCTTGACCCAATCTTTGGCTCACATTCTTCCACCAATAGCCGGCATCTTCATGCAACATGTAACTCCCTAGAGTCACCTTTTGTGCCTCCGAACATCTCATAGCACTAAAAATTCTTTCAATACCTTCCAACCACTTTTGAGCTCCCTCGGGATCATGCCCTCCTTTGAATGATTGAGGGTTGTTCCTAAGGAATCTCTCCAATCTCAATTCATCCTCATTGCCCATGCGATTCTCATGTGCAACTCTCTCGGCCGCTCTTGTCGCCGCATCTTGAGTCAAAGCATTAGCCATCAAGGCTATTGCATCCGCCATTGCTCTTTGCGCCATCACCTAAACAATCAACCAAAAGCCAATCTCACATTAAACTTAAGGATGCTAAAAAGTGTTCCACTACACTTATACACCTAAGGGTATTCTAACCTAATTGATTCACATGGACTGACCTTGCTCTGATACCAAATTGTAACACCCTAATCGATATATATACTATAATCAATTAATATCAAACAATCATACATCAATCAAGGCGTTACATGTGAAACTTTTTCAAAATATTATGAACATACATACATTCATTTTAAGTAGCAACAGAAGCATAATATTCACTTAATAAACTCATTACTCAAAGTACTTAATAAAATCCAAACACAAGATTCATAAATCATATTACAACTTAGATTAGGTCCTTCTACCACAAGGCCTATCCACATAATCCAAAACACGATTCAAGACATATAAGTCATAGATAAATAAGATGATAGCAAGGTCTTACAAGTCTCAAACAAACGAACTAACATACTAGTTCTAGCAAGGTTACAAGTATCAGAGCAAATCCTAGACCTCTAAGGTTCCTAGAATTTCTACTCTTCATCCTTACCAAGCTAAGCTAGTCTCACAAGCTAAATCTCCAAGCAACGGGATCACTCCTCAAGAGAAGAATCTGGACCCAAACCATTCAAATACACAAAATAGAGAGTTAGTTATAATTCAAGTTCATAATAACAATTATAGCATATACTCATATCATGCACAATAATAATCATATCATAATTGACGTATAAACGTCTCATATCTTGAACACAATACTCATGATAAAGGCAATGGCATAATCACATCAACTCACAAGATTTTAAAGTAAAGTCACGTTATCGCAATCATAATGAACACCATTGGCACTTATCAATTACCAAGTAAAATGCACATTTACTCCTAATGCAACTAATGCCATCAATTAATATGTCTCAACCTAGACACATCTAAATGCATGTGGTACCCGCATCGAGTTTCGAATACATTAAGCATTCTCGCATCAAGTCTAGTTTCAAGTCATGGTGGACCAACGCTCAAGTCTAGTTTTAAGTCATGGTGGACCATCGCTCAAGTTGACACATGCATGCATGAATGAACACATACCAATAATGATGATAACCCTACTCAACTACATATGAATAAAAGGACACTCTTCCTCATATTCCTTCTCAATTCGCATCAAATCTCATCATCATATCATCATACAAGGTATTCATTCAAGCAAGGCATAATATTACTTAACTATATCACATAACATAAATCATCATCACCTAATTCAATCCATACGAACACATGAACGTAGCACCCTCATTTAAGCTCTAGATTCCATTAATCTAACTTATATTATGTTATAAGATCATAGCTCAATCATATAGCAAACATAGGATTCATTTTAAATATAGAAATTACTGTTCATACTGCATTAACTCGCCTAGACGGGTGAATGGCGAGCTCGAGGCGAGCTCAAGTCAGAAGCTACAGGAACCACTCGCCCCCAACTCGCCTCCAACACGCCATGGCGAGCTCCAACTCGCCAAGCAGCTCCCTACGACTCGCCATGGCGAGTTCATGCATTTCTGGAAAACCCAGAAACATGAATACTCGCCATAGCGAGTAATATACTTGCCCCAACGAGTTCAAGCAGAAAGGAAAACTCTGCTTTCGGTTTTGAACTCAAATCCATCAAAAATCCCATTTTTCAACATACAAATCTTAAAAGCTATCAACTTTAGGTCTATCTAACATGTATAAGCTTAGAAGTACAAACTTTAGCATCATCAAACATCATTTCATGATAAAAGCAATGATCTTCCTAAGTTTCACTAAAAACTCATTTTCAAACATCAATAACACAAATCATTCAATTAACACGAATTGGTTCATGAGAATTCGAAATAGAAACACATAGCAACATGTTAACATCATACAACAACATAAGAAGCTATAAACACATTCCCTTGATTCCCATTCCCTCTTTGTTCATCTCACAAGAATTAATAACTACTCTATAACCTTAAATTTGCAGCTTTAATCTTCAGCTCTACCTTGAATCCCTTCTACCCTCTTCAAGCTTGGTGTCTCTCTTTCTACCTCCTTCTCAAAAAATGAGTTATGAGAACTCTCACTCTCTATTCCTCACTCTATTCAAACCTAAAATGACAAAAGTCTATAATACCCTCCCACTAACTTAAGTTAATTTAATTAAACTCCACTTATTTCCTTAAAAGCCTCTACTCATAATTCTATTCTCCTCATTCTCTACCCTTTCCTCTCTTAGCCAAATTCTAATTAATCACTAACACTAACCCACTTAGTTCTAATAATGCTAATTAACATCTAATCAAACAAATAATCTAATTAAATGCAATTAAATAATTACGGGTGTTACAAGGTGTACTTATTCATTTATCTTAAACCAGTAATTTAGTACCATAAACTACCCAACCAAGTATATAGGAAAATAGTTGAATTAGACCACCTTCAATTCAACCCTTTCTTACCTTCCGGTCTGTCATGTTACCACTTAGGAAATTATTATAGGTCTAATAGGATAGTCTCAGCCTAACACGTTATATTAGAGATCACACCAAACCACTTGGAACATAACCTCACCCGGAATGACAAGTAGAAACATCTCTTGACCATACTTAGTTATTAGGTAGCCCACTTAAACTATCATGCGTCTCCTACGTTAGCAGCTTAGTGTCGTGGCTTAGGTAGATGCCTTGTGAGAGAAACTAAGTTGAACCACCCGTATTATTAATTTCCTTAGACGCCAACCCGCTATCTTATCACCTAGTACATCATCAATAGGAGTTCGTTACAGTATAGCAGTCTATCTCTTTGAAATCAACATTAGTGCCGAATCACTAGCATTCAAGCCTCGAACAAATTAGCAAATCAGAAGTTATCATTAACGCATTCAACCACCTAGATCAATCGTTGAGTATCTATGTTAGGTACCTGACTTAATTCATAAGGCATCATTCGTGAGTAGTAATAATTAGAATCAAACCGAGTAGCCTTGTCAGTAGCAATCAATAGTAGTACCTTACCATTAGGGGTTGAGCATTATCAGATGTAATAGTTAGGAATGGCACCCTCAGCACTTGTTACCCATATGGACTTGTTAGGTGTAGTTATTCCATTATATTGAGCTAATAACTTAGTGCCATTAACTACCCAATCAAGCATATAGGAAAATGGTCAAATTAGACTGCCTTCGATTCAACACACTCTTACCTTCCGGCATGTCCTGTTACCACTTAGGGAATTCATATTGAAATTCTGTTCTCTGGCAGGACATATGTCTTACACAATGTCTAGGCACTACAAGAAATATGATTTTTGGCAGCGACAAATGTCGCTGCGAAAAATACAAAGTTGCTGCGAAACACATAGTGCCGGATGTCAAAGCCTCCAATGTCTAGGACATTTTGTAGGCCACAATAGTTACAGAAGACGAACAGAAAAAAAAGGAAAAATACATAAGTACTTATTTTCCTATTACCCAGTTACTGTTCTTCAATCTTCTTCTTCTTACTCTGCTTCAGCTTGAGCAGTTCCTTCGTTCTCAGCTATCTTCTTTGTTAGCTGCTTGATCAGATGGTCTACACAGACTTTCCTTACTGTGCTTGTCTTGATTGTCTCCTCCAGCTCCTTAGACACTTGAATAAGCTCAGCCAATACCTTGTTCTGTGAGCTTCTATCCAGTGGTGCAGAGGTCTCGGCTGATTCTTTTTTTTGAACACAATGTCTGGGACATGTGGTTTCAGCAAACAGCTTGCGGTTGAAGGATATTGGAGGGGGTCTTTTACTCACATGCTCTTCTGGAAGCAGGATGTTTGGGTGTTGGCTGAGAATTAACTCAGTAATCAAGCTGGGGAATGCTATTGGCAACGTTGCTGCATTGGTATCCACATGCTTCATCGTTTGCTCGAAAACATGTTGCCCAAAGTCTACCTCTTCCTTGTACCAATAAGGTATTATAAGTCTTGCCAGATTTGGAGATATACCTGAGCTGTGGCTTGTTGGGGCCCAATTAGCTGTGCCAATCTTGTTGAGTATTGCGTACTTGGCAGTCAGCTTGGATGTTGGAAGTAGTCCTTTCTTAGGCCAAATTTCAGCTTGCCCTGAGGTGATTTCTTCAGCAATTTTGTCCATGGATAGGTTCTTCTTGCTCTCAGCTTCATTATTCCTACCCAGAAATTGGTTGATCATAGTTGAAGAGAACGCAACGGTCTTTCCTCTTAACTGTACCTTATGAAAGTCATGACTCCCTTCATCATTGCAATATTCTGTGAGATTTGTGATGAATTCTCTCACAAGCCTTTCATAGCACCTTCCAAACCCCATCACCGTCTTCATGACTTTTGCTTCCTCAAGAAGAGTGATAATCTCTTTGTAGGAGAGTGCTTCAGAGCTTAATTCTCTCTCTGTAGCAATTCTCCTCTGCATCACTGTCCTCCATCTTTGTTCATTGTCTTCAGTATGGAGGGGTGTTGAGGATGCAGCTTTCTTTTTCTTCGACATGATGTTTGGGACATCGTCTTCGACATCAAGTTCAAAATCACTTGAGGATTCTGGCTTCCTCTTCCTCTTCTGAGACTTTTCTTCTAAGTAGGACTGGGGAACGTCCACCTTCTTCCCTCTGCTTCTCTTTACTCTATCAGCCACTGATTGAGTTCTTCTTGGAGCAATTTCTTCGCTCTCTATGTCTTCATCAATCTCTATGACTTCAAGGGTCTCAGAGATTTCTTCTTCTTCCTCTTCAGAGAGAGCTGTCTCTAGTGCATCCTTTGGATCATCTTCCATTGGATGTTCCTCAGATGTGGTCTTTTCTTCTCCATCATTCTCCACAGCTTCTGTTGATTGTACTTCAATGTTTGTTTTCTGGGTGGAGTCCTTCAAGGTTTCTTCAGCATTTTTCTCTTCAGCCCCTTTTGGCGATGATCGGGCTTCTAGAGAAAGTCCTTCTTTGGGTTCTTCACTATGTGTAAGATTAGTGAAGGGCCCAATCAAAGCGTTGCTTCTCCTTTTCCTTGTCGTCGTCCTTCTTCCTCTGGGAATGACCATCTTGTCAAGATCAACCTCTTGTTGATTGATGGTTGAGTCTGAAACCCTAGTTGGATCACTAGGTCCTTCGCCTTTGTTGATTTCTTGGTTGTTGATGCTCATTGTGATTTCTTGGCTCATGTTGTTCAGAGTTTTGATGAAGAAGATTTCTTTTGAGAGGTTTTTGAAGGATGTCGTACTAGATGTTGAAGCGAGTGTGGTAGAACAAGTGATAATCTAGGTGGCCTTTTATAGACGGAACTAGGTAGTATGTTACCTTGTTTATTGTGCAGAAGTAATGATGATTAACGTTATAATTCTTCTACACGCCGCCCCGTCACTTAATGTTGTACACGCTTTTGGACGTGTGGAACTCTAGAGTTCCTTTCCCACGTTCAGGTTGAAGTGATTCAACTTCCTGACGAGTGTACAGATGTTGGGACATCTGGTCATTCTCTTCCTTGACTGTCAAGCAAGCTATTTTTGGACCATTGTTGGGAGGAATCCACTTATAGCATTTGTCTTTTGCCTTGACACCTTTCATCACTACCTTCTGATTATTAGCAAAAATGCATTCAGAGTTGTTGAAGTACACATCTAGTCCTTGTTCACATAGTTGACTAATGCTTATCAAGTTTGTAGTGAGTCCTTCAACTAGTAGAACCTTATCTAGGTATGGTGAGCTGGGATCTCTTAGCTTGCCTACACCTTTGATTCTACCTTTAGCTCCATCACCAAAGGTGACACTTCCTTTGGAGTAAGGTCTTAATTCCTTAAGATATTTCCTATCTCCAGTCATGTGTTTGGAGCATCCACTGTCAAAGTACCAGTCATCATATGAGGATAGTCTGATACAAGTATGAGCCTTTAGTTTTGAATCTTCTTTTGGCTTCCATTCTTTCTTGACTTGATTCTCCTGACACTTTACTTGTTGAGCAAGAATCTTCTTTTCATCCTTCCTTGGTGATTTTGATCTTTGAGGATAGCCATGAATCTTGAAGCATTCTTTTATAACATGTCCAGATCTTCCACAGTGATCACATCTATTAAAAGTTCTTCTATTTTGGGAGTATAACCTTTTAAGATGTGGTCTTGGTATGTGCTTCTTCTGCTGCTTGTGAAGCTGACCTATGTTCCCATTCTTCTTGTGTTGAACAGGATGGTGAGACATGTGGCTTGACATCTGCATTTTCGTTTGGGCAGACTGTTGAGACTTGTAGTCTATGATCTTGTTTTTGTGTTTAACAAGATGTTGAGACTTTTGAATTGACATCTCCTTCTTGGTCTGAGCATAGTACTGAGATGTGTGGTCTATGATCCTGTCTTTGTGGTGAACAGAATGTTGAGACATTTGGCTTGACATCTCCCTTTTGGTCTGAACACTATGCTGAGATGTGTGGTCTATGATCCTGTCAGAGTGTTGAGCAGGATGTTGAGACATTTGGCTTGACATCTGGTCCTTAAGTTTATGTAGAGGAGGAGTTACCTTTTCTGGAGCAGATTCAGCTTCTCTGAAAAGATGATCAAATCCTAATCCAATCATGTCTTCAGCTATTTTCTCAGATTCAGGGAGCTCGTCTTCTGAGTCAGAGTCACATTCTAAACAACTCAAGTATTCAGTCATTCTCTTGAGTTTAGTTTGTAAGGAATCGCGTATTTTCATCAAAGCTACTCGTTCCCGATGCTCCCTGACAAGCCTTTCCATGAGTTCATCTTGCTCTAATATTTTAGCAGTGTTTCTTGAAGGGTGGACATGTTCTTCATTGTTATCACTGCCTTTAGTGTCTGTGAAGCTTTTGAAGCAATTACTGCAGCTTGTTTCGCATATCCCTGAGAATGCATTGTCTGTGTCTTCTTCTTCACTTTCATCCTCAGAGTCAGAGAGAATTGCAGCCATCCCCTTCTTCTGTTTTCTAAGAAAGTTGGGACACTGTATTCTAATATGCCCAAAGCCTTCACATTCGTAGCACCTTTTCTCTGTTTCTTCTTCAGAGTTTGTCTCTTCTTTTGAGATGCCTTGTGTCTTGTTGTAGGACATCTTGTCTGGGACATTTGTCCTCCATTTAGCTCGGACCCTGTTCACAGAATTGTTGAACTTTTTGGTTAATAGAGCTACTGCTTCTGATAGACAATCTTCACTTTGGCTTTCCTCAGTTTTGAATGCCAAGTTCTTCATATTCTTTTCAAGGCTATCTTCAAAGGTCATCTCAAAAGTTTGTAATGAGCCAATGAGTTCATCAACCTTCATTGTGCTCAAGTCTTGTGATTCTTCAATGGCGGTTACCTTCATAGAAAATCTCTTAGGAAGTGATCTAAGAATTTTTCTTTCTAGTTTCTCCTCAGGTATCTTCTCTCCCAGGGCAAAGCATGAGTTTGCTATGTCTCGAACTCTAGTGTTGAATTCTGATATTGTTTCATCATCCTCCATCTTTAGATTTTCGAATTTGGAAGTGAGGAGTTGCAGCTTTGACATTCTAACCTTGGAAGTTCCTTCATGTGCTGTTTGTAGAATCTCCCAGGCTTGCTTAGCTTTTGTACATGTGTTGATCAGTTTGAATATGATCTCATCAACACCATTGAAGATAGCATTGAGTGCCTTGGAGTTGCTATTGGACTCAATCTCCTCTTCTGGGGTCCAATCTCCTTCGCCTTTTAGTGTTGAAGAACCATCTTCTACAGAGACTATTGGGTGATTCCAACCTGTGATAATTGCCCTCCATGCCTTCTGATCCATGGCCTTGATGAAGGCAATCATTCTTGCTTTTCAATAGTCATAGTTTGATCCATCCAGAACTGGTGGTCTGTTTATTGATCCTCCATTCCTGTCCATCTTGAACAAATATATATCTCCCTGGAGCTCACCCAGCAGGTTAGGGTGCCTGCTCTGATACCAATTAAAATTATGTTCTCTGGAAGGACAGATGTCTTACACAATGTCTAGGACAATGTGTCAGTAGTCCAGATGTCCTAGACAACTGGTTCGACAACTGGTATGAGGATCACACGTTATTGCAGTACTGAAGATAAACGAAAGCAATAAACAACACCAATAATTTGTTAACCCAGTTCGGCACTTATAACAAGCCCTACTCTGGAGGATACCAATCCAGGAAGTGAACACTACTAATCCGAATCAATACTTAGCCTTACAACACTACCAAACACCTTTTGGCATGTACGCCTTTTCTTAATGCTAGTAGTCTTATACTCAAGGGCTAACTCCCCCTGAATATGAGAACCTACCCAACTCCCTCTAATCACTAATCCCAAGTGACAAAACAACTTTAAACTTTAACAGTTTAAAAGACCAAGTTGAATGGCAACATTCAACGACACAAGCATCAAAGTACCAAGAACGATACTAAGAGCTACTAAGTGTTTTGCACAGTGGGTACAAAACTTTGGACTCACAATCTTCAGTTACTGTGGGTTGAGTTTTAAGCTCTATGTTGAGTCCTTTATATAGGCGTGCAATTCTTCAGATAATCTTCAGTCTTTCAGATGCACTCAAATAAGAGTTAGTTTTAAAACAAACTTGTTTCAAAAACAAACTCCACAAAGATAAAGAATTAATCTCTATCCACTAATTAAATACGAATCCAATCGTATCTAACACATAGGATTAATAACAAACTTTATCATTAATCCTAATCTCAGCTTGTTACTAAAAGATTCGCGTTTTATCCAAATTAAAACAAACACACGTGCTTAATGGATAAGCATTATCTTTTAAGCTGAACTGGGTCAAGATGTCCTACCCACATGTCTTGGGACATCTTGTTCGACATGCTGCCTATGCATGCTCTGAACCCAGTGACAAGATGTCTAGGACATCTTGTTCAACATGTTGCATCTGCACATCTTCAATATGCACAAGTGGTTTAGACTTAGTTTCTTCAGCATTGGTGCTTCAGGTAAGTCACTCTAACCAAGTTGTTTTAGCCTTATGATGCAGCCAATCTCAGAAGAACTACAAATATAAGTCTAGTGAGATAGTCTCAGCTTAACACGTTATATTAGAGAACACACCAAACCTCTTGGAACATAACCTCACCCGTAATGACAAGTATAAACATCTCTTGACCATACTTAGTTACCAGGTAGCCTACTTAACACTATCATGCATCTCCTACATTAGTAGCTTAGTGTCGTGGCTTAGGTAAATACCTTGTGAGAGGAACTAAGTTGAACCACCCGTATTATTAATTTCCTTAGACGCCAGCCGCTATCTTATCACCTAGTACATTATCAATAGGAGCTCGTTACAGTAGAACAGTCTATCTCTTTGAAATCAACCTTGGTGCCGAATCACTAGCATTCAGGCCTCGATCAAATTAGCAAATCAAAAGTTATCATTAACGCATTCAGCCACCTAGATCAATCATTGAGTATCTATGTTTGTTGCCCCGAAACGAAATCACTAAGTTGGATTTATTCCTTATCAGCAACTTGACGTTTTCATTTATTCGGACCTTCAAGTTAGGAATCTGTTAGAAGATTTCCATTAAGAGTGCCCCTCAATACCCTGATTTGAGTCGGAACCAATAGAAGTCAAATTCCAAATTCATGACCATTCATTCGGATCTTTGACAAGCTAAGTTCATCGAACCAAACTTTGTTGGATTGGGTATCCATTAGACATGGGAACATGGAATGGGTTCACTCCCTAACTTGTCTGATTATGTCTCGGACAGATAATTCCTTCTCGTACCCTATCATCTGTTAGTCGTAATTATCACCCGGAGTAGTTGAAAGGTAAACTTTCCAAATTCCTAGACATCAGTCAGTCAAACTGACATTGTGGCATGTTGCCTATAAGCAATCCTGTTCAATCTTTCAGCTTTTCAGATATGTTGCTAGTAACGAAATATAATCCGTGGAATCCAGTTTAACTGGAGAGGTCACATGTAGAATTCAGCATCATTAGTTAATCACCCGTCAAACTATTCTATGCAGTGTCAGTATCAGTTAATCATATAGGTTTTCGTGCACCTGAACGACCAATCATTATTTCCAGTGCATTGAGTAAACTTTCTGTGTCTTATCAGCTAAATTCCAGTTAAGTTTCAGATCTATCCAGTTACGTAGAAATAGGAGCTGGTAGAAGTATTAGTATCTAGATACCTCATCAAAACTATTCTCTGAATTCACGTTTGACAGTTTCATTCTCTACCGATTGTTCAGTTTCTCTGTACATTATCGACGATAGCTTCATATCATCATAAACCAAATTCCTCGTGTAGAGCAAAAGGATTTCCTTGTTGCGAATTCAATTCATACACTGGCACATTGACTACTGTTGGACAAGGGATTTAAATCCATCCTCTGTGTTAAATCCATTAGAATCCGATCACGTTAGCCAGATTCCTTCACTTCAGTCTATTAGTAAAATGATTCAACCAACTAATCGTATCATTAAAGGAAGATTCGAACCTCAGTTCTTCGACATGTTGAATGTACTATTCGATCACAGTGTTGTACTAGGACAGATTAAAATAGTAGGTGGAAATTCTGTAGTACTATGGAATCGGTTCCAGATGAGTTTGACTCATTGGCGAAAGGATCTATAGTGCTTAAGCGTTCTCCACTCGTTTTACATTTTGATTAATCCTAGAGTTTTTATACGACACTATGAAACAGTGGTGCATGTGACGTGTTATAGACGGCGGGGTTTGGAAATAAGAATGACCTTGGAAAGGAAACTTTTTGGACTGTTAGTATCAATAATCAAGCCTACACCATTCAACTATTCATATGGCGCCAACCAGGCCAGATACCGACCTGATTAGCCATTAAATGACGAAGAGTTATCTTTAGTTATAGGAAGGATTAATCGTAGTAGAGATCAGTAGAGGATGAAGTCAAGCAGAATCAATTCTCGAACCTCAACAGTAGAGTAAAACAGCGGATTAAGTTATGAAGGAGAATAGTGATGTAAAAAGCTATTTGTTGAGGATATCTGGAGTATGAGACAACAAAGAGTGTTGTATATTGGAGTGTAGCCAACATGTCAGGCTGTAGTATAGTGTTGAGAATGCCATAACTTATCTGACATCACAAAGTGAAGTAAGTGTTACTTTGTGAGACTATCCATGGGAAAGTGTATTGCCGATAAGTAGTCGAATCAGAGTGCGCAGCACGAGATCAGATGAAAATTTAGTTAGATGATCAGTTTTGGACGAATAATCCCTTGAGAGAGGAAAGTTTTACTCCAAAGGAATAAAAGTGATCATGTTTTCGTTAGAATACCACCAAAGTTGGAATTGCATGGTATTTTCAAACTAAGAAGCTCTGTCCGAAGTATATAAGACCCTATCAGATCCTTCGACGTGTCGGTTCAGTAACCTATCAAATAGCTCTATCTCCATTCAGGTCAGGGTTACACGGCGTGTTTCATGTGTCTCAACTTCGGAAATTCATTCCCGGTCTTTAACATCCTACAGAGCTTGATCCTCAGCCAGACTTAACTTATCAGCCGGACCCAATTCAAATTTTTGATCGTGATGTTAAGATCCTTCGGAACAAGAGAATTCCAATAATCCTAGTCGGGTGAACTCAGTCTCATGACTACTAACTCACTCAGGAACAGGAACCTGACATGGGAGAAGTTATTACTATTCTCTCTAAGATAAATTCCCTAATTTCGAAGACGAAATTTCTTTAAGGAGGGTAGATTGTAACATCCCACTCTTTTAATTACCCGACTAACTTTGATTAGAGTTTTAATTAATCATAAGAATAAACTTTCCCTCCTTTCCTCTTCTCTCACTTGTGACTCATTTTCCTACTCAAGCTAATACTCTTTCTCTTAGTAACACCTCTCCTCATGACTCACTAATTCCACTCCACCTTAAGCCAACACTTCATAAAACTCTCACCCACTCAATTTACATGCAAAGCAAAAGCATTACACCTCACCATTATGACTAAACACCTCACAATTCACAAGTTGATTTATTGAGAGAAGCATGCAAAGCTGCTTCATTACCTCATAACTTCATAAAATTAAAACACTAGAGCTCTCCTTTTCTCTCCTCATTCACGCCAGCAACAACACCAACACAACCCTTGTATCAGAGATTCTTGCATGCAACTACAAAAGGAATCAAATCAAACCCTCCTAATCTCTTCTCCCTCACACGAGTTTCACTCACACAACAACCCCAATTCTTCCTTTTTCATTCAACTATTAGAAATGCATGTAAGCACTGTGATCAGAGCAAACCCCTACTATTCAAGCATCTGAATACTTCATAAATCAACCATTAAACTCAGTGATTCAAAGCATCCATCAAGTTCCAATTTAGAGCAAGCTAGAGTTCAAACTTTTTCCAAATCTATCAAAGCTTGGTCGTGGGTTTAGCTGGGTGGATTGTAGCTGCTGTAGAGCCTAAGAAGCAAGGATTAAAGCTTCATAACAGGTGGGTTCTTAGGCTAGGTAGTTTAGTTTCCCACAATTTCAACTTTGCATGTTAACACTAGGAAATTAGGGAAATTATGTGTGAGAGGAATTAACTCCCAAATTCCTCTCCAAACTGTCGTATTATATATATATATAATATTATTATATAGGTTTAATTTGAGGATTATAGGTGGTTTACTTGAAAAATATGATTTTCTGCAAAACAGGGGCTGTTTTCGCAGTTCTCGCCCGGCGAGCCTTCTAGCTAGTGATGATTTTCTGGGCAGCTGATGAGTGGCCCGACGAGCAATTGCTAGCCCGGCGAGCTTCTGCTAGCTCGGCGAGCACTTGCTGGCCCGGCGAGCTTACCCAGACCAGAATATGATCATTTGCCTGGGCTTTTTGGATTTCTCATCGTGGCGGGTAAAGTCAGAATAACCTCAATTTCCTTATTATCTCAAAAACTCTACACTCGTTTTATATCCTCAAATTAAATTAATATTTCTTGCAATAATAGAATTAATATAAAATATGTATAGTTTGTAATCACGATGCAATCATAGGGTATAACTTAGGGAATCTAGAAATATTGTATGCTCCCCGGGTTTGGTAAATTATGGTAGCATGAATTAAAATTAGTATCAGTCAATTATGTGTGACTTGTGATGTCGTTTATGGACTTCATTTCCGAAGTTCCATCAGAAATACTTTGTGAGCTGCATGCCGGAACGCTTTTTGTTCGTCGGACAAGGCAGGCCTCTGAGATATGCTCACCTCAGAGTGTCCTTGCGGGTAAAATCAATAAGAGTTGTTATCTGTGATCCACCTTTATTTATTATGCTTTATGATATTATGTTATGAATATGCTATGACTGATTAGGAGCCCTGGCGTAGTCGCCTTTAGAGGGTAATAGGACCAACTGAGACTTAGTAGTCTCACCCCACTCCATTCAATTTTTTTTAGGTAGACAGGTTATTTCGGAGTAGGGACCAGGATGGATCTGACGATTGGAACCGAGCTTGGATTGTCAGCTTAGAAGACTTAGTCTTCTTCCTTGTTTTTATTTAATCTGTTGTTCTTTTGTCATTCTTTCCGCTGTTTGTATCGAATAAACATATTGTTATCCTAATGATATAGTGTTATTTAGTAAATTCTTTGTAATTTAATGTACTCAGATTTCAATTATGTATGCTTCGACTAAATATTCTAGACAATTTAGTTGGGGTGTTATAATATGACAATTTTGATCGTTGACAAACCTTTTGAAATCGCTATTACAAATTATTACTGATAAAAATTTATAACTCAAAGGGAGATAATAATTTTTACCACTGCATGTCACACATCTTTGAATGCCCCACTATAAAATTTGATGTGTGGTTCACTTTTGTATTGTACTTATTATGATAAAAGTTTTTAAATCACTATTATAAGTTATTACTAATGAAAATTTATAATTGACGGGAAGATGACAATTTTGATCGCTGACAAAACTTTTAAATTCACTATTACAAGTTATTACTGATAAAAATTTATAACTCACGGGAAGATGATAATTTTCATCGCTGATAAAAATTTGCGCCAAAAATTATAAGTTATTACTAATGAAAATTTATAATTGACGGAAAAATGACAATTTTGATCGCTGACAAAACTTTTAAAATCACTATTACAAGTTGTTACTGATAAAAATTTATAACTAGAGAGAGATAACAATTTTAGACGCTGGATGTAAAAGGTCTTTGAATGCTCCACAATAAAATTTGATGTGTGATTCACTTTTGTATTGTACTTATTATAATAAAGTTTTAAAATCACTATTATAAGTTATTACTAATGAATATTTATAATTGACGGGAATATGACAATTTTGATCGCTGACAAAACATTTAAAATCACTTTTACAAGTTATTACTTATAAAAATTTATAACTTAGGGGGAGATAATAATTTTTATCGCTGCATATCACGGTGGTTAACTTTTGTATTGTACTTATTATTGTAAACGTTTTAAAATCACTATTATAAGTTATTACTAATGAAAATTTATAATTGACGGGTATATGACAATTTTGATAGCTGGCAAAACTTTTAAAATCGCTATTACAAATTATTATGGATAAAAATTTATAACTCAAAGGGAGTTGATAATTTTTACCACTGCATGTCACGAGTCTTTGAATGCCCCACTATAAAATTTGATGTGTGGTTCACTTTTGTATTGTACTTATTATGATAAAAAAATTTAAATCACTATTATAAGTTATTACTAATGAAAATTTATAATTGACGGAAAGATGACAATTTTGATCGTTGACAAAACTTTTAAAATCACCATTACAAGTTATTACTGATAAAAATTTATAACTCACGGGAAGATGATAATTTTCATCGCTGTTAAGCGCTTCACCAGATACGGTTCCGAAGTTTCAAATATCAATTATCAAATAAACAAATATCATCCGACTTAATTATTCTATGATCAAAATCAGTATATCACATATACTGTTATCGCTTAGGGTTTTAAAGTTTATTTTATTATTTAATCGATTCCAATATGTTTAAACAATTTAAACATAAGCGAATTGATTAAACAGAAATTGTTTCCAATCTGTTTAAACAATTTAAACAGAAACGCGATTAAACAATTTCATAATATTTTTAAACAATTTAAACAGAAACGTGATTAAACAATTTAATCAGAACCGGCGATTTAAGCAGAATGTTGTTTAAACAATTTAAACAGCAACGCGATTAAACAATTTAATCAAAATCGACGATTTAAACAAAACATTTTACAATATGTTTAACCGATTTAAACAAACAAACCAATTCATGGTTTCACAAGTGGCTTTAATACCACTGTAGGGAAATTGCTTCATAAAACAGAGATATAAAACCCAGCGGAATATTAAAATTTTCCCTCCAATGGATCCTTGCAAATGAGCATGATCAGAGTTCTAGATTATTACCTTTGTAGAACAATTCTTTTGCTTGAAGTTCGATCACAAGCACCGCACGATCGCAGCACCTCTATCCGGTCCACACGAACAGGTTCCTTCAACTTTCGGTGCTAGCTGCTACAAGGTGAAGGCTGAGGGAGTTCGGTTGGGGTTTCAGAGAATTTTAGGTTTCTCCAAAATTCAGAGTGTCAAGTGAAGTGACCAACTGAACTACACAAGATTCCTTTATAGAGTTTCTTGTGTGGTCTCCAAGTCAAATGTTTATTGGTCTTCACAAGCCCAATAACCATTTTACCAATCGCACCCCCCAACTAATAAGTCTCACTTATTTCTCCCGTCTTAACTGTCCTTATGTGTGTGACCCTGTAGGTTCTTATGACGTTGGCAATAATATTAATCTTAATATTATAAACAGTGAGCGGTATCTAGCAACACATCACTGCTACCCAAGTCACAAGAATGTCACGTGATCTGACAAACATTTCCGTGATAAATATCTTGTGTATAATTACCCTTTTACCCTTATGTCTATATTGAACACAAGGCATAGTACGTCACCCTTGTTAAGTTCAATATTAGGCCCTTAGACATATCTCCTGTTATGTAGGAGGGATAAATTCCATCTAGGTCAATCATGTCCCTCAGCATGCTTTGTGAAGCACCCATCAACTGTCTTTATGATCATCCTGTTACGGACAACGTTTGATCAGCAATAAAGTACTTGACTCCACATCTAGGGTCCATAGTGGTTTCAGGTCGAAGGGTGGAATAAAACCACTTATCACTATGAGAATATCTTATGACATTTCATAACACACTATGCAGTATTCTCATGGTGGGTCAATCCGATATAAATGTTACCCCTAACATTCATATCTATGTGAAGACTTGATAACTACTTATCTATGATCCGTGAGATGTGATTATCAGTCTACCAACATAATAGTCTCTATGCTTTAATGTTATCCCAATTCACAATAAAACTTGACTATGGATATTTTAAGAATAATGTTCTCATGTTAATGGATTCTCACAATTAAGTCATACTTAACGTTCCATTTAATGAACTAACTATTCTAGGGACTATTATTTTAACACATAAACATAATAAAGAAAAAGCCTTTATTTAATAAATACATTATTTAATACAAGTTCCAAACAATTATAAATAATTGGCCTTTAGGGCTTACACCAACAGGAAGAAGCACATGATGAAAAAGAAGATCAAGAGAAACAATTGGTTGAAATAGAAACGGACCAACGCGAAGCATCAAGTGTTCGGGATGAAGATTTCTATAAGGGAGCTGAACCCCAACCGATGATGTTTCAAGAGCAAGAGCAACAAAAAGAACAACCTAGCAACAAAGCTGAGGAAAAAGCAGAGATAGATAAAGTCATTGATATGATTTGTGCTTTGTTTACTACGGTCAAGCTGAAGAGGGTATGGAAGCAATATCCTCTATTTCTCAAATTTTTGAGATTCTTAACAAAGAAGAGGAAGAAGACGGATGAAATATTCCATCTCTCAAATAAGACACCCTAACAGTGTTCTGACGTCTAGCTAATGACTTTAAAGAAGCGCTTCCTGGGAGGCAACCCAAGGTATTTTTATCGCTTTCATTCTCGCATTTTAAAGTTTTTCAAATTAGGTAATTTTCAAAACTATAAGATATATTTTCAAAAGGGAAGGAATGTAAAAAATTGTAACACCCCAACTAAAAATATCTAGAATATTTAGTCGGAACATTAATAACTGGAATCTGAGTACATTAATTAAAAGAAATACTGTTGAATAACATATTACCATTAAGATAATTGTGGGATATTCGATACAACCAGCGGAAATAATCGAGAACATAACAACAAGTTAAATAAAAACAAGGAAGAAGACCAAGTCTTCTAAGCTGACAATCCAAGCTCAGCTCCAATCGTCAGATCCATCCTGGTCTCTGCTCCGAAATAACCTGTCTGCCTAAAAAAATAAATGGAGTGGGGTGAGACTACTAAGTCTCAGTGGGTCCTACTACCCTCCTAATGGCTACTAAGCCGGGGCACCTAATCATTCATAACATATTCATCACATAATGTCATAAAGCATAAAATAAAGGTGTAACACAAAGATCAGTCTTATTGATTTTAATCGCAAGACACTCTGAGGTGAGCATATCTCAGAGGCCTGCCTTGTCCGCGAACAGAAAGCGTTCCGGCATACAGCTCACAAAGTTTTACTGGTGGAACATCTAAAACGAAGTCCACAAGCGATATCACAATCGCACATAATTCGACTGATTCTAAATTGATTTCATGCTACCATAATTTCCCAAAGCCCGGGGAGCATACAATAATTTCTAATATCCTAAGTTATACCCTAGGATTGCATCGTGATAACAAACAACTCGTATTTTATTTAAATTCTATTGTTACAAAAATATTAATTCAATTCGAGGATATAAAACGAGTGTATACAGTTTCGAAAATATTAGTGAAAATAGGGTCAGTATACTAGTCTTGCCCAAAGAGCACTCCAACAAGCCCAAGCAAGGAACAAGGTCTGTTCTGAGTATGCTCGTCGAGCGAGCTATCACTCGCCGGGCCAGCAAAGGCTCGCCGGGCCATTCATACTCTGCCCAGAAATTGTTCACTCGCTAGAAGGCTCGCCGGGCGAGAACTGTGTATTTCAGCCTCTGTTTTGCAGAAAAACACTATTTTTGAAATAAACACCTACAATCCTCAAATTAAATCATTGTAACAATATTATAAACATAAATTACGCCTGTTTGGAGGAGAAATTGGGAGTTATTTCTCCTCACACATAATTTTCCTTAAATTCCTATGTTTGCATGCAAAGTTTAAATTGGAGATTCTAGCTACACTAGCCTAAAGAACCCACCTGAATTGAAATTAACTCAGAAGCTTTACGAATTTGTTGCTAAACCATAGATCCACATAGCTTCCAGCTCTTGTTTAATCCCTTTCCTATTGACAGCTTCTGACCTCTAACTTCGGAACAACCTACAGACTTCATTCCTTGGCCTAAATTCACGAAATTGATCTCCAAATGACCGGAATTGAGTTAGCTTTCCATAACAACAAGTGGAATCAAAATCAGAGCTACAGAGAAGGAGAAATTACCTTTTGACCGGAGCCCTATTCAAACACGATTTTCAGAAAATTCCTGGGTTGAACAGTCAACTTCAAAAATTCGCCCAGAATTCATTTCTTGATGAAAATTCATGAAACCAAAGCCAAAATGAGCGTATTCAAGTTAGCTTTCTATTCCAAAAAGAATCATTCGAAACGGAGTTGTGAGGAGTGATTTCTTACCATTGTACTGAGGGTATATCCAGGAATACGGGTTTGACAACTTCATCCAATTCATAAAAATACTTGAACCCCTTGCATGCAAGTAAATTTCTGAGTTGAGACCCTTGAAATTAGAGCACGAATTTGAGAAGAAGAGGAAGATTGAAATGTTTCTTACCTTGTTCTAAAGCTCTTGCCTCAAGGAATGAATTGCACTAATTGCATGTGTTGTTGTTTTGCTAATTTACAAGCTTGGGAAGAGGAAATGCAAGAGTTACAGAATTGATTCTATTTCCGTACTTGCATGTGAATGAATCTCTGTTTGTATAGTGGAGGATGTGATAAAACTAATGGTTGTATGACAAGAATCTTGTTTTAAGAAGAGTTGAGATTTTGGGGGGTATATGGTTGTTGTTGTTTCTCGTGGGAGGAAGAAGAGGGAAGAGTTTGGAAGAGCTTTTGATTTATTTTGCTGAATGTTGATAAATGTAATGAGAGAATAGAGAGTTGGTGTCATGGAGTTTTTCTTAATTAAAATGAAGTGGTGAGGTATTGCTCTTTAAGGTGGTTGAGTCATGGTTTTGCATGCAACCTAAGTGAGGTGTTAGTTTAGTGAATAATGATGTGTAGTGTTGTGGTAGAATGGGTTAGTGACCCATGAGAAAAAGGTGTATGTGTTAGCATAAGAGAAAGGGGAGAGTGACACGAGAGAGAGAGAGAGAGAGAGCAAAAGAGGGAGGGAAGATTGATTCTTAGTATTAATTAATTCACAAGTGTGAGATTAATGTAGTAGTGTGTAGTTTAGGTTCAATTAGAACTTCTAATTTACACATAATTCACTCAATTCTCAAGACTTAATGAATTCACTCACCACTAATTAATTCTAATTTATTAGCCAAAGCTCAAATTAAAATTAATTAGGTAATTTAGAAGTCCGGATATTACAAAAATTTTATGCCCAAAAAGAATTTTAAAAGAGTTGTTCCAAAGCCCATCATGTAACAAATTTCCTACTGTATCACGATGAAAATAAAAGCTTTTGAAAAACATGGCATTGGAACAACCATCGTGCAATGAAACTATTCATGACACGATGAAAGTTTGGAAGTTACAAAATGAAAAATCGGTTGCAACACTTACACCATCCAACCCATTAACCCTACATTTCTAAGCCTTCAAAATTCACCATCATCATTTCTTTTCTATTCATTCATCCATCACCACATAAATAAAAACTTCACATTTTTCCTACCCATCCATCCCCAAAACTTCTATAAAGCCATTAGACCACAAATTCATCACCATTGTACCAAAGATAAATAAAAATAACCTCTAGATATTTATCCAGTCAAGATGGAAGGATGAATGAATGTAACATCCCCGAATTCTAAACCACTTAGTTAATTTTAATTAGAGATTTCTACTAAAATTAGAATTATGTGGAGGAGTCTAAATTAATTCAATTGTGGAAATTAAGTGAGTTAGGTGTAAATTTGGAATTATAATTAACATCTAAATTACACACTAAAACCTTAATCCCACACTTGTGAATTAATGATATCACAAGAGAAATTCAAACTCTTCCCCTACAATGAGTCATTCTTGCACTCAATAACTTATCATTCCATGTTTCAACACCTCACCCCCAAAGTATGACTCATCCTTCCACTTAATTAAGCCACTAGAATGACATGCAAAAATCCATAAGACAAGCTCACTTCACTTTTTCTCTCCACTCCTATACTTCAGCAAATTTCTGAAGCACAAACCCTCTCTTTTAGCCTCTTTCTCAAACAACAAACTCCATATCTCCAACCCTTCTAAAAACACTTGAGCTTTTCAATTTCTCCTCATTAAACATAAACATATTACCTTCCTTCCAAGTTTCTCTACTTACAGTTACAGAGTAAGGAATCATTCAGAAATCTCAACTGTCATCATCTTCTCAATTCATCACTCAAGCCAAAACCACAACCATCCAATTTTCATGAACTCATGAACATTCCCTTTTTGCATCAAATCCCTCAATTCCTAAACCCACACTCTTAATCCTTGCTGCATGTGTTACCATCCTCAAATATACGAGTCCTGCAGCATTGAAAACATTCTGGGTACTGAAAGAAGGCAAAGCTTTGGAAAAATGCAGCAAAAATGCGTTGGTGATGTTGCTGAGCTGAAGCAACTCGCCATGGCAAGCTGTTCTACTCGCCATGGCAAGTTAGACAGGGTCCATGGTTACTCCTCAGCTCAATTTCGTCGTGTTCTGGCCTTTGGTGAGCTTCTATCGTCCTTTTCGCGCTCTGTCAAACTGAGTTCGTGCCAAAGGTATACCTCAGAGTTGTCTCCACTCCAATCCATGTAAAATGAGATTAGGTAAAGACAAACTTGACTCCCTCATTCAATTCTAAATTCGTGCTTTCCTTTCTAATCAAACTGTATCACCATGCATGTTGGATATGCTGAATTTCTGAGGTGCTGCAAGTGGTGCCATGAAAACCAAACAAGATAAAAGATCATCATCCTTCTTTCCTGTCAAAAGGGGTTAGCAAGTGTAGCTGAGGAATTTGCTAGCTGTTAAAGAGCCCAGAAGCAAGGATTAAAGCTCTATTACAGGTGGGTTCTTAGGCTAGTGTAGTTTAGATTCCAAAATTATGAAATATGCATGTTAATTTAGGAATTTAGGGACTTTGTTGTGTGAGGGGAATTAACTCCCAAATTTCCCTCCGTTCTATTCTATATTATATGTTTTACATTACTGCACTGTTATAAATGAGGATTGTAGGTATTTCTCTTTTAAACTGTTGATTTTCGTAAAACAGGGGTCTCTCTGCATGAACTCGCCTTAGCGAGTATCAAGCGAGCATGCATGGCGAGCTGGGTTTCTGGGCTGATGAAACTCGCCATGGTGAGCTCCTGCTCGCCTAGGGAGTTGATTTAGGCCAGAACCTATAATCTCGCCATGGCGAGCTGGCTTACTCGCTATAGCGAGCTAAGTGCAGAAAGTCACTATTCTTTTATTTTATTTCTAAAAACCTTATACTCGTTTTATATCCTCATTGTCTCAGATAAATTGCAGTAATCTAAATAATATAATGTTAAACAGAATGTTAGTCACAGATAATCATTAGGGCTTAACTTAGGGAATTTAGAAACGATGTATGCTCCCCGGGCTTTGGGAAATTATGGTAGCATGTAATTAATTTAGAATCAGTCAATTATGTATGTGATTATATTATCATGTGTGGACTTCGTTTTAGATGATCCACTAGTAAAACTTTGTGAGCTGCACGCCGGAACGCTTTCTGTTCGCGGACAAGGCAGGCCTCTGAGACATGCTCACCTCAGAGTGCTTGCGGATTAAAATCAACAAGACTAATTCTATGTTACACCATTATTTATTTAAGCTTATGATATTATGTTATGAAATAAAATATGTTACGACTGATTAGGTGCCCCGGCTTTATAGCCTTTAGGAGGGTAGTAGAACTCACTGGGACGAAGTGACTGTCTCACCCCACTCCCTTTTTGATATAGGTAAGACAGGTTATTTTCGGAGCAGGGACCATGATGGATCTGACGATTGGAGCTGTGCTTGGATTGTCAGCTTAGAAGACTTAGTCTTCTTCCTTGTTTTATTTAACTTGTTGATCTGTTGTAGTTTCTTCTTCCGCTGTCTGTATCGAATATTCATTATTATCTTAATAATAATGTATTATTCAGCTAATTTCTTTGTAATTTCAATGTACTCAGATTCCAGTTTTTAATGCTTCGACTAAAAATTCTAGATACTTTTAGTTGGGGCGTTACAATTGGTATCAGAGCAGGTCGATCTAGTATCGGACCTTGCCATGAGTCGTTCAATCCATCTCTTAGTAGTACGGACCCTTTGGAGTCTGGACTGTTTACGCTGAAAACATCGTGTGCTGAGTCTGATCAACTCAGTATTGTGCATGGTAGGCAGGGTATTACGGTTGAGAACCGAAGTGGACCACGGAGGATAAGTAAGAAGATCGTAGTGGAGTTTCAGTTCGGAAGCAATCGTTGGCGAGAATTCTCTCCAGTTTTTAATGCTTCGACTAAAAATTCTAGATACTTTTAGTTGGGGCGTTACAATGAACGTCTCAAATCCTAAGTAAAGGAGAGATGACCTCTTGGGACAGAGACGAAGACATTCTTAACAGAGCAAAAAGGATTACAATCAAATTGAGCAACAGAAGACAAAGTCAACTACCAACCCTCATCAGTCCCGGTGCACAGTGGGTGACAAGGTGAAGTAGCTATGACAATGTTACAGAAGTTCAAAGTTTGGGGTAACAAACCCACAGCAGCAGCAGGCTGCATATCAGACTCAGAGCAAGCACGAGTAGGTCAATACCAAGATATCATGTACCTGTTAAATAGGAAGCTGAACCCTATATTCTCTACACCTGGTGCATCATTGCACTAGGGCGGGCAGTAAGTCATGGAGCATTCCCGCTGTTCCCTTCTATCTTTATATCTTAGTAGTTTATCATCTATGTAATGAATGTCATTTGCTGACAGCCCCTATGCTTACAAAAAAATGCAATAACTGTTTGCTTGTTTATTATCTAGTGCATGTTAAACGTTATAGGCAAAGTTCCAGTGACATAATAACTAGATTTGGATGACCTGAATTCCACGCCTTTACACAAAGAACACCAAAGGTGATTACTCAGAAAACGTGGAAGTTCAAGAGACAACGAGACTAGTGACGAAGGTAATGTTCGCAAGATAAATGTTAAATCTTCAGATACCTAAGCCAAGTGAGAATTTGAGCCAAATATTTCCAACAGGTATTACTACTTTCTTTCGATCCACTATGAGAGTACCATGTACTTGTTTATTTTCTAGAACTTGCTTTAATTCTCTGCTGACTGATTGGTTTGACTTATACACATGAGGCAATTGTTTGTTATAACCCAGAGCCTTTTTCAAGCCACCCTTATGATATTATTATTATCCTTTGCTAGCAAATTTTGAGCGGTAAAAAAATAATATCCCTTTTCTTTCGGTGACAAACCACGTTACAAGCCTATAGACTAGAAAAACAAAATTTTACCCTCTTTGGATTTAGGTAGATAGTAGTTCTCTGATCTTGGCAACAACATAAGTTTGGGGTTGCTCATGGAACTAGCAAATCTAAATTTGGGGTGGGTATACAAAGAACTATCACTATACAAAAAAATAAAAAATAAAAAATAAAATGTGAAAAAGAGACGGGAAAAACATCAAAAAATTCCCTAAAAAAAGTAGTCTCTTCAAAAAAAATGAAAAGAAAAGAGCCGAAGGGCAAAATAGTGATAGAAAAGAACCATACAAAGACATATTCAGTTTTAATTCTCTGATACCAAATCAAAAAGGTACCCTAAGGAATAAGGTTGCGTACACAAAAAAGAAACAAAGTAGAAATTATCTCCAATGTTTAGCCTACTTATCCCAAAAATGTCCTACCTTGACCTAAGCCACGTTATAACCCTTAAAGACCTCCAAAATGTATATTTGTTTAAACTTTGACCGGTCGCTTAGAGTTCTTGCAAGCCTATGGTAAAATGACAAGTTACACGATGATTGAGAGCTAACCCTTTCAATTTCGAGCGAAAAGGTGAGAGAGAGAGAGAGAGAGAGAGAGAGAGAGAGAGAGAGAGAGAGAGAGAGAGAGAGAGAGAAAATGTTGTATATGGACTCTTCGTGAACATTTGTCTGACTTGCTACTATTGACGTCTCTTGAGCCCAAGTGTTGACTGAGCATGATCACTGAGGTGAAGTTCAGTGGTTCCATTGTTGACTTTCTACTAGCGTTCTTCTATGACAAATACATGATCGCTGTGTGAATTCTCGGAAGTCTTTCCAGAAGATATTCCAAGTTTACCACCAATCAGAGAAGTAGAGTTTGCTATAGACTTGGTTCCAAGCACTGGACCAATTTCTATATCACCTTATCGGATGTCACCCTCAGAATTGGCAAAGTTGAAGAAACAACTCGATGAGATGTTGGAAAAAGAGTTTATTAGACCAAGTGTATCACCATGGGGAGCATCAATCTTATTTGTGAAGAAGAAAGATGGTTCGTCTAGGCTTTGCATGGATTACAGACAGCTAACAAAGCAACTATAAAGAATAAGTATCCATTGCCTAGAATCAATGACTTGATGGACCAATTAAAGGGAGCATCGATATTCTCAAAGATTGACTTAAAGTCTGGATATCATCAAATTAGGGTGAAGGAGGATGATATTTCAATGACAGCTTTTAAATCCCGTTATGGACATTATGAGTATTTAGTTATGCCATTTGGTTTAACTAATGCTCCAGCAGTATTCATGGATTACATGAATAGGATCTTTAGGCCGTATCTTGACAAATTTGTTGTAGTTTTCATCGACGACATTTTGATCTATTCCAAGGATGAGGAGGAGCATGAAGAACATTTGAGGATTGTGCTACAAATATTGAAGGACCGACAATTGTACGCAAAGTTATCGAAATGTGAATTTTGGTTGAAGGAGGTACAATTTCATGGTCATGCAATTAGTAAGGAAGGTACTGCAGCAGACCCTAGTAAAGTAGAAGCAGTGACGAAATGGGAAAGTCAAAAGAATGTTGGTGAGATTCGGAGTTTTCTTGGACTAGCCGGATATTATTGGAGGTTCATCGAAGGATTTTCAAAGATCGCTTTACCTATGACTCAGTTAACGAGGAAATGTAAAGACTTCGAATGGACTAAGGAATGTGAAGAAAGTTTCCAAAAGTTGAAGGAAAGGTTGACTTCATCACCAATACTCGTCTTACCAAATCCAATAGGACAGTTTGATGTATATTGTGATGCGTCATATCAAGGTCTTGGTTGTGTATTGATGCAAGAAAGGAAAGTGATAGCTTATGCATCAAGACAATTAAAGGTGCATGAGAGGAACTACCCAACTCATGACTTTGGAGTTCGCAGCAATTGTGTTCGCCTAGAAGATTTGGAGGCATTATCTTTATGGATCAAAGTTCACTGTGCTAAGTGATCACAAAATCCTGAAGTATTTATTTGATCAGAAGGATTTAAATATGAGACAAAGGCGTTGGATGGAATTCTTGAAGGACCATGATTTCGAGTTGCAATATCACCGAGGAAAGGCCAATGTTGTAGCAGACGCCTGATAACTCACTTTATGTGAGTATTATTACAGCTTTTTACTTGCTCTGTAACCTGCTAATATGGTTTTGTATTCAATGTTTAGGTTTATTTTATGTCAATTATGAGTCTAGCATGTATTTAGGAATTTTATGTAATCTCTTCATATAAAGAGAGCTCTAGAGTCATTTGGTGTCAAGACAGACCACTGGACCATTGAAAAGGTTCAAGAGCCAAGGCAAATGCTAATCACAGTCAAGACAACCATTCCGTACAACCACAAGAGGCGGCTGACCAGTCAACGCAATCAAAAGCCGCCACGTCAGATAAAGAATACGAACGGGAGCTAACGCGAGGAAAGACAGCTGGCAGATTTCCCATGTGCTGATAGTGCTGTCATTGTACTAATCATTGGGGAATATGCTTTATTCCTTTGGGCTGTCTTATCCTCGGATTTAGGGAGGTCCATGATCCAAGAGATTGTCCTATATAAAGGTGCCTTAAACCCTAAAGTTAGAGAGCTCTGCCGTTGTGAAGAAAGAAGAACCCTAAGACGTTCATGGTGCGCCGCTGTTGCTGATAACTGAAGTCTAGTCTGCTGTTGGACTTGGAGCTTGAGACATCAACTCTAAGGCCATCTCAGTTGTAGGTTTACATTTAAGAATTCATTTTTATGTGTAATCTTATATCTTTGGTTGTTATGGTTTCTATGCTCATCATGAGTTAAACTCTTAATGTTGAAGTTATGTGAAGTTTAATTGAAAGTTTAATATGTTCATGTGATGTGATGTGTGTTTGTATGCTCTTTTAGTTCATTTGTTATTTTGCTATATATTCATATCTAGGACTGATCAACTTAGGTTTGAATACAAGTTTGTTATTAAGAGACATCTAATAATGAATGGATTGAATGAACTAATGTGGTTAAGTGAGGTATAGACATATATTCTCTACTTGAAGTCTTAGACATAAGCTTTAGGGCCATAGTAAGAATACAACCACATGTTTTCTGAACTGTAATGAAGTAAGTTTGACCTAGACATAGGATTCATCTTATCACGCATTGCATTATCTAACGTTGTAGACATACACCATAAGGAAAGAGTTGCTTGCAAGAGTTTTGCCTACACTTATCTCATCACACACATATTAAGCTGGATATTAAATGGATCATAAGTTCAACATGCTTTCACAACTATTTTCTCACACTCTTTTTAATCATTTGTTTCTTTAATTTATTTGCAACCCTAAACTGTTATTTTGTTACTTTAATCACTCATAAGTGTCAAACTAATTGAACTAGTTTTGGAGCGAGATTTCCTTATCACAATCCCTGTGGGAACGATACTTTTTCTTATTACTTGTGCTACAGATAAGACTGTGTATACTTGCACATTGCGAACAATTATATCACACCTAACATACGCAACAACGCCTTGAGTCGAAAGACACTTCATGTATCTACAATGGTGTTGAAGGAAGAAGAGTTGATTGACCAATTCGTGAAGTTAAACTTAGGAGTACAATACAATGAAGGAAAGATGTTCTTAGGCACTGTTATCGTGTCTAATGAATTTCTAAAATGGATTAAAGATGAACAACAACATGATGACCATCTGATGAACATAAAAGAGACTATGAACATAAAAGAGACTATCAACGATGGTCAAAATGGAGACTTTAATATAGGAAATGATGGAGTCCTAAGGTTTGGAGAAAGATTGTGTATACCTCAAAATCAGGATATCCGAAAGTTGATTTTGGAAGAAGGCCATAAAAGTAAGTTGAGTTTTCATCCAGGAGCCACAAAAATGTATCAAGACCTAAAGAAAATGTTTTTGTGGTTTGGGATGAAGAAGCATATAGCAGAGTATGTTCAAAGTTGTTTGGTATGTCAAAAGGCAAAAATTGAACATCAAAAGCCAGTGGGATTGTTACAATCTTTAGACATTCCAGAGTGGAAGTGGGATGGAATAACTATGGATTTTGTAACCGCTTTACCTAAAACTCAAAAGAAGCATGATGCAATTTGGGTAATCGTTGACAGATTGACGAAAAACGCACATTTTATTCCTATCAACCAGACGTTTAGCTTAGAGAGACTAGCTCAGGTATATGTGAAGGAAATTATTAGATTGCATGAGATACCATCAAGTATAGTCAGCGATAGAGATCCCAGATTCACGTCAAAGTTTTGGCATCAATTGCACTTGGAATTGGGAACCAAACTACGATTGAGTTCAGCTTATCATCCACAAACTGATGGTCAATCGGATAGAACGATTCAGTCACTAGAAGAGCCTGTGCATTGGAACACAAAGGAAGTTGGGACGAGTTCTTACCCTTGATTGAGTTTACTTACAACAATAGCTATCACTCAAGTATCGGCATGGCTCCCTATGAAGCATTGTTTGGGAGAAAATGTCGTACACCTTTATGTTGGTATGAAGTTGGAGAAAACAAACTATTAGGTTCCGACTTCGTGCAATAAACAACAGATAAGGTTAAACTTATCAGAGAAAAGATGAAGGCTACACAGGATCGTCGAAAGAGCTACAGTGATAAGAGGAGACGACCATTGGAATTTGAGATAGGAGATCATGTGTTCATTCGGGTAACTCCTAGGACGGGAATTGCACGAGCAATCAAAACTAAAAAGTTAACACCAAGGTTTATCGGACCTTTTCAGATTCTACGGCGGGTTGGAGCTGTAGCATACCACATTGCTTTGCCGCCAAAATTGTCTAATCTTCACGACGTATTTCACGTATCTCAACTAAGGAAGTATTATCCTGATCCTTCTCACGTTATTGAGCCTGAAACTGTGGAACTTCGAGACAACTTAGAGTATGAAGCTCTACCTGTCAAGATTGTGGAACATAGGACTAAAGAACATCGCAAAAAGCAAATACCACTGGTCAGAGTTATTTGGAATGATAACACTGGAGATTCCACATGGGAACAAGAAGAAGATATGCGACAACAATATCCTCACCTCTTTTAGGTATGTTAAATTTCGAGGACGAAATTTCTTTTAAGAGGGTAATAATGTAACATCCCGATTTTCGCAACCCGATAGATATTACTTCACCTAAAATAATATTTAACAATGAAGAAATATTTAACAATTAATTTTTATCAATATTTTAATTCAATTGAGTTTTGTGAGTGTTAAATAAATGACCTGGATCTTATTTAACTAAAACTACTAATTAATATTATTATAAGAACAAAAGTTAAATTAGTTTTATCTAGTAATATATATATATATATATAGCTTACGTTATTTTTATTTTAAACTATATAAGTTTGTTAGTCTTCAATACACATATATGTATACAACAATATGTTAAAACACTAGTTGAAATATATGATACATATACAATATTAACGTAAGAGATTTTTCACACTTTTACACTTAGTTAACAATATAGATACTATACATGCATACCAATTTTGACAAGTTGCTGATGACAGGAATTTCTGCAGTATTTTAGGTAGTATTATTAGTAGTAAATTGACCAAAACAGGCCAAAATATCAAGAACAACCTGAAGAATCGAGAAAAAACTTCAAGACAAGGTGAAGATAAACAAAAGACAAGAAAAAGCCCAAAAATGAAGAAAAACAGCTCATCGTGCCATGGTGGCTTCCAACGTGACATGATGAGAGCTGCTTGCTTGCCAAGACAGAATCAATTATATTTTTGAAGGGAATCTTAGCATCGTATCACGATGGCTCACAACACAATATGATGGCTTTGCGTGGAGATCACGCAGATCAAACACACATGATCAGTTATAATTTTGAACTGAATCTGCTCATCGTGGCACGATGGACTTAGCGTGCCACGATGGCTTGCTAAGGCCCATTACGAAAAGTATAAATAGAGCCTCCAAAATTCATTATAATTCATTCAGAAATAGAAGAACTTTCTATTCCTTTTAGAGAGAGGTTCGGAAGAGCTCTAAGGGCATATTTTTCTCCCCTTACGGGAAAACTAACTCAGCAAGGTATGATTCTTTAGGCTTTTTATAGTTAGATTCTTGTAATTTAATTATGTTGTCTTTTGTAATAATTTCTTAGGTTGTGGTGGAGAAGATGAACTCCCCGATGAATACTTGGGTTATGTAATTGAGTCAAAGTTATAATAAATCGTCTTTATAAATTATTATTTGTTATTTGTTTTCTTGCTTTAATATAGTTAGCCGGAATCTTGGCCGGATAAACGGCGACGTCTTAGAATAAATAATTAGGGTTTACTTTAATCATAGCACATTAGGGTTCTCTCTATTATTTGTCCGGAACTAGTAATAAATAACACTAGGTTAAAGGAACGGCACAACACTCTTGCACTAGTTATGAATTAATAATTAGAGGAAGAATCAGGAACTAGTTGTAATAAACAATTGGAACTGAATAACCGTAACTAAGATCTAGGGGTATTGGATGGTCGATGGTTATAATGCATGTTTGTAAATAACTCTACCTAGTAATTTAGGGTATGTGACAAAGCGAGGTTAGACTCTCGTAGGTACCTTAGTTGCAAAAGTAGTGGGACTTTGCCTACATAGGGTAGCAGTAAGGTCCTACTAATACAAGGATAGAATCGACGCTTGATAATAGTACAATTGACTATGTTATACACCGATTATGCCAAGTATGAGGGAGGGAGTAAGTTCAACCACCATACCTATCCTCTATGTTTCCGAATCAAAACTTTTGTTTTTCTTGCAAGCATATCGCTCTTTTTTATAAATTAAAAACCTTTTTCCTGAAAACGAAAGCGAAAACTCACGAACTAGAATAGCACTAGCGAAGGTTTGACACGATCCCTGTGGATACGAACTCATTCTAGACACCTAGAGTGTGAATTATTGTTCGACGACAAACTGGTCCACTTGCCAGAACTCAGTCAAGCTTTTGGTGCCGCTGCCGGGGATTGTGTTCACAAAACTTTGTTAGAATTATTCTAGTTTGTCAAAGAATTTTAAAAATACAAAAAAATTAAAAAATCAAAAATCTTGTTAATGATTGTGGATTTAGAGCTGTGAAATTCTGGTTAAGGTAAAGCAAGGTATTTAAGCGATCCTAGCGATCCACCTCACTTACCTGGGAATTTTCATGGTGACAAAGACACATGAAGCAAAACCAAAAATATTTATAAATATCTTTTCCAGTGCTACTGATGGTATTCATTTGTTGTGCTTAATGACAGGAAAAAGAATAGCCTACCACCAAAGCCATGGGAGACAAACCAAGGATGACTGTGGGAGATAACTACCAAAAGTACGGTGACATACTGGACCTCGAAGTGTCATCGCCAAAAACCCCAGACAGCTCGGATGGTTATACATTGGGATGACCTGGTTGATGCCGATGTTGAATCAGTAAGGGAAAATTCTCCAGAAATCAAGGTAACATCACCAGGGTGCAACAAAAAAGTACACACCTACGAAGACAGTTTAAACTTTCTTGATCTGGCACCCAGTAAAAAGTGGGTAGAGTACGACAAATGGATGAAAAGATGGAATAGGCTGGCATCCAAGAGCATAACCAAGTTTTATAAAAGGAAGCCGTCATTTTCGGCAAGATTACGCCGAAAAATTGAGTACCAACAGAATGTCGTCCGAGAATGGTTATACAAATCTGGGACCGTTTTCCTGGAAGACTATACTGGGCTAGTATGTGATGACTACAATCGAGAAGAGTATGAAGCAAAGATTCCAGGTAACACAGTGGACAACTCAAAAGAGGAGTGCAAAGCGTTGAAAGATCGAAAGACAAAACGCGAGCGCGAAGAGGAAAAGGTGATGGAGTTCAAGAAGGAGATCAATGCGCTAGGAATGACATTATTAGAAGCTTGTGATGCATTCGCTGATGAGCTCGAAGACTTTGACGAAAGCCTAGCAAAAAGACCAAAGCTGCCACCCCAAAAGAAAGATCCTGGAAGCGTCACCATGGTCTGTCAGATTGGGGAAGAAGGAGTCAATGCATTATGTGATGTGGGCTCAAGTGTGAATGTCCTACCATTATCTTTGGCAGACAAATTCAAGCTCAGATTACCAACTGCAGGTACAGCGAAGCAACTCATATTAGCTAACCAATCAACTAGTTGATCAGCAGGTACAGTAGAAGATGTCCTGGTGAAAGTCCAAGACCTGGTTTTTCCAGTAGACTTTATGATCCTAGACATTGGGGAAGATGAAGAACATCCCATCATCTTGGGAAGGCCATTCCTAGCCACTAGCAGGGCCATCATTGACATGGATCTTGCCTAGATGACACTAAGGAGTGGAGAACAGGCAACCCAGAGTTTATTATCTAAGTATTTCAATTCAGTATTTTGTTTAAGTATTTCAATTCAGTAATTTGTTTCTGTATTTTCAATTCAATAACATATACTCAGAATTCCGGCATGTCATATTCATCTGTTAACAGCCCATGTCTTATAAAATATTAAATAATTGTTGCTGTTTATTATCTTGTGCATGACAAACTGTTATAGGTAAGATTGCAGCGAAGTGAGTTGTAAATGCTAATGATCCGAATTTTGCACCTTAACACAAACACCAAAGGTGAATGCTTCGAAAAGCAGAAGTTCGGGGGACAATGAGACGAGTGATGAAGCGGTGTCTGCAGATAAGTGTTCACGCCTTCAGATACCTAAGCCAAGTGAGGATTTGAGCCAAATATTTCCAAAGGTATTACCAATTTCTTTCGATCCATGAGAGTTCCGCACTCTTGTTTATTTTTCAGAACTTGCTCCAATTCTCTGTAACTGGTTGATTTAGTAAATTATGCATTGAGGCAATTTTTTTTTTGTTATAACTCAGAGTCCTTTTCAAGCCACCCTTATGAATATTATTATCCTTTGCTAACCACGTTAAGCCGTAAAAAAAATATATATCCCTTTTCTTTCGGTGACAAACCATGATATAAGCCTATAGACCAGAAAAACAATGAATTACCCTCTTTTGGAGTTAGGTAATAGTTCTCTGATCATAGCAACAATCAAAGTTTGGGGTTGCTCATGGAACTAGCAACAATTCAAGTTTGTGGTGGGTATACAGAGAACTATCACTACAAAAAAATGAAGAAAATTAAAAATGAGACGGGAAAAATCCCTAAAAAAATAGTCTCTACAAAAAAAAAAAAAAAAAAAAAAAAAAAAGAAAGGAGATGGGAAAACATCAAAAATTCCTAAAAAATAGTCTCTACAAAAACAGTGATAGAAAAAGAACCGGAGTGACATACACAAAAAGGCAAAAACAACCTTAGGTTCTATTCTCTAAAAATACCAAAAATCAAAAGGTACCCTATGGAACAAAGTTGCGTACACAAAAAGGAAATATGTAGTACTTAACTCCAAGTTTAGCCTACTTATCCCAAAAATATCCTACCTTGACCCAAGCCACGTTATCACCCTCAAAGACCTACAAAAATGCATGTTTATTAAATTTTGACACGTTACTTAGAATTCTTGCAAGCCTATGGTAAAATGGCAGGTTGTGCGATGATTGAGAGCATCCCTTTCAATTCGAGTGAAAATGTGAGAGAGAGAGAGAGAGAGAGAGAGAGAGAGAGAGAGAGAGAGAAAAGGTTGAACATGGACTCTTGCACACACTTGTCCGACTCGCTACTATCAACGTCTCCTGAACCAAGCAGGACTGGGCATTGCACGTTGCGGTAAGAATCAGCGGTATCATTTCTGAACAAGTAAGGGTGTGAAATTCCTATCATCTTTGTTTATTTCTTAACTCGCTAACGATCTTGCTTGACAGCATGTTACTTGAGGACAAGCAACAATTTAAGTTTAGGGTTGTGATGACAGGAATTTCTGATGTATTTTAGGTAGTATTATTAGTAGTAAATTGACCAAAACAAGCCCAAATATCAAGAACAACCTGAAGAATCGAGAAAAAGCTTCAAGACAAGGTGAAGATATGTAAAAGACAAGAAAAAGCCCAAAAATGAAGAAAAACAGCTCAACGTGTCACGATGGCTTCCAACGTGACACGATGAAAGCTGTTTGCTCGCCAAGACAGAATCAATTATATTTTTGAAGAGAATCTTAGCATCATAATTTAATTATGTAGTCTTTTGTAATAATTCCTTAGGTTGTGGTGGAGAAGATGAACTCCCCGATGAATGCTTGGGTTATGTAATTGAGTCAAAGTTATAATAAATCGTCTTTATAAATTATTGATTGTTATTTGTTTTCTTGCTTTAATATAGTTAGCCGGAATCTTGGCCGGATAAACGGCGACGTCTTAGAATAAATAATTAGGGTTTACTTTAATCGTAGCACATTAGGGTTCTCTCTATTATTCGAGTTGTAATTTAGGGTATGTGACAAAGCGATGTTAGGCTCTCGTAGGTACCTTAGTTGAAAAAGTATTGGGACTTTGCCTACATAGGGTAGCAGTAAGGTGTTACTAATAAAATGATAGAATCGACGCCCGATAATAGTACGAATGACTATGTTATACACCGATTATGCCAAGTATGAGGGAGGGAGTAAGTTCAACCACCATACCCATCCTCTATGTTTCTGAATCAAAAAATTTATTTTTCTTGCAAGCATATCGCTCTTTTTTATAAATTAAAAACTTTTTTCCTAAAAACCAAAGCGAATGCAAAAACTCACGAACTAGAATAGCACTAGCGAAGGTTTGACACGATTCCTGGGGATACGAACTCATTCTAGACACTTAGAGTGTGAATTTTTGCTCGACGACAAACTAAAATAAAAAGTAAGTAAGTAACGACACGATAGAGAAGAAACGATGGGAGATATACATAAAAGAAAATGGTGAGACAATTGGAGAGAAAAATAAATTTTACATATTTTGTCAAAAAAAATAATTATGATGATTAAAAGAATTTTAAGTGTTGTAAAAAAAATAACAAAGAGAACCCAAAAAATAAAAATCAATGAAAGATTTGTACCCTAAAAAAATCAATCAAAGAGAAACGAAAATTAAGTCTCTACAAATAATTTATGGTCCTATTTTTCTCCTTCCATATATTAACTCCTAATAATTATAATTGTAAATGAAAACAAATTATCAAAAAAAAAATTGGGTTTGGAAACAAATCAAACTCTTAATTGTAATTTTTTTTTTAAACGCACTTTTAATTGTAATTAATAACCAATTTACCAATTATATCATTGTATCAAATAGGGAACCAAATTAAAATAGTGGTGAAAGCTAAAAAAAAAATAAATTAAACCACGTACCAAGGGCATAAGTTAGCACATTTTTTTAAGGTTTTTTTTCCTATATAAGGCACATCATACAATATTGAAGTAGCCACTCATTCTTTTAAATAAAATGAGTATTTTTTCTTTTTAATATTTAGATTTTTTACTATATTTTTTACATTCTTATGATGAATTAATTATTGTAGAGTGCATGATGCTCAAATTTAAATTGCATGCTTACAGAACGATGTATTTACACTTTCATATGATCACCATGGTTTAGTAGGAAAAAACAAATATGACTACCATGATTTTTTACAATTTTTTTTAATTATAGTTTTGGACGAATGTAATATTTTATTTACTATGAATTATCTTATACCTTTTTCAAAAAATAAAAGAAACAAAAAAAAAGTTATACATGGTGAACATATTACAAGCAAATAAATGTTTAATATAAATAATACATCAGGGTGAAGCATATGTTTAGCTGAATTTATTGTTATATTATCCTACATTCGACAGGAATTGGCGGGGGATGAAAGAATTGATTCCAATAATACATCAGGGTGTGTGTTTGGTTTGGCGGTAAAAAGAATTGATTCTAGTGGAATTGAGTTTGATGGAATTGATTTTGATTAAAAATGAGTTGAATGTGAATTGATTTATGTTTGGATACATTAACTTAACATGATTTTCAATATTTAATGTTGTTTGAATAATTTAAATCAAAATGATTTTTAGATATATAATTACCAATTTTAACCCTTTGTAAAACAAAATTACTGATCTATGGTTCATATCTCATCAATTAAATAATTTTCAAAAATAAAACAAGAATTATTAGAACCTCTCATTTAATTAATAAAAAAAAATACTGCAGAAGGTTAAAGTCATTTCATGAACAATACTCTAGACTCTCAACTACCCAATTCAATGGTTGTAAAATTCTCTTGCAAACAGTCATCTCGTTCTTCTCTAATGGTTGTCTTTCTCAAGTTGTTTAATTCCATGGATGACATAATCCTTTCTTCTCTTAAATTCACATTTTAGTTTGCCAATTTTACTTTTATTTTTCATTTGTTATCTCATTGCTGTGAAGCTTCCATGGAAATTGGGTGTTCTCCTCATTCTTCTTCTCCCACTTTTGTTTTTCTCCAGATCTACAAAACTAAGTGTTTCAGAGAACCAAAAAAATTAAAGTTTGAGGTGAAAATAAATTGGAGCCTCAGTGGAAACATGGGTAATTAGGTAAATAACAAAAAACCAAATTTCAGAATTGTTTTTAGTTGACGCAGAAGCTAGGATTTGTGGCTTCTATTAAACTCACGTTTTGACACTGGATGTTCGTTTCAGAATTTGCTTTTGATTGTATCCAAACATCATAGAAAAAGGCAAACTTGCGTTTGGAAGTTTAAACTCACATTTGGACAGCTAAAACGCTCAACCAAACACACACGAAGATGTTAGAATGTCGGGTTTGAAGTGTTGTAATTATTGGACCTACTCATCAAAATAATAAATAATATATAAATATAAACAATCAAAGTTATATATTGATGAGAATAAAATAAATTAGAGCGTATAGAACTTATCTCTTGTGAGTATAACAATTGATGTCGGCGCTACCGTGTAGTAAACAATCATCGATACACAAATAAGGAAGATCTGCGAATAATAACTCATGACACAATACCTGAGGCGTGCTGATCGCACTGTCCTTAAGGATTTATCCGCCTAATAAGCGCAAATCCCCCAGGATTCAACAGGTTCTTCTCATTGAGGATTCAACATGTCTTTCTCAATGAGGTAACAGAACTAGCAAGATAATAGACACCGGTGATGTAACCCAGGAAATAACAACTCGATTTTATATAATGAAGGGGAATATAATTTCTCTATTTTAGCAATAAGGTTTTCATCACATATAAAAATAAAGAAGAGATTAGTCATCTGTTCAAAAGTGAATACTAATTCCAATTATCTCTGTCTTTTTATTATTCTGTTCCATTCTTATATATATATATATATATATATATATATATATATATATATATATATATATATATATATATATATATATGTTATGAATAATATCAAGGTGACCTCAACTTTGCAAAACCATAATGCCTAATAATTAGGATTGAAACAAGGGAAAATAACGTGCTATATTGACCAAGTAATTAAAGCATGTTTAATATAATATTAAACAATATTAATTCCTTTTAAAATTATATATAAATTAATATTAAATAACTTTAAAATAAATTATATAATAAAAAACTCCAATAATCTCCCACAATTTATTTTAAAGTTTAAAGGATTACTCAAAACATTTCCTGGATTAACATCATTGATGTAATGCATCAAACTGGTGTAGCAAGCTATATGAACCAGTGCTAGACTGATAGTACTTAACACACAGTGACATTGGTGTAGCAAGCTATATGAACCAATGAAACTTAGCACATGTTAGTGGTCTACCAATCACATTACACCCGCACTGTCCTTGCCGTTGCCGCTGTGTTGCGCGAATAGGCCGTGCGCGTGCTTGGATTTATTCATGAGTGCTCTAGAGATTTCGCCAAAATCTCATACAAGCGGCCCCACTTGACACTCATATAGGTGATTTCATCAAGTGTATGCTGCAAATCATACACCACCCATAAGGGATATGAAATTCATTAAAAACATTATAGTTTATCCTCTCAGTAATGCAGTATCTAGCACTTTCTCATTTACATCATAGGAAGAGGACTAAAACAAAAATTAATTATTTAATTTTTGGTGCTAGCAGATCTAACAAGTAACTTGTTTTACCCATATGAACCTTATTCATGGGATCTCCAATCACAAAGGTTGGGTTCCCATCACTTGTTGATTTCAATTGGCTTAAGTCCAATTCCCTTCGATGCGTCACAAAATTATTTCTTCCCAGTGACTTTATTTAGTACGTACTTTACACAAATGATGAAGATAATTTTCTTTCATCAAAATAATATTGACTAAGACGTCTCTAAGTCAATTAATCTCAATATTTATCCAAGTCTATATTATAACAATGAACTTGGTCTCTACAATCATATTTATACAGGTCTGCTTATATGACTATTAATAAGCGACAACATTCACGTGATGAGTAAAGTAACTCAAAGTTTGATCTCGTTGGAATTAAATTCCAATTAACATCATTATATTATTTTGATATAATGGCTCATCGATATCTCATATATTGTCAAATTGACTTTCATAATATATTTCATCAGGTCTACTTAGATAAATTCTAAGCGACAACATCTCCACAAAGGGAAAAATTAAATCTATGATTAGATTTATTTATCAGGTCTACTTGAAATACTTTCAAGCGACAACACCCCCACATTTTATAACATTGATGAATTTTTATTCAAGTTTACTTGAGTGATTTCAAGCGACAATCGCCTCACAATTAGGGCAATTTATAAATATACATTCCAGGTCTGCTTGAATGATTTCAAGCGACAATATCTCCACATCGAAGACAATTTATAAGTCTTCATGTAAATATATTTTCTCATAAACAATTTTCATTTATCATCATTGTATTATTTCAATACAATGGATATCCACTCCATACAATATTATAATTTCTAAAATTTAATTTTTAAGTGCCATAGAACCACTTTTATCATAAGACACTAATCATATACAAACATGTCTACTTAAATTATTTTTAAGTGACATATAAAAAAAATAAATTTATTCTCATAAATTTATATAGGATCACTTTAATAGTCTCTACCATTCATTTTCAAGCACATCATCTAAATAAACTCAAAGATTATCAAATTGGCCTCTCAAGAATCAAATTATAGAATTCAATTATATTCTACTTATTGTCTCAATTAAGAATTATATCTCATTGTCAGCATAAACACAAAGTTTCATCTATAACTCACAATAAGTAGCATTTTAACAAATCAAAACACAAGTTCACATTTGACAACAAATTATTGAGGATTCATACAACAAGATTTCTCGTGCAATTATAAAGATAGAAATCACATTGAACTTAATCTCCAAAGAAAATTTGCAATGCCAAACTACCATAAATAGGTGTCAACTAAATATGCTTTGAGAAAAACATGTCAATCTCCAACAAAATCATGTTCACAAAATCTAAATATATGCTTCGAAGAAACATATTATTAATTTTCACAAAACCATAGTTCTCAATTTTACTTTATTTTCTTCTAGATATTTATTCTATCACAACAAAATTTGAATCACAATTTCAATGCATAAGGTTGAAACTAAGAGAAATAAAATCAAAAGTAATACATAAAACCTGTTTTGGCGATGAGAATAGATGAACTCCATTGACTACTTCAGTTTTTTCTAGCTCTCAAATTGACATAATTCTGATAAATAACATAAGATAAATCCTTAAGATTGTTGTAATTATTGGACCTACTCATCAAAATAATAAATAATATATAAATATAAACAATCAAATTTATATATTGATGAGAATAAAATAAATTAGAGCGTATAGAACTTATCTCTTGTGAGTATAACAATTGATGTCGGCGCTACCGTGTAGTAAACAATCATCGATACACAAATAAGGATGACCTGCGAATAGTAACTCATGACACAATACCTGAGGCGTGCTGATCGCACTGTCCTTAAGGATTTATCCGCCTCATAAGCGCAAATCCCCCAGGATTCAACAGGTTCTTCTCATTGAGGATTTAACATGTCTTTCTCAATGAGGTAACAGAACTAACAAGATAATAGACACCGGTGATGTAACCCAGGAAATAACAACTCGATTTTATATAATGAAGGGGAATATAATTTCTCTATTTTAGCAATAAGGTTTTCATCACATATAAAAATAAAGAAAAGATTAGTGATCTGTTCAAAAGTGAATATAGCTAATTCCAATTATTTCTCTGTCTTTTTATTATTCTTTTCCATTCTTATATATATATATATGTTATGAATAATATCAAGGTGACCTCAAGTTTGCAAAACCATAATGCCTAATAATTAGGATTGAAACAAGGGAAAATAACGTGCTATATTGACCAAGTAATTAAAGCATGTTTAATATAATATTAAACAATATTAATTCCTTTTAAAATTATATATAAATTAATATTAAATAAGTTTAAAATAAATTATATCTATCTATACTATTATTATTTGCCTTCCTCAAAGTAAAAAGTACACTTGGCATTCTCACGTTACTTCTCAAGGAGCAAATTCATATGTGGCATTATTTTGATAATGTGGTGTCTATGTGGCGCCTACGTGTCTTCTCTTTACGACCTAAAGGGGCACGGTTCAATTCCCACTGACAACAAAATATTAATTTTATGATTTTTTTTGTCTTTCTTATTTTGCCTTGCTTTTTATTTTTTTTACCGATTATTGAATCTGTTTTGAAACAAAAAAATAATATAGATATTAAGATTTAGATGAATTCTATAGGATAAGTACCAAAAAAAGAATCTACTATCAAACAAAAAAATAGAATTGCCTTGATTTGTTTTTTATTTTTTACCAACTATACAATGTATTGCCCAAAAAAATAATAATGAACCTTACAAAATAAAAAACAAACAAAAATTAATTAAAAGATAATATATATTATAGAAAATTACATTACCCTCTCTTGAAAGGTGCTTAAATTACATTATTCTCCTCTCTTATGTTAAAATATATATATTCCTCCCCTCTTATACAAAATATATTGGATAAAATTACTCTCCTCTCCCTCGAAAGAAATTTGAATTTCATCCCCTTCCCCTAATATTAAAACATACATTTTCCTCTTTTAATCAAACTTCATTTTAACTTTTTACATGAGCTTTATTAATTCTTTACGCAATTAGAAATAAATCTCTTCCGTTAGTTCATATATCTTTGAATATTTAAATGGAACATTTTTAAAAAAATAATTAAGATGTGAGACCCAAAGTTATGTTCATGTTGTTTTGTATATTACACGTGTTTGATTTAGTTCTTCATGCTATAAGAAATTACTCTCTCACCTATTAGATCAAATATCTCTTTTCTGTTAGATTAAATCCTTTTTGATATCTTAATTGAAAATTTTGTAAAAAAAATTAAGATGCAAGACCTAAGGTTATAGTTTCAATTGTTTTTCTTTTTTACACGGACTTGATTTTGTTTTTCACACCGCAAGAAATTACTTTCTTCTATTTGATCGAATTCATCTTAAAATATTAATTGAACTTTTTACAAGAAATTTTAATTGAACTATTTGATCAAGAAATGCCTAAAAATATTGTCTCAAATGTTTTACTTTTGACGGCTTTATTTATTTCTTTACACCGTAAGAGATTATCATTTTCCGTTAAAACAAATTTCTCTGGATATTTTAATTGAAGTTTTTACAAAAATAATTAATAATTGAGACCTTAGGTTATGACATCAATCACTTTACTTTTTACTCGGACTTTATTTAGTTCTTCATGTCGTAAGAGTGATTACCCTATTCAATTGGATCATATCTCTTTGAATAATTTACTTGAACATTTTATATAAATAAATAAGTTATGAGGCCTAAGGTTATGATCCAGTTGTTTTACTTATTACAAGAGATTGATTAGTTCTTCACACCGTAATAAATTACTCTTTTTTGTTAGAGTAAATCTCTTGAAATTTTAATTTAACTTTTTACAAGTATTATAAAAAAAAAGCAAGACCTTATATTATAGTGTCAATTGATTTACTTTTTCCACGAGCTTGAATAAGTTCTTCACACCTGCAAGAGATTATTCTCTTATGTTATATGAAATTCATTTTGATATCTTAATAAAAAAAATTACAAAAATAATTAAAATGTGAGACCTAGGGTTAAGGTTTCAACCACTACAACATTTTAGGCCTACCGCAACGCCTAAATTTTGGGATGTAAAAAAACAGTTCTCGTAGGATGTCTAAGGCAACCCTTTTTGTAAACCGTTGTGATAGTATATATATTTTTGTTAATTGTATGCAACAGTAGAAAACCGTTCTTATAGATACCAACAAGAACGGTTTTCTATCTGTAATCTACAACAACGGTTAAGAACGGTACTCATATAATTTTAAATTATTTTAATAAAATATATTTTTCATTGTATTTTTTTGTGGAAGTTTGGAGAAAACGGTTTTTATAGTCAATTGCAACAAGAACGGTTTTTTATTTTTAATTTATAATAACGGTTAAAAATTATACTCGTATAATTTTAAATTATTTTAATAAAATATATTTTTCATTGTATTTTTTTTGTGAAATTTTGGAGAAAACCGTTCTCATAGTCAATTGCAACAAGAATGATTTTTTATTTTGTAATCTATAATAACTGTTAAAAATTGTACTCGTAAATTATTTTAATAAAATAGTGTATATCCATTCCAAATTATAAGGGTTTAGTCACAAATAAAAAAAGATTTGCAGAAAACTATTTTTTTATTTTGTTAAATTTCACAAAGATTAAGTAAAAAAAAAAAAGTTACTTGTACAAAAAAAAAAAAAAAACTAAAATACAACGCATACAATTGATAGTGAGGACTTATGATGTTTTTTTATACAATTGATAATGATGATGTTTATCATCCCTTGAAAACAAATAAAACAAACTATTTTAATAAAATAGTGTATATCCATTCCAAATTATAAGGGTTTAGTCACAAATAAAAAAAGATTTGCAGAAAACTATTTTTTTATTTTGTTAAATTTCACAAAGATTGAGTAAAAAAAAAAAAACAAAGTTACTTGTACCAAAAAAAAAAAAAACTAAAATACAACGCATACAATTGATAGTGAGGACTTAGGATGTTTTTTTATACAATAGATAGTGATGATGTTTATCATCCCTTGAAAACAAATAAAACAAACTATTGTCCTCCCCAAAATCATATGTATATATATTGTTTCTTCCAGTTGATTTCATCCCCAAAACCCCAATTGATTTCATCCCCAAAATCCCAACCCAATTGATTCTTCCCCAAATCACAAAGTTCCCTTATCCGTTTTGTTGTGTAGACTGTGTTCATTACAAGACATCGAACGTGTTCATTACAACAGGAAACAACCGGCGGTTCAACTCACGAAGTTCGAACGTGTTCATTACAAGACATCGACAAATCCCAGCCTCATTGAAAGAAACACAATTTCAGTCTTCATCTTGACAAAAAGCTATTCCTTCCTTTTCCGATTCTATTCTCCCAAGGTACTCACTTTTTCCTTTCTTTCTAAATTACGATGAAAATGGTTTTGCCGATTTTGGTTTTGATTATATTATACTACATTGTTATTTTAAGTTCTGAACCAACACTTTTATTATACTGTGTTTGTGGTACTTGATTTTATTATACTGTCATTGTAGCTAAACATGTAACTTTAATATAATTATGTGAGTTGTGGGACTGTGATTCTTAGGACTGCTCATTCGAAATCGTGAACCGAACCGATTATTTAGAACTGTAATGATAATATTCTGAATATTGTTGTATTGAAAAGTTGCGTATTTAGGACTGACTATGTTAGTCACACTTCTGAATAGCTAATTCATTGGATTTTTTACAAAAAAAAAAAAGTATTGACTTCTAGATAGCCGATCTGCTCATTATTTCTTTTCTTTTTTCTTTGAATTTTAATTATATTACTTTTATTTTGCAGAAGAGGAATAATGATGATATCGAAGAAGAAATGCAAGATTTTGAAGAATAATCAGAGATCTAGATGTTTAAGTTTTAGAATAGGATATACATTATGAAGATGTTAGTTTCATGGTGAATGCACATTAGGATATACATTTAAGATTTAAGATGTTAGTTTCATTTTTAAGATGCATGGTCAATTTTATTTTGAAGATGTTAGTTTGATTGTGAATGATTGACAATGTTAGATCAACGTTATGTTGATCGATGTTATTATTTTAATATTTATGAATGATAATTATTTTAGTTTAATTTGTTACGTCTTTTATTATTGGATTATATCGAAATTATTGTTCTTTATTTGTTAGGTCTAATATAATGATTATTTATAAGGGTGATGAAATTAAATTGAAAATATTCAAACCTCATTAAAATTAAAAGTTAGTTTTTGCAAAGCTGCAAAATCGTTCTTGTAGGTTTACCAGAACGGTTTTTATAAAGCAACGGTGAGAAAGTGTTGCGGTATTGAAAAAACCAGAACAGTTTTTTATTTGGCAACTGAGAGAAGCCTTTGTTGTATCAAACAAACCAGAACGGTTTTCAAAATGGCAACTGCAAGAAAGCGTTGTCGTATCTATTTGATAATTAATAAAGTTAAGGTCTATCAAAACGGTTTTTACGTTTAGCAATGGTTAAAAAGCGTTGCCGTAGATCGAAGCAAAGCGTTCTCTATATTAGACCAACGAGAACGATTTTAATTGAGAACAGAGAGAAACCGTTGTGGTTAGGAACTTTAAGAACCATTCTGTTAGGAACTCTAAGAAAACGGTTTTCTTCAAGGGGTTGCCGTTGGAAAAAAAAGCGTTGCACTTGTCTAAGAGAACCCCTCGGTATAGAACGCCCTGAAAACCGTTCTCATAGCTTTTGGCAACGGTTTTTTTACATTTCAGAACGCTTTTTTGACGTTCTTATAGAATGAAAATGTTGTAGTGAACTGTTTTACTTTTTACACATGTTTGATTTAGTTCTTCACACCGTAAAAAATTACTCCCTTCTATTATATCAAATCCCTCTTGAAATTTCACTTGAACTTTTAAAAAATAAAAATTTAAGACGCAAGACCTAAGAATACAGTCTCAATTGCTTTACTTTTTACACCACACAGTCTTTATTTATTTCTTCACACCGTAAGAGATTATAATTTTCCGTTAGAATAAATTTTTCTTGATATTTTAATGGAAGTTTTAAAAAAAAATAAAGATGCGGAACCTAAGATTATGATCTCAATTACTTTACTTTTTACACGGACATTATTTAGTTTTTCACGTTGTAAGAGATTACACTCTTCCGTTAGTTCAGATCTCTCTTGAAAATTTAATTTAACATTTGACAAGAATAACCGAGATGTAAAAGATTATGAGCTTTACTTTTTACAGAGACTTAATTTAGCTCTTCACACTGTAAGAAATTACTTTCTTCTGTTAGCTAAATGTAATCCCTCTTAAAATTTTAATTGAACTCTTTACAAAAACAATTAAGAAGACCTAAGATTATGGTCTCAATTGTATGCTTTATTTTTATACACGGGCCTGAGTTTAGTTCTTTCTACCCTAAGAGATTAACCCTCATTTGTTAGATCAAACTCCTTTTAATATTTTAATTGAACATTTAAAAAAAAAACACTAAGATTCGAGGTCTAAGTATATCGTCTCAATTTCTTAATTTTTTACGCGAGTTTAATTTAGTTCTACACATTTTAAGAGATTCCGCCTCTTCCGTTTGACCGGATATCTCTTTGAATATTTTAATTGAACTTTCTTACAAAAAATAATAAAGATGCCACGTTTAAGATTTTGGTTTCAATTATGTTTTACATTTTACACTGGCTTTATTTAATTCTTTCTGTTAGATCAAATACATTTTGATATTTAATAGAAATTTCTTTAACCTAATAGTCAAGATACATGGTTTGAGGTTAGATGTTCTTGAATGAGTTCTTCATCTCATAAAAGATTATCCTCTTCCATTAGAATAAAACTCTCTTAATAGATTAATTGAATTTTCTACCAAAACAAGAATAAATGAAATATATGTGCACATTAAAGTCTAAAATCATTAATTCTAACAAAAAAGTCCAAAATCAATATATTTTTATGAATGAAAGCTAACTCATATATAACGCGGACAATTTTTCACTTCTAAAATATTTCAAAATAGAATTATGTAAATATAAAACAACATTTTAAAAATTTATAAAAAAAAAAAAAAAAAAAATTTTTAGCCCGTGGTTGACACGGGTGTCCATACTAGGATTGTGTTGAGGGATCGGAGGAAGACTCGAAAAAGGAATTAGAGCTTTTGTGGCGAAGAGTTAAGACTACTGCTACGTTGCTTACGTACTTAAAATCAAAAGCTAGAATTATGGCTATTCCTCATCTAGCACATACATCTTGTGGCATCAAAAAATTAGATGGAGTAGGGTTTGTTGACAAAGACGGGATTAAACTACAATTGAGAAGGAAAGAGTAAGTTTAGGTCAGGAAGAAATCTTGCTTAAGTCTGCTCAGTTAGAGAATATGTCTATGAAATTAGAGGAGATGGAGCGTTTTGCTTTGGGAACAAATAGTATTTTGAATGATATGCGGCAGCGAGTTGTGGATTTGGTGGAAGAAACAACTAGACAGAGAGAGAGAGCTGCTGAAAATGAAGAAGAGCTTAGTAGAGTGAAACAGGAATTTGTCTCTCTCAAGTCATATGTTAGTAGTCTAATCACAGTGAGAGAAACCTTACTATCCTCAGAGAAGCAGTTCCAAACTATTGAGAAGCTGTTTGAACGGTAAATATACATTTCATTAGACATGTTATATGCAAGTTTCTTGATAATTATCTAGTATTCGAGCTGCATTAGATTATTTGTTTGACCTAGTTTTGGTGATATATTTTCTGCTTCATTTTTAAGCTAAATTTAAATTTCTCTAGTATAAGTTCTCTTGATGGCATATGATAGGAACTGATTTATAACAAAATAAAAAGAAGGGAACAACTATAGGATCAAGCTCCAAATACAGTATCTAGATTTAAATATGTGGATTAGAAAGAAAAAGATATCAGAGAATTAAGAATGCCATTTCTTCCCTATGGCTTCTGATACCACTTCATTGCCCAAATGATTTCTCCAAATCTGCATCCCACTCCTTTCATTTGACTTTACATTCATGTCCCTCTTGATGATACCACCTGAACACCTATTCTGTAATCTCATACTTCCATACGGTACAATATGTTCAATTTGTTAGAGGCTTGCATTTCCCTGCAGAGGCAGAGCTCAATTGACGGAGAAAAGACCAATTACTGGTTTGATTTATGGCAAATACACAGTCTCTAATTTTGGGAGAGATGGGATGGATTTTTTAACTTTTAACTGAAATCACTAATCCTTGTTTTTAAAATCTGAGATAAATCTGTATCAAAATTGTGTTAAGACTTAAGAATCAATTTAACCCCATTTTATCCAAATGCGTTTTGTTTTGCCAAATTTGCATTTTGAAAAATACCGAAAACTAAAAGTTCACAACCATGTCAAACATGTCCTTAATTCTCAAATGTAGTTTTCTTAATTATGATTGAGTTACCCACAATACTTTTATTTGAAAAGAAATCTCATCCTTTGATTAGTTTAAGGGAATGTCTCCCTTTATTAGCATTTGTGCTTCTATAGAGAGTAACTCTTCTTATCTGTCGAATTTGTCTTCACTAGGTAGGTTTCTAAACAGTGTTGTTAAATGGCAGCCATGGCAGCCTTGGTGGAATGGTGTGACAGATTTTTTTGCAATCACCATAGGCAATTTGTGAAGGGATGCCTACCATGTCGGCGTCACAGGCCATAATGACATGTTTATATTGTGGATTTTCGGCCTTCCTCTATGTTCTGCAATTGACAACACTATTTCTAAATAATCGATAACATAGATCATCTAATGAGTTGCTCTCATGTTTCCAGTTTGCTATGTATTACTCATTAATTTGGATAGCTTTTGTTCGATTGACATATGCCATGGCTTTAAAATTAAATATTATATTTTTGTTGTTTATCATAGTAAAAGCTGGCTTACAAAGCGTCCCCCCTTGTCCAGGCCACCTTTTCCTGTTGTTTGAGACAAATAATTTTATAGGGACTTGGGTATTATGGAGTATCCAAGTACCACACCAAATAGCTTGAGGTGCTCAGTGGAGTATTTAAAAACTATTTGGGAGAGTTGGAAACAGCTTATGACATGTCCATAAGCTTTTTAGGAGAGCTTATCAAAATTATTTATAACTTCTTATATGAAAACAGATTGACTTCATTTTATCTTTTGTTACACACATTAACACTTATATGATAAGTGCTTATAAAATAAACTTATATGATAAGTCCTTATACTATAAGCTTTTAATTAGCTTGTTCATCCAAACAGTGCATTAAGTGACTTAGTTCTTCATCTCTGATAGTTAGCTTTTATGGGAGGGTTCCCCAATTGCTTAGATAATTATCATGATTATACTCTTATTTTGTTGTATATGTTGTGTTTTTCTTGGGTGGGGTGGGAATGGAGGGCATGTTTTCTGTTTCTGTTCATATATGCTTGCTTATTCAACATGTAGGTAATAGCATTCACATATTTTCATGCCAATGGTGTTTACTTTTAATTACAGTTTTCATATAGAAGGTTCATTTTAATCTAAACTAAACAAGCATGTTCTAACTACGTGATTTTTTTTCCTTGGGAGCACAGGCTAGTTGGAAAGACTACCCAATTGGAGGGTGAAAAAATGCAGAAAGAGGCCGAGGTTCAGAAACTTATGGAAGAGAATCTGAAGCTGAGTACTTTGCTTGACAAGAAAGAAGCTCAACTTTTGGCATTGAATGAACAATGTAAGATGATGGCTTTGAGCGCTTCAAACATGTAAATGTCATTTGTATTCTAGAGAACTTGTTTGAGGCCGTCTATTCCTGAAAAAAAGCATCAATGGAGGGCTCCATAAACATCATGAATGTCTTTATTTCATTTTCTGATGTCATTTCTATGCCTTTTCGAAATTGAATGCGGGAAATATTTTCTCTTGGAATGTAAACTTGGTGTGCTTTCATTCATGAGAAAAACAAAATATAATGTGTCTCTTAAAAGTAATTGAAACTTAATCATCAACATCACATCATGACTAACCCATCAAATGCTAGAGAGAGACTAGCCAACGATTCATATGGTGGGAAAAATATATAAAAACATGCAACCTCCAATCACATTTTACAATAATGACATTTTATTATTTTAGATAGTTATGGTTGGATGCATCATGCATCCTTATTTAGTTATTTTTTTGGTAGAAATGTGTCACCTTTTCGTAGCATTAAAATATCGTTGAGATCAATTTTTAGGGTATAAATTAAGAGACTTCTCTTCTTAGAGCATTAAGATTTACACATTATGTTGAATTTGAATCATCATAGCTCCGTGCATCATATGTTTTTTTTAAACATAATGCTATCACTTGTGACACATTCAGAGATAATGAGAAATTTTTCTTGTTCTAGGACCACCTAGATTTTCTCTCACTGATAATCGAGAGAAAGAATCCTCCCAAATTTTTTTTCGTCAAGTTTTCTCAATTGTTACATCTTAACCATTGATCAACTCTTCTTCATTTTAATCATATTAAAATATTATCACATGCTTTTGGTCTAATGGTTTAGATGCACACATTATTTCCTCAAATTTTTTTCCAATGGATAGAATCCATTCTCGATGATTGATCTTTCTTTTCACTCTGTAACACAATAAAACCCTAGAGTCATGCTTCCAAACCTCTGTTTGCAAAATGGTTCTGGTGCCTAATACAAAAGTGTCCCAAACCTCAAATCTGCAGTGGGTATGATATGACACCTATGCTGACTAATTTGTTTGACTGTTTAGAGGAGTTGGTTTTAATTGTTCAACTTAGATGTAGATTCAATTGCTATATGCTAATAGTGTATGTAAAATCTACTTGCAAATAAGTAGGACTTTGTTTTACCATTGAAAGAGTTTGAGTTTCGGGTATGTGTTTACTAGATTTCAGACACATCTAACTAAAATATGTTTAAGTGAGTTTGAAATTTGGGTATGTGTTTATTAGATTTCAGACACATTTAACAAAAATATGCATAAGGATGAGCTTATATTTGTGTACCTTTGGTGAAATATGATGTGATTGAATTGCTTAACTTCTGTTTATGCATGATATTAAGATTTAACATTTATTCCAAAAAAATTATAAAGATTCAACAAAATTGGGAAGTTTGATACATGTCATTCTAAATATCATCTCCGCCGACCACCAGGCCAATAGGCTTTTCCAGACGATGTTTTCTATTTACGTTCCCTTCTCTTAGAAAGAGCCACAAAACGGTCTGACTAGACAGGCACATGTAGCTTGACGGGTAAGGCACGGGTAGCTTGACCGCCTTACCCGTCATTAAATCAATTAAATAGTTCAATTATCGTTCCTTTAAATTATAGACAATATTGTATAAACATCGACGTAACTGACTCGTGCATCCCACGGGTACAACGATGGATCGATTTCAGCATAATGCTATAAATTAATTAAAAAAAACATTGAGAATCACCTTAAACATTTTCGAAGTTTTCCCAATAATATTGAAGTTAGATTTGGTTACTACGATAATAGATGTTTCTCAATGAAATCTTTCAAATAAATATTTGGCTAGAACCGTGCATCGCACGGGTCCTTACACTAGTATGATTAACATTTATCTTTTGAAAACTATGACATTGTGTTGAATAATTTGTAACATTTTTTCTATTTTATTGCATTCCGCTCGTTTTGAAATATGCAAACTGAACTTAAATAAGCCAATTTGATCCAAAAAAAAAAAATGTATATTAAATTCATGATAGGGTTGGTTCTTTAAATAAAATACTTAAATCAGTTTTTATCTATGTGTAAGATCATTGTTGCTCCAATGATAACAAAAAATATGATACAGATTTTATTGTGTCAAAAAAAAAATTGTTTAAAAATTAATCCTGACAAATAATCCGTGGCTGTACATTGTTAACTGAAAATTAACCTTAAAAAAATGTCAGTAAAAAAGATGATGACAAATTTACAGTCAAAACGAAGATGAATAGCCACAAAACGACAGAAACCCAAATCTATTGCCGTAACTCTTTTCTAAGTTTCTCAGAGAACAATTTGCACGCATCCATGCTCAAATCCATGGCTGCTGCAAGAGCAACGAATGCCGCAGCATCCTCTGCACAATCCACGTGCTTCACACCAACCTCCACCTCAGGTTTACTGCACTTTTTTTCATCGTCAAATCTCGCCGACATCACAAAACCTTTGTACAAAAACTGATTCTCAACGAAGAAATCCGAACCTGATCGGGAACCCGACCCGGAACTAAGATCCCAGCTTCTGTTTGGTATACTCGCCGGACTAACACCTGAAGTAACATCAATAGTGAATTTACCTCCATTCTGTGAACTAATAGTACATCCAGCGAGTGTCACTGGGTCAGCGGTTGCCGGAAGAACATCGAAACGGTAACCGACGGAGTTTGAATTACCAGGTTCGCGCCATGCTTCAAGACGACCCCAAGGCTTCCATGTACCATCTCGACCGGGTCGGATAATAAGCCAAGCTCCCGGGTTTGATTTACTGACCCGTTGTGAACCGGGTGAAGGAACAAACGGTGTAACCATCGAAGCGCACGCAACCGGTGAACCTGATAAATCGTGTATTGTAATAGACCATCCTTTTCGATCCGCTACTAAATTTGCATTCGTTGAAGGAAATTGAACCAGGTTTCTATCTCTGAAACTGAATTTGCAAGTGAAAATCGGTTGTTTCATTTTTCCTTTGACTTGAAAAACCCTTGGACTACACTCCGGTTCACTGTCGAACCGGAAAATAAATCTTGAGTACGGTTCAGCCCATACAGTTAAATGTAATAATTGATCTGAAGGGTTATTATTGGTATTTTTGTTGTTGTTGCGAGTGAGAGGGACCCAACCGTTGTGAAAAGAACAAGGTCGTGATTCTACTGAAGCAAGATCAAGTGGTATTGAAATTTTTCCTAATAATTTTTCCGAATTGAAAAGACATGTAGGATTTGTACTTGTTTTGAAGACAAAGATTTTAATGAAAGGGTTTTTGATGTTTGAGATTTGTGATTTTGGGAATTCGAAGCTAGCAGCTAGAGAATGAGGGGGTGTGTCTGATTGTAATATTAGAGGAATTGTTGCCACGTGGCAAGGTGGTGAATCAATGCCTTTGAGTTTGATTTTACTGTAGCAAGTTACTAAAGTTGAGGGATGAACGTTACCGGAGAAAGATGGTTTTGATGATGCAGGTGATTTGATTGCAAGGTTTCCGATGAGTATCCGTACATAGGAGCACGGATCCATTGATTTTGATTGAGTTTGGAAGAAATGAATCAAAAAATATGATACAGATCATAAGTTTATAAAATTTCCTTACATTCTCCTTCTCCTCTTATGATGCTCTAATTAAAATTTCTTACATTCTCCTTAATTAAGTACAACAAATTAATTACTCCGTATTTCTTCTTCTCTTTAGTCTGTCAAGTCACAAATTAAGGATTTTTATTTTGGAAAGGGGAATATGTTTTTTGATCATCGTAACAAGGAATTGCATGCACTTATCATTATACATTAAAGTTAATAAATTAATTCTAAAATTATGCTCTAATCTTTATTTCGTGATACAGATCATGGATGACTCATACTACATTTAAGGAATTAATTGATGAGTGCTGCTATATGCAGCGAATTGTTTATAGCGAACTTTTACGAATTGGTACAAGCAAGTGGGTGCTATATTTTTTTGACACAACAATTGGACACTACTATTAACATATTAAATAATTAATAAAATATGAATACTTTGTTACTTTAGATTAGAGTTTGGCTAGGCATTGATATTTATAGTTAAAATACAATGTCATATTTTATTTTAGGTAATTTATATTTTTATTTCTTATTTTTATAGCGAGTTTTGATTTTCATCTTTGTAAAATAAAATTATTTATTTTCATTTCTATAAAAAATTTCTTTTATTTTTAATTCCTAATGAGCAAAATTTTGACATTTTTTTAATTTACTAATATTACTACTATATAAAAAAATTAAGGTCTCGTTTTTAGGAGGCTCGAGAACCGAACCAAACCACATCAGTTTTTAATTGGTTCAGTTCGGTTTTGAATCCGAACCATAAACATCATTTTTTTTTCGGTTTGGATTGCTTTGGATCGTCGGTTTAATTGAATTTTTTTGATCTGCTTAAAGCCCTAAAATAAATAAAAATTAGCCACTATGGAAAAAAATTTATATGGATAAAAACAAGTGATTTTATTTTATAGAAACGAAAATCAAAACTTGCTATAAAAATAAAATCGAGAATATATTTTACTCTTATATTTTATATTATTTATTTGAAAAAGGAATATAAAAAAAGAAGACGGAAAAAAAAATAGCCAAAACAACTCTGTGCATACTACATAGTGGAGCTATATTACCATTAAATGTGTTCGTGAAGAATTCGGGATAATTACTTTCGCTGTATGTATCATTATCCTTAATTGATACTTTTTTGACAAAAAGGAATTAATTGATATTATGTTCGATAATTTGGTACATTTCATTTGATATTATGTTTGATAAATATATTGAAAATACTTTAAAAAATAATACATTTAAACTTTAATAAATTAATTAATAATTTTTTTATGAATTTCGAGAAATTTAAAAAAATTATTATGTTCGATATTATGATTGAAAAATTCAAAAAATAATATATTTAAACTTTAATAAATATATTTTTAATAAGTTTATAAAATTTCCTTACATTCTGTCTCCGAGAATGTCTACTATAAGCACAAACACAACACCTCAATTTTATGCACATTCCATCAAACTGAAAAAAAAATAAAAAATGATTAAAATTATATTATTTAATGTGACCATTTTATTTTCCTTTTAATCTTTTTATTGTATGAGTGTGTACCTAAATTTTATGTCTAAACATTTGTGCTTATCCAAGACTTTCTCCTTATTCTCCTCCTATGACTCTCTAATTAAAATTTCCTTACATTCTCCTTAATTTTTGTCAAAAAATCCTCTTAATTAATTACAACAAATTAATTACTACTCCGTACTCCAGGTGTATTTCCTTTTTTTATTTTGTCAAGTCACAAATTAAGTATTTCTATTTTGGAAAGGATAATATGTTTTTTGATCATCGTAACAAGGAATTGCATGGATATATAAATCAAGTAACAAATTATAATTAATGTTCCTATTTTATATTTAATGGAATTAATGTTCCTATTTTAATTACTGTTGAAAATGCGTGTAACAAAACCTTACCAGAAAAAGTGTTTTATAAAGTAATAAAAAAAGTGTTTTATAAATATATTAAATTCTTACCTTATATAATATAGTATTCTTACCTTTATATAACATATAGCAATAGCAATGTAATAGTAATTTATTGCAAAAAAAAAATTGTAATAGTAATATAGAGGAGGAATACATGTATTCCACGTAAGTTTTGTAAGTTACTTCAAATTGTAGCCTTTGATTTTAATATTAATCAATGGTTAAGATTGATTGATAATAATTGTTAGGATAAGACTTATTTCTTTGTTGCATCGAAAAATAAGCATTATCAAAATATATTTCAAATAAAATGAATTAATTAATTCATCTTTAGAAAAAAAGAATTAAGCCATTAATAGTCATTTCTCACCTTGATTTTTTAGGTATAAAAAATTGAATAAAGGATATATTAAAACAAAAAGGATTGCTTGTACCAAAAAAAAAAAAACACAAATGATTGCATTTGTACAAAAATAAAATATAAAAATACGAATCACTTCGTAAGAAACAAATAATTGGTTGCATTTCTCCGTGAGCTTGGCTCAGTTTGTTAAATAATTGGTTGAATCAATTTTAACGATTAATCTATATTAAAATCAAAGGTTAAGATTTGGAGTAATTTATAAAACTTACTTCGAGTCGATATATCCCTCCTTCTAATATAGTAATTGTAATTGTTTAAAATATATTAAAAATATATAAATGTGGTCTAAAGTATACTGTTTAAATAATATGATTAAAAAAATCATGAATATCATACTAAAACTAAAATATGTTAAATAATTTTACCCTATGTAAATGTAATAATTTGTTTAAAATATATTAAAAATAATAATTATCATTTAAATAATAGGATTTTCTACATGGTTAAATAATACTCGGTACGATTAAAAAATATATATCATACAAAAAAAAAATCTTGGTTTAATTTTGGAAGATATAATAGATGAGATGTGTTTTACAATTGTGAGTGTCAAAAAAAATAATTTTTTTTTGAGCAGCAAACAAAGGGAATTTTATTGATCACAAACAAGCACAACCCTTTGGTATAAGGTATACCCTGGAAGTGCCCACCATTACAAACTAGTTCCAAACAAGGAAAAATAACATAAATACACCAACAGCAAAATAATTGATCGAGATTAGCGTAGATCAAACAGTTTGACAAAAAAGGTATGGTGTAATTCAAATATCAAATCATCATCTTAACTAATTATACCAAATTAAATATTTCTTTTTTTATTTTTCTTGTTAATTAAGCAAGGTAATCATAACCGGACCGGCCATTGAACCGGTATACTCACCGGTTCGAGGTTCAACTGGTCGGACCGGGATTCAACCGGATCGGACTGTTTTTAATTAAATTTAAATTTTTATATTTATATTTTTTGAAACGGATTTTTATATTTATATTAAGAAATAATTCACAAGAGATAATAAATTATTTATATTTTTTTATGAAAATATATCATATTCATATTTCACACTATTAAAAACTAAATTCACTCAACAATTTCTCATACTTTTTAAAATTTAAAATGATAAAATATTTACTTTTATCTATGATTACATGTAAATTAAAGAACATAATTATATTCACCAAAGAAAGAAAAAGAAAAGTAGTTTGGCCCAAGCCCACTTGTGTTAACCTAACCCTAAATATTTGCTAACTTGCTAAGTGTTGTTGTGAAAAGAAATTACAGTAGCGCCGCATGAAAAGCCAAACACAGTTCTGCAACATATGTACTCAACAACATCTTCATTCAGACATATGATGCATCTTCATCTTCTCTTTCTTGTTCTAATACTCAACATTCATTTAATTTTTTTATTATGAATTGAATCATGTTAAATCTACATCCTGAATCCTGATCTTTCAATATTAGTTTTTTTTTCGATATGGGTTTTTTTCTTCTAAATCTACATCATGATCATTCATTGTAAAGAAGATTATAGTTTTTGAATATAAAGAAATACGGTAAATATGTGCTTGCTTCTTTTATCTTCTTCTTTTTTCTTCTTTTTCTTCTAAATCACACATCACAGTTTTGACAAGCTTAACAAAAAGAAATTTTGTAAAAAATAAATAAACGCCCAGACCGGATAAACCGCCTAAACCTCCGGTTCTCCCGGTTTTCTCCGGTTTCGAGCCGGTTTGGTGGTCTAACGTCCGGTTCACTGCGCATCCGGTTTTATGTGCTTCCCGGACCGGATGCTGGTCCGGTTCCCGATTAGACCGGTTCGACCGGCCAGTCCGGTTTTCACAACCTTGTAATTAAGTCACAAATTTTTTTTTTGACACAAATTAAGTCACATATTAACTATTTTTATTTTGGGAAGAGGAATATATTTTTCGGTCAAGTTATCACAGTCCCTCTCTTCTAAAAAATTCAGCGCCTTCTAACGAAACACTTTGTCTCTAATAGTATGGAGTATGATGGAGATCTATTTGCAATAGTGAGACCCTACATCAACTTTTCCTCCTCCACCACAATAGCCACCTCAGCAACACATTCTTCCTCTCGTTTTGAAACTTCACCACCATCTTCCAACTTCTCTCTTTACCCGCCATACCAATCACGTAAGAAATCTCACAATGCTGCTATAACCTCCAACTTTTAAAAAAGGTAAAATTGAGTTTTTTTTGTTCAAATTGTAATATTACATTTTTAACAAATCATTCATTTTAATTCATGTTTTTGGAAATTACAGGAAGATTCAGCCTAAGATGGTACAGCCTAAGAAGGTATTTGAAGTGAAAGCTCGGCATCTGTCATCAGATATATGGGCATGGAGAAAATATGGCGAAAAAAATATCAATAAGTCACTATATCTAAGGTTAACTTTTTTTCTTTATTATTATTTTTTTAGTATATCAAAAAAACACTATAATACTTTAAAATTTTGTTGAATATTACTAATATTCAATCATTTAATAATGTTTTTTGAAAAAAAATGTTTGTAAAACACCGGTACCTGAGAAAGCTTTAGGTGTTACATGATATGTTTATTTGAAGATGTTGTGACACATTCCAACCGCTTAAAAAGTCCTCTATTATTTATTTTTGTAAATTAAAATTGTTTATTAACATTCCATTTAAATATATAATTTATTGGATGGTTGAGTGGTATAACACTGTAGTTTTATGAATAATAATTGAATAAAACTTTGAAGAGTGCTTGACCAAAACACATTAAAATAAAAATAAAATAAAAAATAAGAACAACAGTAAGCGGGAGTATAGTATAATTAAGCCTTGATGGTCAACCATTACACTACCACCCATGATATGCTATGTATTGGAATGAAACGATACATATACACATTTCGATATTAATATTATATGAAAATATATACATTGTTTTTCCAAAAAACTTATATGAAAAATGAAATTAAAAATAAATTTAAGGGGTGCCGCGGCTTTTTTCCGGCACCCAAGAAAATATGCCCTTGAATGGAAGAATAATATTGTGTTTATTAGAAAATACGTTTTTCAAAAAAAAAAAAAATGAAATTGTGGGAGAAAACATTAGTTGTAGAGCACATGAGTTCCGCAAGAGAAAAGGGAAAATATTAAGAAAAAAAAAATGAATTTGTAAATCATACAATTATACTATTAATTTAATGTCATGATAAATAAAATATTAATTTAATGCTTCAAAGAGGTACACATTGCTATAACACTAATAAAAATGGATGGGTGTGTTATAGCATTCCCCTATACATAATATTTTAGCCAATTTAAAAAAATAAATTAAATTATGCTATATCTTTAAGTTAATATTGATATTGACGTGTTAGTGTTAATATTGTGTTTAGCGTTTATGTCTTTATTTTATAGGTGTTTCTTTAATTATAATTTTTTTCATTTGCAATTTTAATAAAATAAAAAACCTTGTTTTTTGGACTTATAAACCAAACTTTATTTTTATCTGTGTGATTGATTTACAGGGAATATTTTAAGTGTAGCAGTTCAAAGTGTTTTGCAAAAAAACAAGTTGAACAGAACGATTTATATCCAAATATGTTCACGGTAACATATTTCGGTGAACATAGACACTCCCCTCCAATACGTAAACATCCCCTTGCTGGTTCGACAAGGAAGAAGTCTTCGTCACCGCAAATTGGCGCTGATGATGTGGAAGATGATATGGTCGTAATAGATGACTTTTATGCAGGTTTAGGTGAATCGATAAATTTAAATGATATTCTTAAATGATATATATATATATATATATATATATATATATATATATATATATATATATATATATATAAAATTGAATTCTCCTTTCTAAATATTTACCGATTCTTAATTTAATTTAGTAAACTTGTGGATTTAATTTTTATAGGATAGGATTATTAGCTTGGAGTTGTTAAGATGTGAGCTTGATCCTATTTGTTACCACGTTTATGCCTATAAATAAGGGAAGTTTGGGTTTGCTCAATTTGTTATCCCTTCATTTATTCTACATTTTGAGAGAGATAGACACATTAAAAATTAGTGGGGTCTACAAATTAGTGGGACTCACTTTCTAATGGGTCCCACTTTTTTTTAATGTGTCTATCTCTCTCCAAATGGAGGGATAACAAATCGAACAAACCCAAATAATGGAGAGGGGATTAACAGGATGTGGCTAGTTTAGTTTCATTTATTTATTAGTTTCAAATTGACAATTGCTTAAATTATAAAGTTGGAAATTAACGGTGCTTTAAATCACATATAATTCCTTATAAAAAAAAAAAAAGAAATCATATATATATATATATATATATATATATATATATATATATATATATATATATATATATATATATATTTGTCTTAGATGATGTAGTAATTTACTGAATTAAACTCATACAATTGTGAGATTTCGAGTTCGAATCAGAATCACGACATTCAACCTATAATTTTGACAATTTTTATTAATTGAGCTGATTTATAGAACAACTCATATATAATTTTAACCATATAAACCATACATGGTTGGCTATAAATCTAGTATAGTTTAAGCGAAAGAAAACTGGAAGTACTTCTTAGGCCCTGTTTGGATTAACTTATTTTTGAGCTTATGCAAACAACTTATGCAATTTTTATATATTATAATAAGTTTGTTAAGGAAGTTAATGATAAAATAGCTTATAAAAATACAATTTTCACTAGTTTCAACTTATAAAATAGCATAAAACCTAATTTATATTGCATAAGCTGTTTGCATAAGCTCAAAATTAAGCTAATCCAAACAGGGCCTTAGTACTCTAGATTCTTGCTTGCTTTTATTATTTCTTCTTTTTCGTATTATATTAACATTTATCTTTTGGAAATTATGATGTTTTGCTGAATAACTTTTAATTTTTTATTCCTTTATTATATTTCATTCCGTTTGGAATATCCAAACAGAGTTTAAATATGCCAATTTTATCTAAAATAAAAAAGTAATATTAAATTGATGATACATCGTACTTTAAATAAGGTACTTCAATCATTTTTTAATATCTATTATGCAACATCATTGTTTTTATTTTTTTATTTTTATTTTTTAAAAAATATCTTGTTTTTTGGGCTTATAACTTAACCAAACTTTATTTGTGTTTGTCTGATTGATTTACGGGAGATATTTTAAATGTAGCGGTTCAAAAGAGTAGTGTTTTGCAAAAAAAAAAAAAAAAAAAAAACAACTTGAGCAAAACAAATTATACCCAAATATGTTCATAGTAACATATTCTGGTGAACATAATCACTCCCCTCCAATACGTAAAAATCCTTTTGCTGATTCGACAAGGCAGAAGCCATTGCCGGCGCAAATTGCCACCGATGATGTGAAAAATGATATAGTTGTAATAGATGATCTTTTTGCAGGTTTAGGTGAATCGATAAGTTTAAATGATATCCTTAAATGATATATATTGAATTCTCCTTTCTAAATATGTACTGATTCTTAATTTAATATAGTAAACTTGTGGATTTAATTTTTATATGATAGGATTATTAGCATGAAGTTGTTAAGATGTGAGCTTGATCCTATCTATTAAGAGAGAGAGTATTATTTTTTTTTTGTTAAACCAAAAGGGTGCTAGCAAAGAGCTAGACACCAAAACTTCATTGAACTAAAGGAAAGAGATAAAGAAAATGGAGGGGACTAGACCAAAACTCCATTAAACAAAGTATACTCTATAATTAGGCCAACCAAGTTTGTTTTTTTCAAAACTAACCCTAGAAAACAAGGGAAGCTCATGCCAAAACATTATAGAACTTAAACCTAGACCATGGTTTGCTAACTCATCAGCTACTTGGTTCCCTTCCCTATGAGTTACAATGAAGTAAAAAAGGAAATGAAGTTGATTACACTTGAAGAAAAAAAGGAAGTTGTGACTAGAAAGAAAAGATCAAACTATATATGAGTCAATATCTAAGATACTGTACTTCACTTTCTCTCTCTCATATCTCTCTCTACAATTTCTGAATATTCAATGAGAGAAAGAAAATGAATAAGGAAAATGGTAAGAATGTGAGAGTAACTCGTGCAAGGGCTAGAGCCATGGAAGCATCTTCAGGACTGAGAGATATAACCAACATTTCAACAAAATCTCATCATAAGCGTATTCAAACCTCGAATTTTCAGAGTGAAGGTAATAAGAAGAGAAAGACCAAGGTAGCTTCAGAATATCATGTCCCCTTACAAGTTGTGACAACCAAAGAGGATGTACAAAGTATTTATTTCAGAGAGTGTGAAAGGAGACCATCAGCTGATTATATGGAAAAGTTGCAACAAAACATCACTCCAATTATGCGGGGAATTATGGTTGATTGGCTTGTGGAGGGTACTACTGAGGAATATCAGCTAGTTATAGACCCACTATGGCACTGTTTGGTAAGTCCAATAAACTAGTTTATAGTTTATTGGACTAGCTTATAAGCTTGTTTAAAAAAAATTAGAGGTGTTTGAAAATTAGCTTTTTTAATTAACTTATAGTGTTTTTTGAGATGCTATTTCAAGTAGCGTTTGAGCTTATAGCTTATAATTTTTTACGATTTTTTCCATTTTTAACCTTTAACTTAATTTTATTATTTTTTATAAAAGGAATAACTATCCACTAAAAAAGGAATAACTACCCACTAACATATGTCCTTTTAAGTCATTTTGTATTTATCAATTATTTTAAAAGCTAATTTTACCAAACACTATAATTTTAATCAGCTAGCTTTTCAGCTATCAGCTAGCTTATCAACTATAAATTACCTTATAGCTTAATTTTACCAAACAGCCTATATCCGTAGAAAGTTTATTAAGACGCCTCTTGAGCTTTCTTTTTGTGGGAAGAATATCTGTATCACCCAAACCCGTATTTAAGAAAATACTACCTTTATAAAAATATTATTCAGAATACACAACGAAAATAAAATTGGATTTATAAAATCAATGATTCGAGTATTACATACTTCATCAAAATTAATTACTAACAACTTAATTAGTAAAATACCGTTATACAAAATATTTCAAACTCGATACATCTTTAAATAAATAAAAATAAGCGATAAATACTCTATATACATTTAGAGAACCCTATCCCCGTGTCATGATCAGAGCGGAGTTTCACCTACGACTCGGTCACAAACATAACCTGAGAATCTGAACCCCCAAAGGTTCAGCACATACACAAAACAGAGGGTTAGATAATATAACCATAAAAAGAAACTAAGTGCAAGAACATACTTAACACTTATAACATAACATGCTCATGTCTAACAACTCAATCCATAAAACATACATTATTCTCATGTTATTCATATCTCATATCATAAGAGTACAACACATCACAATAATCATACATACTTAATCAATAGACAAGTATACATAACATCATCATTTATCAATCATTCATTACACACCTCATAATACATTTAATCATTCAAGTTAAGGATCACCAATCAATGCCAATTACCAAGTATCACATTTAGTCACATATTCCTAATGCAACTAATGTCACAAATCTCATGTCATGTCACCCTAGACATAACTATATGCATGCGGTACCATTCGCCTCATATTAAGATAAACATATATTCTGTTCACCTCATTTTCAGTTTCAAGTCATGAAGGACTCACCACAAATATTTTCAGTTTCAAGTCATGAATGACTCATCACAAATAGACTCATGAATGCATGAATGTACATATATCACATATGATGACACTATAAACAATCACCTCACAAAATATAGTACCACACATCCTATATTCACCTCATATTATCATCATTATGGACATACATTCAAGCACATATCAAACATCAACCATTAAGTTATTGCAATTCCTTATCATCATCAACTCATCAACACATCATCATTACAATTCATTATCATAAAGCATCATCTTAATTCATTTAGAATCCAAACATAACATATTATTAATTAATCTCTAATCACCACATATCATTAGTTAATCAACATGAATCATTAACTAAGTCTCACACCTCATAAATTATCATACATCATATACATTACATAAAGTTCATCTCATACTTCAAATAATTAATCATTAAATTAATCATGCAACCATAAGCACAATATTCACATATCTTCAAGATATAATCAAGCTAATCTTATAACATGTTATAAGATCATAATCTAATCATGTTATAAGCATACAAATCATTATTAATTATTATCTCTTATTCACACATGAACATAAACTTTAATTCATCATCTATTCATCAACATGCACATAATTAATCAAAGTCTCAAACACTGCAAAATAGATTTCCTACTTCAAGTACTCTTCGATAGCTAACCATAGAAACAAACGGCATCGAAAACGGATTAGAAACGACTCCAGAATCATCAAAACAAGCAAAACAGTTTTTGTTGTCCAGAGGACCTCGCCGGGCGAGCCTGGGCGAGCTCAAGTCAGAATTTTCCAGTTTTTGGGCGAGACCGGGCGAGTCTGGGCGAGCTGAGCTCGCCGGGCCAGCTAAAAACCTCGCCGGGCGAGAACTGCGCAGAAGCAGCACTCTGTTTTCGGGTTTGGATGAAACCCACTCGAAAATCACCATCCAAAACTCAAAAATGCAGAAAGTTACCAACTTTAAGCTTATAAAATCATGTTAAACATAGAAGTACAACTTAAAACATCATTAAACATCATTTCATGTCATAAAGCATAGATTTTCATGTATTAACTCATAAAACCCATTTATCACAATATCTTTCAAAATCAAAGTTCAAGTAACTAACTTTATCATGGATTTCATACAACAATCATAAGTAGAAACATATTATACATGAATCATTATCAAGCTTTAATTATAAACACCTTCTCAAAACCCTTTTCTTCCCAAAACCCAAAATGAGTGAAGAGAGTTTGGGTGTGGAGTCATAGACAAACTCCCCTCTCTTTGATCACCCAAAATTATATTATCTAAGCCTCTTACCTTGATTGAAGCTTTAAATCTCTAAGCTCTACACTTGGACTCCCTTCTACATCTTCAAGCTTTGGTCTTCTACACTTTCTCTCTACCTCCCTTTCTCTCAACCTCTCTTTCTCTCATATGATAAACAAAACACAACAACACTATCCCTCATGAAAACCTTTTCTTTATATATCCTCCATTCTAGGTTATTGTAAAATCCCACTCACACTTCTATTCTCAAACTTACTACCCATATTTATACTAATTACAAAATTGCCATTAATTCCTCTCCAAGATAATCCTATCTCTACACAATCCACTAACTCATACTAAATTACTACATTACCCTTATTTCTATCACAAACTCTTATCTTTTCTAATTAAACCCAATACTCACAAAAGCCCATTACTAACAAACATACAAATATAGTAAAATATAAGATTTGGGGTGTTACAATATCCACAAAGATCTTTTTATTATGATCCAATTCTGGTGTCATTATTTAAAGAGTTCAAAATACAGTCAAGTATGAAAATCACCTTAAGAAGCTTAATAATAATTTTAGCAGAATCTTTATCTTTATATATCTAATCTAATCTAATATATAATATATATCTAATGGGAATAACATATTAACATGTTACTACCTAAACTCTAATCACATTTACTATTTTGGAGGGAATTCCTTAGTGAAGACTAAATAATATAAAAAAGTTGTTTAAGTTGGATTTGAACTCACAACCTCTTTATAAAACTTTATTATTTAGCCATTAAGCCACTTGAATTCATTTGAAACATGTTGGTAACACCACCTAATAACTATGACTTTCGATGCATCAGCTACATTTTATTTTTCATCGCACTCTCAATCTTTTTTTCAATCAAATTATTGTTATTTGATGTACCTGAACTACATTTTTTAAATATTTTTGTTGTGACGAACGATATTGTATATTTTTTTTTCTCCTTATTTTTGAAATTTTTCTCTATACAGTTTTATTACTTAGCCACTAAACCTCTTGAATTCATTTGAAATATGTTGATAACACCACCTAATAACTGTGACTTTCAATGCATCAACTACCATTGCATATGGAGTTTCGAATCATAAGCTAAGATTAAAAGTTGGAGTACCGATAATGTTGCTCAGAAATATTGAATAATCTTTGGAATTATGTAATGATATACGGTTGATTGTTACAAAATTGGAAACATATGTCGTTGAAAGTAAAGTGATATATGACAACACTATTGGTGAAAAAGTTTTTATTCATAGGTTATTTGAATCCTTCAGATAAAAGAATTCCGTTCAAGTTTCAATGTAGACAGTTTCTAGTGCTTGAAAATATTAATAACCGACGAAAAAAAAAAGAAGATACAGATAAAAAAGAAGATACTTTTTAGTGAGTACAAAATTGATAAGAATATATTAAATATATTTATTTTGCTGAATGTATAAATTTTTTTTTTATCATCATTGTTGAATGTGTAAATTGAACCCGAGTCAAAGAGATGCGAAACCTCCATCCTAACCACCTAAATTAACCAAACATTCATATTAAATTTATTAAATTATAATGAATTTTTTTTAGGTATATTTTTGACCCAAAATTTTAAAACCTAAAACATTTGCTTCGGTTGTTTGGCTTTTAGCCAATTTTGCAATTAATTTTGTGAATCAAATTATTTTGATTCTATATGATTTCAATTTTATGGTATCCTCTATTTTTATTAATTTATTAGTATTGTTTAGTTTCATTTGTACTATCTGTAACATCCCGCAATTTTATCCACCTAATTAATTTTAATTAGAGTCTCATCTAATAAGTTAGAATTGATTAGAGGTGATGGAATAATTAAGTCTTGAAAATTTAATTGTATTATGTGTAAAATTAGAAGTTTATTAAAATTAAACCTAACCTACACATATATACACTATCTATTTCCATTGAGGTTTAATTAAACAAAGAGCTAAAGTTCCCTCATAGAAACACCTAACCTTGTGACTCATTCCTTCCTCTCATGAGTGCAACACCTCATCAAAAATACAACCACTTAAAATGCATGTATAAAGCCCATGACTAGTGTTATCATACAACTCCCTTCTTCTATTATTTCATCACAATAGGAAACTGAAACTCTCTCTTTCTATCTTGCTCACAACAACAAAAAAATCAAATACTTCATTTTTTCCTTCAATTTCAACATCCATGTTATCATTTTCCTTCAAACCATTCATCCAAACTCTATTCTGCAGAGAACTTCTGCATGCACTGTTAAATAGAAACTCAAGCCCCTCCTTTCCATCGTCCTCAAATTCATCAATCAAGAAACAAGTTCATGAACCTTCCCTTTTTGATTCAAACTCTCAATTCTAACCCATTCTTGAAGATTCCTTACTGCATGTGTTATTATCCCCAAAAATACGAGTCCTGCAACATTGGAAACGTTCTGGGTACTGAGAAAAGGCGAAACCTTGGAAAAATGCAGCAAAATTGCGTGGTTGGTGTTGCTGAAGCTGTGCAACTCGCCATGGCGAGTGAGACAGGAAGCCAGGAAGTGCTTCTCAGCTCATTTCCTTTGTGTGCAGCCTCTTGGTGGGAATCAATCGTTCCTTCTCGCCTCTGTCAAGCTGAATTCGTGCCCTTAACATTGTATTGGAGTTGTTTCCTCTCAAACCCTTGGAAGCATGAATAGGTAACTCAAGCTTCAATCCCTCTTTTAATTTCAAATTCGTGCTTTCCTTCTAATCACAATCTGGACTACCTTGCATGTTGGATACGCTGGGTTCTGGGTGCTACAAGTGATGCCTTAATAACCAAGAAATTAGAAGGACCAATATTCTCCAAAATTTTCAAGAATTCTGTCAAAGGGATTCGTGAGTGTAGCTGAGGATTTTGCAGCTGTGTAGAGCCCAAGGAGCAAGTGAAAGCTTCTATTGACAGGTGGGTTCTTAGGCTAGTGTAGTGTAGATTCCCAAAAATTATGAAATTGCATGTGAACATAGGAAAATCAATAGGTATAGCTGTATGTTTGGAATTAACCTTAAATTTCATTCTATTCTGTTCATATTATTTATTTTATGTTTCTGCAATGTTCCAAATGAAGGTGGTAGGTGAATCTTTTGAAAAATATTAATTTCTGTAAAACAGGGTAAATTCTGCATCAACTCGCCATAGCGAGTTGCTAGCGAGCCTCCATGGCGAGCTGAAGGTCCTGGGCTGAAGAACTTCGCCATGGCGAGCTCTGGCTCGCCTAGCGAGTTGTTTAGGCCAAGACCTGTAAGATCGCCATGGCGAGCTTGGTAACTCGCCGTAGCGAGCTAACCCATAATTCATTCACTTTTTCTATTTTCAACTGATCGCCATGAAAGTGCGTAAGTGTCTAGAGAATAGTAGTATCCAACTGACATCGTGTGTCAGATAATTTCCCCGGACTTGAGAGTAGGCATCCTTTCTGGTGAACATGTTTACAAGAGACATGTAAGCCAAGTAAGATTCAACCTTCAGTACATCAAAACTCTTCCTAGATACTTAATCTTACTTGTCAGCCGTGAGATTCTCTAGTGATGTTAGATCAGTTCAAAACCATACTAGAGGAACCAAGTTGGAATATTCACCCACGGTAACACTCATTTGAAAACTTCCTAATAGATTATCCTATAGGAAACCAACTCTTAATGCCTCCCTTAAGATAAATCAGCTTTTCGATTTATGACCCGTATTCCTACCTTACCACTAGGAATCGAACTCAGTTTAGTATAGCAAATAGAACTTCCTTTTTATCGATACCAGATTAGGTCAATTAACTTAGCAAACCATTAGAGAACAACTTGGATTAGAGTAACAATTAGGAATTATTTTTCAATACCATGAAGACACCTGACTTAATTTATAGGGCATCATTCGTGAGCGGCAGAAACAAGAATTAACCGAATTAGCCCTTGTAAGTAGCAACCAATAGTATACCTTATTACTAGAGGTTGAGTAGTAATAGATGCAACGGTTAAGAATTTCACCTTATTAACTTAGTATCCATATTGACTTAGTAGGTGTAGTTGTCCACTCACCTTGAACTAGAAACTTAGCATCAGTAAATTACCGACCATTCACCTAGGAAAAATAGTTGATTTAGGCCACCTTAGCTTCAACATTCTGTTACACTTCAGCCAGTTATGTTACCACGTAGGATATTGCTACATGCCAACTAAAATAGTCTCAACTCAACACGTTATCCTAGAAATCACACCCAGCCTACTTGGAACATAACCTCGCCCGGAATAACAGGTAGAAATATTTCTTGACCATACTTAGTTACCAGGTAGCCTATTCAACACTATCATACATCTCCTACCTTAGCAGCTTAATGTTTTGACTTAGGTAAATACCTTGTGAAAGAAATTAAGTTGAACTACTCGTGTTAGTAAATTCTTTAGACGCTAGCCTGCTATCTTGTCATTTAGTACATTATCAGTAGAACAGTCTATCTCTTAGAGTCAACCTTAGTGCTGAACCACTAGCATTTGAACCACGATCAAATTAGCAAGTCAGAAGTTATCATTAACGCTTTCAGCCACTTAGATCAATCGTTAAGTACCTATGTTAATTGCCCGAAACGAAATCACTAAGTTGGATTTATTCCTTATCAACCACTTGGCATTTTCATTCATTCAGACCTTCGAGTTAGGAATCTGTTAGAGTTAGTCAGATTTTCTTTAAGAGTGCCCTCAATACTTTGTTTTGAGCTGGAATCAATAGAAGTCAAATTCCAAATTCATGACCATTCCTTCGGACCTTGGATAAGCTAAGCTCATCGAACCAAACCATGTTGGATTGGGTATCCATTAGACATAGGAACGTGGAACGGGTTCACTCCCTGACTTGTCTGTCTATGTCCCAGACAGATAATTCCCTCTTGTGCCCTACCATCTGTTAGTCGTAATTATCACTCAGAGTAGTTGGAAGGTAAACTTTCCAAATTCCTCGACATCGGTCAGTCAAACTGACAACTGTGGGACGTCACTTATCTGTAATCTTGTTCAATCTTTTCGGCCTTTTCAGTTACATTGTTAGTAACTAAATATAATTCGTAGAATCTAGTTATCTGGAGCGGACACATGAAAATTCAGTTCAAGCTCTCACTCATCGTAGAGATCCTTTAATCAGTATCATTAGTTAATTATCCGCCGAACTATATTGTTCAGTGTCAGTACCAGTTAATTATATAGGTCTTTGTACACCTGAACGACTCATCAATAACTCAATCGTATTGTTAAATCATTCGGAGCCTTATCAGCTAAATTCCAGTTAGTTTTCAAATCGTTCCAGTTACATAGAAATAGGAGCTAGTAGAAGTATTAGCATCTAAATACCTCATCAAAACCATTCTCTGAATTCGAGTTTGAACCATTTCACTCTCTCTGCCGACTGTTTCAATTTCTCTGTACATTATCTACGATAGATTCAGATCATCATAAATCCAATTCTCGTGTAGAGCAAAAGAGTTTCCTTATTGTGAATTCCATTCTCACAATTGCACATTGACTATTCCTGGACAAGGAATTCAATTCCATTTTTTTTTTGTGTCGAATGTGCATGGTCCCGTATTCAGTTCATCGTCACTAGAATCCAATCTCTTTGGCCAGATTCTTTCATGACAGCATATCAGTGAATTATCCAACCAACCTAACTGTATCTTTAAAGGAAGATACGAACCTCAGTTCTCTGACATGTTAAACGTACTACTCGATCACAGTGTTGTGCCAGGATGAATTGAAATAGTAGGTGGAAAATTCTATAGCACTATGGTACCGGTTGCAGATGAGTCTGACTCATTGGCGAAAGAATCTATAGTGCTTAAGCGTTCTCCGCTCGTTTTATATTTTGATTAATCCTAGAGTTTTATACGACACTATGGGACAGTGATACATGTGATGTGTCACGAGCTGCAGTGTTCAGAATTGAGAAAACCCTAAAGAGAAAGTTTTGGATTTTTGACATCAACACTTAAATTTATTCCATTAAGCTATTCATATAGCAACAACCAGGCCAGATACTGACCTGTGGAAGTGTAGTGCGAGATAATCTTTAGAACGGTATTGCTAAGATGTTGCGAACATATTGGACTGTAGTAGAGGATTGAGAAGTACCGTCACATACTTGCTTTCACCAAGTAAAACAAGTGCACTTTGTGAGGTCATCCAAGGAGAGACGTAGTAGTGTAAGAAATTTATTTGGAAAAGAAGAGATAATGCGTCATTATGTTAAGTGAATCTGGAGTAAGGTCGTGATGACGCAGAATAAAAAGGGGATGACCATAAGTAGTCGGATCGGAGTGCGCAGCGCAAGATCAGATGAAAATATATTAGTGATCAAATTTGGACGAATAAACCTTTCAGAGAGGAAAGTTTTATTCCAAGAAATAAAGGTAATCAAGAGTTCTTGAGAATAACATCAAAGTTGGAACTATGAGGTGTTTCCAAACGAAGAATGTTATCCGAAGTATATAAGATCTTATCAGATCCTTCAACGCGTCGGTCCTGTAACCTATCAGTTAATTCTATTTTTTTATCCATGTCAGGGTTGCACGACGTGTTTCATGTGTCTCGACTTCGGAAATTCATTCCCGATCTTTGTCACCTTAGAGAGATTGATCTTCAGTCAGCCTTAACTTATCAGCCGAATCCAGTTCGTGTAGTTGAACGTGATGTTAATATCCTTCGGAAACAAGAAAATTCCAATAATCAAAGTCGGATGGGCTCAGTCTCATGGCGACTAACTCACTCAGGAACGGAAACCTGTCATGAGAAAAGTTATTCCTATCTTTCCTAAAGGTAAATTTCTGAATTTCGAGGACGAAATTTCTTTAAGGGGGGTAGATTGTAACATCCCGCAATTTTATCCACCTAATTAATTTTAATTAGAGTCTCATCTAATAAGTTAGAATTGATTAGAGGTGATTAGAGGTGTGCAATTCTTCAGATAATTCTTCAGTCTTTCAGATGCACTCAAATAAGAGTTAGTTTTAAAACAAACTTGTTTCAAAACAAACTCCACAACGATAAAGATTTAATCTCTATCCACTAATTAAATACGAATCCAATCGTATCTAACACATATGATTAATAACAAACTTTATCATTAATCCTAAACTCAGCTTGTTACTAAATGATTCGCGTTTTATCCAAATTAAAAGAAACACGCGTGCTTAATGGATAAGCATTATCTTTTAAGCTGAACTGGGTCAAGATGTCCTACCCACATGTCTTGGGACATCTTGTTCAACATGCTGCCTATGCATGCTCTGAACCCAGTGACAAGATGTCTAGGACATCTTGTTCAACATGTTGCATCTGCACATCTTCAATATGCACAAGTGGTTTAGACTTAATTACTTCAGCATTGGTGCTTCATTTAAGTAACTCTGACCAAGTTGTTTTAGCCTTATGATGCAACCAATCTCAGAAGAACTACAATCTCCCCCTTTGGTAAATTATGGCTAAAACAACCACTAACCACTTTGTTGAATGTGCACTCTTCAGTCTTCAATCTTCAAATTCTTCAATCTTCAAATTGATCTTTTTTGATGCAATCTTCAATTCTGAATCTTCAGGTCTTCAATGTCTTTGATCTTCAGAATCTTTGTGTGTCTTCAATATTCAGGACTTCTTCAATCTTGAATGTGTTATGAACCTTTTCTAGTATGAGATAGTCTTAGTCTTGTCTTCATATGATTCATTACAATGAATTTTCTAAGTCCAGGGATGAGACACCTAGAGACTTAGTGAACCAAAGTCTTGAGTTGCAGCGGAAAGTACTTAATCAGAGTGATCAAGACTTACTAGACTTCTTAGAGGTTCATATTGAGCTTTTAAATTTTGCTCTGGACACACTTATTTTAGCATAGCTTTTTAGTTTTTATAGCTTGCTATTTTTCATCCGTAAAGCAAGAGATTGATTCTACTTGCCAAAAAGCTATTCTATTATCAATTATTTCTCCCCCTTTTTACCATAATTTGTCAAAGGTTTTTAAAGGAAAAAAAATTCATTGATTAAAAGAAAGGGAACAGCATACAAAAGTTGCACTCCAAGTGTCGGATGTCAAAGCCTCCAATGTCTAGGACATTTGGTAGGCCACAATACTTACAGAAGTAGAACATAAAGGAAAAATACACAAAGTACTTATTTTCCTATATTACCCTGTTCTTCAAGATTCTTCTGCTTCTTCACCATCTCCATCTTCTTCATTCTCTTTACCTTCTGCAGCAGCATCTTGAAAGGACTTGATCAGACTGTCCACATGTTGTTTTCTTGCTGTGCTAGTCTTGATGGTTTCTCCTAAAGTCATTGATATTTACATCAGCTCAGCAAGAACATCATTCTTGTTGGCTTTAGGCATAGAGCCTGATGCTTCAGCAGCTCCCTTCATCCTTGGAAACAAAATGTCTGGGACATGTGTACCAGCAAAGAGCTTGTAATCAAAGCTCAGGACTCGTGGTTTCTTTGTTGGAGCTTCATCAGGATGTAAGATCGTTGGGAATTGTCTGAGAATCATTCCAGTTATCAGGCTTGGAAAGGCAATAGGCAGCTTCACTGCATATGTCTCAGCATGCTTCATGGTTTGGTTGAATACGTGATCACCAAAGTTGATCTTCTTCTTGGTTCCAATTAGATAGATCATCTTTGCCAGCATTGGAGTGATCCCAGACCCATGGTTGGTTGGTGCCCAGTTTGCTGCTCCAATCCTATTTAGGATAGCATACTTGACACTAAGAGTCCCTGTTGATAGCAATCCCTTCTTAGGCCATTCTTCCACTTGACCTCCTGTAATCTCCTTAGTCACCTCATTAACTAAGTCAGCTTCATCAGTCTCAGTTGAAGTGGTTCTCCCAAGGTACTCATTGATGGTGGTGGGGGAGAACTTCACATCTCCCCTTCTTACTCGAACTGTCCTAAACTCCTCACTTCCTTCATTATAGGCACTTGTGATGTTCACTATGAATTCCTTCACAAGCATCTCATAGCAAGCACCCAGGTCCTTGACAGTCTTCATTAACTCAGCTTTCTCCAAAAGTTCCATGATTTCGTTGCACTCTAGAGCATCTTGATGAAGCTCTCTTTCTTGAGCAATCCTCCGTTGATATACGTACCTCCACTTTTGAGCACTTTCCTTAGAGTGGAAAGAAACTATGTCCATTAGAGCTGGAGGGATGTTTGCAGAAATTCTTCTTCCTCCAATCCTTTTTCTTCCAGATGTCGTGATGTCTAGGACATCTGGCTCGACATCAGACTCAGAGTCGCTTACAGCAACAACCTGTTTCTTCTTCTTTGAAATCTTTTCTCCAGTAGCTTTCTTCTCAGCTTTTCTCTTCCCTTTCTTCTCAGTGACAGACGTCTCCACTTGCTTAGACCTATACGTTTTAGCCTTTCCTTTGACTGGTATGCTAATACGTATTCCTTCACTTTCGTCTGAACTTTCTTCTTCAAGAGATTGTTGAGGCTGACTATCTTTCTTCATTCCTTGAAGAATCTTGGCTAGGGGGACCTCATCTCCATCTTCTTCTTCTTCCATTACTTGATCTTGAACTTCTTGTTCAGGACCTTGATCATGACCAGATGTTGGAACATGTGGTTCGACATCAGGTGTTGGAGCCTCTTCTGAAGGCATAGGTTGATCCAAGTTAGGATCCTCTTCATGAGATTCTGATGGAATGTTGATAGTTTCTGCAGGGGGATCTTCATTAGCTGGTGGAGAGTTCTGCTCAGCAACATTGACCTGATGTTCATCAGTTGATGCTTCATAAGATGGTTTGACATTTGGTTCTTTTGATATCTTTTGAAATCTTGTTCCTGAGTTGTGTCATTCCCTGTTGCATGAGTTTTCGTCTTTTTAGGGTTTCTCTTCTTCTTTGAACCCTTGGTCTTCTTCTTCTTGATTTCGCCTTTTGTTGGAGGGATCATGCTGAGTGGTACAGCGTTGGTGATAACCCCTTCTTGATCAACACATAAGTCTTCAACCCTAAGCATTTGAGAGGATGCCTCGTTTGTAGTTGTCTTTGAATCATCTTGATTTGAGCTGTTGTTCTTGGATGATTGTTGAGACATTGTTGAAGAGTGTTCTTTGGAAGAAAGAATTTCGGAGTTTGGAAGAGATGTCTGACAAGATGTTGAGACTTTTGGTAGTGTCACATATGAGGTCTTAGTAGCCTTTTATAGATTGATGGAGAACTTAAGGCTACCTCTTTTTACGTGCAGATTTTTAATGTTTCTTTACTCTGCACGTTACCTCTATAATGTCTATGACACGTTTTTGAGCGTGTGAATACCCAGAGGCACACTAATGCTCCCAACCAAAATCTCTTCAGCTTCTTGTCCAGTGTACAGATGTTGGGACATCTGGTAGGACATAGTGTCAACATCTTCCTTGGCAGACAAGCAAGCTATTTCTGGACCATTGTTGTGAGGTGTCCAAGTATAGCACTTATCACTTGACTTTATCCCTTTCATCACTACTTCTTGATCATTAGCAATGGTGCATTCATGATTGTTGAAGTGCACTTTTAGTCCTTGTTCACATAGTTGACTAATGCTAATCAAGTTTGCAGTGAGACCTTCTACTAGTAGAACATCATCCAGGCATGGAGTGTGTGGACCAGATAGTTTTCCAATGCCTATGGCTCTACCTTTAACTCCATCACCAAAAGTAACAATTCCTTTTGAATGAGACCTTAATTCTCTAAGGTATCTCTCATCTCCAATCATGTGTTTAGAACATCCACTATCAAAATACCAATTTTTATGTGGAGATATTCTTAGAGGAGTATGAGCCTTTTGAGGTGGAGTTGGCTTACATACTTTAGTCAGAACTTCCTTGTGTTTCACCCATGGAGGTAGGATCTTCTTTTTGTTCTGACTTGGTGATTTAGGCTTCTGAGGGTAACCATGGAGGTAGAAGCATTCTGAAATTAGATGCCCAGCTTTACCACAGTGTTTACATCTTTTCTGTGGTCCCTTGTACTCTTTGTATTGGGGGGACACATGTTGAGCATGATGTTGGGACATGTGGTCTGGCATGTGCTTCCTTTGTTGAGCCGGAGGCTGAGGCCTTTGTTCAAACCTTTTCTGCCTTTGTTGAGTCAGATGATGTGTCTTTGTCACCTGTTTCTTTTGTTCAGCAGGTTGTTGATGTTTGGATCCTGTCTTCTTATGCTTGTGCTGAGAAGGATGTTGTGACTTGTGGTTAGACATTTGGTCCTGAGGTCTATTCTTTGAGGAAATTTTCTTCTCAGGAACCTTGTTGTAGTTGTCATACCCTAATCCCTTCTTGTCACCTGGACTTCTACCAAGTTCAAGAACTTCTTCAAGCATGTCAGTTCCCTTGTTTAACATTCTCACATATGAAGTCATCTCAGTGAGTTTTGAGTTAGTCAGGGTAACTTGTTCTTTCAAAGCAGCTGTTGATGCTTCTAGTGCCTCCTTTTCTTGAGCAAGTAATGTGATTTGTTCTCTCAAGCTAGTTGTAGAGACCTCTAGTGCTTCCTTCTCTTGAGCTAGTTTCTCCATCTCCTCATCTTGTTTTCTTATAAGTTCACAAGATTGTTCCCATTTAATGGTGAGATTGTTGTATTTCTCATCCAATTCTTCTTGTAGGAGATCTTCATTGCTCGTGCTGCTGCTGGTATCAAATGTTCCAGTGAAGGCTTTATTTGTTGGTTCTTCTTCTTTCTCTTCCTCAGAATCAGATGAGGTAGCTGCCATTCCCTTTTTCTGTTTCCTGAGAAAGTTTGGATATTCTGGTCTGATGTGTCCAAATCCTTCACATTCAAAACATCTTACTTCTTTGTTTTGCTCAGAAGTATTCTCCTCCTTGGTCTTGCCCTGTGACTTGATGTTGGACCTCTTGTCTGGGACATTTGTCCTATACTTGGCTTGCAGCTTAGTTACGGCTCTGTTGAAGTCCTTTGTAATGTAAGCTAAAGCCTGTGATAACTCATCATCATCATCTTGGCCTTCCTCAGATTTAAATGCCAAGTTCTTCATCTTCTTCTCTGGTTTGTCATCTAGAGACATCTCAAAGGTTTGTAATGAGCCAATAAGTTCATCCACCTTCATTGTGCTCAAGTCTTGAGATTCTTCGATTGCAGTCACCTTCATATTAAATCTCTTAGGCAGTGATCTAAGGATTTTTCTGGCTAACTTTTCTTCAGGTATTTTCTCACCTAGAACAAAGGTTGAATTTGCTATATCTCGTATTCTAGTGTTGAACTCGGATATAGTTTCTTCATCCTCCATTCTCAAGTTCTCAAATTTTGTGCTGAGAAGTTGCAGCTTTGACATTCTTACTTTGGAGGTTCCTTCATGTGCAGTTTGAAGAATTTCCCAGGCTTGCTTGGCTTCAGTACATGTGTTGATCAACTTGAACATGTTTTCATCAACACCATTGAATATAGCATTGAGTGCTTTAGAGTTTCCACTTGCCTCAGTTTCTTCTTCTGGACTCCAATTTGCCATTCCTTTTAGACTTGTGGAGCCATCTTCTGCTGTGATTATTGGATGATTCCACCCAGTGATAATTGCCCTCCATGCTTTTTGATCCATGGATTTGAGAAAGGCAACCATTCTTGCTTTCCAATAATCATAATTTGATCCATCCAAGACTGGTGGTCTATTGATTGATCATATCTTGTCCATGTTGAACAAAATATATCTCCCTGGAGCTCACCCAGCAGGTTAGGGTGCCTGCTCTGATGCCAATTGAAATTCTGTTCTCTGGCAGCACAGATGTCTTGCACAATGTCTAGGACAATGTGTCAGTAGTCTAGATGTCCTAGACAACTGGTTCGACAACTGGTTATTAGGATCACATGGTATTGCAATACTGAAGTAAACAAAAGCAATAAACAACACCAATAATTTGTTAACCCAGTTCGGCACTTATAACAAGCCCTACTCTGGAGGATACCAATCCAGGAAGTGAACACTACTAATCCGAATCAATACTTAGCCTTACAACACTACCAAACACCTTTTGGCATGTACGCATTTTCTTAATCCTAGTAATCTTCTACTCAAGGGCTAACTCCCCCTGAATATGAGAACCTACCCAGCTCCCTCTAATCACTAATCCCAAGTGACGAAACAACTTTAAACTTCACAGTTTAAAAGACAAAGTTGAATGGCAACATTCAACGATGCAAAGCTTCGAAGTACCAAGAACGATACTAAGAGCTACTAAGTGTTTTGCACAGTGGGTACAAAACTTTGAACTCACAATCTTCAGTTATTGTGGGTAGAGTTTTAAGCTCTATGTTGAGTCCTTTATATAGGCATGCAATTCTTCAGATAATTCTTCAGTCTTTCAGATGCACTCAAATATGAGTTAGTTTTAAAACATACTTGTTTCAAAACAAACTCCACAAAGATAAAGATTTAATCTCTATCCACTAATTAAATACGAATCCAATCGTATCTAACACATAAGATTAATAACAAACTTTATCATTAATCCTAAACTCAGCTTGTTACTAAAAGATTCGCGTTTTATCCAAATTAAAACAAACATGCGTGCTTAATGGATAAGCATTATCTTTTAAGCTGAACTAGGTCAAGATGTCCTACCCACATGTCTTGGGACATCTTGTTCAACATGCTGTCTAGGCATGCTCTGAACCCAGTGACAAGATGTCTATGACATCTTGTTCAACATGTTGCATCTGCACATCTTCAATATGCACAAGTGGTTTAGACTTAATTACTTCAGCATTGGTGCTTCAGTTAAGTCACTCTGACCAAGTTGTTTTAGCCTTATGATGCAACCAATCTCAGAAGAACTACAATTATTATTGCTATTATTATAATTTTTATTTGATTATTGTTATCTTATTTTTTATATATTCTTTTTCTGATTTTTCTTGTATATTATTATTGTAACATCCCGCAATTTTATCCACCTAATTAATTTGGATTATAGCTTGTCTGATAATTCAAAGACTAATTAGAGGTGATTAATTAATTAAGTCATGGGATTTAAGGTGTATAAAGTGTAAATTAGTAATTCCATGTGAGTCTAAATTACATTTCTTTACACTTATCCCACATTGGTGGATTAATTAAACACAAGAGATTTTTCCCCTTCAATTCTCTCTTACTCATGACTCATATTCCCACTCACATTAAACTCCACCTCTAACCAACACCTCACCTAATGACTCACTTCACTTTGGTTTCAAGCTAACACCTCACCAACATGCAACCACCTTTGTAGCATGCAAGCCCACACCTCATCAAACTGGCTAACCAATTAGAAGGCATGCAAACAAATAGCCAAGCAACTAATTTAATTGTTCACTACCTCTCATAACTTCATAATTGGAAAAGTCACAAACTCCTCCCTTGCTCTCTTCTTTCCCTTCTCACGAGCAACTCAAACAAACCACAATTTTCAAGTTTCTACTTTACACCATTTACATGCAAATTTCACTAATCAATAGAGTGATTCTTAGCCTCATAAACTTAGCAACACAAACTGAAGCTCCTTAAACTCTCTCATTTCTCTCCTCACTCTCGGCCAACAACAACAAGCACATCAATTTAACCCCTTTTTCTTCTATCAAAAAGCATTGCATGCAAATAAGTTAGGAACCACTCTCTACTATTAATGTTCCTGAAACCTCTTCATTCAAACATCCAAGCCCAACACATTCAGAATCATCAAACAAACTTTCCATTTTAAGAGCAAACTAGAGTTCATCTTTTCCATCAAAGTTCCAAATCTGTCAAAGCTTGGTCGTGGGTTTAGCTGGGTGGATTGTAGCTGCTGTAGAGCCCAAGAAGCAAGGATTAAAGCTCTATTATAGGTGGGTTCTTAGGCTAGTTAGTTAGTTTAATCAAATTTATGAAATGCATGCAATTATAGGAATTAATAGGTATAACTGTGTGTGTGGAAATTAAGCCCCAATTTCCACTCTATTCTGTTCTATGTTATCTATTTTATGATTCTGCATTATCTCAGCTAAGGATTGTAGGTGATACTTTCAAAATTGATGATTTTCGTCAAACAGAGTCAATTCTGCAAGAACTCGCCATAGCGAGTTGCTAGCGAGTATTCATGGCGAGCTCAAGGTTCTGGGCTGATGAACTTCGCCATGGCGAGCTCTAGCTCGCCTAGCGAGTTGTTTAGGCCAGGACCTGTAAGTTCGCCATGGCGAGCTTGGTAACTCACCGTAGCGAGCTAACCCAGAATTCACTCACTTTTTCTATTTTCAAAATACTTGTCACTCGTTTTATACCCTCGACTGAGATAGTTGTTTTGCAGTATTATGAAATTAAATAATATAAACAGGAGGTCATCACAGTCAGACTACTAGGTGATAACATAGGGAATTAGAATATTGTATGCTTCCCGGGTTTTGGGAATTATTGGCAGAATGTTATGAACTTAGTTATCAGTCGATTAAATGTATGATTATGATATCAGTGTGGACTTCGTTTTAGATGTTCCATTAGAAATCTTTGTGAGCTGCACTCCGGAACGCTTTCTGTTCGCGGACAAGGCAGGCCTCTGAGACATGCTCACCTCAGAGTGCTTGCGGTTTAAAATCAACAAGAATAATCAGTGTTACACCTTATTTATTTATGCTTTATGTCAATATGATATGAAATATGATACGACTGATTAGGAGCCCCGGCTTTATAGCCTTTAGGAGGGTAGTAGAACTCACTGGGACGAAGTGACTGTCTCACCCCACTCCCTTTTCGATATAGGTAAGACAGGTTATTTCGGAGCAGCGACCAGGATGGATCTGACGATTGGAGCCGAGCTTGGATCGTCAGCATTAGAAGACTTAGTCTTCATTCTTGCTTTATTTATCTTGTTATCTCTGTAGTTCTTTTTCCGCTGTTTGTATCAAATATTCAGATATTATCTTAATAATAACATATTATTCAGTTACCTCTTTATAATTTAATGTACTCAGATTCCAGTTTTTAAATGTTCCGACTAAATATTCTAGACAATTTAGTTGGGGCGTTAAAATTATTATTTATATTATTATTTTTATTTTTAATGATTAAAAAAATCAAAAATAGGATCCAATTCAGAACAGGTTCAAGTTTTCTGTTTTGTCCAGAAACTCTGTCTTCTTCCCCAAATGAGGAATCCATAATCTGAGCAAGGGAAAGATCAAGGGAATCGTGTCAATTTTTGTCTAACAAACCCTAATCCTTGAGCTATTTAATAGAACAATTTTTCAGTAAAGGGGGAGGCCAATATCATCACAGCCGCAACAGATTTTCAAAACTCTCAAACCCTTAATTTCTCAAAGAAACACAGTATTCATCTAACATCAAAACCCTTAATCATCATCATTCAAATCAATCTCACAGTCCCAAAATAACATCACAATCCAAAATCCAGAATATTTTCCATCAACAGAACCCACACAAGCACGTTTTCGAAACAAACAGCAATCGAAAAGAAGAACAAAAGAAGAAAGAGCGGACGAAAACGAAAGAGGAGAAGAAGAAACAGATCCGAAAAACAAACAACAATCCAACCGTTGCTCTTTTCCTCTCCGATTCGACCGTTTGGTAAAGCCCTTTTGATTTTTTGAGTTTAGATTCGAAAAGAGGGAGAAAAATAGGTTAGGAAAGTGTGAAAAAGTTTTGGTTTTGGGTCGGTTTTTGGTTTCGGCACGATGGCGCCGCCCTCTGGCCTGGCGGCCTCCGGCCGGAATCTGGGAATAGAAGAGAACAAATGAGAAGGAGAGAAAAATAATAAAAATGACAATCTGAAGAGGGTTTGGGTTTTATACCCCCTTCTTCAGTTTCTTCGTGCACCCCCAGGCTTCTCAGCGCACCCCCCATCTATTTTTGTTGCTGATGTGTTTTTGGCCATACTGGACTTGGACTCCAGACTCTGCTTGCTCCTGTTCGCACCCTCCATCACTGTTTGTACTCCCTTTTATTTTTTCTATCTTTTTAGTTTTGTTTATTTATCCAATTTATTCTATTCATGTGTTTTATTATTTATTTTATTTGCTTGTTATTTAGATTTATTTATACATGTTTAGATGATATGAAAAAATATATAAAAAATATATGCATTCCTTTTGTTTATTTATTCTTCATATGCAAAAAATACAAAAAAAATATGCAATGTTGTTTCTTTTACTTTTAATGGCAAAAATATCAAAATATATGCCTTGTCTTTTATTTTATCACATGTTAGAATATTATTGTAGTTATTTATTTTTCCAAGTCCAAGGGAATAGGTGATTGTTCGTTAACCTCTCGTCCTTACTTGTTGCTTTAAAATAAAAACTTGTCACTTAATATAATAAAAAGAATGAAAAAGGAGTGGTCTGACGGATGGCTTTCCACTCCCCGGTTATTTCGAATTCCTGCTGGATAGCTTCCGTTCGAATAACTGTCATTCTCAAAACTCTAAAAACCAAAAAAATAAATAAAGCAAAAACATTAAAAAAATTAAAACTCTTTTCAAAAATAACAATCTTTTCATAATAAAACTCGACTCTCGTCGAGAAATTTTTTTGTCAATAAATGCCTTAATATACTTAAGCATATTTAAACTCTTTTTTTCAACAAACTAAAAAATACAAAAACAAATTCAAACACATTTTGCCTCTTGGCTTTTCAATTTAAAACTTTTTTCTCAAAGAGTTTAGACGTGAGTCATCTCTAGTCGAGAATTTCAATATTCCCATAACATATGGCAGAAAAGGGAGATCAACTTTTCAGTATGTTTGTGGCGGATAAAGAGAGTTTTAAACTTAAGATGACAACTCGTCTCTTCTCCTAAAATCAATCAACACACCACTTTTCAATTTTTACCCCGAACTACGGGATTTTGATCCTTCATGGATACGTAGTGCAAAAGACCTCGTGTCTTCCCAAATCAAAATTAATAAAATAAACTTTTTTCTCTTTTCTTTCATAAACAAAATTTAACAAAAAAAAAATATCTTCTTTTTCTTATTTCTTCAAATAATTTTACAAGCAAATAATTTATGAGCAACCAAGCAAATCTTTTAGCACAAAAAGCAAATATTTACAAAAGGATCTCGTAGAGTACTACGAATACTTAAGGTGCTAATACCTTCCCTTCGTATAACCAACCCCCGAACCTTAAATCTCTAAATTTTTAAATTGGATTTATTCGATCTTTTTCCCCTGAATAAATTAAAGTTCGGTGGTGAATTCATTTTTGTGAGTCAAAGCTAATCAATAACTTGACGTCCGAAAATCACCGCGACAAACACATGCTAGGCTGATCATGAGTATGAATGAAGTGAATTTTAACAAGATAAGTTTTACACATTTTCAAAACTTTGAACCAAAAATCTAGAAGAAGTACTATCCACATATAATTTACTACATGTAAAAGAAATAACTTGTCAAAATAGTACAACCAGTGGCTTTGATTAAATTCTATTATTTTTATCCTGTTCAAACTAGTATAAATAGGATGTTCCACTACCAATTTTCATGCACACATATATGTTCATCGCATGCATACATGTACTCTCCCTCTCTAAATATTCTCTAGTTAAATGTGTGAGTTGTGAGTTGATTTCATCACTTTAATTTTGTTTCGATCGAGTTTAGGCTATCGTTGTGCTGCTAATATTTTCAGGATATTAAGTTCTATTCCGAAAATTTATTAAGGTATTCTCCACTTATTCTTAAATACTTTTAATGCTATTATAATATCGGGAAAATTTCCAATTTATTTGTATAATATTTCCAAATGATTTTATTTATCTACGAAGGTTATTTTAAATTTGCTATTTAAAACCTATTGAAATGTCCAGCTTTTGAACTTATAAGGTCCAGTGCCATGTGTCGTGTTGCTACACCATCCTCTTTGCATGTTATTTGATTGGCTAGATAATCTGCTAAATACCACGTGTCTAAAACAATGGCGTGTGAAAATGTATGGCTCAATTCACTAAGATTTTCTGCATTTAAACGAAGCAGACCACATATTACGATAGCCAATGAGATGTATCTGTGCATGGTTACATGTTAAGTGGGATTGGATGTTATTTACTGCCCAACTGTCCAATGAGAAACTTAATTAGCTTGTAGAACGATTCACATTATATATAGTGTGACACTCAGAGTTATAAGCAAGCAATTATCTGGTTAGAGTATCATGGTGCGAATAGAAACTAAGATGATAAAAAAGATAACAAAAATGCTAAAGAAAGGTCCTCTATACTGTCTTAGGAAAATAAGGAAGTTCTCATTGGCTGTCCATCATCTCCATCTTCATTCATGGAGTCTGTCCTCCAAAGAGTTTGATTTCCTTTATTATGTGTCTCGATTTCGAAATGAAACGAAGATACGTGCTCCTTTAATCTTTTTTGTTGAAGAAGCATTGAGCAAAAACCAAAAAGCAGTGGTAGCTCTGTTGGATGAGATGTCATATGTAAAGGAAACGATGCGTATGCATCAGAACAACATTGCTGGGTACATCCATGAATATAACGTAATTGATGGTCAAGCCACCAAAATCAACTGTGACATTGGGAAACTTCAAGAGAAGATTCAAAAAATAAAAAAAAGCATCCATGAAGACACGACCAATCTTGTGATCAAAACAATCACCCTCAAAACACTTGAAGCTGAAATGAAGGACTTGGGAGAGGATCTATCTGTGTTGATGGACAAAGCCAAGATTGCTGAGAGTTATAGACAAACTATTTGCGACCTTTGGGATTATGCACCTCTTGAATCATCCTTTGATACCCCATGTTTTGAACTACGGTTATTAGTATTGTCAATTATGTTTTCTTCAATCTGTGTTTAAGAAAGTCATGTCTGTCCAATTTCTAGATGTATGTTCATTTCTACTGGAAATTATGTAGTTGTTTTTAAATTAAATGTTATCTCCCAACTATTATTAAAAGCTATGCCAAGACACAATGGCAGTAAACATCGCAAAAACATTAGATTAAACATAAAGATTATAAGATTAGAGGTCAAATTCATACAATGCACCAAAACAAACAAAGTTCAAATTCATACAAAGTAAGAGCATTACAAACTGGAAAGGAAAGCAAGAGATCATAAGATTAAAGTGTTACACCAAAACAAACAAAGTTCAAATTCATACAAAATAAGAGCATTACAGACTGAAAAGGAAAGCTATATATTATAAGATTAAAGCATTACAGCATAAAATACTGCTCTGCTTGATAGAAAGCTTTGTGTCCTCCGGTACGTGTAGGTGCAACCAATGTTGTACGAACACCAATAAAAGGTGAGATCTTGATATAAATGACTGTATTAGCACTTGGCTTCTGACTACGTTCTGGCAAGTGGACCAGTTTGTCGGCGAGCAATAATTCACACTATAGGTGTCTAGAATGAGTTCGTATCCACAGGGATCGTGTCAAACCTTCGCTAGTGCTATTCTAGTTTTTGAGTTTTTGCATTCTCTTTGGTTTTTAGGAAAAAGGGTTTTTAATTTATAAAACGAGCGATATGCTTTGCGGAAAGATAAAAGTTTTGATTCAGAAAGATAGAGAATAGGTATGGTGGTTAAACTTACTCCCTCCTTCATACTTGGCATAATCGGTGTATAACATAGTCATTCGTATTATTATTGGGCGTTGATTTTATCCTTGATTTAGTAGCACCTTATTGCTAACTATGTAGGCAAAGTCTCTCTACTTTTGCAACTAAGGCACCTACGAGAGTCTAACCTCGCTGTGTCACATACCCTAATTACTAGATAGAGTTATTTACATACATGCATTATGACCATCAACCATCCAATGCCCCTAGATCTTAGTTTCGGGTTGTTCAACATCTAATTGTTATGTCACAACTAGTTCCTGATTCCTTCTCTAATTGTTAAGTCACAACTAGTTCAGGATGTTTATCGTTTCAACACATCTAGTGTTATTTATTACTAGTTCCGGACAAATAATAGTGAAAACCCTAATATGCTACTATTAAAGTAAACCCTAATTATTTATTCTAAAGGCGTTGCCGTCTATCCGGCTAGATTCCGAGCAACGTTGTTAAAGCAAGAAAACAAATAACAATAATAATTTATAAATGTCATTTATTATAACTTTGACTCAATTACATGACCCAAGTATTCATTGAGGAGTTCATCTTCTCCACCATAACCTAAGGAATTACTACAAAAGACTACATAATTAAATTACAAGAATTCAACTACAAAAGCCTAAAGAAATCATACCTTGCTGAGTTAGTTTTCCCGTAAGGGGAGAAAACTATGCCCTTGGAGCTCCTTTGAACCTCTTTCCAAAAGGAATATAAAGTTCTTCTATTTCTAAATGAAAAATAATGAACTATGGAGGCTCTATTTATACTTTTCATCAGCAAGCCATCGTGCCACGCTAGGTCCATCGTGGCACGATGGAAAGATTCAATTTAAAAATATAACTGATCCTGTGCGTTTCATAAGCGTGGTCACCAAGTAATCCCATCGTACTGCATTGAGCTTCATCGTGGTACGATGCTAAGATTTTCTTTAAAAATATAATTGATTTTGTCTTGGCGAACAAGTTGCTTCCATTGTGTCACGTTGAGTGCCATCGTGACACGATGGGCTGTTTTTCTTCATTTTTGGGCTTTTTCTTGTCTTTTGCATGTCTTCACTTTGTCTTGAAGCTTTTTCTTGATTCTTCAGGTTTTTGTTGATATTTGGGCATGTCTTGGTCATTTTACTACTAATAATACTACCTAAAATACTGCAGAAATTCCTCTCATCACAACCCCAAACTTAAACTGTTGCTTGTCCTCAAGTAACATGCTGTCACACAAGATCGTTAGCGAGTTAAGAAATAAATAAAGATGATAGGAATTTCACACCCTTACTAGTTCAACAATGGAACCGCTGATTCTTACCGCAGCGTGCAATACTCAGTCTTGCTTGGTTCAGGAGACGTTGATAGTAGCGAGTCGGACAAGTGTCTGCAAGAGTCTGTGTTCAACCTTTTCTCTCTCTCTCACATTTTTGCTCGAAATTGAAAGGGTTACTCTCAATCATCACACAACCTGCCATTTTACCATAGGCTTGCAAAAATTCTAAGCAACCTGTCAAAATTTAATAAATATGCATTTTTGGAGGTCTTTAAGAGTTATAATGTGGCTCGAGTCAAGGTAGGACATTTTTGGGATAAGTAGGCTAACATTGGAGTTAAGTTCTACTTTGTTTCCTTTTTGTGTACGCAATCTTATTCCATAGGGTACCTTTTGATTTTTGGTATTTTAGAGAATAGAACCGGAGAGACGTTTGTGGTTCTTTTTCTATCCTTGTTTTTGTAGAGACTATTTTTTTAGGGATTTTTTATGTTCTCCCATCTGTTTTCTTTTATATTTTTTTTAAGAGACTTTTTTTTAGGGATTTTTCCCGTCTCTTTTTTCTATTTTTATTTTTTATTTTTTTGTAGTGATAGTTCTCTGTATACCCACCCCAAACTTGAATTGTTGCTAGTTCCATGAGCAACCCCAAACTTAGTTCGTTGCCATGATCAGAGAACTATTACCTAACTCCAAAAGAGGGTAACTCATTGTTTTTCTGGTCTATAGGCTTGTATCGTGGTTTGTCACCGAAAGAAAATTGATATTTTTTTACCGCTCAAAGTGGTTAGTAAAGGATAATAATATTCATAAGGGTTGGCTTGAAAGGCTCAAGGTAATAACAAAAAATTGTCTCAATGCATAATTTAATAAATCAACCAGTTACAGAGAATTGGAGCAAGTTCTGAAAAATAACAGCTGCACGATACTCTCATAGATCGAAAGAAATTGGTAATACCTGTTGGAAATATTTGGCTAAAATTCTCACTTGGCTTAGATATCTGAAGGCGTGAACACTTATCTGCAGACATCGCTTCATCACTCGTCTCATTGTCTCCCGAACTTCCGCTTTTTGGAGCATTCACCTTTGGTATTTGTGTTAAGGTGCGAAATTCAGATCGTCAGAATTTACGACTCACTTCGCTGCAATCTTACCTATAACAGTTTCTCATGCACAAGATAATAAACAACAACAATTATTTAATTTTTTTGCAAGACAGGGGTGATATGGATGAAAATGACATATATGGAATTCTGAAGTACACACTAAGAATTGAAATTACAATATTAAAATTACTGAAATTAAAATACTGAATTATAAATACTTATCCTTGGGTTGCCTCCCAAGCATCGCTTGTTTAGCGTCTCATTAGCTTGATGCATTTCCTCAATTACAGCGGATACGTTCGCATGTCTCATTTCGTGCTCCTCTCATTCCATCTCTAGAGCACTTACCATCTTCAATATTTTTGGCAGTACCAGCTTAGCTTCACTACTTCCTCGACTACCCTTGTTGGCGGCTTATTTTAGGATAGCTTCCTCAAACGTAGTATTTCACCCCAAACTTGCATGCTGTTATCTGGGTAACTTCGTAGCTGGTTCTCCCGTAAGTGTTCATTCTTGATGGTTTTTCCTTCTCATGTCATACACTCAAATGGTTTCCTTGGTACCGAAACCATTTCTGTTACAGCCCCTCGTTTGCTTCATGAACTTTTCATCATTTCTTCGGAAGCCTCTTAGTTCAATGATTCTCTTGATCATTATCCGTTCTTCTGTAGCTTTGTATTTTACAATTTGCTCAGGTTCTTGATGACAGTTGTTATTGTTTTGTTGATTGGCTCATTTTGGTAAAACAACTCTATGTGACAATGTTTGATATGATGTTTCAACATCCGGATACTCATCCAGGTTGAGTGAAAAGCGCGTCTCATTAATGCGCCGTCTTTTATATATGGAATCCACGCCTTCATTACATGCCTTGATTACGCATGTCTTTTCAGAATATTCTACGCGTTTATTTCCAAAAGTATCTCTGAAGTAGCTTTTGGAAACCTTTGATTCTACACAATGGACACGAGCTGGAAATGTGCAAGTAACCTTGAAGCCCATGTCCAAAAGAAGCCCATGAAGACATCTAGTATATAAGCTTCTTTGTAAACCCTAGTTTAGTACATGTGTGTGTTATTGTATTACTGCAAGATTTGTTGCATTAGGGTTTGTGTGTGTTAGAACTTTTGTGAGCCTACCTTGCATTACCTTGGTGCAAGTCTAGGACATAGGTTGTTGTATCTGTGTGAACTACTCCTAAGCTTTGAAGTACGGAGTTAGTTTGTTTTAGAGCGTGGTCTCAATCACTTGTATTCTTGATAATCTTGTAATCACTGGTTGTGTGATTAGGTAGGAGGTGAGATGAGATCTCAGGCTTAGGAGTTCCTAGGTTCAAAACAACACAGGTAGTTGCTAGGTCATAAGCGTAAACTGGAGGTTTGCTGAGTGCTTAGGACTAGGGCTACTATACTGGATTTCTCTCCTGGATGGTATCCCCCAGATTAGGTTGCAGTTGTGCACCGAACTGGGTTAACAATTAAGCTGTGTCCTTTATTTGTTGTTTGCTTTTATTACTTGCATCGTTTTCGTATATTGGTGATTGTTCCAACATTCTATTCAACATTCCAAGTGTTGCAACATTGCATAGAACATTTCATTCCTGTGTGCCGGAATTTCAATTGGCATCAGAGCAGACACCCTGCCTGTTACTTGGGTGAGATTCAGGGAAGATATTTTCTAGTACAATGGAAAAGGAAGGAGGATTCGTCAATAGACCTCCTCTTCTAGATGGTTCGAACTATGACTACTAGAAATCACGCATGGCTGCTTTCCTCAAGTCAATTGATGCTCAGGTTTGGAGAGCCATTTTGTCAGGTTGGGAACATCTAGTGGTTACAGATAAAGATGGTAACAAAACCAGCGTGCTGAAACCTGAACTTGAATGGTCAAAGGAAGAACAGGATATCTCCACTTACAATTCGAAGGCTATCAATGCCTTGTTCAATGGTGTGGATAGGAGCATGTTTCGTCTGATCAAGAAATGTGTCATTGCAAAAGAAGCCTGGGATATCCTAGAGACTGTCCATGAGGGAACCTCTAAGGTAAAGATGTCTAGACTCCAGTTACTTACGACGAAATTTGAAAGCTTGAAGATGAAAGAGGATGAAAGTGTTCATGACTTTTACATGAACATTCTAGACATTGCTAACTCATTTGATGTGCATGGTGAGAAAATGAGTGATGCTAAGCTGGTTAGGAAAATCCTTAGATCCCTACCAAAAAGGTTTGATATGAAAGTAACAGCTATAAAGGAGGCACAAAACATCAACACCATGAAAGTTGATGAGCTGATTGGTTCCCTTGAAACTTTTGAACTAGCAATAAACGAAATATGGGACAAGAAAAGCAAGAGTATAGCTTTTACCTCTAACACTGATGACAGTGAATCTAATGATGGTCTAGAAGAAGATGATGGGTTCATAGAAGCTCTTGCCATGGTTGGAAGAAAACTCAGACAAGCTTGGAAACAGAAACCAAATGAGCAGAACATCCGATTCAACATCAGCACTCAGGCTGATAAGTCCAGAAGAAATAAGAATGATGAGAAGCCAGCTCAAACTAAGGGTGTACAATGTCATGAATGTGAAGGATTTGGGCACATCAGGACTGAATGTGCTACCTTCCTCAAGAAACAGAAGAATTGCATGACTGTTACCTGGTCTGGTGAAGATGACTCAGAGGAAGAAAATGAATCAGCAAAATGTGTAACTGCTTTGACTGGGGTGTGTGTCTCAGATGTTGAGTCAGTTAATGAAGTACTATCCTATGATGATTTGCTTGCATCCTATAAGGATTTGTATGAAAAGGACTTGGAGATCAACAAAGTTCTGCACAAGCAAAAGAAGACAATCAGCCAACTTATCATTGAAAGAGATGAACGACTAAAGAAGATTGCTGAATTGACTGATGAAGTTACTCAACTGAATTCACAGCTGGAAAATACAATGAAGCAAGTCAAGATGTTGAATACTGGTACTACTGTTCTGAATGAAATTTGGGAAGGACAAGAGAAAAATAAAGGTGTTGGGATAGGTTTTCACTACAGGAAGTTGAACAATAAACAACACAAAAATACATAAAAGTTCATACCTGCTGAAAGTGAATATGATCCTACATCTAGAAAGCAGATGTTGAAGCGTCCCACTCAACATCATGGGTCAAGTTCAAATAGAAGACCTAGAAGATGGGTGTGTCATCATTGTGGTAAAAGAGGTCACATAAGGCCTTATTGTTTCAAGTTATATGGATATCCTCAGTGGTATCAACACAAGGAAGTTGAGCAGGTTAAGGCACCAACACAGCAACCTGAGAGGGAGTGGAAGCCAAAGACTGAACAAAAGAAAGAAACAGCCCAGATTGCTCATATTTCTTTGAGAGCTACCTCTAGAAACTGCTGGTACTTTGACAGTGGATGCTCAAGACACATGACAGGTGAAAATGGGTATCTTGATGAAGTGAAATCTTATGCTACTAGCTATGTAACTTTTGGCGATGGAGCCAAAGGTGAGATTGTTGGCATTGGGAAAGTAGCTGAGAAAGGATTGCCAAGACTGGATAATGTACTGCTTGTGAAAGGCCTGACTGCAAATTTGATCAGCATAAGTCAACTGTGTGATCAAGGTATGAAAGTTAACTTCACTAATTCCAAGTGTAAGTTGTCAATGCACATGGTAAGGTCCTTATGGAAGGAAGAAGATCAAGAGATAACTGCTACCATTGGATTGATGATGAAGAAATGAACTTGTCCTCCTATTTGGTTAGTAAGGAAGAGGAAGTGAGATTGTGGCATCAAAGAATGGGTCATCTACATCTGAGAGGGATGAAGAAGGCTATCTCTACTGGAGCAATAAGGGATCTGCCTAAGCTCAACATTGAAGAAGGAAGGATCTGTGGAGAGTGTCAGATTGGCAAGCAAACTCGAATGTCCCATCAAAGGTTGGAACATCAGGTAACATCTAAACCTCTGGAGCTACTCCATATTGATCTCATGGGGCCAATGCAGGTAGAAAGCATAAGAGGAAGAAGGTATGCTCTGGTAGTAGTTGATGATTTTTCAAGATTTACATGCGTGAATTTTATCAGAGAAAAATCAAATAGTTTTGAAGTCCTCAAACTTCTCTGCCTACATTTTCAAAGAGAGAAGGACTCTTCTATTATGAGGATCAGAAGTGACCATGGAAGAGAATTTGAGAATGCTAAGTTCTCTGAATTCTGTGAGACTGAAGGAATCAAACATGAGTTCTCATCTCCTATCACCCCACAACAAAATGGAGTGGTTGAAAGGAAGAATATAACACTGCAAGAATCTGCAAGAGCAATGCTACATGCCAAGAAGCTACCCTATCACTTTTGGGCTGAGGCTATGAATACTGCTTGCTATGTTCATAATAGAGTGACCATGAGGAAAGGAACAAACTGCACTATATATGAACTCTGGAAGAACAGAAAACCCACAGTGAAATACTTTTATGTGTTTGGTAGTAAGTGCTACATTCTAGCAGATAGAGAACAAAGGAGGAAAATGGACCCAAAAAGTGATGAAGGAATCTTCCTTGGGTATTCTACAAATAGTAGAGCTTACAGAGTCTACAACTCCAGAACCATGGCTATGATGGAATCTATAATTGTTGTAATTGATGACTTGGACACTAACACTGAACCAGATGTTGAACCAAATGTTGGAACATCCTCAACTCTAGGAACTGCACCTGAAGTCAGGATAGAGACTCAAGCAGAAGAAGAATAAGTGAATCCTCATACAGTCAACAAAGGCCCCTCTGTTTGGGTTCAGAAGAATCATCCTCAGGAACTAATCATTGGTGATCCTCAGAAGGGAATTACAACCAGAAGAACCAATGAGGTAATTAGCAATTCATGTTTTGTCTCTCTGATTGAACCAAAAAATGTAAAAGAAGCTCTTAAGGATGAATACTGGATTGAGGCTATGCAAGAAGAGCTTAATTAGTTTGAAAGAAGTGAAGTCTGGGACTTGGTACCTAGACCAAGTGGAGTCAAAGTCATTGGCACTAAATGGGTCTACAAAAACAAGTCTGATGAAAAAGGAGTGGTTACTAGAAACAAAGCTAGGTTGGTTGCTCAAGGATACACTCAAGTGGAAGGTCTTGACTTTGATGAAACCTTTGCACCTGTAGCTAGACTAGAAGCTGTCAGGTTGCTATTAGGAGTAGCATGCATACTAAAGTTCAAACTGTACCAGATGGATGTTAAAAGTGCATTTCTAAATGGCTATTTACAGGAGGAGGTATATGTGGAACAACCTAAGGGGTTTGTGGATACTAAATTTCCTGATCATGTGTATAGACTGAAAAAGGCCTTGTATGGGTTGAAGCAAGCTCCCAGGGCCTGGTATGAAAGACTTACTCAGTTCTTGGTAAATCATGGATACAGAAAGGGAGGATCTGACAAGACCTTGTTTGTGAAAGAAAGTGAAGGTAAGTTAATGATAGCTCAGATATATGTTGATGACATAGTGTTTGGTGGAATGTCGAGTCAGATGGGTCAACATTTCATTTCTCAGATGCAATCTGAGTTTGAGATGAGCTTGGTAGGTGAGCTAACCTATTTTCTTGGGTTGCAAGTGAAGCAAATCGAAGGCACAATCTTTATCTCTCAGAGTAAATATGCAAAGAGCATTGTGAAAAAGTTTGGTCTAGATTCTGCAAGTCATAAAAAGACTCCTGCACCCACTCATTTGAAGTTGACAAAAGATGAGAGTGGAACATCTGTTGACCAGAGTCAGTATAGAAGTATGATAGGAAGCTTGCTCTATCTTACTGCAAGTAGACCTGACATTAGTTTTGTTGTTGGTGTGTGTGCCAGATATCAAGCTGACCCCAAAGTCAGTCATCTTGCTCAAGTGAAAAGAATTCTGAAATATGTCAATGGTACTAGTGACTATGGTATCCTATACTCTGATGGTGAAAATTGCAAGTTAATTGGATACTGTGATGCAGATTGGGCAGGTAGTGCTGATGATAGAAAAAGTACCTCTGGTGGTTGCTTCTTCCTAGGTAACAATTTAATCTCTTGGTTTAGCAAGAAGCAAAATAGTGTTGCCTTATCCACTGCAGAGGCAGAGTACATTGCAGCTGGAAGTTCTTGTTCTCAAATTATGTGGATGAAACAAATGCTTCAGGAATACAATGTTGAACAGGATGTTCTAACATTGTACTATGACAATCTCAGGGCAATTAATATCTCCAAGAACCTTATTCAGCACAGTAGAACTAAACATATTGATATCCGCCATCACTTTATAAGTGATCTTGTTGAAGAAAAAATTATTACATTGGAACATGTGAATACAGAAGAGCAGATCACATACATTTTTACCAAAGCATTGGATGTGAAACAATTTGAAAAGCTCAGGGGTATGGTTGGTATTTGCTTGCATGAGGAGTTATAGCAGTTAATGGGCTTTCGGCGTGCAATTGTCATATTTTCCCTCTCCCACATATTTTTGCACGCAATCCAAAGAGAATCAAATAATATCATTACTTTCCTTTCTCAACCGCTATCTACACGTTATATACTACTCTACTCAACTTCTCAACTTACTAATCCTAATTTCCTGTTCTTTGCCGTCACAAACTTATTACAACCTCATTACTCTCTGCAACGATAAAAAATCATTGGGCAAATCATGTCTTCATCAACCAAAACTCCCACAAAATCTTGTTCCACCACCACTGTTCCTCTCAATGCTACTCCATCGGTTGCTGAAGCTATCCCTATTAATGCTGGCCCTATTTCAACTGTGTTTCCTGATGAAACTATTGCTATCACGCCTCCCAAGACAAAATCAAAGAAGAAGAAGGCGAAGAAAAGTTCGAAATCGGTCAAAGAATCTCAAGCGACCGCTGAGCCCAAGAAGAAAAAAAGAAATATGAAAACGGGTGAACTGAAGTTCCCCATGACTATGGAAGATCTTCGTGTGAAGGAAGATCCGTTTAATCTCAAGGCAAAGGCGAATGTTGAAACATCTGGCAAAAGAGACAAAGACTCGGATGTTGAAGCATCTCTTGACACTCCTGCTGGGACTGAATCCCATGTTGCTGAAAAAGGTAATGTTCCTGAAACCCTAGGATCTGATGAACCTGCTGCTGAGAAAAACCTAGGTTTAGATGCCTTGAATGATGCTATTGATAACATGGATGTTGATGACACTGATGTAAGAGGTGAAGATAAAGGGGGTGATGAAGATCATCAAACCCTTGAGATTCCAGAGAAGATACAGGATGTGGGACCGGATGTTGGAACATCCTTGGACCAACAGGCTAAAAACTCTGTAGGAGATACTGATGAAGATCTCTGTAATGATTCTACTAATGTGAACTCTGAGAAGAATGCTAGCAGACCATCTAGTGCTACTAGCCAGCCTAAAGACACTGAGGCTGATGCTGATGTACCTGAAGCCACCATTGAGCTTGAATCTGTTGATGAAGAAACCTCTATTCATCAGGAACATAAGGTCATAAATGTTGCAGATACTGCTGATGATGCTCTTGATGAAGAACCCATCTCCAAAGCTTTTGGAATCTCCAAAAGGCTTAGGAGCAGTAAAGGCAAATTTGTGCCTGTTGTGGAAGAAACACCTCAACCTGTGAAGAAAACTAAAGGGAAAGGTGTATCTATAGGACCTAAGAAAGCCTAGAGTAAGGTTACTCCAAAGGTCCCTACTATCAAGTCAAGAAAAGGAAAGCCGAGTCATCTAGTGAGACAGAGTACAATGTTGACCAGGATGTGTCAAACATCCCAGCAACTAGTTCTGGTGTGAAGAAATCTGCTGTGAAGAGGGTCCCTCCTGTTGTCAAATTTGTGGCAACTGATAAAATTTCCTTTCACTACCCTGAATATGCCCATGGGTGGAAGTTCATCTTTCATAGGAGAATGGCACTTGAAAGAGAAATAGGTGCTGAGGCCATGAAAGTTGTGGAGATTGTTGATCTGATTAGGGAAGCTGGCCTAATGAAGATTGTCTCAAAATTAGGGCCTTGTTATGAACAGCTGGTGAAGGAATTTCTGGTAAATATTCCTGAAGATTGTGATGATCCTCAATCTGAGGACTTTTAAACTGTTTCTGTCAGAGGTGAAAAGATCAAATTCTCTCCAAAGGTGATCAACAATTATCTGGGGATAGTTGAGGAAGAATGTGAGGAGCTGAAGGTAACTGATTCTCAGGTTTGCAAGGTGTTAACAGAAAACCAGATAAAGGTTTGGCCCAAGAAGGGCAAGATTTCATCTGGTAAGCTGTCTATGAAGTATGCCATGCTGAACAGGATAACTGCTACTAACTGGGTCCCTGCTACTGGATTGGGCAGACTGATTAATCTTGGGGAGTATATTTTTGAGTATACCATGAAACATGCTAAGACTACTGCTGTAAAGCTTCCTATAGCTTTTCCCACACTCATGTGTGATATTATCCTTGAACAACAGCCTACAATCAAGTATGCATCTGATGTGGCTAAGCCAAGAGAGCCCCCACTGTCCTTTCACTTTAAGCTTTTTGCTAATCATCATGTTCCAGACATTGTTGGAACATCTGGCACTCAGGCTCCAGTGGTCAATATGTCAAGGAATGAGATTGTTGCTGCACTGAAGGATACCTGCTCAATGCTTGATGAGAAGAAGGCCCTGTTTGAAAGAATGATTGCAGCTCTGGAAAATGAGGAGCAGGCTGCAGAGGGTTCTGGTAATCAAGACAAGGAAGCAGATGATGAAGAGGATAGGGATGTTGGAACTGAGGAAGCAGGCTCTGAAAATGAAGAGGACACTGCCAGCAGCTCTGAAGACTGAATGACTGTTGTTTTTTTTTCTTTTCTGATTTTCTGTTTTTCCTTCTTTTTGGACATCTATGGCTTTCTGTTGGTCTGTAATATTGGGCTAGGCCCTGGATAATTTGTTTCTGCACTGGTTTATGCTCTGCTACTTTCATTTGGTGTTTTTCTAATTAATGATATGCCTTTATTTGGCAAATTTTGTGACTAAAAGGAGGAGTTGTATTTATGTTGATTTTTTTTTTTTATGACTGTGGTTTTCTCTGATGTGCTATGCAATGTTGAAACATCACCCCTAGTCAGATTGAGGGGGAGTGTGTGCTTATAAAACTTCACAGGTAATCAGATTGAGGGGGAGTGTGTCTATGTTTATCCCTAAATGTCTCATATGTTGTTGAAACATCCAAACACTTTTCTTGCATGAGAACTTGTTCCTCTCAAGGATCTTATGGAATGTGTTATGTGCTTTTGCTGTGTTTACTGCCTCTGATATTCATCTTAGATACAAAAATGTATGAATGGCTTTATGATTTGTGTGCTTGTGTTGATCTGAAGTTTCATGCCAACTGTACTATGGATGCTTGTCTATAAGGTTCTGTTTTGTTTAGCCAAAAAATTTGCCAAAGGGGGAGATTGTTATTGTTTTGTTGATTGGCTCATTTTGGTAAAACAACTCTGTGTGACAATGTTTGATACGATGTTTTAACATCCGGATACTCATCCAGGTTGAGTGAAAAGTGTGTCTCATTAATGCACCGTCTTTTATATATGGAATCCACGCCTTCATTACATTCCTTGATTATGCATGTCTTTTCATAATATTCCTACGCGTTTATTTCCAAAAGTATCTCTGAAGTAGCTTTTGGAAACCTTTGATTCTACACAATGGACACGAGCTGAAAATGTGCAAGTAACCTTGAAGCCCATGTCCAAAAGAAGCCCATAAAGACATCTAGTATATAAGCTTCTTTGTAAACCCTAGTTTAGTACGTGTGTGTGTGTTATATTATTACTGCAAGATTTGTTGCATTAGGGTTTGTGTGTGTTAGAACTTTTGTGAGCCTACCTTGCATTACCTTGGTGCAAGTCTAGGACATAGGTTGTTGTATCTGTGTGAACTACTCCTAAGCTTTGAAGTACGAAGTTAGTTTGTTTTAGAGCGTGGTCTCAATGACATGTATTCTTGATAATCTTGTAATCACTGGTTGTGTGATTAGGTAGGAGGTGAGATGGGATCTCAAGCTTAGGAGTTCCTAGGTTGAAAACAACATGGGTAGTTGCTAGGTCATAAGCGTAAACTGGAGGTTTGCTGAGTGCTTAGGACTAGAGCTACTATACTGGATTTCTCTCCTGGATTGGTATCCCCAGATTAGGTTGCAGTTGTGCACCGAACTGGGTTAACAATTAAGCTGTGTCCTTTATTTGTTGTTTGCTTTTATTACTTGCATCGTTTTCGTATATTGGTGAATGTTCCAACATCCTATTCAACATTCCAAGTGTTGGAACATTGCATAGAACATTTCATTCCTGTGTGCCGGAATTTCAACAGTAATTTATATGATGTTCTTAGTATTATTTATTATTAGTTTAGTATTAGTTTTAGACCAATTACAAGGCAAAAACCTAAAGAAGTGAAGCTACTTGTCCAAAAAGTCAAGAATTGAAGAAAATGCATGAAAAGAGGATAAAATGAAGAAAATGCGCAACGTTCTGTCTGTGGACCATAACTTGAGCTACGAGTGTCGGATTGAGACGCGGTCAGTTGCGTTGGAAAGCTAAGACAAAGAGCTAAACCTTTCATGTAGAAGAAAAAGCGTAATTTTGCAGTACCATTGTGCTACGTTGGCATTCATCGCAGCACGATGGAGGTGCTTGTTGGCCAAGACAGCACAAGTTTTATTCTTAAAAGAAATCTTTTCATCGTACCACGATGGCATTACTTGGTGGCTAAGTAAGCTTAATAATTAAGCAACTAAATCCTATGGTCATCATGCCACGAAGGGATTCCAAATACTTAACCTATCTTTTGAAATTGTCTTTCTTTCTAGTTATATTCTCTGTTTCTTGAATCTAAAAATATCCCAACTTATAAAGCGGAGGCAATCTCAACAAATCCTAGAATAAGCTTAGTAACCAAGGCGCTGTCCCTGTGGATACGAACTCATTCTACTCAGTATAGTATGAATTATTACTCAACGACAGACTGGTACACTTTCCAGACCGTAGTCAAGTTTTTGGCGCCGTTGCCGGGGACGGTGTAGACAATGACACTCAGATGGGAGGACTTTCTAGAGAAATTAAATGAAATTGCTGGCTACATCTTTGGAGAATGTGCAAGCCGTAATATGCATTTAGGTGAAGCCTGTGAAATTGTCACAGAATTTATCCAAACACCTAAAAGACACTTACTCTTTGAGGACGATTGGATTGAATTCATGGAAGAAAAGGAGTCTAAAGCACAAGAAGGAGTGTCAACTGAATCAGTTACAACCCAAATTGAGCCAGATTCCAAGGGAGATACAGGGAAAGACTCTGAAGTCGAAAAAGTAGTAGAATGGGACAAAGATGAACAATTGCTTATCCTGGAGACTATCATCGAAGAGGGTGCAGAATACAATACACCCATAGAACTAGCCTATGAATTATTCAACGAGTTCATCCAAAGACCTCGAAGACATGAGTCCTGTTTGGACAATTAGGTTGAATTCAATGAAGAAAAGGAGTTTGAAGCACAAGGAGGAATGTCAACAGAATCAATTGCCACCTAGAATGAGCTAGAGTCCATATGCGATGAAAGTCGAGACTCTGAGGTTAATGAAGTACCATCTGAAACCTCAAGGAGTAAGGAAACGAAAACTCCAGAAGAGAAGCTAGAAGCAGGCTCACCAAAAGAGGAGCAACCACAAAAGAAACCTCAACAAAAGCGGGACGACCCAAGAAGTCTCCCAATACCTTGTTCTATTAAGGAGGTGAATTTTAAAGAAGTACCATGTGACCTTGATTCTAACAAAAATTCAATGTCTTTGTATCTTGTAGACAGGTTGGAAGAAGCACATGATGAAAAAGAAGATCAAGAGAAACAATTGGTTGAAATAGAAACGGACCAACGCGAAGCGTCTAGTGTTCGGGATGAAGATTTCTATAAGGGAGCTGAACCCCAACCGATGAAGTTTCAAGAGCAAGAGCAACAAAAAGAACAACCTAGCAACAAAGTCGAGGAAAAAGCAGAGATAGATAAAGTCATTGATATGATTTGTGCTTTGTTTGCTACGGTCAAGCTGAAGAGGGTATGGAAGCAATATCCTCTATTTCTCAAATTTTTGAGATTCTTAACAAAGAAGAGGAAGAAGACGGATGAAATATTCCATCTCTCAGATAAGACGCCCTAACAGTGTTCTGACGTCTAGCTAATGACTTTAAAGAAGCGCTTCCTGGGAGGCAACCTAAGGTATTTTTATCGCTTTCATTCTCGCATTTTAAAATTTTTCAAATTAGGTAATTTTCAAAACTATAAGATATATTTTCAAAAGGGAAGGAATGTAAAAAAATTTATGCCCAAAAAGAATTTTAAAAGAGTTGTTCCAAAGCCCATCGTGTAACAAATTTCCTACTGTATCACGATGAAAATAAAAACTTTTGAAAAACATGGCATTGGAACAACCATCGTGCAATGAAAGTGTTCATGACATGATGAAAGTTTGGAAGTTACAAAAAGAAAAACCGGTTGCAACACTTACACCATCCAACCCATTAACCCTACATTTCTAAGCCTTCAAAATTCACCATCATCATTTCTTTTCTATTCATTCATCCATCACCACATAAATAAAAACTTCACATTTTTCCTACCCATCCATCCCCAAAACTTCTATAAAGACATTAGACCACAAATTCATCACCATTGCACCAAAGATAAATAAAAATAACCTCCAGATTTTTATCCAGTCAAGATGGAAGGATGAATGAACGTCTCAAATCCCAAGTACAGGAGAGACGACCTCTTGGGAAAGAGACGAAGACATTCTTAACCGAGCAAAAAGGATTACCATCAAATTGAGCAACAGAAGACAAAGTCAACTACCAACCCTGATCAGTCACAGTGCACAGTGGGTGACAAGGTGAAATAGCTATGACAACGTTATAGAAGTTCAAAGTTTGGGGTAACAAACCCACAGCAGTAGCAGGCTGCATATTAGACTCAGAGCAAGCACGAGTAGGTCAATACTGAGATATCATGGACCTGTTAAATAGGAAGTTGAACCCTATATTCTCTACACCTGGTGCATCATTGCACTAGGGCGGGCAGTAAGTCATGGAGCATTCCTGTTGTTCCCTTCTATCTCTATATCTTAGTAGTTTATCATTTATGTAATGAATGTCATTTGCTGACAGCCCCTATGCTTACAAAAAAATGCAATAACTGTTTGCTTGTTTATTGTCTAGTGCATGTTAAACGTTATAGGCAAAGTTCCAGTGACGTAATAACTAGATTTGGCTGACCTGAATTCCACGCCTTTATGCAAAGAACACCAAAGGTGATTGCTCAGAAAATGCGGAAGTTCGAGAGACAACGAGACTAGTGACCAAGGTAATGTTCGCAAGATAAATGTTCAATCTTCAGATACCTAAGCCAGGTGAGAATTTGAGCCAAATATTTCCAACAGGTATTACTACTTTCTTTCGATCCACTATGAGAGTACCATGTACTTTTTTATTTTCTAGAACTTGCTTTAATTCTCTGCCGACTGATTGGTTTGACTTATACACATGAGGCAATTATTTGTTATAACACAAAGCCTTTTTCAAGCCACCCTTATGATATTATTATTCTCCTTTGCTAGCCAATTTTCAGCCGTAAGAAAATAATTTCCCTTTTCTTTCGGTGACAAACCACGTTACAAGCCTATAGACTAGAAAAACAAAATTTTACCCTCTTTGGATTTAGGTAGATAGTAGTTCTCTGATCTTGGCAACAACATAAGTTTGGGGTTGCTCATTGAACTAGCAACATCTAAGTTTGGGGTGGGTATACAGAGAACTATCACTATACAAAAAAATAAAAAAAATAAAAAAATGTGAAAAAGAGACGGAAAAACATCAAAAAATTCCCTAAAAAAAGTAGTCTCTTCAAAAAAAATGAAAAGAAAAGAGCCAAAGGGCAAAATAGTGATAGAAAAGAACCATACAAAGACACATTCAGTTCTAATTATTTGATACCAAATTAAAAATGTACCCTAAGGAATAAGGTTGCGTACACAAAAAAGAAACAAAGTAGAAATTAACTCCAATGTTTAGCCTACTTATCCCAAAAATGTCCTACCTTGACCTAAGCCACGTTATAACCCTTAAAGACCTCCAAAATGTGTATTTGTTTAAACTTTGACCGGTCGCTTAGAGTTCTTGCAAGCCTATGGTAAAATGGCAAGTTACACGATGATTGAGAGTTAACCCTTTCAATTTCGAGCGAAAAGGTGAGAGAGAGAGAGAGAGAGAGAGAGAGAGAGAGAGAGAGAGAGAGAGAGAGAGAGAAAATGTTGTATATGGACTCTTCGTGAACATTTGTCCGATTTGCTACTATTGAGGTCTCCTGAGCCCAAGTGTTGACTGAGCATGATCGCTGAGGTGAAGTTCAGTGGTTCCATTGCTGACAAATACATAAGGTTGTGAAATTCCTATTATCTATATTTGCTTGTTGTTTCACTGACGATTTTGCTTGGCAGACATGTTACTTGAGGACAAACAACTGTTTAAGTTTAGGGTTGTGATGACAGTAATTTATATGATGTTCTTAGTATTATTTATTATTAGTTTAGTATTAGTTTTAGACCAATTACAGGCAAAAACCTAAAGAAGTGAAGCTACATATCTAAAAAGTCAAGAATTGAAGAAAATGCATGAAAAAGGCTAAAATGAAGAAAATGCGCAACTTTCAGTCTGTGGACCATAATTTGAGCTACGAGTGTCAGATTGAGACGCGGTTAGTTGCATTGGAAAGCTAAGACAAAGAGCTACAACTTTCGTGTTGAAGGAAAAGCGTAGTTTTGCAGTACCATGGCATTCATCGCAGTACGATGGAGCTGCTTGTTGGCTAAGACAGCACAAGTGTTATTCTTAAAAGAAATCTTTTCATCGTACCACGATGACATGTATCGTGGTACGATGGAATTACTTGGTGGCTAAGTAAGCTTAATAATTAAGCAACTAAATCCTATGGTCATCGTGCCACGAAGGGATTCCAACTACTTAACCTATCTTCTAAAATTGTCTTTCTTTCTAGTTATATTCTCTGTTACTTGAATCTAAAAATATCTCAACTTATAAAGCGGAGGCAATCTCAACAAATCCTAGAATATGCTTAGTAACTGAGGCGATGTCCCTGTGGATACGAACTCATTCTACTCAGTAGAGTGTGAATTATTACTCGATGATAGACTAGTACACTTGCCAGACCGTAGTCAGTTCCCCTCCTTGGGAATATAGCTAGAATGTTGTCTTTAGTTGGCTATTTCCAGCCTCTCTTCCCTTGGGGTACCTGTCTATATGCACTCAACAAATACGTTAGTAGCACTGGTAGAGATATTTTTTAAATATTTTTGGTTTTATTTAATGTGTCTTTGTCACCGTGAAAATTCACAAGTAAGTGAGGTGCATCACTAGGATCGCTTAAATACCTTGACTTTGCCTTAGCCAGAATTTCACAGATCAAAATTCACAATCATTAACAAAATTTTTGATTTTCTAATTTTTTTTTGTATTTTTTAAAATTTTTTGACAAACTAGAATAATTCTAACAAAGTTTTGTGAACACAATCCCCAGCAGCGGCTGAAGGTTGAAAAACACAAGAAGGGGTGGGAGGGGGTTGAATTGTGTTAAGATTTTTGCTAAGTTTAAAAACAATTTGCAGCGGATAAGATTAAACACACACAATATATGAGGATAGAGAGAGAGAGAGAGAGAGAGAGAGAGAGAGAGAGAGAGAAAGAAAGAGAGAGAGAGAGAGAGAGAGACAAACAAATTTTATACTGGTTCCTCCCACTAACAGGAGTAGTCCAGTCCTCTTGTCCTTCACAAGAGATTTCACTATAATCACTAAGATTACAGATGCTCAAGCACTAAGCAAGAAACTTCAAATGCTCAAGCAGAAAGCAAGAGACTTCCAATGCTCAAGCACAAACGCAAGAGACTTCTCACAAGTTTAATGATAATAAAGATATGAGATGGACACTTGATATACTATCAGAGGTGTTTACAACATACAACACAGTTACAAGACTTCTTAGAAAAGTATCACAAAATTCCTAAGTGTTTGAATACCTTCAGAATTTTAACTGAGTTTTAGCAAGTTCAGAAGCGTAAGTCTTGATAATAATTCTTCACAAATCTTCTTCCTTTTATAGATGAGAAAATAGACGTTGAAGATTATAGCCGTTTGAAGAATTCTTGAGACGCTCCATTGTATTGATCAGAGTGCTAATAGTTGTTCTGATTTGCAGTTCTTAGGAGCTTTGACGTTTACTACAAAATGAGAGATTTCTTTTGGCTTTAGATATCTGAACCTCAGCTTAGGCCAAATAAGAAAATACTCGTTCATGAAGCCTGACTTGAAAAGGACCTTTCCATGGTCAACCCTTTTCCTTCTTGATTCGTTCGCTGAGACCAAGTCAGACACAGTCTTCAAGAAAGTTGTACCCTCAGATGTAGTCTCAGAAATATTTCTGATGTAGCCTCAGAAATATTTAGCTTCAGAATTTGATGAAGCTCAGAATTACTTGCTTCAGAATTTTGAGAGCCCAGATGTGACGCGCTCAGAAGTAATTCCTTCGGAATTCCAATGTGCTTATGAATTCAAATTTTAACTTTTAATCCTGCACACTAGAGTAAATTATTAGTACTACCAATTTAACTTTAAATACATTGTTATCATCAAAATCAAATTAGGAGATACAAAACCAATTTTGTTCCAACAGCGGCGCCAAAAGCTTGACTACGTTCTGGAAAGTGGACCAATTTGTCGTCGAGCAATAATTCACACTCTAGGTGTCTAGAATGAGTTCGTATCCACAGGGATCGTGTCAACCCTTCGCTAGTGCTATTCTAATTCGTGAGTTTTTGCATTCGCTTTGGTTTTTAGGAAAAAAGGGTTTTTAATTTATAAAAAGAGCGATATGCTTTGCGGAAAAATAAAAGTTTTGATTCAGAAACATAGAGGATAGGTATGGTGGTTAAACTTACTCTCTCCTTCATACTTGGCATAATCGGTGTATAACATAGTCATTCGTATTATTATTGGGCGTTGATTTTATCCTTGATTTAGTAGCACCTTACTGCTACACTATGTAGGCAAAGTCTCCCTACTTTTGCAACTAAGACACCTACGAGAGCCTAACCTCGCTGTGTCACATACCCTAATTACTAGATAGAGTTATTTACATACATGCATTATGACCATCAACCATCCAATGCCCCTAGATCTTAGTTTCAGGCTGTTCAGCCTCTAATTGTTATGTCACAATTAGTTCCTGATTCCTCCTCTAATTGTTAAGTCACAACTAGTTCAGGATGTTTACCGTTTCTACACATCTAGTGTTATTTATTACTAGTTACAGACAAATAATAGTGAAAACCCTAATATGCTACTATTAAAATAAACCCTAATTATTTATTCTAAAGGCGTTGCCGTCTATCCGGCTAGATTCCGAGCAACGTTGTTAAAGCAAGAAAACAAATAACAATAATAATTTATAAATGTCATTTATTATAACTTTGACTCAATTACATGACCCAAGTATTCATTGAGGATTTCATCTTTTCCACCACAACCTAAGGAATTATTACAAAAGACTACATAATTAAATTACAAGAATTCAACTACAAAAGCCTAAAGAAATCATACATTGCTGAGTTAGTTTTCCCGTAAGGGGAGAAAACTATGCCCTTAGAGCTCCTCTGAACCTCTTTCCAAAAGGAATAGAAAGTTCATCTATTTCTGAATGAAAAATAATGAATTATGAAGGCTCTATTTATACTTTTCGTAATGGGCCTCAGCAAGCCATCGTGCCACGCTAGGTCCATCGTGCCACGATGGGAAGATTTCGTTTAAGAATATAACTGATCCTGCGCGTTTCATCAGCGTGGTCACCAAGTAATCCCATTGTACTGCGTTGAGCTTCATCGTGGTACGATACTAAGATTCTCTTGAAAAATATAATTGATTTTGTCTTGGCGAACAAGCAGCTTCCATCGTGTCACGTTGAGTGCCATCGTGACACGATGGGTTGTTTTTCTTCATTTTTGGCATTTTTCTTGTCTTTTGCGTGTCTTCACTTTGTCTTGAAGCTTTTTCTCGATTCTTCAAGTTTTTGTTGATATTGGGGCCTGTCTTGGTCATTTTACTATTAATAATACTACCTAAAATACTGCAAAAATTCCTGTCATCAGCTTCCTAGCACCAAACTTCAGAGTCACGCCCTCCACCAAACAACGGGCTTTGCATATGGCATGCCATTCACCTTGAATCCTGCAGATCATGGGAGGACCGTCTCGAAGGTCCATGTGGCATTTCCAAGTACATCCGAACAAATCTATGATTGTCAATTCATGATGGTCACTTGTAAGTGCATTCTCACAAAATCCATTCCAAGGGAGCTCCTATTACACATTGGCTTAAGAGATTAGTACACACAAAATTGATTAATTATATTTTTTTACTATATTAGCATATACATACCAGTACTCCAGACTCAACATCAGATGCAGTCAATGTTGTTTCGAGTGTATGACAGAATGTTCTTGGAGCTACAAAATAGGGTATAGGTCCACTCCAACAACCATGATCGGGTTGTTGAGATAGCATTAGTCTATAGGGAGGGTCTTTTTGGGGGTACGCTGTTGGGTTTTTAATGTTGGCTTCATTTTGCAAAAACAAGATGCTAGTCTAAAGGTGGTGACAGATGTGGTAACATCTGTCAGCAACACTGCCAGCTGATGCCAGCTGGACTTGGAACCCTAGTACGCGCCTTTCAGCGCGCCGTTTTTCTTTGAACCCTAATTTCTTTGTTTCAGGTTTAGTTGCGCGCCAAGACAAAGGGAATCAACCTAATTGCTGAAGCTATTAATGGAAAGATTTATTTTTAAAAATATGTGACAATATATTTTTAAATCAAATCTTTAGGTTCAAGGAATATATTTGGAAGAGATCAAGACACGCGTTTTCAACAAGGATTTTGAAGCCCAAGCATTACTTGTAGTCCAAGCAGCTCAGGACTATAAATATATGAAGACCAAGACCTAGTTCTCTAAGAGAGTCAAGCCGTATTTGGTTTTTAGGGTTTAGTGTGTCAAAATCGAGTCTCTTTGTGAGCCTTTCGTGCATTCCATTGATGCATGCTTAGGACTGTGTTTATTGAGTTGTAATGTTACTATCTCTGAAGCTTTGAAGCAAAGAGTTAGTGAGTCTAGCACTTGAAGCCTTTAGGTAAAAGTGTTTAGGTGTCTAGGAGGGTGTCTCCAACAACCATTCATTGGAAGTGTGTTTTATACCCTGGTAGGTTTACGACGATGTAGAGGAGCATCGTTATTAAGGAAGTGACCTGGGCTGGTCATATCTAGGTTAGGCCTAGGTAGAGTTTGCACAGATAGTGATTGAGTGAGGAGGGTTAACGGGTAGTTAGACTCTGAATCAATACTATTATAGTGGATTCATTCCTGGATTGGTATCCCCCAGATTAGGAGCAGTTGCGTCCGAACTGGGTTAACAAACAAAGCGTGCAATTTACTTTCTGCCTTTTATTTCGCTTTAATATTTGTTCAGTTAACTCTCGTGGAGACAAACATGGCAACATCTGTCTCCCAGTCCAACGTTGTTGCGACAGATGTTAGCACATCTGCTATCACGTCTGTCTACTGGTAGTGCCAGAATTTCAATTGGCATCAGAGCAGACACCCTGCCTATACTTGGGTGAGATCCAGGGGATACTTTCTGGCAAACATGGACAAGGAAGGAGATCTCGTTAACAGGCCACCTCTGTTAGATGGTACTAACTACGACTATTGGAAAGCAAGAATGTGTGCTTTCTTGAAATCGCTTGATGGCAAGACTTGGAAGGTCGTTGTTACAGGATGAAAACAGCCTATGGTGGTTGACAAAGATGGGAAAGTGACTGCTGAGCCAAAACCAAAAGGAGAATGGTCAAAGGAAGAAGATGACCTGTCAGTAGGAAACAACAAAGCCCTAAATGCCATATTTAATGGGGTTGACAGGAATATGTCCAGACTTATCAAGCAGTGCACTGAAGCTAAAGAAGCATGGGAGATTCTGAAGACCACACATGAAGGTACTTCAAAAGTCAAGATGTCCAGGTTGCAACTATTGACCACAAAATTTGAGAACCTGCAGATGATGGAAGATGAAAATGTGCATGACTTCCACATGAACATACTTGACTTTGTTAACTCTTTTGAAGCACTGGGAGAAAAGATTAGTGAAGAGAAGTTGGTGAGAAAAATGCTTAGGTCTTTGCCTAAGAAATTTGATATGAAAGTGACCGCTATTGAAGAGATGCAGAACATATCCACTTTGAGGCTTGATGAGCTAGTAGGTTCACTACAAACCTTTGAACTTGGAGCAAATGAGAAATCTGAAAAGAAAAACAAAAATCTGGCATTTGTCTCTAAGGATGCTGATGAGCTCAGTGAACAAGACATGGATGAAGGTGTTTTAGAGGCTCTGGCCTTAGTGGGAAAGCAATTCAAAAGGATGATGAGAAGAAGGGATGGAAGACCCAGGACAGATGTGCAGCACATCTCAGATGACACTGGGAAGCAGACCAATCTCCAGAGGCGAAAAGATGAGGATAATTCAAATCAGATTAGGAGTGTACAGTGTTATGAGTGCAATGGGTTTGGTCACTACAAAACTGAATGCCCAAACTTCCTGAAGAAGCAAAAGAAGAGCATGATGGCCACTTGGTCAGATGAAGATAACTTAGATATAGAGGCTGAAGGAAAAAGGGACACAGCATTCACTGGAAGGTGTGTGTTTGACATAGACTTTGAAGGAGTACTCACCTTAGAAGAGCTAGTTGATGCCTACCATGAGCTATGTCAAGATTATGATGACAAACTCAGAATTCTCCAACAACAGAAGGACCTCATTAATCAGCTGAAGGCAGAGAAGAGTGAACACCTTGCTCATATATTGCATCTTACAGATGAGGTAATCGTGCTAAATTCACAGTTTGAGAATATGAGTAAGCAAGTCAGAATGTTGAATGCTGGAAATATTATGCCTGAGGAAAGTATAGAAGTTGATCAACCTGACAAGAGTTCTAAAGTTGTGGGATATGATTATACAAATCTCAACAGAAGGCATTTACCATATGGTGAAAGATATAATCCTATAAGGAGAACTGTCAAACCCAGGAAGGTCAGACACATGGTGCCCCATCCCAGACCACTTCCACCTCCCAGCTACAATAAGGAACCAAAGGAATGGGCATGTCATCATTGTGGAGAAAAGGGACACATAAGACCTTTTTGCTACAAACTTTATGGAAGCCCACAAGTGTAAGAACCACAGGTACCTACTAGAAAGATTACTAAGATAAGAAAGGAGTGGAAACAGAAGATTGGGAAGTCTGGACTGATTGCTCATACATCATTAAGAGCCTCATCCAAAGAGGAATGGTACTTTGATAGTGGATGCTCAAGGCACATGACAGGTATCAAAGATTATCTAGAAGATCTAAAATCTAATCCCACAGGTCATGTTGTATTTGGAGATGGAGCCAAAGGACAAATCATGGGTGTAGGAAAAATGGTCAATGACAGGTTACCTGAACTTGGAGATGTCCTACTTGTAAAAGGACTGACTGCTAATCTTATTAGCATAAGTCAGTTATGTGATCAAGGACTAAAGGTCAACTTCTCTCAACCAGAATGCTTAGTCACTGATGTTAAAGGCGCTGTTCTAATGAACGGAGTGAGATCTAAAGACAATTGCTACTTGTGGAAACCCAACCAGAAGACACATGTTGCAACATGTATGGTTGCCAAGGAAGATGAAGCTAAGATATGGCACCAAAGGCTAGGTCACTTAAATCTCTGAAGTATGAAGAAAACTGCCTCAGTTGACGCTATCAGAGGGCTACCTAAGCTTGATATTGTGGAAGGTAAAGTATGTGGAGAATGTCAGATATGCAAACAAACCAAAGTCTCACACAAGATGTCGCCACATCTGACTACCAATAGGGTTCTAGAACTACTTCACATGGACTTAATAGGTCCAATGCAGGTTGAAAGCCTTGGAGGGAAGAAGTATGCATTTGTTGTAGTTGATGACTATTCAAGGTACACCTGGATACACTTCATCAGAGAAAAGACACACACTTACTCTGTCTTTGAAGAATTATGTATTCAACTGCAAAGGGAAAAGGATCTTCTCATAAAAAGAATTCGAAGTGATCATGGTAAGGAGTTTGAGAATTCAAAATTCTTGGATTTCTGTGCTAACCAAGGTATCAAACATGAGTTCTCCTTACCTATCACCGCTCAACAAAATGGGTGTCATACCCATTTTTTGACCTAAAATTATAATGTTAGTTTTTTATTGTATATGATATGATTTGTTCTTTTTTAATTTCTTCACAAAATCTTAAAAAATATACATCATTATATAAGTTTTTATTTTTTATTGAAAATAATTCAAATATATGTTGATTATTTATTTTTAGTGTAAATACTATTATTTTATTTTATTATCATATTTATTTTTGTTTCCATATTCACTATTCCTTTATATTACTATATTTATTTTTGTTTCCATATTTATCATTCCCTATTATTACCCTCTTTATTTTTGTTTCCATATTTATCATTCCTTATTATTATCATTTTTATTTTTATATTTATCATTCCTTTATGTTACCATATTTATTTTTGTTTCTATATTTATTATTCCTTATAAATACCATTTTTTTTTTCTTTCTATATTTATTTATTGTTTATTACTATTATTATTATAAAGAAAAAAACAAAAAAATAACAATAAAAGAAGATGAGCAACACGTGCTCATCCCCCCTTCCTCTTCTTCTATTTTTTTTATTTTTATTATTATTATATTATTTTGTTGTTATTAATATTATTATAACCAAAAAATCAAAAAAGAAGGAAAGGAAAAGATCAGAAGCAAAACTAGATGCAGCACTCTTCCTTCCCTATTTTCAGTTTATCTGTTTTACAGCTTTTTCCAAAAGAAGCTTCAATCTTCACCATTCACACAAGCAATCAAAAAGTGCATATCACTTCTTGCTTTTTATTCTTTTCAAATTCTTTTCTTTGGCCAAAACAAGCAATAATCCAACATTCAAATTATTATTCATTGGACATAAAAATTAGATCAATTAACAATTAATTTTATATAACAAAATAAAAAGAAAAAAGAACAGCAACAACAGAAGTTGTTGTGCGCTCCCTTCTCCTTCCTTTTAAGTATTTTTGCTTATTTTCTTTTTACCAAAAATGGCCAAAGTTTTGTCCAATTTTACACTTCATCAAAAAGAACTAGTCAATTCACACATCCTTCATCTCTGCAAATTCAATTTCTCTTCTAAAACATACAAAAATCCAAACTCAATTTAATCCAATGGGCACAAAGATTCATCAATTTTTTCTATATATTTAGAAAGAATCAGAATAGAAAAGGGGGAAAGAACAAAATAGAGAAAGAAAAAACCAGTAACACAAACCTCTACAAAATTTCAATCTCAACCTCCATAATTCCATAACAGCCACTATATATCCCCAAATCATAACCCATAAAAGAAAAACATAAAAAAAAAGAAGCAGAGAAGGAAAGAGGCAAAAAAATCAAACATAAACCTCTTCCACTCTTCACCTCTCATCCACCATTTTAACCACACAAACCACCACAGACCGTAACAGAAAAAAGAACAGAACAAAACACCACCACCATCTCCGACCGGTCTCTCTCTCTCTCGCAGCCGGAACCACCGCCGTTCTCTCTCCCGACCGGTAGCTTTCTCTCTCTCGGTGACCTTTCTTCTCTCATGTGTTCTGTTTCTTTATTTGTTGCTTTTATGTGACTTGGTTCCTTATTTGTTTTATTTCATTTATTTGTTTCTTATATTTATTTATGTTGTGTTGATTTTGTGGGTTGGTATTTGGTATGGACTATAGACCCATTTATTATTATATTTGCACCCCTTTTGTTTACCCTAATAATGACTTAATAATCTTTAAACAAGTTAAATCTCCAAAAAAAACAATATGTTTTTTTTTTCTTTCAAAATACTAAAATATCAAAAAATATGTAGTTGTGTTTATTGTGTTAAAAATATAAATTTTGTTAGGATCCTTTTTAAGTTCAAGGGGATATGTGACTATTTTATTGACTTGATGTTATGATTATCTTGCATATTTATTTATCATTTGTGTCCCATTAAACTTTAAAATAAACACTTGCCGCAAATATAATAAAAAGAATCAAAAAAAAGTGGTCTGACGGATGGCTTTCCGCTTCCCGGTTATTTCGAATTCCTGCTGGATAGCTTGCGTTCGAATAATTGTCATTCTTAAAACTCTAAAAACCCAAAAAATACATAAAACAAAAACATTAAAAAATTATAACTCTTTTCAAAAATAATAATCTTTTCATAATAAACCTTGACTCTTGTCGAGAAACTTTTTCAACTATTTTTTCAATAAATGCCTTAATATACTTAAGCATATTTAAATTCTTTTTTTCAAAAGACTAAAAAATACAAAAACAAATTCAAACACTTTTTGCCATTTGGCTTTTCAATTTAAAACATTTTCTCAAAGAGTTTAGACGTGAATCATCTCTAGTCGAGAATTTCAATATTCCCCATAACATATGGCAGAAAAGGAAGATCAACTTTTCAGTATGTTTGTGGCGAATAAAAGGAGTTTAAAACTTAAGATGACGACTCGTCTCTTCTCCTAAAATCAATCAACAAATCTCTTTTAAATTTTTACCCGAACTACGGGATTTTGATCCTTAACGGTACGTAGTGCAAAAGACCTCGTGTCTTCCAAAATCAAAATTAATAAAAAAACTTATTTTCTTTCTCTTCTCTTAAATATTAAAAAATCAATAAAAATTAACTTTTCTACTTTCTCATTTCTTAAATATAAAAATTAACAAAATATTTTCATTTTTCTTCAAATACTTTACAAGCAAATAATTTTTACAAGCAAATAATATACGAGCAAGCAAACTATTTTTAGCACAAAATAAAGATTTACAAAAGGATCCCGTAGAGTACTACGGATACTTAGGGCGCTAATACCTTCCCTTCGTATAACCAACCCCCGAACCTTAAATCTCTAATTTTAATTGGGTTTATTCGATCTTTTTCCCTTCCCTTGGATAAATTAAAGCTCGGTGGTGAATTCATATTCTTGCGAGTCAAAGCTAATTAATAGCTTGATGTCCGAAAATCACCGCGACAAAAATGGCGACTTCACTGGGGATTCCCTAAGAGGGTTAATCCTAACTTGTATATATTTGCTTTTGTGCTAATATTGTATAATACTTTGTTTGTATATATTTGCTTGTATATTGTTTATATTGTTTCTTCTTATGATATCTGCTTGGGATTCTAGGTACGACATTTTGAGGGATAAGTCATTTACCCGGACTTGAGAAAAACTAAGTTAAGTTAGGGATTTGATTGTTGACCTTCTTGGTGGATATCTTGTAAGGTTGGCATGAAAATCCCACCTAGAGTAGATCCTCTTGGGGGTATTATTGTCTTGCGATGATTTGCATTGACAATAATGTCTTCTTGTTGGGTCAGTGACTCTAGGAACCGGTCTAGAACCTTGAAACTTGTTGTTAGGGACTTTTTGTTTAGAGCCCGAGTCTATGTCCGCGTAGTGTTGACCTTCTTGGTGGATATCTTGTAAGGTCGGCATGAAGGTCTCACCTAAGGGAGATCCTTTGGAGATATTACTGTCTTGTGAGGATTTGCATTGGCGGTAATATTTTCCAAGTGAGGTTGATAATCTTAGGAACCGTTGTCAAAACCTAGAATTTACATGTGAGGATGGGGGGGTGGCTTGTTTAATTTTAAAAGTTGACACTCGTACGTAAACCATTCTGATCATATCCATGCATGGCATATCATCTACATCCCTGAAATTAATTTTTGCATACACATTTTGCTTTGTAGGGAATTTGAGTGGGCAATTGTTTAAGCACTAAAAAAGGGAAAATATGACTTCAGAAAGGAGACACACGCCTACTCTCAAAGTCAAGAAACCTCAAGTAGAGAGCCTCAAAAGGCTAAGTGAGGGGATGACACCGATTGCCAAGAGAAATTTCGAGTCAAACTATGGGTTGATACTTAACTTGCTCCAAGTGGAAATAGATGACATGGCACTAACCACTCTAGCTGTGTTCTATGATCCACCACTCAGATGTTTCACCTTTCAAGATTTTCAGTTGGCTCCCACATTGGAAGAGTATACCAATATCTTGGGTTGCAAGTTGGAAAACCACGGGCCTTATTTGGGTTTAGGAGAAGAACCTACCATGAGAGAGATTGCCAAAGCTCTTCATCTAACCGACAAGGAAATATCGGTGTATAACATAGTCATTCGTATTATTATTGGGCGTTGATTTTATCCTTGATTTAGTAGCACCTTACTGCTACACTATGTAGGCAAAGTCTCCCTACTTTTGCAACTAAGACACCTACGAGAGCCTAACCTCGCTGTGTCACATACCCTAATTACTAGATAGAGTTATTTACATACATGCATTATGACCATCAACCATCCAATGCCCCTAGATCTTAGTTTCAGGCTGTTCAGCCTCTAATTGTTATGTCACAATTAGTTCCTGATTCCTCCTCTAATTGTTAAGTCACAACTAGTTCAGGATGTTTACCGTTTCTACACATCTAGTGTTATTTATTACTAGTTACAGACAAATAATAGTGAAAACCCTAATATGCTACTATTAAAATAAACCCTAATTATTTATTCTAAAGGCGTTGCCGTCTATCCGGCTAGATTCCGAGCAACGTTGTTAAAGCAAGAAAACAAATAACAATAATAATTTATAAATGTCATTTATTATAACTTTGACTCAATTACATGACCCAAGTATTCATTGAGGATTTCATCTTTTCCACCACAACCTAAGGAATTATTACAAAAGACTACATAATTAAATTACAAGAATTCAACTACAAAAGCCTAAAGAAATCATACATTGCTGAGTTAGTTTTCCCGTAAGGGGAGAAAACTATGCCCTTAGAGCTCCTCTGAACCTCTTTCCAAAAGGAATAGAAAGTTCATCTATTTCTGAATGAAAAATAATGAATTATGAAGGCTCTATTTATACTTTTCGTAATGGGCCTCAGCAAGCCATCGTGCCACGCTAGGTCCATCGTGCCACGATGGGAAGATTTCGTTTAAGAATATAACTGATCCTGCGCGTTTCATCAGCGTGGTCACCAAGTAATCCCATTGTACTGCGTTGAGCTTCATCGTGGTACGATACTAAGATTCTCTTGAAAAATATAATTGATTTTGTCTTGGCGAACAAGCAGCTTCCATCGTGTCACGTTGAGTGCCATCGTGACACGATGGGTTGTTTTTCTTCATTTTTGGCATTTTTCTTGTCTTTTGCGTGTCTTCACTTTGTCTTGAAGCTTTTTCTCGATTCTTCAAGTTTTTGTTGATATTGGGGCCTGTCTTGGTCATTTTACTATTAATAATACTACCTAAAATACTGCAAAAATTCCTGTCATCAGCTTCCTAGCACCAAACTTCAGAGTCACGCCCTCCACCAAACAACGGGCTTTGCATATGGCATGCCATTCACCTTGAATCCTGCAGATCATGGGAGGACCGTCTCGAAGGTCCATGTGGCATTTCCAAGTACATCCGAACAAATCTATGATTGTCAATTCATGATGGTCACTTGTAAGTGCATTCTCACAAAATCCATTCCAAGGGAGCTCCTATTACACATTGGCTTAAGAGATTAGTACACACAAAATTGATTAATTATATTTTTTTACTATATTAGCATATACATACCAGTACTCCAGACTCAACATCAGATGCAGTCAATGTTGTTTCGAGTGTATGACAGAATGTTCTTGGAGCTACAAAATAGGGTATAGGTCCACTCCAACAACCATGATCGGGTTGTTGAGATAGCATTAGTCTATAGGGAGGGTCTTTTTGGGGGTACGCTGTTGGGTTTTTAATGTTGGCTTCATTTTGCAAAAACAAGATGCTAGTCTAAAGGTGGTGACAGATGTGGTAACATCTGTCAGCAACACTGCCAGCTGATGCCAGCTGGACTTGGAACCCTAGTACGCGCCTTTCAGCGCGCCGTTTTTCTTTGAACCCTAATTTCTTTGTTTCAGGTTTAGTTGCGCGCCAAGACAAAGGGAATCAACCTAATTGCTGAAGCTATTAATGGAAAGATTTATTTTTAAAAATATGTGACAATATATTTTTAAATCAAATCTTTAGGTTCAAGGAATATATTTGGAAGAGATCAAGACACGCGTTTTCAACAAGGATTTTGAAGCCCAAGCATTACTTGTAGTCCAAGCAGCTCAGGACTATAAATATATGAAGACCAAGACCTAGTTCTCTAAGAGAGTCAAGCCGTATTTGGTTTTTAGGGTTTAGTGTGTCAAAATCGAGTCTCTTTGTGAGCCTTTCGTGCATTCCATTGATGCATGCTTAGGACTGTGTTTATTGAGTTGTAATGTTACTATCTCTGAAGCTTTGAAGCAAAGAGTTAGTGAGTCTAGCACTTGAAGCCTTTAGGTAAAAGTGTTTAGGTGTCTAGGAGGGTGTCTCCAACAACCATTCATTGGAAGTGTGTTTTATACCCTGGTAGGTTTACGACGATGTAGAGGAGCATCGTTATTAAGGAAGTGACCTGGGCTGGTCATATCTAGGTTAGGCCTAGGTAGAGTTTGCACAGATAGTGATTGAGTGAGGAGGGTTAACGGGTAGTTAGACTCTGAATCAATACTATTATAGTGGATTCATTCCTGGATTGGTATCCCCCAGATTAGGAGCAGTTGCGTCCGAACTGGGTTAACAAACAAAGCGTGCAATTTACTTTCTGCCTTTTATTTCGCTTTAATATTTGTTCAGTTAACTCTCGTGGAGACAAACATGGCAACATCTGTCTCCCAGTCCAACGTTGTTGCGACAGATGTTAGCACATCTGCTATCACGTCTGTCTACTGGTAGTGCCAGAATTTCAATTGGCATCAGAGCAGACACCCTGCCTATACTTGGGTGAGATCCAGGGGATACTTTCTGGCAAACATGGACAAGGAAGGAGATCTCGTTAACAGGCCACCTCTGTTAGATGGTACTAACTACGACTATTGGAAAGCAAGAATGTGTGCTTTCTTGAAATCGCTTGATGGCAAGACTTGGAAGGTCGTTGTTACAGGATGAAAACAGCCTATGGTGGTTGACAAAGATGGGAAAGTGACTGCTGAGCCAAAACCAAAAGGAGAATGGTCAAAGGAAGAAGATGACCTGTCAGTAGGAAACAACAAAGCCCTAAATGCCATATTTAATGGGGTTGACAGGAATATGTCCAGACTTATCAAGCAGTGCACTGAAGCTAAAGAAGCATGGGAGATTCTGAAGACCACACATGAAGGTACTTCAAAAGTCAAGATGTCCAGGTTGCAACTATTGACCACAAAATTTGAGAACCTGCAGATGATGGAAGATGAAAATGTGCATGACTTCCACATGAACATACTTGACTTTGCTAACTCTTTTGAAGCACTGGGAGAAAAGATTAGTGAAGAGAAGTTGGTGAGAAAAATGCTTAGGTCTTTGCCTAAGAAATTTGATATGAAAGTGACCGCTATTGAAGAGATGCAGAACATATCCACTTTGAGGCTTGATGAGCTAGTAGGTTCACTACAAACCTTTGAACTTGGAGCAAATGAGAAATCTGAAAAGAAAAACAAAAATCTGGCATTTGTCTCTAAGGATGCTGATGAGCTCAGTGAACAAGACATGGATGAAGGTGTTTTAGAGGCTCTGGCCTTAGTGGGAAAGCAATTCAAAAGGATGATGAGAAGAAGGGATGGAAGACCCAGGACAGATGTGCAGCACATCTCAGATGACACTGGGAAGCAGACCAATCTCCAGAGGCGAAAAGATGAGGATAATTCAAATCAGATTAGGAGTGTACAGTGTTATGAGTGCAATGGGTTTGGTCACTACAAAACTGAATGCCCAAACTTCCTGAAGAAGCAAAAGAAGAGCATGATGGCCACTTGGTCAGATGAAGATAACTTAGATATAGAGGCTGAAGGAAAAAGGGACACAGCATTCACTGGAAGGTGTGTGTTTGACATAGACTTTGAAGGAGTACTCACCTTAGAAGAGCTAGTTGATGCCTACCATGAGCTATGTCAAGATTATGATGACAAACTCAGAATTCTCCAACAACAGAAGGACCTCATTAATCAGCTGAAGGCAGAGAAGAGTGAACACCTTGCTCATATATTGCATCTTACAGATGAGGTAATCGTGCTAAATTCACAGTTTGAGAATATGAGTAAGCAAGTCAGAATGTTGAATGCTGGAAATATTATGCCTGAGGAAAGTATAGAAGTTGATCAACCTGACAAGAGTTCTAAAGTTGTGGGATATGATTATACAAATCTCAACAGAAGGCATTTACCATATGGTGAAAGATATAATCCTATAAGGAGAACTGTCAAACCCAGGAAGGTCAGACACATGGTGCCCCATCCCAGACCACTTCCACCTCCCAGCTACAATAAGGAACCAAAGGAATGGGCATGTCATCATTGTGGAGAAAAGGGACACATAAGACCTTTTTGCTACAAACTTTATGGAAGCCCACAAGTGTAAGAACCACAGGTACCTACTAGAAAGATTACTAAGATAAGAAAGGAGTGGAAACAGAAGATTGGGAAGTCTGGACTGATTGCTCATACATCATTAAGAGCCTCATCCAAAGAGGAATGGTACTTTGATAGTGGATGCTCAAGGCACATGACAGGTATCAAAGATTATCTAGAAGATCTAAAATCTAATCCCACAGGTCATGTTGTATTTGGAGATGGAGCCAAAGGACAAATCATGGGTGTAGGAAAAATGGTCAATGACAGGTTACCTGAACTTGGAGATGTCCTACTTGTAAAAGGACTGACTGCTAATCTTATTAGCATAAGTCAGTTATGTGATCAAGGACTAAAGGTCAACTTCTCTCAACCAGAATGCTTAGTCACTGATGTTAAAGGCGCTGTTCTAATGAACGGAGTGAGATCTAAAGACAATTGCTACTTGTGGAAACCCAACCAGAAGACACATGTTGCAACATGTATGGTTGCCAAGGAAGATGAAGCTAAGATATGGCACCAAAGGCTAGGTCACTTAAATCTCTGAAGTATGAAGAAAACTGCCTCAGTTGACGCTATCAGAGGGCTACCTAAGCTTGATATTGTGGAAGGTAAAGTATGTGGAGAATGTCAGATATGCAAACAAACCAAAGTCTCACACAAGATGTCGCCACATCTGACTACCAATAGGGTTCTAGAACTACTTCACATGGACTTAATAGGTCCAATGCAGGTTGAAAGCCTTGGAGGGAAGAAGTATGCATTTGTTGTAGTTGATGACTATTCAAGGTACACCTGGATACACTTCATCAGAGAAAAGACACACACTTACTCTGTCTTTGAAGAATTATGTATTCAACTGCAAAGGGAAAAGGATCTTCTCATAAAAAGAATTCGAAGTGATCATGGTAAGGAGTTTGAGAATTCAAAATTCTTGGATTTCTGTGCTAACCAAGGTATCAAACATGAGTTCTCCTTACCTATCACCGCTCAACAAAATGGGTGTCATACCCATTTTTTGACCTAAAATTATAATGTTAGTTTTTTATTGTATATGATATGATTTGTTCTTTTTTAATTTCTTCACAAAATCTTAAAAAATATACATCATTATATAAGTTTTTATTTTTTATTGAAAATAATTCAAATATATGTTGATTATTTATTTTTAGTGTAAATACTATTATTTTATTTTATTATCATATTTATTTTTGTTTCCATATTCACTATTCCTTTATATTACTATATTTATTTTTGTTTCCATATTTATCATTCCCTATTATTACCCTCTTTATTTTTGTTTCCATATTTATCATTCCTTATTATTATCATTTTTATTTTTATATTTATCATTCCTTTATGTTACCATATTTATTTTTGTTTCTATATTTATTATTCCTTATAAATACCATTTTTTTTTTCTTTCTATATTTATTTATTGTTTATTACTATTATTATTATAAAGAAAAAAACAAAAAAATAACAATAAAAGAAGATGAGCAACACGTGCTCATCCCCCCTTCCTCTTCTTCTATTTTTTTTATTTTTATTATTATTATATTATTTTGTTGTTATTAATATTATTATAACCAAAAAATCAAAAAAGAAGGAAAGGAAAAGATCAGAAGCAAAACTAGATGCAGCACTCTTCCTTCCCTATTTTCAGTTTATCTGTTTTACAGCTTTTTCCAAAAGAAGCTTCAATCTTCACCATTCACACAAGCAATCAAAAAGTGCATATCACTTCTTGCTTTTTATTCTTTTCAAATTCTTTTCTTTGGCCAAAACAAGCAATAATCCAACATTCAAATTATTATTCATTGGACATAAAAATTAGATCAATTAACAATTAATTTTATATAACAAAATAAAAAGAAAAAAGAACAGCAACAACAGAAGTTGTTGTGCGCTCCCTTCTCCTTCCTTTTAAGTATTTTTGCTTATTTTCTTTTTACCAAAAATGGCCAAAGTTTTGTCCAATTTTACACTTCATCAAAAAGAACTAGTCAATTCACACATCCTTCATCTCTGCAAATTCAATTTCTCTTCTAAAACATACAAAAATCCAAACTCAATTTAATCCAATGGGCACAAAGATTCATCAATTTTTTCTATATATTTAGAAAGAATCAGAATAGAAAAGGGGGAAAGAACAAAATAGAGAAAGAAAAAACCAGTAACACAAACCTCTACAAAATTTCAATCTCAACCTCCATAATTCCATAACAGCCACTATATATCCCCAAATCATAACCCATAAAAGAAAAACATAAAAAAAAAGAAGCAGAGAAGGAAAGAGGCAAAAAAATCAAACATAAACCTCTTCCACTCTTCACCTCTCATCCACCATTTTAACCACACAAACCACCACAGACCGTAACAGAAAAAAGAACAGAACAAAACACCACCACCATCTCCGACCGGTCTCTCTCTCTCTCGCAGCCGGAACCACCGCCGTTCTCTCTCCCGACCGGTAGCTTTCTCTCTCTCGGTGACCTTTCTTCTCTCATGTGTTCTGTTTCTTTATTTGTTGCTTTTATGTGACTTGGTTCCTTATTTGTTTTATTTCATTTATTTGTTTCTTATATTTATTTATGTTGTGTTGATTTTGTGGGTTGGTATTTGGTATGGACTATAGACCCATTTATTATTATATTTGCACCCCTTTTGTTTACCCTAATAATGACTTAATAATCTTTAAACAAGTTAAATCTCCAAAAAAAACAATATGTTTTTTTTTTCTTTCAAAATACTAAAATATCAAAAAATATGTAGTTGTGTTTATTGTGTTAAAAATATAAATTTTGTTAGGATCCTTTTTAAGTTCAAGGGGATATGTGACTATTTTATTGACTTGATGTTATGATTATCTTGCATATTTATTTATCATTTGTGTCCCATTAAACTTTAAAATAAACACTTGCCGCAAATATAATAAAAAGAATCAAAAAAAAGTGGTCTGACGGATGGCTTTCCGCTTCCCGGTTATTTCGAATTCCTGCTGGATAGCTTGCGTTCGAATAATTGTCATTCTTAAAACTCTAAAAACCCAAAAAATACATAAAACAAAAACATTAAAAAATTATAACTCTTTTCAAAAATAATAATCTTTTCATAATAAACCTTGACTCTTGTCGAGAAACTTTTTCAACTATTTTTTCAATAAATGCCTTAATATACTTAAGCATATTTAAATTCTTTTTTTCAAAAGACTAAAAAATACAAAAACAAATTCAAACACTTTTTGCCATTTGGCTTTTCAATTTAAAACATTTTCTCAAAGAGTTTAGACGTGAATCATCTCTAGTCGAGAATTTCAATATTCCCCATAACATATGGCAGAAAAGGAAGATCAACTTTTCAGTATGTTTGTGGCGAATAAAAGGAGTTTAAAACTTAAGATGACGACTCGTCTCTTCTCCTAAAATCAATCAACAAATCTCTTTTAAATTTTTACCCGAACTACGGGATTTTGATCCTTAACGGTACGTAGTGCAAAAGACCTCGTGTCTTCCAAAATCAAAATTAATAAAAAAACTTATTTTCTTTCTCTTCTCTTAAATATTAAAAAATCAATAAAAATTAACTTTTCTACTTTCTCATTTCTTAAATATAAAAATTAACAAAATATTTTCATTTTTCTTCAAATACTTTACAAGCAAATAATTTTTACAAGCAAATAATATACGAGCAAGCAAACTATTTTTAGCACAAAATAAAGATTTACAAAAGGATCCCGTAGAGTACTACGGATACTTAGGGCGCTAATACCTTCCCTTCGTATAACCAACCCCCGAACCTTAAATCTCTAATTTTAATTGGGTTTATTCGATCTTTTTCCCTTCCCTTGGATAAATTAAAGCTCGGTGGTGAATTCATATTCTTGCGAGTCAAAGCTAATTAATAGCTTGATGTCCGAAAATCACCGCGACAAAAATGGCGACTTCACTGGGGATTCCCTAAGAGGGTTAATCCTAACTTGTATATATTTGCTTTTGTGCTAATATTGTATAATACTTTGTTTGTATATATTTGCTTGTATATTGTTTATATTGTTTCTTCTTATGATATCTGCTTGGGATTCTAGGTACGACATTTTGAGGGATAAGTCATTTACCCGGACTTGAGAAAAACTAAGTTAAGTTAGGGATTTGATTGTTGACCTTCTTGGTGGATATCTTGTAAGGTTGGCATGAAAATCCCACCTAGAGTAGATCCTCTTGGGGGTATTATTGTCTTGCGATGATTTGCATTGACAATAATGTCTTCTTGTTGGGTCAGTGACTCTAGGAACCGGTCTAGAACCTTGAAACTTGTTGTTAGGGACTTTTTGTTTAGAGCCCGAGTCTATGTCCGCGTAGTGTTGACCTTCTTGGTGGATATCTTGTAAGGTCGGCATGAAGGTCTCACCTAAGGGAGATCCTTTGGAGATATTACTGTCTTGTGAGGATTTGCATTGGCGGTAATATTTTCCAAGTGAGGTTGATAATCTTAGGAACCGTTGTCAAAACCTAGAATTTACATGTGAGGATGGGGGGGTGGCTTGTTTAATTTTAAAAGTTGACACTCGTACGTAAACCATTCTGATCATATCCATGCATGGCATATCATCTACATCCCTGAAATTAATTTTTGCATACACATTTTGCTTTGTAGGGAATTTGAGTGGGCAATTGTTTAAGCACTAAAAAAGGGAAAATATGACTTCAGAAAGGAGACACACGCCTACTCTCAAAGTCAAGAAACCTCAAGTAGAGAGCCTCAAAAGGCTAAGTGAGGGGATGACACCGATTGCCAAGAGAAATTTCGAGTCAAACTATGGGTTGATACTTAACTTGCTCCAAGTGGAAATAGATGACATGGCACTAACCACTCTAGCTGTGTTCTATGATCCACCACTCAGATGTTTCACCTTTCAAGATTTTCAGTTGGCTCCCACATTGGAAGAGTATACCAATATCTTGGGTTGCAAGTTGGAAAACCACGGGCCTTATTTGGGTTTAGGAGAAGAACCTACCATGAGAGAGATTGCCAAAGCTCTTCATCTAACCGACAAGGAAATATCGTCTTGGTTTGAGGAAAGGAAGAATGATAGGAAAGGAGTTTCGAAGGGATTCTCAAGAAGTGTGTTAAAAGCCAAGGCTCAAGTTCTGTTGGAAAAAAAGGATTGGAAGCCATTTAATGCCGTGCTATCTCTTTTGGTATATGGATTGGTACTCTTCCCCGATGTTGAAGGTTTTGTGGACTTCCCTGCTATCGGGGTGTTCATAATTAGAAACCCTGTCTCTGCGCTACTAGTTGATCTCTACTACTCCCTCCACATCAAATATGAGGGACGAAAGAAGGGTATCATATTTTGTTGTGTTCCTTTATTGTAAAAATGGTTAATGTTTCATCTACCGAAGGGAGATTCTTTTGTGTAAAATCCTGCCGGTCTAAAGTGGAGTCAAAGAATGATGGCCCTCACCGAAAAAAAACATCTCTTGGTATTCCCGAGGCTTGGATGGTACGGAAGTTATCCTCAGTTGCGGTGATTTTCCCAATGTTCCTCTTATGGGGACTAGAGGGTGCATTAATTATAACCCTGTCCTCGCGCTCCGCCAACTAGGGTATCCGATGGAAGATAAGCCGAAGAATTGTGCGATAGAAAAATTCATTTTAAGGGAAAAAGAAGAAAATCCCACATTGCTAAGAAGAATCCGAAAGGCTTGCGGTCAAGTACTCAAGAAACCATGGGCTAAGAAGAATTGCATAGCCAAACCACCTTACACTCAATGGGTGCGAGAAAGGGTTGCAACTAATCAGTTACCCTTTGATGTGGAAGTTACGCCTTTATCACCGGAACCAATTACTATGGTTCCTATTGAAGAGGCCGAGAAGTTAAAATCCATGATTGCGGAACTTCAGAAGAAAAATGATGAATGGGAATCAAAGTACTTACAAGATGTCCCAAGATATGTGGGTAGGACATCTTGACCCAGTTCAGCTTAAAAGATAATGCTTATCCATTAAGCACGCGTGTTTGTTTTAATTTGGATAAAAAGCGAATCTTTTAGTAACAAGCTGAGATTAGGATTAATGATAAAGTTTGTTATTAATCATATGTGTTAGATACGATTGGATTCGTATTTAATTAGTGGATAGAGATTAATTCTTTATCTTTGTGGAGTTTGTTTTGAAACAAGTTTGTTTTAAAACTAACTCTTATTTGAGTGCATCTAAAAGACTAAAGAATTATCTGTAGAATTGGACGCCTATATAAAGGACTCAACATAGAGCTTAAAACTCAACCCACAATAACTGAAGATTGTGAGTCCAAAGCTTTGTGCCCACTGTGCAAAGCATTAGTAGCTCCTCGTATTGTTCTTGATACTTGGTAGCTTTGGGTAGTTGAATGTTGCCATTCAACTTTGTCTTTTAAACTGTTATAGTTTAAAGTTGTTTCGTCACTTGGGATTAGTGATTAGAGGGAGTTGGGTAGGTTCTCATATTCAGGGGGAGTTAGCCCTTGAGTAGAAGATTACTAGGATTAAGAAAAGGCGTACATGTCAAAAGGTGTTTGGTAGTGTTGTAAGGCTGAGTATTGATTCGGATTAGTAGTGTTCACTTCCTGGATTGGTATCCTCCAGAGTAGGGCTTGTTATAAGTGCCGAACTGGGTTAACAAATTACTGGTGTTGTTTATTGCTTTCGTTTATCTTCAGTACTGCAATAACACGTGATCCTAATACCAGTTGTCGAACCAGTTGTCTAGGACATCTGGACTACTTACACATTGTCCTAGACATTGTGTAAGACATTTGTCCTGCCAGAGAACAGAATTTCAATTGGCATCAGAGCAGGCACCCTAACCTGCTGGGTGAGCTCCAGGGAGACAAAATCTTGTTCAAGATGGACAGGAATGGAGGATCAATAAACAGACCACCAGTTCTGGATGGATCAAACTTTGACTATTGGAAAGCAAGAATGATTGCCTTCATCAAGGCCATGGATCAAAAGGCATGGAGGGCAATTATCACAGGTTGGAATCACCCAATAGTCTCTACAGAAGATGGTTCTTCAACACTAAAAGGCGAAGGAGATTGGACCCCAGAAGAGGAGATTGAGTCCAATAGCAACTCCAAGGCACTCAATGCTATCTTCAATGGTGTTGATGAGAACATATTCAAACTGATCAACACATGTACAGAAGCTAAGCAAGCCTGGGAGATTCTACAAACAGCACATGAAGGAACTTCCAAGGTTAGAATGTCAAAGCTGCAACTCCTCACTTCCAAATTCGAAAATCTAAAGATGGAGGATGATGAAATAATATCAGAATTCAACACTAGAGTTCGAGACATAGCAAACTCGTGCTTTGCCCTGGGAGAGAAGATACCTGAGGAGAAACTAGCCAGAAAAATTCTTAGATCACTTCCTAAGAGATTTTCTTTGAAGGTAACCGCCATTGAAGAATCACAAGACTTGAGCACAATGAAGGTTGATGAACTCATTGGCTCATTACAAACTTTTGAGATGACCTTTGAAGATAGACTTGAAAAGAATATGAGGAATTTGGCATTCAAAACTGAGGAAAGCCAAAGTGAAGATTGTCTATCAGAAGCAGTAGCTCTATTAACCAAGAAGTTCAACAATTCTGTGAATAGGGTCCGAGCTACATGGAGGACAAATGTCCCAGACAAGATGTCCTACAACAAGACACAAGGCATCTCAAAAGAAGAGACAAACTCTGAAGAAGAAACAGAGAAAAGGTGCTACGAATGTGAAGGCTTTGGGCATATCAGAATACAGTGTCCCAACTTTCTTAGAAAACAAAAGAAGGGGATGGCTGCAATTCCCTCTGACTCTGAGGATGAAAGTGAAGAAGAAGACACAAACAATGCATTCTCAGGGATATGTAAAACAAGCTGCAGCAATTGCTTCAAAGGCTTCACAGACACTAAAGGCAGTGATAACAATGAAGAACATCTCCACCCTTCAAGAAACACTGCTGAAATATTAGGGCAAGATGAACTCATGGAAAGGCTTATCAGGGAGCATCAGGAACGAGTAGCTTTGAAGAAAATACATGATTCCTTACAAACCAAACTCAAGAGAATGACTGAATACTTGAGTTGTTTAGAATGTGACTCTAACTCAGAAGACGAGCTCCCTGAATCTGAGAAAATAGCTGAAGACATGATTGGATTAGGATTTGATCATCTTTTTAGAGAAGCTGAATCTGCTCCAGAAAAGGTAACTCCTCCTCTATAGAAACCTAAGGACCAGATGTCAAGCCAAATGTCTCAACATCCTGCTCAACACTCTGACAGGATCATAGACCACACATCTTAGCATAGTGTTCAGATCAAAAGGGAAATGTCAAGCCAAATGTCTCAACATCCTGTTCACCACAAAATCAGGATCATAGACCACACATCTCAGTACTATGCTCAGACCAAGAAGGAGATGTCAAGTCAAAAGTCTCAACATCTTGTTAAACACAAAAACAAGATCATAGACTACAAGTCTCAACAGTCTGCCCAAACAAAAAGGCAGATGTCAAGCCACATGTCTCACCATCCTGTTCAACACAAGAAGAATAGGAACATAGGTCAGCTTCACAAGCAGCAGAAGAAGCACATACCAAGACCACATCTTAAAAAGTTATACTCCCAAAATAGAAGAGCTTTTAATAGATGTGAACACTGTTGTAGGTCTGGACATGTTATGAAAGAATGCTTCAAAATCCATGGCTATCCTCAAAGATCAAAATCACCAAGGAAGGATGAAAAGAAGATTCTTGCTCAACAAGTAAAGTGCCAGAAGAATCAAGTCAAGAAAGTATGGAGGCCAAAAGAAGATTCAAAACTAAAGGCTCATACTTGTATCTGGCTATCCTCATATGAAGACTGGTACTTTGACAGTGGATGCTCCAAACACATGACTGGAGATAGGAAATCTCATAAGGAATTAAGACCTTACTCCAAAGGAAGTGTCACCTTTGTTGATGGAGCTAAAGGTAGAATCAAAGGTGTAGGCAAGCTAAGAGATCCCAGCTCACCATACCTATATAAGGTTCTACTAGTTGAAGGACTCACTACAAACTTGATAAGCATTAGTCAACTATGTGAACAAGGACTGGATGTGTACTTCAACAACTCTGAGTGCATTATTGCTAATAATCAGAAGGTAGTGATGAAAGGTGTCAAGGCAAAAGACAAATGCTATAAGTGGATTCCTCCCAACAATGGTCCAAAAATAGCTTGCTTGACAGTCAAGGAAGAGAATGACCAGATGTCCCAACATCTGTACACTCGTCAGGAAGTTGAATCACTTCAACCTGAACGTGGGAAAGGAACTCTAGAGTTCCACACGTCCAAAAGCGTGTAGAACATTAAGTGACGAGGTGGCGTGTAGAAAAATTGTAACGTTAAGCATCATTACTTCTGCACAATAAACGAGGTAACATACTACCTAGTTCCGTCTATAAAAAGCCACCTAGATCATCACTTGTGCTATCACACACGCTTCAACATCTGGTACGACATCCTTCAAAAACCTCTCAAAAGAAATCTTCTTCAACAAAACTCTAAACAAACATGAGTTTAGAAATCACAATGAGCTCCATCATCCAAGAAATCAACAAAGGCGAAGGACCTAATGATCCAGCTAGGGTTTCAGACTCAATCATCAATCAACCAGAGGTTGATCTTGACAAGATGATCATTCTCAGAGGAAGAAGAACGGCAACAAGGAAAAGGAGAAGCAACACATTGGTCGGGCCCTTCACTAATCTTACACATAGTGAAGAACCCAAAGAAGGCTCTCCGCTAGAAGCCCAATCATCGCCAAAAAGGGCTGAAGAGCAAAATGCTGAAGAAACCTTGACGGACTCCACTCAGAAAACAAATATTGAGCTGCAATCAACAGAAGCTGAGAAGAATGACGGGGAAGATGTCACAACATCTGACCCCAACATCAAGGATGTCGCAACAAATGTCTCAACATCAAGAGACACCACATCTGAGGAATATCCAATGAAAGAAGATCCAAAGGATTCACAAGAAAAGCTCGCCTCAGAAGATGAAGAAGAAGGCTCACAATCTCTTGAAATCATAGAGATTGATGAAGAAACAGAGAGCGAAGAAGTTGCTCCAAGAAGATCTCAATCTATTGCTGATAGAGTAAGAAGGAACAGAGGAAAGAAGGTGGAAATCCCCAAGTCTTTCTTAGAAGAAAAGTCACAGAAGAAGAAGAGGAAACCTGAGTCCTCAAGCGAGTTCGAGCCTGATGTCGAAGACGATGTCCCGGACATCATGTCAAAGAAAAGAAAAACTACACCCTCAACATCTTTCCACACTGAGGAGAATGAACAGAAGTGGAAGATAGTAAGCCAAAGGAGAATGGCTGTGGAAAGGGAACTAAGCACTGAAGCACTCTCTTACAAGGAGATCATTACACTCCTTTAAGAAGCCAAGCTCATGAAGACTGTGCTAGGAGTGGGCAAGTGCTATGAAAGGCTGGTAAGAGAGTTCGTGGTCAACTTAACAGAAGAGTGTACTGAAGAGGAAAGTGATGGCTATCACAAGATGAATATGAGAGGAAAAATCATTGACTTCTCTCCAACTGTGATTAATGAGTTCTTGGGAAGAAGCATAGAAGCTAAGAGCAACAAAGTCCTGACACTAGACAAAGTTGCTGAGGAAATCACTTCTGGCCAAGCTGAGCAATGGCCCAAGAAAGGACTACTTCCTACGTCCAAGCTGACAGTCAAGTACGCAATGCTCAACAGGATTGGCACAGCAAATTGGGCCCCAACCAATCACAGTCCAGGTATTGCCCCAAGTCTGGCAAAACTCATATACCTCATAGGAAAAGGGAAGAAGGTAGATTTTGGAAAACATGTCTTCGAACAAACTATGAAGCATGTGGAAACTAATACAACAAAGCTACCAATAGCCTTCCCTAGCCTGATTACTGGGATTATTCTTAGTCAACACCCAAGAATATTACTTCCTGAGGAATATGAAAGCAAAAGACCTCCACCAATATCCTTCAACCGGAAGCTGTTTTCTGAACCACATGTCCCAGACATTGTGCTCAAGGAAAAGGGAGCAGCTGAGACCTCAGCCCCACTGGACAGAAGCTCACAGAACAAGGTATTGGCTGAGCTTATTCAAGTGTCTAAGGAGCTGGAGGAAACTATCAAATCAAGTACGATCAGAAAAACTTGTGTGGATCACTTGATTAAACAGCTGACAAAGAAAATTGCTGAAAATGAAGGAGCTGCTCATGCTGAGGCAGAGCAAGAAGAAGAATAAGATTGAAGAACAGACCTTGGGTAACTTAGGAAAATAAGTACTTTTGTATTTTTCCTTTTTTTTTCTTCTGTTCATCTTCTTGTAAGTTTTGTGGCCTACCAAATGTCCTAGACATTGGAGGCTTTGACATCCGGCACTTGAAGTGCAATTTTTGTATGCTGTTCACCTATTATTAATCAATGCAATTTTTTTCCTTTAAACCCTTTGACAAATTATGGTAAAAAATGGGAGAAATAATTGATAATAGAACAACTCTTTGGGAAGTAGAATCAATCTCTTGCTTTACAGATGAAAAATAGCAAGCTTTAAAAAAAAAATTAAAAACTAAAAAGCTATGCTAAAATAAGTGTGTCCAGAGCAAAATTTAAATGTTCAATATGAACCTCTAAGAAGTCTAGTAAGTCTTGATCACTCTGATTAAGTACTTTCCGCTGCAACTCAAGACTTTAGTTCACTAAGTCATTAGGTATCTCATCCCTGGACTTAGAAAATCCATTGTAATGAATCATATGAAGACAAGACTAAGACTGTCTCATACTAGAAAAGGTTCATAACACATTCAAGATTGAAGAAGTCCTGAATATTGAAGACACACAAAGATTCTGAAGATCAAAGACATTGAAGACCTGAAGATTCAGAATTGAAGATTGCATCAACAGAGATCAATTTGAAGATTGAAGAATTTGAAGATTGAAGACTGAAGCGTGCACATTCAACAAAGTGGTTAGTGGTTGTTTTAGCCATAATTTGCCAAAGGGGGAGATTGTAGTTCTTCTGAGATTGACTGCATCATAAGGCTAAAACAACTTGGTCAGAGTGACTTAACTGAAGCACAAATGCTGAAGTAATTAAGTCTAAACCACTTGTGCATATTGAAGATGTGCAGATGCAACATGTTGAACAAGATGTCCTAGACATCTTGTAACTGAGTTCAGAGCATGCATAGGCAGCATGTTGAACAAGATGTCCTAAGACATGTGGGTAGGACATCTTGACCCAGTTCAGCTTAAAAGATAATGCTTATCCATTAAGCACGCGTGTTTGTTTTAATTTGGATAAAACGCGAATCTTTTAGTAACAAGCTGAGATTAGGATTAATGATAAAGTTTGTTATTAATCATATGTGTTAGATACGATTGGATTCGTATTTAATTAGTGGATAGAGATTAATTCTTTATCTTTGTGGAGTTTGTTTTGAAACAAGTTTGTTTTAAAACTAACTCTTATTTGAGTGCATCTAAAAGACTGAAGAATTATCTGAAGAATTGCATGCCTATATAAAGGAATCAACATAGAGCTTAAAACTCAACCCACAATAACTGAAGATTGTGAGTCCAAAGCTTTGTGCCCACTGTGCAAAGCATTAGTAGCTCCTCGTATTGTTCTTGATACTTGGTAGCTTTGGGTAGTTGAATGTTGCCATTCAACTTTGTCTTTTAAACTGTTATAGTTTAAAGTTGTTTCGTCACTTGGGATTAGTGATTAGAGGGAGTTGGGTAGGTTCTCATATTCAGGGGGAGTTAGCCCTTGAGTAGAAGATTACTAGGATTAAGAAAATGCGTACATGCCAAAAGGTGTTTGGTAGTGTTGTAAGACTGAGTATTGATTCGGATTAGTAGTGTTCACTTCCTGGATTGGTATCCTCCAGAGTGGGGCTTGTTATAAGTGCCGAACTGGGTTAACAAATTACTGATGTTGTTTATTGCTTTTGTTTACTTCAGTATTGCAATAACACGTGATCCTAATAACCAGTTGTCTAGGACATCTGGACTACTGACACATTGTCCTAGACATTGTGTAAGACATCTGTCCTGCCAGAGAATATAATTTCATTTGTAACTCATGTTTTGAGTATTTTGTAATCAATGTTGAACTCTATGAGAAAAAGTTGTAATTCGTAATTCTAAGTGTTTTGTAATCGGTGTTGAACCTTCTGTGGGAATTTATGGTTTATATTTTAATGTGTGAATCTTATGTGTTGAACCTTCTAAGTGTCATACTCCAATTTTGGGTCACATATTTTTTTACTTTAATATTTTTTATTTTTTACTTCAATATATTTTTTAGCATTTTTACCCTTAGTTTTTTCATTTATTTTATTTTTATTCTTAGGATTTTTTTTTTTTACTTCTTTGTTTTAAAAATAATAATAATAATTGTAGTTGCTTGGTGCACAAATCACCAAAAATCAAAATCACTTTCTTAATCCATCTCTTTATCCCTAAGATCATTTTTTTCTTCATATGAACATAGGCCTACCTCCAAGCCTTCAAAACTACCCTCAAAGCCTAGGTAACCACCTCCAAGCCTAGGTAACTACCCCTAACTAAACTCCAAGCCTAAAACCTCACCTTATAAATTTCATTTGCACTCATTTTTCCTGATGAAGTCATTTTTTCCAAAAAAACTCAACAATTTTTCTCTCATTTTTTCAACACTTCACAAAAAACTCTCAATTTCCTTCACTTTCTCTCAATATCCTTCACTTTCTCTCATATTCCATGAGACTTTCTCTCATTTTCTCATCACACTCAACACCAAAGCAGTAGCAATAGCAACAATTATCATCATCATCATCAACAGTAGCAAAGATTCAACCAAATTCATCAAGTTTTCACCATTTTTCCACCAATTTCGAATTCTGTTGCAAACTTGAAGATTTCTCTCGTTTTTTGGTTCAAGCACGTTCAGAAGAACTTCCAACAGCTAAAGGAGTCAAGAAACGGAAGCTTGGACGTGAAATTCGCACTATCACTATAGCGAGGGTTTCAAGAACCAATAAATCTTCAATTCGTCATCCTCAAGTTGCAAAACAGGTTCTAATTTATTCATTCGTGCTCATAATCATGCATTAAAGCTTTTACATTGACTAGAATCAACCAACTCGTGCTTAAATTCACGTATTGAAATTTTCGTGTTCTTGGAAAATCATGTCATTTTTGATTTTGTGCGCGTTATTTGAGAAAACAAAGCATGGATTCTTATTCCTCATGCAATTCCGAGCGAAATAGTGTGTTTAATTGTGAGTTTTGCTTCGTTTTGGAGGCGCCGGTGAGACTCCGGCCGTCCCTGCATACGCGAGGTAGGAGAAGACCTACCGTGCTCCCTCGTTTCCCCAGATTCGTTATCCCCCGTCAGATCTCTATTTTATATCGCGTGCGTTGGATCTTCCTTTAAATCCTGCGCGTCTGATTGGTTTAAAATTCTGATCATGCGTATCCTGTGGCGCGCGTCTACCATAGGCATGTTTCCTGTGTCCCACTAGATCACAGGTTGACCATCAGTTTTGACTTGTTTTATTCTTTTTAGCTTATTCATTTTTTTAGCTTATTTTGAAGTGCTTATTTGCATGATTCTTGACATGATTAAGTTAATTAAATGTTTAGGATGTTAGGAATATTTTTTTTCTTAATTTTCTTTGACCTTTTTTTCATTTTTATTAACTAATTTCTTTTCTTGCAAAATTGCTTAAAAGAGCTTAAATGAGAACTTATGGCTTTTATCTTGTGAATTAATCCTTGCCAATTTTTTCATAGATGCAGTGATATATGATGAATGCTTGTGATATACTCTTAAAGTTATGTTTGGTTAATTTAATGCAAATAAGCTGTTTTAATTGAAAATGCTTAAAAGTGCTTAAGTGGAGATTAATTGATTTTCTGGAGGTTTAAAATTTTGCAAATTTTTGCATATGAATAATAACATCCCTGGAATGGCTGAGAGTGATCAAAATCTTGATTTGGCCTTGAATAAGCTGTTTTAAGTGAAAATGCTTTTTAGGAAAATAGCTTAAATAGGAGATTAAGACGTTTAGCTTAGGAATAAATTCTTGGAAATTTTTCTATGAGTTCTGTGATGTATGAAAATGATTTTTACATGCTCCCTACAATTTTTGGATTAAGAAAAAGCACTTAATTGATTTTAAGCAAAAATGCCAAAAAGCACTTAAATTCAATTTAAGGTCCTTAAAGGATGAATTAATTTCCCCAAATTTTTCTAGGCCCTGCTGGGAGGATTAGGATCTGTTATAATTAATTCCATAATTTTTTAATAAGTTCTTGTTCATGTTTTATCAAATAAGCTGTTGCATGCAAAAGTGCTTAACTGTAGCTTATGAGCTTTAAAATATGAATAAAAATCCCATATTTTTTCTCCACTGTTCTGGAATAATTATAGACCACTGTAATTATTTCCAAGATGTTTCCATGAGCTTTTATTCATGTTTGCTCAAATAAGTAGTTTTATGCAAAATTGCTTGAGTATAGCTTATGGGTCATAAAATATGAGTAAAAATTCAATAATTTCTCTCTGCTGTTTTAGAATGACTATGGGCCTCCATAATTAAATCTGGAATTGGTCTTGGACTTCTTAATTTGTTCATTTCAAATATAAGTTTCCTTCTCCGCGCATTCTTATTCTTACCTCTTCCTTCTTTCTCAATAACTCGAGGTTATCAGAGTAAAAAAGGATTGTGATGTTTCAATATCAATAAACTTTTTTTATTATTAAAAACAAAGTGATAGAAGGGTTGATCTGACATTTGTCTTTTCACACCCCGGTTAATTCCTATCCTTGCAGCTTTGCTTGTGATATTGGAATTAACCTCACTTCTAACAACGATTTCGTAACAAATGAACGAAAAAGGGTTGATCTGACGTCTGTCTTTTCACACCCCGGTTAATCCCTATCCTCGCTGTATTGCTTGTGATCTTGGGATTATCCTCGTTCCAAAGGCCTTAAAATCAACCCAACTCATATGAAATTTTCTCACTGCCCTTGTGCAGTCAAAACGCAATTGTTCTCAGACTCGGATAAAGTTTATCCATTCTCAGTAACATAAACAACGCTTAAGTCTCCCGTGCGAGCATACAAGCAACGTTTAAATACTAGAATGTCGTATAAACGATACCCGTTCTGACAACCTCTTTCTTAAAAACGAGTAATGTCTTATCCATTCCTCCGACACATACTTAAGCTTAAGCCTCCTATTGCGAGCATACAAGCACAGTTGTATCGGCGGAATGCGACATAAACGTTATTCGATAAAAACAACAAACACACAAACAATTTTTACCCAAAGAACTACGTAAGCTTTGAATTCCCTATTGCACCTAGGGATACGTAGGAGCGGGATCAATACATCTCGTCAAGCACCCTAATAAAAAATTCTTTTTTGTTTAAATAAAAATGGAGTAGAAAATGATGAAGCGGATAATTAATAATTAAGCAGATATATTAGACCTTAAGCGCACAACCCTGTTCCCTAAACGGTTCCCGTTGGATACAACGGACGCGAGAGGTGCTAGCACCTTCCTCTCCCGTAATCAACTCCCGAACTCGGAAATGGTTGCGATGACCATCTTTCCATTGTCTTCTCAAGGTTTTATCGATATTTACCTTTTCCTCCGGGAATAAATAAAGTTCGGTGGCGACTCTGTGTCAGCCCAAGTGTCTTTGCGCTTGGGCGTTTTTCGCGCCGCTTCAGACAGCAGATAAAGTCTCTTTTACGTCTTGCTCTCCTACATTGACAGCAAACAATTTATTTCCTTATTATGTCTCACTCTCCCACATTGATAGCAGACAGTTATGTCATTACCACCCCACAATGTTGGTGACACGGTCTATTACTTATGTCCGTTCACAGGACTTTACTGTTTTATGTCCGTTCACAGGACTTTACTGTTTTATGTCCGTTCACAGGACTTTACTGTTTTCTGTCCGTACACAGGACTTTACTGTTTTCTGTCCGTACTCAGGAATTTACTGCTTATGTCCGTTCACAGGACTTTACTGCTTTCTGTCTTTACTTCTGTCCGTTCACATGACTTTACTTCTTTTCGTCTTCATTACTCGTGCCACTCGATAAACTTGTTTCTTTCCCAGTCAGATGATTCTTAGTGCCTTACCTTCAAACACTCATAAGCATAACATTCATAACATTACATCCATAGTTTTTTCTTTTAGCTCGGTCAAAAAATGGTGTACTTTGTATTTAAGTCTTTTCTACCGTCGAATCAAAACAAAAAAAACATCAAATCATCTTTTTTGTTTTTCAAATCTCCGGTAGAAGAAACTTAAATAGGGGCATCTGTCATACCCCATTTTTTGACTTAAAATTATAATGTTAGTTTTTTATTGTATATGATTTGTTCTTTTTTAATTTCTTCACAAAATCTTAAAAAATATACATCATTATATAAGTTTTTATTTTTTATTGAAAATAATTCAAATATATGTTGATTATTTATTTTTAGTGTAAATAGTAAATACTATTATTTTATTTTATTATCATATTTATTTTTGTTTCCATATTCACTATTCCTTTATATTACTATATTTATTTTTGTTTCCATATTTATCATTCCCTATTATTACCCTCTTTAGTTTTGTTTCCATATTTATCATTCCTTATTATTATCATTTTTATTTTTATATTTATCATTCATTTATGTTACCATATTTATTTTTGTTTCTATATTTATTATTCCTTATAAATACCATTTTTTTTTCTTTCTATATTTATTACTATTATTATTATAAAGAAAAAAAACAAAAAAATAACAATAAAAGAAGATGAGCAACACGTGCTCATCCCCCCTTCCTCTTCTTCTATTTTTTTTTATTTTTATTATTATTATTATGTTATTTTGTTGTTATTAATATTATTATAACTAAAAAATCAAAAAAGAAGGAAAGGAAAAGATCAGAAGCAAAACTAGATGCAGCACTCTTCCTTCCCTATTTTCAGTGTATCTGTTTTACAGCTTTTTCCAAAAGAAGCTTCAATCTTCACCATTCACACAAGCAATCAAAAAGTGCATATCACTTCTTGCTTTTTATTCTTTTCAAATTCTTTTCTTTGGCCAAAACAAGCAATAATCGAACATTCAAATTATTATTCATTGGACAAAAATTAGATCAATTAACAATTAATTTTATATAACAAAATAAAAAGAAAAAAGAACAGCAACAACAGAAGTTGTTGTGCGCTCCCTTCTCCTTCCTTTTAAGTATTTGTGCTTATTTTCTTTTTACCAAAAATGGCCAAAGTTTTGTCCAATTTTACACTTCATCAAAAAGAACTAGTCAATTCACACATCCTTCATCTCTGCAAATTCAATTTCTCTTCTAAAACATACAAAAATCCAAACTCAATTTAATCCAATGGGCACAAAGATTCATCAATTTTTTCTATATATTGAGAAAGAATCATAATAGAAAAGGGGGAAAGAACAAAATAGAGAAATAAAAAACCAGTAACACAAACCTCTACAAAATTTCAATCTCAACCTCCATAATTCCATAACAGCCACTATATATCCCCAAATCATAACCCATAAAAGAAAAACATAAAAAAAAAAGAAGCAGAGAAGGAAAGAGGCAAAAAAATCAAACATAAACCTCTTCCACTCTTCACCTCTCATCCACCATTTTAACCACACAAACCACCACAGACCGTAACAGAAAAAAGAACAGAACAAAACACCACCACCATCTCCGACCGGTCTCTCTCTCTCGCAGCCGGAACCACCGCCGTTCTCTCTCCCGACCGGTAGCTTTCTCTCTCTCGGTGACCTTTCTTCTCTCATGTGTTCTGTTTCTTTATTTGTTGCTTTTATGTGACTTGGTTCCTTATTTGTTTTATTTCATTTATTTGTTTCTTATATTTATTTATGTTGTGTTGATTTTGTGGGTTGGTATTTGGTATGGACTATAGACCCATTTATTATTATTTGCACCCCTTTTGTTTACCCTAATAATGACTTAATAATCTTTACAAGTTAAATCTCCAAAAAAAACAATATGTTTTTTTTTTTTCTTTCAAAATACTAAAATACCAAAAAATATGTAGTTGTGTTTATTGTGTTAAAAATATAAATTTTGTTAGGATCCTTTTTAAGTCCAAGGGGATGCGACTATTTTATTGACTTGATGTTATGATTATCTTGCATATTTATTTATCATTTGTGTCCCATTAAACTTTAAAATAAACACTTGCCGCAAATATAATAAAAAGAAGTGGTCTGACGGATGGCTTTCCGCTTTCCGGTTATTTCGAATTCCTGCTGGATAGCTTGCGTTCGAATAACTGTCATTCTTAAAACTCTAAAAACCCAAAAAATACATAAAACAAAAACATTAAAAAATTAAAACTTTTTTTCAAAAATAATAATCTTTTCATAATAAACCTTGACTCTTGTCGAGAAACTTTTTCAACTATTTTCTCAATAAATGCCTTAATATACTTAAGCATATTTAAATTCTTTTTTTCAAAAGACTAAAAAATACAAAAACAAATTCAAACACTTTTTGTCATTTGGCTTTTCAATTTAAAACATTTTCTCAAAGAGTTTAGACGTGAGTCATCTCTAGTTGAGAATTTCAATATTCCCCATAACATATGGCAGAAAAGGAAGATCAACTTTTCAGTATGTTTGTGGCGGATAAAAGGAGTTTAAAACTTAAGATGACGACTCGTCTCTTCTCCTAAAATCAATCAACAAATCTCTTTTAAATTTTTATCCGAACTACGGGATTTTGATCCTTAACGGTACGTAGTGCAAAAGACCTCATGTCTTCCCAAATCAAAATTAATAAAAAAACTTATTTTCTTTCTCTTCTCTTAAATATTAAAAAATTAATAAAAATTAACTTTTCTACTTTCTCATTTCTTAAATATAAAAATTAACAAAATATTTTCTTTTTTCTTCAAATACTTTACAAGCAAATAATTTTTACAAGCAAATAATATACGAGCAAGCAAACTATTTTTAGCACAAAATAAAGATTTACAAAAGGATCCCGTAGAGTACTACGGATACTTAGGGCGCTAATACCTTCCATTCGTATAACCAACCCTCGAACCTTAAATCTCTAATTTTAATTGGGTTTATTCGATATTTTCCCCTTCCCTTGGATAAATTAAAGCTCGGTGGTGAATTCATATTTTTGCGAGTCAAAGCTAATTAACAGCTTGATGTCCGAAAATCACCGCGACAATGGGGTAGTGGAAAGGAAGAATCGTACTATCCAAGAGTGTGCTAGAGTAATGTTGCATGCAAAGAAACTTGCTTACCGGTTCTGGGCTGAAGCCATGGACACAGCTTGCTATATACACAATCGTGTAACCTTAAGGGCAGGTACTACAACCACTTTGTATGAACTATGGAAGGGAAGGAAGCCAACAGTGAAGCACTTTCATATCTTTGGAAGTAAGTGCTACATCTTGGCAGATAGGGAGCAAAGAAGGAAGCTGGACCCAAAGAGCGATGAAGGAATATTCATAGGATACTCAACAAACAGTCAAACTTACAGAGTTTACAACATCAGAACCCAGACTGTGATGGAATCCTCAAATGTGGTAGTTGACGACTCAGCATCAGTCAGTGATCCCAATGTTGTCCTAGATGTTGACACATCTGTCCCTTATGCAGAGACAGAAGCTGAAGAAGATAGTCACGAAGTCAACACTCAGAATGAATTGACTAAACCTGCAGCTCCAACCAGTCCAGAGCATGATGCTACAGTGCCACCTTGCACTCCTGCAACCAAAGGACCATCCATCAGAGTCCAGAAGAATCATCCTATTGATCAAATAATTGGTGACCCTAATCAAGGTATCACTACAAGAAGGTCTCTGGATATGATTGCTAGTGCTTGTTTTGTGTCAAAGTTTGAACCAAAGAATGTGAAGGAAGCTCTGACTGATGAGTATTGGATTGATGCCATGCAAGATGAGTTGAATCAATTCAAAAGGAATGAAGTGTGGGACTTGGTACCTAGACCAAGAGGAACAAATGTAATTGGTACTAAGTGGGTGTACAAGAACAAGACTGATGAGCAAGGTACTGTCACCAAGAACAAAGCAAGGCTCGTAGCTCAAGGATACACTCAGATTGAGGGAGTGGATTTTGATGAGACTTTTGCTCCAGTGGCTAGATTGGAATCGGTTAGACTACTTCTAGGAATGGCTTGTATCCTAAAATTCAAGTTATTCCAAATGGATGTGAAAAGTGCCTTCTTAAATGGATACTTAAATGAGGAGGTCTATGTAGAGCAACCAAAAGGTTTCGTGGATCTTAATTACCCTGATCATGTGTACAAGTTGAAGAAAGCCTTATATGAGCTCAAACAAGCTCCTAGAGCTTGGTATGAAAGGCTCACTGTTTTTCTGGTGGATCATGGCTACAGAAAGGGTGGAAATGACAAGACTCTATTTGTAAGGGAAGAGAAAGGAAGCCTGCTGATTGCCCAGATCTATGTAGATGACATAGTATTTGGACGGATGTCTGACCAGATGGTGCAACATTTCGTACACCAGATGCAGTCATAATTTGAAATGAGCCTAGTTGGTGAACTAACATTCTTTCTTGGCTTACAGGTGAAACAAATGAGTGACACAATTTTTATTTCACAGAGCAAGTATGCAAAGAATATTGTCAAGAAATTTGGAATGGACAGTTCTCTTCACAAAAGAACACCAGCTGCTACTCATCTCAAGCTGACCAAAGATGAGAAAGGTGTTGATGTCGACCAAAGTCTCTACAGAAGTATGATTGGGAGTTTGTTGTATCTCACAGCCAGTAGGCCAGATATAACATTTGCTGTAGGAGTATGTGCTAGATACCAGGCTGCACCAAAAGTGAGTCACCTCACACAAGTCAAGAGAATCCTCAAGTATGTTAATGGTACCAGTGATTATGGCTTGCTGTACTCTCATGGTGAAAGCTGTGAGCTAGTTGGCTAATGTATATTGCTGCTGGAAGCAGTTGCTCTCAACTGCTATGGATGAAACAAATGTTGAAGGAGTACAATGTTGAGCAAGATGTGCTAACATTATAATGTGACAACTTAAGTGCAATCAATATCTCCAAGAATCCTATTCAACACAGCAGGACCAAGCATATTGATATCAGGCACCACTTTATCAGAGACCTTGTGGAAGACAAAGTGATCACTCTTGAACATGTAAGCACTGAGAAGCAGATTGCAGATATCTTCACCAAAGCTCTAGATGCAAACCGCTTTGAGGAGTTGAGGAGCAAATTAGGCATCTGCCTATTTGAAGAGCTGTAGTCTTACAGCGTGTGTAATGTGCAACAAACATGATCATACAGGTTGCACAGTATTTCTGTTCTACTCCAGTATTGTTTGTCAAATTTATTGGCTAAAAAGGGGGAGTAGTATTTGATTTGGCTGGTACAGGTGTGCCACATGTGCCAACATGTGGGTACATACTACAGGATGTGGTACTAATGTAATTTCAATTTTTTTTTACACAGGTACTATATTCAGGGGGAGTAACAGGTAATGCAGGTGTTAAGGGGGAGTAATATCTATACTATCTCAAGCAGGTTACAAGTTGCTAGTGCAAGTAAGTTGCACCCTATGTCTGGGAAACTTGGTTTCTCAGTATGCATGACTCCAGGGGGAGTGATAAGCTAGGTATCACTATCTAGCGTACTACAGGTGTGTGCTCAGATTTGAGCTTGTATTTCTCTTGAAGACTGGAAGAGTCTTGAAGACTGAAGACCAAGTGTGGTGACAGATGTTGTCACATCTGATGGTGCCTTGTGCTCTCTGCACATTGGCAATGCTTGTGCTTGTGCTCTCTGCACTTGCCTGTTTTACTGGGAATTTAGGTTCTCAGGATATCAAGGATTTATTTTTGCTGAGCCACGTCTTTGTGGTAAGTTTCTATGTAAGGAACACATTGTTCCATATTTGAATCCACTATGAGAGATTAACTCTTTCTAAGTGTTGACCTTGAGGCTAGCAGCATCTATGTCCGCTGCCTCTGATCTCTTGTACGTTACCTAGTGTAACATATTGCAAAATGTGAAGTTCCTTCTCCATCAAATCACTTAATCAAAGTTGAAGGAATTTGCTGAAGATTTCTCTCCAGAACGAGCTAAGGTTGTTTTAGCCAAAATTTGCCAAAGGGGGAGATTGTTGGGTTTTTAATGTTTGCTTCATTTTGCAAAAACAAGATGCTAGTCTAAAGGTGGTGACAGATGTGGTAACATCTGTCAGCAACACTGCTAGCTGATGCCAGCTGGACTTGGAACCCTAGTACGCGCCTTTCAGCGCGCCGTTTTTCTTTGAACCATTAATAGCTGATGCCAGCTATTAATGGAAAGATTTATTTTTAAAAATATGTGACAATATATTTTTAAATCAAATCTTTAGGTTCAAGGAATATATTTGGAAGAGATCAAGACACGCGTTTTCAACAAGGATTCTGAAGCCCAAGCATTACTTGTAGTCCAAGCAGCTCAGGACTATAAATATATGAAGACCAAGACCTAGTTCTCTAAGAGAGTCAAGCCGTATTTGGTTTTTAGGGTTTAGTGTGTCAAAATCGAGTCTCTTTGTGAGCCTTTCGTGCATTCCATTGATGCATGCTTAGGACTGTGTTTATTGAGTTGTAATGTTACTATCTCTGAAGCTTTGAAGCAAAGAGTTAGTGAGTCTAGCACTTGAAGCCTTTAGGTAAAAGTGTTTAGGTGTCTAGGAGGGTGTCTCCAACAACCATTCATTGGAAGTGTGTTTTATACCCCGGTAGGTTTACGACGGTGTGGAGGAGCATCGTTATTAAGGAAGTGACCTGAGCTGGTCATATCTAGGTTAGACCTAGGTAGAGTTTGCACAGATAGTGATTGAGTGAGGATGGTTAACGGGTAGTTAGAGTCTGAATTAATACTATTATAGTGGATTCATTCTTGGATTGGTATCCCCCAGATTAGGAGCAGTTGCGTCCGAACTGTGTTAACAAACAAAGCGTGCAATTTACTTTCTGCCTTTTATTTCGCTTTAATATTTGTTCAGTTAACTCTCGTGGAGACAAACGTGACAACATCTGTCTCCCAGTCCAACGTTGTTGCGACAGGTGTTAGCACATCTGCTATCACGTCTGTCTACTGGTAGTGCCGGAATTTCACGCCACATCAACACCAGTTATTTTTCTCACTTTTATGTGGAAGAGAAAAGGGCTCATATATAAAACAGTCAACCAACCACCAAGACCATAAAAGTCCTTGAGTCGAGTCCTACCATGACTTAGATATATTTTGTTTTTTTTTTTTTGCAATAGATACTTGAATTTGATTATGATTAGGATCCTGCAAAATAATATAGCTGCCGATGAATGCACCAACGTCTGTTGTAAAGCATGCTGGTCGTTTCGCGCGGGCCTGCACAATACATGGAATAGTCACTGGACAAAAGACAACAGGAATAGTTAATACCTATGAAGCACCGACACCTCTATGATTAGACGTGTCGCGGTGTCCGACACGTGTCGGTGTCCGACACTCGTATGACACCCGTACGACACTCCTACAAACGTGTTGGAGAGGTGTTCAAAAAAATAATCTTTTATTTATTCCGACACTCCTTAAATCGATATCCGACACCTATAAGACACTTCTACAAACGTGTCGGGTTAAGTGTCCAAATTATTATTTTTTTATTTAGTTATATTTTTCTCAGACATATATACAACGATTAAAGATGTGTCGAAATAATAATATTGATCAATGAGGGATTAAAGATATTGCATTGTGATTACATTATTTTTAGTTTTTCGATAGTAGTTGGATGAGTAAATGTCAAATGTATTATCATATATTCTTATAAAACTTTTTTTATTGAAAAATTTGTTCAACTTAGATGCATATGTATCTATTTTTATTTTTTATAAATATATAGCGGTGTCGGTGTCGTATATTTTTTACATTAGCGGTGTCAAAGTGTCCGTGTCGTGTCGTGTCGCGGTGTCCGTGCTTCATAGCTTAGTACATAGTATGCTAATATATAGCTAACTTACGCTCATTGGATCGAATTCAACGTAGCATGTTTTTGTCATCGTTGTATAGGGCTGCACATCACGGTGGATATCTACACAACAAAAGATAAACAGTTTAAGAAATCAATCAAATATGATTTCCATATTCACCTATCCACCTAACCCTTGGATATGTTACCATCGTTGTTTCATGACTCATCACATATTTTTCCCCCATACCATTCAATGAAATGCCATAGTTATACATATACTTAGTTATAGTTTGAACATGCACAATCAGCCATGCTCATTTACAACCAAGCTACAGATAAGTCATTCATTTACAGACATATCAAATGAGCTCTTATCTAAACACTTTTTCCATTGGAGTATCAAAGATATATCAACAAATGAAAATAATAGATTCAAAAACTTAGATTCAAACATGCAAACACATAAAGCAAACATGCAAGCAGAGGCAACAAACATAGTACCTTGTAAATTCATGAGAGTATCTGAAGCATCTGCACTATTGTAATTCTGTATTGCTTGCTCAACCAACTGAACAATGTTCTGGACTCTAGCCATTTCTGTTAGAAAATGGGAGTGATGCTTACAGTGGTGTCTAAGAAAGCTAGGTTGGGGAGTAAATGAGCAAAGGATTAAATAGAAATATAAGGGAGAAAATAAAAAACAGAGTTATAGATTGGACGGTAGTAGAAGGAAGGATGCTTGATTGGCTTAACTTAATCTCTCACCAATGATTGCTTATAGGAACACTGATAGGGTGATTGCATGCCCACAGAATAAGCTTCATCTGCCAGTGATAAATGGATTGTTGGCTAGGGAATAAAATGTTTCATTTCAAGAGAGAATTACTTGAAAAATACTGTCTTAAGATTTGCATAGTGAAATCAAATACCTATTAACTTTTTTTATTTATTACAATTGGTGTTTGAAATTTATTTCATAACAATCTCTAACTGTAATTGTTTAAATGTAAATAAATATAACGATAAAAGGGGCTCCAAAACATAGATATATAAAACATATGATTTACCAAGAGTTACACATTGGTCTGCCATACAAATACATATAACAAGTACAAAAGGGGATCCAAAACTAAACCCAAAAAATAGCAAATTCAAATGCTAATGTGTAATTGGAATCAACCACGTGCAACAAAGTATCTTTGGGAAATGTAGAGTGGGATTCGGCTGCCATCAGTTAAAGGATAGTCAATAGCTGTCTCTATTTATAAGTGAGGATATACACACACGTACATCATGTAATCATGAGCAATTTCAATAACACAGAATCGTACTCTATCACCTACAGGCAAAGCATAATACTTGCATAAATCAATCCAACCATTAGAAACTTTGCAGCACAGTTCACCAGAGCGATCAACACCAAAAGTCAGTTTGCAATGAAAATGAGTCCCTTTATGATCGACCAATGCAAATCCAGAAGACACGAAGCAAAATACAGATTCACCAAATCCATACCAAGGCAAAATCTGTTTCAAAGGTGAATGATAATTGTAAGTAAAGCAGTAACAAACAAAATATATTAATATCAATAACTGTAAGCAAAATAAAAATAATACCAATGTTCTAGAGTGGATATCATGAAATCTCATTTTTTTGACATAAGTACGAACAAAAGTCAGGGGTCTAACACGGATATTTGGTGAAGGAATGGTAGAGGAACCAAGATCAGTTAACAAACGCCGGAGAGGAGGATTATCTTGTGGATACTCAACCTCTCTACCAAACCTGTTAATGAGCCTTATCAGTAATAGTTTAGGCTCAATGTATGTAAGAGTAACCCAAGCACCAAAGGGTATATGATATATATCTCTGAGATCACACCACCCATCCTCAAAATAAATCTTATTATATTTCTTCACAACACAGACCTCCGATTCATTATGATTAGGATCTCGTAAAATTACTTTGGGAGCAATTAAATCACCAAGCTCTCGAACAAAACAACGTGGAGGTTTTCCTATGGGCTGCACAACAAACTTTGGAGTTAGACAACACAAAACCAGCAATAAGATAGATGATGAACTTAATTGTAGTTCTTCTAAGATTGACTGCATCATAAGGCCAAAACAACTTGGTCAGAGTGACTTAACTGAAGCACTAATGCTGAAGTAATTAAGTCTAAACCACTTGTGCATATTGAAGATGTGCAGATGCAACATGTTGAACAAGATGTCCTAGATATCTTGTCACTGGGTTCAGAGCATGCATAGGCAGCATGTTGAACAAGATGTCCCAAGACATGTGGGTAGGACATCTTGACCCAGTTCAGCTTGAAAGATAATGCTTATCCATTAAGCACGCGTGTTTGTTTTAATTTGGATAAAACGCGAATCTTTTAGTAACAAGCTGAGATTAGGATTAATGATAAAGTTTGTTATTAATCCTATGTGTTAGATACAATTGAATTCTATTTAATTAGTGAATATAGATTAATTTTTTATCTTTGTGGAGTTTGTTTTGAAACAAGTTTGTTTTAAAACTAACTCTTATTTGAGTGCATCTGAAAGACTGAAGATTATCTGAAGAATTGCACGCCTATATAAAAGACTCAACATAGAGCTTAAAACTGAACCCACAATAACTGAAGATTGTGAGTCCAAAGCTTTGTGCCCACTGTGCAAAGCATTAGTAGCCTCTCGTATTGTTCTTGATACTTGGTAGCTTTGAGTAGTTGAATGTTGCCATTCAACTTGGACTTTTAAACTGTCAAAGTTTAAAGTTGTTTCGTCACTTGGGATTAGTGATTAGAGGGAGTTGAGTAGGTTCTCATATTCAGGGGGAGTTAGCCCTTGAGTAGAAGATTGCTAGGATTAAGAAAATGCATACATGTCAAAAGGTGTTTGGTAGTGTTGTAAGGCTAAGTATTGATTCGGATTAGTAGTGTTCACTTCCTGGATTGGTATCCTCCAGAGTAGGGCTTGTTATAAGTGCCGAACTGGGTTAACAAATTACTGGTGTTGTTTATTGCTTTTGTTGATCTTCAATACTGCAATAACGTGTGATCCTCATACCAGTTGTCGAACCAGTTGTCTAGGACATCTGGACTACTGACACATTGTCCTAGACATTGTGTAAGACATCTGTCCTGCCAGAGAACAGAATTTCAATTAGCATCAGAGCAGGCACCCTAACCTGCTGGGTGAACTCCAGGGAGATATATTTTGTTCAAGATGGACAAGAGAGGATCAATCAACAGACCACCAGTCTTGGATGGATCAAATTATGATTATTGGAAAGCAAGAATGGTTGCCTTTCTCAAATCCATGGATCCAAAAGCATGGAGGGCAATTGTCACTGGGTGGAATCATCCAATAATCACAGCAGAAGATGGCTCCACAAGTTTAAAAGGAATGGCAGATTGGAGTCCAGAAGAAGAAACTGAGGCAAGTGGCAACTCTAAAACACTAAATGCTATATTCAATGGTGTTGATGAAAACATGTTCAAGTTGATCAACACATGTACTGAAGCCAAGCAAGCCTGGGAAATTATTCAAACTGCACATGAAGGAACCTCCAATGTTAGAATGTCAAAGCTGCAACTTCTCACCACAAAATTTGAGAACTTGAGAATGAAGGATGAAGAAACTATATCAGAGTTTAACACTAGAATACGAGATATAGCAAATTCAACCTTTGCTCTAGGTGAGAAGATACCTAAAGAAAAGTTAGCCAGAAAAATCCTTAGATCACTGCCTAAGAGATTTAATATGAAGGTGACTGTAATCGAAGAATATCAAGACTTGAGCACAATGAAGGTTGATGAACTTATTGGCTCATTACAAACCTTTGAGATGTCTCTGGATGACAAACCAGAGAAGAAGATGAAGAACTTGACTTTTAAATCTAAGGAAGGCCAAGATGATGATGATGAGCTATCACAGGCTTTAGCTTACATTACAAAGGACTTCAACAGAGCCATAAGTAAACTGCAAGCCAAGTACAGGACAAATGTCCCAGACAAGAGGTCCAACATCAAGTCATAGGGCAAGACCAAGGAGGAGAATACTTCTGAGCAAAACAAAGAAGTAAGTTGTTTTGAATGTGAAGGATTTGGACACATCAGACCAGAATGTCCAAACTTTCTCAGGAAACAGAAAAAGGGAATGGCAGCCACCTTATCTGATTCTGAGGAAGAGAAAGAAGAAGAACCAACAAATAAAGCCTTCATTGGAACATTTGATACCAGCAGCAGCACGAGCAATGAAGATCCCCTACAAGAAGAATTGGATGAGAAATACAACAATCTCACCATTAAATGGGAACAATCTTGTGAACTTATAAGAAAACAAGATGAGGAGATGGAGAAACTAGCTCAAGAGAAGGACGCACTAGAGGTCTCTACAACTAGCTTGAGAGAACAAGTCACATTACTTGCTTAAGAAAAAGAGGCACTAGAAGCATTAACAACTGCTCTAAAAGAACAAGTTACCTTGTCAAACTCAAAACTCACTGAGATGACAAAATCTGTGAGAATGTTAAACAAGGGAACTGACATGCTTGAAGAAGTTCTTGAACTTGGAAGAAGTCCAAGTGACAAGAAGGGATTAGGGTATGACAACTACAGCAAGGCTCCTGTGAAGAAAATTTCCCCAAAGAATAGACCTCAGGACCAAATGTCAAACCACAAGTCACAACATCCTCCTCAGCACAAGCATAAGAAGACAGGATCCAAACCTCAACAACCCACTGAACAAAAGAAACAGGTGAAAAAGACACATCATCTGACCCAACACAAGCAGAAAAGGTTTGAACAAGGCCTCAACCTCCAGCTCAACAAAGGAAGCATATGTCAGACCACATGTCCCAACATCATGCTCAACATGTGTCCCCCCAATACAAAGAGTACAAGGGACCACAGAAAAGATGTAAACACTGTGGTAAAGCTGGGCATCTAATTTCAGAATGCTTCTACCTCCATGGCTACCCTCAGAAGCCTAAATCACCAAGTCAGAACAAAAAGAAGATCTTACCTCCAAGGGTAAAACACAAGGAAGTTCTGACTAAAGTATGCAAGCCAATACCACCTCAAAAGGCTCATACACCTCTAAGGATATCTCCACATAAAAATTGGTATTTTGATAGTGGATGTTCTAAACACATGACTGGAGATGAGAGATACCTTAGAGAATTAAGGTCTCATTCAAAAGGAAGTGTTACTTTTGGTGATGGAGTTAAAGGTAGAGTCATAGGCATTGGAAAACTATATGGTCCACACACTCCATGCCTAGATGATGTTCTACTAGTAGAAGGTCTCACTGCAAACTTGATTAGCATTAGTCAACTATGTGAACAAGGACTAAAAGTGCACTTCAACAATCATGAATGCACCATTGCTAATGATCAAGAAGTAGTGATGAAAGGGATAAAGTCAAGTGATAAGTGCTATACTTGGACACCTCACAACAATGGTCCAGAAATAGCTTGGTTGTCTGCCAAGGAAGATGTTGACACTATGTCCTACCAGATGTCCCAACATCTGTACACTGGACAAGAAGCTGAAGAGATTTTGGTTGGGAGCATTAGTGTGCCTCTGGGTATTCACACGCTCAAAAACGTGTCATAGACATTATAGAGGTAATGTGCAGAGTAAAGAAACATTAAAAATCTGCACGTAAAAAGAGGTAGCCTTAAGTTCTCCATCAATCTATAAAAGGCTACTAAGACCTCATATGTGACACTACCAAAAGTCTCAACATCTTGTCAGACATCTCTTCCAAACTCAGAAATTCTTTCTTCTAAAGAACACTCTTCAACAATGTCTCAACAATCATCCAAGAACAACAGCTCAAATCAAGATGATTCAAAGACAACTACAAACGAGGCATCCTCCCAAATGCCTAGGGTTGAAGACTTATGCGTTGATCAAGAAGGGGTTATCACCAACGCTGTACCATTCAGCATGATCCCTCCAATAATAGGCGAAATCAAGAAGAAGAAGATCAAGGGTTCTAAGAAGAAGAGGAACCCTAAAAAGACGAAAACTCATGCAACAGGGAATGACACAACTCAGGAACAAGATTCTGAAGTTCCTGAAAGCCAGCCTTCTGAGAATCAAGAACCACAAAAGATTTCAGAAGAACCAAATGTCAAACCATCTGATGAAGCATCAACTGATGAACATCAGGTCAATGTTGCTGAACAGAACTCTCCACCAGCTAATGAAGATCCCCCTGCAGAAACTATCAACATCCCATCAAAATCTCATGAAGAGGATCCTAACTTGGATCAACTCATGCCTTCAGAAGAGGTTGCTGCACACGATGTCGAACCTCATGCTTCGACATCTGGTCTCGCTCCAACCCATGAACAGGAAAAGGTGCAAGATCAAAAAATGGAAGAAGAAGAAGATGAAGGTGAGGTCCCCCTGGCCAAGATTCTTCAAGGGATGAAGAAAGATAGTTAGCCTCAACAAGTTCTTGAAGAGGAAAGTTCTGATGACAGTGAAGGAATACGTATTAGCATACCAGTCAAAGGAAAGGTTAAAACGTATAGGTCCAAGCAAGTGGAGACTCCTGTCACTGAGAAGAAAGGGAAGAGGAAAGCTGAGAAGAAAGCCACTGGAGAAAAGACTTCAAAGAAGAAGAAACAGGCTGTTGCTGTAAGCGGCTCTGAGTCTGATGTCGAGCCTGATGTCCTAGACATCACGACCTCAAGAAGAAAAAGGATTGGAGGAAGAAGAATTCCTGCAAACATCCCTCCTGCTCCAATGGATAGAGTTTCCTTCCATTCTGAAGAAATTGCTCAAAGATGGAGGTATGTTTATCAGCGCAGAATAACACAAGAGAGAGAACTCAACAAACAAGCTCTCGAATGTGAGATTATTGTAGCGGCTGGAAAAATTCTCATGTAACAATGAAGTCGCCATCGATGTTTATTTACCCCCAAAAAAAGGGAAAGGAAAATATCGCGAAAACCTTTCGATTAGCACGGTTAAAGAACCATGGCGGGTTCGGGAGTTGGTTGTGCGAGAGGAAGGTGTTAGCACCCCTCGCATCCATCGTACTCGATGGGAACCATTCAGAGGTTTAAGGTTGATTGCTCTCAGGTTTAACTTAACTGCTCAATATATGATTATCTGCTTATTTCTACTCCAATTATTAATTAAACATAAAAAGATTTTTATTATCGAGTTTGACGGTTGTAGGAGCCCGCTCCTACGTATTCCCAGGTGCAATGGGAAACTCAAAACTCACGTAGTTCTGGTAAAAAAAGTTTGTGGGTTTGTTGTTTTTATCGAATATCGCTTAGGTCGCATTCCGCCGACACAACTGTGCTTGTATGCTCGCAATAAGAGGCTTAAGCGTAAGTATGCGTCGGAGGAATAGATAAAACATTACTCGTTTTAAAAAATAAGTTAATCAACCGATTGCGTTTAAGTCGCATTCCACTGATACAACGACGCTTGTATGCTCGCGATCGGAGGCTAAAGCTTGTGTGTACAGGGGAATGGATAAAACAATACTGGGTTTATTTTGAAAAAAAAAAAAAAGAGATTTAAGTGAGTTGTGTTGATTTTAGCGTTTCTGGAGCGAGGACGATCCAATGCCACGGGTCATACGTCAGGGGCCTAGATCGTCCGGGGGTGAGAAAGCCATACGTCAGACTCCCCTCTTTTCACTCGTTATTATAAAAATGTTATTTTAGTTTTTTATTATGAAAAACAAGTAACCAAGCAGACCAAACAAATAAGAAAGAAGTAAATAGAAGAAAAGAAGAAATGTGAGAATACAAGTCACAACAATAATATCAAAAGACAATAACATAATGCGACAATTAACATAAGAATGCATGAGCAATTGAATAATGTATGCAACAATTAAAATGCATGAACAATTACATGATACATGAATGAGATATTGAATAATGTATGCAACAATTAAAATGCATGAATAATTAATTAAATGATACATGAATGAAACAAGTGAGCAATTAAATGCATGAACAAAGTATTAGAAAGTATTAGAAAAAGTAATTAAGCCTTAAAGAACACTAATCATGGTAATTTATTTCATAGCCTAAGAATTAAAGTATGAGACTAACATGGAAACAATTTTATTTGTGCAAGAAATGACTTAAGTAAGCAAAAGAGCTATTCTAGTTCAATTAAGCACTTGTTGAATAAACTAAAAAGCAACCACCTATGAAAGCAAAAGTCAAAAGTTTAAAACTATATGATCTGGAAAATTGATTAATCTAGTGCAAAATATTGACCCAAATAAGCTAAAGAGCTTTTGGTTCAGATAAACACTTATTGAATTAAGCTAAAATGTGATTAAGTTAAGAAGTGATTATGAAAATAAGTCATTAACTTTTAATTACAGAAACTGAAAATAAAATTAATCTTGTGCAAAATATTGACCCAAATAAGCACTTATTGAATTAAGCTAAAAAGAAAGTGATTAATTTAAGTTGCAGGAGGGGTGCAGACAGCAGGACAGGGGTGCATCAGCAACTGGGCCTAAGGCCCGACCCACAAGCAAACAAAACAAAAAACAAAATAAAAAGAAAAGGTTCAGGCGCGTGCACGGCACGCGCGGGGGTGGGGGAAGCTGACGCGTGCAGGCGCATGCATCCCACGTGCGGGGTATGCAGCAGCCGGCGTCTGCGCCTCGGGATCCGTGTTGGTTCGGAAATTGTTGCGCAGCGAATGTTTTTTTGTTTTTCACGGAATTTAAAGTAAGGCAGCATGATTAATCAATAATTGTGGGACCCACTCGGTTCATCTTCTACCTTCACTCAGAAAAATGCAGAAACGGGGAATACAGAAACAGGAATAACAACAACAACTTAAACCCTCACTTAACACTACTAATTTTTCAAAACTTAACCAAAAAATTCACATGAATATACCATCTTACTCAGAAAATTGAGTAGATCACAAATATGAACTTAGATTTAACAGATCATGCATATAAAAAATAATAAAAAATCATAAAGTTTCGGGATCAACAATAACAAGTTCAAAATAAGCTAGATTTAAACAAATTAGTTCATGGGAAAGCATCACAGCATGTAAGGTAGGGTAGAGATACGAAAACTTACTGAGTTGGAGCTTTATTTTGGCCTAGAAAATCCAAGCTTTCTCCTTACCACTTTGAGCTTTGACACTTTGATTCACTTGCTTCCTGAAGCTTTGATTGTGTTGGTTTAGCTACTGGAGTTGAGAGATGAAGGTTGGAAGAAGAAATTTCGAGTTTTGATGAAGATTTGAGTGAGAATGAAATTTTTGAAGAAATGGTGAAAATAAGAAAATTTGTGAGTTGAGAGGAATTTTGATCTGTTGCTTTCTAGTGTTCAGCTGCTGAGCAGCAAAATGAAGGTTTATATATGGGGAAAATTAGGTTAAAGTGGGTGGGGTGGAGGTTTTGAAAGGGGTAAAAGTGAGAAATCAAAAACTAATTTTTTTGCATTTTTTGGCTTTATTTTAAATTTGAATGAAGTGATGATGTGGTGAGATGAGAAAATTCTAGATTATGAGGTGAAGATGAGTAGAGTTTTTTTTTTGTAATTTTTTGATTAAAGGATAATGCTCACAAAATAAATAAACATTAATAATAATAAAATATAATATTTTTGAATTTTGAATTAAAAATAAAAATAATAATGCAAATGACATGAGGAATGCAATTTATGAGAGAAAGATGAATTTTTGGAATTTTTATGCAAAATGCTAATTAAATGCGAAAAGAAATACTATTTTATTATGTGGGGCAAAATTGGGGTATGACAGCTGCCCCTATTTAATTATCTTAGACCTTATGAGTGCGAAAGACCTCGGTCTTCGTACTCTTGTGGTAAAAGGTAATTAAATATAAATGCCCTAATTTTGCACTGAAGTGGATGCTCATGAGAGATAAGGATCGAGTATACCTATTTTCCATTCCTTTCGGAGGAACTGGGCAAAATAAGAAGAGAGAATTGAATATACTGATTGTCATTCCTATTGAGGGAACCAGACAAAGTTGAAAATTTATCGTCACTCCTGTTGGGGAGCCGGACGAGCCTGTGTCATTCCTATTGAGGGAACCGGACAAACTTGAAAATTTATCGTCACTCCTTTTGGGGAGCCGGACGAGCCTTTGTCATTCCTATTGAGGGAACCGGACAAACTTGAACATTTATCGTCACTCCTCTTGGGGGACCGGACGAGCCTTTGTCATTCCTATTGAGGGAACCAGATAAACTTGGATAGAGCTTTTGTCATTCCTATTGAGGGAACCGGACAAACCTTTGTCATTCCTATTGAGGGAACCAGACAAACTTGAAAATTTATCGTCACTCCTTTTCGGGAACCGGACGAACCTTTTGTCATTCCTATTGAGGGAACCGGACAAACTTGAAAATTTATCGTCACTCCTTTTGGGGAGCCGGACGAACTGCTGTCATTCCTATTGAGGGAATCGGACAAGCTTGCATCTTTGGCGTCATTCCTGTTGAAGAACTGGATAGATTGTTGTCATTCCTATTGAGGGAACCGGACAAACTGTTGTCATTTCTATTGAGGGAATCGGACAAACTTGTGATAATCCTGGCGAGGAGACGGTTCTGCCAACCAACTTGCTAGAAAAATTGTACCTTTTTTTTTCTTGGGATTTGTGAGGCCAGAAGCTGTATTCTGTAAGGAGAAGCCTTTGAACATGTTTTTTGTTCATGAATGCATGCTTGGAATGATGCAAAGATTTTTATTCATATTTAATGTTTAAAAATGCAAGGTTAATGCAGATGAAAAATCTGATTAGATGCATGAGTTTGATATATGAATGCATGTAATGGAATGCATGGTTGATGCATGTGTGAGACATGACTGTATGTTTCAACATGAGTGTTAATGAACGTTGGACTTTGAATGAGTGTTTATCCTTTGTTGTTTGGTTATGAGACTATTGGATTTGTGGTATGGGGCATACCAGATAAATGAAATGACATGATTAATGCATGGCAATTATTTATGCGATGATTTGCATATTGCATTGAGTGCCCCTATGGTGGGTAAATTCTGTGGAAGGGCGATTTGATGTTGATCCCCGACACTTGTTCTGGACTTAACGATTGACGATGCTTGTCAGACTTTGCTTTAGTAGCTTGAAAGTGTAGGGAAGACCTGCCCCCTTGTATCCTGTCTTGCCCCAGTCTATCAGATCTTTGGGTCCCTCTTGAGATGGCTTGAAGGTAATGGGGAGTACTTGCCCCATTGTATATTTGGTTTGCCCCTGATTAATTGGCGTTTTAGAAGTGTGACCCAAATTGATCAACTCTTGAAATGCCTTGGCCGGACCAACATGATTTTCAGATGATTTGCCCCTAGTCATGAGGGTTTGCTCTTGATTAGCAGAATCCCAAGGTGACTTGCCCCTAGTTAGAAGTGTCTTGAGAGGGTTCCTTGATGATTTCACCTTGGGATGCTTTGCCTAGACTAAATGACCTTTCTGTGGGGCGTGCCCTTAGTTGAATGAGTCTTGAGATAGTTGCCCTAAATTGGACCAAGCTTCTTACTGATTGCTTGATATTTATTCACAGCTGAAGTTTCCCTACTGTCAAGCGTTGGCTTGCAGATAAACCTGTTTATTTAAAATAGTAATTCTATTGAAATGTTCATGCAAGTTTTGAAATTGAAATTTGGATGAAATTTTTGTATAGTGGGTGAATATTTTTGAAGATGATGTGAGAATGTAGTATCAACAGTGATAATTAACAAAAGATTTTGGGAGTCAGGTTAACGCAACCTTGCTATAGTATGCTTTCAAAATAAACCTTACTTCAATTAGGTCTTTTGAGGGTTGTAACGTGGCCTGGTTCACGGTTTATGAATAAAAGGATATAAAGCTCAAAATTTAATTTTAGCCCAACCCATTCTTCTTGATGATCTCCAGTCCTACATTCAATCAACTCAGCTCAAGTATTCATGTTTCAAGAAACTTTTGGAATCGTGATGATGGCTCCGAGGTCAATGATGTTTTCCTCTTTTGTGTGGCAGTCACTTTTGCCTTTTTGCTTTGGTCACATGATTTTGTTTTGTCAGAAATATTGATGACGTTTGCTTTTGATTTTCTTTTTCGTCTCAATCCCTAACTTTTGCCTGGACTTTTTTTTTTCTTTCAGCCCACCGGGATACCCTTATTTTTGCCTAAGTCAGTTTTTGAGTTTGGACTTAGCGGGCTTTTCTTTCTTTTTTTTTATTTGCAAATTGTGACTGCCTTTCTAGAAGATTGGTGAGGAATAAACATCTCTCTTTTTCTTTTGAATTTTCCTTTTGGATTCCTATGATTTCCTTGACATCACGTGATGTGTGCAAGTGGAAGATGTGATTGATCCTCGGATGAGATGCTTTTTCTTGAAACTCGAACGCACGGCCGAATTAACTGAACACTACCCTGCCCCGGGTTAAAATTGCGGGTTTTTTCGTATAGAAAGAAACACCAACTTCTACGCTCAAAGGGGGTTGATTACGGATTATCTCCCTTATTTCTCCGGTGTTTGGGAATTGAAACAATGCCTTACATCATCAGCAAAGTCTTATTTGAAAGCATACTATAGCAACTTTAGTTATTTCGTTTTCATCATCCTCGCTCCAATCTTTGTTCAAACATATTCAATAATGAAAGAAATGAAATGAGTGAAATATATTTTTTGTTTTTGCGAAGAAGAAGAGAGAAAAGTGAATGGTCATGGAAAAATTAATTCAAAACATGCACTTTTATTTCATTAAGATTACCATTTCAGACAAACAAAATTTAGATGCAAATACAAACTTAGCAAAATAAGGAAATTACAAAATGGGAAACTGCTTGCATGATACTTTCATGGCTTGGTTCAATCCTTAAGTTCTTCAACTAGCATCCACAGATGAACTTGCTTGACCGGACAGTGGGTCATCTTGCACATTCGGCCCTCCCTCTTTGAAAGTTAACAGCTTCTTCTCAATGAGCTCTTGGACCTCTTGCTTGAAGGCTCTGCAAGTCTCAATATCATGTCCTTCAGCCTCAGAATGGAACTCACATATAGCTTCAAGCTTATACTAAGCCGGGAATGGTGCATTTAGAGGCCTCATAGTCCTGAGTGTTACCATCTTGTTGTTCATCAAATAAGGAAAAAGCTCACTATATGACATTGGAATCGGGTCATAAACCTTTCTCATGGGTGACTGAGGCTTTTGTGCTCTTTGGGCTTGCTGAGGAGCTGGTGGCACAGACACTTGAAGGGGGTACCCTTGTTGGTTTTGTACGACTGGTAGTTGTGGTGCCGGACCAATCTTGGAGAACTCCATTTGCAACAATCCTTGCTCTACTGATTTCTGTAAGAGGCCTTTTACCGTGGTGCAATGATTAGGATCCTCCTCGCAGAATTTGCATTCAGGATGCAAGCTTGAAAGTTGGTCATAGTCAATCAGTGTCTCTTCAAATGATGCCAAGGGGCTTTTAGACACATCCTTTATCATCTTTTCAGATTTTTCAACTTGGTTCACCTTAGGTCCTGAATATCCCGTCCAAGGAATATCTTTCAAAACGAGCTCGCCTTCCTTGAAGGTTAATAGTTGCTGATCAATAAGCTCTTGCACCTTATACATGAATGCTTTGCAATTTTCAATAGTATGTCCTTCTGCCCCAGAGTGAAACTCACATTTGGCTTTGGGATCATACCAATCAGGGAATGGCGGAGTCATTGGCTTCAAAGCTCTTAGGGTTACCATCCCATGGTGCATTAGATATGGCAGAAGCTGACCGTACATAATGGGGATTGGATCAACAACCTTTCCCAATTGTGTTTGCACGGGGATTTGAAGAGGAGACCCCTGAGACTGTTGATACTGTGTAACTGAATAGGGTATCTGAGTAAGCATTGCTTGACCACCATTCACCTCTTTTCCTTTTCTAGACACAACTTGATGATTCTTTTGTGTCCTTCTGATTCCCAAATGAAACCTAGATCTTTCCATTGTATGCCCCAATTGAACTGAAAGGGTTCTCGACTGACTTGTAGGGGTCTTAACATAATTTCCCACTAGCACTTGAACTACCCGAGCAGTAGTTGGACCTTTGGTTGGTGGAGGCATGACCTCTAGCGGAGCATATCCAACAGATAAACTATGAGTTGGTCGCACAATGTTTGATGTTGAGGACTCTCTTGGTGGAACCACAACCATAGGTACTGGCACTTCCGTTGTGATCGGCTGTGTTGGCCGATTCAAGCTAGCGAACATTTCCAGGACTTGATCCACTTTGCCAGACAACTGGGTTACCTCACCCTTTAAGGAATTATGTTGCTCTTGCCAGTTTTCCATGACTTTCTTTGAGATGCTTCGAGTCCGGTATCAGTGTCGGGAATGAAGCTGAAGGGTTTAAGATGAATGGTAGTGAGCATATTTTTTGAATGATATGCAAATGCATGAGGATGCATGTATGCATGCGGATGCCAAACTATTTTATTTGTGAAGCGTAAAATGCGCATGCCAAAATTATTTTTCATGGATGCGGATGCAATTGTGTAGCAGATCACGTCACGGTGAAGCATCGGTTAAATCACACATTATGAGGTTGGAAGGCTCGAAGTTACCTGCAATCCATCCCTCTCACATGTTGTTCTAGGTTTGTTAGACTCGGTTTGCTCTTTGGAAACAACGTCGTTGTTGCAAGAGCTCACGACAAATATCGCCAAAAAGCAAACCTCCTCTAGGTGAGATCACCGTGCCAACCGGGTGAGCCAACATCGCGTGACCTTGACACAGGTTCTAAACAGAGGTCCCTAGTAACAAGGTTCAAGGTTCTAGACCAGTCAAAATGGTTCCTAAGGTCTCGGACCCCACAAGAGAACATCGACTCTTACGAGTCATACGTCAGGAAGGCCGACGTTCTCAAGAGAATCTACCTTTAGGCGAAATTTTTGTGCCAACTCTCACGAGTCATACGTCAGGGAGGCTAGCACAAAAATCCCTAACTTAACTTAAGTTTTTCTCAAGCCCGGGTGCAGAGCTTCACACAGTATCAAAGTAACCAAGCCGCATGGGCAAAAAAAGAAAAAGAGAAGAAGTAGAAGTAGAAGAAACAGATAGTCCAAGCAGATAATAACAATATAATGAAAGATAGAGCAGATACGACAAACCTGGAAAAAGCAAGCAAGCAAAAAACCCCTAAACTAGGCTTAACTCTCAAGCGTCCCCAGTGAAGTCGCCAGCTGTAGCGGCTGGAAAAATTCTCATGTAACAATGAAGTCGCCATCGATGTTTATTTATCCCAAAAAAAGGGAAAGAAAAATAACGCGAAAACCTTTCGATTAGCACAGTTAAAGAATCATGGCGGGTTCGGGAGTTGGTTGTGCGAGAGGAAGGTGTTAGCACCCCTCGCACCCATCGTACTCGATGGGAACCATTCAGAGGTTTAAGGTTGATTGCTCTCAGGTTTAACTTAACTGCTCAATATATGATTATCTGCTTATTTCTACTCCAATTATTAATTAAACATAAAAAGATTTTTATTATCGAGTTTGACGGTTGTAGGAGCCCGCTCCTACGTATTCCCAGGTGCAATGGGAAACTCAAAACTCACGTAGTTCTGGTAAAAAAAGTTTGTGGGTTTGTTGTTTTTATCGAATATCGCTTAGGTCGCATTCCGCCGACACAACTGTGCTTGTATGCTCGTAATAAGAGGCTTAAGCGTAAGTATGCGTCGGAGGAATAGATAAAACATTATTCGTTTTAAAAAATAGGTTAATCGACCGATTGCGTTTAAGTCGCATTCCACTGATACAACGACGCTTATATGCTCGCGATCGGAGGCTAAAGCTTGTGTGTATCAGGGGAATGGATAAAACAATACCGGGTTTATTTTGAAAAAAAAAAAAGAGATTTAAGTGAGTTATGTTGATTTTAGCGTTTCTGGAGCGAGGACGATCCAGTGCCACGAGTCATACGTCAGGGGCCTAGATCGTCCGGGGGTGAGAAAGCCATACGTCAGACTAGCCTCTTTTCACTCGTTATTATGAAAATGTTATTTTAGTTTTTTATTATGAAAAACGAGTAACCAAGCAGACCAAACAAATAAGAAAGAAGTAAATAGAAGAAAAGAAGAAATGTGAGAATACAAGTCACAACAATAATATCAAAAGACAATAACATAATGCGACAATTAACATAAGAATGCATGAACAATTGAATAATGTATGCAACAATTAAAATGCATGAACAATTAAATGATACATGAATGAGATATTGAATAATGTATGCAACAATTAAAATGCATGAATAATTAATTAAATGATACATGAATGAAACAAGTGAGCAATTAAATGCATGAACAAAGTATTAGAAAGTATTAGAAAAAGTAATTAAGCCTTAAAGAACACTAATCATGGTAATTTATTTCATAGCCTAAGAATTAAAGTATGAGACTAACATGGAAATAATTTTATTTGTGCAAGAAATGACTTAAGTAAGCAAAAGAGCTATTCTAGTTCAATTAAGCACTTATTGAATAAACTAAAAAGTAACCACCTATGAAAGCAAAAGTCAAAAGTTTAAAACTATATGATCTGGAAAATTGATTAATCTAGTGCAAAATATTGACCCAAATAAGCTAAAGAGCTTTTGGTTCAGATAAGCACTTATTGAATTAAGCTAAAATGTGATTAAGTTAAGAAGTGATTATGAAAATAAGTCATTAACTTTTAATTACAGAAACTGAAAATAAAATTAATCTTGTACAAAATATTGACCCAAATAAGCACTTATTGAATTAAGTTAAAAAGAAAGTGATTAATTTAAGTTGCAGGAGGGGTGCAGACAGCAGGACAGGGGTGCATCAGCAACTGGGCCTAAGGCCCGACCCACAAGCAAACAAAACAGAAAAAAAAAAAAAAAGGTTCAGGCGCGTGCACGGCACGCGTGGGGGTGGGGGAAGCTGACGTGTGCAGGCGCATGCATCCCACGTGCGGGGTATGCAGCAGCCGGCGTCTGCGCCTCGGGATCCGTGTTGGTCCGGAAATTGTTGCGCAGGGAATGTTTTTTTGTTTTTCACGGAATTTAAAGTAAGGCAGCATGATTAATCAATAATTGTGGGACCCACTCGGTTCATCTTCTACCTTCACTCAGAAAAATGCAGAAACGGGGAATACAAAAACAGGAAGAACAACAACAACTTAAACCCTCATTTAACACTATTAATTTTTCAAAACTTAACCAAAAAATTCACATGAATATACCATTTTACTCAGAAAATTGCGTAGATCACAAATATGAACTTAGATTTAACAGATCATGCATATAAAAAATAATAAAAAGTCATAAAGTTTCGGGATCAACACTAACAAGTTCAAAATAAGCTAGATTTAAACAAATTAGTTCATGGGAAAGCATAACAGCATGTAAGGTAGGGTAGAGATACGAAAAGTTAGTGAATTGGAGCTTTATTTTGGCCTAGAAAATCCAAGCTTTCTCCTTACCACTTTGAGCTTTGACCCTTTGATTCACTTGCTTCCTGATGCTTTGATTGTGTTGGTTCAGCTACTGGAGTTGAGAGATGAAGGTTGGAAGAAGAAATTTCGAGTTTTGATGAAGATTTGAGTGAGAATGAAATTTTTGATGAAATGGTGAAAATAAGAAAATTTGTGAGTTGAGAGGAATTTGGATCTGTTGCTTTCTAGTGTTCAGCTGCTGAGCAGCAAAATGAAGGGTTATATATGGGGGAAATTAGGTTAAAGTGGGTGGGGTGGAGGTTTTGAAAGGGGTAAAAGTGAGAAATCAAAAACTAATTTTTTTGCATTTTTTTGCTTTATTTTAAATTTTAATGAAGTGATGATGTGGTGAGATGAGAAAATTCTAGATTATGAGGTGAAGATGAGTAGAGTTTTTTTTTGTTGTAATTTTTTGATTAAAGGATAATGCTCATAAAATAAATAAACATTAATAATAATAAAATATAATATTTTTGAATTTTGAATTAAAAATAAAAATAAAAATAATAATGCAAATGACATGAGGAATGCAATTTATGAGAGAAAAATGAGTTTTTGGAATTTTTATGCAAAATGCTAATTAAATGCGAAAAGAAATACTATTTTATTATGTGGCGTAAAATTGGGGTATGACAATTATGGAACTATTAGAAGCTGCTGAACTGATGAAGACTGTCAAGGATCTAGGAGACTGCTATGAGATGCTAGTAAAGGAATTCATAATCAACGTTACTAGTGCTTGCAGTGAAGGAAGTGAGGAGTACAGGAAGGTCAGAGTTAGAGGAAAAGAAGTAAAGTTTTCTCCAACAACCATCAATGAGTATCTGGGGAGAGATCCAACTATTGAGGGTGATGAAGCTGACTTAGTAAATGAGGTGACTAAGGAAATTACAGGAGGCTAAGTGGAAGAATGGCCTAAGAAAGGGTTACTATCTACTGGAACTCTTAGTGTGAAATATGCTATCTTGAATAGGATTGGAGCTGCAAACTGGGCACTAACCAACCATGGTTCTAGGATCACTCCAATGCTGGCAAAGATGATCTACCTCATAGGGACCAAGAAGAAGATCAACTTTGGTGATCACGTATTCAACCAAACCATGAAGCATGCTGAAACATTTGCAGTGAAGCTGCCTATTGCATTCCCCTGCCTTATAACTGGAATGATCTTGAGGCAATATCCAGCTATCCTGTATCCTGATGAAGCTCCAACCAAGAAGCCCCAAATCCCGAGTTTCGATTACAAACTCTTTGCTGGTACACATGTCCCAGACATTGTGTTCCCAAGGATGAAGGTGGCTGCTAAAGCATCAAGCTCTATGCCTAGAGCCAACAAGAATCATGTTCTTGCTGAGCTGATGCAAATTTCAAAAACTTTGGGAGAAACCATCAAAACCAGCACAGCAAGAAAACAACATGTGGACGATCTAATCAAGTCCATACAAGATGCAGCTGCAGAAGGAGAGAATGAAGAAGTTGGAGATGGTGAAGAAGAAGAAGTGTGAAGAACAGCAACTGGGTAATTTAGGAAAAAAAGTACTTATGTATTTTTCCTTTTTTTCTATTAATCTTTTGTAACTATTGTGGCCTACCAAATGTCCTAGACATTGGAGGCTTTGACATCCGGCACTGCAAGTGCAAATTTTGTATGCTGTTCACTTTTATTAATCAATGCAATTTTTCCTTTAAAAAACCTTTGACAAATTATGGTAAAAAGGGGGAGAAATAATTGATAATAGAACAGCTCTTTGGCAAGTATAATTACTCTCTTACTTTACGGATGAAAATAACAAGCTTTAAAAAATTAAAAACTAAAAAGCTATACTAAAATAAGTGTGTCCAGAGCAAAATTTAAATGCTCAATATGAACCTCTAAGAAGTCTAGTAAGTCTTGATCACTCTGATTAAGTACTTTCCACTGCAACTTAAGACTTTGGTTCACTAAGTCACTAGGTATCTCATCCTTGGACTTAGAAAATTCATTGTAATGAATCATATGAAGACGAGACTAAGACTGTCTCATACTAGAAAAGGTTCATAACACATTCAAGATTGAAGAAGTCTTGAATATTGAAGACACACAAAGATTCTGAAGATCAAAGACATTGAAGACCTGAAGCACCACTTGGCTGCATCATAAGGCTAAAACAACTTGGTCAGAGTGACTTAACTGAAGAACCAATGCTGAAGTAATTAAGTCTAAACCACTTGTGCATATTGAAGATGTGCAGATGCAACATGTTGAACAAGATGTCCTAGACATCTTGTCACTGGGTTCAGAGCATGCATAGGCAGCATGTTGAACAAGATGTCCCAAGACATGTGGGTAGGACATCTTGACCCAGATCAGCTTAAAAGATAATGCTTATCCATTAAGCACGCGTGTTTGTTTTAATCTGGATAAAACGCGAATCTTTTAGTAACAAGCTAAGATTAGGATTAATGTAACATCCCACTCTTTCGACTACCTAATTAATCTCAATTAGAGCCCGTTCACTTAAATTAGAAAATTAAGTCATGGGAATTAAATTAGTAAGCCACGTTTTAGGTGTGCCTCATGTGTAGAGATTAGGAAAAATTCCCATTCAACCTAATCTTATGCCTCTAAGGCAACTAATCATCTAAGTGACCAATTGAGCATCAAGCAAATTCTTTTCCCTCTCAAACTCTTCTCTCTCGTGTCACACACACACACACACACACACACACACACTCATGATTCACAATTCCATCCCACTTCACACAAGAGACAATTATCAATTTTAAATAATACTTACCAATTAAACTATCCCTCCCATCTCTTTCATGTGACTCATTCTCATAATCACTCTCACACTAACACCTCACCAAGAGCAATGAGTCACCTTTCCACCATACTAACACCTCCCCACTTCTTACTCATTAGCATAAGTGCATGCAAACCATCTCTAACTATCTCACTACCTCAGAAATTAAGTTCATAACTCTCTCATTTCCTCCTCCCCCATGAGCACAACAAAGAACAACATACTCTCATTGACTCTCAATTCTATCTAACACCCAAAGTTTGTTATTCAACTCTAGTTTCCTCTCAATTGACACCAATCAGCAGAGAATTCACATGCAAAGCTTTTAGGACAGAGCCTCACACTAAAGCTATCACTCTACCTTCTTCCAAAGCATTACTTTGAGCAAACCAACAACAACCCGTGTTCTGGACAGAGCTCCATTCAAACTGCAACCATTTCCTCTCTGTAAGTCGGATTCGAACGATTCTTGTTCCTGTAGTTAGCTAACTTAATTACGCTCATTTTGGCATTGGTTTCATGCAATTTCGTTGCGAAATGAATTTTTGGTGAATTTTTGAAGTTGGAGGTTCGAATCAGGAAGTGTACTGAACAGGGCTGCACTAAATCAGTAAGTGCTCTCTCCTCACAACTCCGTTTGCGTTGATTCTTTTTGTTCTAGTTAGCTAACTCAATCCCGGTCATTTGGAGACCAATTTCGTGAATTCTAACGCAGTAAAGAGTTCTGGAGACACGTTTGAAGTCAGGGACAGAGTGCAGAATTTTCTTTGGATGTAGCTTTCGAGTCAGTGGTTGTCTGTGGAGTAGTTTTCCTTAAAGCTTCTGAGTTAATCTCAATTCCAGGTGGGTTCTTAGGCTAATTTAGTTAGTTTTCCCCAATTTGAATGTTTGCATGTTAACATAGGAAATTTGGAATTAATTGTGTGAAGAGAGATAACTCCCAATTTCTCTTCTATTCTGTTCGATATTAATTATATTATGTTTCTGCACTATCTCAGAGGATGATTGTAGGTGTAACCTTTTAAAATTAATGATTTTCGTAGAACAGGGTGTTTTCTGCATGAACTCGCCATAGCGAGTTGCTAGCGAGTATTCATGGCGAGCATCCAAGTTCTGGGCTGATGAAACTCGCCATGGCGAGCAATTGTTCGCCTAGCGAGTTGATTTAGGCCAGGACCTGCAGTTCGCCATGGCGAGCTTGGTAACTCGCTGTAGCGAGCTAGGTGCAGAAAGACTCATATTTTCATTTTCTAAAATATTTTTAAAAGCACTCGTTTTATATCCTCATCTGAGATAGATAGCTTGCAGTTATACAATGTATTTAATGTTAAACAGGAAGTCAAGCACAATTATGAATCTTAGGGTATAACTTAGAATTAAGTTGCATGTTCCCGGGGTATTTGGGATAATTATGGTAGTATGGATTAATTTAGCATCAGTCAGTTATGCGCGATTATTAATATCGCTTTGTGGACTTCGTTTTAGATGTTCCACCAGTAAAACTTTGTGAGCTTCACGCCGGAACGCTTTCTGTTCGCGGACAAGGCAGGCCTCCGAGACATGCTCACCTCGGAGTGTCTTGCGGTTAAAATCAATAAGACTAATCAGTGTTACACCTTTATTTAATTACACTTTATGACAATATGATATGAAATATGTTATGACTGATTAGGTGCCCCTACTTAATAGCCATTAGGAGGGTAGTAGAACTCACTGGGACGAAGTGACTGTCTCACCCCACTCCCCTTTTGATATAGGTAAGACAGGTTATTTCGGAGCAGGGACCAGGATGGATCTGACGATTGGAGCTGAGCTTGGATCGTCAGCATTAGAAGACTTAGTCTTCATTCTTGCTTTTGTTTAGCTTGTTCTCTTATCATAGTTTCTTTCCGCTGTCTGTATCAAATATTCTCTTATTATCTTAATGATAATATATTATTCAGTTATTTCTTGTATAATTTAATGTACTCAGATTCCAGTTTTAATGTTCCGACTAAATATTCTAGATATTTTTAGTTGGGGCGTTACAATTGGTATCAGAGCAGGTCGATCTAGTATCGGACCTTGCCATGAGTCATTACAATCCCTCTCTTAGTAGTACGGACCCTTTGGAGTCTGCACTGTTTATGCTGAAACCATCGCGTGCTGAGTCTGATCAGCTCTGTATTGTGCATGGTAGGCAGGGTATTACGGTTGAGAACCGAAGTGGACCACGGTGGTTAAGTAAGAAGACCGTAGTGGAGATGCAGTTCATAAGCAATCGTTGGCGAGAGTTCTCTCTAACCGGATGTTAGAGCTGAAATAGTTAGGATTAAAGGGGTAAGTGGTGCAAAGTCAACGAGTATTCAAGGAGTTAAGACGAAGTATATGAATTGGAACCAGTAGTGACAGGACGAATCGGAGAGTGCGATGAAGACGGTGTTAGGATTGTAAGGATTAAGAGCAGTGTGATGGAAGTACTAATCGCTCGAGTAGGATTGTTCATGGAAGAACGTAAGTGTGTAGGTCATTATAGTATCCAACTGACATCGCGTGTCAGGTAACTTCCCCGGACTTGAGAGTAACCATACCTTCTGGCGAACATGTTTACAAGAAACACGTAAGCCAAGTAAGATTCAGCCTATAGTAAAACAGAACTCTTCCTAGATACTTAACCTTACTTGTCAGCTGTGAGATTCACCAGTGATGTTAGATCTGTTCAAAACCATACTAGAGGAACCAAGTTGGAATATTCACCCATAGTAACACTCATCTGAAAACTTCCCAATAGATTATCGTATAGGAAGCTGACTCTTAATGTCTCCTTAAGAATAATTTAGCTTTTCAACATCGTAACTCGTATTCCTACCATACCGCTAGAAGCCAGAATCTGTTTAGCATAACAAATAGAATTTCCTTTTAGCGATACCAGCTTAGGTCAGTTAACTCAGCAAACCATTTGAGATTAACCTGGATTAGAGTAACCATTAGGAGTCATTTCACAACACCCTTTAGATACCTGACTTAATTCATAAGACATCATCAGTGATACAGTAGAACCAAGAAGTAACCGAGTTAGCCCTTGTGAGTAGCAACCAATAGTTGTACCTTACCACTAGAGATTGAGCAGTATTAGATATACCATTTAGGAATTTCACCTTATAAACTCGGTATCCATATGGACTTGTTAGGTGTAGTTTTCCACTTATCTTGATCTAGTAACTTAGTGCCATAAACTAACCAACCTAGCATATAGGAAAATAGTCGAATTAGACTGCCTTCGATTCTTACCTTTCGGCATGTCCTGTTACCACTTAGAGAACCACTATAGGTCTAGTAAGATAATCTCAGCCTAACACGTTACACTAGAGGTCACACCAAACCACTTGGAACATAACCTCATTCGGAATGACTAGTAGAAACATTTCCTGACCATACTTAGTAATCAGATAACCTACTTAACACTATCGTGCATCTCCTACATTAGTAGCTTAGTGTCTGGGCGTAGGTAGATACCTTTTGAAAGAAATTAAGTTGAACCACCCGTGTTATTAATTTCTTTAGATGCCAGCCATTATCTTATCACCTAGTACATTTTCAATAGGAGCTCGTTATAGTAGAATAGTTTATCTCTTTGAGATCAGTCTTAGTACCGAACCACTAGCATTCAAGTCTCGATCAAATTAGCAAATCAGAAATTATCATTAACGCATTCAGCCACCTAAATCAATCGTTGAGTATCCATGTTAGATGCCCGAAGTAAAATCACTAAGTTGGATTTATTCCTTATCAGCCACTTAGCATTTTCAATATTCAGATCTTCGAGTTAGGAATCTACTAGAGTCGGTCAGGTTTCCATTAGGAGTTCTTATCAATACCCTGTTTTGAGCCAGAACTAATAGAAGTCAAATTCCAAATTTATGGCCATTCCTTCGGACCTTTCATAAGCTAAGTTCATCGAACCAGACTACGTTGGATTAGGTATCCATTAGACATAGGAACGTGGAACAGGTTCACTTCCTAACTTGTCTGCTTATGTCCTAGACAGATAATTCCTTCTCGTGCCTTATCATCTGTCAGTCGTAATTATCACCCGGAGTAGTTGGAAGGAAAACTTTCCAAATTCTTCGGCATCGGTCAGTTAAACCGACATTGTGAGACTTTGCTTACAAATAAACCTGTTCAGTCTTTTCGACCTGTTCAGTTACATTGTTAGTAACTAAATATAAATTGTGGAATCTAGCTTATCTGGAGAAGACACGTGTAAATTCAGTTCAAGCTCTCACTCATCGCATCGATCTTTTAATCAGTATCATTAGTTAATTATCCGCCAAACTATTCTGCTCAGTGTCAGTATCAGTTAATCATATAGGTCTTGTGAGACTTTGCTTACAAATAAACCTGTTCAGTCTTTTCGACCTGTTTAGTTACATTGTTAGTAACTAAATATAAATTGTGGAATCTAGCTTATCTAGAGAAGACACGTGTAAATTCAGTTCAAGCTCTCACTCATCTCATCGATCTTTTAATCAGTATCATTAGTTAATTATCCGCCAAACTATTATGCTCAGTGTCAGTATAAGTTAATCATATAGGTCTTTGCGCACCTGAAAGACCCATCGTTATTTTCCAGCGCATTGAGTAAACCTTCGGAGTCTTATCAGCTAAATTCCAGTTAAGTTTCAGATCTTTCCAATTACATAGAAATAGGAGCTAGTAGAAGTATTAGTATCTAGATATCTCATCAGAACTATTCTCTGAAATCGAGTTTGGACCATTTCATTCTCTATTAATTGATTCAGTTTCTCTGAACATTATCAACGATAAACTCAGATCATCATCAATCAAATTCCTCGTGTAGAGTATAAGAGTTTCCTTATTACGAATTCAATTCATACGCTGACACATCGACTATGGTGAATAAGGGGTTTAAAGCCATTCTCTGTGTTGAGTGTGAAAATCTTCCGTATCCAGTCAGCCATCACTAGAATCCAATTACTTTAGCCAGATTCTTTCATGTCAACCTATCAGTGAATTATCCAGCCAACCTAACCGTATCATTGAAGGAAGAATTCGAACCTCAGTTCTTGACATGTAATTGTACTACTCGATCACAATGTTGTGCTAGGATGGATTGAAATAGTAGGTGGAAAATTCTGTAGTACTATAGACTCGGTTGCAGATGAGTTCGACTCAGTGGCGAAAGGATCTATAGTGTTTAAGCGTTTCTCACTCGTTTTATATTTTGATCTATCCTGGAGTATTTTAAACAACATGAACGAGACAGTGGCACGTGTGACGTGTCACGAGCTGCAGCGTTCGGAATTGAGAAAAACCTTAAAGAGAAAATTTTGGATTGTTGACATCAACACTTAAATTTATCCCATTCAGCCATTCATATAGCAACAACCAGGCCAGATACCGACCTGTGGAAGTGTAGTGCGAGATAATTTCGAGCACGGTATTGCTAAGATGTCGCGAACATGTTGGACCGTAGTAGAGTATTGAGAATGCCGTCACATACCTGCTTTCATAAAGTAAAACAAGTGTTACTTTGTGGGATTATTCAATGAAAGACGTAGTAATAGTAAAAGTTAATTGGAAATGAAGAGATGGTGCGTCACCGTGCTAGATGAATTTGGAGTAAGGCCATGATGATGCAGTGGAAAAGGGGATGACTATAAGTAGTCGGATCAGAGTGCGCAGTGCGAGATCAGACAAAAATATAGTAGATGATCAAATTTGGACGAATAACCCTTTGAGAGAGGAAAGTTTTATTCCAAGGAATAAAGGTAGTCAAGAGTTCTTGAGAATAACGCCAAAGTTGGAACTACGAGGTGTTTTCAAATGAGGAAATTTTATCCGAAGTATATAAGATCGTATCAGATCTTCCATCGCGTCGGTTCAAGGACCTATCAGTTAGCTCTATTTTCATTCAGGTCAGGGTTACACGACGTGTTTCAAGTGTCGCAACTTCGGAAATTCACGCCCAATCCTTATCATCCTCAAGAGATTGATCTTCAGCCAGCCTTAAATTATCAGCCGAATCCAGTTCGTGTAGTTGAACGTGATGTTAATATCCTTCGGAAACAAGAGAATTCCAATAATCCAGGTCGAATGGACTCAGCCTCATAACGACTAACTCACTTCGGAATGAGAATCTGTCATGGGAAAAGTTATCCCTATTCCTTCTAATGATAAATTTCTTAATTTCGAGGACGAAATTTCTTTAAGGGGGGTAGATTGTAACATCCCACTCTTTCGACTACCTAATTAATCTCAATTAGAGCCCGTTCACTTAAATTAGAAAATTAAGTCATGGGAATTAAATTAGTAAGCCACGTTTTAGGTGTGCCTCATGTGTAGAGATTAGGAAAAATTCCCATTGAACCTAATCTTATGCCTCTAAGGCAACTAATCATCTAAGTGACCAATTGAGCATCAAGCAAATTCTTTTCCCTCTCAAACTCTTCTCTCTCGTGTCACACACACACACACACACACACACACACACACACACACACTCATGATTCACAATTCCATCCCACTTCACACAAGAGACAATTATCAATTTTAAATAATACTTACCAATTAAACTATCCCTCCCATCTCTTTCATGTGACTCATTCTCATAATCACTCTCACACTAACACCTCACCAAGAGCAATGAGTCACCTTTCCACCATACTAACACCTCCCCACTTCTTACTCATTAGCATAAGTGCATGCAAACCATCTCTAACTATCTCACTACCTCAGAAATTAAGTTCATAACTCTCTCATTTCCTCCTCCCCCATGAGCAGAACAACATACTCTCATTGACTCTCAATTCTATCTAACACCCAAAGTTTGTTATTCAACTCTAGTTTCCTCTCAATTGACACCAATCAACAGAGAATTCACATGCAAAGCTTTTAGGACAGAGCCTCACACTAAAGCTATCACTCTACCTTCTTCCAAAGCATTACTTTGAGCAAACCAACAACAACCCGTGTTCTGGACAGAGCTCCATTCAAACTGCAACCATTTCCTCTCTGTAAGTCGGATTCGAACGATTCTTGTTCCTGTAGTTAGCTAACTTAATTACGCTCATTTTGGCATTGGTTTCACGCAATTTCGTTGAGAAATGAATTTTTGGTGAATTTTTGAAGTTGGAGGTTCGAATCAGGAAGTGTACTGAACAGGGCTGCACTAAATCAGTAAGTGCTCTCTCCTCACAACTCCGTTTGCGTTGATTCTTTTTGTTCTAGTTAGCTAACTCAATCCCGGTCATTTGGAGACCAATTTCGTGAATTCTAACGCAGTAAAGAGTTCTGGAGACACGTTTGAAGTCAGGGACAGAGTGCAGAATTTTCTTTGGATGTAGCTTTCGAGTCAGTGGTTGTCTGTGGAGTAGTTTTCCTTAAAGCTTCTGAGTTAATCTCAATTCCAGGTGGGTTCTTAGGCTAGTTTAGTTAGTTTTCCCCAATTTGAATGTTTGCATGTTAACATAGGAAATTTGGAATTAATTGTGTGAAGAGAGATAACTCCCAATTTCTCTTCTATTCTGTTCGATATTAATTATATTATGTTTCTGCACTATCTCAGAGGATGATTGTAGGTGTAACCTTTTAAAATTAATGATTTTCGTAGAACAGGGTGTTTTCTGCATGAACTCGCCATAGCGAGTTGCTAGCGAGTATTCATGGCGAGCATCCAAGTTCTGGGCTGATGAAACTCGCCATGGCGAGCAATTGTTCGCCTAGCGAGTTGATTTAGGCCAGGACCTGCAGTTCGCCATGGCGAGCTTGGTAACTCTCTGTAGCGAGCTAGGTGCAGAAAGACCCATATTTTCATTTTCTAAAATATTTTTAAAAGCACTCGTTTTATATCCTCATCTGAGATAGATAGCTTGCAGTTATACAATGTATTTAATGTTAAACAGGAAGTCAAGCACAATTCTGAATCTTAAGGTATAACTTAGAATTAAGTTGCATGTTCCCGGCGTATTTGGGATAATTATGGTAGTATGGATTAATTTAGCATCAGTCAGTTATGCGCGATTATTAATATCGCTTTGTGGACTTCGTTTTAGATGTTCCACTAGTAAAACTTTGTGAGCTTCACGCCGGAACGCTTTTTGTTCGCGGACAAGGCAGGCCTCCAAGACATGCTCACCTCGGAGTGTCTTGCGGTTAAAATCAATTAGACTAATCAGTGCTACACCTTTATTTAATTACGCTTTATGACAATATGATATGAAATATGTTATGACTGATTAGGTGCCCCGGCTTAATAGCCATTAGGAGGGTAGTAGAACTCACTGGGACGAAGTGACTGTCTCACCCCACTCCCCTTTTGATATAGGTAAGACAGGTTATTTCGGAGCAGGGACCAGGATGGATCTGACGATTGGAGCTGAGCTTCGATCGTCAGCATTAGAAGACTTAGTCTTCATTCTTGCTTTTATTTAGCTTGTTCTCTTATCATAGTTTCTTTCCGCTGTCTGTATCAAATATTCTCTTATTATCTTAATGATAATATATTATTCAGTTATTTCTTGTATAATTTAATGTACTCAGATTCCAGTTTTAATGTTCCGACTAAATATTCTAGATATTTTTAGTTGGGGCGTTACAATTAATGATAAAGTTTGTTATTAATCCTATGTGTTAGATACGATTGGATTCGTATTTAATTAGTGGATAGAGATTAATTCTTTATCTTTGTGGAGTTTGTTTTGAAACAAGTTTGTTTTAAAACTAACTCTTATTTGAGTGCATCTGAAAGACTGAAGATTATCTGAAGAATTGCACGCCTATATAAAGGACTCAACATAGAGCTTAAAATTGAACCCACAATAACTGAAGATTGTGAGTCCAAAGCTTTGTGCCCACTGTGCAAAGCATTAGTAGCTCCTCGTATTGTTCTTGATACTTGATAGCTTTTAGTAGATGAATGTTGCCATTCAACTTGGTCTTTTAAACTGTCAAAGTTTAAAGTTGTTTCGTCACTTGGGATTAGTGATTAGAGGGAGTTGGGTAGGTTCTCATATTCAGGGGGAGTTAGCCCTTGAGTAGAAGATTACTAGGATTAAGAAAAGGCGTACATGTCAAAATGTGTTTGGTAGTGTTGTAAGGCTAAGTATTGATTTGGATTAGTAGTGTTCACTTCCTGGATTGGTATCCTCTAGAGTAGGGCTTGTTATAAGTGCCGAACTAGGTTAACAAATTACTGGTGTTGTTTATTGCTTTCGTTTATCTTCAGTACTGCAATAACGTGTGATCCTCATACCAGTTGTCGAACCAGTTGTCTAGGACATCTGGAATACTGACACATTGTGTAAGACATTTGTCCTGCCAGAGAACAGAATTTCATTAGTGAACTTAAGAAATGAAAAACACTTACTCTTTCAACATCAAATTCCATGTTGTATGTTTGCATGTTTGAGAGAAAATCACTTATGTGTGTGTTATGTTCCTGATCAGTTTCACGTGTAGTCTCAGCATCAAGCAAGAAAGATTCACCAAGAGAGGAGAAGACAGAAAGTTTATAGACTCCAGCACCCTTTTTGATCTACATGGAGCCTTTTCATTGGGAGAAGTGCAGTAGGATAGTTCAAAAGACTGCACTTGTAAATCATAACACTGCATTTAAGAGCACACATGCCAAACCCACACCAAATCACTCCTTACTTAGATACATTTCCACGTGACCGTCTTCCTCGGATGATCTTCACAAACATAACATTTGGTGGATTTGAGAGTTGGAACCGCATCTTATCTCCCCTCTTAAGGTTGTTAGCCCTAACAAACACGAACCATCCTTTACCCAAGTACATTTCCTGCTTGCCTTCCTTTCTTTCATAGGTTATGATAGTGCACCTAAGACCATCTCCACTGTGCTGAGTTTTAATCACAATATTATCTCTACCCCTAAGAACACGCCTGAGGCATTTCTTTGGTACATGCTACCAGGTAAAAAATACATTAGGAATTTAAAACAAATAAAAAACATAAGAAATGCATGAAGGATAATGTAGAAGACTCACCAAAACCCGTTGCTTTTTCAAGCTTGCATAAGCCTTGGTTATGAGAAGCTCCCAAACAAATACACGGTCATTTCGAAATTTAGGCACCTCATAATTTCTGGCATTATCCTCTTCTTCACTTGAACCGACTGTTTCCACAGATTGATAGGAACCTTCAGGATTAGGAATAATGATGCTCTCATCATCAGATCCATCGTACAACAAAATTTCAATGGGTTCGTTTTTTATAACAGTCATTTTGAAGGCATTGTCAGTTACTTCATATGTTAGGATAACCTTTGTCGGTTCTCGGAACCCAAAACAATTGGCGGCAAATCTGCCATTGACCATGTAACAATCATCGCCATCAACATAGAGAGCAACCTTGGTCCTCACTCCATCGGGATGCCGCAGTGATCCAATAGATGTTTTCTGAAGCTGGTTAATCCAAGCTGCTTTGAACCTTGGACATATTTGAATTTCACACTACATTCATTTGCAGATAAAATTAATGCATTAGCCTCGACGGTTATATACAATATACTGTTAACAGTGTGAAACGGCAATACCTTAGCTGGATAAATGCAAGTCTGAAAGGATTTGGTGTTCTTTCTCTCGGCACGTGCTTTTGCAAAACTTTGAAATTACATCCATTAGAAAATGGTATAAATTAAATCAAAATGACATAAACTATAATTACACACCTTACAACTCATATAAAGATGAATATCTAATACAGTTTAAAATGACAATGTGAAGGAATCAATGTCAACTAAACATAATTTACACAAAATCCCATGCATTCCACATCCCTTTGGGAAGTCTACTTCTTAATAACCACACAGCAGAGCCATGCTTAGTCTATTGGCTGAGAACTCTAATCTAAAATAGGTCATGCACATCTGATACATAAACACAAAGACCAAACCCTAATCCCCAAAAATCATTCCCTCAACAGTATAAGACATTCTACATAACAGAGACATACTACAATAAAACATTCATTTATCAATAAAAGATAAATTGAAACCAAACAATGGGTAATCCATTGGTTGACAGCCCTATTACAAAATTTAGACAAACCAACAATAAAAGATGCATCAAGCCGAATAGAAAACAAATAACTGTAGTGAAAATGTTCTAGTGATTAGAGATCAATAGTATAAAGTTTATGAGGATAAGGATGATGACTACAAACCTTAATCTGGATGATGAAGCCATTGTAAACAAATTTTGGGAGCAGAAGTGTTGCAGAGAAAAAAGATGGAATGAAGTTGAGATATGAGATAGAGAGAATGGAAATGGGAACTGTTACTAATAAATCAACAGTTATTACCATACTTTATTTTGTTGGGGCAAGTACTATGTCTTCATTTTGTAAGTCCACATTAGAAATTTGGTTGATATATATATATATATATATATATATATATATATATATATATATATATATATATATATATATATATATATATATTTAAATCACATAACTACTCCAATAATTGCAATCAATATAATAGTTATTATGTTATAATATATGGATGTAATCCAAAATATATCTATAAATTTTCTGACATATATGCAAAATCTTGCTTATATTTTTGGAAACCAATGTGAACCAATCCATAGATGTATGCAAGCCTTTTTTTTTTTACATACTTAAGCAGATATTATTCCTTTTGGAGACATAGAGATGTTGACATTTGGCTGATTAGCTATGCAGCTAGTATAGAGAGATGTTATCCTTCAGTGATGCATTGCTTGAATGAGTGTAGAAAGAAAATGACAGGCCAATTGCTCCTTGATTGATAGGCCAATTGCTAGACCAATAAGGATAAAGAGTAGATGTGCAATTAAGGAGAGAATCTCATAACTTAAAAAATGATCAACATTTTTTGCTACATTTGAAAAACAGTTATTGCTTACATAAATTGATAATTAGAATATTGTTTGGTAACTCATAATCAATGAATAACAGAAGTTCAAAGAGAGTGGCCCAATATTACAGAATTGTAACAAATTCTAGTCTGATGTTCAAAACATAAAGCAATAATTGACATAAACTGTTAAGTTAAAATAAAGCTGCAATCAGCTAAGCTTGGAACTTCGAGACATAAATCACCCCCGTTTCATACACATCCTTGCATTCCCATATTAAAAGGTCACCATCTCTGAAATTACTCTTGCGACAAAATCTCCTCCAGCCACGTCTAAACGTGACTTGACCATTAACTTTAACCAAACTACAGAGCATCATTTTTCTATAAGTCCCACTAAAAAATACAGTTTCGTAGCTGCAATCCATCATAAATTGAGCAAAATCGTTTTTTAATTGCTGGAAAAAAAAATCAAGATAAGATTACAGTCAAACCAGTTATATTTATATTAACAGATCTAATCCCTGTTGAACAAATTAACCTACCACTCTATGTATCAGCATCTGCTCTTTAAATTCTTAGAAAAAGGTTGTCAATCGAGTTTCAGTTGAGGATTCAGAAGTTTTCATTGATATAGCTGGGGCATCATCACTGACCTCTATCTCTTCCATTACTGTATTCCCATAATAAATATCCATCAAATTTATATATAGTGAAATGCATAGTTAAAGAGCCATGGCATGATCAAGGCCAGGAACAGCACCAAAGGAATTACAAACTAAAACTAATACAGACTGTAATGTTGTACCTAATAATATAAACTACAATTATAGTGATAAACAAATATAATAGCAAATACATCTTAATGCTCTTAATTTAAAAATAAAAATAACACATGGACGAATGAATCCATTAATGTTAACTCCTAAAATAGGAACCTGAACAACAGCAGTTTATTGTAGCAATAATTTCATTTGAATATCATACCCATAGACAAAGAAAAAACAATAAATCAGATGTTTAGGGATGGGGCACAATTGAGAAAATCAGTGAGAAGTTGAAAAAAACTCTAGGAGGCCAACTAAACCTAAATTACCTACTAACAACTAAAATTAAGAAAACTATAAACCTATAAGCTGGAAAACGTGAATGCAATGGGACTATATAGAGATATGCTTATCTATCATTCCTAAAAAGAAAGTGAGAGAATTTAATTGGTGCTACATTGCTTGTATGAGTGTAGAAAGAAAGTGTGAGAGAAATTAATTGGACAATAAGAATGCAATGGTTGATTGCTTGGTTAAAGAACAGATAATCAAATTAATTTTGGTTAGTCTGGATGACTGTTATTTGAAACCCTATTTATGACAAAGTAATTATAATGCACCTGTAACGTATATGTGAAGTATCTCTACTTATCTGCAGAGCATGAACATCCCAAACATTTGTCAAGCTATGATTGGTAAACAATTCTTATTAATAGTAGCCTCAAAATTCCATAGCCTTACATCCTCCCAACATTTGCTGAGAAAACTATGCCTTGGACAAAAGCCAAAACTATCAGAAGAGTTAAAAGAATGCTCCTCAAAGGTCTCGAGCACTGTTTTGAGGTAGTTCATTCACTCTTCTCTCTCATCAACGAATTTGATGAGTATACATGGAATTTATCATCCAAGGAGAAACATTTCCTACGCTGCTTGATCACACTAAGAATGGAGATAGTAGCTGATACTCCTTTTATCAAGGTTGTTCAGGGAGCATTGCAGCAAAATCACAGAGAAGCGTCGGATCTTTTCGAAGAAATGGGGCGGATAAAAAAGGACATGCTTATGTATGCGGACAACCTTGCTGTTCTATTTGATCATGAAAGTACATTTATTGATGAGGATCTAGCCAAGGAGATCAAGGCTGACATTCAAGGAAACATTATTGAGGTTAAACATTGTTGACATTCAAGGAAACATTCAAGGCTGACATTCAAGGAAACATTGTTGAGGCTCAAAGCTCAAATGAAAGACCTGGGAGAAGATTTATCATAATTAATGGATAGATTAAAGACAGTGGATGCTTTCAAAAAAAACATGCGTGATAACTAGAAGGCTGCTACTGATGCAGCTGCTATGCTTTAGATTGTATCCATGAATTGGGAGCTTCCTTTGTCCAATGACTACTGTTTGTTATTTCATTTCTCTAATCAATGATGTGTTATTTTGAAACTTTCGTTTGACATTTGATGTCTCTAATATGTTGTGTTAATATGACTGTTTAGTATATGGTGTTTTAATATCAATGTAATGTATTCGTGAATGTTTGATAAATGAATGAAAGTGTGTGTTAATTTCAATATACCCAATCCCTTTTTTTATATAAGAGTTGGTAAGCAATAAGGGTGCAATATCCATATGTCTATTACAATGAATCAACCTCAATATCTACTGGTATTTTTTTATATCTTCTCACAAATCAGTTTAGCCACAATATTGCCGTGAAAAGCATAATGCATAAGTTTGTGCAATTTTTACCATTAAAAACACATTTTAAGATAATATATGGATAGTCGAAGCAGAAATCAACTTATAATTAGATATCACACATGACAACAGACTGCAACGCAACACTTATTTGGAAAACACTAAAGATTCCGAAATACTTCCTTGTAAACCACATTATCAAGCAGCAATGATAGCTTCAAAAACTTCACAGACATTGAAGGCAGTGATAACAATGAAGAACCTCTCCACCCTTCAAGATACACTGCTAAAATATTAGAGCAAAATGAAATCATTGAGAGGCTTATCAGGGAGCATAAGGAACGAGCAGCTCTGAGGAGAGTATGCAATTCCTTAAAGTCTAAACTCATAAGCATGACTGAATCTTTGAGGAGTTTAAACTATGATTCTGACTCAGAAGATGAGTTTCTTGAAACTGAGAAAATAGCTGAAGACATGATTAGATTAGGATTCGATCATCCCTTCAGAAAAGCTGAATTTGCTCCAGAAAAGGTAACTCCTCCTCTACAGAAACCTAAGGACCAGATGTCAAGCCATATGTCTCAACATCCTGTTCAACACACAGACAGGATCATAGACCACACATCTCAGTACTATGTTCAGACCAAGAAAGAGATGTCAAGCCAAAAGTCTCAACATCCTGTTAAACACAAAGACAGAATCATAGACTACAAGACTCAACAGTCTGTCCAAACAAAAAGGAAGATGTCAAGCCACATGTCTCAACATCCTGTTCAACACAAAAGTAATGGGAACATAGGTCAGCTTCACAAGCAGCAGAAGAAGCATATACCAAGACCACATCTTAAGAAGCTATACTCTCAAAATAGAAGAGCTTTCAATAGATGTGATCACTGTGGTAGGTCTGGACATGTTATGAAAGAAGGCTTCAAAATTCATGGCTATCCTCAAAGATCAAGATCACCAAGGAAGGATGAAAATAAGATTCTTGCTCAACAAGCAAAGTGCCAGGAGACTCAAGTCAAGAAAGTATGAAGGCCAAAAGAAGATTCAAAACTAAAGGCTCATACTTGTATCAGGCTATCCTCATATGAAGACTGGTACTTTGACAGTGGATGCTCTAAACACATGACTGGAGATAGGAAATACATTAAGGAATTAAGGCCTTACTCTAAAGGATGTGTTACTTTTGGTGATGGTGCTAAAGGTAGAATCAAAGGTATAGGCAAGCTAAGAGATCCCAGCTCACCATACCTTGATAAGGTTCTACTAGTTGAAGGACTCACTACAAATTTGATACGCATTAGTCAACTATGTGAAAAAGGACTAGATGTGTACTTCAACAACTCTGAGTGCATTATTGCTAATAATCATAAAGTAGTGATGAAAGGTGTCAAGGCAAAGGACAAATGCTATAAGTGGACTCATCCCAACAATAGTCCAAAAATAGCTTGCTTGACAGTCAAGGAAGAGAATGACCAGATGTCCCAACATCTGTACACTCGTCGGGAAGTTGAATCACTTCAACCTGAACGTGGGAAAGGAACTCTAGAGTTCCACACGTCCAAAAGCGTGTAGAACATTAAGTGACGGGGTGGCGTGCAGAGAGATTATAACGTTAATCATCATTACTTCTGCACAATAAAGAAGGTAACACACTACCTAGTTCCGTCTATAAAAAGCCACCTAGATCATCACTTGTGCTATCACACACGCTTCAACATCTGGTACGACATCCTTTAAAAACCTCTCAAAAGAAATCTTCTTCAACGAAACTCTGAACAAAATGAGTCAAGAAATCACAATGAGCTCAAACAACCAAGTAATCAACAAAGACGAAGGACCTAGTGATTCAGCTAGGGTTTCAGACTCAACCATCAATCAACAAGAGGTTGATCTTGACAAGTTGGTTATTCCCGAAGAAAGAAGAACTACAGCAAGGAAGAGGAGAAGCAGCACATTGGTCGGGCCTTTCACCAATCCAACGCAAGGTGAAGAACCCAAAGAATCATTCACTCCAGAACCTCAATCGTCACCAAGGAGAGATGAAGACTAAATTTCTGAAGAATCATCTCCAAAAGAGGCTACTCAAAACCAGAATCTTGAGCCTCAAACAGAGATTGAGAAGAATGGTGAAGAAAATGTCATGACATCCGACCCCAACATCAAGGATGTCTCAACATCAAGAGACACCACATCTGAAGAACATCCAATGGAAGAAGATCCAAAGGATGCACAGGAGAAACTCGCCTCAGAAGATGAAGAAGAAGGTTCACAATCTCTAGAAGTCATAGAGATTGATGAAGAAACAGAGAGCGAAGAAGTTGCTCCAAGAAGAACTCAATTAGTGGCTGATAGAGTGAAAAGAAGCAGAGGGAAGAAGGTGGAGATTCCCAAGTCATTCTTGGAAGAAAGCTCTCAGAAGAGGAAGCCAGAGTCCTCAAGTGAGTTTGAGCCTGATGTTGAAGACGATGTTCCAGACATCATGTCAAAGAAAAGAAAAGCTGCATCCTCAACATCCTTCCACACTGAAGATAATGAACAAAGGTGGAGGATAATCAGTTAGAGGAGGATTGCTACTGAGAGGGAGTTAAGCACCGAAGCTCTCTCCTACAAAGAGATTATCACCCTTCTTGAAGAAGCAAAAGTCATGAAGACGGTGATGGGAATCAGGTCAATCACTTGGTGATAGCTGATGAGCTTTCAAAAAATCAACAACTTCAGGCCATTTATGGTTACATGTGAAGGTGATAAATAAATCTGGATATCCAGCCCACGAACATATAGACATAGCATCCTGGTAGTTCTGCACCATGTATCTTGCTCCTCCAACAAAGCTCGCTGGTAGGACTATCTGCTTTCCTGTGTTAGTTGCATCGGCGTCTCCTCTAAGCAGGGCCTCTGTCTGCCCCTTGTACATATCAGCTCTAAGATCCTTTTGATGATCCTTAAGATATTTCAATCGAGCAGATTCCATAGTGCTGAATGAATCCACCAAAAATTGATGGAAGAGTCTTCGTGAAAACACAATAGTGGATGCATCCGGTTGCCTCTGTTGTATCTTATACCCAAGCCACTCAAGCTGAGATATGAATTTCCTCTTCCTTGCCTCTTTCCTCTCATTGTCCCTGAACTCAATATCCTTTCTATACCCATCCTCTCCCCTGGGAAACAATAGTGGATACTACAAGGGCCAGTAAGATGGCTGAAAAGTTGAAACCCGATGTAGAAGTCCAGACTGGCACTCAACAATCACATCCCTATCAGCAGCGGTGTCATCAAAATCACCAACAATAAGAGCGGCTACCTCCGAAGCAGTAGGCAAATTATACCTCCTACCGTCACGCCCCCTCTTGCCTAAAATTTTCATCCTAATATTAGAAGTGCCCTGCAAATGTATTGCATTACGCGCTACATTGTATGCGCGTACATATAAGTTGTCACAGCTATCGAGTGCTTCCCTTATGTCCTTGACAGTGGAGGATCTGATTGACTGATGATCATCTTCCATCCTGTCAAATAAAATTAACACGTACATTTATACTCTTACAACCACATATATATGAATTTATAAGTATGGATAACAAAAGAGAGAACTACCCTACAGACGCCATCATATTGGATATCTCATTATCGGTATGATAAATGTATAGCTGTGCAAATTTAGGCGACTCGCCCGGCATTGGAAGCAAACTTCCAATAAGATGGTAATTTTCACCGTTCATGACAAATACTAGAGGACCATTTCCATCATTCAAGGAGTTATCAATTCTGCCACCCATTGTTGTGAATGAAAACATACTGTTGAAGGATCTAATATTATCAAGGAAGAACTGGCTCCTTCTATCGTGAGAATGATATAAATTGTGCAGCAGCTCTAGAAGGCGCCTGCATGGTACAATTTCAATATCCCCTTGACTACAACACAATGAAAATTTAGGATTATTTTTTGGACTACTCTTAATGCGCTCTTCAAACCACATTAATGCACCACAGGACGGACACATGGAACTTGGCTGTCCAATATTTGAATATTGAGTAAATCCAGGAACTGCGCATATAACAAAATGTACATAAATTAGATGGAAACAACCTTGTCTATAAAAAAGACAATAACTTTGTATAATCACATAAAGAACACTTTAAATCAATACCGATATTGGATGCACGTATTGTTCGTCTGCCAGCATCATCATCACCAAATTCAGCATCACTGTCAAGACTGACATCATCATCTGCATCTTTTTTCAACACAATATATATATATATATATATATATATATATATATATATATATATATATATATATTGTTGAGGCAAAACCCATTTTTGATATGTGTTTTAATGACAACAAACCATATGGAATAAATGATAAGTTTTATGAATGGTGATCTACTGATGGTTGCTCTTGAGTTTTTGTTGAAAGATAGATAATGACAAAAGTGGATGAGCTAGAGGTCACTCACATCAACAAGTGCACTTTATATACTCAAACAATGAAAGAATTGGAGTAGCATCAGATGATAACAAAAGTAGCATCACAAGCTTCATGAAGATTTTTAAAGGATGTTGTTTGAAGCATAAAAGGTTTCATGGGAAGGTTTAGCGATAAAGTGACCTATATGATTTAGTCTTCCTCATCATCACAAAGTTCACAATGAGTATTGAAGATTCAAAGAACAATATGAAGATCATAGTTGAAGAATCAAGATGGAAAAACTTGCATCACAAGCTACACAAGAATATATTTGATGTTATTATGTCAAAACTCACATTGAGTTTTGTTATATGCTTTGAAGATTTACTACTACAATTAACATCAATTGAAATGATGCATATGTTGAAAATCGTCAAAACCTACTCAAAGTTTTATCTTATCAAAGCTTCTCAAGATGAGAAAGTTTGAGAATGATCTTCCATTAGTTTTCAAAGGAGCTTATGCACAAGGCATAAACATTTTTATCATTCTCTAAACTAGAAAATGATAATCCTCATGATGAGTACACCCACACCTCCACTAAATCATCTCAAAGATACTCAATGAACATGCAATAATGTGTGCAAAACATCGAAGAGAAATTATGGAAAGTTTTGCAACAACAAAAGATTTCAAAGTTGATTAACCAAAGAAAGAAACATTATCAACTCCTATGAAATAATGTTCCCATCATGAACATGTCCATTTCCCTCAAGGGCATTCATATCAGTTCAGCAAAATTACAAGAATCAACTTTGAAGAAGAAATCATTTCAAAAATTAAAATATTTATAAGTCAAGAGAACGTTCTCAGAACGGTCTCCCAAGTTTGCGTGTTCAAGGATAATCACTTTTCCATAAGTCAACTTGGTACAAGACAAGCATGAACTTTTATATGGAAGTTATTTCAAGAATCATAACAATGGAATAAGTCATTTAAGGCAAGGAGTTAATTATGACTAGAGAACATTCTCTCTTACTCATATTTAAGGAATCACAAGAACACATATTTTGCCAAGGCTTTATGTTCTCCAAGAACAGCATTAATGATTTAATCTGAACCAATGAGAACTAGACAACACGCTGTACTTGTTTGTGAAGAGAATTTAAATACAAACACATGGCAAGATCTTACTTCACAAGTGTCATTTGATTTACTATTCACACGTCCTTGCAAGGACAACTTGCAACAACTCTTTGATCACATGGGTATTATTCTCCTTCATTTGAAGTATGATCTCCCAATGGTCTCCCAGATTTTGTGCCTACAAGCTACAATCTTATCCAAAGTTGTACCAAACTATTTCCACACATGGGCTATTGTTTTACAACGTTCATATGCTCAGAAAACAACTCATAACAGCTGGCACAACGGATATTTATGACATCACTACAATTCCATATGCTAGAGACCATCAAAAGAACGTTCTCCAGACCAACTAAAAGGACATATTTGATTGGACTGTTTTGCTTCTCTCACAACGGCTATTTTAATATTCTCAACTGTCATATTTGAACTTCAAATGTGAGAAGAACTTCTCCATCTATAAATAGCACCTTGGTTGCATTTGAAGAGCAAGAGTTCAAGCTACAAATCATCAAACACTTGTTTTTGTCAACAAGTCACAAAACTTTTCATTTATTACTCACACTCAAGATCTTCATTCTCATCAATACCTCTGAGTTTATTGAGTAATTTTATTTGCTTCTCAAACTAACCTTTGAGTTTCCAAAAGCAAATACATCAAGAGACCACTTTTCAACACAATCCACTTTTAAGTGATTGTATCTTTGTCTCTTCATTTTACCACTCACACTCCAACTCTCTATCAACTCTTGGATCAAATATTATTGAGTGTATGAGTGTAGTTTATATATAAGCTTCTAAACTAGTTTGAGTTTATTTGTAAGCTTAAAGATCCGAAACAAACTCCTTTGTAAAAGAAGATTGCTCAAGTCAATACGTAACTATTGATTGAGTGTTACCCTTACTAGCTTGTAAGGATGGGGTAGATTTAAGCTTGAAGGGCTTAATGTTATTGATCTTGGTCTAGATCATAGAAGAAGAATTGTATTTGAGATCGGTAGCATCTCAAGATTATAGTGGAAAAACTCACAGGCGTGGGGACTGGACTAGCCCAGGATTTGGGTGAACCAGTATAAATTTTTGTGTGTGAATCTCTCTTACCTTTAACTCTTTAATTTCTGTAAACACACATCACACAAACCACCTCCTTTACATTTACTTTCAATTCTCACGCAGCAAAGAACATTCTCCAAATATACTGTTTTATATTTCACTAAGGCTTTGTTTGCGAGTTTGGAGGGGAAGGAAAGGCTAAAAAGGAAGAAACAAGTGAAAGAAGTAGAGAAGTTTGGGAGAGAAGAAATTTAGAGGGTTATTTTTTCTTCATAACACCAAAATCCCCCAATTTGGGGGAACTCAAAAATTGTATTGGATGAGGGTTTGGAGGGGGTTTGAAGGGTTTATATGAATTCTTCAAATTTAATTAATGTTGTTATAATATTCTTAAATTCATAATATATTAATCAAAAGTATTTATTTATCATTTTCTATAAAAAATACTTTCTCAAAAAATGTAAAAAATTTCTCTAATTTTTTCTCTATTTCCCTCCTTTCAAAGCCTTCCCCTCCCCTCCCCTCCAAACTCGCAAACAAAGTCTAACATTTATCCAAGTATACACTTGAGATCTATTTTATAGTGTGCAGGATTAAATTTTAAAAGGGTCACAATTCAAACCTCCCCCTTCTTGTGACCATTTCTTCCACTTCATATATATATATATATATATATATATATATATATATATATATATATATATATATATATATATATATATATATATATAATGAACCACGGAAGGTAGGGAGGTTTGCTTATTAAGAAAGAATAGGTCTATGAGCTTATACCGGAGTCAAATGGCACGACAAATTGCTCAGCATTTATTGCACATATGTCTTGACCACTAACATGATCTGAAACCATTTGTAAGTTTTATACTGTTATAACAAATGGATGAAATAAATAAGCACTTTATAGCTTGGCACATCCAACTTAACGAAATATACTACTGACTACTCATATGCTCAGGCATGCATAAAAAATACTTGGTTGTAGACTGCAGATGACACCAATGGTCAAATAGTGAATAAGATATTAAAAAAACAACAACAGAATTAGATGTTCTACCAAACTCGTCAACATTAGAAGGTATATCTAACTCCTCAGTGTTTGTTGAACACACCATATGAGTGCTATTACAATGCATGTTAGCTGGACTTGGACTACCTACAAAGAATAAGTTGTTTGGAATGCAAGTTATTTGAAAATATAAATATTCCCTTCGAAGGAGATCCTCCTAAATTGAAATGAAATTGTTTTAAAAATTCTAAAAGACATGAACAACAGAATCAACATCTACTATAAACCATATGTAAGACTAAATAAGATTATCAGGAATTAATACCAGAATAAGAGAACATAGGAAGTTCATGTGCACCAGTTGCATGCACCATGCCCCTAGGCCCTAACATGGCTCTGAATGGAAGATGAAGATTGAGGATCTACAAAATTTACTCTGGTGGATGAGCAAAACACTATGGAAGTAAAAAATATACACACTGTCTAAAGAAACAGCCTAGTAAAGATCAAAAAACAATGACCAAACCAATACCGTTTAAGCAATAACTTCCATAAGATTTGGGACTCTTAGAGGAACTAGGGTTATTTGATAAGTCCATGCTAAAAATTGAGAGGAAGCTTGTGCAGATAAGAAAAGAGTTCAATGACCACAAATTAGGATATATATGGTATGATGAGACTGTTACATAGAACCTTGGTCATTCATACCAAGACACAGTCACACCTTATCAGAAGTCAAAATAAGATAAATGACTAATCCATTACATATATAGCCCAATTAAATTGATTACTCAACCACCACACAATTGTTAAACGGAATCACTGATGGATAATTAAAGGGAAGTAATTTTATTGCTAATTGATGGAAACTAAGTGGCACCATTAGTAGACAATAGGATAGAGATGCTATGATTAGACTATTGTATAGAAATTTAGTCGTTGATACCAATTAGCAAAATAAGTTAACATATTATTAGAGGTCAAAATTAGTTAAATGAATCATCCATTAAATATGTAGCTTAATTAAGAAATAAGTTAAATTAATTAAACAATCGCACGCACATATTATTAGAGGTCAAAATAAGTTAAATGAATCATCCATTAAATATGTAGCTTAATTAGCTTAATTACTTAGGACCGCATAAATGTTTGTGAGGGACTCATTGATGGATATTTAAAGGCAAATTCTTAACTACCCATTCCATAAGATTGGGTCAAGTGACCCATCCTAATTATCTTAAATATATTGGTCCATTAAAATATCATTTATAATATTATAAGAATATAGTTAATTTTCAATTGTGACAAGATAACTTTTAACAATTGCAAATAGACCCATGTTCCTACTCATGTGTTCTATGTTCTTTCATTCTCTTCCAGTTTCTTTATTTTATTTTACAGATGATTCGTCCATTTTCTTCCATCTTCTTCCTCTTGATATGCACCTTTAGTATGCTCAAAAATCAATTTTTACTTCTTCTTCTATGAATGCATCTCTTTTTTCTTATTCAAATTCTTCTCTTGCATAATGGGTAACATGGTTTGAGTACCAAATCTGGATATTTTCTTCAACAAATCTGAATAGCTCTTTAGAAAATATGTGTATTTGTTCTTCATATATTTGTTAGATTTTAATTTTAGTATTTGATTTCACACATTTCTAATTAAAATTAAAATCAGAAATATATTAGAAATTATTTGTTTGATGTTTCTAAGTTATTAATTGTAGTTTTTAATGTTCATGGCTGGCCTGCAACATGTAAGATTATATCTGCGGTGGATAAGAATGCTAGAGGTTGAAGACGAACAGTTTTTCTGTTACTGCATTTAACGTATATATAGTTTAAGAAACAAAATATAACATAGACTTCCTCGTTGGCGCAGTGGCTAGTCATTTGGTTATCTAACAAACGGTTGTGGGTTCAAGCCTTGTTGAAGGCAATTTTTTTATGGTTTTTTCTTTTAATATTGGTTGTGAGTTAAAGTGTTAAACCAATTATTTTGTTCACTTTTATTAATTTCTATTTTAAAAACTAATAAGATTTCTTTCTTTTTTTCTTTTACAAAAAAAGCTAATTTGGACCAACAATTAATTAATAAATTTGAATTTTAAATTAATTAGAGTGAAATGTTCGATTGTCGAAATTTAAATATTTAACCGATGGTTAGTCCATTTAGGTAATATATTAAACGGTCTTAGTTGTCATATGAAAAATTTGAATTTCTTTATCATAGTCAAAATTTAGTTTAGAATGCGCATGAACAAATATAATAAAGACCTAAGATTATAATCTCGATTGATTTACTTTTTATACGAACTTGAATTAGTTCTTCACACCCGTAAGAGATTATCCTCTTCTTTTGGATCAAATATTTTTTTATATCTAAATTGAATTTTTTACAAAAATAATTAAGATGTAAACCTTAGTGTTATAGACTCAATTGTAAATATAGAAAGAATAATATGAATACAATAAAAAAAGATTATATATGTCGTCCACAAATCCTATCTCAACTTGTAGATATGTCAAAGTTGCTTGTCTTTATAAAAAAAGAATTATATATAAATAATTTATGCATAAAATTAGAAAGAAATAAAAACAAAAAAAATCATCTTCTAACATAAAAAATTGATTACTACAAGATTGTAAAGACGTGTTATTATAAATTATTACAAAAAAATCATCTTCTAAATTTGAGTCAAAAGAAGTGCTATTATTAATTTTTCAAAGTAGTTTATTAAAAAAAAATTAATAAAGACACCATAATTTATTAGTGAAAATTTATGAATTAACGAAAATTTATGAAAACTTAAAGACGCGATATTCATAAGCTTAAACTATATAATACAAATAATATTATACGTATAACGAAAGACTTCAAATCATCAATAATAAACAATGAATTAATACTTGTACTAATATTTAATCTCATTATTCTCTTAATTCATCTATTTTTTATTTATTAACTTGTTCTTATCAGTTTTAACTTTTAATAATAATCTAAGTTTTAAAAATAATTTATGACATATTTCTATTATTTAGCAACCAAAAAAATATTTATATTAGTCTAAATTACCGCCTTATTATAAATAAAAAATTCTACCTTTAGTATAATATCAAACTTAACATAAAGAAAAAAAAAATCATGGACCCATGTATTGACAAATAGTTTTTTAAACAACCGGAGAATTAGTTCTCATCGATGATAAGTATAAAAAGAGTAAATAACTATTTACATCCTGCAAAATAAACGAGATATGATTTACTCCTTTGTCTTTTTTTTTTTTTTTGAAATCCAACATTATAATATGAAGATTTCTTCGTTTATCCCCTACGAAAAAATGCGAGAAAAATATTTATCACTAACACATAACAAAAAAATCATGTTTTATAAGCAAAAAATCAGTTAATATTTGACTCACGCTTGTTGCGTATTTTGTATAATACTATAATTATGTTTGTAAAAACAAGTTTTTAGAATTGAAAAGTTGGGAGTATTTTAAAATTACAAATGTTAATTAATTATTTTTATTATTTGAATTTCAAATGCAAAATTGAAAGAGAAGAAAACAAAAATAAGCAATAAAATGATACAAATATGAATTTAACTTTGTTGTGTATTACCAGTACTATTACTCCTATGAATCATGTTAAATTTCATTGAGACCCACGTAGAGGTCGGGGAGTATCTACACCTATGAATTTATTGGAAATTGAATAGAAAACCAATAGGCAGACATGAAAGTTGAACAAGAATTAATTCCTCTGTAATATAAGTGATCAAATTTAATTTATAATATATTAAAAGAAATTACTATAAAAAATCCTGATTTATCCTTGGACATGAGCGTCAATATTATTGTATTTTGTCATTCAATTAGAGCTTCTCTAATATTTTTTTATTGTAGAAACTCTGATATTATTTTTTTTTTTTTAGAATTTTTAATATTATATATTTTTTTATAATTAAAATATTATATTTTTAATGAAGACAAACTTATTTAATCCATGATTAAGTATTACTATGTGAATATTATATATTTCTATATATTTGTTTGGACGTGTATATATCACTTTTAACGATGTTATTAAAAGAAACTAGTTTTGAGACCCGTGCATTCGCACGGGTCTATTGACGACATGTAAAAAATAATAAGTGACGTTATTCTGATATTTTTTTATAAAAGTTTTTAAATTAAGTAATTTTTTTTATTAAAACAATTGTCTCGTGTATGATTTTTGTATAATAAACTATAATTAATAATAACAAATATTTATTTTTTAATTCTTTTTTAATTAAAGCAATTGTCCCTTGTATGATTAATTTTTTTTATTAAAACAATTGTCCCGTGTATTATTATAATATATATTCGTCAACAATTATTCCATGTATTATTATAATATATTATTCAAATTTTTTTTATTAAAACAATTGTCCCGTGTAAGATTAATTTTTTTTTTATTAAAACAATTCTCCCGTGTGTTACTATAATATATATTTACCCCTAATTATTTATTATAATATATATTCATCAATAATACACTTCTCATATCTCTATTATTATATACATAGCGAGATTCCCACGGAACATTCTCGTGCATTTTCAAGAAAAATTGCTTATGTGGCATTTAATTAGCGTTATTAGAGTTTTTGCTTAGGTGGCATTCAATTAGAGTTTTTTTATTTTATTTTGTATTTTTTTTAATCTTCTCTAACCCATTATTTTTTATGAAAACAAATTTTTGGATATGTACTATTAAATTAATCGGATATATCTCTCTAACCCATTATTATAAAACAAAATTGTTGGATATATACAATCAAACTAAAGCTTTTTTTCTTTTTTATCTTTTTTCTTTATCGAGTTTGTATTTTTTTTTTTCACTCAATTAGAGATTCTCTAATATTTTTTAATTTTAGAAACTTTAATATTATGCGAGTATATTTTTTGGTAAAAAATCTAATACATTTTTTAGAATCTCTGATATTTTTTTATTTTTTTTTTTTGTAGAAACTCTTTCTTTTTGTGGGGATTGGTACTTTTTAATTTTAGAAACTCTAATATTATACGTATCTTAATATTTTAATTATTATATTTTAATAATATTGCGTTGGTGAAATTCAATTAAAGCTTTTCTAATATAATATTTTGGCAAAATTACATATTTGGTCCTTTATCTTATTTTTTTGTAACATTTTGGTCCTTTATCTTTCATTTGTAACATTTTGGTCCTTTATCTTATCTTTTTGTAACACTTTGGTCCTTTATCTTTTATTTGTAACATTTTGGTCCTTTAGAAAACATGAAAATATGAAAAAATTGATAAAGATGATGAACATTTTTATCAAAATTATGATTTTTATTTAATTTTAATAAAAAAGTATCTTAACAAATAAAATTCAAAACTTTTTTAATAAAAAAATATATGAAAAAAAGGATTTATATGTGAATGTTATAAAAGATAAAGGACTAAAGTGTTACAAATAAAAGATAAAGGACCAAAGTGTTACAAATATATAAGATAAAAGACTAAAATGTTACAAATAAAAGATAAATGACCAAAATGTTACAAAAAAATAAGATAAAGGACCAAATATGTAATTTTGCCTAATATTTTTTAATTTTAGAAACTTTAATATTATGCGAGTATATTCTTTTGTAAAAAATCTAATACCTTTTTTTAGAATCTCTGATATTATTTTATTTCTTTTGTAGAAACTCTTTCTTTTTGTGGGAATTGGTACTTTTTAATTTTAGAAACTCTAATATTATACGTATCTTAATATTTTAATTATTATATTTTAATAATATTGCGATGGTGAAATTCAATTAAAGCTTTTCTAATATTATATTTTTTTTGTAGAAATTAAAATATTATATTTTAATTACTAACATATATTATATTTTAATTACTAATATTCTTCATCTCGCTTTATCCTATAGCATTATTATATATATATATATATATATATATATATATATATATATATATATATATATATATATATATATATATATATATATCATGCAAAATCTATATCAATTTTATCTTACTATTTTTAACTAAATTATTCAAATAATATATTAAAATAAACACATAAATAATATTAAAAAGAGAATAATCCCGTGCATGGCACGGGTTAACATACTAGTATTTTTTATATAAGAGTAAACAAAAATAGAGCAGATTTTTTTATGCTTATCTTCAAAAGTGTTTTCTATTGCTATTTTTATTAGTATATTTATTTTATTCTCTTTTCTTAAAAAAAAATTTAATTTTTTTATCAATAGATTTGTTTTAGGCTTATTTTTGGATTTTTTTTATTATTTTTGTTTTGTATCTTTTTTTTATGAGTATATTTGTTTTATGCTTATCTTCTTTTTTTTTTTTTGTTATTTTTGTTTTGTACATATCTTTTTTCCAGTTTAGAGTTAAAATTACATTTAAGGGCATAAACGGTGAAATATTATTAAACGTGCTAAGGACAAAATAGATTTTTTAGTAGTAGTTTCTTTTAATATATTGTAAATAGACTACTATTAAAAATACAAATTTGTCCTTATCACTTTTAACTATATTTCAAGTTTTGCGCCCTTAAATGTAATTTTAACTATAAATTAATAAAAAAAAATACAAAAAAAGAAGAAAGACAAGCATAAAAGAAATATTTCCATAAAAATAGCATTAAAAACCACATATCAAAACAAACAAACAAAAAAAGATGGTGGGGACCAAATCAAAACTCTATCAACAAGATACCACTCTAAAATTGGCAGACCCAATTTGTTCTTAGATAAATCATCTCTAATAAACTCATGTGGATCATGCCAAAACAAAACAAGAAAGTGCACAATAGTTTAACTTATATTTTAACAACATTTTTATAAAAAAATCTTAAATAATTTATTTTAAAAAAAATTAGATTAATATAATGACAAACTTAAATATCAAATAAAAACAATAAACCCTGGGAATGCACGGATCTCAAAACTAATTCTAAATAAATCTTTATGTTAATATAATGACAAAATTAAATATCGAATAATACGCATGAGTCTCAAAACTAGTTTACATGCACAAATTAATAAATGTAATTAATATTGTATGAAGAAGATAAATTATGAGTTAGTTTACAAAATTGTCTTTCATTAATGATATAAGAAAGACAAATTGAAGAATTGAAAAAAGAGGGAGTAATAAAATATTAAGCGTATGATATGAAAAATAACATTAAATGATTCATTGGTAATGTAAAACAACTTATTATTTTGTACATTTTTTTTCTTTATTTCTGAACATCACTTATAATTTGGTACGAAGGTAATAATTACTTAATTTGAATCTAGAAATATATTACTGCTAATTACAGGATATCACAAGCAATTTGATCAATAACAAGGATTGAAAACACATATTTAGGGGTAGGTAACCTCGAAACCTACATATCTCAGCAGATCTAAAAATTGAGAGTCATAGAATCATAGAACACCTTTCAAACACGACAATAACTGTATGATGTAAATCAAACGGATCTCTTAAGAGGAACTGACAAAAACCATAAAACGCAACAATATCAGCAAGAAGTGATCTCTGAAAATATAATAATCCATGGTTCGAACTCGCATATATATGAGTTGAGACCATATTCTTAGGTCTCTTGTCTTAATTCTTTATTTTTTTTTTTAAAAAAGTTCAATGAAAATTTCAAGAAAAATTTGATGTAATATAGAAGAGAATAATTTCCTACAAAGAACTAAATCAAACATATGTAAAAAGTAAAACAATTGAGTCTATAACACTAAGGCTTACATCTTAATTATTTTTGTAAAAAATTCAATTTAGATATAAAAAAATATTTGATCCAAAAAAAGAGGATAATCTCTTACGGGTGTGAAGAACTAATTCAAGTTCGTATAAAAAGTAAATCAATCGAGATTATAATCTTAGGTCTTTATTATATTTGTTCATGCGCATTCTAAACTAAATTTTTACTATGATAAAGAAATTCAAATTTTTCATATGACAACTAAGACCGTTTAATATATTACCTAAATGGACTAACCATCGGTTAAATATTTAAATTTCGACAATCGAACATTTCACTCTAATTAATTTAAAATTCAAATGTATTAATTAATTGTTGGTCCAAATTAGCTTTTTTTGTAAAAAAAAAAAGAAAGAAATCTTATTAGTTTTTAAAATAGAAATTAATAAAAGTGAACAAAATAATTGGTTTAACACTTTAACTCACAACCAATATTAAAAGAAAAAACCATAAAAAAATCAAAACTCTATCAACAAGATACCACTCTAAAATTGGCAGACCCAATTTGTTCTTAGATAAATCATCTCTAATAAACTCATGTGGATCATGCCAAAACAAAACAAGAAAGTGCACAGTAGTTTAACTTATATTTTAACAACATTTTTATAAAAAAATCTTAAATAATTTATTTTAAAAAAAATTAGATTAATATAATGACAAACTTAAATATCAAATAAAAACAATAAATCCTGGGAATGCACGGATCTCAAAACTAATTCTAAATAAATCATTATGTTAATATAATGACAAAATTAAATATCGAATAATTCGCATGAGTCTCAAAACTAGTTTACATGCACAAATTAATAAATGTAATTAATGTTGTATGAAGAAGATAAATTATGAGTTAGTTTACAAAATTGTCTTTCATTAATGATATAAGAAAGACAAATTGAAGAATTGAAAAAAGAGGGAGTAATAAAATATTAAGCGTATGATATGAAAAATAACATTAAATGATTCATTGGTAATGTAAAACGACTTATTATTTTGTACATTTTTTTTCTTTATTTCTGAACATCACTTATAATTTGGTACGAAGGTAATAATTACTTAATTTGAATCTAGAAATATATTACTGCTAATTACAGGATATCACAAGCAATTTGATCAATAACAAGGATTGAAAACACATATTTAGGGGTAGGTAACCTCGAAACCTACATATCTCAGCAGATCTAAAAATTGAGAGTCATAGAATCATAGAACACCTTTCAAACACGACAATAACTGTATGATGTAAATCAAACGGATCTCTTAAGAGGAACTGACAAAAACCATAAAACGCAACAATATCGGCAAGAAGTGATCTCTGAAAATATAATAATCCATGGTTCGAACTCGCATATATATGAGTTGAGACCATATTCTTAGGTCTCTTGTCTTAATTCTTTATTTTTTTTTTTAAAAAAGTTCAATGAAAATTTCAAGAAAAATTTGATGTAATATAGAAGAGAATAATTTCCTACAAAGAACTAAATCAAACATATGTAAAAAGTAAAACAATTGAGTCTATAACACTAAGGCTTACATCTTAATTATTTTTGTAAAAAATTCAATTTAGATATAAAAAAATATTTGATCCAAAAAAAGAGGATAATCTCTTACGGGTGTGAAGAACTAATTCAAGTTCGTATAAAAAGTAAATCAATCGAGATTATAATCTTAGGTCTTTATTATATTTGTTCATGCGCATTCTAAACTAAATTTTTACTATGATAAAGAAATTCAAATTTTTCATATGACAACTAAGACCGTTTAATATATTACCTAAATGGACTAACCATCGGTTAAATATTTAAATTTCGACAATCGAACATTTCACTCTAATTAATTTAAAATTCAAATGTATTAATTAATTGTTGGTCCAAATTAGCTTTTTTTGTAAAAAAAAAAGAAAGAAATCTTATTAGTTTTTAAAATAGAAATTAATAAAAGTGAACAAAATAATTGGTTTAACACTTTAACTCACAACCAATATTAAAAGAAAAAACCATAAAAAAATTGCCTTCAACAAGGCTTGAACCCACAACCATTTGTTAGATAACCAAATGACTAGCCACTGCGCCAACGAGGAAGTCTATTTTATATTCTGTTTCTTAAACTATATATACGTTAAATGCAGTAACAGAAAAACTGTTCGTCTTCAACCTCTAGCATTCTTATCCACCGCAGATATAATCTTACATGTTGCAGGCCAGCCATGAACATTAAAAACTACAATTAATAACTTAGAAACATCAAACAAATAATTTCTAATATATTTCTGATTTTAATTTTAATTAGAAATGTGTGAAATCAAATACTAAAATTAAAATCTAACAAATATATGAAGAACAAATACACATATTTTCTAAAGAACTATTCAGATTTGTTGAAGAAAATATCCAGATTTGGTACTCAAACCATGTTACCCATTATGCAAGAGAAGAATTTGAATAAGAAAAAAGAGATGCATTCATAGAAGAAGAAGTAAAAATTGATTTTTGAGCATACTAAAGGTGCATATCAAGAGGAAGAAGATGGAAGAAAATGGACGAATCATCTGTAAAATAAAATAAAGAAACTGGAAGAGAATGAAAGAACATAGAACACATGAGTGGGAACATGGGTCTATTTGCAATTGTTAAAAGTTATCTTGTCACAATTGAAAATTAAATATATTTTTATAATATTATAAATGATATTTTAATGGACCAATATATTTAAGACAATTAGGATGGGTCACTTGACCCAATCTTATGGAATGGATAGCTAAGTTGTCACCATATTTAAATGGAAGTCTTTTTCTTGTTTATTGATGGAAATAAACTTCCACTATTAGTAGATGATTTATCCAAAAAACATAAAGGCACTAAGTGAGAAACTTTAATTAATACAACCATTGCATACAACTTGACCATAGTTATATCATTAGGTATCTGATACATATTTAGGGAATACTAAACCATAACATTGACCCAACACAAACATGGAGACAACAGGAACATCGATACATGGAAAGCTAATACAACAGAAAATTTATTCAAATAGACCAAACACTACAAAGCCCAAGCAAACTATTACTGGATCAATCACTCAAGAACTTCGATCTTCACACATGTCATCTTGGTATCCTTGGCCGCAACAATTTCACCCTGGTAAGTATTAGCAGATCTTTTACCAGCATGTTTGGGTGGTGAAACATGACCTATTTCAGTAGACACCATTGACCTAGTGGAAGGAGAGGGACCCTTGACAGGAGATGCACCAGCTATATCTACATTATCAGTTTTTTTGCCAAATAGCTTGCTCGTTGGAGTGGTAGATGTGGCCTGTTTGAGGGGTGAAACCTGACTTAAATCAGCACCTACTAATTCCACAGTGGATGGAGAGGATCCTTTGGTGGTAGATGAACGGGCTCCATCAACATGACCTATGATCCATCACCGTCCAAATCACATGCAAACTGAGTGCAATCAGCACCATCACACCCATCCCGAAGCTGCCATGGAAGGAAGTGAAGTTAGCAAGGTTTAGAGTGTAACATAAGAAAGTGGGAAATCAAACTACAAATTATACATTGATCCCATGCAATGATGTGAAGCGGTTAATGATGTCATCATCAAACGAAAGCTTCTTCACTATATAACCGCTCCAGTTGCAGTATAAGTTTGCATCCATAACCTCAACTTTGAAGAGGATTCGTTTATCAACGAATGTATCAAGTTCCTGGGGGTAGGCATTAGAGGCTTCCTCCTATAACCAAAGCATTCATCGGGGAGTTCATCTTCTCCACCACAACCTAAGGAATTATTACAAAAGACTACATAATTAAATTACAAGAATCTAACTATAAAAAGCCTAAAGAATCATACCTTGCTGAGTAAGTTTTCCCGTAAGGAGAGATAACTATGCCCTTAGAGCTCCTCCAAACTTCTCTCCAAAAGGAATAGAAAGTTCTTCTATTTCTGAATGAATAATAATGAATTATGGAGGCTCTATTTATACTTTTCGTAATGGGCCTCAGCAAGCCATCGTGGTACGCTAGGTCCATCGTGCCACGATGAGCAGATTCAGTTCAAAATTATAACTGATCTTGTGCGTTTGATCTGCATGATCACCACGCAAAGCCATCGTATTGCGCAGTGAGCCATCGTGATACGATGCTAAGATAATTGATTCTGTCTTGGCGATCAAGCAGCTCTCATCGTGTCACGTTGGGAGCCACGATGAGAGCCATCGTGACACAATGAGCTGTTTTTCTTCATTTTTGGGTTTTTTTTCTTGTCTTTTGCGTTTCTTCACCTTGTCTTGAAGCTTTTTCTCGATTCTTCACGTTTTTGTTGATATTTTAGCTTGTCTTGGTCATTTTACTATTAATAATACTACCTAAAATACTGCAGAAATTCCTGTCATCACAACCCCAAACTTAAATTGTTGCTTGTCCTCAAGTAACATGCTGTCAGACAAGATCGTTAGCGAGTTAAGAAATAAACAAAGATGATAGGAATTTCACACCCTTACTTGTTCAGCAATGGTACCGCTGATTCCTGCCATGTTCAACCTTTTCTCTCTCTCACATTTTCACTCGAATTGAAAGGGATACTCTCAATCATCGCACAACCTGTTATTTTACCATAGGCTTGCAAAAATTCTAAGTAACCTGCCAAAATTTAATAAATATGCATTTTTAGAGGTCTTTAAGGGTTATAACGTGATTAGGGTCAAGGTAGGACATTTTTGGGATAAATAGGCTAAACATGGAGTTAAGTACTACTTTGTTTCCTTTTTGTGTACGCAACCTTATTTCATAGGGTACCTTTTGATTTTTGGTATTTTCAGAGAATAGAACCGGAGAGACGTTTATGATTCTTTTTCTATCACTGTTTTTGTAGAGACTTTTTTAGGGATTTTTTATATTCTCCCGTCTCTTTTCTTTTTATTATTTTTTTTTGTAGAGACTATTTTATTTTTTTTAGGGATTTTTCCCGTATCTTTTTCTTTTTTTTTTCATTTTTTTATAGTGATAGTTCTCTATATACCCACCCCAAACTTGAATTGTTGCTAGTTCCATGAGCAACCCCAAACTTTGATTGTTGCTATGATCAGAGAACTATTACCTAACTCCAAAAGAGGGTAATTCATTGTTTTTCTGGTCTATAGGCTTGTATCGTGGTTTGTCACCGAAAGAAAATGGATATATATATTTTTTTTACGGCTCAAATTTGGCTAGCAAAGGATATAATTAATATAAAGGGTGGCTTGAAAAAGGCTCAGAGTTATAACAAAAAATTGCTTCAATGCATAATTTAATAAATTAACCAGTTACAGAGAATTGGAGCAAGTTCTGAAAAATAAACAAGAGTGCGGAACTCTCATCGATCAAAAGAAATTGGTAATACCTTTGGAAATATTTGGCTCAAATCCTCACTTGGCTTAGGTATCTGAAGGCGTGAACACTTATCTGCAGACACTGCTTCATCACTCGTCTCATTGTATCCCGAACTTCTGCTTTTCGCAGCATTCACCTTTCATGTTTGTGTTAAGGTGCAAACTTCAGATCATCAACATTTACAACTTACTTCGCTGCAATCTTACCTATAACAGTTTCTCATGCATAAGATAACAAACAGCAACAATTATTTAATTTTTTATAAGACAGGGGCTGTTAACATATGAATATGACATGCTGGAATTCTGAGTATATTTTATTGAATTGAAAAACTGAAGCAAATACTGAATTGAACCCTGGGTTGCCTCCCAAGCAGCGCTTGTTTAGAGTCTCATTAGCTTGACGTATTTCCTCCATTACAGAGGATAGGTTCGCATGTCTCTCTCTTCTTTAGGAGCTTCCGCCTTAGCTCCTTCCTTCTTGGTGCTCTTCTCGTACTTCTCTGGGTCCTGTTTTTCTCTAAAGGTGGCAAAACAGATTCTTCCATCATCATCTGAAGTAACTAGTTTGATGATAGATTTACCTTTGCCTTTTGGTGGACTTTCCTTCTTTTCTTCGTGTGGTATGCTAACCCAGCGGTTCTCCTCTACCTTCTGGAACCGTATCTTCCCTCATATAGCAGCTGGCTTCTTCAGAGGTGGCGTGTTAACCCCAAACTTAGATCTTCTGGCCGCCTTTCGATTTCTTCCCCATGCTTTGACCCATGGTACATGGATATCTACCTCAATGGTCAGCCTCTTCATTTTGTCAGTCAGCCCCTCGAGTTCCTCCTCGGCCTTTGCTTCTACCTATAGCTGCGTCATTTCATCCCCCAGCTCCTCTATCTCTATCTTCAAATTCTCCTGAGCTGGAGTCGATGGTGTAGCTTCTTCATTCTCCCATTCGAGCTTGCAGCATTCGTCCCTGTTCGTCTTGGAAGTTGGAATGGTGATTACCTATTCTCAACTCCTTAGTGTCATCTCAGCAAGATCCATGTCAATGATGGCCCTGCTAGCGGCTAGGAATGGTCTTCCCAAGATGATGGGATGTTCTTCATCTTCTCCAGTGTCTAGGATCATAAAGTCTACTGGAAAAACCAGGTCTTGGACTTTCACCAGAACATCTTCCACTGTACCTGCTGATCGAATGGTTGATTAGTTAGCTAATATGAGTTCTTTAGATGTACCTGCCGTTGGTAATTTGAGCTTGAATTTGTCTGCCAAAGATAATGGCATGACATTCACACTTGAGCCCACATCACATAATGCATTAACTTCTTCTTCTCCAATCTGACAGACCATGGTGACGCTTCCAGGATCTTTCTTTTTGCTAGGCTTTCGTCAAAGTCTTTGAGTTCATCAGCGTATGCAGCATAAGCTTCTAATAATGTCATTCCTAGCACATTGATCTCCTTCTTGAACTCCTTCAGCTTTTCCTCTTCGCGCTCGCGTTTTGTCTTTCGATCTATCAACGCTTTGCACTCCTCTTTGTCCACCGTGTTACCTGCAATCTTTGCCTCATACTCTTCTTGATCGCAGTCATCACATACTAGCCCAGTATAGTCTTCTACGAAAATGGTCCCAGATTTGTATAACCATTCTCGAACGACATTCTGCTGGTACTCAAGTTTTCGGTGTAATTTTGCTAAAAATGGCGGCTTCCTTTTATAGAACTTGGTTATGCTCTTGGGTGCCAGCCTGTTCCATCTTTTCATCCATTTGTCGTACTCTACCCACTTTTTACTGGGTGGTAGATCAAGAAAGTTTAAACTGTCTTTGTAGGTGTGTACTTCCTTGTTGCAACCTGGTGATGTTACTTTGATTTTTGGGGAATTTTCCCCTATTGATTCAACATCTGCATCTACCAGATCATCCCAATGTATCCCATCCGAGCTGTCTGGGGTTTTTGGTGATGACACTTCGAGGTCCAGTATGTCACTGTACTTTTGGTAGTAATCTCCCGCAGTGATCCTTGGTTTGTCTCCCATGGCTTTGGTGGTAGGCTACTCTCTTTCCTGTCATCAAGCACAACAAATGAAAACCATCAGTAGCACTGGAAAAGATATTTATAAATATTTTTAGTTTTATTTCTGGCAAGTGGACCAGTTTGTCGTCGAGTAATAATTCACACTCTAGGTGTCTAGAATGAGTTCGTATCCACAGGGATCGTGTCAAACCTTTGCTAGTGCTATTCCAGTTCGTTTGTTTTTGCATTTGCTTTGGTTTTTAGGAAAAAGGTTTTTAATTTATAAAAAGAGCGATATGCGTTGCAATAAAAATAAAAGATTTGATTCAGAAACATAGAGGATAGGTATGGTGGTTGAACTTACTCCCTCCCTAATACTTGGCATAATCGGTGTATAACATAGTCATTCGTACTATTATCGGGCGTCGATTCTATCCTTGTTTTAGTAGCACCTTACTGCTACCCTATGTAGTCAAAGTCCCACTACTTTTGCAACTAAGGTACCTACGAGAGCCTAACCTCATTTTGTCACATACCCTAAATTACTCGGTAGAGTTATTTACAAACATGCATTATGACCATTGACCATCCAATACCCCTAGATCTTAGTTACGGTTATTCAGTTCTAATTGTTATTACAACTAGTTCCTTATTCTTCCTCTAATTATTAAGTCATATTAGTTCAAGATTGTTTTGCCGTTCGTTTAATCTATTGTTATTTATTACTAGTTCCGGACAAATAATAGTGAGAACCCTAATATGCTACTATTAAAGTAAACCCTAATTATTTATTCTAACACGTCGCCGTTTATCCGGCCAAGATTCCGACTAACGATATTAAAGCAAGAAAACAAATAACAAATAATAATTTATAAAGACGATTTATTATAACTTTGACTCAATTACATGACCCAAGCATTCATCGGGGAGTTCATCTTCTCCACCACAACCTAAGGAATTATTACAAAAGACTACATAATTAAATTACAAGAATCTAACTATAAAAAGCCTAAAGAATCATACCTTGTTGAGTTAGTTTTCCCGTAAGGGGAGAAAACTATGCCCTTAGAGCTCCTCCGAACTTCTCTCCAAAAGGAATAGAAAGTTCTTCTATTTCTGAATGAATAATAATGAATTATGGACGCTCTATTTATACTTTTCGTAATGGGCCTCAGCAAGCCATCCTGGCAAGCTAGGTCCATCGTGCCACGATGAGCAGATTCAGTTCAAAATTATAACTGATCATGTGCGTTTGATCTGCGTGATCACCACGCAAAGCCATCGTATTGCACTGTGAGCCATCGTGATACGATGCTAAGATTCTTTTCAAAAATATAATTGATTCTATCTTGGTGAGCAAGCAGCTCTCATCGTGTCACGTTGGGAGCCATCGTGACACGATGAGCTGTTTTTCTTCATTTTTGGGCTTTTTCTTGTCTTTTGCGTTTCTTCACCTTGTCTTGAAGCTTTTTCTCGATTCTTCAGGTTTTTGTTGATATTTCGGCATGTCTTGGTCATTTTACTACCAATAATACTACCTAAAATACTGCAAAAATTCCTGTAATCAGTCATCCTTGGTGTTTGCAATAGATCATCAGCAACACTGAGTACTACTGGACCACTAACTTGACTAACCACCTGAGTCAATTCCACATTGGCGATATTCATCCTTTAACAGACATAAGAAATAAAATACATCAGTCGAGCATCTAAAAAGGATTAAAGAATATCTTAACCACCAGGAGAGATGACCTACCTATCTATATAATCAGTAACCACATGTATCTTAGCATTCAAAAATATCTTGGATCCATAGAAGGAGTTGGAAATCCCCATAGCACTTGTTCCAGTTCAAACACTAAAACATAAACAAACAGATATACAGTGTATTGCGAAGAACGCAACGATTTCTTACCAAGATATTTCTTGAGCTTGCACTGTTGAAGTATAATAACCACCGGCAGAGATGAATCATGACCAGGGCCGGCCCAAGCCCAAAGCTAGGGAAGCTAGGGCTTTAGGCCCCCAAGCTTTTGGGCTTAAAAATAGGCCTCAGCGTTTAATATTATATAAAGTTGTTACCAATTTTGCATAGTAAATGATTTCCAGCGCAGCGGCTAAAGGCCATATTATTTTGGCTCTTGGTCACACGATCAAAACTCACCTTTTGCATTTTTAATTTTTTCCAATTTTTTCATTCTTTTTGACAACTTCCAAAAATTATTAATAGGCCTCATTTTCCAATGTTTAAATAATAAAGCACAATCTTATAAAAAAATAAAATAAAGCACAGCACCACTATTTTTATTTAATTGACAAAAAAACACACCACCGTAATTACTTTGTAGGTGTGAGCCTCACACCAATATATTCACCGACAAATTTTATTTTTTGACATTATTCATAAGTGGTAAATTATATTTAACTATTTTTTTTGACAAATATATTTAAATATTTTTATGTACCCAAAAAAATATTTAACTATATTTAAAAAAATCATCTATAACTTTAATTATTGTCATTATTGGCTATTAGTATATTTTCATTATCATAAGTTGAAAGTGCAAAATAATAATATGAGACGAGAGTGATGCACTTTAATCATTGTCGTTTTGTATAAGGACTAATTTTTTTAAATTTTTTTTATTATTTCTACAAAGCCTCATTTAAAATTTTACTTTAGGCCTCAATATACGTTGGACCGGCCCTGATCATGACCATCAAGAAACGTCTGCACTCTTTCAGCAAAACCATCCCAGAGAGTGCAATGAACCCTATCACCCTACAATAGATAGGATTAAAGTGGATAAGCATGCTACACATCAAACTGGAATAAAAATGAACTAAGTATATCCTAAAACTACACAACCATGACTAAGCTTTTAGCAAAAAATTCCAAGTGTCAACCTCTAAGATCATCCACATAGGATTCTTGGTAGCAATAAATGCCAAAATTTTAGCTTCTTTTAGGTAATGTTTTCAAATTGACCAATGAGAAGTATTTGCTTTGATGTAGTGTTGTAATGGGCCATATTTTTCGTTGGCCCAGTTTACTTAACCCAACATAAACAAAAAAAAATGGCCAAGGTTGATTGAAGGTAAATGAACATGAACGTGAAGTCATTTTCATTTTCATAACAGCAGGCTATAAGCCAAAAAACATAGTCCTGAATCCATGGCTTTTATCATCTCTTGCTGCAACCTTTGACTGATCAACCCACACACAATAAACCGGGAAAACATTTGTTTTGAAATTCAAACATCTCAAATAAAAACTCAAATGTTCTCTTCAATCTCTCTTATTCTCTATTCTTTATCTTCCTCTCCTTTTCTTTTTACAAACACGGCGACGGGAAACGAGGAAGCGGGCACAAACGAAACGACAAGGTAAGCTATTTTCATTTTCGGATTCAAGATCCATTCTATTGTATTTCTGCTACTCACATTGTTTAGGTTTTGATGTGATTTTGTTTTTAGGGTTTTTCTTCTTCTTTTGTGGTGTTTGAATTTTCAATTTCCGTTTTTATCTAATTGTTTGTTTCTCTTTCTGAAATTTGATGATTGCTACTATGGTATTTTGAATTTGTTGCAGATTTGAATTAGGCACCAATTTTTTCATTTGTATTTCTAATCCCCAATTTTGTATCTCTTTGGTTATTGCTTCTTGGGTTGTTGATTTTGTAGGAACACACTACCTTACTTGAATTTCAGGTATCACTCTTTTCTAGATTACCATTATTCATTCATTACTATTCAATTTTTGTTGTTAATATTTTGCTGCTATTTATTTTTTTCTCAGCAACCCAAGAAAGGCCAAAATATTTAATCTATATTCTAACACAATGAAATGCCAAAATATTAACAAGGTTCCATTTGCAAATTCTAAGTGATTCTATTATAAAAACTTATAAGCACTTTAGTTTGATTTAGATAGAAAGAATTATTGTTTGAATTCCTTACTTTAGGGGTTGCATCCTTTAAAATTTGAAGGCTTTGATATCTTATTGATTATAAATTACTAAAGAATGTTATTATTTTTTTGTTTCAGATTTACTAAAAGAGCTTACCAAAAAGCAAGGTATCTCTTTTGATTTAGAGAACCCAATGTTTAAGTATTTGTGAAGTTTTAGTTTTTTTATTCAAAACATATACTCACATTAAAATATGATTAGAATGAATTGTATTGTGTAGTTGTAAGGATTTTGTTTTGGTTTGTGGTGTTTTTGATATTGTTTTCTATTTAGATGCATACTTTATTAGGTTGAGGGAAAATTTGTTATTGTGAATTAAGTTAGTTTGATTTTTTTTTTCTTGATAAACAATAAGTTTTTTTTTTTTTGAATGAGATAAGCAATAAGTTTGTTTGATCAAATGTGTTTTACATATTTTGAAATTAAATAAATGGAAATATCCACTACAATCACCAAATAAAAGTGTATCAGACAAGAAAAAAAAAATAGGAAAGAATCTTTCCCTTCCCTTTCTGCATTGATGTTGTCTTCTTTCTCTCCATCTTCAACAAAAACTTCTATTTTGGTGAAAAACCAAATCAAAAGTGTTCTCAGCAAGCTTTGACTAATTTAATGAAGCTTTCTCATATAGTTTGTTGTTTGTTTCATATAGTTTCTATTTTATTGATTTTTTTGACTAATTCATTCATTCATTGATAAATTTGGAATATAAAATTTGATTTCAAATTAGCAACTAATATAAAATATCCTATCAATTAGTTGTTACCAATTGTTGCCTATTTGATTTCATATTTATTATTAGGATTTGTTCCTATTTGATTTCATATTCATATATGCTTTTATTTACCTCTTTTGATAACATAATTGTGTTTTGCCGATACCATTTGCAAATTTCATGATATGTATATGTATTAAGTAGGATTCATCTTGCTTCACGAACTTATGAATTAGTTACCCATATTTGTGCTTTTAACTTGAAAATTTTACTGTTTTCGTGACAATCCTGTAATTTGATTTGGATTTCTTTTGATATTCATAGTTATAAACTAATACAGAGTTACTACTGCAGAGTTATAAAGTCAGAAAAGAAAGGAGCCAAGGTTCAGAAGATAAAGTATTCATGAACTAAGCTTAAGAACTAAAAGAAATAAAAGATTCAGAAGATAGTTGAGGTGTGTGCTCTAACTGTCATATTGTCACAAGGGGAAACTTGGCACAACATCGGCATCGGGGTTGGTATCATGTGTCTAGGAGGTCATTTTTTCAATTTTCATCCATTCTCTAGCAAACGCAAGGTAAATGTTGATACAATAGATCAAATCCTTTGCCTCCACCATGATGAGAGGAAAAGTTTATTAGCATCAAGTTCCACATTTTACTACACTTTTCAATTAGCTGGGAGCAAAAGTAGATATTGTGCCTGCCTAATAATGAAATGACTAGAATATAAGATAGGAATTTGAAGACTTGAAGAATTTGGCATGTCCCATAATGAATTATATGATGTATTATGTTATACTAACAATAGTATCAATCTTCGTCTTTGTACAACTTTTGAATGAACAATATTACCTTTTCCTCATTAGAAGGCATGTAATCTTACTTATGTGCTTAGGCCTGTAAACCTATAGTTGGTGGTGTATGTTGTAACATTGTTAATAAAATATGGTTGTTGTATATATGGTCTGAGGGTCATGTGTTAAAGTCATTTTATATTTTGGGAATCTATAGTTGGTAATATCCTATCATTTGTACTTTTTCCTATTTTTAAATTGAGCTAGAATCTAGAAAAATGCAGATTAAAAGAGAAGGTGTATTGAGACTAAAAAGAAGGATATGCTTTGTTAGGTTGAAAAATATATTAAAATTGTAAGAAAGGTTATGAATGATATATCTCATTCTTTGGGGGAGATTGCTTTGTTAGGTTTAATAAATAAATATGGATTTGAGAATGCACATGAAATTATCTTTTTATGGACAGATATAACTTACAAGTCTTTAACAATTGTTAGTCTTCTATTAACAAAAAAATCTCAAGAGATCATTATAAGTGCTTAAACTTGATCAGCTGTAAGTGTATTGCTCTGTTTCATTTCTAAATGAAGGCTTTCATCGAGCCATTCTTGCTCATCTCTAGAATGGAAAGACAAGACTCTGTGTGAAGAAATGTAAAGAAGACAACAATATATTTGTAACTTATCTATTCATTAGGATAATTTCCCAATTCACCACAAAAAATGTCTTCTAATAATACTTGCTAGAAAGTTTATATGTTATGCAAGAAAATGTCTTCTAAAAGTCATTATTATTATTATTATTTGTAAAAATTTATTATGTCATTGTCAAATATTAAGGAGGTGTTTGTTTCCCAGTTATAAAATGAGTTCCCATGTATGTAACACTGAGAAACATTAATTCATATGTTTGGTAGATGGAATTCACTCAATATTCACAGCAATATATTGTTCCGAGGAAATTGAAATACCCACGTCCATAGGCATGCTATTCCTAAGGAAAGAATGATTGCATGTTTGAGTGGCTCACAATATCACGATCGAAACCGACTCAAAGCAAACTGTAGAATGTAAATGTCTTTAAGAAGGGAGCAATATACTGGGCCAAGAATATACTATTTTTTTAATGTTGAAATTAGGATTCAAAAAGGGTTATAATACCATCATTGTATGATTCTGGAGCAAGTCTATGTGCATCTACATTATTGTCAGAGTAAAAGCTTAATTTTGTGCATAATAATGTTTCTTTTCATGTTTATTCATTCAAAAATGTAAGTATAAGTAGATGACAATTTGAGTGAGTATATTTAGTTCAATGTATGATATCATAGTATCATGTCAATTTATTTATTGGTCGTATTAAAATTATTATCTCCGTATATAATGCCAATATCGTATTATTTTTTATTTAATATATGATTGATCTATTAAAATACTAAATTTAGAATCGAATCATAGAAACATATTGTTCCCCGTGCGTTGCACGGGTGTAATATCTAGATATGAGGCAGGGAATGTCTCCTACAAGTTCAATCTTTTGAGATCAAGAGGTCCAAGGAGAATGAGTTGCTCTCTGAAGTCTACTGTCTCATCATCAATGGATGAAAGTTCAGACAACAAGTCTTTTGACGGCCTTAATACTCACCATAAAGAACAATTCGTTTCTGGACTGCATAAATTCAGACACGGCACAATACCAGCTCTTGACTGCATAAATTTTCATGGTGTAAGATAGATTATGCCCTACATTTTATAGGATTTAGGAATGTTTAATTTCTTTTTATGGGAATAAAATGGTATAATTATTTTTAATTGGCTGTTACATGGACATGTGCACTTTCCTTTGTAAAATTATTATGTATTTGTTTTTGCAATATATGTTTGGAAGTTGTGATGGAACTGTAGTGTGTGATTCAATTGAATTTTATCAGCTATATCAGGAGTTTAAATTCTAGATAATACAAACACCTTAAAATCATTACCTTCTAAAATCCCTTTACTCTTTCCACTAACATTTTTCATTCAAATCCCTTCCGTTGAAACTTTCACACAGACTTTTAACTTAAAATGTTTTGGTTTTGAGGTATGGTAATGATTTAAAATTGGTAAGGTGGTTTGAAACTTTGGATACAACATAGGTGAATCATTTATATTTGTTACATATAGATGCATCTTTCGATATATCACTATTGACACAAAACACGAGGACAAGAAGCAAATCCTATGGTAGCATATTATGTAAATTAACATTTGTCTAAATTTAAAGATGTATCTTTCAATATATCACTAGATCATAATACTATCAAACAATAATGACAAACACATTCTATTTTATATTATGAAGTAAAACATTTTCATTGTTTCTATATTTGCAGGTTTATTTACTAATGAAGAAACATTATTTTGCTTGCATGAAGGAGAAGTTTTCATGCATTATCATGAATTTACTGGACTTTATCCAATCTTTAATTACCACTTTTTGTTGTAAAAACTATTGCCACTTACAACATTGGTTCAACTTTTGGTTGAATTTTTTTGATTGATGTAATGTCAAATTATGACCCTTTGTGTTGAATTGTAGGATCATTTAAATCATCAATTTATTGTCTCAATATGCTTATTGAATTAATATCCATAGCTTTTAAGTTATATATATGTACTGTTTTTTTTCCTTGCATTTGTTCATGTACTATTTGTCATGGACCACTTTAAAATATGGGTTTTTCACTATATTATTTTTGATCAGTAGTAATTGTATTGCTTTAATATTGGTTATTCATTATAATCATAATTTTTAAGTAATAATCATTAAGCAATATTTCTATAATTTTTGATCATAATCAAAAACTAGCCCGTGCATCGTGAATACTAGTAAAGATACATATAGACTCACTCTAAATCTTCAAGAGTTACATCCATGACCTTACTTGTCTTTCCATTTTTTTGAGTCTCTCTCACGGCATTCTTCTCAACAACATGGCCGATAGCATCTACCACAAACAAATTCGAGCGATTTAAACTTAAATGGTTAAATAACAATAAAGGTGGAAAATAGATATGAAGCATGGAAGGATGAACTCACCCAGCATTTGATCCTCGTTGGTCTTTGAGATAATCTCTTGGAAAGACATGAAATCAAAATGATTTTTGGGAATTTCAACTGCAGCCACTCTGAACACTTTAGTTCCGCGCATGAAATTTAGTTTATGGTTATGGGAAGTATATCTGAATGTAACATCATTCTTAGCAACCATAAACTTTTCAAATACATAAGCACACCCATCTTTGATCTGATCCTTAAACAGAGAGATTAAATCTTTTCGTATGGTTGCTTGAATCTTTCCACACTACACCAACAAACAAACACAGTTAATATGGAAAAAGTGGATATAGATATATTGATAAAAGAGAAAGAAACTATGGAGGAAAATCTAAACACACATATTCATCAAGAAAAATCATATGAATTGCCCCATCCTCAAAAGGATTAACACGATCAGGAGTTGCCCAGAGATTGATCACCTGAACCATGTGTTCGAAATCGACTCTTCCGCTGGTTATCTCAGCAACCTTTGTCTTCTCAACATATATCCCTACATATTCAAAATAAGTGTGAGTATGAGAAGGACAATGAAACAACAATTTCAAAGAACAATATGCAAGAAAAAAGAATTGGTACTCACAGATTTGGCAAGGACAACTGCAGAGTCAATCATGGCTAATGCAGGAGAAAATAGGATAGTGATAGTATATGTTTATTGATTATACGTGGATAAGTAGATGGTTGATATTTATAGATAAATGTGGATAGCCATAAAGTGCGTCTCAGTACAAAGATGGATGCATGCTCAACACATGTCAAATAATGCAGACTTCATGTAAGAACTACTTGGAATTGAATTAAAGAGAATTGCCAAATAGCAAAAAGACAATGTAGATATCATAAGAACATGGCCAAGTGATATGCTGGTATGGTTGGCATTATATATAACAACTTGCACATATACATATAAAGTTGATGCAATTTGTTAAGTAAATAATGGACTTTAGAACCATATGATATGAGATATCAACATCTCCAAGCAAAATAAAGAAAATCATTAGATATAAATACTTGTGCAGCAATGGCACTGCCCTTAAAGAGTTCATTATAAGTTGTCACATACAAAGATAACTTAAAAACTTCATGATAAGTAGATATACATTGTATAAGTACATAAAAAATATAGCACCATCTGTCTAGACATAATTAGTACAAATAGAAAACCCATCAATCCTGAATCCCAACCATCAACAACACATAACAATAATCCCCAAAATACATTAACAGATATCAAGTCCTCAACATAACCTATAGAGTATGAGTATGACCAATAGCTTGAGCACTACATCTAATAGATCTGCCAACAGACAATCTCCTTGCAGCCACTATTCCACTCCACTCACCACCAAGCCTAAAATGCTTAAAAGGAAATGTCACGTATATGAGATCACAATTCCATGCACTCCCATAATCGTCCACCATCTTCAAAGAGGTTGTGATTTCATCAAAAGCATACTGGCCAAAACCATCATAAGGCAGCATCTGCACAAATTGAAATTTGAAATTCAAGTAAGAACAAACCCAGGGAAATACAGGAAAAGTGGGGAAAAAGGGACCTGCAATATACGCACCAAGAATCCAGTAGATATATCATAATAGGTTAACTTCTTGTCATGACACAGATGAAGGAAATGGGCACTACAAGAATAACTGATATTATTGGCGGACACTTTTGGGGGTTTTACGCCCTCAATAATGTATTGAGGGCTAATGGCCGCCAATAATGCATATCATAATTCAAAAAAATTTGACTAGCCATTATTGGGTGCCTATGGCCGCCAATAAGGGCATTGATAAAACCGAAAAGCTGTCAAATGCATTATTGAGGGCTGCAGACCGTTGAAAAATTATTGAGGATTGCAAGCCGCCAATAATGCATAGCCATTACAATTTATTGACAGCTTCTGGCCGCCAATAACGTCAAGCAGAATTAATTCTTCCAACATGTTAAAAATATATGTTAGGTTTTAAAGAATGGATTTGTTTTTTCAAAAAATTATTTAAAGTTAAAAGAGGAGAGAAAAATTATATTTTTTTTTACTTTTGTTTTATATATATATATATATATATATATATATATATATATATATATATATACACATAAACTTTTTCTTTTAAGAAAAAAATAACACTTACGATATTTTAAGAAAAATATGTTAGTATTTTCGTTAAAAAAATGTTAGTTTTAAAGAAATGTTAGTTTTAAGAAAAATCTTAACTAGCGGAAATCGTCGAGGTATTAGTGCAATCAAGTATAATCCGTTTAATTGCAGGAATTCTCAAAATAAAAAAATGAGCAAAAATAACTCTAAGTATAGGGAAAAAAAAGAACCTTTTTTTTGCAATTTCTATGATGCAATTGGAGCTTATCGCCAGAAAAGAATCAATTTTGATCGTTCTTTTTGGCTCTAATGGCGAATAGATCAATGCATTATGTCTTCAAGAGAAGTTCCTATCAAAGTTCACTATGAATCTTTTAGTATACCTATTATGAGATTCATGAACATTATTTAGTAATAAGAAGCATACAAAAAAAGAATTTCGTTGTATATACATTTGAACCACTGTTGGTCCTATTTCTTTTTATCGAGAAATCGAAGAAGCTATACAAGGTTTTTCTCGAGCCGATTCATATGGTATCTAATCAGATAGATAGTTAGTGTTGGTATCCAAACTAGGTAAAGTTATGATACTGGTGTAAATTCAAGTCAACTAACAATCTAGCATAAACATAAAGAAAATAGAGTTTTCCAATCATTCACTCAAATCCACTGTTGAACCGAATCCCGAGTGGAATAGGGAGGTACTTATGGTAGAACGAGCCAATCTAAAAGTTAAAAGAGTAGAGAAAAATCATTCGTCAAAAAAATAAAGTAGAGAAAAATCATTTTCTTTAATGCTATATATATATATATATATATATATATATATATATATATATATATATATATATATATATATATTAACTTTATTTTTTTAAAACAATGTTAATTTTAAAGAACATATCGAAATGTTGGTCGAAAAATCTTTACAGTTATATTAAAAGTGTAGAGAAAAACCATTTTTTTATCGCTATATATATATATATATATATATATATATATATATATATATATATATTTTTACTTAAAAAGAATAATAATTTTAAGAATAGAGGAATATGTTAGAAAAATATTTAAAGAGTAGAAAAATGTGTCTTTTAAAGAACATACAAATATTAGTAATTTTTTATATATATATGCCATTAAAAAAAAAGTAATTATATATATATATATATATATATATATATATATATATGTTGTTATTGACTAGACATATGTCATAATATACGTCAAATATACCCAAAATGCTTTTAAAAAATAAAGCAAATATATGGCTTCAAAGCATTTTGATCAAGTTTATTCCAAATTTGCTTCGTAGCTCCTAAATGTTTGACTTGGGTTATAATCTTGTGTTTAATAACACTAAGAGAATATGATTTCATCAAAATGAAAAATGACATTCGAAAAATAGGTTCTGATAGAGATTAAAAAAATAGACTTTTATATTAATTAAGATATGTAAAAATCTAAGACTCCGTATAAATTATAAAAAATAGGTTTCTGCAGAGATTAAAAAAATAGACCCATATATTAATTAAGATATGAGTAAAAATATAAAATTCTGTACAAATTACAAAAAATAGATTCCCGTCGAGATTAAAAAGATAGACCTTTATATTAATTAAGATATGAGCAAAAGTGAAACACGGACACCTCTATAATTAGATGTGTCGAAATAATAATTTTGATCCATGAGGGAATAAAAATATTACATTTTGATTACATTATTTTTAGTTTTTTTATAATAATTGGATGAATAAATGTAAATGTAATATCATATATTTTTTAAAACTTTTTTTATTGAAAAAATTGTTCAACTTAAATACATACTCCCTCCGGTCTCAAATATAAGAAAAGATTCTTTTTTTAGATTCATTGAACTATTTATGTATATGGACTAAAATGTAGACCAAATACATAAAGGATTCAATGAATCTAAAAAAAAATCTTTTCTCATATTTGAGACCGGAGGGAGTATGTATGTATTTTAATTATGAACTTATATTTTTTATTAATTGATTTGTTCAACTTTTTTTATTAATTTGTCAAGTGTAATAATTGTAGCAATAAACCAAATTGATACTAATTGATTTTTTCTTTAATTATCTCTCTTTCTCGTTTTTAACTTTTCTTTCTCTTTTTAATATTAACAAACACAATATTTTAGGCTAATGCTACGGTGGACCACCTTCACAAGTGATCCACCGTGGACAAGTGATCTACCGAATACAAATTTTACAAAATTTATTGGTAGATTGAAAGTTTATATCATATAGAGCATCCATAAAAAAATTTAAAAAAATTGAAAATCATTTGATATTTTATTGGGATTTATCAAGATTTACAGTATTTAATAAACCGTTAATCTTGATGGATCTCAATAACATATCAAATGATTTTCAATTTTTCTAAAATTTTATATAAATGATCTATATGATATAAACTTTCAATCCAACGGTGGATTTTGTAAAATTCGTATTCGTTATAGGGTTTTTCATAAATAGTCTACCATGAACCACTTGAAGAAGTGGTCCATGTTAGAATTTTTCCAATATTTTATTGACCTCTCTCTATCATTATTATTATCAACTTTCTTCATTTGTAATTTGTTTTCTCTCTCTTCACTTATTAAGGAAGAAAACCAGTGAACCTTCACACGGTTATGCCTATTCAAACCCTAGCCGCCTCCACCTTCTATGGCTGCTGCGCCCTACAACCTTATGGCCACACCAACCTTGTCAATATATTTTTCTTATATTTTACTTTCTCTCTATCGGTTTAGTTTTTGGAAACCATGAAGAGTACGACGGTCTCCGCTGCTAAAACACATCTCCGGTCGTTTTTCGAGTTCATTCATGGAGTTTGGATCTGTGACCTTCATGATGTAAGTTTTTGTTTCATACTATTTGCTTGTTTCAGAATCCGGATCTGGATCTGGATCTCACCTGTAGCGACAACAGCAATAATAATAATAATAATCAGAATCTCGATCTCAATCTTTACTTGTTTCACAGTTTTTATTTTTATCTCAACATGCTTTCTCCTTCTTCTCTGATTCTGTCTGTTATTATACTTACCCATTTCTGTTTGTGTTTGTTTATGGCTGGTGAGGAGTGTTCGGCGAGAAAGATGTAGGATTAAGGTTGTGGTGGAGGTTGGTGATTAATGGTGTGAAGAAGGAGGAGATGCAACGCTATTGTTTTTTTTTTTGGGTAAAAAGTATTGTTGTTTTTATTACTGATTATTATTGTTAATTATTAATACTGATTATTATTATTACTACAGTATTAGTATTTTAGGAAATTTGATTAATGTTATACTGCTTATTATTATTATTTATGTTATTTATTATTTTGCTACTAATAGGAATTCAAAGGCTATGTTTTCAAAATCACTAGAGGATGTGACAAACAAGGGTTTCTAATGATGCAGGGCGTTCCTCTCTTCAACACCTCTATTGACTATTGAGAGTCAAGAAAGTTATTGCGGGTCTGATGAATGAATGATGAAGATGTTGCAGGGGGGATTTTTTTTTTATTTCTTTAATTAGTTGTATTCAATAATTAGTTGTTTAATTTTATCTTTTGTGGTTTGTATTTTAATTTATATTATATTAATTAATGATAATCTTGTTATGTTTAATGATGATTTTAATTAATTTATATTTTGTGTTTTTAATTATATTTAATAATTTTATAATTATTTAAAAGCAATTTAATTATTTAAAAATCAGAAAATTTTCTAATTTTTAAATAATTAAATAATTAATTTATTTTTTATATTTACGGAGGTCGTTATTGGCGGCTTCAGACCACCAGTAATGCTTAAATCAATTGACAACACATTATTGAGGGCTTCAGACCTCCAAGAATGTGTAAGCAGCTAACAACACGTTATTTAGGACCATAGGCCGCCAAGAATGCGTACTGACGGCATGTTTATTGACGGATTTTTGTCCTTTTTGAAGGCTTTTGGCCCTCAATAATATCTTGTTTTCTTGTAGTGGGGAGTCATGTCTGCATGGAAGATTTTGCATTGCCCCAGGAACATTGTTGATAAAATAAGAAGGGATGGTGGTCATATCTATCACAAATCTCATAGGAGGTACAAATAATGGAGGGCGGATGACTTGAAGAAACCTATCTTGTACAATGAGTCCAAACTCGCTAGATCCAACATAAATAAGCACTACCCAAGCACCTGTGCGGATATCGTAGAAATCACGTAGTGCAGTCCAGCCGCGACCTAATTCATGACCGCTAGATCCAACATTGAAACCGATTGTCATTAGAATCAACTAAAGTAGCCATATGACCTAATTCATGACCGAAATCGTCCGAAAACATCTTTGGCATAACCGCAGCACCCTATGTTTATATCAATATAATGTTAGAATGACAATATCAAAACAACCATTTTATAACCAACATTAATAATTTAAATGGCACTCACTTGGTTAACATCATATTCAACAAAATAACAGCGGTATCTAGCCCGCATATCATTAATGTACTGTTCTTGGCTTTTGAGTGGATCCAGTTCCAAAGGAGCTGCCATAAGAAAACAATCAGATTAATAAAACATTCAAAGATCTAAAATAAAGTCCATTTAGAACCAAAAGAAACTAACTACCCCTCAAGCTCTCAAGAGCCAGTGCAGTTTCAACATTGTTACATACCATATTCAAAGTTATATTCATGAATCTGGTCCAAGTTCTGTGACTATATATATACTCTATTCATTTAATTGCTCCAGTTATGTTGATGCACTCTATTCAATTCAATATACCTAAGAGGTTACCTAGAAATTATGCACCAAAATCTTAGTGTAATGTCCAATCGCTTCATTTAATCCAAGTGGTCTGCTTTTCAACAAACATATTTGAAGATTAAGAGCTCCAATAGCTTATCTTGTATTAATCCTAATCAGACCATATAGCAAGGCCTATAATTGTCCAAGTGCAACAAAGGGTATTGACTACGGTCTGACAAGTGTATCAGTCTGTCGTCGAGTAATAATTGACACTCTACTGGGTAGAATGAGTTCGTATCCACAGGGACAACGCCTCAGTTACTAAGCTTATTCTAGGATTTGTTGACATTGCCTCCGCTTTATAAGTTGGGATATTTTTAGATTCAAGAAACAGAGAATATAACTAGAAAGAAAGACAATTTTAGAAGATAGGTTAAGTAGTTGGAATCCCTCCCTTATTCCATCTGGTGCTATATCATTGACTATTCCTTTTTATTATAGGTGAACTAATATAATTATTAATAACCGCGTACGATAATTACACAAATTACGAGTATAAAGAGCCTTAATTACTAGATAGAAACCTCGTGTAGGACACGTTGTCACATTCCTATACTAATTATTAGACTCTGAATATGTAGTCAATTAAGTTTGGTTGCATTAGTTCCTTAACCCTTTAACCACTAGAGTGATTAAGCTATTGTCTAATTGGTCTGGGGTGGCTGCCGGTTTTGAGGCACAATACTAGATCACTAACCCTATAAGTTAGTTGTCGACCCTTGGGTAATCCTAACCTTGAGGCACAATATTAAATATCACTAACCCTATTGAGGTTAGTTTCCAGCCAGTGATAAACCCTGGCCCTAAGGCGCAATGTTTGATATCACCATCTCTAAGAGCGTTCCCTAATTGTGTACATTAATCGGGTTACGTAGTTAAGACATAGACAAAAGAATAATTAAAGCTGAATAGAAAATTATATAAACTTTAAACCATATTACATAATGCCAGCAGTCATAAGGGAGTTCATCTTCTCCACCTAACCAAAAGGAGTTTAGCTACTAATAGACATAATTAAATTACAAGAATTAAAATAATGCATACCAATAATCTTGCTACCTTGCGGAGGAAGGTGCCTTTCCCGTTGAAAGGAGAAAGTTCCTTCCCTAGAACTCCTCCTCCTTTTCTCCTTGTAGAGAAATATTTCTCTAAATTTCTGAATGAATAATTGTGAAGAAGGAGAGCTCTATTTATAGTTTTTCTATCGGGTTTGGGCTTTCAAGTTGCGCTCCATCGTGGTATGTTGGATCCTATCGTGGCACGATGACCATGGGATTTGGTTGCTTAATTGTTAAGCTTACTTAGCCACCAAGTAATGCCATCGTACCACGATACATGCCATCGTGGTACGATGAAAAGATTTCTTTTAAAAATAAAACTTGTGCTATCTTGGCCAATAAGCAGCTCCATCGTACTGCGATGAATGCCATCGTAGCACGATATGACTATAAAATTACGTTTTTGCTTCAACACGAAAGTTGTAGCTCTTCGTCTTAGCTTTTCAACGCAACTGACCGCGTCTCAATCCGATACTCGTAGCTCAAGTTATGGTCCGCAGACTGAAAGTTGCGCATTTTCTTCATTTTAGCCTCTTTTCATGCATTTTCTTCGATTCATGACTTCTTGGACAAGTAGCTTCACTTCTTTAGATTTTTGCCTTGTAATTGATCTAAAACTAATACTAAACTAATAATAAATAATACTAAGAACATCATATAAATTACTATCATCAGGTATAAATTATGAAGAGCTATAGAGCTTTATTTAGTCCTAATCAATCCAATGGTTGCTCAAGGATGGGTTATTAAGTTCAAAGAGGAAATTGATTAGATAGAGTTGCAAAATAGAATTATTTAATTGCAAATTTTAAAACAACAACCAAAAATGTCCATGGAACAAAAGAGATAGGATTTAAATTACATTTAATACAATTCCAAAGATTATATAAGATTTACTATACAAACATTTAAAAATTAGGATATATCTTGTCTTAGAGTTAGATAAACTTTATGTCAATATTTCAATCACTCAATACAGCCTAAAGGCACCAAATCACCAAGACCTAGAAAACACTAAGAGCAAGCAAAGGAGATGTGAAATGCAAGAAATCTCTTAAAGAGATGAATCTGCAAACATGCACAAATAAATTTGTTAATAATGTGTGTAGAGAAGTGACCACACCACACTAAATCAAATATATCTAAAAGATATACTTGCCCAAATGACACTACATTTAAGGTATGATTAGTGCCAATCATCTCAACAATGAGAGAGATTAAAGGACAACACGTGGCAAAACACCACCATCATCATACATAATAACTGACTTATAAACTGGAGTTTTCATATAGAGCACCACACAAAGCTAATAGATTGAAAGTAGACAAAGGGTGACAGTAAGTGCAGAGAAGAACAGTGTTAAAAATCCATAGACACTATCTCAATTGATTGCATGATAAAATCCATCCATTTGTCATTCTAGCAAGACGTAGCAGTCACAGAGAATGAGCATAATTAGAAGCTTCTTGTAAGCACTGTCATAATTACACAAAGCCCATGGATGCAAGGCAAAAATTTGGAGTGTATAATCCTGTCCATCAGTCCTATGTTAAAACACACGGTGTTGTCATACAAAGAACACAAAGCAGTCATAGTTTGCTTACTGAACCTTCTCTCACAGCAGTGACAAAACAACTCAAACAATGAGGATAGCAAGAAGCGTACTGCAATAGAAATCAACGAAATCCAGACCATGCCATCATCTCCATTGGGTGCATGACAAAATTAAGCCAATTTTCATACCAATAACATATAACAGCAATTGTTTCCTTGATGAACACTCCTTTCCAATAGAGATTTCCAGCCAATGCAAGGACACTAATCAGCATTCATTGACATTAGCTTCACTGAATGCATGTTCAGATTCATCCAATTGCCATGCAAACAACCAACAACAGAGATAACTTACTTGATAAATCCTTTATCACAGTCGTGAGGGTACAACCCAAAGAATAATCACAATAAGAAGCTTTCTGCAATCATACACATAATTATAAAAAGATATCATCTCAATAGGAAGCTTTCTGCAATCATACACATAATTACAGAAAGATACCATCACCACTGAATGTATGTTAAAATTAAGCCACTTGTCATACCAATAACATATAACAGGCTTTGTTTGCTTGTTGAACATTCCTTTCCAATAGAAATTTCTAACCAATGGAAGCATACTAATCAGCATCTAGTGACATCACCTTCATTGGATGCATGTTGAGATTCATCCAATTGGCATGCAAACAACCAACAGAGGGATAAGCTATTTGCTAAATCCTTTATCACATTACTGACAGTACAACCCAGAGAATAATCAAAATCCGAAACTTCCTGCAATCATACACATAATTACAAAAATACATGAATGTAAGGCAAATAGAATGTACTGCCGTGCAGTTGAGATGGCCAAACAATATAATCTCTATTGGGTGCATGCTGATGTTCATCCACTTGTCATGCAAATAACACGCAGTAGTGAGAGTTTGCTTGTGAAAATGGACGTGACAGTATAACTCAATCAATGGACATAATAGAAAGTTTCGTGCAAGCAGTGATACAATCATACAAAAAGCACATATGCATGGCAAAACAATGATGAGTATCAGTTCAAGACTAACATCATCATTTGCATATTTTTTCCTCCACGTGTCATACACAAACATGCATCAATGATAGATAACTTCCTGAACTCTCTCTGATAAAAGTAAGAGTGTAACTAAAGCAATACATAGAAGACACGCTGCAAGACAAATAGAATGTATTCTTATGTAGTAATGATTTCCAAGAAATAGATTTAAGCCAGACAAAGCGTGTGAAGTAATTGTACAGAAAAATAATTATTAAGATCCATTCTTATCATCTCCATTGGATGCATGTTGAAATACATCCATTTGGTACGCAAAGAAGTTGTAGCAGTGATAGTTTACTTGTTGAACCTTCCTCCATAAGAGGGACAATACAACTAAATCAATGAGGACAATAGCAAACTTTCAGCAACTATATGCAAAATAATTAGAGCCCACTCTTTTCAAATATAAATTTTCATCCAATGGATTTAAGATAGTCAAACCCTGTGCAGTAAGAGTACAACACAAATGATGAGCATAATTAGACAAAATACATGGATGCAAGGCAAATAAAGTAGAATAAACTCTGATTTTGGAATTCATCCACTTGTCATGCACATAATATGTAGCAGTGATAGTTTGCTTATTGAAGCTTCTCAAATAACAATGATGAAACATTGATATAAATCACACAAAGACATGGATGGAAAGAAACAAAATTCTGACAACCAATAAATTTAAGACACATAAGACAAATGGAATAACTGTAGAAGATGATTCATATATGCCCTATTGGTTGCATTCTGAGTACCATCCATTTGTAAGGATAATCAGATTGATTCTGCCAATCAACGTCGTTTCAGTTTCCAATTGAGATTTGCAGTAAATGGAATCAAAATAGATAAACAATCTTGAGTAATATCATAATACAATATGTCAGAGATGGACAGTATAAGAAACTTTTAATAGATCCTTCCATGAATCTCCTGTTCTATTGAGTGCATGTTATACTTCATCCAATTGTAAGCACATAAAGCGTGGGAGAACAAGTTAAGCAATAAAGCTTATTAATAATATATATATATATATATATATATATATATATATATATATATATATATATATATATATATATATATATATATATATATATATATATATATATATATATATATATATGTGTGTGTGTGTGTGTGTGTGTGTGTGTGTGTGTGTGTGTGTGTGTGTGTGTGTGTGTGTGTGTGTGTGTGTGGGATATGCTACAATACACCCACTTCCATTAGTGAAGGTGTATTTTAGCAATGAACACCTTTTTGTTTGGACCAAAAACTCCCTTCTTTTATTTGTAGAAGCTCTTAAATTTCTAGGTTTAATTGTAATTTACAAATTATGTTTTTCAATTCTTAATATTTTTTTATTTCTCCCTCTTGTCGGTTTTCCATTCCCATGATGTCTGCAACTACTTTCTTCTTCCTCTCCTCTTCACCAAACCATCTTAATATTTGAATCAAATAGAAACAAATTATACAATCTCATGTTTTTGGTATTAAAAACCAGCAACCCATTTTTTTTTTTTTTTTTTTATATAAAACGAAATAAAAATAAACAAATCAAAAGAGGATAAAATGTGTAGCTCTTAAAGCTAATAGCTTGCTGGAATTCCCCTTTCTTTGCACCGTCACAATCCATCTCACCACCCAATGTTGAGTAGTCGTTCGGATATATGGAGACGTAACAACCGGCTGGTTGCGGCAAAAGAAACTGGGCATAAAACGAGCTACTGTAGATCTTCAACACATAGTAGAACAAGTTCAGGGTGAACCGGAGTGGATGTGCTACTTTTCGAGCCTGCACCGGCTAAGTGAGCTTTTATCACTTTGGTAATGGCGTAAGGTATAATGGAGGACAAGAACAAAAACAAAAATAATATTGAAAAATTAATTAAAGTATGAATTACTTAATTATCCTTAGCCATGGCTTGTTTTAAAAAAGAGAAGTGGCATTTATGGTCCAAACAAAAAGGTGTTCATTGCTAAAATACACCTTCACAAATGGAAGTGGGTGTATTGTAGCATATCCCTATATATATATATATACACTACAAGAAATAAGATTTTTCGCAGCGACTTTTTTGCAGCGACATTCAAATTATTGACAAAAATATGCATATAGCAGCAACTAATTTAAGTTGTTGTTGCAAGTTAGTTTTTTTCTCAATAATTATGTTATCGATGGGAAAAATTACATATCCCAACAATAATTATTGTTGTCGCTAATCGTGTAGTTTTTTTCCAACAAACCTTGTAATGTCGCTGAGAAACTAACGATTATTATTTTTTTATACATATCTTTTATCATGTTTTTTGTTCCTATATTTATGCGTTGATTTGTTTTAACTTAAATTTTTTTTTTCTATTTTTATATTTTTAATACTATAGATTATTTGCAACAACTTTGTAAAGTCACTGAGAAACCATACAATTACTATTTTTTATGCATATCTTTTATTGTAGTTTATGTTTCTATTTATTTATTTTTTGCGTAAATTTCTTTTAACTGAAATTTTTTTCTCTATTTTTATGTTTTGTATCTCCTTTTTGACAACAACATTATAACGTTGTTGGAAAATCTTATAATTATACCAACAACAAACTTGTCAATGAATATATTAAAGAATTAAATTTATTTTTGAGCAATTTTAATATACATAATTCTTTTTATGCATAAAACAGAACTACCAAATTTTTATTGTTTTATTCCTACTTTTATGCATAGATTCATATATAATTGTTTGTATTTTTCTATAATTGTTTTACTAAACTTCCTCTAACCCTTTTTTTTTTCTTCCTATTTTTATTCATATATTGTTAATAGAGTAAAATTACAATGAAGGATACAAAATTTAGAAAATTATTAAAATTGATAAGGACAAATTAGTAAATATAATAGTTATCAATTTTAATATATTATTAGAAGTAGATTAATTAAATTAAGTTTATTTGGATTAAAAAAATAGTGGTTTGTTTTATTTTTTTCAAAATTCGACGGTATCACTCCATACAAACCCACTATCACTATTGAGATAATTATGTAGTGTGACGGTTAATTGAGTAAAGATAATCCATTAATTATTTTATTTCCCATGTATTTTGGAATATTTGTTAATTAATCAAATATATTTACTAATAGCTATAAATTCACCCACTCGGATCATATATTACAAACTTTCTATACGGTAGATTACTATTCATCCAACACTCCTCTTTCTCTGTTGTTCATTGTTCAAAATTTAATCACTCGATCTCTCCAAAATTTAACCGATTCAGTTCTCCATCATGTCATCATTATTCATCAACTTATATAATTTTCCCTTTCAAAATCACTTTTCTCACTTTGTTCCACACATAACCTCATTAAAAGTTGAGTAGAATTTCAATAAAAAAAGCTACGATGAGAATGTATCTAATATTAAAAAGCTTTGAAGAATACCGACGCAATTCAAGAAAAGTGTGAAGACTATGAAAGAAGATGATGAACAATGGAGAACAAGGGCAATCAATCAAGCCATCGGTGTCTTAGAAATTTTTGTGGTGTTCTTATAAGATTAAGTAATAAACATTCAAAATAGTGTTGCTCTTTTGTTTTTTCTAATTTAATGTTTCGATATTATGTGAATGGCCACTTGTTATGATCTAAATGACATGTAATTTGTATTTTAATTCTTTGTATTAGAATTTCTGTATAAATAAAATTCGCTGATTAAAAAAAAATTGAACGAGAAACATAACTTATAAATAAAATTTAGCAATCAATTGTTGATATTGAACGTTAATTCCTAATATCTTATTTCATGAGAGATTAAATTAATATTTGAATTATTGACAAACACTAGTTATGTGAGCGACCAAAACTTTTTGCAACGGCATGCAACAACAATTTTTTCGTTGGGAAAAACACTTTTTTTGCCAGCGACAATAATTGTTGTTACAAAAAACATTAGTTATGCCAGCGATATTAATTGTTGTTGAAAAACACTAGTTATGCCAGCGACATTAATTGTTGCTGCAAAATACTAGTTATAACAGCGACATTGATTGTCCTTGTAAGACTTTTCGCAACGGCACTTATGCCAACGACATGCAACAACATGAAACGATAATTTTTTCGCTGCAAAAAATACATTTCACAGCAAGTTTGTATTTTTCGCAGCGACATTTGTCACTGCCAAAAATCATATTTCTTGTAAAAAAAAAAAAAAAAGTTTTGTGTCAAAAAATATATTATTTTTTAATTTATTTATTCAACATAGTATAAAAGTTATTTTATCAATATTAATGTTTCGCCTCTTCAAACTCTGGTCAAGCCATCACAACTTTTAACTTTTTTTATCTATTAGAGATGAAGGGTTTATGGTCCCAATGAATTTGACTTATTTATTTAATTTATGAAAATAATTTTATAGAAATAAATAATTTTTTATATTAATTAATAAATTTTCATTGACAAAAATTGTGTCTTTATAACATATAGGGTCCATTTTGATTAGCTTATTTTTGAGCTTTTGCAAATATTTTATGCAATATAAATTAAATTTTATGCTATTTGACAAGTTTAAACTATTAAAAATTATATTTTTATAAGCTATTTTATTATAAATTATCTTGACAAAATTATAATAATACATAAAAAATGCATAAAATAGTTACATAAACTCAAAAATAAGCTAATTCAAACGGATTTATAATAAAAACTAATAATACATAAAAAGTTATTTGTCTGTTATTTCCGATATGCTGAAAACTAACTAAATCCAAACAAGCCTTTAGAGGCAATTTAAGTCCATGATTAATCACCACTTCAAAAATTGCTTTGTTCCTTTATATTTTAGTTAAATAAGTGCCGTTCCCACATATCTTTAGTATTTCTTTCTTTTTTTTGAACAAGTTTAGTATTTCTTTCTTAGTTTGTTATAATTTCATCGTCTTATACTGCAACATTATTTGTTTTAATTTTTCGTTACAGTACAGTGTATTTTATTTTTCCGTCTTACTACCTACTGCGTATTTTATTTTCCCTAGTTGATATATTAAGAAATTGTCAAAATCTATGTTGTCTAGGTGTGGGTACGATACCGATATCCGGTACGGGTATAAATACGGGGTACGGTATATTTTTTTTTAAAAAGTACGGGTACGTCTATATAATTTTTTTAATATAGTTATATAAATAAAATAATAAAATTGTATTGTTAAAATAAATAATTAAACATAAAAAATACCACACAAATTATTCAAATTATTCAAAAACATCAAAATATCAAATTAAAAAGCAATTAGCTAAAGGGAGTCAAATTGTTTCCTTCTCCATCATCGTTAAATAAAGCGGCGTCTAATTCATGTTCTACGTGAGAAAGATTTGTTACTTCAAAAATACCAACTATCTCATTTATCTCTACCAATATCGCATATTTTTGTTGCTTTTTCATTATAAATATTACTATTTGTCTTTCTCGAATAAAAGAAAAAAAAAAAATATTTTTTTTTATGAACTAGTTTTGAGACCCGTGCATTCGCACGGGTTTATTGACTTTTATTTATAAAATATTGCTAAAATATAAGTGATGTCGTGTACCAAAAAAATAAAAATAATAAGTAACGTTATTCTGTTATTTTTTTATAAAATTTATTAAATTAAGTAATTTTTTTCATTAAAGCAACTGTCCCATGTATGATTTTTGTGTAATAAACTATAAGTAATAATAACAAATATTATTTATTCAATTCCTTTTTTTTATTAAAGCAATTGTCCCGTGTATTATTAAATTATTTTTATTAAAACAATTGTCCCGTGTATTATTATTATTATAATATATATTCATCAATAATATATTCATCAACATTGTTCCGTGTATTATTATAATATATTATTTAATTTTTATTTATTAAAGCAATTGTCCCGTGTAAGATTAATTTTTTTTATTAAAACAATTGTCCCGTGTGTTACTATAATATATATTTAGCCCGTAATTATTTATTATAATATATATATTCATCAATAATACACTTGTCGTGCTATTTTTATGAGTATATTTGTTTTATTCTCTTTTTAATTTTTTTTATGAGTAGATTTGTTGTATGCTTATCTTTGGATTTTTTTTTTGTTTTTTTTTGTTTTGTATTTTTTTTTATGAGTATATTTGTTTTATGCTTATCTTTTTTTTTTTGTTATTTTTGTTTTGTACATATCTTTTTTTCAATTTAGAGTTAAAATGACATTTAAGGGCATAAACGATGAAATATTATTAAACGTACTAAGGACAAAATAGATTTTTTAGTAGCAGTTTCTTTTTAATATATTGTAAATAGATTTAGAGTTAAAATTACTTTTAAAGGCATAAACGGTGAAATATTATGAAACGTGCTAAGGATAAAAAAAGTTTTTTAGTAATAGTTTCTTTTAATATATTGTAAAATAGATTCGTGTATCACGCGCGTACCACTCATGTATCGGTTGAAAAAAAAAAATTGGTACATCATTGGTGCATATCTAAAAAATACCGTACGCATACCCGTACCAACATCCTTTTTTTTTTTGTTGAGCAAACCCAAATTGAGTACCATTCTTCATAGGTCAAAATAAATTCTACATTAATTTTAGTCTCTTTAAAAAATGAAATAAATAAAATAGTATATACATAAATAAATGCGTACTAGTAAATGATAAGCACTTTCATTATTTTTTGAGAAGAAATGATAAGCACTTTTTTTTTTTTGTTGCAAATAAACATTCCATAAATTTTGGCCTCTCTAAAAATAAGTAAAATGTAAAAAGATGGGTACTTTGTACATAACGAACGAACGAGAGTGACGATGGGGACTACTACTGCAGTCATGAGATGGAAACATTTTTTCCAATAAAAATCAGGAGCTTTTTTTCCGAATAAAATATCAGAACTTTTTCATGAAAAATATCGGAAACCATTTTTTTCGAAAAAACATAAAAAAAATTCGCGAAAATGATCAGAACGTTTTTTTCGGAAAAAATCAGGAACTTTTGCAGAAAAAAAACCGAGAACTCTTTTTCTGAAAAAATTTGAAATTTATTGAATTTGAAAAACTGAGTTTTTACTACATTGAATTTCAATTTTGAAACCAATTCCAAACCAATTATAAAAAGTGGATATGGTTTATAATTGGTTTTTTGTTATTGGATTGGTGTGGTTTTTTTTATAAAGTGAATTTGGTTATTAAAATTGAATTTGGTTTGGTTAGTAGTTTGGTAACAGTTAACTAGATTTTTTGCACACCCCTAACTACTGCAGTCATGAGATGCTCACCCGGCAACGCTTTCTTCAGAGCTCTCAAACCTATTTCCCTAAATTCCAACATTCCCAATTCACTTCCATTCTCTTCATCTTCAACACCGATCAACAAAGGTCCGTTGTTTCACCCATTCCCTAACTCTTGTACTTTTTTGTGATGATTGATGATGTTAAATTGAATTGTGTAGGAAGTGGTGGGAGGGCATATGATGCATTGCTGTTGGATGCCGGAGGTACTCTCTTGCAATTGTCCAATCCTGTTGAGGAGACTTATGCTACTATTGGATCCAAATATGGTTGGTTACTTTCTTCACTCATCTCTCTCATTAGGCTATAATATCACCATTTGTGTCTCAATGTTTTATTTATCTACAATTACAAAATTGAATTTTAATAAGACTTGTTATATGCCACACCCTTTTCCTTCTATTACTCATTTCGGATTAGATGTATTCATTTGTTATGCTTTTGTCTATAATGTTCAGGTTTGACTTTAAATCCAGCTGAGATAAAGCATGGATTCAAGAGAGCATTTACTGCTAAATGGCCTGAAAAACTCCGTTACCAGGTTTAAATGCTCTACCATGGATATGTTTTCTTGTAATTTCTGCATGATTGTGCAATATGTTTGGATGGCCAATCGTCATTTTAAGCCTGTTTTCTTCTCATGTCTTCTCTGTTCTTTATACCATATTTGTCGCTGAGCTTTTGTATTATGATTTATGAGTAATGACCCTGTAAAGATGGTGTATAGAAAATGTTGTAATGAAAGTTTATCATAATAAGTTGCAATGGTTTTGTTTACCAAGTGTTGGCTTATTGTCATTATCTTTTTGTTGTATTAGAAGATTCATATGCTAGCTGGACCATAGTAGTTTCCGCAAGAAAAATTTATGCTTTCGCAGTTTGACCAGAATCTCTTCAAGGAGCTTAAATCATGATATGTAAAGTGACAACTTGCTCAACTTCTGTGTCAATTGAAGCCAACTTTGTATTATTGTCATTTCATTGTATATTAATGTGACAGTGGTTTTCCATGTTACTTGTTACATATTTTTCTAATGGCATTCGTTACGGCAATAACATGCAATCTTTATGTTGTAATCACTACAGGGTGATGGGAGGCCATTTTGGAAATTTGTAGTTTCTGAAGCCACTGGTTGTGGAGACGAAGACTTTTTCGAGGAAGTATACGAGGTAACCTGTCTCGGCCTGTCTCGGTTGTTCCATATGCCATTCGTTCATTTCCAATCTATTAAGATGTAATCAACAGGAGCTAATTTATCTGTACACAATCCCTTAATCTTTTTGAAAAAGTTTATCTATACCTATTAAAAACAATTTGGCACGAGAGTGTTTTAAAAATGAGTTGTGTTATTTGTACAACTTAAAATGGTTGTCAATTAGACAATCATCTCACATAAAAGTGAAATTAATAAAATAATAAAAAAAATATGTTAAAATTGAATAGTGTAAATATAGTTGTTGGACAACCAATTTGGTGTCAAAATAACATTTCTCTTTAAAAATTGCCCGACTTTTATTTTCAAACTTCAAATATGAGTCACGTTTATGTTTTAACTTTAGATTTTGTTTGTATCAGTACTATGCAAAAGGTGATGCATGGCATCTTCCTAACGGAGCTTTTGAAACAATGACTCTTCTCAAGGATGCTGGAGGTCAAATAAATTAAAAAAATTTAGTTTTCCTAAGCTATTTACATTGTTAAACCTGTAAATTTTCTACATTCTTTGAACCTAGTCCTTGCTAACGTGACAAGCAGTTACACAGTTAAGATGGCTGTTGTATCCAATTTCGATTCCCGCTTAAGGAAGCTATTGAAGGATCTCAATGTTTTAAATCTGTGAGCATCAGAAATTCCTTAAACTTGCTTATACTAACTATACTTCATTTTTCTATATTTTATCGGCATCTACTTAAGATGGTTTGTTAAGAAAACACTTTGCGGATATCTTACACTCTGATGAATGTATCTTATACATAGGTTTTAATGTTTGGTTTTCTGGTTTTCGCCTCAGATTTGATGCTGTTATTATATCATCAGAGGTTGGATATGAAAAACCAGACCCAAGAATATTTCAAGCGGCTCTAGGTATGCGAGTATTAGTTACTGTTGTGCAGACTTCATTTGCAAAAAAATTTGTTAATTGTATATGTTATGTTTTCTTTCTAGATCAAGTAAACGTAGAGGCTGGCAAAGCCTTGCACATCGGAGATGATCTAAAGGCAGATAAATTGGGGGCCAATGCTGTAGGGATTGATTGCTGGTGAGAGCTTTTTCTTGTCTGAAGTGATTATTGCTTTACAAATAATTTTTTATATCTTAATTACTTGAAATATCAAAATAGGTTATTGGGTATTGATATGAAGACATTCTCTGAGATACAAATCCGCATTCTCAATTCAGAGGCATAATTTTACTTACAAAACAATCTCAGTTCTTTGTGCTGACCGTTGTGAATGTTGAGATGAAAACTGAAAGCAATAACCGATAATCTATGTTATCTGCAATATTTTATTACCATACTTTGTAAATATTTTTGACCGATCTGTGTTATCTATGCCTCGGATATGGCATTGATTCAACCTCCTTTTATATTATCACAAGTTATGTCACACAAAAGAGGATAGAATAAAATGAAGCAACTCCCTTTGACAATGAGAAATTTTTATGTATCGGTACTATATTTAATCTAATAAAAGCTTAACATATCAACTGTGTTGTAATTGCCTTGAAATCTCATAATCAGAAAACCAGAATCAGCAGTGCAGGTCTGCACTGGGGCGCAGGGCGCATTAAGCATTGCACAAGGCGGAGGCGCAATGGTTCCTCCATTCAGCAGGTTCCTCCCTGCCTTGGGCGCAAGGCGCGCTCATCCTCTGTGCAGGGCGCAATTCTGGCACGCGTGAGGGAGCGTTGTCCCTGTGAGCTGCGTGCGGTGCAGCTGGGCTGGCGCGAGAGCCTATATATAGGCGTAATCGTTTTCTTTCTTTTTTTGATATATAGGCGTAATCGTTTTCTGTTTTAAAGAGAGAAAAAACAAGGTTTTGCAGCCAACTACAAACTAGGGTTTATAGAGAATTGGCAACAAAACTAGGGGTTGGGATTGAATCACCATTGATTTACCTTGGATAAACACTTATCAAATTGAGTCTCTTGACCACGGGAAGGGATTCAGAACAAGGGTAGAATTAGGATCAAACTTTAATTCTTGTAACCTTTGAAAACTCTTGACGTATATCTTGTCACATTGACCAATAACTATATTAAAATTGTTACTTTTATTAATTATTTTGATCCTCAAATGTGTTTTTAAATAATTAATATTATCATTAAATTTAGTTTTCGTTGATCAATTTATATAGTCTATAAAAGACAAAACAAACAACTAACAATAAAGATGTATTTTTAAGAGTTAAGAGAGAAGAATAGTTATACTTAGGACAAAACTTATACTCCCTCCGGACTTTTTTTTAAGTAAATATTCCCGTTTGCACACTTATTAAGGAGTTGGCTTTTTTTCCTAGTTTTATGTGTAATTTTCGGTGCAATTCCTAAAATGTCCTTTTGCCTATTATGAAATCTACTCCTACTTAGATGTAATCATTATTAGTACTACTCCAACATAGATTACTTGTAGAAATGAATAAATGCATGTGTAGGGGTATTGTTGGAAAAAAATATTAATTAGAGTTGAATTTAATGACTTTTGCTTATATTTAGGGCCAAAATTTTTTGTTGACTTTTGTTTATAAATAAAGCCCGAGGGAGTATACTGGTCGGGATATCAGGTTTTTAGCGGGGGATGCGTGGGATGGAACATTAATTATTGGACAGTAAATAAATAAAAATGTTTTAGCGTGGGATGCGTGGGATGGAATGGAACATTAATTATTGGACAGTAAATAAATAAAAATGTTTTAGCGTGGGATGCATGGAATGGAACATTAATTATTGGACAATAAAAATGTTTTAGCGTGGGATGCATGGAATGGAACATTAATTATTGGACAGTAAATAAATAAAAATGTTTTAGCGTGGGATGCATGGAATGGAACATTAGTCATTGGACAGAAATATAGTATTATTTTTTGTTCAACGAAAATCTATATTAAACGAGACACAGACTATATGGTATATTTACTATTTAGAATTATAAAAAATAGCCAACAATAAATATTGGTCCAAATAGTAAGAGTTTTAATCCCCTTAAACATGTGATTAGAGGTTCAACTTTTAACTCATGTGTATGAAAAAAAATTAGTTGGGAGAGGAGAATCCAACCTTATTTGCTACATAAGTTCCCCAACGAAAATTAGTGCATTTAGAGCATCTTCAACGGTGATATTATTTTGAGTTTCTTATATTATTAATCAAGTATTTCTTACAATATCATATAATACTTTTATAACTCATACACATCTTAATCTTAAAATACTTAAATTAGTTTTTAGATATTCATCATGCCACGTCAGATATCCCCATTGGAGATAGTTTCATATAATCTATTAGTAAAAAAAATTTGGTTAGTGGATAAAGCCGCCCCTAAACATCTTGAATGTTTATAATAAGCATAAACATTTAAGTTCTTTGACTCGGTTAAGAAACTTCATCTAAAGATGAATTGTTCGAAAGAATTTGAATTCAATTTTTGGATGAAACATCTTACTCTGACTTTATTTATCTCACGACTGAAAAACATATGACCCCTTCCCCTGAAAAACTAAAGGGTTAACACTAAAAAAAACAATAATCATAATAAAACTTTTAAATTAAGACTTAATCTATATATGATCATACTAAAAGTTTAACCATATCTAAAATGAATTTAATATTTTTTTCTTCACTTTCCTAAGAGTGCACGAAAATGCTCAAATCTTGTGTACAAATTCTTGTGACCATACAAGAATTTTTCAATAAATTAAGAAAAAACATATATAAATTTACTTGCCGTACGTATTTATATTTTATAGTTTAAACAACACAAATTTTACTTGAATTAAATTTTTATTTTGGTAACATACTTAAATCAGATTTAAAACACGTTTTTTATTTGTTAATCAAGCCAAGCCGATAATTTAAAAATATAATCCACAAACAAACTTAACCTATAAATGTAGCTTTTATTACTCCTTACATTTATTCATTCATCACTGGCAACTACTCTAAAACCCATAATCTATTTCATCTTGAGCCTTGATATATTGTTTAACACACACAATGGTTGTGTCTCACGAAGCCAATAACATTAAGGTTATTTTCCTTCCCTTCATATCTACAAGTCACATAATCCCTATGGTTGACATGGCAAGGGTATTTGCCATGTATGGTGTGGATGTCACCATAATCACCACCAAAGGCAACGCTGCAATTTTTCAAAAGACTATCGACCGTGATTTCCATCGTGGCCGCTCCATTAAAACACATGTTTTAGAGTTTCCGGCCAAACAAGTCGGTCTTCCAGTTGGGGTGGAAACCTTTAATGCCGATACTCCTCTTGACATGTCTCCGAAAATCTACTACGGACTTGCAATCCTACAACCACAAATAGAGAAATTGTTTGAGGAGTTAGAAGCTGATTGCATAGTTAGTGACATGTTTCATCCTTGGACCGTCGGAGTTGCAGCCAAGTTAGGCATTCAAAGAATTATTTTCTATGCTGCGAGTGTTCTCTCTCGATCTGCAGTCCACACGTTGGAGCAACATGCAACTCACACTAAGGTGGATCATGATTTTGAGAAATTCGCCATGGTAGGGTTGCCGCATAAGTTGGAGATGACTAGATCGCAGTTACCGGATTGGATGAGAAAACCAAATGCTTATGGACAGTTAATCAAGGTTAATTAATTCAAAACAAAACTCAAAACATATTTATCAATATTCATGGATGCTTAATTTATATTGTGCTAATTACCTAATAATTTGTGTCATGAAGATGATCAATGATTCAGCAACAAGAAGCTATGGTGCAGTATTTAATAGCTTTTACGATTTCGAGGGTGCTTATGAGGAACATTACAAGAATGCATTTGGAACAAAGTGTTGGAGCTTAGGACCAGTTTCGTTATGGGCAAACCAAGATGTTTCTGATAAGTCAGAAAGAGGAGACACAAAAGTAGAAGAAGGAGAAGACAGTGATTTGTTTAAATGGCTTAACTCCAAGAAAGAGAATTCTGTTATCTATGTAAGTTTTGGTAGCTTAAATAAGTTTCCATTATCTCAACTCATTGAAATAGCTCATGCACTTGAAGCTTCAAGCCATGATTTCATTTGGGTGGTTCGTAAAATTGCTAATGACAAAGAAGGTGAAGATGAAGGTTTCATGGAAGAGTTTGAGAAGAGAGTGAAAGAAAGCAATAAGGGTTATTTGATATGGGGCTGGGCCCCACAATTGTTGATACTTGAGAACAAAGCTATTGGAGGAATGGTGACTCATTGTGGTTGGAACACAATAGTCGAAAGCATGAATGTTGGGTTGCCTATGGTGACTTGGCCTTTGTTTGCTGAGCATTTTTTCAATGAGAAGTTGGTGGTTGATGTGTTGAGAATTGGGGTATCAGTTGGGGCAAAAGAATGGAGAAATTGGAATGAGTTTGGGAGTGAGGTTGTTAAAAGAGAGGATATTGGAAAGGCTATTGGTTTGGTGATGGAAAATGGAAAAGAAGCTGAGGAGATGAGATTAAGAGCTAAAGGTTTGAGTGATGATGCAAAAAAAGCTATACTTGTTGGTGGGTCTTCTCATGCCAATTTGATACAATTGATTGAGGAGCTTAAGTCACTCAGACTTCAAAGACTCAATTAGGCCAAAATAAATGTTCTTTGTTGCTTTTAAAATAACTGATTTTGATGCAAATCACAATAATTTGGTATTGTGTGAAAATATCTATTGTGACTTGAGTTCAAGTTCGAAACATAAGCTTGCACGAATTGTATACGCAATAATCCAAAATTAAATAAAACAAACACCTAACTCAACAAACACTACCATAAACTAATAACTTTCATGCGGTCTACATCAATAATCCAAGTCGCAGAGGAAGTTTCTAAAAACATTTTTCACATAGTTCACTAGATACAACATTTTCATAATCCTCACTATTGTTGGTTCAAAAGTTAGTGAAAAATTCAAATGCGTGATTCAAAGCATATTGGAAAAACTTGTCATTATTAAATGCCAAGTTTATAATCTTCTCGTATTTATATTTCTCATCTAAGAGTCTCCTCTGCACAATTTCAGAAGGATCGTCCGACCTTTCTAGTTGAGTAACAAGCTCCTTAAAGGACTTTCTCACGTGCGAAATCATCACCTCAAATATTTTGTAGAAACCATCATCCACACAGCAAAACAACTTATACATTCTACTCAAATCTTCATATTTATCATCACAAAGCATGTTTAGTAACCCAGAATTCTCCATATGGATTAATCTAAGCGTGTAATTTCCAATCATCTCTTTCTCGACCACATCAGTAATCTTCTTTTCAGTGCTAGCGTCCAAGTATTGGAGCACTCTATCCATTTCCTCATTCAGACACCTCTCAACTTTCTTGAGATAATCCCCGCAATCAAAACAATCAATAAATTTCTTTGATTCAGCCCTGTAGAACTCGGCTGAAACTTGAAGAAACGGAGTCTCAAATTTTTGCTCATAAACAGAAGAACCTAAATCCATTAACATCTTTGTTATGTTTCTAATCAGTTCTCTATTAACATCTTCTCCAGCACGGTCCTTGTGAACTAAATCCAAAAGTGTACTCGACAGTCGAGTCTTTATCTGTTCTGAACAAATAACATTTTCTGTCCACAAATCCAAACCAAGTTCGCAAATAGGTTTCTTTTCGGCTTTTGGGACATAATTCCTTTCCATGTACATCAGAAGGTCTCTAATCATTAGTAATGACTTATGATGATGATTCCATTTTCTGTTTAATTCATCTAGAAAAGAAACTCCTTGAGTGGCTTCAATAGATGTAGCTATATCTTTGAGATGATACGTTATTGTTGCAACCAACCCAAAGTATATCTTGTCTCCATAATTGTTAGGAACCATAGAGTATGCAACTCTAAATCCACAAAATAAAGACAATAAAATATTAGAAAGAATATCTAAATCCAAAAAATACAACATATATTTGTTACTAAAAACTTATGAAAATAAACTGAAAATACCACAGACATATGATCATTAATGACTATACAAGTCTACAAGGAAAGAAAAAAAAAACCTGCTTTCTTGATTTTTACTTAAAAAAGGAAAATACATCTACTAATTTTCTGAGTTAAAGATGTTTTATTTTATTCAACAAAATAAGTTAAGTTGAGTTGGACTACAATTTTTTTATGAAATATATATAAACAAAATAAAAATAATTACACTTTAATCAAAGGTAATGTGGCAACAATGCGCCGCTAACCCTAAATTGTTCTTTTATTTTTTTGCCAATAATTGAGTCCGGGATGCTGTGTATGTATATATATATATATATATATATATATATATATATATATATATATATATATATATATATATATATATAATCTTTTGGTATTAACTTGGTTCTAGTTCTACTAAAAAAAGACGGGTAATTCAGAGTTCGACCGCAAGGAAGAATATTTCCTACCATGAATTGAACTCGGTCTTTCAAAATAAAATAAAATTAGGAGGAACTTATTTATTACTTGAGTCCAATTACTTAGTTATGAAGTATATCTTAATTCTTAAGGGACAAGGCAAATAAGTGCATGCAGAACTATGATAAAAATTGAAGACAAATTTTGGAAGAAGCAAGAAACACATAATAAGAAAGAATGATGAGAAAGAAACCTATAAAGCTCTTCAAATTTGAGACCACTTGCAATGTGATTGTATATCTGATTAATTGCTTGTTCAAGAATTTTCCATGTCTCTTCAGCATTCCTCGGATCCATGATAACTCGTTGCTTGAAAATCTCTGGTAACATGTCAAACTTCTTTTTGTTCATGTTCATCTTTTCCTTCTCTAACACAATCCAAAAACACAACTTTCTCCTAACTCTGAGATATATATTAGTTAGGGTTTGTATTCTATACGAAATTCTATGCCACCCTTCTTTTATATATTTAAAAAACTGTTTTTTTTTTTTTTTTTACAAGATATTGGCTAGATTTAATAAAAAAAGAAAAAAAGATATTGGATTTGGCTAGATACATGATATATTTCAATAAACTATCCAATGTCAAAAAAAACACTCCATAAAGACCATAATGCGTCATCAAAAAAACTATCCACAATATTTTGGTTAATGCAAAATATAAGTTTTTCCTTATATATATATATAAGTTTTTTTTTTTTTTTTATGAAATCTTGATATATAAATAAATAAATAAATTTTCGGTATAAATACAATTGTTCAATCCAAAATATCAAATTTTTGTTCAATTCTTTGTCCTCCAATTTATCAATCTCATAAATAGTTTTAAAATCAAATTCAGTATAAATACAATTGTTCTATCCAATCCCTTATTTTTTTAAGAGCTTTGTTATTTAGTAAGAATTATTTTAGAGAAGAAATGCAAGAATAACACATGGCATGCAAGAATAACACATGGCTTTATCTTATAAAATGATGTAATTTTAATCTCCTCTTTTAGTGGAAATTATGGGGGTAGTTGATGTAAACAAGGGTGGAGATTTATTCTTGCAATTCTTCTTCATAGATTTTCTTACTAAATAGCATTTTTCATTTTGTAATATATCAAACACTAACTAAACATAACAGACCTGCATTTATATGCTCACTAAATATATCTTTAATTCAACAACCCAAAAAAGGGGTAAAACAAAAGAAGCAAACTCTAAAACTTATAGAATATGCTACCTGAGGCATCAATTTGAACATTCCAAAGGACCCCAATTCCTATGCCAACTACACCTAATTGTTCAGTTAGGATCAAAATCCAACAGAATCATTGTAAACAGCTCATTTATTTTTATAATTATGTACCCTGAGAGATCTTCTAACAGGACAACTAGAACATTTTTCTTCAGCTTTCTCATCCCTTTTATGCATCATGTGATTTTTTTTGGCAATGCTTCTTGTCAGGACCCTACTACGCAAACTACTAGTATCCTTTACAATCTTCTTGATACGTTTTTTCTCCTTCCGATCACTCGATAACTGTTCAAATTCCAACTTCTTTGGGTAAAGTGGAGACCTAGCATTGCTTTGCTCATGAATAGGATCAAATTCAAACACACCCATCAAAGATTGATTACTTTTGGCTGCAGCAGTAATTGAGACTCCATTGTCACCGTTATTAATCAAATCAACCTGCGGTGGAGATAACCTAAGACCGCTGATATTGTTGTTATCTTCAGCTTCTGTAGCTTCCTGTGAAGACACATCAGCTGTCTTTTTGTGGCAAGAAGCATTTATGTCGTCAACATCTGAGACACTATTTTCACCATTATAAGCCACGCCAACCTGCGGTTGAGACAACCTAATACTCGCAATATTGTCGTTATCTTCAGCTTCCATAGCTTCATGAGAAATCTCATCAACTGGTTTTTTGTGGGAAGAAGCATTTGAGTCATCAAAACCGGTAACTCTATCCACACATTGACATTCATTTCCTGAACTGTGAGCTGAATAATTTTTCCAATTGTGTGGAAATCCAACTGAGAACCGGCGACATACCTGTTGAAAGACATCGGATATTTTCAGAAAGTTAATTGTGTCACTAACAAGCACAACCACACACAAGGGTGTTTATTCAATAATGCATTCAAGATTATGTGTGTACTCAGATAAAATTAATAGAGAATGTGCTAATGAGCCCTGTGCAAATGATTAGCACAAGCCTCCAGTGTGAAATCAAGGAGGATGCTGTTAGGGGATTTAGCATATATGCAAGTGCATAATGTAAGGAGAAGATATTCTCTGGTGGGAGCTTTTAGCTCTAGTTATTCTATTGTAACCATTTTATCCACTATACATTAATAAAAATCCCTCTTTCGTTGTTATTTACACTTCCGTTTCTATCAATGTCTGTGTGTCTAGTTTCACATTTCAAATTTGGCAAAAATATAGGCATTTGATTTCCGCCAAACAAAAGTGATTGGTTGATAAACCTCTTTTATGGTGTGTGGAATAGTGTGTTTGGAGCTATAACTTGGAGCTTTAGGTTCAACACATTGTAAATAACCTTTGAACAAGAAAGCAAACAGACGTTTAGAAAGGTAACTAAAAAAATTTTGGATTAAAAATTTTACATAACCTTTTGCATCAAACTTCCTTTGAAAACATATGTGCATGAATAAAATTAACTTCAAACTCAATTAAACCAAAATTTGTTATACATATTTATGTGTATGTTTGGATTAACTTTTGTGAGAAGCAAAAGGTGATTCCAAACACTAATGTTGACATGTTTCGAATATGCGTAATTAGAATCGTTTTCCCTCAAGATTGAATTCTAAATTGAAGCTGAAATTTGGAGCTTTGGTGTACAAATGTGATTTTACTCTCAAATTATTATTCAATCACTTTCACTTGAGTGTGTCTAAACACAACATTTTAAATACAACTCAATTTTAATTAAAATCAAAATTTCAAAATAATATTTTCGCACCAAAGACACTAAATATATTCAAAATCTACTTTAAGATAGTGCAAACAAGTATATATAGAGAAGGGTGAAGTGAAATCAGGAAGAAAAAGGGTACCCTACATCGGAGGGAAATCCATATTGAGATGTACGAGAGGAGTTAATAAAACCACGGAAGATTATTGTGATGCCATCTTCAGTCTCTACAACATTGGGTTCATGTCTCTTTACAATAAGGGAGGAAAAAAACATTCTTTCTCTCCTGCACCAATTGTCACAATAATAAATTAACCCAAACAGAGAACCAATTAGAAACCTAAAATTGAAATTAAAAATAAAAATAAAAATGGGAAAAATTACTCCATTGAAGCAATGCCACCAAGAGCTAAACCGTTGCACTGGTTTTGAGGCTTCATGAGCCACCATTCATGCAAGCAAATCTACAAAACAAGAAAGTAAAATCACGATTTTGTGTGTATTGTGATTCATTTGTTGAAGAAAAAGAAACAAGAGTGAACGAGAAATACAAGTTTAGATTTGAAGACTGAGCTGGAGAGGGGCGTGGTGTTGGATCGTATTGGGGTGTTCAAATCCATTCCAATTCTTTGTCGATGAGCAGGCTCTCTCTCTCTCTTTCTTTTCTTTTCCTTTTTGTTTAGCTTCTCTTCGCTTTCCAGTTTCACTTTTGGAGGCCAATTTCGCTCCTAAACATGTTCAACCATTTTTTCATACAATAATTGACATATTTAATTCATACAGATTAAGAAATGCAATATAGAGAGTTGATTAAATGACACCCAAAAAAAGCTTTGACAATTGACACATATATACTACTTACTAGTACTAGACAACATCATTGACAACTTGTGCCACCGAATTCACGAGATTAAGCAGTGCTTGCAAACATGAACAAGTAGTAATAAACTAAAAAAAAATGGCAGCAAAATGAGATAAGGGAACAGGCACAAACAGCTAAAGTTTTATCACTCTTAGAATCTGATATCACTAGTACAAACAATTTATGCGAAAGGATTCATTTCCCATTTTATAGATATTCTGTCCTCAAGAATGGTTTCTAAAACACAACATAGTGCTGCAAATGTAACTACATAACATTAAACTTTCCTTTCCTCAATTGAGAATAACAAAAAGTTGAGTTTCTGAATATAAATGGAATAAAGTAGCATCAGCATTGTTAAATGGTGCACGAAAATGAGTGGCAAAAACATGGTAAGTAGCTAAAATCCCAGATTTTACTGTTTGTGCCCAAAATTGGAAGAAGTATATTTCTAATTTCTATGATTTACAAAACATAACAACAAAATCGAAACACGTAATATGTTCAATTGAACATTTTCAATGTCAGTAAGATAACAAAATTATATTTGACAGTGAATATACAATTAGGATAAGAAAAAACTATAAAAACAATAAAAAATAAATAACTTATAGTGATGAAATCATACCAGATTTAGTTAAAATATCACACAGGCCATATATAAATGGAAGGAAAACCAAAAGAATGAGTGGAACTGAAATTGATAGATAAAGACACCCTTGCAATTACATAAGCCTAAACATCAAGTACATAACTAGAATCTAAATGCATCAAAAGAATACTGCACGAACAGGTTAAGACACAAATGGACAGAGCCGAAGCACAAATTCATAGTACAAGGGACAAAATAAACACAACAAGTGGAGGAACCAACACCTTAAACACACCTCTGAAGCTGAAACATCAACACAAAGGCACTCCCGGTCTGCTGACACCGAAAAGCATGTAAAAAACACTCCATACATACCAGTAAAAACCGCAATAAAATCTGGACAAAAAACAGGCCCGACACCAAACCCTTGCTACTAACAAAACCAGACACACCACTACAAGGTGGACACAGCCCCACTACACCAAACAATAACCCCACCATGGCAACAAACTAAGGCCTGTTTGTTTCAGCTTTAAAAAAAATGGATTTTTTTAAAAAAATTTAGAGATTTTTTTTAAGAGATTTTGAAGAAAATCTTAAGCTATTAGCCGTTTGTTTACAATCATAAAAATCTATTTTTTTAAGATGGTGAGGGATGATGAGTGATAAAAAAATAAATTTTGATAAAAGCTATTGAAAATAGATTATCATTTTGATGAAAAAAATGATTTTTTTACCAAAATAATTTTTAAAAAATCTGAAACAAACACAAGTAGGATCAAAAAATAGATTTTTTTATGAAAAAAATATATTTTTTTGAAAAAAAATCTTAAACAAACGGGCCCTAAATTAGTAATACATAAATCTAATGTTCTTTTGGCTATATCTGTAACTAAAAAAAGACATAAACTAGAGACTCCACAAGAATATAGATACAAAAATAACTTAAGTTCACAAAAGAAAAACATTGGATAAAAAATAGAAAAGGAGAAACCTTGAACCTATGGCACCATTAACACGACTTAAAACCTAAGAAAGAATAGAGCTTTATTTTGAAGCTAAAGAGCACCACACCACGAAAGAAATCACTCAGTTATAGCTTATTATATATAATGGACAATACTTAAAAATTACACCAAAATCAACATAGCAAAAAGAAAGACATTATTATCTATCAGTTTCCAAAAGATTGTATCAAAACACCAGAACTGCGGTCATCATAATCTTGAAAAACAACCAGTCCGTCCCGATACTCCAACAACAATGAATCGAAACAACAAAAACACTCAAAATCAAAACAAGTAGAACAAACAGCCCAAAAAAAAACAACAACAACAATAAATAGAACAGGGAGAGAGAGGGCTCATTCAATCAGAACAAACAGAAGAAACAGCCCCAAAAAAGAAAACAACAACAACAACAACAACAAAAACAGTCATTCAATCAACAGAGAGAGAGAGAGAGAGAGACAGAGACAGAGACAGAGACAGAGCTTACCTACCGGCGGCGATGCAGCGATCTCAGACGCCGGCGACACGTTTCAGAGGGGGAGAGGTGAGTGACGAGTCGAGAGAGAAAGGTGAGTGACGACTGACGCGGGAGTTTGCCATTTCTTTTTTTTTTTCCCAAAAAAACAATTGGGCCGAGTTCGGGCACATGCCCACAGGTGAAAAATTCTCTTCTTCTCCCCTCCAAATTTTTTTTCACCACGAAAAAGTTTGGAAAACATTTTTTGAACTTTTATTTTGTGTAAATTTTACTTAAATTTGCACTAAATTTTTTTTTTGGAACATGATCTCCGATTTTTTCTCCTTCTAGAGGGTGAAAAACAAACATGAGGTGGAATGAAAAATTATCCCCACAGGTTGATGGGACCCTGAATCTGCTTATGCGTATACCCAAAGCCCTTTGCTCCGGATCATCACTATTTTCTCAGTTGACAAAAAAAAGGAGTCTTTTTTTTTAGTTGCTTTTATCAAGTATCCTAGTGGCTAAAAGTTACACCAATAAATGAAATGATCGGAGTTAAAACCACGATCCTTACGTATATAATACAATATTCTACCAACTGAGGTAAATTTAAGGGACATTTTAATTTAGTTTATGGTGTGTTTGATTCAATATAAAGGAGGGGAGGGGAAGAATTTTAATGAATGAAGGGGAGGAAAAGAGAGGTTATTTATATGTTTAGCTAAAAAGAGATAAGGGGAGGAAAAAAAATTTAATTGCAAATATGTTTGATTCACGAGCGGAAAAGGAGAGGAGATAAAACTAAATTACTTTTTATCTTTATAATGTTACTAGAGTCTTATAATTTCAAAATTATAAAGTAAAATCTCAATATCTCAATAAATTTGAAAATTCCACAAATCAAATCATTGACCTAATCTAATAAATAATTTATAAAATTAAACTCTACATATATATATATATATATATATATATATATATATATATATATATATATATATATATATATATATATATATATATATATATATATATATATATATATATATATAAAATAAGAGTTAATAAGTTGTTACCCCCTGCTAAGTGGACGTGTTTTGCGTTACCCCCTGCTAAAAATTCTTTGAAGATTCCCCTTGCAAAGTCATTTTTTTTTTGTTTCCCCCTTTAGGTGCACTTTTTACATCGGTTATTTTGTTCAATCGATTTAAAAAGTTCAAATTTCTTGCATCCAAGAGAGAAAAATGGGGGAAACCAAAAAATTATATTTTGCAATGGGGCAATCTTCAAGGAATTTTTAGCACGGGGTAATGCAAAACACGCTCACTTAGCAGGGGGTAACAATCTATTAACCCATAAAATAACTTTTAATAAACATGTATAAGGATGTGTTGGTTTACTATTCATTTAAATTTAAAAGATAGTAATCCTAAACATTTAATAATCCTAGTTAATAGAATAATTTGTTCTAACTCTAAATCCTATCCTAACAATAATGAACTAACTTATTAATAATAAATCCTAATCGACGCAACTAATCCTAATCCGCAGAATCATAAATCTTTCTCTTTCCCACAGTTGGATCCATATCATCACTTCCCCTCTCGACCTTGAGCTTGTCCTCAAGCTCAAATTCTGGATAAGCCTTACTATCATGCGTCGAAAGCAGTCCATGTGAGCCTTTAAGTTTGTGTTCAAATGCTCGAGCTATATTCAAAGCAACTCCAAGATTTTCTGATCGCTGAAGTTCAATGTTTATCCTCAGTGTTCTTCCAGTTCTGATTTTCGGTTGCTTGCAGTTGGGAAGTGGTCTGAATCGCTCCCTTCCGGGTTCTTCTTCCATCTACAAACTGTTTTTGTCTCCCTGTGCATTGTTATTGCTGCTGCTATTCCTTGCAACTCCTTGATTCTCTTTTCTTGGACCTTTATTTTCTCCTAGAACTGTGATGGAGAGGTTAGCTATATGCTTTTCTAGAGCAGTTTGCTTGGTCACCATCTGGTCTTCTGGAGCAGTTTGCCTGGTTGTTATCTTGTCTACCCTTTCAATGAAATCTTTCATCATTGATGTTAAATCCGCGCGAGCCATGTTGGTTCGTGATACCAAATTGCTATGGTCCCTTGGACCCTGATTGTCATCTTTAACTATGATAGTGAGGTAAGATATCTGCTCTTCTAGAGATTTATGCCTGATCGCCATCTTCTCTTCTAGAGCTGTTTGCCTGGTCGTCATCTTTTCAATGAAGTCCTTCATTATTGATGCTAAATCCCCGTCAGCCATGTCGGCTCGTGATACCAAATTGTTATGGTCCCTTGGTCTTGGATCGGTTAACACGGTCTTAGACGCGGGAGAACCTTTCTTTCGACCGATCGTGAAGGCAGAAGCGGGCTCGTCCTAGACAGAGTCTCTTCTTGAATTCACAAGTTTGTTTTTGATAATAATAATTGCTTGATTTTTTATTCCAATTCTGGATGCCTTTAAATAGGCTTAAAATAAAACAAATAGAAATCCTAATCAAACTAATATAATAACTTACTTATCCTAGGTTTACTATTCATTTAAATTTAAAAGATAGTAATCCTAAATATTTAATAATCCTAGTTAATAGAATAATTTGTTCTAACTCTAAATCCTATCCTAACAATAATGAACTAACTTATTAATAATAAATCCTAATTGACGCAACTAATCCTAATCTGCAGAATCATAAATCTTTCTCTTTCCCACAGTTGGATCCATATCAGTTTGTCCATTAATTTATTTATTTATTTCTTTTAAATTTTCTACTTCAATTTATGTGTGCAACCTTTGCATGTTCCTGATTCTTCTTGATCTATCCATATCTCTCTAGCTTATGTAATACCGTAAACTTAGAGGTTTCTTTATTTAATTCAATTCAATTCTTATGCTAAGTTTCTTATAAACTTATCATACATTAGCTATTCCTTGATGCACAATTGGCACACAAGTTTTTCTAGATTATCTGTTATGCTAATTCGTGATCGCTGTGAAGACGGTTGAAATTAAATCTTGAAAGTTGAAACATATTTTTTACTCTTTGTAGTGAAAGTTAACAGGACATGAAAGAGAAGGTATAATGAGATAAGTGTTGATAATGATGGTGATCCAGTGAGAGTGGTGGGGCAAAGAATTTGAGTTTTAAAGAGTGGGGGCTAGATTTAGTGTTGAGAACGCATAATAAAAGTGTGCAGTTCATAAATCATTCAAGCGTGCCCTTTACTTTCCTAGCATTGTTCGAGCATAGAGGTAAAAAACTGTCCTCTTTTATCTCCTGTTATGTTCAGTTCATAAGTCATTTCTTTTTATATTTGGTTGGATAAATTCTGCTATGAGATACTACTTGTTTCTACCTTTCCGGTAGCTTTGTAATCATGTCTTAGGCCTGGAAGTTTTTTTGATGGAGCTTAATTTTGTTGCCCTTATTTGTTGACATTTGTGTGTTGCTATAAGTCCGGGGTTGTTAATGATTGAGTCAATTTGGCATTGTAATCATGTGTTTGTATGGTTTGAAGTGTTGTATTACAACTCTCTGATATACTTTGTCTCTCTCTCTCTCTCTCTCTCTCTCTCTCTCTCTCTCTCATTAAAGAATTTGTTCTGTTTTAAAAGCCATTATCTTAGAAAAGAGATGCATTATGTTATGTTTGAAAATACCTTTATCTTGTGGAATTATGCCATGAACTAAGTCAATTTGTATAACTTAGTTCGTTTTTTTAAAGTATTCTAATATATACTTATATTTTTCCAGGTAGCGAAATAAGAAGAGTTAAGCGATGGTAGGCGTTCTGAGTCTAGCTAACACATTAAGGATTATGAAGCAACATCACATACTACTAGGGATATTTAGATATTTTGTGAACTTATTTTGACATAATGAACTACATTAGTTTCTTTCGTTTGGAACTTCAAGTACTTTAATTAAATTTTTTAATGTCTGGATCATGTCACTATTGAATGAATTATATAAATGAGATTAAGTTATTATTAATTTTTGCATTTTAATCTTTTTACTCCTGTATGAATATTGTAACAGTTCTTTAATAAGCTATCAAAATGATTTTTTTTATAGATAATAAAAAAGGTTTTCAATTTATTTATATTTTTTTTAAAAAAAAGTTTGCGACGGTTTTGCTACCGTTGCAACATTTGCTATTAAATTATGTGGGGAAAAACACAGCGACGTTTGAAACTGTTGCAACATCAACTGCGATAGTTGTAACAACGGTTTTCAAAACTGTCGCAAAGTTCTGTTGCGACATAGGAATCATCAACGGTTGGCCAACCGTCGCAAATGTGCAATTGCAACAGTTTCAACTGTTGCAAACTACAATTTTAACTGTCGCAAAGTGCTTATTTTCTTATAGTGTTTACCCAGTTCGGTGTTAATGAACCTAATCTGGGGGAGAGAGGAGCCCTTCCGTTGTACTATGATCAAATAGTTACCACTTTACAAGAGTTTCCCACAATTGGGTACAAGGAATTAGCAACCCTAATTATACCCAAAACCCGAATCTCTTCCCGTGGCCAAGAAACTCAATTTGACCTAGACTACCCAAGGTGTCCCACAAGATGTTCCCAAGAATGGTTTGCCCTAGGATTCAAAACCCTAGCCTTTTGTGGTGGCAAACCCCGACTCTCTACATCTTGTCCTCTCTCTCAATTTTTCTATGAATAAGACAATCCCTATTTATAGAAAAATATATGCCTACTTATTTTAAAAGATAATCTTCTAAAATAAAAACAAATCTCATATTGTTTTTAAATATATCCTATTTAAAAAACAAACACAATCTATTTTAAAACAAAATAAATCCAAGTCAGAATATCCTCCAAGAAAATATATTTTCCAAACAAATCTCCAAACCAACACGAGCCCGCGCCCGGCGCCAGCCCGCCCGCGCCTAGCGCAATCAACAGAACCAAACTCCCCTTTTCAAAAGCTTCCTGGCGCGCGGCGCTGTCTGTCCTGCGCGCGGCGCAGCTGGCAGATTCTTCAGGATTTTCTGACTTCTTGTGACCGAGATTTTAAGGCATATCCAACAATTCTCCACCTTGCCTTCAAATTGATGGTGATCCACTCAACCACCGCGCTGCTCTCTCCATCTTGAATCTTTATCCAAGATCACCGGTCAAGACCATGACCTAGGCGTTAACCTCCACTTGCTTCCCGCAAGCATTGCCTCCTTCCCTTCATTCCTCGGAATGCCTTCTGCTCTCATGAAGATTTTGTCTCCCACTACCATAGGACTTTTGGTAGCTACAAGATTCACCGCCTCCCTCTTCGACCCATGGAGTGTTCAGTTCCGTACTCTCGAAGAAACGCTTGTGCCCCGCTATCACCGGCTTTTTAGATAGCTCAACAAGCTCCACCGTACCCCTTCAGCCCCCGGATTGAACTTGTCCGTCCTCCTGAAGTATTGCTTGCCTCCGACTATCCACGGATTTCAGGACAGCCCTACAAGCCTCACCACCCTTCGACCCCCGGAATGCCTTCCGTCCTCTCGAAGTATTGCTTGCCTCCGAACCCACCTTGGAATTTTAGGCGGTTCCACAAGCTACAACATCAAACTCCCCTTGCACCCGACTACCTCCAGCAGTCCTACAAGTTCCCAAGTTTGATCAAGGTTGCTTTCAATTGCCTCCCTGAAGATCCTCTCAAGGTCTTGCACTTCTTCAGCCACAATTGAAACGTTTCCCACAAGGCCTCCATGGTTTCCCTTTGGCTCAACACAACCACTCTCCTCCATATCTCCGATTAAATACCCGAGAGTCAATGTTGACTATCTCCCCCTATTGGAAGACTCCACCTCAAACTGAGATTCCACCAAAGTGCACCAACTATCCCCTTGTGATAAGCAAGACCTCTCCAATCGTGCTTCTCCCTTCAACGCCTCAACCCTTGTTTTGAATTAACACCGTCATCATCTTCACCTTCCACAACCCGTAGTCGTTACTCCCGGTGAACCCCTCAATATCCTCCTTCAAACCCATGGTACTTGAATCGAATGATCCCCTTGCCCCACGGTGGGCGCCAATTGTTGCGAATTCGACATAACTCACATCAATAAGAAACTGATGTGTGGGGCAAGCGTAACAAGCAACCAAATATAAGGACCGGATAGAGACAATGATACAATAATTCAAACAATAACGGCAAGAAGAAAAGAACACACGATCAATTTGTTTACCCAGTTCGGTGTTAATGAACCTAATCTGGGGGAGGGAGCAGCCCTTCCGTTGTACTATGATCAAATAGTCACCACTTTACAAGAGTTTCCCACAATTGGGTACAAGGAATTAGCAACCCTAATTCTACCCAAAATCCGAATCTCTTCCCGTGGCCAAGAGACTCAATTTGACCTAGACTACCCAAGGTGTCCCACAAGATGTTCCCAAGAATGGTTTGCCCTAGGATTCAAAACCCTAGCCTTTTGTGGTGGCAAACCCCGACTCTCTACATCTTGTCCTCTCTCTCAATTTTTCTATGAATAAGACAATCCCTATTTATAGAAAAATATATGCCTACTTATTTTAAAAGATAATCTTCTAAAATAAAAACAAATCTCATATTGTTTTTAAATATATCCTATTTAAAAAACAAACACAATCTATTTTAAAACAAAATAAATCCAAGTCAGAATATCCTCCAAGAAAATATATTTTCCAAACAAATCTCCAAACCAACACGAGCCCGCGCTCGGCGCCAGCCCGCCCGCGCCTAGCGCAATCAACAGAACCAAACTCCCCTTTTCGGAAGCTTCCTGGCGCGCGGCGCCGTCTGTCCTGCGCGCGGCGCAGCTGGCAGATTCTTCAGGATTTTTTGACTTCTTGTGACCGAGATTTTAAGTCATATCCAACACGAAGGAGGAAGTTTGTGGAAAAGTCAAGATCCCAACTCACGTTTTTGGTAGCTTTCTTCTCCCTTTTTGTTTTGTTTCACCTAGTTATAATGTGTAGGAACTTTCTGGATCATTATTTTAACTTAATACATGCTAGATGATTAGTTTGAGTTTCAATTTTGAAAACTTTTTCCGTTCGTTTTTTACGATTTAAGCTTTGTTTCGTAAAACTAATATCATTTTTGGATTCCTTGTGAAAAAACGAGAAGAACTGTATATGTTTTGTTGATTTCTGGGCACTTTTATGAACTCCGGTGCCAGAAACGGCGCCGGCGACGGTGAGAATCAAACGGAGATGATGATCCACGCGTGAATCTCCGTCCTTTTTCAGTTTAAGTCGTGTCCGTCAGATTGATCCAACGGCGCGTGTGTTTCTTTGATCGTGACCGTCAGATCTCTTTAAATGAGGATCTGACGGTAGTAAGACGATAGAACCACAATACGCGTCCACACTGTATCCGCGCTTGTGGTTGATCCACGCGTGAGCCCTTTATTTACCAGTTTCAATTGTGTCCGTTGGATTGATCCAGTGGCGCGTGTGTAGACATGAGCGTATTCGTCAAATCCTCTTTAATGAGGATCAGACGGCTGTAAATTGTGATCTCACGCGTACGCGTCACACACGATCCGGACCCTATATGCTTCAGATTTTTTTTTGGCACAACTGTAGCGCGTCTGGGCTTGGGTTTTTCTGGGCTTTTTACTATTTCACACCCCCTTTTATTTTCGTTCTGTTATTAACACCCCCCCATTATTTAATTTTATTTTTTAGCTCACGAGATAATTATTATTGATATAATCATGTTTTAGGTCATTTTTGTTTGTCTTATCATGAAATTAATTTTTGACTTATTATTTTCTATTTTTTTAAATATTTATTTAATTATTTATCACTTATTAGTTTATTAATTAGTTAATTGTTCGTTTAGTTTGTTTTGTTTATGAACTAATGGTACAAGTTGCTTGGCATATGCTTATTTAAGCTATTTTAGCCTATTAAGCACAAAGTTGAAGCTTACCCTATTTTTATGTCTTTATTATTTATTTTATTTAATTAATTTTCAGTCTCTCTTTGATTATATTGTTAGTCTTAACTCTTCGGTTTTCAGGAGAAGAGGACCGTTGTAATCCAATGTTTGGTTGAGTCGTAAGTAAAGTTTGTCTAATGATTGTTTCAGACAAAATTCAAAAATGAATTCTTCCAAATAATTTTCTCCTTAACTTAAGAGACTCAACCAATTGGGCCAAACCAGTGGTATCTTGTAATCTGTTTTCTATGGAGTTGGGTAATAATCTGCTATACCAGTATCATTGAATCATAATTGATCAGTTGAATGTAAGAAAGTATCAACCTATTATCTTATTTCAGCTTTATGTTTATATAAACACTCAGCTGAAGAAGCATGTGTTTTTCCATTTTAATTTTGAAAATGCAGTTATTGATGAAGCATCCACTATACCAAATTCATTAAGTTATCATGATAATGTTAAAACCTCCAAAAAGAATTCATGAATTAGATAAACTGTCATTTTTCACCTAGTTCACAAGATGGCATTTATATCAATGTAATAACTACTACTAGTATATCGAATTAAACAAGATTACCAATTCTAAGCAAGCTATCGATACAGTTTTCAGTCGCTATATATAGTCTCTCTCCAAAAAGTCTCGCTCAACGCAAGACTCCATCACATGCATTTTTAAGTGAACACAATTAACTCATTTCTCTGACCTTCCCCAAAAGTAGCTTTCAAGTCTGCTGTGCCCATTTTTGCTTGCGAGTGCTTTGGCTAAACCCTGTCGTCAGAACCTGCACAGTAAGTGTTGGACTGTCAAGTAACTCGGAATGGCTAGAATAAAAGTGGTAATCTCCCATCTGTTAAATAAGTCTCCTGTTACATATGTTTCTAGTTTTTGTTGTAAGCTCAAAAGTCTTTCTCATTTTTTGTAACAAGTTATGTTTGTTCCTTTTAGTGTTCATGCTGGGAAAGAAAAAACCTGAGTTGAATACTCTTCTATGCAGTGATGAAGAGATATAAATAGTTTCTGAATTTGTTTTTAGATTTATATCTATACATTGGTAGGTTATTAACTATATACCTTCTTGAACCATGGATTTCAATTGTTTATATTATCCAAAGATATTTGTTCTTTCCAATTATTCATCGTATTTTTCTTTTTTGATCATTCAAGAGGCAAGCTAGATTCTCAAAATTAAATAAATACTAGATTCTGACCCGTGCGTTTTGCAGGCAAATAACATTAATGTGATTGGTGATGTAGATAGTAAGATAAAAAAAATAGCATGAGCAATAAGAACAAATTATATACATTAAGAATCACCTAGTTCACAAGGCACAACATTTATATCAGTGTAATCAATAACCTTATAAAAATAAACAAACTTACCAACTCTAAGCAACATATCGATAACATTCTTTGTCACTACTATCATCTCTCTCCAAAAAGTCCCTCTCAATGAGAGACTCAATCCGTTTCTTTACATCTGTAGGATTTGCGAGGAATCGTGACTGCAATTGCTTTGTGACCTCAGCAATAAGATTGTGGTGAGAGAGTTTCTTCCTAGATTTCATAATCCTCACTATTGATGCATCAATCTGGGGCTTCCGGTCCAACTCCACTCTTTGCCGAGTTTCCAGCGTTTCTGGTTGCAATTTCTTTTGTGCAACGGTTCCTATTTTTACCGTATACAGTTTGCTACTGAAGTTGTCATTAACAAAGAATTCATCATTCTCACTAACATCTTTACTCATTGGATCCTTCCTAAGCACATTTCTTCCCTTAACCAAAGCCAAAGATTGCAGACACCTCTTCAAATCTAAAGCTGGAATTTCAGTTGCTAGCTCAATTTCTTTGTAGGTTAGTGTATCAGCATTATTAAACAACATGAGTACACACATTTGGAAAGTGGAAACAATTAACTCATGTCTCTGACCTTTGCCAAAAGTAGCTTTCAATTCTGCCGTGCCCATATTAGTTAGCCAGGACAATCTCCTGCCAGTATGACAGCTGAGGTAATATGACGGAAATTTCTCGCAAAGTGCCGAAATTTCAGCCGGCAGGTTACATGTCACCCTAGATTGCGTTGGCCAAAACCCTGTTGTTTGGACCATCACATTAAGTGTAGGATCGTCAACTAACTCAGAATGGCTAGCATAAAAGCTTTGCATTGTGTCAAGAGATGTTTTCATGTCTCTGAACATGACTTCTAAATTTGAGGTAAATTGGTATCCACATTCCGTCTTTAGCTTAACTATGAAACTCTTCTCGGCATCATCAGAAACTGTTTTTCCAGACAAAAGTCTCTTTGCCATATGCTGTTTGTAATACTTCTCAAACAAATCTTTTTCTTGCAAATACCGGAGCAGCATCATAACCTTGTCAAGAGTAATCTCTACATCATGCTCACTAACTCCCTTCAGACCATTTCGAAGCTTATCATCTACAAACAGTGAAATGTATTTTGGAGAACGAGGATTCAAGTTAATGAATAATTTAAATGAGGAGTTCAAAACAATCTGTGTCGCGCCGCGAAAAATGCCCGAGCGTCGGAACACTCGGTAATGACACAGAGTCGCCACCGAACTTTATTTATTTCCGAAGGAAAAGAAAAATATCGATAAAACCTTAAAAAGAAAGAAAAATGGTCATCGCAACCAAATTTCGAGTTTGGGAGTCGATTATGTAAGGGGAAGGTATTAGCACCCCTCACATCCGTTGTACTCAACGGGAACCTTCTTGTTATTTTAGGGTTTGAAAATTGTCTTTTAATTGTTTGCGTTAATTTCTATTAATTGTTAAATATTTACAAAGGGAAAAAAATTAGTTTTTTATTATTGTGCTTGAAGGTTGTTGGATCCCGCTCCTACGTATTTCCAAGTGCAATGGGAAATTCAAAGCTTACGTAGTTCTTTGGGTAAAAAATAATTGTGTGTTGGTTGATTTTAGCAAAAATGGTTTGTGAAAAAAATTTGTTTGATTTACAGGATATAAAAAGTTAAAGCGTGCATGGACGCGAAAATGGTGAAGTTTAATGAGTTGAGATTTATTTTAATTCGTGGAAAACAAATAATCATTAGGCAAAGCGCACGCTAAGCGTCGATTATTTGAGAGACGAGCAAATGTACATTCGCCGATCTCTTTTTTAATCCAAGATTTATTTTGTTAAGAACAAATATTTTATTAAATAAAAAAAAAATAAAAGTCTTCCTTTTTTTTGTTAAGAGGAATTTTTATGTCATGAAAGATTTAATTTTTATTTAAGTTCGAGAATAAATTTTGTACACTAAACTAAATCTAATCTAATAAATAAAAAAAAAAAAAAAACTACATACATGCTTTTTGTTGGTTTTACTTGTTAAAATTATTTTTAGTTATTATCAATAAACTAAGGGAGGTGTAGATAAGTAGACTTAGAACCTATGTAACAAACACAAAGCAGCCCAAACTAACAATTTAAACCAAATAACTGAATAAATAAATAAAAGCAAATTAAAATAGGAAGATAAAACATACAAAGAAAAAACGTGAAACCAGTGAGAGAAAATGTGAGGTCTGCGTGAGAGAAGGAAGGGAGACGGCCGAGAGAGGAAATCAGTGAGTTTTTCACGGCGGCAGAGCGGTGGTGCTAATCTTCTTCCTCACTTCATCGTTCTTCTGTTTCTTCTTGCTTTTCTTTGTTTTTGTTTGTTTTGTTTCTTTGGGTTGTGATTTCTTTTGATTATGAGTTTGATGGTGGTTGGAAAATGGTGGAAGGTAGTGTTGAAAGATGAAGTTCTGTTATGGATGGTATTGGAGTATTGTGATAGTTTGTAAAGATGATGCAGAATAATAATTGTGATGTTGAGTGTTGATTTTTGGTTCAATTCTGCCTTCTCTTCTTGTTCTGATTTGGTTCAATTTATACCCAAAAGTTAGGGTTTTCTATCCATTATTCTATTGTTTTCTTTCTCTGCATCTCCATTTTATTTCTCCAATTATTTTCACTCTTTTGTGCATTGAATTCTCTGTCCAAGATTTGTTTCTCCCTAGCCTCTGATACTTTCACAATTTAGTTTAAAATTTTATTTGACCTCTATATGATTTTGACTTTTTCTATTCTTATGATTCATAAAAACAAGACCTTTATTTGTGAAGTCTAATTTTTCTATTTAAAGCTTTTGATCACAGTCTGATAGGTTTAAGGATTTTGTCATCTTCCTTTTGTTTTCAAATTGACAGTAGAATCTGGATGGAAATAGTACAGTAATATAAGAAAGGGAACAGGAAAAAAGAAAAGGATGGAGCGTACTGCTGTTTTTGCTATTGCCGTTGAATCTTTTCTTTCCTATTTTTGTGGTACACATATATTTTAGATTTTTTCTTAAAAATTCATAAAATTAATGAAATGCATAAAAAGTTAAAAATGCATGAAATAAAAATTCTACTATTTTTTTTAAAATAAAAATAAAATAAATAAATAAATAAAGCAAATACAAATAGAACATGCTAAAAAAAGCTCTCAACGAAAAAAAACTCTTCTTTTTTTTTTTTTAGTCAAACATTAGTTGACTTTTGACTTCACAAACTCACACATAAAAACTGACTCAAATTAAAAGATGAAAAGATTAGATAAAAAAGTCGGGCAAAATTAAGGGTATGACAGCTGCCCCTATTTAAATATCTTTAATCAAAGAGGACGAGTGACGTCGGTACTCGTGTTTTGATGGAAGATAGTTAAATACAGAAGATCCTGAATTTTGTCCGGTTGGACAGAGAAACTTGCAGACGAAAAGATCGCCATCTTGCATGGTTATTTGGATTTGAAAACTTGAAATTGTCGCAGGCATAAGGTCGGACATTTGCTAAAAGATGAATTGCCGCAGGGATAAGGCCCGGGCGCTAACAGAAAATAAAGTTGTCGTAGGGATAAGGCCTGACGACTGTCACAGGGATAAGGCCTGGACACAGGCAAAAATAAAATTGTCGTAAGGATAAGGCCTGACGACTGTCACAGGGATAAGGACCGGACACGAACAAAAAATAAAATTGTCGTAGGGATAAGGCCTGACGACTGTCACAAGGATAAGGCCTGGACATAGACAGAAAATAAAATTGTCGTAGGGATAAGGCCTGACGACTGTCACAGGGATAAGGCCTGGACATAGACAAAAAATAAAATTGTCGTAGGGATAAGGCCTGACGACTGTCACAGGGATAAGGTCTGACGACTGTCACAGGGATAAGGCCTGGACATAGACAGAAAATAAAATTGTAAGGCCTGACGACTGTCACAGGGATAAGGTCTGGACATAGACAGAAAATAAAATTGTCGTAGGGATAAGGTCTGACGACTGTCACATGCATAAGGCCGGACATTGATAGAAAATAAAATTGTCGCAGGTATAAGGCCTGACAACTATCACAGGGATAAGGCATATAGACAGAAAATAAATTGTCGCAGGAATAAGGCCTGGACATTGCTTAGAGATGGTTTTACCCACTTTGGAGCTATGAGAGGTTGACGCCTTTTTTGCATGCCATGATGCATGTTATATGCTTATGCTCTTGTTTATGCATGATTTTTTTTTTTAAAATGCATATTGTGATTGGATGTGTATGTAACATGTAATGCATGAGATGACATGTTGATTGAAACTTTTCCTTCCTTTTTTTTATTTAAATTTTTTTTGAGTTGGCCAAGCAAGAGTTAGCCCATCATGGATAGAACCTTTTACCCTCTTGATACTTAGATCTCTCGATGATTTTCTATTTAAAACCTTAAGGTGCTTGAGATGCCCCAACTATGCCGTAGCTCTAGCAAATATGTTGTTGCTTTTATCCAGGCATGTGACTTTTGTATTGAGCGGACAATGTTGCTTGATGATGAGTCCGGACTTTGATCGACGGATGCAAACCCGAAAGCCAAGGTTGAACCTTAGTTACTTAAAAGTAAAAAATTTGTTTTCTTGAAGTACCTTTTGCTTGAAAGATTTGATGTTTTAATGCAATATCAAAAATAAATCAACATTTCATGAACATGCAAAGACATAAGAGTAGAAGAAAATGAGCTCAATTGAATTTTATTGATTATTGACCCGTGAATGGGTGATAGTACACGAGGATGTAATTCCTATAAGAGAAGATTACTTGTCAAAGATAAAATGGCAACAAGTGAATGGAAACATGACACGTGCTATTATCCCCACGACTCATGAATTTACAAAACTTTGCCTCCGAAGTTGATGATTAGACTGATCCTCCTTTCTTGAGCCTTTGTCACGGAGCCGACGCTTTACAGTCATTTGTTCCTCCCTTTCGGAGTCGACACTCATCTTTTTTTTTTTTATTTTTAATTTTTATTTTTAAAGTCCCTAACTTTTGTATGGACCGCCCTTTCGGGTTTTCAGTCCATCGGGTTATACTTCCTTTTTTGATGCCCCTAATTTTTGCCTGGACCGCCCTTTCGGGTTTTCAGTCCACCGGGACGCTCTCTATTGCTTAAGTCGCCTTTTCAGGTTTTCAACTTAGCGAGTTTTTTTTTTTTTATTTTAATGCATCTCATTTTTATGCATAATATTTCTTGACTGCGTCAGCGTTCACCGAAAGTGGGAGGTCTTCTCCATCCATGTTGGTAAGGATTAATGCTCCGCTTGAGAAAGCTTTCTTCACCACATAGGGCCCTTCGTAGTTAGGTGTCCACTTTCCCCGTGGATCCTTATGGATAGGCAATATCTTTCTCAAAACCAGATCCCCTTCTTGGAACTCTCGAGAGCGAACTTTCTTGTCGAAAGCCTTTTTGAGCCTCTTTTGATACAACTGGCCATGGCATAATGCTGTTAGGCGCTTTTCTTCAATGAGGTTTAACTGATCAAACCTTGTTTGTACCCATTCAGCTTCTTCTAGCTTGGTTTCCATCAAGACTCTCAATGACGGGATTTCCACTTCAACTGGAAGTACTGCCTTCATGCCATATACCAAGGAAAAGGGAGTTGCCCCAGTAGAAGTGCGGACAGTTGTTCTATAGCCGTGCAAGGCGAAAGGAAGCATCTCATGCCAATCCTTATAAGTCTTTACCATCTTTTGAATGATTTTCTTGATGTTTTTGTTGGCTGCTTCTGCGGCACCGTTCATCTTTGGTCGGTATGGTGATGAATTGTGGTGTTCGATCTTGAAGTCTTCACACAATTCTTTCATTGTCTTATTGTTCAAGTTCGACCCATTATCCGTGATAATCTTGTTGGGAACACCGTAACGGCAGATTATCTCTTTCTTGATGAAACGAGCCACCACTTGTTTGGTCACATTAGCGTAAGAGGCGGCTTCAACCCACTTTGTGAAATAATCAATAGCCACTAGGATAAACCGATGTCCGTTAGAGGCTTTTGGCTCGATCATTCCAATCATGTCTATTCCCCACATTGAGAATGGCCATGGGGCTGTCAGAACATTCAGAGGGGTCGGTGGCACATGCACTTTGTCAGCATAGATTTGGCATTTGTGGCATTTCTTGACGTATTGAAAACAGTCAGCCTCCATTGTCAACCAGTAATAACCTGCCCTTAGAATCTTCTTTGCCATTGCATGCCCATTGGCATGGGTTCCGAAGGATCCTTCATGTATTTCAGTGATGAGAAGGTCCGCTTCTCGCTTGTCCACACATCGGAGCAAGACCAGATCATGGTTTCTTTTATAGAGTACATCCCCATTCAAGAAGAATTGTGATGCCAATCTTCTTAAAGTTTTCTTGTCAATGGACGAGGCATTTTCAGGGTACTCTTGCTTTGCGAGATATAACTTAATATCATGGAACCAAGGCTTGTCGTCGTGTTCCTCTTCAATTATTGCACTCACAGTTGGCTCATCTTTTCGATTCACAATTATCAGTGGTGTTTCATTGTCGAATTTCACTTTGTACATTGATGATAGCGTAGCCAACGCGTCTGCGACTTGATTCTCTTCTCTTGGGAAATGATGAAAAGTAATCTCATCAAAGTGCTTCATCAACTCCATGACATGGGCTCGATATGGGATCAACCTGGGATGTCGTGTTTCCCATTCTCCTTTCACTTGATAGATGACCAATGCCGAATCTCCGTACACTTCCAAGATTTTGATTCTCATGTCAATTGCTGCTTCAAGACCCATGATGCATGCTTCATATTCTGCCACATTATTCGTACAATCAAAGCACAACCTTGCAGTGAAAGGTGTGTATCCATTTCTTGGAGATATCAAAACAGCTCCAATCCCGTGCCCCATGGAATTTGAGGCTCCATCAAAGGCAAGTTTCCATTTAGCACCTGGTTCGGGTCCTTCGTCGTCCCCTATGGGTTCTTTGTAACTCAGTGCCATGATGTCTTCATCTGGGAAGTCAAACTGAATGGGTTGATATTCTTCCAATGGTTGGTGAGCAAGATGTTCAGATAATACACTTCCTTTGATTGCCTTTTGAGTGACATATTGGATGTCGTACTCGGATAGCAACATTTGCCATCGTGCAATTTTCCCCGTGAGTGCAGGCTTCTCAAAGATGTACTTGATGGGATCCATCTTTGATATCAGCATAGTAGTATGAGTTAACATGTACTGCCTTAGACGTCGAGCAGCCCATGCTAATGCGCAACAAGTTTTCTCGAGTGCTGTGAATCTTGATTCGCAGTCGGTGAACTTCTTGCTTAGGAAGTAGATGGCATGCTCTTTTCTTCTTGTTTCATCATGCTGCCCCAACACGCAACCCATTGATCCTTCTAGCACAGTAAGATACATAAGGAGAGGCCTTCCTGGAACTGGAGGTGTCAAGATTGGTGGTTCTTGCAAATACTCCTTGATCTTATCAAATGCTCTTTGGCAATCTTCATTCCATTCGATGGCTTGATCTTTCCTTAGCAATTTGAAGATAGGCTCACAAGTGGCAGTGAGATGTGAGATGAAGCGAGCAATGTAATTCAACCTCCCCAAGAATCCACGTACCTCCTTCTCAGTCCTGGGTGCTGGCATATTTTGTATGGCCTTGACCTTATCAAGATCTACCTCAATTCCCCTTTGGCTGACAATGAACCCTAATAACTTTCCTGATCTGACACCGAAAGTGCACTTGTTAGGATTCAAGCGCAACTTGAATTTTCTCAAACGGACGAACAACTTTTGCAAATGGACCAAATGATCTTCTTCCCCTTGAGATTTGGCAATCATATCATCCACATAGACTTCTATCTCCTTATCGATCATATCATGAAAGAGAGTAACCACGGCTCTTTGGTATGTTGCCCCGGCATTTTTCAATCCGAAAGGCATTACCTTGTAACAAAATGTGCCCCAAGGAGTGATGAAGGTGGTTTTCTCCATGTCTTCCGGAGCCATCTTGATTTGATTGTATCCTGAGAAGCCATCCATGAAGGAGAATACTGAGAATTGAGCTGTATTGTCCACCAAGACATCAATGTGAGGTAAGGGGAAATCATCTTTTGGGCTTGCCCTGTTCAAGTCTCGATAATCCACACATATCCGGACGTTTCCATCTTTCTTTGGGACTGGTACGATGTTTGCCACCCATTCTGGGTACTTGGAAACTGCTAAGAACCTCGCGTCAAATTGTTTCTTGACTTCCTCTCTGATCTTAAGGGCCATGTCGGGTCTTGTTCTTCTCAACTTTTGCTTCACTCGTGGGCACTCGGGTCGAAGTGGTAGCCTATGCACGACTATGTCGGTGTCCAATCCCGGCATATCTTGATAAGACCAAGCAAACACATCCACGTACTCTTGCAGCAGATTGATCAAACTTCTCTTCACGTCATCTTGCAGAGAGGCCCCTATCTTGATCTCCTTTTTATCCTCGTCGGACCCTAAGCTGATCACTTCCACAGGCTCTTGGTGCGCTTGAATTTCTTTCTCTTCTTATTCTAAGAGACGAGCTAGCCCTTCGGGGAGCTCACAGTCGTCTTCATCGCCTTTTTCGGCTTGGTTGATTGGAAATTCAAAGTCGATAGGGATTTTAGCTGTGTCAGTTTCAACAAGTTTATTGGTGGATCTGCATGATGATGATTTTTATTTTAGAATTATTGAAAGAGAAATGGAGGTGATTTAAAAACTGTAAAAATAAATTTTGAAAAGTTGCCATTTTTAGAATAAACAGGAGCAGAAGAAAATAGACTTTGATGAACATAAAATGCATTTTCATTGATTGATAAGATTTAAAACACAGGTGTGCCCTACAAAAGACATCCATTTGCCTTGGGCAGAGCAAAGGATTTTTTTTTCAGAAAAACAAAGTAAATTACTTAAAGATAATCTCGGGAATCTCCCAAGCCTTCCAGTTGCAGAGGACATCATCCGGAGCACATTGATACACCAAGTCAGGTACACCTTCTTCTTCATCTTCTAGATTTGCCACATGCCCCTCGTAGCTAAAGCCCGCACTACGGAATATCCCTTGGATGGTACCCACGCTTCTCGGAGCAAATCTTAGCATATCCCTTGTAGTAGGTTGGTACCCCAATCCAAAGCGGTCTTTCTTCTCTTGGACCTTTGGTACTTTGCCCCAACCTGGTGGAATTCCTTCTTCTAAAGCCTCCTTCACGGTTTTCCATGAGGTTAAAGTTAAACCTTTTTTCTTTTTAGGCTCACGCCTAGACTTCATAGTGATAACACTTGCCACTTCTAGTGCTTGAAAAGGGACTTCAATGGCTTCCTCTCCCGCCTCTATGTATCGGAAAGAAGAGAGATAACTCACCATCATATCCTCTTGCCCCGACACGACAATCATCTTATCACCGGTTATGAACTTAAGCTTTTGATGCAAGGTGGAAGTGACTGCCCCGGCAGCATGAATCCATGGCCTTCCAAGTAAACAACTGTAAGCAGGGTTGATGTCCATGACTTGGAATGTAATAGTGAAAATTTGTGGACCAATTTGAATTGGCAAATCCACTTCTCCCATGACTGCTCTCTTGGATACATCGAACGCCTTCACAATTAGTGCACTTTGTCTCAAAAGTGCTCCCTCAATAGCCAGCTTATCCAAGGTTATCTTTGGCATGACATTCAAAGAGGATCCGGTGTCCACCAACACCTTGGACAATATGTTGTCTGAACATTTGACAGATATGTGCAGTGCTTTGTTATGGTCTTTCCCTTCTGAAGGAAGCTCACTCTCATTGAATCCCAAATACCGGCTTGTAGAGATGTTAGCAACCACCCCATCAAATTTATCCACCGTGATGTCTTTGGTCACATAGGCCTCATTGAGGATTTTGAGCAATGCCTCCCTATGAGCCTCGGAGCTCAATAATAGTGACATAATGGAGATTTTTTAGGGTGTTTGCCCCAACTGATCAATGATCTTGTAATCACTTTTTCGGATGATTCTCAAGAATTCCTCGGCCTCTTCTTGTGGTAATGTTTTCCTTGGTGGCTCAGTTCCTACTGCCATTCCTTCAACAGCTTTTCCCTTATCGGGCCCTACAGGTGCATTTGCAGAGTCTTTGTTTGGTGAATTTGGAGAGTAAATCCTCCCACTCCTTGTCATTCCTCCTATTCCGGCAATGTTATCAACGGTAGGTTCTATACCGGTGATAGGCTCCCCTCCAACAGACACATTAGGTTGGTAATTCCATGGCACTTCTTTTGTACTTTTGAAAGAGAAAGGTGCAGGCACATGAAACACCATAGGGTCTATTTTTTGTGCAGGAATTTGGATTTCAACTCTTTGGTAAGGGATCTCAAAAGGTGCAAGACCTTGTGATTCCACAACAGCAATACTTGTTTCCTTCCTTGAATACCCAATTTGAATCAAGCCTTGATCCATTAGCTTTTGGAGGGTCTCTTTTAAACCTCGACAATTATCAGGATTCGTTGAGCAAGCTTTGCAATTGGAGTGTAACTCTTCAAACTGTTCAAAGCCAATCAAACTTTCCCCCATTACCGACAAAGGAGTCTTTATCTTTGACACTTCTTTCAAGAGCTCTAATTCTTCCACTTCCTCAATAGCATTTACTGATGAGCTCGCATGACCCGACAAAGGATTGGTCTTCACATTTGGTCCCTCTTCCTTGAAGGATATCATCTTGCGATCAATCAAATCTTGTACCTTGAACTTGAAAGCTTTACAATTTTCGATGTTGTGCCCGGGCGACCCAGCGTGGTAATCACATCGAGCATTGCTATCGAAACTAGGTGGATATGGAGGCACCATTGGTGGGAGAGGTTTTTGCTCTACCATGCCCTTTTGAAGTAGGTATGGCAAAATTTGCCCATATGGCATTGGTATGGGATCGAAACGCACCACTTTCCTTTCAAAGTTTCCTCGAGGCCTAGGTTGATTCCACTGTGGATATGGGTTTGGCCGAGGCTGACCTTGCGGAGGCATCATCAATGGCTATTGAGGTGGGCGCATTGGATAAGCTGGCTGTTGATACTGCCCTTGAGCCGCAGCTGCCACATAAGGATAGTGATAATACGGCACTTGCATATGAGGCCCTCTTAAGGGTCCTACTGAGACAGCGTTGGTCTCACCTTCTTTCTTTTTCGGGGGACCACCAAAGGATTTCTTAACCCCGACTTGAGCACTAGTAGCACCTTGAATCTTTCCACTTTTGATACCCTCCTCTATGCGCTCCCCTATGATGACAAGATCGGAAAAATTTGGGGAAACACTCCCAAGCATCTTTTCATAATACGGCCCTTGCAACGTACTCATGAAGGTAGTAGTCAGTTCTTTTTCTTTCAAAGGTGGTTGTACTCTAGCGGCTACCTCTCTCCATTTTTGCGCATATTCCTTGAATAATTATCCACTCTTTTGTGTCATTGCTTGTAATTGCATACGAGTAGGAGCCTCCCCTATGTTATACTTGTATTGAGTCAGAAAAGCTTCCATCAGATCTTTCCAAGCTTGGATTTGTGCCCTCTCCAATTGCATATACCAATCAAGAGAGGCTCCACTCAGACTGTCTTGGAACACGTGCATCATCAGCTTTTCGTCGGTCACATGTGCAGACATTTTGGTACATAACCGCTTTAGGTGAATCTTTGGGCATTGGAGGCCTTTGTATTTTTCAAAATCAGGTGTTTTGAATTTTGGTGGTATAACCACGTCGGGAACTAGGCACATATCTAAGGTATCTAGCCCAAAAGTACTGAAACCTTCAATGGCTTTCAACCTTTCCTCCAAAGCCTTGTACTTTTTCGCTGCCTCTTCATCGTCATGATCGGCTGCAGAAGTTGCTTGCTCGGGCGTAAAGACAAACGACATAGTACCCTTTGCTGCATGGCATGGTGTTGCATTCTCATTTTGGGGATTTGAAGCTTCTTGTGGAGCAGAGTTTCCGTTTACAACCGGTATTGTAAAGGTCACCCTCGGAGGTTGAGTAACACCACCGCCTTCCATGGGAGGAGTATAGTTAGGAGGAAGACCAAACATTGGGACAAAACCAGGTGGGTACCTTGGAGTAGTCTCCTCACTTATGACTGTTGCCTGAGGGTTGTTCTCCCTATTAGTTAAATTTTGGATAGCTTCTGCAAGTATAGCAACTTGTTCCTTGATGGCGTCAACATCCTCTTTTTGTGCAAACTGACTTGTTGGCGCTTGCTCCATGATTCTTCTTTGGTTAGCTCTTGTCCCGTGTGAATGCCGATAGGCAGACTCTTGGGCCAACTGTTTTTTGGGTTTTCTTGCAATGGTGGAAATTCCTGAAGTTCGGAGGAAAATGAAATGAGTTTTTTTTTTTTAAAAAAAAAAGATGAAATGCATGTTGTGTTTTTGATGTAATGCATGCATGTATGTTATGCAAAAAGAATCCTTATTTTATTTGGAGGAAATTTCAAAGTCTCGCAATTTTATTGTAAGCATCTAGAATTATGAGGACGAACAAAGTAGAACCAAACACTGATTTCATTTCATTCAAAAGAGAGAATACATCATTTCATTCATAATAGGGCCTATTACATAATTTCCCAAAATGAGGCCTAATACAACAAAGTTTGAAAAGAAACTAAGACAATCCTAGAGCTTTGCTTTGCGAGCCAAAGCCAAACATAACTTGAACTCTCTCAACATGACCCCACATGATTCAACAAAATCAAACACAAAGGTAGGAGTGTTGTTGGGGCTCATCACAGAATATGCCTTCTTGTGCATGCTAGGGATGCCTCGAACCACATTGTTCGCAAAACCCGCTAGGTTGGAGAACTCTTCTTTCCATTTTAGGACATCTTGGCATTGCTCTCTAATGATAGCTTGGTATCGACTCGAGCGTTCACTTAAATTCTGAAGTTGTGCTTCCATTTGCCTAACTTGGCTTTCTCTGACTTCTAGCTCTTGCTTTTGCCGTTCTTCACGACCCTCGAGATTCCTCATATCTCCGAGCAAATTATTCCACTTAGTGGAGAGATTGTGGAGCTTTCTATCAGACTCTTCTCGGAGTTGGCATTCATTGGTCACACAGACTTGTGATTCTTGAAGTAATTTAGCGAGATCCAAGATTCGAGCCTCAAACCCTTCCTTCATCTCTTTTTTCTCTTTCAAGGTACGATTCCATAAGTCCTTCCATTCATTGATCTCTTTCCAAGCTTGGTCTAATCGGTGGTTACGTTCACGAATCCCATCCGTGACCCCTTCCAAGCATTCGTCTACTCGCTCCTTTTTGGCCATTTCCTCTTCGACCAATGCCTCGCTCATTTCAAGTTGTCTTTTCTTCTCCTCATAGTTGAACTTGAACTTGTTACGTTCATAGGAGGTTTGATGAAGCTTTTGTTGCAAACTCTCATTTTCTTTTTGAAGGCGCTCAATGGTGGCCTTAAGCTCATCAACTTCTTCGACAGAGGTAGGTATTGGCTCAAGTGGGCTAAGTTGAGATAGAGGGATGAGGACAAAAGGAAGCCCAATCACTTCGACACGCCCTTTGATCCAATGAGAGTATGGTTCTTCAATGGGAAGGCTTCTCTTTCTTAACTCGTTCCCCTTGCGATGCACTCGAGCCCAAGATCGGATGACCCTTTGGAGCATATTTTGGAAGTTCGCATCGGTACCATGAAGTACAAATTCTTGTAATACCCCCTCATTTGGTTTGCGGGCCATAGGATACCCGAGTTGCCTTAGAGCTAGCATATGATTGTAGTTTATACAACCCTTGGACCCTATGAGAAGTACATTGGGGAAGTCCCCACAACTGACGATCACTTCCCCTTCACTGATTTTCCTAGAGTACCAAAAAATGGAGCGCTAGGTGAGAGATGTCAAGGCTTGTGACCATTCTTGCCTCTCCATAGCTTTGATAGTGTAGATATCCTTGGAAATTTGAGAAGCAAACCAAGCATATAACAAAGGAATGCAACATAGCATCAATCCCCCCTTCTTCTCATACCGCATGTGGAGGGTATAGTATGTATCGGCCAAAAGAGCGGACACAAGATCTTCTTTGCGAACTCCAACTCCCCAAAATACACTGATAGATGCGGTATCTATGAAGTTCTTTTGGCTAGGAAAAAGAACTAACCCAAAGATGAGTAAGGCCAAAACTTCCCCTAAAGCTCCCCAATCACGGACTTTTGCGAACTCTTTTGCCTTCTTTTCAAGGTACTCTCTTTGAAAACCATGGGCTTCTCTCTCGGTTTTGAAGTGGAAGTTCAAGTCGGAAGCTGGTATTTTCAATACTGAAGCTAGGTCTTCAAACCTTGGAACTACACCAAGACCCTTGTAGGGAACCATCTTATCCCTTGGAGAATCCAGAATTCGCCCGAATTCCTCTAAAGTAGGTGCTAACTGAAAGTCTTGGAAAGTGAAACATCTCAAAGGAGGATCGTAGAATTGAACTAAAGCAGTGATGGCCTCTAATTGCACCGGGATGTTCAAGAGATCTAGGATTTTCCCATACTTGGAGGTGAGATGAGCTCGAGCCAAGTTGCTTAGTTGGCTATTGAGAGCCTTCAAAGTGTTTACCTCGGGTAACTGAGCCTTAATCTGAAGCGTGCTCTTTTTTGTCGAACTCATTTTTCAAGATGCTTAAATAATACTTTTTTTGAAATTTCCTGAAAATGTGAAAAAAATGCCAAATGAATTTTAATGAAAAAGAAAGAAAATATGAATGGCATGCAAAAAGAATTGGGATGAGTAATAGGATAATTCTAAGTTTTTCCCACCCCTCACAAGGATAGTTCAAGTTTTTTTTTTTTTTTGGTGACCACCAAGATGGTAGACCCCACTTGGAATTTTCCCATAAAATTGGACCGGCCAATTCATGGAAAATTTCCGGGGCTTCCCCTAGGCGGGCTTTATTTGGTTCTACACAAGGTCCCTAGAGTATTTGATCAACATTCAAAATTTCGTCAAGAGGATGGGCTAGCCAATTCGAGACGAAACTTTGAACGGATCTACTCTAGGCGGAGCTTTTCATATATCACCGAATGAGAAGTGCATCTCATGGGCCCATACTACTAACTCCTAACTTAACTTAGTTTTTCTCAAGCCCGGGTGTAGAGCTTCTCTCAAGAACATATCTCAACCCACAATTTATATACATACATCAAATTAATAAACATGGTATAAATGCAAAAATAAACATATATACATATATAAAAACAATAAATATAAACAAAAAGAAAAATGTAATGCAAACAAACAAACACAAATGACCCTAAAAACAACAATGGGCTTGACTCTCATTAATTCCCCAGCAGAGTCGCCAGCTGTCGCGCCGCGAAAAACGCCCGAGCGTCGGAACACTCGGTAATGACACAGAGTCGCCACCGAACTTTATTTATTCCCGAAGGAAAAGGAAAATATCGATAAAACCTTAAAAAGAAAGAAAAATGGTCATCGCAACCAAATTTCGAGTTCGGGAGTCGATTATGTAAGGGGAAGGTATTAGCACCCCTCACATCCGTTGTACTCAACGGGAACCTTCTTGTTATTTTAGGGTTTGAAAATTGTCTTTTAATTGTTTGCGTTAATTTCTATTAATTGTTAAATATTTACAAAGGGAAAAAAATTAGTTTTTTATTATTGTGCTTGAAGGTTGTTGGATCCCGCTCCTACGTATTTCCAAGTGCAATGGGAAATTCAAAGCTTACGTAGTTCTTTGGGTAAAAAATAATTGTGTGTTGGTTGATTTTAGCAAAAATGGTTTGTGAAAAAAATTTGTTTGATTTACAGGATATAAAAAGTTAAAGCGTGCATGGACGCGAAAATGGTGAAGTTTAATGAGTTGAGATTTATTTTAATTCGTGGAAAACAAATAATCATTAGGCAAAGCGCACGCTAAGCGTCGATTATTTGAGAGACGAGCAAATGTACATTCGCCGATCTCTTTTTTAATCCAAGATTTATTTTGTTAAGAACAAACATTTTATTAAATAAAAAAAAATAAAAGTCTTCCTTTTTTTTGTTAAGAGGAATTTTTATGTCATGAAAGGTTTAATTTTTATTTAAGTTCGAGAATAAATTTTGTACACTAAACTAAATCTAATCTAATAAATAAAAAAAAACTACATACATGCTTTTTGTTGGTTTTACTTGTTAAAATTATTTTTAGTTATTATCAATAAACTAAGGGAGGTGTAGATAAGTAGACTTAGAACCTATGTAACAAACACAAAGCAGCCCAAACTAACAATTTAAACCAAATAACTGAATAAATAAATAAAAGCAAATTAAAATAGGAAGATAAAACATACAAAGAAAAAACGTGAAACCAGTGAGAGAAAATGTGAGGTCTGCGTGAGAGAAGGAAGGGAGACGGCCGAGAGAGGAAATCAGTGAGTTTTTCACGGCGGCAGAGCGGTGGTGCTAATCTTCTTCCTCACTTCATCGTTCTTCTGTTTCTTCTTGCTTTTCTTTGTTTTTGTTTGTTTTGTTTCTTTGGGTTGTGATTTCTTTTGATTATGAGTTTGATGGTGGTTGGAAAATGGTGGAAGGTAGTGTTGAAAGATGAAGTTCTGTTATGGATGGTATTGGAGTATTGTGATAGTTTGTAAAGATGATGCAGAATAATAATTGTGATGTTGAGTGTTGATTTTTGGTTCAATTCTGCCTTCTTTTCTTGTTCTGATTTGGTTCAATTTATACCCAAAAGTTAGGGTTTTCTATCCATTATTCTATTGTTTTCTTTCTCTGCATCTCCATTTTATTTCTCCAATTATTTTCACTCTTTTGTGCATTGAATTCTCTGTCCAAGATTTGTTTCTCCCTAGCCTCTGATACTTTCACAATTTAGTTTAAAATTTTATTTGACCTCTATATGATTTTGACTTTTTCTATTCTTATGATTCATAAAAACAAGACCTTTATTTGTGAAGTCTAATTTTTCTATTTAAAGCTTTTGATCACAGTCTGATAGGTTTAAGGATTTTGTCATCTTCCTTTTGTTTTCAAATTGACAGTAGAATCTGGATGGAAATAGTACAGTAATATAAGAAAGGGAACAGGAAAAAAGAAAAGGATGGAGCGTACTGCTGTTTTTGCTATTGCCGTTGAATCTTTTCTTTCCTATTTTTGTGGTACACATATATTTTAGATTTTTTCTTAAAAATTCATAAAATTAATGAAATGCATAAAAAGTTAAAAATGCATGAAATAAAAATTCTACTATTTTTTTTAAAATAAAAATAAAATAAATAAATAAAGCAAATACAAATAGAACATGCTAAAAAAAGCTCTCAACGAAAAAAAACTCTTTTTTTTTTTTAGTCAAACAATGTTAGTTGACTTTTGACTTCACAAACTCACACATAAAAACTGACTCAAATTAAAAGATGAAAAGATTAGATAAAAAAGTCGGGCAAAATTAAGGGTATGACAATCTGGAACAACTTGTCATTATTAAATGCCAAGTTTACAATCTTGCCATATTTATCTCTCTCATCCAAGAGCCTCTGCACAAATTCCACAGGATCCTTCAACCTTTCTCGATCGGTAACAAGCTCTTTACCAGACTCTCTGATGTGTGAACTCATCACTCCACGTATTACCAAGTGACCATCGGTAATACGGCCGAACAAGTTATACATTCTACTCAAATCTTCATATTTATCATCACAAAGCATGTTTACTAACCCAGAGTTCTCCATCCGGATTAATCTACCCATGTGATTTTCAATCATCTCATTCTCCATCACATTAGTAATCTTCTTTTCAGTCCTAGGGTCCAAATAATGGTTCAATCTTTCCACTTCCTCATTCAGGAGCCTCTCAGCTTTCTTGAGATAATCCCCACAATCACAACACTCAATAAATTTCTGGGATTCAGCTCTGTAGAACTTAGCTGAAACTTGCAGAAAAGGAGTCTCAAATTCTTTCTCATAAACAGAAGGACCTAAATCCATTAGCATCTTTGTTGTATTTTTAATCAGTTCTATATTAACATCCGCACCACACTCTCTGCATACAAATTCCAAAAGTGTATTCGACAGGCGAGTCCTTATCTGTTCTGAATAAATAACATTTTCTGTCCACAGGTTGCACCCTAGTTCAGAAATAGTTTTCCTCTTGGTGCTTTGGACATTATTCCAATCCATGTCCTTCAAAATGTCTCTAATCATTTGTAATTCCTTATTATAATCTCTCCATATTCTAATCAATTCTTCAAGAAAGGCACCTCCTTGTGTCGCTTCAACAGATCTAGCGATCACTTTGAGATGAGAAGTTATGGTGACAACCAGCCCATAGTATAGCATCTTACGAAATGAGGAATCCACAGCTTTCTGGAACAATTCATCATTACTAAATGCCAAACTTATAATCTTGTCATATTTATCTTTCACATCTAAGAGCCTTTGCACAAATTCAACGGGATACTTCAACCATTTTGGATCAGTAACTAGCTGTTTACCTGACTCTATGATGTGTGAAGTCATTACTTCACGTATTTTCAAGAGACCACCGGTAACACAGCCGAAAAAATTATACATTCTTCTCAAATCTTCATATTTATCGTCACAAAGCATGTTTACCAACCCAGAGTTCTCCATACGGATTAATCTAAGCATGTGATTTTCAATCATCTCCTTCACGACCACATTAGTAATACCCCTTTTAGTCTCATGGTCCAGGTAATGGCTCACTCTATGCAATTCCTCATTCAGGCAGCTCTCAAAATTCTTGAGATAATCCTCGCAATCACAACACTCAATAAGTTTCTGAGATTTGGCCGAGTGGAACTCAGCTGAAACTTGCAAAAAAGGAGTCTCAATACTTGTCCATAAACAGAATGACCTAAATCCATTACCATCTTCGTTATATTTTTAATCAGTTCGCTGTTAACCTCTTCCCCAGCACGCTCCCTGCATAATAATTCCAAAAGTGTATTGGACAGTCGAGTCCTTGTCTGGTTTGAATAAATAACATTTTCTGTCCACAGCTTGAGTCCAAGTTTATAAATAGTCATGTCCATGTACATCATAATGTCTCTAATAATTTGTAATGACTTGCTGTGATCATTCCATTTTCTGATCAATTCTTCCAGAAAGGAGCCTTGTTCAGCAGCTTCAACAGAACTAGCCATCTCTTTGAGATGAGAAGTCACGGTGGCAACCAACCCAGAGTATAGTTTCTCACCGAATTTGTGAACAACCATATTGTAAGCATTCCTTTATCCACAAAATAAAGATGATAAAATATTAGATGATAAAATACACAAAATAAAGACAATAAAGAATAACATCCATTTCATGTGCACATATTAGATGCAATTAGCAAGATCGTCTTAGATGCAAAAATAATTCATTATTTCAGATTTATAAACTATTAATTCAAAGAGAGTACAATAATAAAAGTAGGCAACAAACTCTAATGATTATCTAACCACAGATTGTGCATTTAACCAAACAAATATACATGTTATTAATACGTGAAAAATGCTTTACTCGAATCTATGACATCCCTATTTTCCTTTTCTGAAGTCTACATACTTGGCTCATTGTTGCTACAAAAGGAATAACTCCAAGCTAGAAAAGGAAGACCAACATTATCATATATGTATCGCTAACACATGATGACTGGTTATCAAAAGATTTATGCCAAACACGACATCATATCATAACAACATAGAATTTCAGTTAACCATACTAATAAAATCTATTTATTTTATCACAGAAGAAATTAGTGTAAACCCTGCATAATCAGCTGAAAGCATCTTATGACAATAAGTGATTTGATGAACTTATGAAATAAGCTTAAAACTATGGACATATATATCATCAACTATTTTTATAAGTTCTTCCAAATAGCATCTTGTAGATCTATTATCTAATATCAGTTTAAAAGTAACATCTGAACTAAATTTTCATTTCAATAGCACCGACACTTCTGATCAAAGGCATATCGAGTGCCACACATGGACACAACACCAACACATGTAATTACATTCAATTAATTTATTTTCTCAAATTGTTACTAGTGTCCAGTGTACATGTCTGTGCTTCATAAGCATCAATTTGATGATTTCAAAAACACCTTAATAAATCTAATGAGTAATGACATTGAGAGCACTAGCATTGAGAAAGAAACATGTAAAGCTCTTCAAAATTGAGACCATTTGCATTGTGATTGTATATCTGATGAATTCCATGTTCCAGAATTTTCCAAGTTTTGTCACTATATTCCTGATCAGGAATAATTCTGTGCTTGAAAGGCTTAATCTGATCAACTCTCTTCCTCTTGTTAGTCATCTTCTCCTTCAAACAAAAAAAAAAATCAAAATCAAAATAAAAAACATAACATGCTCTTGACCTAAGTTTCATAAAAAAAACATCGAATTGAACAGAAATGTTGGCCGGACCCTGATACTCCTACTTATTTATTTAAAAGTAAAATTCTAGCCAGGCGGATTATTGACAGGAAAATAGTCTTAAAACAAAGATTAACAACAATAATAATAGTTCTTTTATGGATCTCTTTGTCTTGTGCAAGATGTGATTATTATTAATAATATATTTACCGTTAAAAAAAAACAATAATAATAATAGTATCGTTTAGAGAATTTACAGAAAAAGTTGATACTGGAAATGAAAAACTGAACTGATTGAATGAGAAATGAAACTTTGAAGTTCTCAGAAATTTTTGGTTTTGATTTTGAAGCTAAATGTGAAGAAGATATAGTTTTAGCGCGTCTTTTATATAGCTCTGCTTCTTTGAAATTGAATGCATAAGCATTATATTCAAAGATGATTTTTTTTCTTTCTAATATTTAATATAGTTTGACACTTTGTCAAAAAATAAAGTAAATATAGTTTGACACTTTGACTAAATATTTAAAAGAAATAAATATAGTTTGACCTTTTTTAAATAATTAAGATATACTCCCTCCAGTCTTAAATATAAACAAAAAGTCAAAATGTATTTGGTCAAAATATAAATCAAATACATTTTGACTTTTGTTTATATTTAAGATCGAAAAGAGTTTTGACACTTTGACTAATTAAAAAAAATTGGTTAACTATTAAAATATTTTAATTTGAATATTTTTTTTGTCAAGTAACTAGTTTGGTGGTTAGAATTTATCTTGTAAGTGTAGTTCCATCTTTCATTTCTCTTTTACTAAATCTTTATTTTTTTTCATAAGATTATTATTATTCTTTTATATCGTGACTACTTTTTCCTTTTAAGCTTTAGTAACTTTAATTAATGGGATGAGATGGGTAGCTCAATTGGTTATGCCAGTTGAACTAAAGGTAAATGAATTTGGAGGTTTAGGGTTCAAGTTCTGACAAAAAGAAAAATTAACAATATTGTAATAATATACTAATAATTAATAATTTGCCATTAAAAAAAAAAAAGTAACCTTAATTAATTATACATTTTTTCTAAGAAATCTGACAGTAGAACTTACACATAGTGGCGGAGTCAGAAAATTTTTAAAGTCCGGGCAAAATTTCAATTTTAAACAAAAATTTCAGTTTTACACTGGAAAATTTTAGTTTTGAACAAAATATTTCAGTTTTGCCTTAAACTAATCCTTAAGAATTTTAATTTTTTCTTAAACTAATCTCTAAAATGCCAAAAAATTTCGACCAATTTAAATTTTGTACTGAAAAATTTAAATTTTGAACAAAGTATTTCAACTTTACCCTAAATTAATCTCTAAAAATTTATTTTTTTCCTAAATTAACCCCTAAAATACCGAAAATTTTCGGCCGAACCCGGGCAAATACCCAGACTAGCTGGGCCTTCGATCCGCCTATGCTTACACACACTGACACACATTATGGTTTATTTGATGGCCACAATTAGATACACTATCACAATGTTTCAATCTGGTGTTTAATTATTCAATAAAATATGATAAATTAATCGTTATCCTATCATGCTACTCTTGTTAAAATTATTTTGAATAATGAATATATAACTTGAGTTATGAATCAGAATGTGGGGATAATAAAATAATTTACTCATTTACAATTAAAAAATATACCTTAAATTAAACAAAATTGCAATCTTATAAAATATAAAATTAAAATTTTTAAAATATGTATATGATCGTTGATCGTCACAAGGTTTGATCATTTTACCGTTCCCAAAAACTTCACCCTTTTATAATTAAAAAATAAAAAATATATTGAAATTAGAATTTAAAATAAAAATAAAAAATTGACTAAATTTTCAAAAATACTTTTAAAATTAACAAAATATAGATATATATGTATTTCATTTATTAAAAAACATAAATATAATTTCTTAAAATTGTCATCTTTTTAGGTCCAAAAAATGTCATTTTTCATTTACATATAATATATATTATTGGATTTCGACGGACAGATATTTACACTTGAACTCAGTCCAAGATAGTAAAGTGACTTAGACCTAAAATTGAAGAAAATTATTTTTGCCGTCCTACCGGTTACTCGCTCGCCCTACGTCTTTTCCATTTTATCGTTTCGCTACTTAAATAGCGGGGGTTATAATGTTAGGGAATTTTTTGAAGTATCCGCTATTTAAATAGCGAACAAATGTATTTTAGTAAATTTGTAGGGTACGCGAGAAAAGATGTAGGATAACAAAATGATTTGTCAAAATTGAGATTGATTGACCCAATACCAAAGCACATAGGCCCATAACCGATATACACCCAAAATAATAAGGAACATTATAGTCCATTTATATATGTGTCACCTCTCAGACGCAAACTCACTTTGAGGGCGCAATAAAGATGATTTCCCAACCCACATCATAATGATGCTTTCTCTTCCCACCCCCCCTATATCTTTTTCACCCCCTAATATTCCGATTTTGCTCCTGTTAAAAAGTTCGGAACGTATTTTCCGAACTTTTTCCTAGTGTAAATTCGACAAAAAATTCGGAAAACACACTCTGAAATTCATATACAAGGCAAAAAAAAGTTCGGAAAATACGTTCCGAACTTTTTGAACAAGGGCAAAATCGGAAATTCGGGGTGTGAAAGAGATATGTGGTGGGTGGGAAGAGAAAACTTCCATCATAATATCCACCGAGAACATGGTACGAGTTCGATATTCTCCACTGTAGAATGAAGCCATATGGAGGAATTGCAATCAAAATGAAAATTAATACACACATATTTAACAAATACAATAGGAAAAAGTAGTCGACAAACCTTTAGACGAGTTAGACCATTCTTAAATATGGCACTCAATATTGTGTAAAAATGTTGTGCAAGTATACATAGTCTTACAAATAGCAAGTTCATGATTACAAACATACCATATCCACAAAAATTGTTTACAGGAACATTTCATTAAACAAACAAAATCACAGTTTAATCCACGAGAAAAAAGCTAGGTAACCAAAATATATCATATATTAGAGTTTCTAAATAAAATAATTAAAAGGAATTTGAAGATCAGATTTGGCAACACAAAATGATGTTGAAAGTATGATTCATTCAACTAATATAATATATGTGAGTGAAGTGTGGTGTCATGTCATATGTGAGAAAAACTAAAATCTTGAGTTGCTTGTCGACAACATAAGAATATGAAACAATGAATAAGTTATGCTCATGACTGAGTTGGATTAATTTGTTTCACTAAAGTTACATTAGATAGATCAACCAAATTTAAGAAACTATGGAGCATTTAATCTTTCTCAAATTTCCTGATATCACTATTTTAAATGAAGATTGAGATGAACTCAACTCAACCCACACGATGATGGCCGCATGGTAATTCATGTTCAAATTTTGATTATAGTAGAAAACACGTGTTAATTGAACCTAAAAGGTCGGTCAATATCTTGTATTGGGAGACTTTTGAGGGATCCTAGTTAATAATGGAACACCTTTAGTTATATAAAAAAAACTTTAGAATCAATGAATGTTTATACTCCATCCGTCCCTTATTATAAGCACTCTTACAAAGATTTTATTTGTCCTTAAATACAAGTCCCTTTTAAATTTTCTAGACAAATTTATTATTACTTTTCCAAACATAACTCCACTTTGCATTGAAATACGTAAAGTCAACTACAAATACATCTTTTCACCAAAGATAATTTAGTAATTGTAATACCAAAAAAGTATATATTAATTACACTATCAACTTTTCTTAATAAGCGTGAAATTTCTCTTAGAGGGCTTATATATAGAAACGGAGGGAGTACCTTTTATTGAAATATTCCTTTGATTCTAGTAAAAGTGAAAGAGAAGCATAAACCCAAAATCATGGAGCGTAGAAAATCATCACCATTATATTGTCATAATTTAATTTATGCATATATCTATTCCTTTTTTTAATTGGCTAAATTAGATATTTGGTCCCTAACTTATTTATTGGTTTCATTTTGATCCCTTAACTATTTGTTCTTTCATTTTGGTCCCTTAACTATCTTCTATTAGTCAAATAAATCATTTCCGTTAACTTTTGCGAAAATCTGTTAACATTCAACATATTCATCTTCAATTCCAAAAAAATTGATGAATATTCATCCCTTCAACCTAAAAACTCATCAAATCCATAAAAGAAAAAAAAACCACTACTTTATCAATTTAAAAAAAACCATGAATATTCATCCCTTCAATCTAAAAACCCATAAAAAAAAAAATTCTAAAAAAAACAACAAACATAAATCATCTCCAACCTAAAATCCATAATCAACAACTAACAATTTAACTAAGAAAAGATACTTAAACAAAAATAAAAAATAAAACACTCAAAAGACATGATTTCTCTGTGTCACTCTTACACCACTCACACTCCAATGAAGCACCCATGAACCCTAATTTCAATCCCTCACTACTCATGTGAAACAATGAAGAAAATTTACTTGTCTTTCTAACTTTATGGTAGAGAGAAGGTTTTGTTGAAAATAAATACATTTAAAGGAAGATTGAGTTTGAGATTTTTTGTGGGTAATTTTTGTTTTTGCAGAAGAAGATGTATTTTTTTAGGAGTAAGAGCTGAGTTTGAAGGTTGATATTTGGATTGTGGACTTGTGGTAAGTTTGATTTGAGTTTAATGTTTGAGTTTAAATTAGAGAAAATGTCCCATTCAGATATGAGAAAATTTCAAAGTTTGTGTGATTTACCATACACATCTTCATGTTAATTTTCTGGGTTTGATGAAGGTGGTTGTGAATTTTGTTGGGTTTATTGATGAATGTTAACAAATGTTTTTAAAATTTAATGGAGAGGATCTATTTAATTAACAGAAGTATAGTTAAGGGATCAAAATGAAACAACAATTAATTAAAGGGCCAAAATGAAACTAATAAATAAATTAAGAGACTAAATATGTAATTTAGCCTTTTTAATTTATTGCTGGAATTCTTAGCACTGTAATGAGATAATGAAGGCCTTAATTTATTACGTGTTGTTGACCATATACGGAGTATATTTTAGTGTTTTGATTCCAACACAATATTTTGAGTCAACATTCCCTCACTAATCAAGGTCAATAACTACCTCCTCGCAAGTGGTTGAGTTTATATCTCATATAGTAAGTTGATAACCATCTCCCCCGTTGAGGATTTAGTTACAACCCCCCATCAAGAGTTGATAAATACCTTCCGACTAATGGGACCAGTTTACATTATTCCATCGTGGGTCGATAATTATCTCCACCATTGAGTGTTCAGTCTACATCCCCCATCAAGGGTCGATAATTATCTCCCCCATTGAGGGTTGCGATTCGATCCCTCATTGAGGAATAAACTTTAAATAATATAATATAAAAATAACTACAAGAAAAAATATTGTTTGTCTAAAAAATATGCAATGAGTTCATAATCGGTAAAGATAGAATGAGATAACTCAAACCAAAGAAAATAGAGACAAAGTAATTTAGTTTGCACAATTAAAGTTGCATGTCATCGTCACAGTAATTTTGAACAAAAATGATTGTCAATAAAAAAATCTAATTCAACAAAAAATAAAATATATGAGTTTTTGGAACATGATGAGAATTATGGAGGGAAATTTGGTATTGAAATAAACATAAGTTTTGAAACCAAGTTATGTGTGAATAAAAAAATGATCTTTTGAATCTCACATTGCTAAGATCACACATGTTGGTAGTGTTTATATATTGAAAAGTGTCCTCTTAGGATGTGCACCAAGAGGTACATGTTTTGTAAAAGACGAAGCTCGTATGCATTGTCCCGAATATCACACACGCTCACCGCCGTCCGGCGCAGTAATTTTGAACAAAAATGATTGTCAATAAAAAAATCTAATTCAACAAAAAATAAAATATATGAGTTTTTGGAACATGATGAGAATTATGGAGGGAAACTTGGTATTGAAATAAACATAAGTTTTTTTTTTTTTTTTGACAAATAAACATAAGTTTTGAAACCAAGTTATGTGTGAATAAAAAAAAAATGATCTTTTGAATCTCACATTGCTAATATCACATATGTTGGTAGTGTTTATATATTGAAAAGTGTCCTCTTAGGATGTGCACTAAGAGGTACATGTTTTGTAAAAGACGAAGCTCGCATGCATTGTCCCGAATATCACACGCGCTCACCGCCGTCCGGCCAGCTCAGATCGGGCCAGGCTTGGTGATAAATTAATTTTTAACGTAAAGAAAAGAAAAATTATTTGAATATTTTTTCTTATAAGCGTGACACTTTATTTTTGCACATGTTAATTGTGCGATACCAAGTCAAAAACGAATGTGCGTTGATGCTTCGATCCGTTACACTCCTTTCAAACGAGTCAAAATACGTGGCCTTGAATATCTGCCCATGTTTTCCTTTGACCAAGCAATTTCGGCTCTACGAACTCCTCTGATATGATCAACTCCTCACTTGCTCTATAAATACTGCCTTCCAGTTCATTTGTGTTCTGGACTGGACCTATTAAGGTTCACGTCCCCTAAAACGAAGGCGTTCTCCCTTCAGAAGGGCACCCTTCCTCGCCGGCCAAGACAGAATCCCGCATTCTGTAACGGTCGACCACCGGAATGATGAGCATTAATTGCTCATCATGGCTCTTCAGCCAAATTCCGGAAGCCACTTAATGGGCATTTACTGCCCATTAAGGGCCTTAGCCCAGCGCTGGGGGCTATATAAACTCTTCATTCTGAAGGAGTCAGGTACGTATTCTTACCTTCTGAAAACCAGAGCTTTACACAAACACTGACTTGAGCGTCAGAGTGTATACAGGTACACAACCCCCTTCCACTTCAACAAGGGGCTTGCTCGCGTTCAAACTGCTACCGGCGATACCTTCTGGTCAGGTTAGATCAGTGACGCCGTCTGTGGGGAGATCGGTTTTCCCCATCTTTCTTCTAAGATCAAAACTATCAAAACTATCCAAAACATAACAATGGCCGGTAACAGTCAATCTGACAACTCCGCTAACCACCTCCATAGCAAAGGAGCTGAGAACAACGGAACGAACAGAGCCGTCGTGTCGCTAATGGAGACGGACCCCACCTACGACCCGATGAATGAGTCTGATCCATTGGTCGTCCCTGTTCCTCCTACTGGAGCAACATTGGAGACCCTCATGGCCGCACTGGTGACCGCCATCAACAATCAGGGGCAGGCCATCAGAGAGCAAAATCGAAGGATTGAAGCTGTTGAGGAGTCGTGAATTACAAGAGCGGCCACAAGCAGCCATAGGCGTCGAGAGTCCTCTCGTTCTTCCCCGCAAAGAATAAAGCGATCGAGGACTAGGTCAAGGTCTCCGAGGACATACGAAACTCGCAGTCGTATAAGTCCTGCGAGGAGAGTAGCTGGGGCCAGGTGGACCCCACCAGCGCATTCTACTGGGCGCAATTACCGTTCACCTCCCCGTCATCGCCATCGCTCCCTGCGAAGTGACGAGGATTGGAAAAACCACCAGCGATGGACACCTATGACGACACCACCGATCCCGACGATCACATAGAAAATATCGAAGCTGTCCTCAACTACAGGGGAGTCTGAGGATCGATAGCAATCTATTTTCCACTACACTGAGGAAAGGAGCAATGACGTGGTACAAGAATTTACCACCAGGGTCCAGCTGTGCAGACTCTTTACTGCACACTTCACTGCTTCGAGGAAGCACCCAAAGATTGAGGCTACTCTTGAAGCAATCATCCAAAAAGATAATGAATCACTGAGAGAGTACATTGAAAGATTCAACAAAGCTGCCATCGAGGTAAGGACCGATGACAGAATGAAGCTATATTTGCTGGAGCGAGGACTGCGCCCGTCCAGTGACTTCGCCAAGGCTATAGGAATTGAAGAAGTGCGAACTTTAGACGCTTTCCTCGAAAAAGCACAAAAGTACATTGCTTACGAGGAAAAGCAAGTGGCTGCTGACGCGAGGAAACCAAAGCGTCAAGACGAGGCAGGACCCTATTGAGGAGGGAATGATAATGGAAAGGGTAAAGAAAGGGTGAGAGAGGCAAAACCTCCCTGAAGTAAGTTTATGGACTACACCCTTTTGAACGCTCCCCGCGAGCGAATTTTGGCAGAGGTCTCTTTAGCCGAATTCAAGAAGAATGGAGTTCGTTTCCCAAAACAGCTGCCCGTAAAGCCTGGTATGGACAAGACAAAATACTGTCGTTACCATAAGAGCTACGGCCAGGTGACCGAGGATTGCGTCCACCTTAAGGATGCAATCGAAATTATGCTGCAGAAAGGACTCCTACTGAAGTTTAAGAAGGGGAAACATGACGGGAAAAAGAGCCCAATGATGATCAACCATCTAGAGAAGCACAACAATAACAATCAGGTGGTGACAATAGCAGTATGCCCTTTGCATACGCTATCTCAAGACCCGAAGATTTCATTCTCCCTGAAAATGAGAAAGACGAGGATCTACTTGACCACCTAGCTGCTCATATGGGATCGCTGATAATCTCAGGAGGAGGATTTGGAACCTCTACGCTGGGATCCCTGAAGAGAAAGTTTGAAGAATTGGAAAGTGTTTGTTCGCTGGAACCTGTCCTCGTGACAGAAGTCAAGGAGGGATCTATTCCCTTAGCATTTTACAAGGGGGAAGTCCCCGGAGGCTCACCCAATCACAAAATTCCACTGTTGGTAAGGGCCAGAATGGCCAACTTTGATGTGAGGAGAATTTTAGTTGACCAAGGAAGCTCGTGTGATGTGACGTACGCTGGTTTGTTCAAGACACTACAATTGACTGAAAAGAACTTGTCCCCGTATGTTGATGTTGACCTCCAAGGATTCAACGGGGCAACCACAAAACCATGGGGATATGTGGACTTGATTGTGACTTTCGGAGAAGGGGAGGCTACAAAATCCATCAACGTCCAATTTCTGGTCGTGGATTGCCCATCACTTTACAATTGTATCATGGGAAGGCCTGCTATGGCGAACCTATGCGCCCTGTCCTCAACCATCCACCTGAAGATGAAATATTACACCATGGATGGAAAAATTGCTACTCTCAACGGGGACATTGCCGCAGCAAGGAAATGTTTTGAAGCTGCCGCGAAGAATATGAGTTCTCTGCTCACTCCGAAGAAGAAAAACGATCACAAAATGCCCGTTGTGAATGCTTTGGAAGCAAACAACATAGTGGATCTCGATGCCCGCATCAATGAAAAAGAGCTGAAGGACGAGGAGGACCCCATTGCGAAAAGGGTGCATCGCCCTATCCCCGATGGCGAGTTTGAGATCATCCCTCCCTTGAACGACGATTACTCCCGAGGAATCAAGATCGGAGCTTATATGCCCGAATTAGTGAAGAAACAGCTGGAAGCCTGCTTGAAAGAATATGCTGAACTGTTCGCTTGGAATGCTGCAGAGATGCCTGGAATCGACCCTGAGGTCGTTTGTCATCAATTGACCATAGATCCTAGGGCTAGAGCTGTAGTTCAGCGCCGTAGGAAGCAGTCTCCCGAAAAAGCGGAGGCTGCTGAAAAAGCTGTAAAAGACCTCTTAGAGGCAAATTTTATTTCTGAAGCCAAATATACTACATGGCTATCTAATGTTGTACTAGTGAAAAAGTCTAATGGAAAATGGAGAATGTGCGTTGACTACACCGATCTCAATAGGGCTTGCCCTAAAGATTCTTACCCTTTACCTAGCATAGATAAACTAGTAGATAATTCCTTAGGATTTAAATTACTATCGTTTATGGACGCTTATTCTGGGTATAATCAAATAAAAATGGCTGAAATCGATAAAAAGAAAACAACATTTATGACTGAATCGGGCAATTATTACTATAATGTAATGCCTTTTGGTTTAAAAAAACGCCGGTGCCACTTACCAAAGGATGATAAACAAAGTATTCAAAAATGAAATAGGAGATATGCTCGAAGTATACATGGACGACATGATCGTTAAATCCGAGGAAGAAATTGATCATGTATCCCATTTGAAAAAAGTGTTCGAACGACCAAAACAATACAACATGAGATTCAATCCAAAAAAATGCACCTTTGGGGTAAAAGCAGGCAAATTCCTCGGTTTCTATCTAACAGAACGAGGAATTGAAGCTAACCCTGAGAAATGCAAAGCTTTCTTCGAATTTCCTACCCCAAATTCGAAAAAGTCAATACAATCTCTTAACGGAATGCTAACTACTTTAGCGCGTTGCGTCGCAAAATCTGCTCAACATGCGCTGCCTCTTTTCAAATTACTTAGAAAAGAATCCGCTTTTGAATGGACGGAAGAATGCGAAAACGCTCTTCAACACTTGAAACGAGCATTATCTGAGCCTCCAGTCTTGACACGTCCACTTATGGGCGAAACTTTATTCCTATATCTGGCCGTGGCTCCGGAAGCCATAAGCACAGTCTTAATACGAGAAACCGAGCAGGGGCAAAAACCAGTATACTTCATCAGCAAAGCTTTGCAAGGACCAGAACTTCGGTACCTGCAAATCGAAAAAAACGCGTTGGCAGTAGTCGTCGCTGCGAGAAAGTTAAGACATTATTTCTTAGCACACTCGATCGCAGTAAGAACCGACCAACCAATCAAGCAGCTCCTCGCAAGGCCTGATATGGCCGGGAGAATGCTGAAATGGTCGCTGGAGCTATCTGAGTTTGACATAACTTATGAAAGCAGGAAAGCTTTGACAGCCCAAGTACTAGCTAACTTCGTCGCTGAAATGACTTTACCAGCGACCTCGAGCAAAAATAAATGGACCATATACGTCGATGGATCCTCCAACTCTAAAGGAAGTGGAGCGGGGATAATCTTAGAAAACGACCAAGGAGTCCTTATTGAGGTATCCTTGGAACTTTCATTCCAAACGACCAACAATCAAGCCGAGTACGAAGCCTTCCTAGCGGGATTGCGATTAGCTGAGGACATGAACGCTGCGGAAATTAAAATCTTCACAGATTCTCAACTAGTCGCATCCCAAGTAAACGGGGAGTATCAAACTAAGGACGAACGTCTAGCAGAATACTTAACCCTTATACAAGAAAAGCGTTAAAAAATGCGTCGAGGAAGAAAAAGTGGTTAGAAGAAGAGCGTGCTCATACGTTTTGGTTGACGGTCATCTCTTTAGGAGAGGATTCTCGATCCCTCTGTTAAAATGCGTCGAGGAAGAAAAAGTGGAATCCATCCTACAGGAGATACACGAGGGAATCAATGGGCAACACATTGGCGGACGCTCACTAGCACGAAAGGCATTGCAAGCAAGTTATTATTGGCCAACTATGCAAATGGATGCAAAAGAACACGTTAAAAAATGTGACAAGTGCCAAAGACACGGGGACATGCACTTAGCTCCACCTAGCGAGCTAAAGTCTTTGTCGTCCCCGTGGCCGTTCGCGTGGTGGGGATTGGACATCCTCGGACCCTTTCCACGAGCAATGGGGCATAACAGGTACCTAATTGTAGGAGTCGATTACTTCACAAAATGGATGGAGGCTGAACCCCTCGCCAAAATCACAGCCCACAACATCCTTCGCTTCTTCAAAAGGAACATCCTTGCATGCTTCGGTAGTCCACACTCTGTCGTAACCGACAATGGGACACAGTTTACGGATAAAAAATTCCAAGATTTCCTCGCTAATCTAAAAGTGACCCAACACTTCACGTCCGTCGAACATCCCCAAACAAACGGCCAAGCCGAAGCGGCCAACAGAGTAATCTTGTGAGGCCTAAAACGAAGGTTGGGCGAGGCAAAGAGTAAATGGGTAGAGAAACTACACAGGGTGATGTGGTCCTACAGAAACCACGGGACAAACATAATTTCGTTTAACTTACGGAACCGAGACTCTTATTCCCGTGGAGATAAGGGAACCAACTCAACGAACTGAAAGCCCTCAAGACGAGGAAACGAATAACGAGTTGCTCAGAGAAGAACTCGACTTGGTCGAGGAGCTACGACAAGGAGCAGCTCTACAAGAGGCCACATTAAAACGGAAAATCGCCGCTCGCCATGATAAAAGGGTCATCAAAGGGAATTCGATGTGGGAAGCTTAGTCCTACGACGAAACCAAAAAGACTCTCGTGAAGGCAAACTTGTCGCTAATTGGGAAGGACCCTATAGAATCCGAGCGAAAACGGAGAACGGGGTATATTTCCTAGAAAACTTATATGGCGAAGAGATTCCTAGAACATGGAACGCAGAAAAATTAAAACAATATTATAGTTAGCAAGGTCACGTGAAGTCGACGACTTGTTAGCGGGCAATAACCAAACTTTAACAACAAGAGGTTAAGCCTTTACAATGGAGGATTGCTTAGGTACGGGCATGAATCTAAAAGAAGGAAAAAGCCAAGTTTCCTATCAAATCTTGTCTTGACGAGGAACTACTCTATTGGAGCCCCATCGTCATTAGTACTCGTTGGGCATGGATGCCCAACTCGCGATGGGACACTCCTACCGCGATGATAAATCCCCGACGATCTTATCACCGCTAATCGTTCGAAATCTACTTCAAACACTCGAACAAGTTCCCCAAACTACTCGAGCAAGGCGTTCGTAGATACATGCTATCTCGTGCAACAACCGTTTAAATATTCGAAATAATCCTAAGTATGGATATCACGATCATCAATCGATTACGTATTCAACTAGAGTGCATAACAAAAAACACATGCAGGTATAAAAAGGAAATAAGAGCATAGAGCAAGCAAATTTAAGCTAAGTCATAAGATGCATTAAAAGGAAATTGTACTTAGTTACAACAAAGGGCAGCCACGAGGACTGCCTATACAAAAACTAAAGAAAAAGAGGGCAAACAAACACCCATGTACCAAAAGGCGAGCATAACGCCGGTACAAAAACATAAAACTTCATCTTCAGGTGCAGGAGGAGGAGAGGCGATGACACCACCGACGACTTCTTTATATTCGTCCAGGCCTTCAGTCACGAGCTCGACCCCAGGATTCAAGACCTTAAGTTGGGCAATAGCATTGACAAAACTACTATGCCCAACCTCGACCATTGAGTCCTCCTGTTCAGCAATCTTCTTGATTAAGTCCACGCGACTCGAATGGCGGTAGGTTCCCTCTGGGTCCAAGGCATCTTCTTCCTCGCTACAAAGAGAGGGAGCACTTTTAACTTGTTTCTCCAACTCCTTGATGCGCTCATCTTGTTGCTTGCTCGTGACCTCGAGCTCCTTAAACTTCTTTGTCAGCTCATCCAACTCCTTCTCCTTCTCCGTCAGTGTCGTCGTCAACTCAAGCTGCAAGGTATATTTATTCTGGTAATCCTCATACGAAGCACTCACCTCTTGCAACTTCAGGCCCAAATCATCTGCCCGCTTCTTATACTTGTCCCTGTCCCCCAAGTACCTGTATTCCCGACCGTTCAGGAAATTGGCGATCTCGATCAACTTAAAAGCAGAAACGGTCGCTTTGGCCAATTCCGCCTTCAGAGCCAATGGACCCATGTCATGCAGGATAGCCTGCTCCGCCTCTGCTATCTCGACCTCAGTGTCTTGATCGAGCATGTTGCCGTGAGCAAACGCTGGGGGCAAAACGAAGCGACCAGCAGGAACCCCACGTGTTAAGTGGTGAGGCCCATGATGAGATGGACCACTGGGTTTGGACGCTTTTCGAGGACGAGGATCGACAACCACTTCGGCAGGACGTTTCTCCGCAGCGGTAGAAGGAGAAGCATTCGCATCGCTCTGGCGAGCAAGTTTATTCTTCGCAGCCCGATGAAGTTTTTCAGTGGCATTTATCATGTTTCCTGAAAAAGCGAACAAACGATCATTAATATAAGTCAACGAAAAACGACGATAAGTAAATCATATGAGTGAAAAACAAAGTTAAAAAGAAAAAGGGGCATAATAACGTTGATGAAGCGAGGAGTGGTTAAAGGAATTCCGTCGTCATCGAGTAAGGGTTCTCCGTCCCCATCCGTTACCACCTTACCCTTAAAACTTTTCACGAAACCCTGAAGTTTCGAAAAATCATCCCAGTCCTCCGTACTTAACTCCTTCTTCAGAGTAGTAAATTTGTTAGTGGGCACCAAGTAATGCTCCACCTCCCACTTGAAATGGAACTTCCCATAATCAGTCAAAACGGGCTGCCCGTTTGCGTCCACGATGATATTTCCCGCATCATCTCTATCAGGGCCAGGAATTAAAACGCCCGCCCATCCCGCCGCATTCGTTGGACGAACAATGTAAAATTCGTCCTTGAAGGGGCGCATAGACTCCTCAAACATATAAAACAAGTGACGATTTTTTTTTAAGGACACCCATCCAAACCTATTGGCGCTGCAAATGGAAGACATAGAAAAATACCCGAATAGTAGGAACAATATCGAGGAATCGACAAACGATCTTGAAAGCTCGAAGAAAAGCCAAATAATTTGGATGAAGCTGAGAAGGGGCAACCATGGCAGAAATCAAAAGTTGAAAAAGGCGTTAAGCGCCAACAACCACCACACCAAGCTATGAAAACACCATAAAAGCATAGTTTTTCCTACTAAAACCACCATCTTAAAGGGGGTAAAGGGTGTTAACCACCACTTACACACCCCTAACCACCGAATCAAAAAAACGGAAAAATTCCTAAAAACTAAACATACAATCAAGTACTGTAAAACAGAAAAGGAAGTAAAACACTTACTTGAGGTAGTAATCTGAAGTTGGGAAACGAAGATTGATGACGGATACAAGCGAAAGCTTTGATCTTCCAGAAGACGGATGAAAAAGAAGTTGGAGAGAAATGACTTTCAACACAGAAGTTTAAAACGGGATAAATGAAGTGAACTTTAAAAATCCCTCCTTTTCTCTATATATAGAGAAATCACATACGGACACACCTGCTCAAAGGGAAGAGACGCCACCCAAATCTGAAACGTTGCTTCAATCCAACGGCACTGATCCGAAACGATCTAACGCTTTAAATTGAACCATCACAAAAACGAAAGGGCGCGAAAATCCAACGACTCACACACTACAAGAAAAACCTGTTTTCCAGACGAATTTTGAAATTGGATATAGAGGGCCTGGGCCGTCTGTAATTTAGTGACGGCCTGGGCCGTCGCTACATATTCAAAAGCCCTCAAAAAAATAATAAAATAATAAAATATTCAAGGAAAACCGTCCAGCTTTTACTGACGGCTCTGTCCGTCACTAAAACACCATTTCCTGACGGCCTAAACCGTCCACAAATTTTGACGAATATACTGACGGCTTAGGCCGTCGCTAAAAGTGGACGGATAAAAAAAAAAACCGCGTCAGTCTTGGACGGTGGGAAGTCAACTCTTGGTCTGCGCGCCTCATTTATAGACGGCCTAGGCCGTCGGTAAGGGATTGGACGAAATTTTCTGCAGAATTTGGGTCTTTGGGCAACGGTAACGCATGCAATTGCTTCAATATATTCATTTCCCTTTCATTTTCATTACACCATTCTCATTCAAAATTTCTCCAAATCTCTCTAAATTTCTCCAACATCCTTCAACATATCTTCATCATATTACAATTTTTCTTCATCAATTTTTGATGTCTTAATAAATTGTAAGTGATTTTTATTATTTAGTGAGTTTCAAAATTTACTGTTTTATTTTTATCTTGAAATTATATTACGAATTTATATTAATAGTTTATTTATTAAAAAAATTAATGCAGAAAATGTAGTGTTCTTCTTCCTCTTGCTGTGTTTGAGAGTTTAATATATAAACATTGCTTGACATACCAAGTAAGTATAATTTTATTTACTTAAAGTTTAATTTTTTTAGTTGTTTTTAATCATATGTGAATTTTTTGCTAATAGTAGTTTTATATTTTTTTTATTTTGATTTAGAGAATGTTGTTTGATTCGTGGGTTAGAGTTATTGGTAGCTTAGTTTTGAAAGCTTGAAGTCTGACACTACCCGGCACAACAAGTAAGTAACATAATTTTGATTATATAATTTTTCTATTTGAATTAATTTTCAACTTTATAGCATGATTAAAATAAAAGAAAAAAATAATTAATGTGAGAAATGATGGTATTTATGTACATATATTGACATATATTTTTGATGTGACTATCCATGATATTTCCTCTATTTGTTACAAGAAAAAAAGTTTGAATTTAATAAAAATGTTCGTATGTTATTTAATGAAAATATTAGTAACTATCAATTAAAAGTGAATTTTTATTCTTGTATACTATCAATTAATAAAGTTGTTAATAAACTAAATATATATATGTAAGTGTCGTATTGTAAAAAAAAAAACTAGTATATTCTATTTATTCTTTTATAATTTTATAGTTTGGTGTTCACATTTAGAATATATATAATATTTTCTTTTGTTTAATATGATATAAAAAATTAATTGTTGTTTAACATGATACAAATACAAAACTATTGCATTTGAGGATATAATATATTTTATGTTAACTAATTTTTTAGTTTGAATATATATTACACAAAGCTTACAATAAAACTTACAAAGAAACAAAACCAAGGTACCAACCAAATAAAAGGCCACCGCACTAATTTTATGTGTTAATATGTATTAAATTTATTTTTATGTTAATTTGTATTTTTCAAAATAATAAATAAATTTTATTTAAATAAAAGTAAATATTTAATTTTTTTAAAAATTAAATATTTAATTTTTTTTAAAAAATTACGTCCAGATTTAGCGACGGCCTAAGCCGTCGCAAACTAGTCAACCATTGTCTGCTGCGTCAGTCCGTCCAGATTTCGCGACGACCTGAGCCGTCGCTACATCAAATTTACCGACGGCTGAAGCCGTCGTTAACGGGAGAGCTGGATGTGACCGTTAGCCTTTAGCGACGGCGTCAGGCCGTCGCAAAGTCCGTCATGTCCGTTTACAGACGACCTGGGCCGTCTGGAAATTTACCGGCGAGCAAATTAGCGACGGACGCCGGTTTTTTGAGGCCGTCTGTAAGTGAGTGGTTAGCGACGGCTTTTAGCCTTTTGAGAGGGCTTTTGGCCGTCGCAAAAACGTGATTTTCTTGTAGTGACAATTGTCCTCGTGAACAGAGGCTACACTGCTAGGCACTCAAGCGTTTTGAATAGCCTTTACACGTGGCAACAAGAGATGAAGCGGTTTGTCCTTTCAGGTCACTTCCACTGAACGCTAAAATCTCGCAGAACCCTAGGAAATCTCTGCGAAAATCTCGTCGCGATCTATGGCGTGATCATCGAGAAAATCTTAACAAAAAGGCAAATTAATTTCCTCGCAATAAATAGCGAGAATTTTGGTAAAAGCCAAGTAATAAATTAAGGTTATCCTCGGAGCTCCTTAAAGCAACAGAAATTTCCCTCGAGGACAAAGAAACGACGAACGTTTTCCTCGAGTTGAACAAACATAGAAATCTCCGCTGTCCTCGCAGACAAATGCATCGCAAGCTAAACGATACGAACAAACAGGTCCACGATCCTCGCTTATAGTCATGCCCGATGAAGACAAAAGTTACGACGAAAGTTTCCTAAACGGGTTGATATCCTCATTGTTCGCATGCGTAAACGAGCACAACGACTTGGGGGCTTTTGTTCTGGAATGGACCTATTAAGGTCCACGTCCCCTAAAAACGAAGGCGCTCGCACTTCAGAAGGGCACCCTTCCCCGCCGGCCAAGACAGAATCCCGCATTCTGTAACGGCCGACCACCGGAATGATGAGCATTAACTGCTCATCATGGCTCTTCAACCAAATTCCGGCAGCCACTTAATGGGCATTTACTGCCCATTAAGGGCCTTAGCCCAGCGCTGGGGCTATATAAAATCCTCATTCTGAAGGAGTCAGGTACGTATTCTTACCTTCTGAAAACCAGAGCTTTACACAAACACTGACTTGAGCGTCGGGCTGTATACAGGTACACAACCCCCTTCCGCTTCAACAAGGGCCTTGCTCGCGTTTAAACTGCTACCGGCGACACCTTCTGGTCAGGTTAGATCAATTTGTTTTTTGGTTCCTGATTTCTGCATTCTGAAATCGATTTTCTGCTTTCTTTCTCTTCTCATTTTTCCTTCGAAAATAATACTGTTGTTTCAATTTCGAGTGGTTGTTTGTCATACTGAATTGATATTTGCATATTAATATCAGAGTGGTTCATCGAACCATAGAGGGTGTATTTTATGTTTGATCATCACCGTGTTATGGTGCTTCAGTATTTTCAGTTGAAATCGGTTGTTTTATCCTGAAGACTTCGTGGTTGATAGTCTACCTTGCACCTTTTTTCGTAGTGCTGCGAAACGTCTTAAAGAAAGTGACTTAGTTCGCGACTCAGCCAATAATTATTTTCAATGTCATTTAAAAAAAATCGTTTTTATTTTAAAACCGAAAACAAAGGGTTCTGTTAATTGATTGTAGTATGCAGCTCAAACCAAGTATTAAATTGCTCAATTGAATTATTCAATTTTTCAATTACAATGTCGTTGATGAGAGCAGCTTTGCTCCTTTTCTTAGAGCTCTGTTTCCTCCTTTTCTTTTCATGGATTGAAGACACGTGGCAATGACAAATCTAATGGCTGGAATTAAAAGACTATAATTATTAAAAATAAAAAAAATAAAAAAATAAAAAAATAGGAAAAATCGTGTTCAGTGTTTGGTCACTCCTTCTTCTTCACCTCTGCCAACATCGGCCACAGCCACCGCCGTCCCTTTCAGGCCGTCACAAGACGGCGGTTTTCCACCCCTTTTCTCAATCGACCACCACGCACCACCACACATTTTCTACTTTTTTTTTTCTCAAAATAAAACTTGTTAATGGGAATATTCAGTGAACTGTGTCAAAATCCAATTTGATTGGGATTATTCAGTATGTTTTTTTTCTTCCTTTTAAAAGACATGCTTGTTTGGTTATTATGAATTGATTGGGATCTATGTTGGATTGGATTAAAATTTTTCTTGCTTGTCGGATATTGGTTTCTTTGCTGTTTTTATAAGACACGCACCACCACACATGCTTGCCTGATATTAGTTTCCTTGCTGTTTTTTTTTTATGTAGTTCATAATATTCTTTAAATTCCAGCCATCAGATTTATTTTTGCCACGTGTCTTCGATCTATGAAAGGAAAAGGAGAAAAAGGAGTTGTAAGAAAAGGAGCATAGCTGCTCTCGTCGTTGATGTAATTCTCATTTTAAAAGAACTGCAAGTGTTACACTTGTGATTAAATCTCATTATAGTTTTGTTGACTCATTCTGTATTTTTTTTTTATCGGGAAGGAAATACAAGACAACATAAAACAAAAAAGAAGAGACTCAACAAAGCATCCAAACACACGGTTTCATCCTCTCGTTGCTTTCTTGCCGGATCCCTAATTTACGATGTCTGAGGTATATCTAAATATATATATTCATGATTTTTTTCCTTCATTAAAGAACACAAAAACATGTATTCCATCGTTGTTGAGATTTGTTGCATCGCTTGTCGATCTAGATGTGACAAAGCAAAAACTTTCTATTACTTTATCTATTCTTAGACCTACATGCGATGCAAAAAATTAAACTTGAGTAGGAACTATCATATCAGAAAAAATTTGTACAATACTCGTGGTTTCATATCAAATGAATTTTCATATCGAATGAATTTTTATCTCGAAACCAATTATAACCTGATCTTATCAGGATCAGAATGATGACCGGAACAGTAAGGTTGAATCAGCAAGCCCCTGTTGAAGCGGAGGGGGGGTGTACCTGTATGCACTCCGAAGCTCAAGTCAGTAAAGTGTGTGAAATGCAAGGTTACAAAGTGGTGAAAATAACATACCTGACTCCTCTGAATGAGGAGTATATATACCCCAGCGCTGGGCCAAGGCCCTTAATGGGCAGTTAATGCCCATTAAGTGGCTGCCGGAACTTTGGCCGTTGGCCATGATGAGCAGTTAATGCCATCATTCCGGTAGTCGGCCGTTACAGATTGGGAGGATCTGGCCGACGGGGAGGGTGCCCTTCAGGAGGGCAGAGCCTTTAGTTTTTAAGGGACTTGGACTTAGAAGTCCAGTCCAGAACAGAAGCCCCCCAAGTCGTTATGCTCGTTTGCGAGCATGATGACTTTAACTTTGGCACTAAGCCTTTGTTTGCGCGTACGAGCAATCGGGGATCATTATCGCGTTTTGCTATCAACGTGAGCCGTCGTATGCGACGACCATGGATTCGTTCACTCGTATCGAGGAGCTTGTGTTGAAATATTTTGCGAGGATGTTGAAGTTTTTTGGCGTTCATGTGACGCTGATCGTTTATACATCCTCGTGGAGAATTGTCGTCGTGGAAGCGTTGTTTCCTTTGTTGTCCTCGTGGGCTCGAGGATCTCATGGATTTATTGGCTTTTAATGGAGAACCTGTCATTAATTGCGAGGATTTCCATTTGCCTCTATCCGTTGAGATTTTCTCGATGATTGTGCCATCAATCGCGACGAGATTTTCGTGGAGATTTTTTTGGACTCTGCGAGATTTTCGCGTTCAGTGGATGTGACCTGAAAGGACAAACCGCTTCGTCTCTCGCTGCCACGTGTAAAGGCTACTTGAAGCGTGTGAGTACCTAGCAGCATAGTCTCTGTTCACGAGGTCGTTTCTGAACCATTGGATCTTCGCGCCCTTTCGTTCTTGAGATGATTCAATCTGAAACGTTGGATCGTTTTAGATCACAGCCTTTGGATCAAAGCAATGTTCCAGATTTTTGAGGCGTCACTCCGTTTCGTACAGGTGCGTCTGTACGAGATTCCTCTATATATATAGAAAAGGAGGGATTTTTGAAGTTTTACTTCATTTATCTCTTTTCCAAACGTCTGTTTTCAAACTCTTTCTCTCTTCAACTTCCCGTCGTAAGTTTGCCTTTGGAGATCAAAGTCCTTCATCACCGTCTTCTCGTTTCAACCTTCAAACTACTTAATCAAGTAAGTAACTTTACTTCTTTCCTTGTTTTACAGCATTGATTATATGCCTTTAGTACTTTTGAAGTTTTTTGGTTTTGAGATGGTGACTTGGGGTTTGTAAGTGGTGGTTAACACCCTCTACCCCCCCCCCCCCCCCCCCCCCCCCGCAAAAAAAAAATGGTAGTTATAGTGTGATAAAACTAGGATTTTGGAGTTTTTGTCTTCCGGCACGGTGGTTGTAGGCGTTTAACGCCTTTGAAACGCACCTTTTGCTATTTTGGCTCTGTCGTTGTAGCGACCACTCTTGTGCTTTTGTCTCGAGCATTCATAGGTTTACGAATGCTCGCTAGATTTTAGCTTAGCTGTTTGACACATTAAGAGTTGACGTAGTCCTCGTCGTCTGCGCTTCGCGACCATTTGGCTCTTCCCTTCGTTGTGCGAGCAACGTCAAGGATTACTTCGATACGCATGTCCACGCCCTTTCACTTGAACGGCGGTGGAAGGGTGGATTTGATATTTCAAAGATGTCGAATTCACTTTTTCTCTTCCTTGTCTTTCAGGTTTAAATGGCAGAAGAGCCTTAATCGTCAAACGTTAATTTTAACGAGGAAGGAGATCCCTCGCTCGAGGAAGCCCAAGGCAAGCCTGACGTGCCGGAATCCTCGGAGCCCGTAGTGGAACGAATCCCAATTACAGCTGCAACGGAACCCAAGGACTAGGTTGCCGATGAGCCTCGTTTGACCCGTTCGCGGTTTTCCGGTCAACCGGATGGAGTTGAAATCCCCGGTCTTTATAAAGACATTCAAGATCCCCCAAACGACAACTGGCATATCCTCGTCCCCGGGAAGCGTCATCGCATTTTCCATGATTTTGGATTTGCGCACTTCGGCATGTATCAAATCGCCTTCCAAAACTTTGGTTATAGGTTGCCCTTCACAGATTTTGAAGTGGCTATCTTTCATCACCTGAGGATCGCCCCTTCCCAACTGCACCCAAATTCTTTGGCCTTTATGAGAGCCTTCGAGGTAGTGTGCACTCATTTGGATATCATTCCGACCATTCCTCTATTCTTCTTTGTGTTCGGACTCCAACGGTCAAAGCCTAAGGGAGACCCACATAGACTAGGCTAGGTATCGTTTAAGCAAACTCGTCGCCTGTTCTACATGTTTGAGGAGTCTATGCGGCCCTTTAAGGACGATTGGTATATTGTTGGTCCCAAAAATTCTCAAGGTTGGGCGGATGTGATCGTTCCTGGCCCTGATCGAGATGAGAATGGGCGAGCTGTTCTTGGGGAAGATGGGCGACCTGTTTTGGTCGATTATGGGAAATTCCACTTTCGCTGGGAGGTGGAGCATTATTTGCTGCCCGCCAAGGAATTTACTACTGCCAAGAAGGATTTAAAGGTCGAGGAGTGGCAGGATTTCCTTAAACTGCAAAATTTTGTAAAGAGTTTTAGGGGAAAGGCGGTGATTAACGATAATGGCAACCCTTGTTTGGACGAGGATGGGAAACCTTTAACGGTTCCTCGTTACATCAATGTGAAGAGACTTTTGGCTTGCTCCACTCGTGTTGAGGCCGAGGAAACTCTTAGTATGCTTGTTTGCTTCATTAGTTTTTTGCTTATATGATTTTCTTGCCGTTTGATTACCTTTTTACTGCTCTTTGTTGCTCGTACTGATCATCGTTATTTCTCTTTTTTGCAGTTAAAATGGTGAGCGCTCAGGAAAAGCTTCGTCGCGCTAATAAAGCCAAGACTGCTCGTCAGGGCGCTGAGAACACCACTGCTGTCCCTTCTCCTGCTGCTGAGAAACGCCCTATTGCGTCGATTGCTGCTGATGCTCGCCCAACTAAGGCGCAGAAGACCACTGCTGATGGGGCAGGATGCTCTGTTCGCATCAGTCCTCATTCTTTGCCAGATCCTGATCAACCTGCTGGTCGCTTTGTCATACCTCCTATCTTTTCTCGAGGAGCTTTATTTGACAAAGATACTGAGGTTGTCATAGATGAGGCCGATCAGGCGATCATCCATGACATGGGACCAGTGGCTTTGAAGGCGGAGCTAGCTACTGCGACCACAGCTGCATTCAAGCTCATTGAGATCGCCAACTTCCTGAACGGTCGTGAAAGCCGCTACCTGAGTGACAGGGATAAGCAGAAGAAGTGTGCCGACGACCTGAATTTGAAGTTGGGTGAGACAATGGCTGCTTATGAGGATTATAAGAACAAGTACACCCTGCAGACGGAGATGGCGACGACCCTGGTGCGCACGGAGCAGGAGTTGGAGGATTTGACCAAGAAGTTTAAAGACTTGGAGGTCACTTGTGCCGATCTTGAAGCCCACAACAAAGAGCTGGAGAAACGGGTTGAAAGTGCTCCTTCCATTTGTACCGAGGAGGAGGACGCTGTTGACCCTCAGGGGGTATACCGGAATTTGAGTCGAGCCGACCTTATTAAGAAGATAGATGAGTGCGAGGACTCAATGGTCGAGGTTGGGCATAGCAGCTTTGTCAATGCTGTTGCTCATCTCAAAGTCTTGAATCCGGGGATAGAGCTCGTGGAAACTGGCCTTGATAAATTCAAGGAAGTCATCGATGGAGTCATCGCCTCCCCTCCTCCTTCTGAAGATTGATCAAGTTTTTGTTGTGCTGGCGTTATGCTCGCCCTTGGCACTTGGGCGCTTGTTTGCCCCTTTTTGCTATAATTCTATTTTTGTTAGGTAGTCCTCGAGGCTGCCTTTTATTGTAACTAAGCACAATCTCCTTTATTAAATGCATTTATGATTCAGCTATATTTGCTCTTTCTTTATCCTCGTATTTGTTATCTTTTTGCACGCGTTTTATTTACGATGCTCGGTGATCTGAATACGATTTGCGATATCCATACTTAGGATTTTTTTAAGTATTTTAATGGCTGTTGCACGAGATAGAATATATCTACGAACACCGCGCTCGAGGAGTTGGGGGAACTTGCTCGAGTGTTTGGATCTGGTTTCCAAATGAAAGGCGAGGATATAATCCTAGGAGATCGTATCCTCGTGGCTGAATCAACCCATCGCGAGCTGGGCGTTCATACCTGACGTGTACTTGTGACGATGGGACTCGTTTAGAGTGGTTCCTCGTCAAGACTTGTTTGATAGAAAATTGGCTTTTTCTTCTTTTAGATTTATTGCCCGTACCTAAGCAATCCTCCGTTGTAAAGGCCAAACCTCTCGTCGTTTAGAGTTGGTTTCCGCCCGCTAGCGAGTCGTCGAATACACGAGACCTCGCTAACTGTAATATTGTTTTAACTTATCTGCATTCCATGTTCTAGGAATTTCTTCGCCGTACAAATTTTCGAGGAAATAAACCCCATTATCCGTTTTTGCTCGGATTCTGTAAGGACCCTCCCAGTTGGCGGCGAGCTTGCCTTCACGCGAGTCTTTTTGGTTTCGTCGTAGGACTAGACTGCCTACTTCGAATTCCCTTTTGATGACTTTTCGATCGTGTCGAGCAGCAATTCTTTGTTTCAATGCGGCCTCTTTTAGGGTTGCTCCATGTCGCAACTCCTCGACCAAATCGAGCTCTTCTCTGAGTAGCTCGTTATTTGTTTCTTCATCTGGAGGATTTTCCGTTCGTCGAGTCGGCTCCCTTATTTCTACGGGGATTAGAGCTTCAGTTCCGTAAGTTAATCGGAATGGCGTTTCTCCCGTGGTCGAGTGTGGTGTGGTTCTATAGGACCATAATACGCTGTATAGTTCCTCGACCCACTTACCCTTTGCCTCGCCTAGCCTTCGCTTTAGGCCCCGCAGGATTACTCTGTTGGCCGCCTCGGCTTGGCTGTTTGTTTGGGGATGTTCGACGGAAGTGAAGTGTTGTGTTACTTTTAGGTTGATGAGAAACTCTTGGCATTTTTTGTCTGTAAACTGTGTTCCATTGTCCGTCACCACGGTTTGTGGAATTCCAAATCTTGCGAGGATGTTTCTCTTGAAGAAGCGTAGGACATTGTGGGACGTGATTTGGGCGAGGGGTTCAGCCTCTATCCATTTTGTGAAGTAATCTACTTCGACGATTAGGTACCTGTTTTGTCCAGGTGCTCGTGGGAATGGTCCTAGAAGATCCAACCCCCACCATGCAAATGGCCATGGGGATGATAGAGACTTTAGCTCGTTAGGTGGAGCTAAGTGCATATCCCCATGTTTCTGGCATTTGTCGCATTTCTTGACATGCTCTTTGGCGTCCGTTTGCATAGTTGGCCAGTAGTATCCTGCTCGCAGTGCTTTTCGCGCGAGTGATCGTCCGCCAATATGTTGTCCGTTGATTCCTTCGTGTATCTCCTGTAGGATGGATTCCACTTTTTCTTCCTCGACGCATTTCAGTAATGGGGTTGAGAACCCTCTTTTGAAGAGATGACCGTCAACCAAAACATATGAGCACGCTCTTCGTCTGACTTTGACTACCTCTTTGGGGTCATCGGGGACAGTTCCTGAGGCGAGGAATTCCCTAACTAGGTTTATCCAACTGTTGGCGTTAATCGGGCATATGAGATTCACTTCGAGAGTTTTCTCAATGCTCAGCCTTTGCAACGTTTCTTGGATAAGTGATTGATTTCTCCCCTTCTTCTTTTTGGTGCTCGCGAGTTTTGAGAGGACGTCTGCCCTTGAGTTGTGTTCCCGAGGAATGTGTTGCACAGTTGATTCTTTGAATTTAGCCAACTTTTCTTGTATGAGGGTTAAGTATTCAGTTAGACGTTCGTCTTTAGCTTGATACTCCCCGTTTACTTGATATGCGACCAGTTGGGAATCTGTGAAGATGATGATTTCTTCTGCGTTCATGTCCTCGGCTAGTCGCAGCCCTGCTAAGAAGGCTTCGTACTCGGCCTGATTATTGGTCGTTTGGAACGATAATTCCAGTGACACTTCAATGAGGACTCCTTCGTCGTTTTCTAGGATTATCCCTGCTCCACTTCCTTTGGAGTTGGAAGATCCATCGACGTATATGGTCCATTTATTTCTGCTTGAAGTTGCTGGTGGAGTCATTTTTGCAACGAAGTCGGCTAGTACTTGGGCTTTCAAAGCTTTCCTGCTTTCGTATGTTATGTCGAATTCTGATAGCTCTAAGGACCATTTCAGCATTCTCCCGGCCATATCAGGCCTTTCGAGCAGCTGTTTTATTGGTTGGTCGGTTCGTACTGCGATAGAGTGTGCTAAGAAATAATGTCTTAACTTTCTTGCAGCGACGACTACTGCCAACGCTGTTTTTTCGATCTGCAGGTATCGAAGTTCTGGTCCTTGCAGAGCTTTGCTGATGAAGTACACTGGTTTTTGCCCCTGCTCGGTTTCTCGAATTAAAACTGCGCTTATGGCTTCATGAGCCACGGCCAGATATAGGAATAAAGTCTCGCCCATGATTGGACATGTTAAGACTGGAGGTTCTGATAGTGCTCGTTTCAAGTGTTGGAGAGCGTTTTCGCATTCTTCCGTCCACTCAAAAGCGGATTCTTTTCTAAGTAACTTGAAAAGGGGCAGCGCGTGTTGAGCGAATTTGGCGACGAAGCGGGCAAGAGCAGTCAACATTCCGTTCAAAGATTGTATTGACTTTTTCGAATTTGGAGTGGGGAAATCGAAGAAAGCTTTGCATTTTTCAGGGTTAGCTTCAATTCCTCGTTCTGTTAAATAGAAATCGAGGAATTTGCCTGCTTTTACCCCAAACGTGCATTTTTTCGGATTAAACCTCATGTTGTACTGTTTGGCTCTTTCCAACACTTTTCTTAAATGGGACACGTGATCATTTTCCTGTTCGGATTTAACGATCATATCGTCCATATATACTTCGAGCATATCACCTATTTCATTTCTGAATACTTTGTTCATCATTCGTTGGTAAGTGGCGCCTGCGTTTTTTAGCCCGAAAGGCATTACATTATAATAATAGTTACCCGATTCAGTCATAAACGCTGTTTTCTTTTTATCGATTTCAGCCATTTAAATTTGATTATATCCAGAATAAGCGTCCATAAACGATAGTAGTTTAAACCCTGAGGAATTGTCTACGAGTTTATCTATGCTAGGTAATGGATAAGAATCTTTAGGGCAAGCCCTATTGAGATCGGTGTAGTCAACGCACATCCTCCACTTTCCATTAGATTTTTTAACCAATACAACATTTGACAGCTATGTTGTGTATCTGGCTTCAGAAATAAAATTTGCCTCTAGGAGATCTTTTACAGCTTTTTCAGCAGCCTACGCTTTTTCGGGAGACTGCTTCCTACGTCGCTGAACTACAGCTCTAGCCCTAGGATCTATTGTCAGCTGATGACAAGCGACGTTTGGGTCGATTCCGGGCATTTCTGCAGCATTCCAAGCGAACAGCTCAGCATATTCTTTCAGGCAAGCTTCCAATTGCCTCTTCACCATCTCGGGCATATCAGCACCTATCTTGATTCCTCTTGAATAGTCATCGCTCAAAGGGATGATCTCGAACTCTCCATCAGGGATTGGGTGATGCACCTTTTTTGCGATGGGGTCCTCTTCGTCCTTCAGCTCCTGCTCGTTGATGCGTGCATCTAAGTCCACGATGTCGTTGGCTTGCAAGGTGTTCACAACGGGCATCTTGTGATCAGTCTTCTTTTTTGGAGTAAGGAGGGAACTCATATTCTTTGCAGCGGCTTCAAAGCATTTTCTTGCTGCAGCTATATCTCCGTTCAGGGTAGTTATCTTGCCATCCACGGTGTAGTACTTCATCTTCAAGCGAATGGTTGAAGATACAGCAAATAGGTTCGCCAAAGCAGGCCTTCCCATGATACAGTTATACAGAGATGGGCAATCCACGACCAGAAATTGGACATTGATGGATTTGTTCGCCTCTCCCTCCCCAAAAGTCACAATTAAATCCACGTACCCCCATGGCTTCGTGGTCGCTCCGTTAAATCCTTGCAAGTCAGCACCTACATAGGGAGTAAGGTTTTTTTCCGTCAATTGCAGAGTTTTAAACAAACCAGCGTACATCACATCACACGAGGATCCCTGATCCACTAATATCCTCCTCACATCAAAGTTGGCCATCCTGGCCCTTATTAGCAGCGGAATCTGGTGGTTAGGCGAGCCTCCGGGGATCTCTTCCTTGTAGAAAGCCAAGGGCATGGATCCTTCTTTTGCTTCTTCTGTCGCGAGGATAGGTTCCAACGAGCAAACACTATCCAGTTCTTCGAATTTTCTCTTCAAAGACCCGATGGTGGAAGTTCCAAATCCTCCCCCCGAGATTACCAGTGATCCCATATGGGCAGCCAAATGCTCGAGCACGTCTTCTCCTTCTTGACGCTCGGGAAGAATGAAGTCTTCAGGTCTTGCGATGGAGTAAGCAATCTGCATGTTGTTGTTGTCTGCGCCTGATTGTTGATGTGCTTCTCTAGATGGCTGTCCAACCTCGGGTTCTTTTCCCCGCCCTTGACGTTCCTCCTTTCTGAACTTCTGGAGGAGCCCTTTTTGCAACATGATCTCAATTGCATCCTTCAGATGGATGCAGTCTTCAGTCACGTGCCCGTAGCTTTTGTGGTAACGGCAGTACTTAGATTTATCCAATCCTGGCCTCACGACCAACTGCTTCGGTGCTCGAACTCCGTTCTTTTTGAATTCGGCCATTGAAACTTCAGCCAAAATTCGCTCGCGAGGAGTGTTCAAGGGGGTGTAATTCATGAATTTGTTGCGGGGAGGCTTTGGCTCCCTGGGTTCTCTAACTCTTTCTTTTCCTCTCTCATTCTCTGCTCGAGAGGGTCCAGTTTCTTCTTGACGCTTTGGCTTTCTTGCGTCAGCAGCTACTTGCTTTTCCTCGTAAGCTATATATTTTTGTGCTTTTTCGAGGAAAGCGTCTAAAGTTCTTACTTCTTCAGTGCCAATTGCTTTGGCGAAGTCGCTGGACGGGCGCAGTCCACGCTCCTGCAGATACAGCTTCATTTTGTCATCGGTTCTTACCTCGATGGTAGCTTTGTTGAATCGCTCAATATATTCTCTCAAGGATTCGTTGCTTTCCTGTTGAATCGCTTCGAGAGTAGCTTCAGTCTTGGGGTGCTTCCTAGAAGCGGTGAAGTGTGCAGTAAAGAGTCTGCATAGCTCTCCCCATGAATCGATGGACCCTGGTGGTTAACTTTTGTACCAAGCCATTGCTCCCTTTCTCAGCGTAGTTGAGAATAACTTGCATTTGATAGATCCTCGGACTCCTCTGTAGTCGAGGACAGCTTCTATGTTTTCGATATGGTCGTCTGGGTCAGTAATCCTATCATAGGTGTCCATTGCCGGTGGCTTTTCCAAACCCACGGGCAATGGTACCCTCATGATCCTGTCAGAAAGTGGTCCCATGTGCCTTTCGTCGTCGCTTCGTGGAGAACGATGGTGACGACGAGGAGGAGATTGATAGTTACGTCCCGTTGATCGTGCAGGGGATCTCCTCGCTCCAGCGACTCTCCTAGCAGGGCTTATGCGGCTTCTAGTCTCATGTGCCTGTGGTGATCTTGACCTAGTCCTCAAATCCCGTCGAGAGGACTCTCGCCGCCTATAGCTACTCGTGATCGCCCTTGTGATACGCGATTCTTCGACAGCCTCAATACGACGGTTCTGCTCCTTAAGAGCTTGCCCTTGGTTGTTGACGGCGGTCAGCAGCGCAGTCATGATGTGCTCAAGGGTGGCTCCAGGAGGAGGAATGGGTACGACCAGAGAGTTGGTCTCATTGGTAGGCTGGTAGGTGGGGTCCGTTTCCATTTGGGATACGACCACTCCATTCGTGTTGTGGTTGTCAGCATGCTCGCTAGACATGTGGTTAGCAGCTGAATGCTCGGATCTGCTGTTCTCGGCCATTCTTAGCTCTTTTGTGAATTTGTGGTAGTTTTGAAGGTTTTGTTCTTTGTTTTGAAAGAAGGGGATAACTTTAGATTCCCACAGACGGCGCCACTGATCTTACCAGGATCAGAATGATGACCGGAACAGTAAGGTTGAATCAGCAAGCCCCTATTGAAGCGGAGGGGGGTGTGTACCTGTATGCACTTCGACGCTCAAGTCAGTAAAGTGTGTGAAATGCAAGGTTACAAAGTGGTGAAAATAACATACCTGACTCCTCTGAATGAGGAGTATATATACCCCAGCGCTGGGCCAAGGCCCTTAATGGGCAGTTAATGCCCATTAAGTGGCTGCCGGAACTTTGGCCGTTGGCCATGATGAGCAGTTAATGTCATCATTCCGGTGGTCGGCCGTTACAGATTGGGAGGATCTGGCCGACGGGGAGGGTGCCCTTCAGGAGGGCAGAGCCTTTAGTTTTTAAGGGACTTGGACTTAGAAGTCCAGTCCAGAACATAACCGAACCACGAACACCACTTCTTATCTAATCCTTTTGAACAAATTATTTAAGGTATTTAATAGATTGCAAGAATCAATGAAATTCAATTACTTCATCTATAAAATTCACAAGTTGAGCTAAAAAAAAAGTTAGAGGATTAATAATTAGAAGCAAGAGAACCATTAAAAATGAATTCTTTTAGCTTTTGAGCATATATATGAAATTTAAAACATTTGTCGAGAAACAAGATAATCTTAATGGTTACAATAATAAGTTTATCACCATCTATAGAATGCATTTAGTTCGCATGCGAATTAATAAGGGCCCATTTGAAATAATTTATTTTTTTAGTTTATACAAAACAGTTTATACAAATAAATAAGTTTTTATGTTAATTTATAAGTTTTTACTAACGAAAATTGTAATTTTTATAAGTTATTTTTTCATAAACTAACTTGTCAAACTTATAAAAATACACAAAAACTTATTTTTATTTGCATAATTTCAAAAACAAAACTCTAAGATTAACTTGGATAAACTTTTTATTAATTAACCATTAAGATTAACTTGTTTCTCAACCAATCATTTAAATTTCAGATATCTGCTCAAAAGCTAAAAGAATTCACTTTTAACAGTTCTCTTGCTTCTAATAATTATTATCAAATTTTTTAGTAAGACTTGAATATTAGTAAAGAAACCAGAATCATTGTTTCTAGCTATTTATCTGTCTCCGTGACCGTGAGATTCTTCCTCTCTGACTCACATTTTGTTGTGGAGAATGAATAACTGTTAGTTGTCATTCAATATGCCTTCATCCTCGCAGAATTTATCAAACTCATGAGAGTTGTACTCTTTGCTTCGATCACTTTTTAGCTTTTTTTTATATGTTTACTACTTTACCTCTCGACAGAGGCTTCAAATTCTCTAATATTCCAAAGACTTCTGATTTTTCCTTGATGTAGTATACCCAAGTCATTTTAGAAAAATCATCAATGAAGAAAATGAAATAGCTATTATTGTTGTTGACTGATGGTGTCCTCATCGGTCCACAAACGTCATTGTGGATGAGTTCTAACACATCTTTAGTTCTCCACGTTTCTTATGTTGGAAATGTCAATCAGTGTTGCTTCCCGATCAGGACATCATTCAAATTAAAGCTTCATTACTTTCCTTCAAGTATGGGGCATCTGTCATCATATTCTTCTGATATAACATCTTCGATGCTTGAGTGTTGAAGTGACCAAATCTTCAATGCCATAATTACTTTGGCTATCTCATGTCTTTTGTGACTATTGTCATATATTGAACATTTTACTCCTTTAAAGTGAATAGTATAGCTTTTCTCCATCATTTGACCAATACTCAAAAGATTTTCTTTGAGATTGGGAAATAGCAAGACATCTTTGATGAATCTTGTATCTTTCTTAGTGCCCACCATCACAATGCCTTTGTCTTTAGATTCGACGACAATGCCATTTTCTACTCGAACTTTTACTTTGGAGTCATCAATATCCTTAAAGATGCTCTCATATTTTTCCATATGATTGTTGTAACCACTATCCAAGTACTAATATATGCTCAATTCATCATTGGAATCTGGTGTAGGATATAAAAGATGTTGCTCATAGTTCTTGTTTGAATTAACTTATTTTTGAGCTTATGCAAACAACTTATGCAATATAAATTAAGTTTTATGCTATTTTATAAATTCAAACTAGTGAAAATTGTATTTTTATAAGATATTTGATCATAAACTACAGTGACAAACATATAATAATACATAAAAATTGCATAAGTTGTTTGCATAAACTCAAAAATAAGCTAATCCAAACAGGGTCATAGTCATGTTGATCCTTCTCACACGCTCTTCAACGAAATTTGACTGATATTTATTTTTGCTATAACTTTTCTCCACGTGTTCAAATTTCTTACAGTATCGACATTGCTCTTTTCCCCGCCATCAACAATATTTCTCGTCGTGATTTATCCTCTTGCATATGTCACATGGAGGATACTTAGCTTGGCAATTGCAATTGCTTTGATGCTTAACCGGAATTTTACCTTGTAATTAATTATTACCTATGTCCCAATTAAGGGTGGCAAAACGGGTCGAGCTCACCGGGCCGACTCGTTTGACCCGCCATTTTGGGCAGGTCGGACTGAGGTTTTCGGCTCGGTGCCTTAAGTTGGCCCGCCCCGTCTATATTCAACTCTTATATTCAATATGTTTTTAATACTAATAAATAATTCAAAATTTATTTTTGAAGTGCATAAAATTAATTCAAAGAAATTATTTCCCATGCACGCACGGGTATAAACGCTAGTAGTTATAGTTTTTACTTTTTGATATTGTGAAGTTGTTTTGATGATTTTTTGTGTTAACATTGTCGTGGCAATATTGAATCGAATGATGTTTTAATGTAATTTAATGTTTTGTTTTCATTTTGTATGTTTGTTTTTGGTATTGTTAAAGTTCGATTATGCGCTCTTAAAAAATATATTTTGTCGGCCTCTTTGATAGATAATGCTAAATAATTTTATAATTAATTTAATAATTCAAACCATAGAAAAAAAAAGTGTTTGGCGGGCCAGTCCACCAACCTGTCAACTCGCCATTTAACGGGGGAGCCATTAGTTTTGGAAAAGTGCTCTTTAGACCCCCTTATTTGCTACCCAGGCCCCCCGTGTTGACAAAATTGTCCTTAAGATAGGTTTTGGAACTTAAATTCTAAAATTAATTAGTTTTGGAACCTATATTCCAAAATACACTAATATGTATTATTTTTTATCAATGGCTATACAAGTTGATTTTTTCACGTTTTGGAGCTTTGAAATCAACGTTTATTCATTCATAGAGAATTGCTACACTTATTTGGTTATATATACTTTAATCGATTTATTTTTTGAGTTTTCAACTGTTATCTGTAAACGTAAATTTTGGAACGTGCATTCCAAAATTAATTTGTAAGATAAAATCCACAATTGACAGAATTTAGATTTTTTAGCTTTGTAGTGCACGTTTATGATATGTAATTATTGTATTGGTTTATATAGGTATGTGTTAGGATGGCGGAACCTCTGGTAGAATTGAAATCAAACATTGATGAATCTGACATTGCTCAGGTAACGGTTATGGCCGAAGGAAAAAGTATTTCGTATTGGGTTGTGAAAGAGTCGGTAAGTACAAAGAAATGAAAACAAAGTTAAAGAAAGAAGACACAACAACGAGGAAATGCCAGTGTCCGTTTTCGGTTATAATTTCCGAAGTATAATTCTTTTTTTAAAAAAAACACACAATTCGGATGTTAAATTCCGAAGTATAAAAAAAAAATTAAAAAAATACTTTGGATAGTAAGTTCCGAAGCGTAAAAAAATTTCAAAAATAAAATACAATTTGGTTTGTAAGTTTCAAATTAACTTATATAGCTATTTTGATCGAAAATAATACATAATAGTGTATTTTGGAATATAGGTTCCAAAACTAATTAATTTTGGAATTTAAATTCCAAAAGTTGTCTTAAGGACATTCTCGTCAACACGGGGGGCTTGGTAGCAAATAAGGGGACCTAAAGTGTTTTTTTCTTAGTTTTGAGCTCAGACACTAAAGTTGGCCCGCCCCACCCCACTTTTATGCGGCCTTTAGGCGAGGCGGACCGCCGCTTTTCCACCGCTAGTCCCAATATATAAGATTTTTTAGCAAAATTTTGTTTCTATTTTATAAGATCCTTTGCAAAGTTGAAGATACATTAATTAAATTTTTACAAAAATATCCCTAATTAAATGAAGAGAAATAAAGGTTATTATTTCTCCCTCTTAATAGTTGAAAGGTAATTTGAAAAGAGAATGTATATTATCAAAATATTTAATGAAAAAATTACTTTTCTTAATTATCGTATTTTTGTGAAAGTGGTCTTATATATTGGGACAGAGGGAATAAGTTTTTTGTCATATTTGATTACGTCATTTCGGTGCTTTGATCTCTTTCACAAAAACATGAAAATTAAGAAAAGTTGTTTTTCGTTAAATTTGTCAATAATATACCTTCTCGTTTCAAAACTACCCTTCAATTATTAATCATTTAATCTTCATTTAATTAAGGATATTTTTGTAAAAATTTAGTTAATACAACTCGCGCGAACTTTGAAAAATGTCTTATAAAATGAGATCTTGGTCAATTAAATCAGTTATTTTGAGATGAAACGAATAGAATTTTTAGAAGGGTTAAATATATTTTTAGTCTCTATAAATGAACTTGATCAATTAAAATATATTTAACCCTTTTAAAAATGTGAGAATTGAAAATTAGCTCCTTCTATATGATCATTTTAAACACTGCAACATTTTTAAATTTAAATGCGGCAAAAAAACACTTAAACCAAGGCATAAATTGGCTATTCTTTTTAACAGGGATTATTTAGGCGTTGAGTATACACTAGTGTTGCCTCTATTCTTTTTACTACCTCCCTCTCAATTTATACATTGTTTTTTACTATTTTACACTTTAGAAGTCTGATTAATTTTATATAGAAAAGAGAAATTTTGAATTAATTTACAAAATTATTTTCCATTAATGATTTGAAAATAACAAATTTAAAAATTGAAAGAAATAATAGTAATAATTATTAAAGGTAAAATATAAAAGGTAACATTAAATATTCCATTAGTATCGGAAAACAAGTCTTAGAAAAAAACATATAATTTTAAACTTTTTTTTTTCTTTTCAAAACGATTTAAAATTTGAGATGCAAAGAGTAATATTTTTCTTTTTTTTTTTGGAGTTACAATGATGATATAAGTATGAAATTTTCATTAATATATTAACCAATCTTCATAAAAAATCAATAAAGAGCATAAAATGGATTACGAAGGAGTAACATCTTTGATCGAGTGCAAAATGATGCTTATAGAAAAAGTAAGGAGGTAAGAATTAGGGGCGTAAGCGGATCAAAAAAATCCAATTAAACCGACGATCCAAACCAATCCAAACTGAAAAAAAACCGATGTTTATGGTTCGGATTCAAAACCGAACCGAACCAATTAAAAACCGACGTGGTTTGGTTCGGTTCTCGGATTCAATTTTTAAAAACCGATGAACCGATAAACCAAACCAATATGTATATTATTAACCATATATATATATATATATATATATATATATATATATATATATATATATATATATATATATATATATATATATATATATATATATATTTCAATTTATTATTTCATGATGGTGCATTGACGATTCAAGTGGGAAAAAAATTGTAATTTTATTTTATTTTGTTTTTTTACTTGATATTAAACTTATGAACTTAATTTTATGGTTGTATTTTGTATTGAAAATCTATGGATTGTATTTTGTCAACTTTGTTTGAATTAAAATGTGTTTGAAAACCAATTAAAGTATGGTGTATGGTGATAATTGATTACATAAGTGTTATATGTGATTAAAAAAATTATAGCAGGCTATCGGATAAAAAATAATAGTAGGGAAAATATTGCAAAAAAAAAATTACAAAACCGATTAAAGTATCCGATCCAAACCGAACCAAGTTTGGTTCGGTTTCATTTTTCAAAAACAAGACAAACCGATCCAAACTGAACCAATTGAGTACACATTAGTTCGGACTTTGAATTCATCAAAAACCGATTCAAACCGATCCAATTACATCCCTAGTAAGAATGGCATTTCTCATGCTCATTATAGGTCATCAAAATTCTAAAACACGTACGTACCATTTTACATCATCAAACATGGCAATCATCATGCTCTCATTCTGTCTTTATTTTATAATATTTTATAATTTTTATTTTTATTATTGTCGTTATTTTTTATTTGGTCTGGTGTGATAGGAATCTTCTTGAAATAAAAAAAGATTAAATATGGATAATTAAAATATCCATTTATTTTATCTGCAGATATTCATTAAGTTATCCCCTTCGTATTTATGGAGAATTTTATCCGCAGATGCAGATATTTTTGTCATCATTAGTAGAAATATATATTTTTAAAAATTATGTATTCAATATTCCGAGAACTTAAAACTTTGTTTGTTCAATACAAATTTCTTTTTATTTATTTTTTTAGTTACTTAGAGCATTTCTAATGAGATTATTTAAGAAAGTTTTATAAATAAATAATTCGTACCTTCTTTTTATTTTATTATTGGAGCAACCACAGGCAAAGGTTATGGTACATAAGCCCAAAGCTTATGTACCGTGCATAAGCCAATCAAAACACAAAGATTTTACTCACACACCCCCTAATTTGCTCGCGCACCCCCCACCCCCACCTCATTACTCCGCGCGCCCCCCACATTACTCTGCGCGCCCCCCAGCCCCCCCCCCCCCCCCCCCCCAACCCCCCCCCCCCCCCCCCCACCCCGCCCCCCTCACTCCACTCATTTTTTTTGATTTTTTTTTTAAATTTTTTTTTGAATTGTTGTTTTTCACTTTTTTTTCGAAAAAGATCGAAAACTTTTTTCCGGAAAAACTATAAACTTTTTTTCGAAAAAAAATCATAAAATTTTCCCGAAAAAAGATCAAATACTTTTTCCCAAAAAACCGATAACTTTTTTCTGAAAATTTTTTCCCGAAAAAAAATCGAAAAACTTTTTTTCTGAAAAATCGGAAACTTTTTTTCCAAAAAATAAAAATCAATTTTTTTTTCCAGAGAGTTAAATGGTTTCTGGAAATCATTTATTTATGCAATATTATTCTGGAAACCATTATGCTGGTTAAATGGTTTCAGAGAGTTAAACAGTGAAACCATTTGTATTGTAAAATGGTTTTATGTGTTTACTGAAACCAATATTGTTATTTTATGATTTTAAAAATTCTGGAAACCATTATGCTGGTTAAATGGTTTCAGAGAGTTAAACAGTGAAACCATTTGTATTGTAAAATGGTTTTATGTGTTTACTGAAACCAATATTGTGTTTTTATGGTTTTAAAAATTCTGGAAACCATTATGCTGGTTAAATGGTTTCAGGTAGTTATACAATGAAACCATTACTATTGTTAAATGGTTTTATGTGTTTACTGAAACCAATATTGTGTTTTTATAGTTTTAAAAATCCTGGAAACCATTATGCTGATTAAATGGTTTGAGAGAGTTAAACAGTGAAACCATTTGTATTTTAAAATGGTTTTACACTAAATGGTTCAATGATTTTAAATACCGATTATTACTGAAACCATAAATGTGGTTTAATGGTTTTGATAATTTTCTATGTGAAACCAAAATAATTGCCTAATGGTTTCTTACAAAACTAGTGTTGATTATCTTGGATAATCCTAAATAACCGTCCATAAATAATCCATAACCATTTGTTATAATCGGACATTAAAACCAAATATAATCGGACATTAAGTTTTCGATCTTTTTTCCGAAATAATTTTCGATTTGTTTTTTCGAAAAAAAAGTTCCGATTTTTCAAGAAAATTTTTTTCAACAATATTTATGCTTTCAAAGATCCATTATGAAATTATTCCACCCCAAAATAATTTGGGCATAATTTTAGTTTAAAAATAATTACGAAAATATTTAATCATACATAATTAAAAAAATAAAAAATAAAAACTATAAAAAAAAAAAACTAAATAAAAAAAATTTAAAAAAAATGAGTTGGAGGTGGGGGGGGGGGGGGGGGGGGGGGTGGGGGTGCTGGTTTATGTACCGTACATAAGCTTGGCTTATGTAGGATAACCAGACCCGCAACCACATGGCAGAGTACTGGGTATCTAGGAAATCATCCAAGTACCTTATTTAAGGTAATATATTATCAATTTAATATATTGATTTTTTTTGTTGTACATAATATTGACTTATTTAATTTATAATATTAAATATTTTGTATAGATATATGTTGTAGGAATTATTTGTTAAAAATATATGAAACTCTTCCTTAAAAAAAGTAATATATGAAATTCAAATTGGTATCATTATTAGAGATAGCTCTTGACTTGATTTATACAATAAAGACACAAGTTAGCATTATACCAATAAAATTGAGAAATGAACCAAAACTTATTATTAGCGGTGTTTGAAATGGGCCCTAATTTGTTATGGTTGAAAAAACATACGGTTTAATGAAGTAATTAATCTCAGCCACTCATTTTACATTTGAGGGTTTATATCAAATGTATACTAAAATGTATCCTCTGTTTCAACCATATCCTGATTTAATTCGATGGTTCACATATCCTTCTATTTTGTCGTAGTTTGTTGTTCTTTATAAACCCAAAATATTTAAACCGTTTAACTTGTGGTATATGATCATATGTTCTCCAACCTTCACCTCTAAGCTAGAAATGTTTTGCATTTTGTTAAAATTGCAAAGAAATACTTATATGGCACAAGTCCAAATAAATTTATCTTCGGCACACACAAAATAAAGAAAAAAATTACAAAAAAAAAAAATTTAAAATAATATTGATTGATGTGGCCATTTTATTTTGCTAAATTTGTGTCTATTAAAGAATATCTCAACATTGTATTTCATATACTCTCTTTTGCTTCTACTCAGATGAAGATTTTGTGCCTACAAGCTACAATCTTATCCAAAGTTGTACCAAACTATTTCCACACATGGGCTATTGTTTTACAACGTTCATATGCTCAGAAAACAACTCATAACAGCTGGCACAACAGATATTTATGACATCACTACAATTCCATATGCTAGAGACCATCAAAAGAACGTTCTCCAGACCAACTAAAAGGACATATTTGATTGGACTGTTTTGCTTCTCTCACAACGGCTATTTTAATATTCTCAACTGTCATATTTGAACTTCAAATGTGAGAAGAACTTCTCCATCTATAAATAGCACCTTGGTTGCATTTGAAGAGCAAGAGTTCAAGCTACAAATCATCAAACACTTGTTTTTGTCAACAAGTCACAAAACTTTTCATTTATTACTCACTCAAGATCTTCATTCTCATCAATACCTCTGAGTTTATTGAGTAATTTTATTTGCTTCTCAAACTAACCTTTGAGTTTCCAAAAGCAAATACATCAAGAGACCACTTTTCAACACAATCCACTTTTAAGTGATTGTATCTTTGTCTCTTCATTTTACCACTCACACTCCAACTCTCTATCAACTCTTGGATCAAATATTATTGAGTGTATGAGTGTAGTTTATATATAAGCTTCTAAACTAGTTTGAGTTTATTTGTAAGCTTAAAGATCCGAAACAAACTCCTTTGTAAAAGAAGATTGCTCAAGTCAATACGTAACTATTGATTGAGTGTTACCCTTACTAGCTTGTAAGGATGGGGTAGATTTAAGCTTGAAGGGCTTAATGTTATTGATCTTGGTCTAGATCATAGAAGAAGAATTGTATTTGAGATCGGTAGCATCTCAAGATTATAGTGGAAAAACTCACAGGCGTGGGGACTGGACTAGCCCAGGATTTGGGTGAACCAGTATAAATTTTTGTGTGTGAATCTCTCTTACCTTTAACTCTTTAATTTCTGTAAACACACATCACACAAACCACCTCCTTTACATTTACTTTCAATTCTCACGCAGCAAAGAACATTCTCCAAATATACTGTTTTATATTTCACTAAGGCTTTGTTTGCGAGTTTGGAGGGGAAGGAAAGGCTAAAAAGGAAGAAACAAGTGAAAGAAGTAGAGAAGTTTGGGAGAGAAGAAATTTAGAGGGTTATTTTTTCTTCATAACACCAAAATCCCCCAATTTGGGGGAACTCAAAAATTGTATTGGATGAGGGTTTGGAGGGGGTTTGAAGGGTTTATATGAATTCTTCAAATTTAATTAATGTTGTTATAATATTCTTAAATTCATAATATATTAATCAAAAGTATTTATTTATCATTTTCTATAAAAAATACTTTCTCAAAAAATGTAAAAAATTTCTCTAATTTTTTCTCTATTTCCCTCCTTTCAAAGCCTTCCCCTCCCCTCCCCTCCAAACTCGCAAACAAAGTCTAACATTTATCCAAGTATACACTTGAGATCTATTTTATAGTGTGCAGGATTAAATTTTAAAAGGGTCACAATTCAAACCTCCCCCTTCTTGTGACCATTTCTTCCACTTCATATATATATATATATATATATATATATATATAATGAACCACGGAAGGTAGGGAGGTTTGCTTATTAAGAAAGAATAGGTCTATGAGCTTATACCGGAGTCAAATGGCACGACAAATTGCTCAGCATTTATTGCACATATGTCTTGACCACTAACATGATCTGAAACCATTTGTAAGTTTTATACTGTTATAACAAATGGATGAAATAAATAAGCACTTTATAGCTTGGCACATCCAACTTAACGAAATATACTACTGACTACTCATATGCTCAGGCATGCATAAAAAATACTTGGTTGTAGACTGCAGATGACACCAATGGTCAAATAGTGAATAAGATATTAAAAAAACAACAACAGAATTAGATGTTCTACCAAACTCGTCAACATTAGAAGGTATATCTAACTCCTCAGTGTTTGTTGAACACACCATATGAGTGCTATTACAATGCATGTTAGCTGGACTTGGACTACCTACAAAGAATAAGTTGTTTGGAATGCAAGTTATTTGAAAATATAAATATTCCCTTCGAAGGAGATCCTCCTAAATTGAAATGAAATTGTTTTAAAAATTCTAAAAGACATGAACAACAGAATCAACATCTACTATAAACCATATGTAAGACTAAATAAGATTATCAGGAATTAATACCAGAATAAGAGAACATAGGAAGTTCATGTGCACCAGTTGCATGCACCATGCCCCTAGGCCCTAACATGGCTCTGAATGGAAGATGAAGATTGAGGATCTACAAAATTTACTCTGGTGGATGAGCAAAACACTATGGAAGTAAAAAATATACACACTGTCTAAAGAAACAGCCTAGTAAAGATCAAAAAACAATGACCAAACCAATACCGTTTAAGCAATAACTTCCATAAGATTTGGGACTCTTAGAGGAACTAGGGTTATTTGATAAGTCCATGCTAAAAATTGAGAGGAAGCTTGTGCAGATAAGAAAAGAGTTCAATGACCACAAATTAGGATATATATGGTATGATGAGACTGTTACATAGAACCTTGGTCATTCATACCAAGACACAGTCACACCTTATCAGAAGTCAAAATAAGATAAATGACTAATCCATTACATATATAGCCCAATTAAATTGATTACTCAACCACCACACAATTGTTAAACGGAATCACTGATGGATAATTAAAGGGAAGTAATTTTATTGCTAATTGATGGAAACTAAGTGGCACCATTAGTAGACAATAGGATAGAGATGCTATGATTAGACTATTGTATAGAAATTTAGTCGTTGATACCAATTAGCAAAATAAGTTAACATATTATTAGAGGTCAAAATTAGTTAAATGAATCATCCATTAAATATGTAGCTTAATTAAGAAATAAGTTAAATTAATTAAACAATCGCACGCACATATTATTAGAGGTCAAAATAAGTTAAATGAATCATCCATTAAATATGTAGCTTAATTAGCTTAATTACTTAGGACCGCATAAATGTTTGTGAGGGACTCATTGATGGATATTTAAAGGCAAATTCTTAACTACCCATTCCATAAGATTGGGTCAAGTGACCCATCCTAATTGTCTTAAATATATTGGTCCATTAAAATATCATTTATAATATTATAAGAATATAGTTAATTTTCAATTGTGACAAGATAACTTTTAACAATTGCAAATAGACCCATGTTCCTACTCATGTGTTCTATGTTCTTTCATTCTCTTCCAGTTTCTTTATTTTATTTTACAGATGATTCGTCCATTTTCTTCCATCTTCTTCCTCTTGATATGCACCTTTAGTATGCTCAAAAATCAATTTTTACTTCTTCTTCTATGAATGCATCTCTTTTTTCTTATTCAAATTCTTCTCTTGCATAATGGGTAACATGGTTTGAGTACCAAATCTGGATATTTTCTTCAACAAATCTGAATAGCTCTTTAGAAAATATGTGTATTTGTTCTTCATATATTTGTTAGATTTTAATTTTAGTATTCGATTTCACACATTTCTAATTAAAATTAAAATCAGAAATATATTAGAAATTATTTGTTTGATGTTTCTAAGTTATTAATTGTAGTTTTTAATGTTCATGGCTGGCCTGCAACATGTAAGATTATATCTGCGGTGGATAAGAATGCTAGAGGTTGAAGACGAACAGTTTTTCTGTTACTGCATTTAACGTATATATAGTTTAAGAAACAAAATATAACATAGACTTCCTCGTTGGCGCAGTGGCTAGTCATTTGATTATCTAACAAACGGTTGTGGGTTCAAGCCTTGTTGAAGGCAATTTTTTATGGTTTTTTCTTTTAATATTGGTTGTGAGTTAAAGTGTTAAACCAATTATTTTGTTCACTTTTATTAATTTCTATTTTAAAAACTAATAAGATTTCTTTCTTTTTTTCTTTTACAAAAAAAGCTAATTTGGACCAACAATTAATTAATAAATTTGAATTTTAAATTAATTAGAGTGAAATGTTCGATTGTCGAAATTTAAATATTTAACCGATGGTTAGTCCATTTAGGTAATATATTAAACGGTCTTAGTTGTCATATGAAAAATTTGAATTTCTTTATCATAGTCAAAATTTAGTTTAGAATGCGCATGAACAAATATAATAAAGACCTAAGATTATAATCTCGATTGATTTACTTTTTATACGAACTTGAATTAGTTCTTCACACCCGAGATTATCCTCTTCTTTTGGATCAAATATTTTTTTATATCTAAATTGAATTTTTTACAAAAATAATTAAGATGTAAACCTTAGTGTTATAGACTCAATTGTAAATATAGAAAGAATAATATGAATACAATAAAAAAAGATTATATATGTCGTCCACAAATCCTATCTCAACTTGTAGATATGTCAAAGTTGCTTGTCTTTATAAAAAAAGAATTATATATAAATAATTTATGCATAAAATTAGAAAGAAATAAAAACAAAAAAATCATCTTCTAACATAAAAAATTGATTACTACAAGATTGTAAAGACGTGTTATTATAAATTATTACAAAAAAATCATCTTCTAAATTTGAGTCAAAAGAAGTGCTATTATTAATTTTTCAAAGTAGTTTATTAAAAAAAAATTAATAAAGACACCATAATTTATTAGTGAAAATTTATGAATTAACGAAAATTTATGAAAACTTAAAGACGCGATATTCATAAGCTTAAACTATATAATACAAATAATATTATACGTATAACGAAAGACTTCAAATCATCAATAATAAACAATGAATTAATACTTGTACTAATATTTGATCTCATTATTCTCTTAATTCATCTATTTTTTATTTATTAACTTGTTCTTATCAGTTTTAACTTTTAATAATAATCTAAGTTTTAAAAATAATTTATGACATATTTCTATTATTTAGCAACCAAAAAAATATTTATATTAGTCTAAATTACCGCCTTATTATAAATAAAAAATTCTACCTTTAGTATAATATCAAACTTAACATAAAGAAAAAAAAAATCATGGACCCATGTATTGACAAATAGTTTTTTAAACAACCGGAGAATTAGTTCTCATCGATGATAAATATAAAAAGAGTAAATAACTATTTACATCCTGCAAAATAAACGAGATATGATTTACTCCTTTGTCTTTTTTTTTTTTTTGAAATCCAACATTATAATATGAAGATTTCTTCGTTTATCCCCTACGAAAAAATGCGAGAAAAATATTTATCACTAACACATAACAAAAAAATCATGTTTTATAAGCAAAAAATCAGTTAATATTTGACTCACGCTTGTTGCGTATTTTGTATAATACTATAATTATGTTTGTAAAAACAAGTTTTTAGAATTGAAAAGTTGGGAGTATTTTAAAATTACAAATGTTAATTAATTATTTTTATTATTTGAATTTCAAATGCAAAATTGAAAGAGAAGAAAACAAAAATAAGCAATAAAATGATACAAATATGAATTTAACTTTGTTGTGTATTACCAGTACTATTACTCCTATGAATCATGTTAAATTTCATTGAGACCCACGTAGAGGTCGGGGAGTATCTACACCTATGAATTTATTGGAAATTGAATAGAAAACCAATAGGCAGACATGAAAGTTGAACAAGAATTAATTCCTCTGTAATATAAGTGATCAAATTTAATTTATAATATATTAAAAGAAATTACTATAAAAAATCCTGATTTATCCTTGGACATGAGCGTCAATATTATTGTATTTTGTCATTCAATTAGAGCTTCTCTAATATTTTTTTATTGTAGAAACTCTGATATTATTTTTTTTTTTGTAGAATTTTTAATATTATATATTTTTTTATAATTAAAATATTATATTTTTAATGAAGACAAACTTATTTAATCCATGATTAAGTATTACTATGTGAATATTATATATTTCTATATATTTGTTTGGACGTGTATATATCACTTTTAACGATGTTATTAAAAGAAACTAGTTTTGAGACCCGTGCATTCGCACGGGTCTATTGACGACATGTAAAAAATAATAAGCGACGTTATTCTGATATTTTTTTATAAAAGTTTTTAAATTAAGTAATTTTTTTCATTAAAACAATTGTCTCGTGTATGATTTTTGTATAATAAACTATAATTAATAATAACAAATATTTATTTTTTAATTCTTTTTTAATTAAAGCAATTGTCCCTTGTATGATTAATTTTTTTTATTAAAACAATTGTCCCGTGTATTATTATAATATATATTCGTCAACAATTATTCCATGTATTATTATAATATATTATTCAATTTTTTTTTATTAAAACAATTGTCCCGTGTAAGATTAATTTTTTTTTATTAAAACAATTCTCCCGGGTGTTACTATAATATATATTTACCCCTAATTATTTATTATAATATATATTCATCAATAATACACTTCTCATATCTCTATTATTATATACATAGCGAGATTCCCACGGAACATTCTCGTGCATTCTCAAGAAAAATTGCTTATGTGGCATTTAATTAGCGTTATTAGAGTTTTTGCTTAGGTGGCATTCAATTAGAGTTTTTTTATTTTATTTTGTATTTTTTTTAATCTTCTCTAACCCATTATTTTTTATGAAAACAAATTTTTGGATATGTACTATTAAATTAATCGGATATATCTCTCTAACCCATTATTATAAAACAAAATTGTTGGATATATACAATCAAACTAAAGCTTTTTTTCTTTTTTATCTTTTTTCTTTATCGAGTTTGTATTTTTTTTTTTTTCACTCAATTAGAGATTCTCTAATATTTTTTAATTTTAGAAACTTTAATATTATGCGAGTATATTTTTTGGTAAAAAATCTAATACATTTTTTAGAATCTCTGATATTATTTTATTTATTTTTTTGTAGAAACTCTTTCTTTTTGTGGGGATTGGTACTTTTTAATTTTAGAAACTCTAATATTATACGTATCTTAATATTTTAATTATTATATTTTAATAATATTGCGTTGGTGAAATTCAATTAAAGCTTTTCTAATATAATATTTTGGCAAAATTACATATTTGGTCCTTTATCTTATTTTTTTGTAACATTTTGGTCCTTTATCTTTCATTTGTAACATTTTGGTCCTTTATCTTATCTTTTTGTAATACTTTGGTCCTTTATCTTTTATTTGTAACATTTTGGTCCTTTAGAAAACATGAAAATATGAAAAAATTGATAAAGATGATGAACATTTTTATCAAAATTATGATTTTTATTTAATTTTAATAAAAAAGTATCTTAACAAATAAAATTCAAAATTTTTTTAATAAAAAAAAATATGAAAAAAAGGATTTATATGTGAATGTTATAAAAGATAAAGGACTAAAGTGTTACAAATAAAAGATAAAGGACCAAAGTGTTACAAATATATAAGATAAAAGACTAAAATGTTACAAATAAAAGATAAAGGACCAAAATATTACAAAAAAATAAGATAAAGGACCAAATATATAATTTTGCCTAATATTTTTTAATTTTAGAAACTTTAATATTATGCGAGTATATTCTTTTGTAAAAAATCTAATACCTTTTTTTAGAATCTCTGATATTATTTTATTTCTTTTGTAGAAACTCTTTCTTTTTGTGGGAATTGGTACTTTTTAATTTTAGAAACTCTAATATTATACGTATCTTAATATTTTAATTATTATATTTTAATAATATTGCGATGGTGAAATTCAATTAAAGCTTTTCTAATATTATATTTTTTTTATAGAAATTAAAATATTATATTTTAATTACTAACATATATTATATTTTAATTACTAATATTCTTCATCTCGCTTTATCCTATAGCATTATTATATATATATATATATATATATATATATATATATATATATATATATATATATATATATCATGCAAAATCTATATCAATTTTATCTTACTATTTTTAACTAAATTATTCAAATAATATATTAAAATAAACACATAAATAATATTAAAAAGAGAATAATCCCGTGCATGGCACGGGTTAACATACTAGTATTTTTTATATAAGAGTAAACAAAAATAGAGCAGATTTTTTTATGCTTATCTTCAAAAGTGTTTTCTATTGCTATTTTTATTAGTATATTTATTTTATTCTCTTTTATGAATAGATTTGTTTTAGGCTTATTTTTGGATTTTTTTTATTATTTTTGTTTTGTATCTTTTTTTTATGAGTATATTTGTTTTATGCTTATCTTTTTTTTTTTTTTGTTATTTTTGTTTTGTACATATCTTTTTTCCAGTTTAGAGTTAAAATTACATTTAAGGGCATAAACGGTGAAATATTATTAAACGTGCTAAGGACAAAATAGATTTTTTAGTAGTAGTTTCTTTTAATATATTGTAAATAGACTACTATTAAAAATACAAATTTGTCCTTATCACTTTTAACTATATTTCAAGTTTTGCGCCCTTAAATGTAATTTTAACTATAAATTAATACAAAAAAATACAAAAAAAGAAGAAAGACAAGCATAAAAGAAATATTTCCATGAAAATAGCATTAAAAACCACATATCTAAACAAACAAACAAAAAAAGACGGTGGGGACCAAATCAAAACTCTATCAACAAGATACCACTCTAAAATTGGCAGACCCAATTTGTTCTTAGATAAATCATCTCTAATAAACTCATGTGGATCATGCCAAAACAAAACAAGAAAGTGCACAATAGTTTAACTTATATTTTAACAACATTTTTATAAAAAAATCTTAAATAATTTATTTTAAAAAAAATTAGATTAATATAATGACAAACTTAAATATCAAATAAAAACAATAAACCCTGGGAATGCACGGATCTCAAAACTAATTCTAAATAAATCTTTATGTTAATATAATGACAAAATTAAATATCGAATAATTCGCATGAGTCTCAAAACTAGTTTACATGCACAAATTAATAAATGTAATTAATATTGTATGAAGAAGATAAATTATGAGTTAGTTTACAAAATTGTCTTTTATTAATGATATAAGAAAGACAAATTGAAGAATTGAAAAAAGAGGGAGTAATAAAATATTAAGCGTATGATATGAAAAATAACATTAAATGATTCATTGGTAATGTAAAACAACTTATTATTTTGTACATTTTTTTTCTTTATTTCTGAACATCACTTATAATTTGGTACGAAGGTAATAATTACTTAATTTGAATCTAGAAATATATTACTGCTAATTACAGGATATCACAAGCAATTTGATCAATAACAAGGATTGAAAACACATATTTAGGGGTAGGTAACCTCGAAACCTACATATCTCAGCAGATCTAAAAATTGAGAGTCATAGAATCATAGAACACCTTTCAAACACGACAATAACTGTATGATGTAAATCAAACGGATCTCTTAAGAGGAACTGACAAAAACCATAAAACGCGACAATATCAGCAAGAAGTGATCTCTGAAAATATAATAATCCATGGTTCGAACTCGCATATATATGAGTTGAGACCATATTCTTAGGTCTCTTGTCTTAATTCTTTATTTTTTTTTTTAAAAAAAGTTCAATGAAAATTTCAAGAAAAATTTGATGTAATATAGAAGAGAATAATTTCCTACAAAGAACTAAATCAAACATATGTAAAAAGTAAAACAATTGAGTCTATAACACTAAGGCTTACATCTTAATTATTTTTGTAAAAAATTCAATTTAGATATAAAAAAATATTTGATCCAAAAAAAGAGGATATTCTCTTACGGGTGTGAAGAACTAATTCAAGTTCGTATAAAAAGTAAATCAATCGAGATTATAATCTTAGGTCTTTATTATATTTGTTCATGCGCATTCTAAACTAAATTTTTACTATGATAAAGAAATTCAAATTTTTCATATGACAACTAAGACCGTTTAATATATTACCTAAATGGACTAACCATCGGTTAAATATTTAAATTTCGACAATCGAACATTTCACTCTAATTAATTTAAAATTCAAATGTATTAATTAATTGTTGGTCCAAATTAGCTTTTTTTGTAAAAAAAAAAGAAAGAAATCTTATTAGTTTTTAAAATAGAAATTAATAAAAGTGAACAAAATAATTGGTTTAACACTTTAACTCACAACCAATATTAAAAGAAAAAACCATAAAAAAATCAAAACTCTATCAACAAGATACCACTCTAAAATTGGCAGACCCAATTTGTTCTTAGATAAATCATCTCTAATAAACTCATGTGGATCATGCCAAAACAAAACAAGAAAGTGCACAATAGTTTAACTTATATTTTAACAACATTTTTATAAAAAAATCTTAAATAATTTATTTTAAAAAAAATTAGATTAATATAATGACAAACTTAAATATCAAATAAAAACAATAAATCCTGGGAATGCACGGATCTCAAAACTAATTCTAAATAAATCTTTATGTTAATATAATGACAAAATTAAATATCGAATAATTCGCATGAGTCTCAAAACTAGTTTACATGCACAAATTAATAAATGTAATTAATGTTGTATGAAGAACATAAATTATGAGTTAGTTTACAAAATTGTCTTTCATTAATGATATAAGAAAGACAAATTGAAGAATTGAAAAAAGAGGGAGTAATAAAATATTAAGCGTATGATATGAAAAATAACATTAAATGATTCATTGGTAATGTAAAACGACTTATTATTTTGTACATTTTTTTTCTTTATTTCTGAACATCACTTATAATTTGGTACGAAGGTAATAATTACTTAATTTGAATCTAGAAATATATTACTGCTAATTACAGGATATCACAAGCAATTTGATCAATAACAAGGATTGAAAACACATATTTAGGGGTAGGTAACCTCGAAACCTACATATCTCAGCAGATCTAAAAATTGAGAGTCATAGAATCATAGAACACCTTTCAAACACGACAATAACTGTATGATGTAAATCAAACGGATCTCTTAAGAGGAACTGACAAAAACCATAAAACGCAACAATATCAGCAAGAAGTGATCTCTGAAAATATAATAATCCATGGTTCGAACTCACATATATATGAGTTGAGACCATATTCTTAGGTCTCTTGTCTTAATTCTTTATTTTTTTTTTAAAAAAAAGTTCAATGAAAATTTCAAGAAAAATTTGATGTAATATAGAAGAGAATAATTTCCTACAAAGAACTAAATCAAACATATGTAAAAAGTAAAACAATCGAGTCTATAACACTAAGGCTTACATCTTAATTATTTTTGTAAAAAATTCAATTTAGATATAAAAAAATATTTGATCCAAAAAAAGAGGATAATCTCTTACGGGTGTGAAGAACTAATTCAAGTTCGTATAAAAAGTAAATCAATCGAGATTATAATCTTAGGTCTTTATTATATTTGTTCATGCACATTCTAAACTAAATTTTTACTATGATAAAGAAATTCAAATTTTTCATATGACAACTAAGACCGTTTAATATATTACCTAAATGGACTAACCATCGGTTAAATATTTAAATTTCGACAATCGAACATTTCACTCTAATTAATTTAAAATTCAAATGTATTAATTAATTGTTGGTCCAAATTAGCTTTTTTTGTAAAAAAAAAAGAAAGAAATCTTATTAGTTTTTAAAATAGAAATTAATAAAAGTGAACAAAATAATTGGTTTAACACTTTAACTCACAACCAATATTAAAAGAAAAAACCATAAAAAAATTGCCTTCAACAAGGCTTGAACCCACAACCATTTGTTAGATAACCAAATGACTAGCCACTGCGCCAACGAGGAAGTCTATGTTATATTCTGTTTCTTAAACTATATATACGTTAAATGCAGTAACAGAAAAACTGTTCGTCTTCAACCTCTAGCATTCTTATCCACCGCAGATATAATCTTACATGTTGCAGGCCAGCCATGAACATTAAAAACTACAATTAATAACTTAGAAACATCAAACAAATAATTTCTAATATATTTCTGATTTTAATTTTAATTAGAAATGTGTGAAATCAAATACTAAAATTAAAATCTAACAAATATATGAAGAACAAATACACATATTTTCTAAAGAACTATTCAGATTTGTTGAAGAAAATATCCAGATTTGGTACTCAAACCATGTTACCCATTATGCAAGAGAAGAATTTGAATAAGAAAAAAGAGATGCATTCATAGAAGAAGAAGTAAAAATTGATTTTTGAGCATACTAAAGGTGCATATCAAGAGGAAGAAGATGGAAGAAAATGGACGAATCATCTGTAAAATAAAATAAAGAAACTGGAAGAGAATGAAAGAACATAGAACACATGAGTGGGAACATGGGTCTATTTGCAATTGTTAAAAGTTATCTTGTCACAATTGAAAATTAACTATATTTTTATAATATTATAAATGATATTTTAATGGACCAATATATTTAAGACAATTAGGATGGGTCACTTGACCCAATCTTATGGAATGGGTAGCTAAGTTGTCACCTATTAGGAATGTTTTAAAACAGTCCAAAGGTATGACTGTATGATAGAAGCTCCCATATAACTATGGTCAAGTTGTATGCAATGGTTGTATTAATTAAAGTTTCTCACTTAGTGCCTTTATGTTTTTTGGATAAATCATCTACTAATAGTGGAAGTTTATTTCCATCAATAAACAAGAAAAAGACTTCCATTAACCATTGCATACAACTTGACCATAGTTATATGGGAGCTTCTATCATACAGTCATACCTTTGGACTGTTTTAAAACATTCCTAATATTGGCCAATAAGAGCCAAGTATTTCTTTGTCCCCACCATATTGCCATTATAGAGAAATTATATGGTGTGTGTTTTATATTATGCTATTTGGTATACCTTCATAGATCAAAGGTGTATATTTAAACTTTTCTATCATAAGATCGATGTTTGGCTCTGATACCAGAGTTTTGCGGAGTTTTGCGGAGTTCGGACGGCAGAGATTTCTGCTTTTTAGCCGGTTAGCTGTAAGATAAACGACGAAGTTCATTCTTTGTGTATTGTACTAAAAGTCTGTAATTAGACAATAGATCTTTTCTTTCTATAAGTCTTGCTTTTATTATTGGATTAACATGAGGTCTATCCATATATAGCAGGTTTTTTAAACATCTATATTCAAAATCTAATTTTTGAATTCTTTTTCTATAGACTTTTAGATTTTTTCTTTCTTCAGCTAAGTTCATTGTTATCGTAGATAGCAAATGTAACAGGTTGCGGAAGTTTAATTAGATTCTTTTATCTAATTTTTCGAGTTGCAAGGACAACTCTGCTACTGAGCTTTGTAGCTTATTTAATTCTTTTAGTTCTGAGATTTCAAAATCTCTTTTTGGGGGTGCTACCCTAAGGCTTTGGCTTCTAATCAATGGTTTTTCGTTTGTTTCTTCAAACAGATTTTTGTCATCTTCTATTAATGAACAACTCTTTCTTGCCAAAGTTTTAAATATAGGTGACTCTAATGTCACTATAGGGGTGAATAATTCATCAATATGAATTATATCTTTTCCTGTAAACTCTATGCTATGATGTGAATTACTTAAAGCATAATTAATTCTATAGCATATTGTAAAAGGATGATTTCCTTTTTTCATAAATTTTGAATCTTCTAATTTGTAATTAAAGATTATGGATCTGTCCAGATCCTTATCCTTTAGGGATAATCCTATTTGTAAGTTTATATCAAACTTTATTTTTCCATATTTTAAATTGCATCTTCCTTGTGCAATTATAGATTGTCTATCATTTGTAATTCTAGAGTCTCTTAGAATTATATTTAACGGTGTATCAATACCTTTCATGAAAGTACTTTTGATTAAAACTTGAATGGTTGATATGTGAATATAACCAATTTTATTTCTTTCTTTTTCAGAAAGACTTGAAATTCTTTTTTGAATTTGTGTTCTATCTATGGTAGATATAAAAATATTTCCAGAAGTAGAATCAATTGGAATTGCTTCTTCTCCTATCATTATTCCAAATTTCAAGATATTTTTTCTCAAAAGACGTTCTTTGAATTTTATAGACTTTCTTTTAAAGTTTTCTTCAGCAGTTAGAGATAAATCTGCTTCTTCTATTTTGTGATCTTGTATAACATCGGCAAAATAACTAGATGTTTCTTCAAAAAGTGAGATTTCAGACATAATTTTCAAAATTCTTCTAAATTTTCACTAATATTATCGGGCAGAATATTTAAAGTTTTTATTAGACTATAAATTTGAGAGTTTTTTAGTCTATAATGTACACTTGCAAAGTCCCCATAGAATTGTCCTTGAAAACATTCTATGTATTTGGAATTTTTAGTAAAATTGTTTAACTCACGAACTAAACATTTTAATTCATGTTCTTCGAAGTCTCCTTCGATAGTTTCTTGAATTTTTTCGAGAAAAATCTTTTCTTGGTAATGATTAAATTTGAATTTGTCTAAAATTATTTTGACCAGATTTGGTTCAGAGATTTTTTTCAGTAAATAAGTTACCTTTTTATCATAGTCTTCCATTAAGACTAATTCTAAGTATGTGTGATCAGAACTAGGTTCTGTGTACTCAATTTCAAAAAAATTTGAAAATAATCTTTGAGTTCTAAAATTCGAACTTTCCATCTGTTATGTAAACAGTATAACATAATAAACAAGTGTTGTTATAAGAATCATACCTGATATGATTTTCTTTGTTTTTGGTTTTGTTGAACTTTTCGATCCGAAGATGTCTGTGTTGTTTTGGGATATAATCTGTTTGATTATATTGTGTTATATGGTTGATCCCTCCAGAGTATTACCTCAAGGATCTAGCTCCTCCAGAGTATTACCTCAAGAGCTACTTCTTAGAAATAATTCTAAGGACAGAAGAAAATAATTCTTCAAAAACTAGTTAATAGTTTCGTATTTCTTTCAACTGTAATTTACAACTGAGCTTAGAGCTCTTATTTATAGTGGAGAAGGGCTCACATATTAGGTAGGACGTCCCTTTCCATAACAACACACTTATAGCGACGTGCACTCAGAAAAGTGATGCGCACTAAAAAAAAGAAACGCACTAAGAAAAACGACAAATAACATTTTACATTATTTAGCACTAAGTGGTCCCCATCTGACTCAGATGTGATAAGGTACCACTGCACACTTTAATTAATTACATGACACCTTGCTCTGTGATGGAGGCTTCTTTGTCTTCTTCTGCCGACGGTTTTTCTGGACAATTTTCACATTTGTGTCCTTTGTAATACTGTGAAAAATATTGACAGCATTCTTCTTGAATTAACTTAGGTAATTTTTCAAGACCATCCTTTAATTGGTCAATTTTTTCTTCAAGGTTTTTGACTGCCTTGGTGTCTTTGTCCTTTGCTGGCTTTCTAGAGTCACTGTATACGACCATTGATGAATCTTCGTAAATAACTCTATAGTTTGTCTGGGAAGACAATCTAGTGATCTTCTGGCGAAAGTGTTTAATTTGTTTGAGGTAAATGGCAGGATGCCATTCAGTTGTTTCTCTGTTCATTACTGGATATTCCTTATTTGAAATTCCAATCTTGATGAGGTATAACGGCTTTGTTGTAAGTTCCAGAGTGATCTCATCGTACCATGGATATGTAGATTCAATTTGAATGAAAATTTCTTTACCTTTGGCAAACAAGTTGTTGAACTTTTGTGCCAAATTTTGTAACTCCTTTGGAAAGAACTTGAGTTCTCCAAAAGTTTTTCCAGCTTGTTCTTCTAGGTATATGGTATGTATCAACCCATTTTGAAAGAAGGATAAACATATAGCACTGTCTATTCCAGGTAGTACGACTGCTTTGGTGCAACCTATTCTGCTAATTGGGTAGAAGCATTCAGTGGTGAATTCTTCTATATAGTGGTTTAGCCATTTCCATCTAAGACTGAATTCCATATAAGTTGGATCAGTTATCTGGAAATTCTTTTGATTTTCGAGCTGGCGAATTTTGTCAATCGACAGCTTCCTTTTCGACTCCATTGTTGGAGATTTTTGAAGGTTTTTTGCTGTTGTAACTTCCTTGTAGGCTCCGTAAAGTGCCTGCTCAGCTTCCTTCATGGTTTTGTATCCTTTGTGTCGCACATTCTTGCCTAAGATGTGCTGCTTTGCTATTGCCCATTTTCTATAGATCCCTTTCATTGGACCATCAAAAATGACATAAGCTTCAAACCTTCCCATTTCATTGTCTACGGGATCGCTTGTTTGAATGGTTGTTGATAAACCATTTTTTCTAGCTTCATCTTCTTCCTCGACCTGGTCAGCCCAAGACTTCTTGCTGTCTGAGGTTGTTTCTGAAGATTCTGCTTCTTGTTCTATATTCCAGCCATTGGGTACTATTGTCTCAATAGGGATTTTTGAATTTTCTGGGGTTGTATACTTTACATAGTAGTCATACTTTCCAGAAGGTTGTCCTAGGAGGTCCCAGTTTTCTTCTTTTTTAGGAACTTCACCTGAGCCTTTTGCTGATTGATTTTCATCTGTTGTCATTTTTTGTAAACCTTTGAGTGTTGTAATCATCTCCTCCCTCTCGGCAGAGATTTTTGCTTTTTTGATCTCTAGGGCGACAAGTTGTTCGTCTTTTTGCTTGATGTTGTTCTGAAGTAGCTTTATGGCTTGCTCCATTCTCTTGTCAATGTATCTGCAAAACTGTTTTGCTCAGATTTTATATATTGAACATATGGCTCGAATTGTTGTAATTTCATCTGCCATCTTATTAATCTGCCTTGTTTATGGTCCGCTTTAATTTTATATCTCCAAAATCCTGTAAGATATTTAGAGTCTGTACGAAGAAGGAATCTTGACGGTAATAAGTCAATCTTCCATTTTTCTAGTATTTTTACACACGCCAGAGTTTCTAGTTCCTGAATATGGTATCTAGATTCTGTATCTGTAAATGTACCAGAAATATATTTACATAACTGTAAATTTTCAGTATCCTTTATCAGGATTTTAGAAGCACTGTAATCAATGCCTTTTTTGGTATCTGTTTCTTCTTTCGAAGTTTCAGATTGTTTTGATTGAAGATCTGATTCTTCAATTTTATATCCTTTCTCATTCAGAGAAAGTTTTGCTTTACCATTAGGTAAGGCTCTCATACAACCTGCCCAGGTTGTTTGTGATGCATCCGTTTCTACAATTAAAAAATCTTTTATTGTTGGATTGTAGAGTTCGGGTAAAATTTTTATTTTTTCTTTAATAGTTTTAACATTATCAGAATCAACTTTAGTCCAAGACCATGGAACTTTTTCTGAAATTTTCTTTTGCAAATGCTTTCTTTCTTTTGCTAAGTCTTTTAAAAATCCTTCATTAGCAATATAATTTAAACATCCAAGGAATCTTTGGATTTGTTTTCTGTCAGAAAGCTCATTTGGAAAAGCTTGTATTTTTTCTTGGGTATGAGGTGCTAGACTTAGTTCCCCATTTTCTTTTAAAATTAAACCAAGGTATTCTATTTCTTTTTGTAAAATCTTTGATTTCTTTTTTGAAATTATAATACCCTTTTCTTTAATTCTTAAAAGAACAATTTCTAAATCTCGAAGATGTTGTTTTTCATCTCCTTTTGTAAAAATGAGTATGTCATCTATATATGCTAAACATATATGATCCAAACCTGCGAGAGATTTGTCCATAAATCTTTGATATATTGATGGTGCTTGTTTTAGTCCAAAAGGTAAAACATTCCATTCGTAATGTTTTTGAGGTGGACATGAAAAAGCTGTTAATGGTTTTGTTTCTTCTGCTAATCTTAGTTGATAATAACCAGACTTTGCATCTAAGGAAGAAAACCAATTACATCCTTTTATTTTTTCTAAAATAAAATCTTTTCTAGGTAATCTATAAGAATCTCCGACTGTTGCCAAATTAAGTTTCTTATAATTAATTACCATTCTTCTCTTTCCTCTTTTTATTTCGTTATGGTTTTCGACATAAAAAGCCGGTGCAGAATGTGGACTTGATGAAGGTCTAATAAGGTCTTTATCAAGTAAATCTTTACATTCTTGTTGAAATTCTTCGACATCTCTAATAGAATATGGAATTCTATTTGGAACATTTATCTCGTCATTAGGATCTTTTAACTTAATGACTATGAGTTCATGATTAGTGTTTTTAAGGCTGTCTAGAGGGTTATCTGAACAGACTTCGTCTAATCTTTCCTCTATACTAATATGGAAACTTCTTCCTTCCCATATAGTTCTTAATTCCCTAAGGTTTCCCTTAATAAGGTTTAAGATTTCATTTCTAGTAACTATTTTGGTGATTACTATTTTTCTATTTTTTGGATTTCCCAAATCCTTCCATTGAAGTGATATAGTATCCTTTCTTTGAGTAAAGGGTTCATATAACTTTAAAAAGTTATTTCCTATGATTAGATCTAATCCTGAATCATGGAGGTAGATCGTTGGAATAAAAAATTTATATCCTTCAATTTCTATAGACACATCTCTAAGGTTAAACCATATCTGATGTTTTGATTTATCTGCAACTATTATTTCTTTTGGCTTGGTTAATCTTTCCCAATTTCTAGAGATGGATTTTTTCCCAAAACAAAGAGTTGCACCTGTGTCTATATAGGCTAAAAGGTTTATATTTTTTAGCACTATTTTGATAAATGTAGCACTTGGATTTCCTTTACCAAGTATCTTCTTCGACATCTGAATCTGTCTCTGTACAGTATTCATAAATGTCTTCATTGGATTCTATATCTGATTCTATAGGTTCATATCCCATTGCATATATTGCATGTAGGACATTTTTCTTAGAATTTTCCTTTTTAGGGCACTCATTTGCATAGTGACCTTCTTCATGACATAACCAACATGTACATGATTTTTTGCCTTGTGGGCATATTTTCTTCCTAGGGTAAGGTTGTTTTTTCCTAAAGAATTTTTTGTTTCCCTTTTTGAATTTTCTAAAAGGAACCTTCTTAAATTTCTTTTTCTTATAGGGCTTTTGTAACCTTGTTTTTCTAGGTTTCTTCCTAGAGTTGCAACCATAATTTCCTACTTTGTCTTGTAGTTTATTACAACAAAGGGATACTTGAGCTTCTCTTTTAGCTATTTTTTGGCTACACATTTCTTGGAGCCAAATTTTTAGGGTGGTTATTCTTCCTCCTAGAGTATCATCTACTTTTCCTTCTGCTAATGCTGAAGTAAAGAATGTTTTAACTTGAGCCGATACTCTTTCTGGTAACTTGTCATAGAATAGTTCTATCAAGTTTCTGGAAATTCTAGTACTATTATCTATGTTGTAATAATAGTCTTGAAATTCACAAATGAAATTATCTACGTAGCACATGTTGCAGATTTTTAGGTTAGTTATCTTCCAGAGATTTTGGTCAGAAAATGCTATCTTAGATTGAATGGAGTCCTTCCATCCTTTAAATTCTGTTACGAGTAACATATGAATCCAGTCTACTACTAAAGCTCCTGTTAGGGGTATCGTTCCCATAACTTCTGGTGGTAAGGTTGAGATGTATTTGTAAGCATTTCCTCTAGTTTTATATTGTAGGAAATTGAAAATTTCAATTGGTCCTAAATTTTTAAGGTCTTCATTTAACTGGACTAATACACTATTTGTATTGTACCAATCTCTTAATTCCTTGGCTGTATTAAAACTACAGTCTATGTCTAAAATTCCTTGCCCTTGGAATGGGTTTTGTGTAGGTACATAATAATGGGGTACCTTTTGGAATTTTTGTTTGGTAAATTCTCTTTCGAATTCTGCAGTTCTTTTCGTACCAGATGTTTCTGCTGGTTCGAATTTTACGAAGTAAGGATTTTCATTTTCTTCCTCTACTTCTTCTTCAGAGCTAAAATCATAAATGATTTGGTTTTTCTCTTTTGGTTCTTCGTCAACTACTTGACTTTTTCCTGATATATCTAAAGAGACCATGAGTTTTTCCAAATTTTCTAATTGCCTATTAAGGGCTTCTTCTGTATCGTCCATTCCTAAAAGAATTTAGATGGTGGTTTAATTTTTAATTGTGTAGAAACAGAAGTTTCTTCGGGGTTTTCTAGAAGCCTAGGAATATTTTCTATTTCTAATTCCTTTCCTTTCTCTTCCCCCCCGTGAGAAAATTGAAGATTTTTTTCTTCTAAGAGTTTTATCATGTATGCTATCATACAAGATATATTATTTAGCTGTGGATTTGTTGTATGAAAAAGGTGAGGAAATTTATGAGTTTCATCTTCTTCATAACAATCAAAGTTTATTCCATTATGAAATTTCCATGTTTCATATGGTTTATGTCTTTCTTCTTCATACTGTAAAGTTTCTAGATAGGATGTTTGTTTTTCTATTCTATCTTGTAAATCAGAGAAGTTATCTAAAACTTTCTGTAATTTACTTGTTAAACTTTCTTCAGTCATCTTGCAATATTCTGAAGTCTTTTTTGAAGAGTTTCAGCTAGTTTCTTATATTCTCTAGCTAGATAGAGATCTCCTGAGTTTCTAAACCAAAAGTGTAGTCTCTTAAACCATCTAATTTGGACTTTATATAGAGCAAGATCAGCTATGTTAGGTTTAAAGCTGATTATTGGATAAATTAATCTTCCACACGGACTTCTTAGGAATTTATTCCCGTTTATTTCTACTATCATATTATTCATTGGACTAAACTTAATTACTATGGATTAGCTACCAAATTTTTGCTACTAAATTGGTGCTAATAGGCTAATTTATTTCTAACCATTAAATTTGAGGTTTGCACATAGAAATTTTTGTGCCTTTGCCACACTAGATCATGACTTTTTTGAAACATTCATTTTGGTGAATGTACCATAGAATTTGCCTAGTTATATCATTAGGTATCTGATACATATTTAGGGAATACTAAACCATAACATTGACCCAACACAAACATGGAGACAACAGGAACATCGATACATGGAAAGCTAATACAACAGAAAATTTATTCAAATAGACCAAACACTACAAAGCCCAAGCAAACTATTACTGGATCAATCACTCAAGAACTTCGATCTTCACACATGTCATCTTGGTATCCTTGGCCGCAACAATTTCACCCTGGTAAGTATTAGCAGATCTTTTACCAGCATGTTTGGGTGGTGAAACATGACCTATTTCAGTAGACACCATTGACCTAGTGGAAGGAGAGGGACCCTTGACAGGAGATGCACCAGCTATATCTACATTATCAGTTTTTTTGCCAAATAGCTTGCTCGTTGGAGTGGTAGATGTGGCCTGTTTGAGGGGTGAAACCTGACTTAAATCAGCACCTACTAATTCCACAGTGGATGGAGAGGATCCTTTGGTGGTAGATGAACGGGCTCCATCAACATTAGAACCCTTCTTACCAGTTGCCTTGCTAGCCGGAATCCTAGTTGTCTCTGATAGCATGGGCTCCTCGTGGTTGCTTGAACCACCACCCTCAAATGATCCATCACCGTCCAAATCACATGCAAACTGAGTGCAATCAGCACCATCACACCCATCCCGAAGCTGCCATGGAAGGAAGTGAAGTTAGCAAGGTTTAGAGTGTAACATAAGAAAGTGGGAAATCAAACTACAAATTATACATTGATCCCATGCAATGATGTGAAGCGGTTAATGATGTCATCATCAAACGAAAGCTTCTTCACTATATAACCGCTCCAGTTGCAGTATAAGTTTGCATCCATAACCTCAACTTTGAAGAGGATTCGTTTATCAACGAATGTATCAAGTTCCTGGGGGTAGGCATTAGAGGCTTCCTCCTATAACCAAAGCATTCATCGAGGAGTTCATCTTCTCCACCACAACCTAAGGAATTATTACAAAAGACTACATAATTAAATTACAAGAATCTAACTATAAAAAGCCTAAAGAATCATACCTTGCTGAGTAAGTTTTCCCGTAAGGAGAGATAACTATGCCCTTAGAGCTCCTCCAAACTTCTCTCCAAAAGGAATAGAAAGTTCTTCTATTTCTGAATGAATAATAATGAATTATGGAGGCTCTATTTATACTTTTCGTAATGGGCCTCAGCAAGCCATCGTGGTACGCTAGGTCCATCGTGCCACGATGAGCAGATTCAGTTCAAAATTATAACTGATCTTGTGCGTTTGATCTGCATGATCACCACGCAAAGCCATCGTATTGCGCAGTGAGCCATCGTGATACGATGCTAAGATAATTGATTCTGTCTTGGCGAGCAAGCAGCTCTCATCGTGTCACGTTGGGAGCCACGATGAGAGCCATCGTGACACAATGAGCTGTTTTTCTTCATTTTTGGGTTTTTTTTCTTGTCTTTTGCGTTTCTTCACCTTGTCTTGAAGCTTTTTCTCGATTCTTCACGTTTTTGTTGATATTTTAGCTTGTCTTGGTCATTTTACTACTAATAATACTACCTAAAATACTGCAGAAATTCCTGTCATCACAACCCCAAACTTAAATTGTTGCTTGTCCTCAAGTAACATGCTGTCAGACAAGATCGTTAGCGAGTTAAGAAATAAACAAAGATGATAGGAATTTCACACCCTTACTTGTTCAGCAATGGTACCGCTGATTCCTGCCATGTTCAACCTTTTCTCTCTCTCACATTTTCACTCGAATTGAAAGGGATACTCTCAATCATCGCACAACCTGTTATTTTACCATAGGCTTGCAAAAATTCTAAGTAACCTGCCAAAATTTAATAAATATGCATTTTTGGAGGTCTTTAAGGGTTATAACGTGATTAGGGTCAAGGTAGGACATTTTTGGGATAAATAGGCTAAACATGGAGTTAAGTACTACTTTGTTTCCTTTTTGTGTACGCAACCTTATTTCATAGGGTACCTTTTGATTTTTGATATTTTCAAAGAATAGAACCGGAGAGACGTTTATGATTCTTTTTCTATCACTGTTTTTGTAGAGACTTTTTTAGGGATTTTTTATATTCTCCCGTCTCTTTTCTTTTTATTATTTTTTTTTGTAGAGACTATTTTATTTTTTTTAGGGATTTTTCCCGTATCTTTTTCTATTTTTTTTCATTTTTTTATAGTGATAGTTCTCTGTATACCCACCCCAAACTTGAATTGTTGCTAGTTCCATGAGCAACCCCAAACTTTGATTGTTGCTATGATCAGAGAACTATTACCTAACTCCAAAAGAGGGTAATTCATTGTTTTTCTGGTCTATAGGCTTGTATCGTGGTTTGTCACCGAAAGAAAATGGATATATATTTTTTTTTACGGCTCAAATTTGGCTAGCAAAGGATATAATTAATATAAAGGGTGGCTTGAAAAAGGCTCAGAGTTATAACAAAAAATTGCTTCAATGCATAATTTAATAAATTAACCAGTTACAGAGAATTGGGGCAAGTTCTGAAAAATAAACAAGAGTGCGGAACTCTCATCGATCAAAAGAACTTGGTAATACCTTTGGAAATATTTGGCTCAAATCCTCACTTGGCTTAGGTATCTGAAGGCGTGAACACTTATCTGCAGACACTGCTTCATCACTCGTTTCATTGTATCCCGAACTTCTGCTTTTCGCAGCATTCACCTTTCATGTTTGTGTTAAGGTGCAAACTTCAGATCATCAACATTTACAACTTACTTCGCTGCAATCTTACCTATAACAGTTTCTCATGCATAAGATAACAAACAGCAACAATTATTTAATTTTTTATAAGACAAGGGCTGTTAACATATGAATATGACATGCTGGAATTCTGAGTATATTTTATTGAATTGAAAAACTGAAGCAAATACTGAATTGAACCCTGGGTTGCCTCCCAAGCAGCGCTTGTTTAGAGTCTCATTAGCTTGACATATTTCCTCCATTACAGAGGATAGGTTCGCATGTCTCTCTCTTCTTTAGGAGCTTCCGCCTTAGCTCCTTCCTTCTTGGTGCTCTTCTCGTACTTCTCTGGGTCCTGTTTTTCTCTAAAGGTGGCAAAACAGATTCTTCCATCATCATCTGAAGCAACTAGTTTGATGATAGATTTACCTTTGCCTTTTGGTGGACTTTCCTTCTTTTCTTCGTGTGGTATGCTAACCCAGCGGTTCTCCTCTACCTTCTGGAACCGTATCTTCCCTCATATAGCAGCTGGCTTCTTCAGAGGTGGCGTGTTAACCCCAAACTTAGATCTTCTGGCCGCCTTTCGATTTCTTCCCCATGCTTTGACCCATGGTACATGGATATCTACCTCAATGGTCAGCCTCTTCATTTTGTCAGTCAGCCCCTCGAGTTCCTCCTCGACCTTTGCTTCTACCTATAGCTGCGTCATTTCATCCCCCAACTCCTCTATCTCTATCTTCAAATTCTCCTGAGCTGGAGTCGATGGTGTAACTTCTTCATTCTCCCATTCGAGCTTGCAGCATTCGTCCCTGTTCGTCTTGGAAGTTGGAATGGTGATTACCTATTCTCAACTCCTTAGTGTCATCTCAGCAAGATCCATGTCAATGATGGCCCTGCTAGCGGCTAGGAATGGTCTTCCCAAGATGATGGGATGTTCTTCATCTTCTCCAGTGTCTAGGATCATAAAGTCTACTGGAAAAACCAGGTCTTGGACTTTCACCAGAACATCTTCCACTGTACCTGCTGATCGAATGGTTGATTAGTTAGCTAATATGAGTTCTTTAGATGTACCTGCCGTTGGTAATTTGAGCTTGAATTTGTCTGCCAAAGATAATGGCATGACATTCACACTTGAGCCCACATCACATAATGCATTAACTCCTTCTTCTCCAATCTGACAGACCATGGTGACGCTTCCAGGATCTTTCTTTTTGCTAGGCTTTCGTCAAAGTCTTTGAGTTCATCAGCGTATGCAGCATAAGCTTCTAATAATGTCATTCCTAGCACATTGATCTCCTTCTTGAACTCCTTCAGCTTTTCCTCTTCGCGCTCGCGTTTTGTCTTTCGATCTATCAACGCTTTGCACTCCTCTTTGTCCACCGTGTTACCTGCAATCTTTGCCTCATACTCTTCTTGATCGCAGTCATCACATACTAGCCCAGTATAGTCTTCTACGAAAATGGTCCCAGATTTGTATAACCATTCTCGAACGACATTCTGCTGGTACTCAAGTTTTCGGTGTAATTTTGCTAAAAATGGCGGCTTCCTTTTATAGAACTTGGTTATGCTCTTGGGTGCCAGCCTGTTCCATCTTTTCATCCATTTGTCGTACTCTACCCACTTTTTACTGGGTGGTAGATCAAGAAAGTTTAAACTGTCTTTGTAGGTGTGTACTTCCTTGTTGCAACCTGGTGATGTTACTTTGATTTTTGGGGAATTTTCCCCTATTGATTCAACATCTGCATCTACCAGATCATCCCAATGTATCCCATCCGAGCTGTCTGGGGTTTTTGGTGATGACACTTCGAGGTCCAGTATGTCACTGTACTTTTGGTAGTAATCTCCCGCAGTGATCCTTGGTTTGTCTCCCATGGCTTTGGTGGTAGGCTACTCTCTTTCCTGTCATCAAGCACAACAAATGAAAACCATCAGTAGCACTGGAAAAGATATTTATAAATATTTTTAGTTTTATTTCTGGCAAGTGGACCAGTTTGTCGTCGAGTAATAATTCACACTCTAGGTGTCTAGAATGAGTTCGTATCCACAGGGATCGTGTCAAACCTTTGCTAGTGCTATTCCAGTTCGTTTGTTTTTGCATTTGCTTTGGTTTTTAGGAAAAAGGTTTTTAATTTATAAAAAGAGCGATATGCGTTACAATAAAAATAAAAGATTTGATTCAGAAACATAGAGGATAGGTATGGTGGTTGAACTTACTCCCTCCCTAATACTTGGCATAATCGGTGTATAACATAGTCATTCGTACTATTATCGGGCGTCGATTCTATCCTTGTTTTAGTAGCACCTTACTGCTACCCTATGTAGTCAAAGTCCCACTACTTTTGCAACTAAGGTACCTACGAGAGCCTAACCTCATTTTGTCACATACCCTAAATTACTCGGTAGAGTTATTTACAAACATGCATTATGACCATTGACCATCCAATACCCCTAGATCTTAGTTACGGTTATTCAGTTCTAATTGTTATTACAACTAGTTCCTTATTCTTCCTCTAATTATTAAGTCATATTAGTTCAAGATTGTTTTGCCGTTCCTTTAATCTATTGTTATTTATTACTAGTTCCGGACAAATAATAGTGAGAACCCTAATATGCTACTATTAAAGTAAACCCTAATTATTTATTCTAACACATCGCCGTTTATCCGGCCAAGATTCCGACTAACGATATTAAAGCAAGAAAACAAATAACAAATAATAATTTATAAAGACGATTTATTATAACTTTGACTCAATTACATGACCCAAGCATTCATCGGGGAGTTCATCTTCTCCACCACAACCTAAGGAATTATTACAAAAGACTACATAATTAAATTACAAGAATCTAACTATAAAAAGCCTAAAGAATCATACCTTGTTGAGTTAGTTTTCCCCTAAGGGGAGAAAACTATGCCCTTAGAGCTCCTCCGAACTTCTCTCCAAAAGGAATAGAAAGTTCTTCTATTTCTGAATGAATAATAATGAATTATGGACGCTCTATTTATACTTTTCGTAATGGGCCTCAGCAAGCCATCCTGGCAAGCTAGGTCCATCGTGCCACGATGAGCAGATTCAATTCAAAATTATAACTGATAATGTGCGTTTGATCTGCGTGATCACCACGCAAAGCCATCGTATTGCACTGTGAGCCATCGTGATACGATGCTAAGATTCTTTTCAAAAATATAATTGATTCTATCTTGGCGAGCAAGCAGCTCTCATCGTGTCACGTTGGGAGCCATCGTGACACGATGAGCTGTTTTTCTTCATTTTTGGGCTTTTTCTTGTCTTTTGCGTTTCTTCACCTTGTCTTGAAGCTTTTTCTCGATTCTTCAGGTTTTTGTTGATATTTGGGCATGTCTTGGTCATTTTACTACCAATAATACTACCTAAAATACTGCAAAAATTCCTGTAATCAGTCATCCTTGGTGTTTGCAATAGATCATCAGCAACACTGAGTACTACTGGACCACTAACTTGACTAACCACCTGAGTCAATTCCACATTGGCGATATTCATCCTTTAACAGACATAAGAAATAAAATACATCAGTCAAGCATCTAAAAAGGATTAAAGAATATCTTAACCACCAGGAGAGATGACCTACCTATCTATATAATCAGTAACCACATGTATCTTAGCATTCAAAAATATCTTGGATCCATAGAAGGAGTTGGAAATCCCCATAGCACTTGTTCCAGTTCAAACACTAAAACATAAACAAACAGATATACAGTGTATTGCGAAGAACGCAACGATTTCTTACCAAGATATTTCTTGAGCTTGCACTGTTGAAGTATAATAACCACCGGCAGAGATGAATCATGACCAGGGCCGGCCCAAGCCCAAAGCTAGGGAAGCTAGGGCTTTAGGCCCCCAAGCTTTTGGGCTTAAAAATAGGCCTCAGCGTTTAATATTATATAAAGTTGTTACCAATTTTGCATAGTAAATGATTTCCAGCGCAGCGGCTAAAGGCCATATTATTTTGGCTCTTGGTCACACGATCAAAACTCACCTTTTGCATTTTTAATTTTTTCCAATTTTTTCATTCTTTTTGACAACTTCCAAAAATTATTAATAGGCCTCATTTTCCAATGTTTAAATAATAAAGCACAATCTTATAAAAAAATAAAATAAAGCACAGCACCACTATTTTTATTTAATTGACAAAAAAACACACCACCGTAATTACTTTGTAGGTGTGAGCCTCACACCAATATATTCACCGACAAATTTTTTTTTTGACATTATTCATAAGTGGTAAATTATATTTAACTATTTTTTTTGACAAATGTATTTAAATATTTTTATGTACCCAAAAAAATATTTAACTATATTTAAAAAAATTATCTATAACTTTAATTATTGTCATTATTGGCTATTAGTATATTTTCATTATCATAAGTTGAAAGTGCAAAATAATAATATGAGACGAGAGTGATGCACTTTAATCATTGTCGTTTTGTATAAGGACTAATTTTTTTTAATTTTTTTTATTATTTCTACAAAGCCTCATTTAAAATTTTACTTTAGGCCTCAATATACGTTGGACCGGCCCTGATCATGACCATCAAGAAACGTCTGCACTCTTTCAGCAAAACCATCCCAGAGAGTGCAATGAACCCTATCACCCTACAATAGATAGGATTAAAGTGGATAAGCATGCTACACATCAAACTGGAATAAAAATGAACTAAGTATATCCTAAAACTACACAACCATGACTAAGCTTTTAGCAAAAAATTCCAAGTGTCAACCTCTAAGATCATCCACATAGGATTCTTGGTAGCAATAAATGCCAAAATTTTAGCTTCTTTTAGGTAATGTTTTCAAATTGACCAATGAGAAGTATTTGCTTTGATGTAGTGTTGTAATGGGCCATATTTTTCGTTGGCCCAGTTTACTTAACCCAACACAAACAAAAAAAAAATGGCCAAGGTTGATTGAAGGTAAATGAACATGAACGTGAAGTCATTTTCATTTTCATAACAGCAGGCTATAAGCCAAAAAACATAGTCCTGAATCCATGGCTTTTATCATCTCTTGCTGCAACCTTTGACTGATCAACCCACACACAATAAACCGGGAAAACATTTGTTTTGAAATTCAAACATCTCAAATAAAAACTCAAATGTTCTCTTCAATCTCTCTTATTCTCTATTCTTTATCTTCCTCTCCTTTTCTTTTTACAAACACGGCGACGGGAAACGAGGAAGCGGGCACAAACGAAACGACAAGGTAAGCTATTTTCATTTTCGGATTCAAGATCCATTCTATTGTATTTCTGCTACTCACATTGTTTAGGTTTTGATGTGATTTTGTTTTTAGGGTTTTTCTTCTTCTTTTGTGGTGTTTGAATTTTCAATTTCCGTTTTTATCTAATTGTTTGTTTCTCTTTCTGAAATTTGATGTTTGCTACTATGGTATTTTGAATTTGTTGCAGATTTGAATTAGGCACCAATTTTTTCATTTGTATTTCTAATCCCCAATTTTGTATCTCTTTGGTTATTGCTTCTTGGGTTGTTGATTTTGTAGGAACACACTACCTTACTTGAATTTCAGGTATCACTCTTTTCTAGATTACCATTATTCATTCATTACTATTCAATTTTTGTTGTTAATATTTTGCTGCTATTTATTTTTTTCTCAGCAACCCAAGAAAGGCCAAAATATTTAATCTATATTCTAACACAATGAAATGCCAAAATATTAACAAGGTTCCATTTGCAAATTCTAAGTGATTCTATTATAAAAACTTATAAGCACTTTAGTTTGATTTAGATAGAAAGAATTATTGTTTGAATTCCTTACTTTAGGGGTTGCATCCTTTAAAATTTGAAGGCTTTGATATCTTATTGATTATAAATTACTAAAGAATGTTATTATTTTTTTGTTTCAGATTTACTAAAAGAGCTTACCAAAAAGCAAGGTATCTCTTTTGATTTAGAGAACCCAATGTTTAAGTATTTGTGAAGTTTTAGTTTTTTTATTCAAAACATATACTCACATTAAAATATGATTAGAATGAATTGTATTGTGTAGTTGTAAGGATTTTGTTTTGGTTTGTGGTGTTTTTGATATTGTTTTCTATTTAGATGCATACTTTATTAGGTTGAGGGAAAATTTGTTATTGTGAATTAAGTTAGTTTGATTTTTTTTTCTTGATAAACAATAAGTTTTTTTTTTTTGAATGAGATAAGCAATAAGTTTGTTTGATCAAATGTGTTTTACATATTTTGAAATTAAATAAATGGAAATATCCACTACAATCACCAAATAAAAGTGTATCAGACAAGAAAAAAAAATAGGAAAGAATCTTTCCCTTCCCTTTCTGCATTGATGTTGTCTTCTTTCTCTCCATCTTCAACAAAAACTTCTATTTTGGTGAAAAACCAAATCAAAAGTGTTCTCAGCAAGCTTTGACTAATTTAATGAAGCTTTCTCATATAGTTTGTTGTTTGTTTCATATAGTTTCTATTTTATTGATTTTTTTGACTAATTCATTCATTCATTGATAAATTTGGAATATAAAATTTGATTTCAAATTAGCAACTAATATAAAATATCCTATCAATTAGTTGTTACCAATTGTTGCCTATTTGATTTCATATTTATTATTAGGATTTGTTCCTATTTGATTTCATATTCATATATGCTTTTATTTACCTCTTTTGATAACATAATTGTGTTTTGCCGATACCATTTGCAAATTTCATGATATGTATATGTATTAAGTAGGATTCATCTTGCTTCACGAACTTATGAATTAGTTACCCATATTTGTGCTTTTAACTTGAAAATTTTACTGTTTTCGTGACAATCCTGTAATTTGATTTGGATTTCTTTTGATATTCATAGTTATAAACTAATACAGAGTTACTACTGCAGAGTTATAAAGTCAGAAAAGAAAGGAGCCAAGGTTCAGAAGATAAAGTATTCATGAACTAAGCTTAAGAACTAAAAGAAATAAAAGATTCAGAAGATAGTTGAGGTGTGTGCTCTAACTGTCATATTGTCACAAGGGGAAACTTGGCACAACATCGGCATCGGGGTTGGTATCATGTGTCTAGGAGGTCATTTTTTCAATTTTCATCCATTCTCTAGCAAACGCAAGGTAAATGTTGATACAATAGATCAAATCCTTTGCCTCCACCATGATGAGAGGAAAAGTTTATTAGCATCAAGTTCCACATTTTACTACACTTTTCAATTAGCTGGGAGCAAAAGTAGATATTGTGCCTGCCTAATAATGAAATGACTAGAATATAAGATAGGAATTTGAAGACTTGAAGAATTTGGCATGTCCCATAATGAATTATATGATGTATTATGTTATACTAACAATAGTATCAATCTTCGTCTTTGTACAACTTTTGAATGAACAATATTACCTTTTCCTCATTAGAAGGCATGTAATCTTACTTATGTGCTTAGGCCTGTAAACCTATAGTTGGTGGTGTATGTTGTAACATTGTTAATAAAATATGGTTGTTGTATATATGGTCTGAGGGTCATGTGTTAAAGTCATTTTATATTTTGGGAATCTATAGTTGGTAATATCCTATCATTTGTACTTTTTCCTATTTTTAAATTGAGCTAGAATCTAGAAAAATGCAGATTAAAAGAGAAGGTGTATTGAGACTAAAAAGAAGGATATGCTTTGTTAGGTTGAAAAATATATTGAAATTGTAAGAAAGGTTATGAATGATATATCTCATTCTTTGGGGGAGATTGCTTTGTTAGGTTTAATAAATAAAGATGGATTTGAGAATGCACATGAAATTATCTTTTTATGGACAGATATAACTTACAAGTCTTTAACAATTGTTAGTCTTCTATTAACAAAAAAATCTCAAGAGATCATTATAAGTGCTTAAACTTGATCAGCTGTAAGTGTATTGCTCTGTTTCATTTCTAAATGAAGGCTTTCATCGAGCCATTCTTGCTCATCTCTAGAATGGAAAGACAAGACTCTGTGTGAAGAAATGTAAAGAAGACAACAATATATTTGTAACTTATCTATTCATTAGGATAATTTCCCAATTCACCACAAAAAAATGTCTTCTAATAATACTTGCTAGAAAGTTTATATGTTATGCAAGAAAATGTCTTCTAAAAGTCATTATTATTATTATTATTTGTAAAAATTTATTATGTCATTGTCAAATATTAAGGAGGTGTTTGTTTCCCAGTTATAAAATGAGTTCCCAGGTATGTAACACTGAGAAACATTAATTCATATGTTTGGTAGATGGAATTCACTCAATATTCACAGCAATATATTGTTCCGAGGAAATTGAAATACCCACGTCCATAGGCATGCTATTCCTAAGGAAAGAATGATTGCATGTTTGAGTGGCTCACAATATCACGATCGAAACCGACTCAAAGCAAACTGTAGAATGTAAATGTCTTTAAGAAGGGAGCAATATACTGGGCCAAGAATATACTATTTTTTTAATGTTGAAATTAGGATTCAAAAAGGGTTATAATACCATCATTGTATGATTCTGGAGCAAGTCTATGTGCATCTACATTATTGTTAGAGTAAAAGCTTAATTTTGTGCATAATAATGTTTCTTTTCATGTTTATTCATTCAAAAATGTAAGTATAAGTAGATGACAATTTGAGTGAGTATATTTAGTTCAATGTATGATATCATAGTATCATGTCAATTTATTTATTGGTCGTATTAAAATTATTATCTCCGTATATAATGCCAATATCGTATTATTTTTTATTTAATATATGATTGATCTATTAAAATACTAAATTTAGAATCGAATCATAGAAACATATTGTTCCCCGTGCGTTGCACGGGTGTAATATCTAGATATGAGGCAGGGAATGTCTCCTACAAGTTCAATCTTTTGAGATCAAGAGGTCCAAGGAGAATGAGTTGCTCTCTGAAGTCTACTGTCTCATCATCAATGGATGAAAGTTCAGACAACAAGTCTTTTGACGGCCTTAATACTCACCATAAAGAACAATTCGTTTCTGGACTGCATAAATTCAGACACGGCACAATACCAGCTCTTGACTGCATAAATTTTCATGGTGTAAGATAGATTATGCCCTACATTTTATAGGATTTAGGAATGTTTAATTTCTTTTTATGGGAATAAAATGGTATAATTATTTTTAATTGGCTGTTACATGGACATGTGCACTTTCCTTTGTAAAATTATTATGTATTTGTTTTTGCAATATATGTTTGGAAGTTGTGATGGAACTGTAGTGTGTGATTCAATTGAATTTTATCAGCTATATCAGGAGTTTAAATTCTAGATAATACAAACACCTTAAAATCATTACCTTCTAAAATCCCTTTACTCTTTCCACTAACATTTTTCATTCAAATCCCTTCCGTTGAAACTTTCACACAGACTTTTAACTTAAAATGTTTTGCTTTTGAGGTATGGTAATGATTTAAAATTGGTAAGGTGGTTTGAAACTTTGGATACAACATAGGTGAATCATTTATATTTGTTACATATAGATGCATCTTTCGATATATCACTATTGACACAAAACACGAGGACAAGAAGCAAATCCTATGGTAGCATATTATGTAAATTAACATTTGTCTAAATTTAAAGATGTATCTTTCAATATATCACTAGATCATAATACTATCAAACAATAATGACAAACACATTCTATTTTATATTATGAAGTAAAACATTTTCATTGTTTCTATATTTGCAGGTTTATTTACTAATGAAGAAACATTATTTTGCTTGCATGAAGGAGAAGTTTTCATGCATTATCATGAATTTACTGGACTTTATCCAATCTTTAATTACCACTTTTTGTTGTAAAAACTATTGCCACTTACAACATTGGTTCAACTTTTGGTTGAATTTTTTTGATTGATGTAATGTCAAATTATGACCCTTTGTGTTGAATTGTAGGATCATTTAAATCATCAATTTATTGTCTCAATATGCTTATTGAATTAATATCCATAGCTTTTAAGTTATATATATGTACTGTTTTTTTTCCTTGCATTTGTTCATGTACTATTTGTCATGGACCACTTTAAAATATGGGTTTTTCACTATATTATTTTTGATCAGTAGTAATTGTATTGCTTTAATATTGGTTATTCATTATAATCATAATTTTTAAGTAATAATCATTAAGCAATATTTCTATAATTTTTGATCATAATCAAAAACTAGCCCGTGCATCGTGAATACTAGTAAAGATACATATAGACTCACTCTAAATCTTCAAGAGTTACATCCATGACCTTACTTGTCTTTCCATTTTTTTGAGTCTCTCTCACGGCATTCTTCTCAACAACATGGCCGATAGCATCTACCACAAACAAATTCGAGCGATTTAAACTTAAATGGTTAAATAACAATAAAGGTGGAAAATAGATATGAAGCATGGAAGGATGAACTCACCCAGCATTTGATCCTCGTTGGTCTTTGAGATAATCTCTTGGAAAGACATGAAATCAAAATGATTTTTGGGAATTTCAACTGCAGCCACTCTGAACACTTTAGTTCCGCGCATGAAATTTAGTTTATGGTTATGGGAAGTATATCTGAATGTAACATCATTCTTAGCAACCATAAACTTTTCAAATACATAAGCACACCCATCTTTGATCTGATCCTTAAACAGAGAGATTAAATCTTTTCGTATGGTTGCTTGAATCTTTCCACACTACACCAACAAACAAACACAGTTAATATGGAAAAAGTGGATATAGATATATTGATAAAAGAGAAAGAAACTATGGAGGAAAATCTAAACACACATATTCATCAAGAAAAATCATATGAATTGCCCCATCCTCAAAAGGATTAACACGATCAGGAGTTGCCCAGAGATTGATCACCTGAACCATGTGTTCGAAATCGACTCTTCCGCTGGTTATCTCAGCAACCTTTGTCTTCTCAACATATATCCCTACATATTCAAAATAAGTGTGAGTATGAGAAGGACAATGAAACAACAATTTCAAAGAACAATATGCAAGAAAAAAGAATTGGTACTCACAGATTTGGCAAGGACAACTGCAGAGTCAATCATGGCTAATGCAGGAGAAAATAGGATAGTGATAGTATATGTTTATTGATTATACGTGGATAAGTAGATGGTTGATATTTATAGATAAATGTGGATAGCCATAAAGTGCGTCTCAGTACAAAGATGGATGCATGCTCAACACATGTCAAATAATGCAGACTTCATGTAAGAACTACTTGGAATTGAATTAAAGAGAATTGCCAAATAGCAAAAAGACAATGTAGATATCATAAGAACATGGCCAAGTGATATGCTGGTATGGTTGGCATTATATATAACAACTTGCACATATACATATAAAGTTGATGCAATTTGTTAAGTAAATAATGGACTTTAGAACCATATGATATGAGATATCAACATCTCCAAGCAAAATAAAGAAAATCATTAGATATAAATACTTGTGCAGCAATGGCACTGCCCTTAAAGAGTTCATTATAAGTTGTCACATACAAAGATAACTTAAAAACTTCATGATAAGTAGATATACATTGTATAAGTACATAAGAAATATAGCACCATCTGTCTAGACATAATTAGTACAAATAGAAAACCCATCAATCCTGAATCCCAACCATCAACAACACATAACAATAATCCCCAAAATACATTAACAGATATCAAGTCCTCAACATAACCTATAGAGTATGAGTATGACCAATAGCTTGAGCACTACATCTAATAGATCTGCCAACAGACAATCTCCTTGCAGCCACTATTCCACTCCACTCACCACCAAGCCTAAAATGCTTAAAAGGAAATGTCACGTATATGAGATCACAATTCCATGCACTCCCATAATCGTCCACCATCTTCAAAGAGGTTGTGATTTCATCAAAAGCATACTGGCCAAAACCATCATAAGGCAGCATCTGCACAAATTGAAATTTGAAATTCAAGTAAGAACAAACCCAGGGAAATACAGGAAAAGTGGGGAAAAAGGGACCTGCAATATACGCACCAAGAACCCAGTAGATATATCATAATAGGTTAACTTCTTGTCATGACACAGATGAAGGAAATGGGCACTACAAGAATAACTGATATTATTGGCGGACACTTTTGGGGGTTTTACGCCCTCAATAATGTATTGAGGGCTAATGGCCGCCAATAATGCATATCATAATTCAAAAAAATTTGACTAGCCATTATTGGGTGCCTATGGCCGCCAATAAGGGCATTGATAAAACCGAAAAGCTGTCAAATGCATTATTGAGGGCTGCAGACCGTTGAAAAATTATTGAGGATTGCAAGCCGCCAATAATGCATAGCCATTACAATTTATTGACAGCTTCTGGCCGCCAATAACGTCAAGCAGAATTAATTCTTCCAACATGTTAAAAATATATGTTAGGTTTTAAAGAATGGATTTGTTTTTTCAAAAAATTATTTAAAGTTAAAAGAGGAGAGAAAAATTATATTTTTTTTTTACTTTTGTTTTATATATATATATATATATATATATATACACATAAACTTTTTCTTTTAAGAAAAAAATAACACTTACGATATTTTAAGAAAAATATGTTAGTATTTTCGTTAAAAAAATGTTAGTTTTAAAGAAATGTTAGTTTTAAGAAAAATCTTAACTAGCGGAAATCGTCGAGGTATTAGTGCAATCAAGTATAATCCGTTTAATTGCAGGAATTCTCAAAATAAAAAAATGAGCAAAAATAACTCTAAGTATAGGGAAAAAAAAGAACCTTTTTTTTGCAATTTCTATGATGCAATTGGAGCTTATCGCCAGAAAAGAATCAATTTTGATCGTTCTTTTTGGCTCTAATGGCGAATAGATCAATGCATTATGTCTTCAAGAGAAGTTCCTATCAAAGTTCACTATGAATCTTTTAGTATACCTATTATGAGATTCATGAACATTATTTAGTAATAAGAAGCATACAAAAAAAGAATTTCGTTGTATATACATTTGAACCACTGTTGGTCCTATTTCTTTTTATCGAGAAATCGAAGAAGCTATACAAGGTTTTTCTCGAGCCGATTCATATGGTATCTAATCAGATAGATAGTTAGTGTTGGTATCCAAACTAGGTAAAGTTATGATACTGGTGTAAATTCAAGTCAACTAACAATCTAGCATAAACATAAAGAAAATAGAGTTTTCCAATCATTCACTCAAATCCACTGTTGAACCGAATCCCGAGTGGAATAGGGAGGTACTTATGGTAGAACGAGCCAATCTAAAAGTTAAAAGAGTAGAGAAAAATCATTCGTCAAAAAAATAAAGTAGAGAAAAATCATTTTCTTTAATGCTATATATATATATATATATATATATATATATATATATATTAACTTTATTTTTTTAAAACAATGTTAATTTTAAAGAACATATCGAAATGTTGGTCGAAAAATCTTTACAGTTATATTAAAAGTGTAGAGAAAAACCATTTTTTTATCGCTATATATATATATATATATATATATATATATATATATATATATATATATATATATATATATATATATATATATTTTTACTTAAAAAGAATAATAATTTTAAGAATAGAGGAATATGTTAGAAAAATATTTAAAGAGTAGAAAAATGTGTCTTTTAAAGAACATACAAATATTAGTAATTTTTTATATATATATGCCATTAAAAAAAAAGTAATTATATATATATATATATATATATATATGTTGTTATTGACTAGACATATGTCATAATATACGTCAAATATACCCAAAATGCTTTTAAAAAATAAAGCAAATATATGGCTTCAAAGCATTTTGATCAAGTTTATTCCAAATTTGCTTCGTAGCTCCTAAATGTTTGACTTGGGTTATAATCTTGTGTTTAATAACACTAAGAGAATATGATTTCATCAAAATGAAAAATGACATTCGAAAAATAGGTTCTGATAGAGATTAAAAAAATAGACTTTTATATTAATTAAGATATGTAAAAATCTAAGACTCCGTATAAATTATAAAAAATAGGTTTCTGCAGAGATTAAAAAAATAGACCCATATATTAATTAAGATATGAGTAGAAATATAAAATTCTGTACAAATTACAAAAAATAGATTCCCGTCGAGATTAAAAAGATAGACCTTTATATTAATTAAGATATGAGCAAAAGTGAAACACGGACACCTCTATAATTAGATGTGTCGAAATAATAATTTTGATCCATGAGAGAATAAAAATATTACATTTTGATTACATTATTTTTAGTTTTTTTATAATAATTGGATGAATAAATGTAAATGTAATATCATATATTTTTTAAAACTTTTTTTATTGAAAAAATTGTTCAACTTAAATACATACTCCCTCCGGTCTCAAATATAAGAAAAGATTTTTTTTTTAGATTCATTGAACTATTTATGTATATGGACTAAAATGTAGACCAAATACATAAAGGATTCAATGAATCTAAAAAAAAATCTTTTCTTATATTTGAGACCGGAGGGAGTATGTATGTATTTTAATTATGAACTTATATTTTTTATTAATTGATTTGTTCAACTTTTTTTATTAATTTGTCAAGTGTAATAATTGTAGCAATAAACCAAATTGATACTAATTGATTTTTTCTTTAATTATCTCTCTTTCTCGTTTTTAACTTTTCTTTATCTTTTTAATATTAACAAACACAATATTTTAGGCTAATGCTATGGTGGACCACCTTCACAAGTGATCCACCGTGGACAAGTGATCTACCGAATACAAATTTTACAAAATTTATTGGTAGATTGAAAGTTTATATCATATAGAGCATCCATAAAAAAATTTAAAAAAATTGAAAATCATTTGATATTTTATTGGGATTTATCAAGATTTACAGTATTTAATAAACCGTTAATCTTGATGGATCTCAATAACATATCAAATGATTTTCAATTTTTCTAAAATTTTATATAAATGATCTATATGATATAAACTTTCAATCCAACGGTGGATTTTGTAAAATTCGTATTCGTTATAGGGTTTTTCATAAATAGTCCACCATGAACCACTTGAAGAAGTGGTCCATGTTAGAATTTTTCCAATATTTTATTGACCTCTCTCTATCATTATTATTATCAACTTTCTTCATTTGTAATTTGTTTTCTCTCTCTTCACTTATTAAGGAAGAAAACCAGTGAACCTTCACACGGTTATGCCTATTCAAACCCTAGCCGCCTCCACCTTCTATGGCTGCTGCGCCCTACAACCTTATGGCCACACCAACCTTGTCAATATATTTTTCTTATATTTTACTTTCTCTCTATCGGTTTAGTTTTTGGAAACCATGAAGAGTACGACGGTCTCCGCTGCTAAAACACATCTCCGGTCGTTTTTCGAGTTCATTCATGGAGTTTGGATCTGTGACCTTCATGATGTAAGTTTTTGTTTCATACTATTTGCTTGTTTCAGAATCCGGATCTGGATCTGGATCTCACCTGTAGCGACAACAGCAATAATAATAATAATAATCAGAATGTCGATCTCAATCTTTACTTGTTTCACAGTTTTTATTTTTATCTCAACATGCTTTCTCCTTCTTCTCTGATTCTGTCTGTTATTATACTTACCCATTTCTGTTTGTGTTTGTTTATGGCTGGTGAGGAGTGTTCGGCGAGAAAGATGTAGGATTAAGGTTGTGGTGGAGGTTGGTGATTAATGGTGTGAAGAAGGAGGAGATGCAACGCTATTGTTTTTTTTTTGGGTAAAAAGTATTGTTGTTTTTATTACTGATTATTATTGTTAATTATTAATACTGATTATTATTATTACTACAGTATTAGTATTTTAGGAAATTTGATTAATGTTATACTGCTTATTATTATTATTTATGTTATTTATTATTTTGCTACTAATAGGAATTCAAAGGCTATGTTTTCAAAATCACTAGAGGATGTGACAAACAAGGGTTTCTAATGATGCAGGGCGTTCCTCTCTTCAACACCTCTATTGACTATTGAGAGTCAAGAAAGTTATTGTGGGTCTGATGAATGAATGATGAAGATGTTGCAGGGGGGATTTTTTTTTTATTTCTTTAATTAGTTGTATTCAATAATTAGTTGTTTAATTTTATCTTTTGTGGTTTGTATTTTAATTTATATTATATTAATTAATGATAATCTTGTTATGTTTAATGATGATTTTAATTAATTTATATTTTGTGTTTTTAATTATATTTAATAATTTTATAATTATTTAAAAGCAATTTAATTATTTAATTATTTAAAAATCAGAAAATTTTCTAATTTTTAAATAATTAAATAATTAATTTATTTTTTATATTTACGGAGGTCGTTATTGGCGGCTTCAGACCACCAGTAATGCTTAAATCAATTGACAACACATTATTGAGGGCTTCAGACCTCCAAGAATGTGTAAGCAGCTAACAACACGTTATTTAGGACCATAGGCCGCCAAGAATGCGTACTGACGGCATGTTTATTGACGGATTTTTGTCCTTTTTGAAGGCTTTTGGCCCTCAATAATATCTTGTTTTCTTGTAGTGGGGAGTCATGTCTGCATGGAAGATTTTGCATTGCCCCAGGAACATTGTTGATAAAATAAGAAGGGATGGTGGTCATATCTATCACAAATCTCATAGGAGGTACAAATAATGGAGGGCGGATGACTTGAAGAAACCTATCTTGTACAATGAGTCCAAACTCGCTAGATCCAACATAAATAAGCACTACCCAAGCACCTGTGCGGATATCGTAGAAATCACGTAGTGCAGTCCAGCCGCGACCTAATTCATGACCGCTAGATCCAACATTGAAACCGATTGTCATTAGAATCAACTAAAGTAGCCATATGACCTAATTCATGACCGAAATCGTCCGAAAACATCTTTGGCATAACCGCAGCACCCTATGTTTATACCAATATAATGTTAGAATGACAATATCAAAACAACCATTTTATAACCAACATTAATAATTTAAATGGCACTCACTTGGTTAACATCATATTCAACAAAATAACAGCGGTATCTAGCCCGCATATCATTAATGTACTGTTCTTGGCTTTTGAGTGGATCCAGTTCCAAAGGAGCTGCCATAAGAAAACAATCAGATTAATAAAACATTCAAAGATCTAAAATAAAGTCCATTTAGAACCAAAAGAAACTAACTACCCCTCAAGCTCTCAAGAGCCAGTGCAGTTTCAACATTGTTACATACCATATTCAAAGTTATATTCATGAATCTGGTCCAAGTTCTGTGACTATATATATACTCTATTCATTTAATTGCTCCAGTTATGTTGATGCACTCTATTCAATTCAATATACCTAAGAGGTTACCTAGAAATTATGCACCAAAATCTTAGTGTAATGTCCAATCGCTTCATTTAATCCAAGTGGTCTGCTTTTCAACAAACATATTTGAAGATTAAGAGCTCCAATAGCTTATCTTGTATCAATCCTAATCAGACCATATAGCAAGGCCTATAATTGTCCAAGTGCAACAAAGGGTATTGACTACGGTCTGACAAGTGTATCAGTCTGTCGTCGAGTAATAATTGACACTCTACTGGGTAGAATGAGTTCGTATCCACAGGGACAACGCCTCAGTTACTAAGCTTATTCTAGGATTTGTTGACATTGCCTCCGCTTTATAAGTTGGGATATTTTTAGATTCAAGAAACAGAGAATATAACTAGAAAGAAAGACAATTTTAGAAGATAGGTTAAGTAGTTGGAATCCCTCCCTTATTCCATCTGGTGCTATATCATTGACTATTCCTTTTTATTATAGGTGAACTAATATAATTATTAATAACCGCGTACGATAATTACACAAATTACGAGTATAAAGAGCCTTAATTACTAGATAGAAACCTCGTGTAGGACACGTTGTCACATTCCTATACTAATTATTAGACTCTTAATATGTAGTCAATTAAGTTTGGTTGCATTAGTTCCTTAACCCTTTAACCACTAGAGTGATTAAGCTATTGTCTAATTGGTCTGGGGTGGCTGCCGGTTTTGAGGCACAATACTAGATCACTAACCCTATAAGTTAGTTGTCGACCCTTGGGTAATCCTAACCTTGAGGCACAATATTAAATATCACTAACCCTATTGAGGTTAGTTTCCAGCCAGTAATAAACCTTGGCCCTAAGGCGCCATGCTAGATATCACCATCCCTAAGAGAATTCCCTAATTGTGTACATCAATCAGGTTACGTAGTTTAGACATAGACAAAAGAATAATAAAAGCTGAATAGAAAATTATATAAACTTTAAATCATATTACATAATGCCAGCATTCATAAGGGAGTTTATCTTCTTCCCCTAACCTAAAGCAGTTTAGCTACTAATAGAGATAATTAAATTACAAGAATTAAAATAATGCATACCAATAACCTTGCTACCTTGCGGAGGAAGGTGCCTTTCCCGTTGAAAGGAGAAAGTTCCTTCCCTAGAGCTCCTCCTCCTTTGCTCCTTGTAGAGAAATATTTCTCTAAATTTCTGAATAAATAATTGTGAAGGAGGAGAGTTCTATTTATAATTTTTCTATTGGGTTTGGGCTTTCAAGTTGCGCTCCATCGTGGTACGTTGGATCCTATCGTGGCACGATGACCATAGGATTTGGTTGCTTAATTGTTAAGCTTACTTAGCCACCAAGTAATGCCATCGTACCACGATACATGCCATCGTGGTACGATGAAAAGATTTCTTTTAAAAATAAAACTTGTGCTGTCTTGGCCAATAAACAGCTACATCGTACTGCAATGAATGCCATCGTAGCACGATGGGACTGCAAAATTACGTTTTTTCTTCAACACGAAAGGTATAACTCTTCGTCTTAAAGTTTCAACGCAACTGACTGCGTCTCAATCCGATACTCGTAGCTCAAGTTATGGTCCGCGGACTGAAAGTTATGCATTTTCTTCATTTTAGCCTCTTTTCATGCATTTTCTTCAATTCTTGACTTCTTGGAAGGGAAGCTTTACTTCTTTAGGTTTTTGCCTTGTAATTGGTCTAAAACTAATACTAAACAAATAATAAATAATACTAAGAACATCATATAAATTACTGTCATCACAACCCCAAACTTAAACAGTTGCTTGTCCTCAAGTAACATGTCTGCCAAGCAAAATCGTCAGTGAAACACCAAGCAGATATAGATGACAGGAATTTCACAACCTTATGTATTTGTCAGCAATGGAACCACTGAACTTCACCTCAAAGATCATGCTCAGTCAACACTTGGGCTCAAGAGATGTCAATAGTAGCAAGTCAGACAAATGTTCACGAAGAGGCCATATACAACCTTTTCTCTCTCTCACCTTTTCGCTCGAAATTGAAAAGGTTAACTCTCAATCATCGTGTAACTTGCCATTTTACCATTGGCTTGCAAGAACTCTAAGCGACCGGTCAAAGTTTAAACAAATACACATTTTGGAGGTCTTTAAGGGTTATAATGTGGCTTAGGTCAAGCTAGGACATTTTTGGGATAAGTAGGCTAAACATTGGAGTTAAGTTCTACTTTGTTTCCTTTTTGTGTACGCAACTTTATTCCTTAGGGTACCTTTATGATTTGGTATCAGAGAATTAGAACCGAATATGTCTTTGTATGGTTCTCTTCTATCACTATTTTTCCCTTTGACTCTTTTCATTTTTTTTTTAAGAGACTACTTTTTTTTGGGAATTTTTTGATGTTTTTCCCGTCTCTTTTTCACATTTTTTTTATTTTTTATTTTTTTGTATAATGATAATTCTCTGTATACCCACTCCAAACTTAGATGTTGCTAGTTCCATGAGCAACCCCAAACTTATGTTGTTGCCAAGATCAAAGAACTACTATCTACCTAACTCCAAAGAGGGTAAAATTTTGTTTTCATGGTATATAGGCTTGTAACGTGGTTTGTCACCGAAAGAAAAGTGATATTATTTTTTTACGGCTCAAAATTGGGTAGCAAAGGATAATAATAATATCATAAGGGTGGCTTGAAAAAGGCTATGGGTTATAACAAACAATTGCCTCATGTGTATAAGTCAAACCAATCAGTCAGCAGAGAATTAAAGCAAGTTCTAGAAAATAAACAAGTACACGGTACTCTCATAGTAGATCGAAAGAAAGTGGTAATACATTTTGGAAATATTTGGCTCAAATCCTTACTTGTCTAAGGTATCTGAAGGTTGAACATTTATCTTGCGAACATTACCTTTGTCACTATTCTCATTGTCTCTCGAACTTCTGCGTTTTCTGAGCAATCACCTTTGGTGTTCTTTGTATAAAGGCGTGGAATTCAGGTCATCCAAATCTAGTTATTACGTCATTGGAACTTTGCCTATAACGTTTAACATGCACTAGATAATAAACAAGCAAACAGTTATTGCATTTTTTAGTAAGCATAGGGGGTTGTCAGCAAATGACATTCATTACATAGATGATAAACTATTAAGATATAAAGATAGAAGGGAATAGCGGGAATGCTCCATGACTTACTGCTCGCCCTAGTGTGATGATGCACCAGGTGTAGAGAATATAGGGTTCAGCTCCCTATTCGACAGGTCCATGATGTTATCCGAGTATTGACCTGCTCGTGCTTGCTCTGAGTCTGATATGCAGCCTGCTGCTGCTGTGGGTTTGTTACCCCAAACTTTGAACTTTTGTAACGTTGTCATAGCTACTTCACCTTGTCACTCACTGTGCACCGTGACTGATCAGGGTTGATAGTTGACTTTGTCTTCTGTTGCATAATTTGGTGGTAAGCCTTTTTGCTCGGTTAAGAATGTCTGCGTCTCTGTCCCAAGAGATCGTCTCTCCTTTACTTGGGACTTGAGACATTCATTCATCCTTCCATCTTGACTGGATAAAAATATGGAGGTTTGTTTTTATTTTTCTTTGGTGCAATGGTGATGAATTTTGTGGTCTAATGGCTGTATAGAAGTTTTGGGAATGGAGGGGTAGGTAAAATGTAGAGTTTTTATTTATGTGGTGATGGATGAATGAATAGGAAAGAGATGATGATTGTGAATTTGAAGGTTTAGAAGTGTAGGGTTAATGGGTTGGATGGTGTAAGTGTTGCAACCGATGTTTCTTTATGTGACTTCCAAACTTTCATCGTGTCATGACCAGTTTCATTGCACGATGATTGTTCCAATGCCATGTTTTTCAAAAAGTTTTTATTTTCATCGTGACACAATAGGAAATTTGTTGCACGATTGGCTTTGGAACAGTTCTTTAAAATTCTTTTTTTTTGATATAAAATTTTTGCATTCCTTCCCTTTTGAAAACTTATCTTGTAGTTTTGAAAATTTATCTAAAAAAAACTTTAAAATGCGAGAATTTAAATAAAAGCAATAAAAATACCTTGGGTTGCCTCCCAGGAAGCGCTTCTTTGAAGTCATTAGCTAGACGTTAGAAGACTGTTAGGGCGTCTTATATGAGAAATGGAATATATCATCCGTCTTCTTCCTTTTCTTTGTTAAGAATCCCAGGAATTTGAGAAACAGAGGATATTTCTTCCATACCCTCTTCAGCTTGACCGTAGCGAACAAAGCACAAATCATATCAATGACTCTATCTACCTCTGCTTTTTCCTCGGCTTTGTTGCTAGGTTGTTCTTTTTGTTGCTCTTGCTCTTGAAACTTCATCAGTTGAGGTTCAACTCCCTTATAGAAATATTCATCCTGAACACTTGACGCGTCGCGTTAATCCATTTATGTTTCATCCAATTGTTTCTCTTGATCTTTGATCAGTGCATTTAGATGCACATTCTTCTACTATTGTACTTAGGCATTTCTCTAGTTTGTTTTAATATTTTTACTATTTTATTGTGTTTTTAGATTTAAGTTTATTTTAGCCTTTATTTTATTTTCGTATTTTATTTTCAGCATTAGTAGCTATTTAATACATGTTCGTTGTGCAGATCATAACTTGAGCTCCGGATATCGGATTGAGGCGCGGAAATATGCGTTGGAAAGCTAAGAGACAGAGCTACAAGTTTAATGTTGAGTACAAAAGCTGTTTCGGAGTGAAAATTTTTCTAATAATTCGATGAAGTTTCAGACTTCATTTAGATTAAATATTTTTGGCCCAAACTTATGTTTTTGGCCCGCAACCTTTGGATTTCTTTTTTCCCCTATATTATTAAACTAAACACAGCCATTTGGATGGTCATATTCAGTATCCATCCACGAAAATCCATCAAAAAAATATGTTTTGTATGTTTGTAATGGAGAACTAATCACAAGGTTGATTTGTTGTGCTCGGATTCCGCAACTTTGAGGTTTTACTATAATTTCAATTCCATTTTTGATTTCCTTTAATTCTGCCCTATGAATTCAAATGATTAATTTGATTGCTTTCGTTTGCTTAATTCGATTGCTGCTCATAGGGTAGAATTGATTAAATTCGATTGTGTTTATGTTCCTAAATTATAATCGCGTAGCGTAGCTTTTTCGTTATTGCAGTTGATAAAGTCATGTTTGCTTAATTCATGAGTGCTTAATTCTGTTTGCTTAATTCAGAAAATAAGATCATAAACCATATAATATCGTTTGCGCTTGTTTAATCGATATTGTAATCGAATAGGATCGAATTAGGGGAATTGGAATTAATTAAATCGATGATAAGTAGGAACCGCCCAACAGAACAACTTGTTTATCGTAATTGCTTAAATCATTTTTATCTTTGTTTCAATTTAAGTTCAGAACCTTAAATCCCCCATAATTTATAGTATTTCTTATTGATTCTAATATTGGTGAGTTGATCGTGAGTCCTTGTGAGACGATACTCGAGTGTCGCTTTTTCTAAACTACATTTTTAAAACTCATTTTTGACCCGCGTGTGACAGCGGATCAATCTTCTCGTTCATCATGTGCTTCTTTCAGCCTATCTACATGGTACAAAGACATTGAATTTATGTTATAATCAAGGTCACAGGGTGCTTCTTTAAAATTCACCTCCCTAATAGACCAAGGTATTGGGAGACTTCTTGGGTCGTCCCGCTGTTGTTGAGGTTTCTTTTGTGGTTGCTCCTCTTTTAGTGAGCCTGCTTCTAGCTTCCCTTCTGGAGTTTCTGTCTCCTTACTTCTTGAGGTTTCATATGGTACTTCATTAACCTCAGAGTCTCGACTTTCATCGCCTATGGATTCTAGCTCATTCTGGGTGGCAACTGATTCAATTGACATTCCTCCTTGTGCTTCAAACTCCTTTTCTTCATTGAATTCAACCCAATTATCCAAAAAGGACTCATGTCTTCGAGGTCTTTGGATGAACTCGTTGAATAATTCATAGGCTAGTTCTATGGGTGTATTGTATTATGCACCCTCTTCGATGATAGTCTCCAGGATAAGCAATTGTTCATCTTTGTCCCATTCTACTACTTTTTCGACTTCAGAGTCTTTCCCTGTATCTCCCTTGGAATCTGGCTCAATTTGGATTGTAACTGATTCAGTTGACGCTCCTTCTTGTGCTTTAGACTCCTTTTCTTCCATGAATTCAATTCAGTCGTCCTCAAAGAGTAAGTTTCTTTTAGGTCTTTGGATAAATTCTGTGACAATTTCACAGGCTTCACCTAAATGCATATTACGGCTTGCACATTCTCCAAAGATGTAGCCAGCAATTTCATTTAATTCCTCTGGAAAGTCCTCCCATATGAGTGTCATTGCTTAAACCCAAAGAATTTGATTAGTAGTAAAGCACAATAATAATGATACTAATCGGAGATCAAGGCAAGATTTTTCAAAAAGTTTTATTTTTTTGTTGTTTTTGCAAGTCTATCACTACAGAGATTCCCAGGTAAGGGAGGTGAATCACAAGGATCGCTTAAATACCAAGCCTTTACGTAGTCAGAACCTTTGTAGATTTAAATTTGCAAAAACAAATTTTTTAAAAAATTTATTTTTTTTTTAAAAAGATTTTTTTATTTTTTTATAAAGATTTTTTTAATTTTATAAATTTATTTTTATTTTTATATACAAGTTCCTAAAATTAGCTTAACAACTTCGTCTAAACCGTCCCCGGCAGCGGCGCCAAAAACTTGACTACGGTCTGGCAAGTGTATCAGTCTGTCGTCGAGTAATAATTCACACTCTACTGAGTAGAATGAGTTCGTATCCACAGGGAGAGCGCCTCGGTTACTAAGCTTATTCTAGGATTTGTTGAGATTGCCTCCGCTTTATAAGTTGGGATATTTTTAGATTCAATAAACAGAGAATATAACTAGAAAGAAAGACAATTTCGGACGATAGGTTAAGTAGTTGGAATCCCTCCGTTATTCCTGCTGGTGCTATATCATTGACTATTCCTTTTTATTATCGGTGAACTAATATAATTAGTAATAACCGCGTACGATAATTACCCTAATTACGAATATAAAGAACCTTAATTACTAGATAGAAACCTCGTGTATGATACGTTGTCACATTCCTATACTAATTATTAGACTCTGAATATGTAGTCGATTAATTTTGGTTGCATTAGCTCCTTAACCCTTTAACCACTAGAGTGATTAAGCTATTGTCTAATTGGTCTGTGGTGGCTGCAGGTTTTGAGGCACAATACTAGATCACTAACCCTATAAGTTAGTTGTCGACCCTTGGGTAATCCTAACCTTGAGGCACAATATTAAATATCACTAACCCTATTGAGGTTAGTTGCCAGCCAGTGATAAACCCTGGCCCTAAGGCGCAATGTTTGATATCACCATCTCTAAGAGCGTTCCCTAATTGTGTACATTAATCGGGTTACGTAGTTAAGACATAGACAAAAGAATAATTAAAGCTGAATAGAAAATTATATAAACTTTAAACCATATTACATAATGCCAGCAGTCATAAGGGAGTTCATCTTCTCCACCTAACCAAAAGGAGTTTAGCTACTAATAGACATAATTAAATTACAAGAATTAAAATAATGCATACCAATAATCTTGCTACCTTGCGGAGGAAGGTGCCTTTCCCGTTGAAAGGAGAAAGTTCCTTCCCTAGAACTCCTCCTCCTTTTCTCCTTGTAGAGAAATATTTCTCTAAATTTCTGAATGAATAATTGTGAAGAAGGAGAGCTCTATTTATAGTTTTTCTATCGGGTTTGGGCTTTCAAGTTGCGCTCCATCGTGGTATGTTGGATCCTATCGTGGCACGATGACCATGGGATTTGGTTGCTTAATTGTTAAGCTTACTTAGCCACCAAGTAATGCCATCGTACCACGATACATGCCATCGTGGTACGATGAAAAGATTTCTTTTAAAAATAAAACTTGTGCTATCTTGGCCAATAAGCAGCTCCATCGTACTGCGATGAATGCCATCGTAGCACGATATGACTATAAAATTACGTTTTTGCTTCAACACGAAAGTTGTAGCTCTTCGTCTTAGCTTTTCAACGCAACTGACCGCGTCTCAATCCGATACTCGTAGCTCAAGTTATGGTCCGCAGACTGAAAGTTGCGCATTTTCTTCATTTTAGCCTCTTTTCATGCATTTTCTTCGATTCATGACTTCTTGGACAAGTAGCTTCACTTCTTTAGATTTTTGCCTTGTAATTGATCTAAAACTAATACTAAACTAATAATAAATAATACTAAGAACATCATATAAATTACTATCATCAGGTATAAATTATGAAGAGCTATAGAGCTTTATTTAGTCCTAATCAATCCAATGGTTGCTCAAGGATGGGTTATTAAGTTCAAAGAGGAAATTGATTAGATAGAGTTGCAAAATAGAATTATTTAATTGCAAATTTTAAAACAACAACCAAAAATGTCCATGGAACAAAAGAGATAGGATTTAAATTACATTTAATACAATTCCAAAGATTATATAAGATTTACTATACAAACATTTAAAAATTAGGATATATCTTGTCTTAGAGTTAGATAAACTTTATGTCAATATTTCAATCACTCAATACAGCCTAAAGGCACCAAATCACCAAGACCTAGAAAACACTAAGAGCAAGCAAAGGAGATGTGAAATGCAAGAAATCTCTTAAAGAGATGAATCTGCAAACATGCACAAATAAATTTGTTAATAATGTGTGTAGAGAAGTGACCACACCACACTAAATCAAATATATCTAAAAGATATACTTGCCCAAATGACACTACATTTAAGGTATGATTAGTGCCAATCATCTCAACAATGGGAGAGATTAAAGGACAACACGTGGCAAAACACCACCATCATCATACATAATAACTGACTTATAAACTGGAGTTTTCATATAGAGCACCACACAAAGCTAATAGATTGAAAGTAGACAAAGGGTGACAGTAAGTGCAGAGAAGAACGGTGTTAAAAATCCATAGACACTATCTCAATTGATTGCATGATAAAATCCATCCATTTGTCATTCTAGCAAGACGTAGCAGTCACAGAGAATGAGCATAATTAGAAGCTTCTTGTAAGCACTGTCATAATTACACAAAGCCCATGGATGCAAGGCAAAAATTTGGAGTGTATAATCCTGTCCATCAGTCCTATGTTAAAACACACGGTGTTGTCATACAAAGAACACAAAGCAGTCATAGTTTGCTTACTGAACCTTCTCTCACAGCAGTGACAAAACAACTCAAACAATGAGGATAGCAAGAAGCGTACTGCAATAGAAATCAACGAAATCCAGACCATGCCATCATCTCCATTGGGTGCATGACAAAATTAAGCCAATTTTCATACCAATAACATATAACAGCAATTGTTTCCTTGATGAACACTCCTTTCCAATAGAGATTTCCAGCCAATGCAAGGACACTAATCAGCATTCATTGACATTAGCTTCACTGAATGCATGTTCAGATTCATCCAATTGCCATGCAAACAACCAACAACAGAGATAACTTACTTGATAAATCCTTTATCACAGTCGTGAGGGTACAACCCAAAGAATAATCACAATAAGAAGCTTTCTGCAATCATACACATAATTATAAAAAGATATCATCTCAATAGGAAGCTTTCTGCAATCATACACATAATTACAGAAAGATACCATCACCACTGAATGTATGTTAAAATTAAGCCACTTGTCATACCAATAACATATAACAGGCTTTGTTTGCTTGTTGAACATTCCTTTCCAATAGAAATTTCTAACCAATGGAAGCATACTAATCAGCATCTAGTGACATCACCTTCATTGGATGCATGTTGAGATTCATCCAATTGGCATGCAAACAACCAACAGAGGGATAAGCTATTTGCTAAATCCTTTATCACATTACTGACAGTACAACCCAGAGAATAATCAAAATCCGAAACTTCCTGCAATCATACACATAATTACAAAAATACATGAATGTAAGGCAAATAGAATGTACTGCCGTGCAGTTGAGATGGCCAAACAATATAATCTCTATTGGGTGCATGCTGATGTTCATCCACTTGTCATGCAAATAACACGCAGCAGTGAGAGTTTGCTTGTGAAAATGGACGTGACAGTATAACTCAATCAATGGACATAATAGAAAGTTTCGTGCAAGCAGTGATACAATCATACAAAAAGCACATATGCATGGCAAAACAATGATGAGTATCAGTTCAAGACTAACATCATCATTTGCATATTTTTTCCTCCACGTGTCATACACAAACATGCATCAATGATAGATAACTTCCTGAACTCTCTCTAATAAAAGTAAGAGTGTAACTAAAGCAATACATAGAAGACACGCTGCAAGACAAATAGAATGTATTCTTATGTAGTAAAGATTTCCAAGAAATAGATTTAAGCCAGACAAAGCGTGTGAAGTAATTGTACAGAAAAATAATTATTAAGATCCATTCTTATCATCTCCATTGGATGCATGTTGAAATACATCCATTTGGTACGCAAAGAAGTTGTAGCAGTGATAGTTTACTTGTTGAACCTTCCTCCATAAGAGGGACAATACAACTAAATCAATGAGGACAATAGCAAACTTTCAGCAACTATATGCAAAATAATTAGAGCCCACTCTTTTCAAATATAAATTTTCATCCAATGGATTTAAGATAGTCAAACCCTGTGCAGTAAGAGTACAACACAAATGATGAGCATAATTAGACAAAATACATGGATGCAAGGCAAATAAAGTAGAATAAACTCTGATTTTGGAATTCATCCACTTGTCATGCACATAATATGTAGCAGTGATAGTTTGCTTATTGAAGCTTCTCAAATAACAATGATGAAACATTGATATAAATCACACAAAGACATGGATGGAAAGAAACAAAATTCTGACAACCAATAAATTTAAGACACATAAGACAAATGGAATAACTGTAGAAGATGATTCATATATGCCCTATTGGTTGCATTCTGAGTACCATCCATTTGTAAGGATAATCAGATTGATTCTGCCAATCAACGTCGTTTCAGTTTCCAATTGAGATTTGCAGTAAATGGAATCAAAATAGATAAACAATCTTGAGTAATATCATAATACAATATGTCAGAGATGGACAGTATAAGAAACTTTTAATAGATCCTTCCATGAATCTCCTGTTCTATTGAGTGCATGTTATACTTCATCCAATTGTAAGCACATAAAGCGTGGGAGAACAAGTTAAGCAATAAAGCTTATTAATAATATATATATATATATATATATATATATATATATATATATATATATATATATATATATATATATATATATATATATATATATATTGTGTGTGTGTGTGTGTGTGTGTGTGTGTGTGTGTGTGTGTGGGATATGCTACAATACACCCACTTCCATTTGTGAAGGTGTATTTTAGCAATGAACACCTTTTTGTTTGGACCAAAAACTCCCTTCTTTTATTTGTAGAAGCTCTTAAATTTCTAGGTTTAATTGTAATTTACAAATTATGTTTTTCAATTCTTAATATTTTTTTATTTCTCCCTTTTGTCGGTTTTCCATTCCCATGATGTCTGCAACTACTTTCTTCTTCCTCTCCTCTTCACCAAACCATCTTAATATTTGAATCAAATAGAAACAAATTATACAATCTCATGTTTTTGGTATTAAAAACCAGCAACCCATTTTTTTTTTTATATAAAACGAAATAAAAATAAACAAATCAAAAGAGGATAAAATGTGTAGCTCTTAAAGCTAATAGCTTGCTGGAATTCCCCTTTCTTTGCACCGTCACAATCCATCTCACCACCCAATGTTGAGTAGTCGTTCGGATATATGGAGACGTAACAACCGGCTGGTTGCGGCAAAAGAAACTGGGCATAAAACGAGCTACTGTAGATCTTCAACACATAGTAGAACAAGTTCAGGGTGAACCGGAGTGGATGTGCTACTTTTCGAGCCTGCACCGGCTAAGTGAGCTTTTATCACTTTGGTAATGGCGTAAGGTATAATGGAGGACAAGAACAAAAACAAAAATAATATTGAAAAATTAATTAAAGTATGAATTACTTAATTATCCTTAGCCATGGCTTGTTTTAAAAAAGAGAAGTGGCATTTATGGTCCAAACAAAAAGGTGTTCATTGCTAAAATACACCTTCACAAATGGAAGTGGGTGTATTGTAGCATATCCCTATATATATATATATATATATATACACTACAAGAAATAAGATTTTTCGCAGCGACTTTTTTGCAGCGACATTCAAATTATTGACAAAAATATGCATATAGCAGCAACTAATTTAAGTTGTTGTTGCAAGTTAGTTTTTTTCTCAATAATTATGTTATCGATGGGAAAAATTACATATCCCAACAATAATTATTGTTGTCGCTAATCGTGTAGTTTTTTTCCAACAAACCTTGTAATGTCGCTGAGAAACTAACGATTATTATTTTTTTATACATATCTTTTATCATGTTTTTTGTTCCTATATTTATGCGTTGATTTGTTTTAACTTAAATTTTTTTTTTCTATTTTTATATTTTTAATACTATAGATTATTTGCAACAACTTTGTAAAGTCACTGAGAAACCATACAATTACTATTTTTTATGCATATCTTTTATTGTAGTTTATGTTTCTATTTATTTATTTTTTGCGTAAATTTCTTTTAACTGAAATTTTTTTCTCTATTTTTATGTTTTGTATCTCCTTTTTGACAACAACATTATAACGTTGTTGGAAAATCTTATAATTATACCAACAACAAACTTGTCAATGAATATATTAAAGAATTAAATTTATTTTTGAGCAATTTTAATATACATAATTCTTTTTATGCATAACACAGAACTACCAAATTTTTATTGTTTTATTCCTACTTTTATGCATAGATTCATATATAATTGTTTGTATTTTTCTATAATTGTTTTACTAAACTTCCTCTAACCCTTTTTTTTTTCTTCCTATTTTTATTCATATATTGTTAATAGAGTAAAATTACAATGAAGGATACAAAATTTAGAAAATTATTAAAATTGATAAGGACAAATTAGTAAATATAATAGTTATCAATTTTAATATATTATTAGAAGTAGATTAATTAAATTAAGTTTATTTGGATTAAAAAAATAGTGGTTTGTTTTATTTTTTTCAAAATTCGACGGTATCACTCACTCCATACATACCCACTATCACTATTCAGATAATTATGTAGTGTGACGGTTAATTGAGTAAAGATAATCCATTAATTATTTTATTTCCCATGTATTTTGGAATATTTGTTAATTAATCAAATATATTTACTAATAGCTATAAATTCACCCACTCGGATCATATATTACAAACTTTCTATACGGTAGATTACTATTCATCCAACACTCCTCTTTCTCTGTTGTTCATTGTTCAAAATTTAATCACTCGATCTCTCCAAAATTTAACCGATTCAGTTCTCCATCATGTCATCATTATTCATCAACTTATATAATTTTCCCTTTCAAAATCACTTTTCTCACTTTGTTCCACACATAACCTCATTAAAAGTTGAGTAGAATTTCAATAAAAAAAGCTACGATGAGAATGTATCTAATATTAAAAAGCTTTGAAGAATACCGACGCAATTCAAGAAAAGTGTGAAGACTATGAAAGAAGATGATGAACAATGGAGAACAAGGGCAATCAATCAAGCCATCGGTGTCTTAGAAATTTTTGTGGTGTTCTTATAAGATTAAGTAATAAACATTCAAAATAGTGTTGCTCTTTTGTTTTTTCTAATTTAATGTTTCGATATTATGTGAATGGCCACTTGTTATGATCTAAATGACATGTAATTTGTATTTTAATTCTTTGTATTAGAATTTCTGTATAAATAAAATTCGCTGATTAAAAAAAAATTGAACGAGAAACAACTTATAAATAAAATTTAGCAATCAATTGTTGATATTGAACGTTAATTCCTAATATCTTATTTCGTGAGAGATTAAATTAATATTTGAATTATTGACAAACACTAGTTATGTGAGCGACCAAATCTTTTTGCAACGGCATGCAACAACAATTTTTTCGTTGGGAAAAACACTTTTTTTGCCAGCGACAATAATTGTTGTTACAAAAAACATTAGTTATGCCAGCGATATTAATTGTTGTTGAAAAACACTAGTTATGCCAGCGACATTAATTGTTGCTGCAAAATACTAGTTATAACAGCGACATTGATTGTCCTTGTAAGACTTTTCGCAACGGCACTTATGCCAACGACATGCAACAACATGAAACGATAATTTTTTCGCTGCAAAAAATACATTTCACAGCAAGTTTGTATTTTTCGCAGCGACATTTGTCACTGCCAAAAATCATATTTCTTGTCAAAAAAAAAAAATATTTTTGTGTCAAAAAATATATTATTTTTTAATTTATTTATTCAACATAGTATAAAAGTTATTTTATCAATATTAATGTTTCGCCTCTTCAAACTCTGGTCAAGCCATCACAACTTTTAACTTTTTTTATCTATTAGAGATGAAGGGTTTATGGTCCCAATGAATTTGACTTATTTATTTAATTTATGAAAATAATTTTATAGAAATAAATAATTTTTTATATTAATTAATAAATTTTCATTGACAAAAATTGTGTCTTTATAACATATAGGGTCCATTTTGATTAGCTTATTTTTGAGCTTTTGCAAATATTTTATGCAATATAAATTAAATTTTATGCTATTTGACAAGTTTAAACTATTAAAAATTATATTTTTATAGGCTATTTTATTATAAATTATCTTGACAAAATTATAATAATACATAAAAAATGTTATTTGTCTAAGCTAATTCATAAACTCAAAAATAAGCTAATTCAAACGGATTTATAATAAAAACTAATAATACATAAAAAGTTATTTGTCTGTTATTTCCGATATGCTGAAAACTAACTAAATCCAAACAAGCCTTTAGAGGCAATTTAAGTCCATGATTAATCACCACTTCAAAAATTGCTTTGTTCCTTTATATTTTAGTTAAATAAGTGCCGTTCCCACATATCTTTAGTATTTCTTTCTTTTTTTTGAACAAGTTTAGTATTTCTTTCTTAGTTTGTTATAATTTCATCGTCTTATACTGCAACATTATTTGTTTTAATTTTTCGTTACAGTACAGTGTATTTTATTTTTCAGTCTTACTACCTACTGCTTATTTTATTTTCCCTAGTTGATATATTAAGAAATTGTCAAAATCTATGTTGTCTAGGTGTGGGTACGATACCGATATCCGGTACGGGTATAAATACGGGGTACGGTATATTTTTTTTTAAAAAGTACGGGTACGTCTATATAATTTTTTTAATATAGTTATATAAATAAAATAATAAAATTGTATTGTTAAAATAAATAATTAAACATAAAAAATACCACACAAATTATTCAAATTATTCAAAAACATCAAAATATCAAATTAAAAAGCAATTAGCTAAAGGGAGTCAAATTGTTTCCTTCTCCATCATCGTTAAATAAAGCGGCGTCTAATTCATGTTCTACGTGAGAAAGATTTGTTACTTCAAAAATACCAACTATCTCATTTATCTCTACCAATATCGCATATTTTTGTTGCTTTTTCATTATAAATATTACTATTTATCTTTCTCGAATAAAAGAAAAAAAATATATATATTTTTTTTTATGAACTAGTTTTGAGACCCGTGCATTCGCACGGGTTTATTGACTTTTATTTATAAAATATTGCTAAAATATAAGTGATGTCGTGTACCAAAAAAATAAAAATAATAAGTAACGTTATTCTGTTATTTTTTTATAAAATTTATTAAATTAAGTAATTTTTTTCATTAAAGCAACTGTCCCATGTATGATTTTTGTGTAATAAACTATAAGTAATAATAACAAATATTATTTATTCAATTCCTTTTTTTTATTAAAGCAATTGTCTCGTGTATTATTAAATTATTTTTATTAAAACAATTGTCCCGTGTATTATTATTATTATAATATATATTCATCAATAATATATTCATCAACATTGTTCCGTGTATTATTATAATATATTATTTAATTTTTATTTATTAAAGCAATTGTCCCGTGTAAGATTAATTTTTTTTATTAAAACAATTGTCCCGTGTGTTACTATAATATATATTTAGCCCGTAATTATTTATTATAATATATATATTCATCAATAATACACTTGTCGTGCTATTTTTATGAGTATATTTGTTTTATTCTCTTTTTAATTTTTTTTATGAGTAGATTTGTTGTATGCTTATCTTTGGATTTTTTTTTTGTTTTTTTTTGTTTTGTATTTTTTTTTATGAGTATATTTGTTTTATGCTTATCTTTTTTTTTTGTTATTTTTGTTTTGTACATATCTTTTTTTCAATTTAGAGTTAAAATGACATTTAAGGGCATAAACGATGAAATATTATTAAACGTACTAAGGACAAAATAGATTTTTTAGTAGCAGTTTCTTTTTAATATATTGTAAATAGATTTAGAGTTAAAATTACTTTTAAAGGCATAAACGGTGAAATATTATGAAACGTGCTAAGGATAAAAAAAGTTTTTTAGTAATAGTTTCTTTTAATATATTGTAAAATAGATTCGTGTATCACGCGCGTACCACTCATGTATCGGTTGAAAAAAAAAAATTGGTACATCATTGGTGCATATCTAAAAAATACCGTACGCATACCCGTACCAACATCCTTTTTTTTTTTGTTGAGCAAACCCAAATTGAGTACCATTCTTCATAGGTCAAAATAAATTCTACATTAATTTTAGTCTCTTTAAAAAATGAAATAAATAAAATAGTATATACATAAATAAATGCGTACTAGTAAATGATAAGCACTTTCATTATTTTTTGAGAAGAAATGATAAGCACTTTTTTTTTTTTGTTGCAAATAAACATTCCATAAATTTTGGCCTCTCTAAAAATAAGTAAAATGTAAAAAGATGGGTACTTTGTACATAACGAACGAACGAGAGTGACGATGGGGACTACTACTGCAGTCATGAGATGGAAACATTTTTTCCAATAAAAATCAGGAGCTTTTTTTCCGAATAAAATATCAGAACTTTTTCATGAAAAATATCGGAAACCATTTTTTTCGAAAAAACATAAAAAAAATTCGCGAAAATGATCAGAACGTTTTTTTCGGAAAAAATCAGGAACTTTTGCAGAAAAAAAACCGAGAACTCTTTTTCTGAAAAAATTTGAAATTTATTGAATTTGAAAAACTGAGTTTTTACTACATTGAATTTCAATTTTGAAACCAATTCCAAACCAATTATAAAAAGTGGATATGGTTTATAATTGGTTTTTTGTTATTGGATTGGTGTGGTTTTTTTTATAAAGTGAATTTGGTTATTAAAATTGAATTTGGTTTGGTTAGTAGTTTGGTAACAGTTAACTAGATTTTTTGCACACCCCTAACTACTGCAGTCATGAGATGCTCACCCGGCAACGCTTTCTTCAGAGCTCTCAAACCTATTTCCCTAAATTCCAACATTCCCAATTCACTTCCATTCTCTTCATCTTCAACACCGATCAACAAAGGTCCGTTGTTTCACCCATTCCCTAACTCTTGTACTTTTTTGTGATGATTGATGATGTTAAATTGAATTGTGTAGGAAGTGGTGGGAGGGCATATGATGCATTGCTGTTGGATGCCGGAGGTACTCTCTTGCAATTGTCCAATCCTGTTGAGGAGACTTATGCTACTATTGGATCCAAATATGGTTGGTTACTTTCTTCACTCATCTCTCTCATTAGGCTATAATATCACCATTTGTGTCTCAATGTTTTATTTATCTACAATTACAAAATTGAATTTTAATAAGACTTGTTATATGCCACACCCTTTTCCTTCTATTACTCATTTCGGATTAGATGTATTCATTTGTTATGCTTTTGTCTATAATGTTCAGGTTTGACTTTAAATCCAGCTGAGATAAAGCATGGATTCAAGAGAGCATTTACTGCTAAATGGCCTGAAAAACTCCGTTACCAGGTTTAAATGCTCTACCATGGATATGTTTTCTTGTAATTTCTGCATGATTGTGCAATATGTTTGGATGGCCAATCGTCATTTTAAGCCTGTTTTCTTCTCATGTCTTCTCTGTTCTTTATACCATATTTGTCGCTGAGCTTTTGTATTATGATTTATGAGTAATGACCCTGTAAAGATGGTGTATAGAAAATGTTGTAATGAAAGTTTATCATAATAAGTTGCAATGGTTTTGTTTACCAAGTGTTGGCTTATTGTCATTATCTTTTTGTTGTATTAGAAGATTCATATGCTAGCTGGACCATAGTAGTTTCCGCAAGAAAAATTTATGCTTTCGCAGTTTGACCAGAATCTCTTCAAGGAGCTTAAATCATGATATGTAAAGTGACAACTTGCTCAACTTCTGTGTCAATTGAAGCCAACTTTGTATTATTGTCATTTCATTGTATATTAATGTGACAGTGGTTTTCCATGTTACTTGTTACATATTTTTCTAATGGCATTCGTTACGGCAATAACATGCAATCTTTATGTTGTAATCACTACAGGGTGATGGGAGGCCATTTTGGAAATTTGTAGTTTCTGAAGCCACTGGTTGTGGAGACGAAGACTTTTTCGAGGAAGTATACGAGGTAACCTGTCTCGGCCTGTCTCGGTTGTTCCATATGCCATTCGTTCATTTCCAATCTATTAAGATGTAATCAACAGGAGCTAATTTATCTGTACACAATCCCTTAATCTTTTTGAAAAAGTTTATCTATACCTATTAAAAACAATTTGGCACGAGAGTGTTTTAAAAATGAGTTGTGTTATTTGTACAACTTAAAATGGTTGTCAATTAGACAATCATCTCACATAAAAGTGAAATTAATAAAATAATAAAAAAAATATGTTAAAATTGAATAGTGTAAATATAGTTGTTGGACAACCAATTTGGTGTCAAAATAACATTTCTCTTTAAAAATTGCCCGACTTTTATTTTCAAACTTCAAATATGAGTCACGTTTATGTTTTAACTTTAGATTTTGTTTGTATCAGTACTATGCAAAAGGTGATGCATGGCATCTTCCTAACGGAGCTTTTGAAACAATGACTCTTCTCAAGGATGCTGGAGGTCAAATAAATTAAAAAAATTTAGTTTTCCTAAGCTATTTACATTGTTAAACCTGTAAATTTTCTACATTCTTTGAACCTAGTCCTTGCTAACGTGACAAGCAGTTACACAGTTAAGATGGCTGTTGTATCCAATTTCGATTCCCGCTTAAGGAAGCTATTGAAGGATCTCAATGTTTTAAATCTGTGAGCATCAGAAATTCCTTAAACTTGCTTATACTAACTATACTTCATTTTTCTATATTTTATCGGCATCTACTTAAGATGGTTTGTTAAGAAAACACTTTGCGGATATCTTACACTCTGATGAATGTATCTTATACATAGGTTTTAATGTTTGGTTTTCTGGTTTTCGCCTCAGATTTGATGCTGTTATTATATCATCAGAGGTTGGATATGAAAAACCAGACCCAAGAATATTTCAAGCGGCTCTAGGTATGCGAGTATTAGTTACTGTTGTGCAGACTTCATTTGCAAAAAAATTTGTTAATTGTATATGTTATGTTTTCTTTCTAGATCAAGTAAACGTAGAGGCTGGCAAAGCCTTGCACATCGGAGATGATCTAAAGGCAGATAAATTGGGGGCCAATGCTGTAGGGATTGATTGCTGGTGAGAGCTTTTTCTTGTCTGAAGTGATTATTGCTTTACAAATAATTTTTTATATCTTAATTACTTGAAATATCAAAATAGGTTATTGGGTATTGATATGAAGACATTCTCTGAGATACAAATCCGCATTCTCAATTCAGAGGCATAATTTTACTTACAAAACAATCTCAGTTCTTTCTGCTGACCGTTGTGAATGTTGAGATGAAAACTGAAAGCAATAACCGATAATCTATGTTATCTGCAATATTTTATTACCATACTTTGTAAATATTTTTGACCGATCTGTGTTATCTATGCCTCGGATATGGCATTGATTCAACCTCCTTTTATATTATCACAAGTTATGTCACACAAAAGAGGATAGAATAAAATGAAGCAACTCCCTTTGACAATGAGAAATTTTTATGTATCGGTACTATATTTAATCTAATAAAAGCTTAACATATCAACTGTGTTGTAATTGCCTTGAAATCTCATAATCAGAAAACCAGAATCAGCAGTGCAGGTCTGCACTGGGGCGCAGGGCGCATTAAGCATTGCACAAGGCGGAGGCGCAATGGTTCCTCCATTCAGCAGGTTCCTCCCTGCCTTGGGCGCAAGGCGCGCTCATCCTCTGTGCAGGGCGCAATTCTGGCACGCGTGAGGGAGCGTTGTCCCTGTGAGCTGCGTGCGGTGCAGCTGGGCTGGCGCGAGAGCCTATATATAGGCGTAATCGTTTTCTTTCTTTTTTTGATATATAGGCGTAATCGTTTTCTGTTTTAAAGAGAGAAAAAACAAGGTTTTGCAGCCAACTACAAACTAGGGTTTATAGAGAATTGGCAACAAAACTAGGGGTTGGGATTGAATCACCATTGATTTACCTTGGATAAACACTTATCAAATTGAGTCTCTTGACCACGGGAAGGGATTCAGAACAAGGGTAGAATTAGGATCAAACTTTAATTCTTGTAACCTTTGAAAACTCTTGACGTATATCTTGTCACATTGACCAATAACTATATTAAAATTGTTACTTTTATTAATTATTTGGATCCTCAAATGTGTTTTTAAATAATTAATATTATCATTAAATTTAGTTTTCGTTGATCAATTTATATAGTCTATAAAAGACAAAACAAACAACTAACAATAAAGATGTATTTTTAAGAGTTAAGAGAGAAGAATAGTTATACTTAGGACAAAACTTATACTCCCTCCGGACTTTTTTTTAAGTAAATATTCCTGTTTGCACACTTATTAAGGAGTTGGCTTTTTTTCCTAGTTTTATGTGTAATTTTCGGTGCAATTCCTAAAATGTCCTTTTGCCTATTATGAAATCTACTCCTACTTAGATGTAATCATTATTAGTACTACTCCAACATAGATTACTTGTAGAAATGAATAAATGCATGTGTAGGGGTATTGTTGGAAAAAAATATTAATTAGAGTTGAATTTAATGACTTTTGCTTATATTTAGGGCCAAAATTTTTTGTTGACTTTTGTTTATAAATAAAGCCTGAGGGAGTATACTGGTCGGGATATCAGGTTTTTAGCGGGGGATGCGTGGGATGGAACATTAATTATTGGACAGTAAATAAATAAAAATGTTTTAGCGTGGGATGCGTGGGATGGAATGGAACATTAATTATTGGACAGTAAATAAATAAAAATGTTTTAGCGTGGGATGCATGGAATGGAACATTAATTATTGGACAATAAAAATGTTTTAGCGTGGGATGCATGGAATGGAACATTAATTATTGGACAGTAAATAAATAAAAATGTTTTAGCGTGGGATGCATGGAATGGAACATTAGTCATTGGACAGAAAATATAGTATTATTTTTTGTTCAACGAAAATCTATATTAAACGAGACACAGACTATATGGTATATTTACTATTTAGAATTATAAAAAATAGCCAACAATAAATATTGGTCCAAATAGTAAGAGTTTTAATCCCCTTAAACATGTGATTAGAGGTTCAACTTTTAACTCATGTGTATGAAAAAAAATTAGTTGGGAGAGGAGAATCCAACCTTATTTGCTACATAAGTTCCCCAACGAAAATTAGTGCATTTAGAGCATCTTCAACGGTGATATTATTTTGAGTTTCTTATATTATTAATCAAGTATTTCTTACAATATCATATAATACTTTTATAACTCATACACATCTTAATCTTAAAATACTTAAATTAGTTTTTAGATATTCATCATGCCACGTCAGATATCCCCATTGGAGATAGTTTCATATAATCTATTAGTAAAAAAAATTTGGTTAGTGGATAAAGCCGCCCCTAAACATCTTGAATGTTTATAATAAGCATAAACATTTAAGTTCTTTGACTCGGTTAAGAAACTTCATCTAAAGATGAATTGTTCGAAAGAATCTGAATTCAATTTTTGGATGAAACATCTTACTCTTACTTTATTTATCTCACGACTGAAAAACATATGACCCCTTCCCCTGAAAAACTAAAGGGTTAACACTAAAAAAAACAATAATCATAATAAAACTTTTAAATTAAGACTTAATCTATATATGATCATACTAAAAGTTTAACCATATCTAAAATGAATTTAATATTTTTTTCTTCACTTTCCTAAGAGTGCACGAAAATGCTCAAATCTTGTGTACAAATTCTTGTGACCATACAAGAATTTTTCAATAAATTAAGAAAAAACATATATAAATTTACTTGCCGTACGTATTTATATTTTATAGTTTAAACAACACAAATTTTACTTGAATTAAATTTTTATTTTGGTAACATACTTAAATCAGATTTAAAACACGTTTTTTATTTGTTAATCAAGCCAAGCCGATAATTTAAAAATATAATCCACAAACAAACTTAACCTATAAATGTAGCTTTTATTACTCCTTACATTTATTCATTCATCACTGGCAACTACTCTAAAACCCATAATCTATTTCATCTTGAGCCTTGATATATTGTTTAACACACACAATGGTTGTGTCTCACGAAGCCAATAACATTAAGGTTATTTTCCTTCCCTTCATATCTACAAGTCACATAATCCCTATGGTTGACATGGCAAGGGTATGGTGTGGATGTCACCATAATCACCACCAAAGGCAACGCTGCAATTTTTCAAAAGACTATCGACCGTGATTTCCATCGTGGCCGCTCCATTAAAACACATGTTTTAGAGTTTCCGGCCAAACAAGTCGGTCTTCCAGTTGGGGTGGAAACCTTTAATGCCGATACTCCTCTTGACATGTCTCCGAAAATCTACTACGGACTTGCAATCCTACAACCACAAATAGAGAAATTGTTTGAGGAGTTAGAAGCTGATTGCATAGTTAGTGACATGTTTCATCCTTGGACCGTCGGAGTTGCAGCCAAGTTAGGCATTCAAAGAATTATTTTCTATGCTGCGAGTGTTCTCTCTCGATCTGCAGTCCACACGTTGGAGCAACATGCAACTCACACTAAGGTGGATCATGATTTTGAGAAATTCGCCATGGTAGGGTTGCCGCATAAGTTGGAGATGACTAGATCGCAGTTACCGGATTGGATGAGAAAACCAAATGCTTATGGACAGTTAATCAAGGTTAATTAATTCAAAACAAAACTCAAAACATATTTATCAATATTCATGGATGCTTAATTTATATTGTGCTAATTACCTAATAATTTGTGTCATGAAGATGATCAATGATTCAGCAACAAGAAGCTATGGTGCAGTATTTAATAGCTTTTACGATTTCGAGGGTGCTTATGAGGAACATTACAAGAATGCATTTGGAACAAAGTGTTGGAGCTTAGGACCAGTTTCGTTATGGGCAAACCAAGATGTTTCTGATAAGTCAGAAAGAGGAGACACAAAAGTAGAAGAAGGAGAAGACAGTGATTTGTTTAAATGGCTTAACTCCAAGAAAGAGAATTCTGTTATCTATGTAAGTTTTGGTAGCTTAAATAAGTTTCCATTATCTCAACTCATTGAAATAGCTCATGCACTTGAAGCTTCAAGCCATGATTTCATTTGGGTGGTTCGTAAAATTGCTAATGACAAAGAAGGTGAAGATGAAGGTTTCATGGAAGAGTTTGAGAAGAGAGTGAAAGAAAGCAATAAGGGTTATTTGATATGGGGCTGGGCCCCACAATTGTTGATACTTGAGAACAAAGCTATTGGAGGAATGGTGACTCATTGTGGTTGGAACACAATAGTCGAAAGCATGAATGTTGGGTTGCCTATGGTGACTTGGCCTTTGTTTGCTGAGCATTTTTTCAATGAGAAGTTGGTGGTTGATGTGTTGAGAATTGGGGTATCAGTTGGGGCAAAAGAATGGAGAAATTGGAATGAGTTTGGGAGTGAGGTTGTTAAAAGAGAGGATATTGGAAAGGCTATTGGTTTGGTGATGGAAAATGGAAAAGAAGCTGAGGAGATGAGATTAAGAGCTAAAGGTTTGAGTGATGATGCAAAAAAAGCTATACTTGTTGGTGGGTCTTCTCATGCCAATTTGATACAATTGATTGAGGAGCTTAAGTCACTCAGACTTCAAAGACTCAATTAGGCCAAAATAAATGTTCTTTGTTGCTTTTAAAATAACTGATTTTGATGCAAATCACAATAATTTGGTATTGTGTGAAAATATCTATTGTGACTTGAGTTCAAGTTCGAAACATAAGCTTGCACGAATTGTATACGCAATAATCCAAAATTAAATAAAACAAACACCTAACTCAACAAACACTACCATAAACTAATAACTTTCATGCGGTCTACATCAATAATCCAAGTCGCAGAGGAAGTTTCTAAAAACATTTTTCACATAGTTCACTAGATACAACATTTTCATAATCCTCACTATTGTTGGTTCAAAAGTTAGTGAAAAATTCAAATGCGTGATTCAAAGCATATTGGAAAAACTTGTCATTATTAAATGCCAAGTTTATAATCTTCTCGTATTTATATTTCTCATCTAAGAGTCTCCTCTGCACAATTTCAGAAGGATCGTCCGACCTTTCTAGTTGAGTAACAAGCTCCTTAAAGGACTTTCTCACGTGCGAAATCATCACCTCAAATATTTTGTAGAAACCATCATCCACACAGCAAAACAACTTATACATTCTACTCAAATCTTCATATTTATCATCACAAAGCATGTTTAGTAACCCAGAATTCTCCATATGGATTAATCTAAGCGTGTAATTTCCAATCATCTCTTTCTCGACCACATCAGTAATCTTCTTTTCAGTGCTAGCGTCCAAGTATTGGAGCACTCTATCCATTTCCTCATTCAGACACCTCTCAACTTTCTTGAGATAATCCCCGCAATCAAAACAATCAATAAATTTCTTTGATTCAGCCCTGTAGAACTCGGCTGAAACTTGAAGAAACGGAGTCTCAAATTTTTGCTCATAAACAGAAGAACCTAAATCCATTAACATCTTTGTTATGTTTCTAATCAGTTCTCTATTAACATCTTCTCCAGCACGGTCCTTGTGAACTAAATCCAAAAGTGTACTCGACAGTCGAGTCTTTATCTGTTCTGAACAAATAACATTTTCTGTCCACAAATCCAAACCAAGTTCGCAAATAGGTTTCTTTTCGGCTTTTGGGACATAATTCCTTTCCATGTACATCAGAAGGTCTCTAATCATTAGTAATGACTTATGATGATGATTCCATTTTCTGTTTAATTCATCTAGAAAAGAAACTCCTTGAGTGGCTTCAATAGATGTAGCTATATCTTTGAGATGATACGTTATTGTTGCAACCAACCCAAAGTATATCTTGTCTCCATAATTGTTAGGAACCATAGAGTATGCAACTCTAAATCCACAAAATAAAGACAATAAAATATTAGAAAGAATATCTAAATCCAAAAAATACAACATATATTTGTTACTAAAAACTTATGAAAATAAACTGAAAATACCACAGACATATGATCATTAATGACTATACAAGTCTACAAGGAAAGAAAAAAAAACCTGCTTTCTTGATTTTTACTTAAAAAAGGAAAATACATCTACTAATTTTCTGAGTTAAAGATGTTTTATTTTATTCAACAAAATAAGTTAAGTTGAGTTGGACTACAATTTTTTTATGAAATATATATAAACAAAATAAAAATAATTACACTTTAATCAAAGGTAATGTGGCAACAATGCGCCGCTAACCCTAAATTGTTCTTTTATTTTTTTGCTAATAATTGAGTCCGGGATGCTGTGTATGTATATATATATATATATATATATATATATATATATATATATATATATAATCTTTTGGTATTAACTTGGTTCTAGTTCTACTAAAAAAAGACGGGTAATTCAGAGTTCGACCGCAAGGAAGAATATTTCCTACCATGAATTGAACTCGGTCTTTCAAAATAAAATAAAATTAGGAGGAACTTATTTATTACTTGAGTCCAATTACTTAGTTATGAAGTATATCTTAATTCTTAAGGGACAAGGCAAATAAGTGCATGCAGAACTATGATAAAAATTGAAGACAAATTTTGGAAGAAGCAAGAAACACATAATAAGAAAGAATGATGAGAAAGAAACCTATAAAGCTCTTCAAATTTGAGACCACTTGCAATGTGATTGTATATCTGATTAATTGCTTGTTCAAGAATTTTCCATGTCTCTTCAGCATTCCTCGGATCCATGATAACTCGTTGCTTGAAAATCTCTGGTAACATGTCAAACTTCTTTTTGTTCATGTTCATCTTTTCCTTCTCTAACACAATCCAAAAACACTACTTTCTCCTAACTCTGAGATATATATTAGTTAGGGTTTGTATTCTATACGAAATTCTATGCCACCCTTCTTTTATATATTTAAAAAACTGTTTTTTTTTTTTTTTTTACAAGATATTGGCTAGATTTAATAAAAAAAGAAAAAAAGATATTGGATTTGGCTAGATACATGATATATTTCAATAAACTATCCAATGTCAAAAAAAACACTCCATAAAGACCATAATGCGTCATCAAAAAAACTATCCACAATATTTTGGTTAATGCAAAATATAAGTTTTTCCTTATATATATATATATAAGTTTTTTTTTTTTTTTATGAAATCTTGATATATAAATAAATAAATAAATTTTCGGTATAAATACAATTGTTCAATCCAAAATATCAAATTTTTGTTCAATTCTTTGTCCTCCAATTTATCAATCTCATAAATAGTTTTAAAATCAAATTCAGTATAAATACAATTGTTCTATCCAATCCCTTATTTTTTTAAGAGCTTTGTTATTTAGTAAGAATTATTTTAGAGAAGAAATGCAAGAATAACACATGGCATGCAAGAATAATACATGGCATTATCTTATAAAATGATGTAATTTTAATCTCCTGTTTTAGTGGAAATTATGGGGGTAGTTGATGTAAACAAGGGTGGAGATTTATTCTTGCAATTCTTCTTCATAGATTTTCTTACTAAATAACATTTTTCATTTTGTAATATATCAAGGCAAATTCTTGTCTACCCATCACCACTAAAATGGGCTGAGTACCCATCTGAATTGGCGCTAATCAGAACCATTCATTTTTCATCAATGATTTATGTTACAAAAATTATATATTTACAGTATTAGTATATTAAAATTGTATAATTGCAAAAACATCCACTAAACTTTACCACTAACTTTTCATTTCATCTTCTTCTTCAAGTTTGTAAATGAATTTCTTCATTTTATTCAACCAAACAGAAACATTACTACTCTGATATGCAACATCTTTTTGTTTGCAAATGACCTCTCCCTCATTTTCGTTTACTTATTTTTCAAATTTTCAAATCTTAGTAGGTAATAAACTGAAGTGAAAAATCATTAGAAATTGTATTCCGGTCGAAACCCACAAAAAATCGTGCGAAACGGAGTTGAAAAACGGAAGATATTGATGCTGGACCGTGACCCGCTTTTGACCCGATTCTGGTTGTGGGTCGACCCGGCGGAGGTTGAAGATAACACTGTTCATGTGCTAACAAAGCCCACTTGCGGGTTAGAGAGAGTGAGGGAGAGTGTGATCACTACGAGCGTCCGTTTTCTATGTCGTTTTTTGCGCCGCGTTCTATTTAAGGAGCTTTATTTTTTGGGATATATTTAGAAAAATTATTGTGTTAATTTATTTTTATTATTTTTTAATACCTTATATTTATAATTAAATACTTGTTGGTTACACCACCAAAAAAATACTTGTTGGTTAATATAATTAAATATTTTTAAATGAAATTATTATGAAGGATTATAATATGATATAATATGGATTTTATTTAATTGAACTCGGTAAATTACTTTTTATATTTATTTATTGAACTTGTAAAACAATATTACCATATCAAATTTACGTTATATATATTTGATGAAGACTAGAATACCTCTACGTCAAAATCGACGAAGAGAACCTTAATAGATATAGATATATCATAAATGCTAATGACAATTTTTCTACATTTCTATTTCTTCTCTGTTTGACTATCTCTCTGTTAATTCAATCTCCATTTTCATTGAAAATAATAAAATAATATCAAGAGAGATAGAGATCTGGAGAAAATAGAATAAGATAATTTAATTTGCTATTGTTCATACTTAGATCTGGTGGTGAGAGATTTTAATAGTTCCCCCTCCGTCATAAATTTTAATTTACCATCAATAAGAATAAATTCTTCTATTTTTAATAAAAATTATTCATGAATGCACATGCTCATGTTTTTGATATTTAAGTTTCATATTATACAACAATAGAAAAATTATTTAGAATAAAAAAGTTATAAATTATTTATAAAATATTTTCAAATATGAGTAAATCCATTGTGTAATTCAAAGACACCTTTGATGCATATGCCACATGAGTTATGGCACAGGGCCTCATAAAAATGAGCTCCTCAAAAAAATTATAGGTAGTAGTGTTAGTAAAAGAGGCATATAAAACGAGGGATTGTGGGTTGTAAAGTCTAAATATTTAAAATTTTGTTTATTAGTTATAAAATATATTGTTCTATTGTGAATAAATTTTTTAAACGGTTTATAGTTTATTGTTACACTATAATTTTATCAAATAGAGATGCATGTGATAAAGAATGTTTAGTTTATCAATTTTTATTTTTTTTTATATTAAGGAAAAAATGATTATTTTTTAGTATTGTAAATGTTATTTGTAAGTTATATTGATGACAATTCTTTTGAATTTTTTGCGGTTTTTGTTCTATTAGATCCTATTTTTAAAAATCACATCGGGCATCCGATGGCCTATTTTTATTAATTTCACCGGGCCTCCAAAAGGTCAGAGACACCCGAATATGTAAGTTCGTCATTATATTAAGGTATATGATTTATTTAGAACTAGTTTAGAGAGTGGCGCATTCGCATGGGTCCATTGAATTTTATTTGATATTTAAGTTTGTTATTATATTAATGAAAAAAATTATTTAAAATTTAATATTTAAAATTTTCTTACAAAATATTCTTAAAATATAAGTGAAACAATCTTGCTCTTTATTGTAAAAGTTATTAAATTAATAAATTATGAAAAAAAAAATATGAAAATTATTGTCCCATGTATATTTTTTAAATAAATTATGATTAATGTGTTATAATTATTTGAATTTTTATTTCGAATATATGAAAAAGTTAATAAACTTAACTTATTGAATTGTGATAATCATATCTTCCGTGTACACCACAAAAAAAAAAATCAATCTTCCGTGTATGATATTTGTAATAAATTATAATAATAAATACAAAATATTTATCCAATTCATTTATTGCTTAAAAAATTATTTGTGAATGCATAGTCACATTAATTTTTTTTTTTATATTTAAGTTTGATATACTAAAGTAAAAAAATATATTTAAAATATAAGTTAAATTATTGTGCAGATTTATGTAAAAAAAATTAAATGAATAATTTTTTTTAATAAAGCTATTGTTGCGTGTATATATTTATAACAAATACACGGGTCGTTGACTTTTTTTCGAAATTTAAGTTCGTCATTATACTAAGATAAGATATATGTTAAAATATTGTACACTTTTTTGTAAAATTTATAAAATAAATAAATATGTCTTATTAAAATTTAATTTGTCTTATTAATATATAGTTATTAATATAATCGATTTTTGAACATAATCGCTTATCATACAATGAAATATTTTACGTTATTTTTTCTACTACACTGTTAACTACTTATTACTCTTTATTTTTCAATTCTTTAATTTATTATTCCTATATAATTAATGAATGATAATTTTGTACAACTTTTCCATAAAAAATTAATTACATTTTTTAATATGACTTGTAATTTGTGACGGAGGTAGTAACATCTAATAACTAACGACCAATTAAACATTTGAATTTCGACCCAATCAAATCTTGGGTGCGTTTGTTTTAGCTTTAAACAAAATAGATTTTTCTTTGTATTTTTGAAATTAGATTTTACAAAATCGTTCTTTAAAGTATTATAAGTTTTTTTATATTCATTTTTTCTAAATTCAAACACTAATTTTGACATTATATAACATAAGCGCACATTATTGAAGATCAAAACATAGTCAAAATCTTAATTTTTACAAAAAGTTGTATTTCAAAAATAATTTTTATGAAAATCTATTTGAAATAGCTTCAAAAAAAGTAATTTTTTTGAAATTTTGATATCTAAAAAAATTTTCAATAAAATGATGAAATACACAAAATGACATTTTAAGAAATAACTATTCAAACAAAATTTTCATTTAAAGCTTTTATAAAAAATTTCTTTGTAAAAATTTTTTACACAAAATTATATTACACTATAAAAATCTATTTTGAAAAAATCTATAACAAACGCACCCCTTATCTAGTTGTCAAAATTCAAATTAATTGTCAAAAAAATTCAAATTAATTGTTATTTATTCAAATTAAATTAAAGGAAAGGAACAAATGGAAGTTTTTAAAATAAAAATTAATACAATTTTTAAAAACATTTTGGCATGTCCAAGTGTTGAACTCAGGACATAATGGGTACATATGACATCAACTACCGCTACACCAAACATGATTTTGGTGATTTCACTTGGTTGTTTATTATACATACTATTAATGCTACGTTCAAAACAAGTCTTCTTCAACCTCCAGCGCACTTCGACTGGTTTCTGACCGGCACGCGAAGATTAAATCTCGTTCGTTTCAGATCAATTTTAACACAAAAAAAGTAAAAAATCACAATTAACAACACATAAACATCATATAAATCAGAATCTGATGAATTGTGAATGAATAAGTATGAACTACTCAAATTTGTTGTTTGTATCTTTAATGAATGTTGAAGTTGAAGAAAAATTAGATCTGTTTATGTGAGACTTGAAGTTGAATAATTTGTTTTATAGCAACAATTAATTTTATTGAATGCTTTAATTTAGCAATACACCGAATGATTTAAATTGAAAAACTGAGGTTAAATTGAAGAATGGTCAGTTAATGCGTTCCATGGTTTGTGAGAGTGCAGAAAATAGAGTAACCCAACAAGATTCATCAACAACAATAGACTTTGAGCAAAAATCCTCATAAATCAAAATAAACTAAAAATGGGGGTTCCTTCATTAGAGTAACTCAATTTGAAGTGCAAGAGAGAAAAATTGGATCAACTTGCTTGATTGGAAGAAGATAACGAAAAATGAAGGTTGAGATTGAAGGAGAGAAATTGTGAATGGCCGTAAGAATAAGATGAAAGAGATGGAATGATAGAAGAAGATGAAGAGATTGAAAGAAAAAGGTGAACTGCAGTATGGGGTTAATCTATAATTATTAAAAATTGTGTTGTCATAATTAAAAACTAACAACATTTTAATAATATTATAAGTGGTATTGTTTTCAACCACTATATTTAAGACACTTAGGATGGGCTAGTGACCCAATTTAATGGGATGGGTAGCCAAGTTGTCACCATATATCAAACACTAACTAAACATAACAGACCTGCATTTATATGCTCACTAAATATATCTTTAATTCAACAACCCAAAAAAGGGGTAAAACAAAAGAAGCAAACTCTAAAACTTATAGAATATGCTACCTGAGGCATCAATTTGAACATTCCAAAGGACCCCAATTCCTATGCCAACTACACCTAATTGTTCAGTTAGGATCAAAATCCAACAGAATCATTGTAAACAGCTCATTTATTTTTATAATTATGTACCCTGAGAGATCTTCTAACAGGACAACTAGAACATTTTTCTTCAGCTTTCTCATCCCTTTTATGCATCATGTGATTTTTTTTGGCAATGCTTCTTGTCAGGACCCTACTACGCAAACTACTAGTATCCTTTACAATCTTCTTGATACGTTTTTTCTCCTTCCGATCACTCGATAACTGTTCAAATTCCAACTTCTTTGGGTAAAGTGGAGACCTAGCATTGCTTTGCTCATGAATAGGATCAAATTCAAACACACCCATCAAAGATTGATTACTTTTGGCTGCAGCAGTAATTGAGACTCCATTGTCACCGTTATTAATCAAATCAACCTGCGGTGGAGATAACCTAAGACCGCTGATATTGTTGTTATCTTCAGCTTCTGTAGCTTCCTGTGAAGACACATCAGCTGTCTTTTTGTGGCAAGAAGCATTTATGTCGTCAACATCTGAGACACTATTTTCACCATTATAAGCCACGCCAACCTGCGGTTGAGACAACCTAATACTCGCAATATTGTCGTTATCTTCAGCTTCCATAGCTTCATGAGAAATCTCATCAACTGGTTTTTTGTGGGAAGAAGCATTTGAGTCATCAAAACCGGTAACTCTATCCACACATTGACATTCATTTCCTGAACTGTGAGCTGAATAATTTTTCCAATTGTGTGGAAATCCAACTGAGAACCGGCGACATACCTGTTGAAAGACATCGGATATTTTCAGAAAGTTAATTGTGTCACTAACAAGCACAACCACACACAAGGGTGTTTATTCAATAATGCATTCAAGATTATGTGTGTACTCAGATAAAATTAATAGAGAATGTGCTAATGAGCCCTGTGCAAATGATTAGCACAAGCCTCCAGTGTGGAGAGTATATGCTCGTAAGGGAAAGAAGGGGGCAGAGATAGTTAATGACGTGGCACCCTGAAATCAAGGAGGATGCTGTTAGGGGATTTAGCATATATGCAAGTGCATAATGTAAGGAGAAGATATTCTCTGGTGGGAGCTTTTAGCTCTAGTTATTCTATTGTAACCATTTTATCCACTATACATTAATAAAAATCCCTCTTTCGTTGTTATTTACACTTCTGTTTCTATCAATGTCTGTGTGTCTAGTTTCACATTTCAAATTTGGCAAAAATATAGGCATTTGATTTCCGCCAAACAAAAGTGATTGGTTGATAAACCTCTTTTATGGTGTGTGGAATAGTGTGTTTGGAGCTATAACTTGGAGCTTTAGGTTCAACACATTGTAAATAACCTTTGAACAAGAAAGCAAACAGACGTTTAGAAAGGTAACTAAAAAAATTTTGGATTAAAAATTTTACATAACCTTTTGCATCAAACTTCCTTTGAAAACATATGTGCATGAATAAAATTAACTTCAAACTCAATTAAACCAAAATTTGTTATACATATTTATGTGTATGTTTGGATTAACTTTTGTGAGAAGCAAAAGGTGATTCCAAACACTAATGTTGACATGTTTCGAATATGCGTAATTAGAATCGTTTTCCCTCAAGATTGAATTCTAAATTGAAGCTGAAATTTGGAGCTTTGGTGTACAAATGTGATTTTACTCTCAAATTATTATTCAATCACTTTCACTTGAGTGTGTCTAAACACAACATTTTAAATACAACTCAATTTTAATTAAAATCAAAATTTCAAAATAATATTTTCGCACCAAAGACACTAAATATATTCAAAATCTACTTTAAGATAGTGCAAACAAGTATATATAGAGAAGGGTGAAGTGAAATCAGGAAGAAAAAGGGTACCCTACATCGGAGGGAAATCCATATTGAGATGTACGAGAGGAGTTAATAAAACCACGGAAGATTATTGTGATGCCATCTTCAGTCTCTACAACATTGGGTTCATGTCTCTTTACAATAAGGGAGGAAAAAAACATTCTTTCTCTCCTGCACCAATTGTCACAATAATAAATTAACCCAAACAGAGAACCAATTAGAAACCTAAAATTGAAATTAAAAATAAAAATAAAAATGGGAAAAATTACTCCATTGAAGCAATGCCACCAAGAGCTAAACCGTTGCACTGGTTTTGAGGCTTCATGAGCCACCATTCATGCAAGCAAATCTACAAAACAAGAAAGTAAAATCACGATTTTGTGTGTATTGTGATTCATTTGTTGAAGAAAAAGAAACAAGAGTGAACGAGAAATACAAGTTTAGATTTGAAGACTGAGCTGGAGAGGGGCGTGGTGTTGGATCGTATTGGGGTGTTCAAATCCATTCCAATTCTTTGTCGATGAGCAGGCTCTCTCTCTCTCTTTCTTTTCTTTTCCTTTTTGTTTAGCTTCTCTTCGCTTTCCAGTTTCACTTTTGGAGGCCAATTTCGCTCCTAAACATGTTCAACCATTTTTTCATACAATAATTGACATATTTAATTCATACAGATTAAGAAATGCAATATAGAGAGTTGATTAAATGACACCCAAAAAAAGCTTTGACAATTGACACATATATACTACTTACTAGTACTAGACAACATCATTGACAACTTGTGCCACCGAATTCACGAGATTAAGCAGTGCTTGCAAACATGAACAAGTAGTAATAAACTAAAAAAAAATGGCAGCAAAATGAGATAAGGGAACAGGCACAAACAGCTAAAGTTTTATCACTCTTAGAATCTGATATCACTAGTACAAACAATTTATGCGAAAGGATTCATTTCCCATTTTATAGATATTCTGTCCTCAAGAATGGTTTCTAAAACACAACATAGTGCTGCAAATGTAACTACATAACATTAAACTTTCCTTTCCTCAATTGAGAATAACAAAAAGTTGAGTTTCTGAATATAAATGGAATAAAGTAGCATCAGCATTGTTAAATGGTGCACGAAAATGAGTGGCAAAAACATGGTAAGTAGCTAAAATCCCAGATTTTACTGTTTGTGCCCAAAATTGGAAGAAGTATATTTCTAATTTCTATGATTTACAAAACATAACAACAAAATCGAAACACGTAATATGTTCAATTGAACATTTTCAATGTCAGTAAGATAACAAAATTATATTTGACAGTGAATATACAATTAGGATAAGAAAAAACTATAAAAACAATAAAAAATAAATAACTTATAGTGATGAAATCATACCAGATTTAGTTAAAATATCACACAGGCCATATATAAATGGAAGGAAAACCAAAAGAATGAGTGGAACTGAAATTGATAGATAAAGACACCCTTGCAATTACATAAGCCTAAACATCAAGTACATAACTAGAATCTAAATGCATCAAAAGAATACTGCACGAACAGGTTAAGACACAAATGGACAGAGCCGAAGCACAAATTCATAGTACAAGGGACAAAATAAACACAACAAGTGGAGGAACCAACACCTTAAACACACCTCTGAAGCTGAAACATCAACACAAAGGCACTCCCGGTCTGCTGACACCGAAAAGCATGTAAAAAACACTCCATACATACCAGTAAAAACCGCAATAAAATCTGGACAAAAAACAGGCCCGACACCAAACCCTTGCTACTAACAAAACCAGACACACCACTACAAGGTGGACACAGCCCCACTACACCAAACAATAACCCCACCATGGCAACAAACTAAGGCCTGTTTGTTTCAGCTTTAAAAAAAATGGATTTTTTTAAAAAAATTTAGAGATTTTTTTTAAGAGATTTTGAAGAAAATCTTAAGCTATTAGCCGTTTGTTTACAATCATAAAAATCTATTTTTTTAAGATGGTGAGGGATGATGAGTGATAAAAAAATAAATTTTGATAAAAGCTATTGAAAATAGATTCTCATTTTGATGAAAAAAATGATTTTTTTACCAAAATAATTTTTAAAAAATCTGAAACAAACACAAGTAGGATCAAAAAATAGATTTTTTTATGAAAAAAATATATTTTTTTGAAAAAAAATCTTAAACAAACGGGCCCTAAATTAGTAATACATAAATCTAATGTTCTTTTGGCTATATCTGTAACTAAAAAAAGACATAAACTAGAGACTCCACAAGAATATAGATACAAAAATAACTTAAGTTCACAAAAGAAAAACATTGGATAAAAAATAGAAAAGGAGAAACCTTGAACCTATGGCACCATTAACACGACTTAAAACCTAAGAAAGAATAGAGCTTTATTTTGAAGCTAAAGAGCACCACACCACGAAAGAAATCACTCAGTTATAGCTTATTATATATAATGGACAATACTTAAAAATTACACCAAAATCAACATAGCAAAAAGAAAGACATTATTATCTATCAGTTTCCAAAAGATTGTATCAAAACACCAGAACTGCGGTCATCATAATCTTGAAAAACAACCAGTCCGTCCCGATACTCCAACAACAATGAATCGAAACAACAAAAACACTCAAAATCAAAACAAGTAGAACAAACAGCCCAAAAAAAAAACAACAACAACAATAAATAGAACAGGGAGAGAGAGGGCTCATTCAATCAGAACAAACAGAAGAAACAGCCCCAAAAAAGAAAACAACAACAACAACAAAAACAGTCATTCAATCAACAGAGAGAGAGAGAGAGAGAGACAGAGACAGAGACAGAGACAGAGCTTACCTACCGGCGGCGATGCAGCGATCTCAGACGCCGGCGACACGTTTCAGAGGGGGAGAGGTGAGTGACGAGTCGAGAGAGAAAGGTGAGTGACGACTGACGCGGGAGTTTGCCATTTCTTTTTTTTTTTCCCAAAAAAACAATTGGGCCGAGTTCGGGCACATGCCCACAGGTGAAAAATTCTCTTCTTCTCCCCTCCAAATTTTTTTTCACCACGAAAAAGTTTGGAAAACATTTTTTGAACTTTTATTTTGTGTAAATTTTACTTAAATTTGCACTAAATTTTTTTTTTGGAACATGATCTCCGATTTTTTCTCCTTCTAGAGGGTGAAAAACAAACATGAGGTGGAATGAAAAATTATCCCCACAGGTTGATGGGACCCTGAATCTGCTTATGCGTATACCCAAAGCCCTTTGCTCCGGATCATCACTATTTTCTCAGTTGACAAAAAAAAGGAGTCTTTTTTTTTAGTTGCTTTTATCAAGTATCCTAGTGGCTAAAAGTTACACCAATAAATGAAATGATCGGAGTTAAAACCACGATCCTTACGTATATAATACAATATTCTACCAACTGAGGTAAATTTAAGGGACATTTTAATTTAGTTTATGGTGTGTTTGATTCAATATAAAGGAGGGGAGGGGAAGAATTTTAATGAATGAAGGGGAGGAAAAGAGAGGTTATTTATATGTTTAGCTAAAAAGAGATAAGGGGAGGAAAAAAAATTTAATTGCAAATATGTTTGATTCACGAGCGGAAAAGGAGAGGAGATAAAACTAAATTACTTTTTATCTTTATAATGTTACTAGAGTCTTATAATTTCAAAATTATAAAGTAAAATCTCAATATCTCAATAAATTTGAAAATTCCACAAATCAAATCATTGACCTAATCTAATAAATAATTTATAAAATTAAACTCTACATATATATATATATATATATATATATATATATATATATATATATATATATATATATATATATAAGAGTTAATAAGTTGTTACCCCCTGCTAAGTGGACGTGTTTTGCGTTACCCCCTGCTAAAAATTCTTTGAAGATTCCCCTTGCAAAGTCATTTTTTTTTGGTTTCCCCCTTTAGGTGCACTTTTTACATCGGTTATTTTGTTCAATCGATTTAAAAAGTTCAAATTTCTTGCATCCAAGAGAGAAAAATGGGGGAAACCAAAAAATTATATTTTGCAATGGGGCAATCTTCAAGGAATTTTTAGCACGGGGTAATGCAAAACACGCTCACTTAGCAGGGGGTAACAATCTATTAACCCATAAAATAACTTTTAATAAACATGTATAAGGATGTGTTGGTTTACTATTCATTTAAATTTAAAAGATAGTAATCCTAAACATTTAATAATCCTAGTTAATAGAATAATTTGTTCTAACTCTAAATCCTATCCTAACAATAATGAACTAACTTATTAATAATAAATCCTAATCGACGCAACTAATCCTAATCCGCAGAATCATAAATCTTTCTCTTTCCCACAGTTGGATCCATATCATCACTTCCCCTCTCGACCTTGAGCTTGTCCTCAAGCTCAAATTCTGGATAAGCCTTACTATCATGCGTCGAAAGCAGTCCATGTGAGCCTTTAAGTTTGTGTTCAAATGCTCGAGCTATATTCAAAGCAACTCCAAGATTTTCTGATCGCTGAAGTTCAATGTTTATCCTCAGTGTTCTTCCAGTTCTGATTTTCGGTTGCTTGCAGTTGGGAAGTGGTCTGAATCGCTCCCTTCCGGGTTCTTCTTCCATCTACAAACTGTTTTTGTCTCCCTGTGCATTGTTATTGCTGCTGCTATTCCTTGCAACTCCTTGATTCTCTTTTCTTGGACCTTTATTTTCTCCTAGAACTGTGATGGAGAGGTTAGCTATATGCTTTTCTAGAGCAGTTTGCTTGGTCACCATCTGGTCTTCTGGAGCAGTTTGCCTGGTTGTTATCTTGTCTACCCTTTCAATGAAATCTTTCATCATTGATGTTAAATCCGCGCGAGCCATGTTGGTTCGTGATACCAAATTGCTATGGTCCCTTGGACCCTGATTGTCATCTTTAACTATGATAGTGAGGTAAGATATCTGCTCTTCTAGAGATTTATGCCTGATCGCCATCTTCTCTTCTAGAGCTGTTTGCCTGGTCGTCATCTTTTCAATGAAGTCCTTCATTATTGATGCTAAATCCCCGTCAGCCATGTCGGCTCGTGATACCAAATTGTTATGGTCCCTTGGTCTTGGATCGGTTAACACGGTCTTAGACGCGGGAGAACCTTTCTTTCGACCGATCGTGAAGGCAGAAGCGGGCTCGTCCTAGACAGAGTCTCTTCTTGAATTCACAAGTTTGTTTTTGATAATAATAATTGCTTGATTTTTTATTCCAATTCTGGATGCCTTTAAATAGGCTTAAAATAAAACAAATAGAAATCCTAATCAAACTAATATAATAACTTACTTATCCTAGGTTTACTATTCATTTAAATTTAAAAGATAGTAATCCTAAATATTTAATAATCCTAGTTAATAGAATAATTTGTTCTAACTCTAAATCCTATCCTAACAATAATGAACTAACTTATTAATAATAAATCCTAATTGACGCAACTAATCCTAATCTGCAGAATCATAAATCTTTCTCTTTCCCACAGTTGGATCCATATCAGTTTGTCCATTAATTTATTTATTTATTTCTTTTAAATTTTCTACTTCAATTTATGTGTGCAACCTTTGCATGTTCCTGATTCTTCTTGATCTATCCATATCTCTCTAGCTTATGTAATACCGTAAACTTAGAGGTTTCTTTATTTAATTCAATTCAATTCTTATGCTAAGTTTCTTATAAACTTATCATACATTAGCTATTCCTTGATGCACAATTGGCACACAAGTTTTTCTAGATTATCTGTTATGCTAATTCGTGATCGCTGTGAAGACGGTTGAAATTAAATCTTGAAAGTTGAAACATATTTTTTACTCTTTGTAGTGAAAGTTAACAGGACATGAAAGAGAAGGTATAATGAGATAAGTGTTGATAATGATGGTGATCCAGTGAGAGTGGTGGGGCAAAGAATTTGAGTTTTAAAGAGTGGGGGCTAGATTTAGTGTTGAGAACGCATAATAAAAGTGTGCAGTTCATAAATCATTCAAGCGTGCCCTTTACTTTCCTAGCATTGTTCGAGCATAGAGGTAAAAAACTGTCCTCTTTTATTTCCTGTTATGTTCAGTTCATAAGTCATTTCTTTTTATATTTGGTTGGATAAATTCTGCTATGAGATACTACTTGTTTCTACCTTTCCGGTAGCTTTGTAATCATGTCTTAGGCCTGGAAGTTTTTTTGATGGAGCTTAATTTTGTTGCCCTTATTTGTTGACATTTGTGTGTTGCTATAAGTCCGGGGTTGTTAATGATCGAGTCAATTTGGCATTGTAATCATGTGTTTGTATGGTTTGAAGTGTTGTATTACAACTCTCTGATATACTTTGTCTCTCTCTCTCTCTCTCTCTCTCTCTCTCTCATTAAAGAATTTGTTCTGTTTTAAAAGCCATTATCTTAGAAAAGAGATGCATTATGTTATGTTTGAAAATACCTTTATCTTGTGGAATTATGCCATGAACTAAGTCAATTTGTATAACTTAGTTCGTTTTTTTAAAGTATTCTAATATATACTTATATTTTTCCAGGTAGCGAAATAAGAAGAGTTAAGCGATGGTAGGCGTTCTGAGTCTAGCTAACACATTAAGGATTATGAAGCAACATCACATACTACTAGGGATATTTAGATATTTTGTGAACTTATTTTGACATAATGAACTACATTAGTTTCTTTCGTTTGGAACTTCAAGTACTTTAATTAAATTTTTTAATGTCTGGATCATGTCACTATTGAATGAATTATATAAATGAGATTAAGTTATTATTAATTTTTGCATTTTAATCTTTTTACTCCTGTATGAATATTGTAACAGTTCTTTAATAAGCTATCAAAATGATTTTTTTTATAGATAATAAAAAAGGTTTTCAATTTATTTATATTTTTTTTTAAAAAAAGTTTGCGACGGTTTTGCAACCGTTGCAACATTTGCTATTAAATTATGTGGGGAAAAACACAGCGACGTTTGAAACTGTTGCAACATCAACTGCGATAGTTGTAACAACGGTTTTCAAAACTGTCGCAAAGTTCTGTTGCGACATAGGAATCATCAACGGTTGGCCAACCGTCGCAAATGTGCAATTGCAACAGTTTCAACTGTTGCAAACTACAATTTTAACTGTCGCAAAGTGCTTATTTTCTTGTAGTGTTTACCCAGTTCGGTGTTAATGAACCTAATCTAGGGGAGAGAGGAGCCCTTCCGTTGTACTATGATCAAATAGTTACCACTTTACAAGAGTTTCCCACAATTGGGTACAAGGAATTAGCAACCCTAATTATACCCAAAACCCGAATCTCTTCCCGTGGCCAAGAAACTCAATTTGACCTAGACTACCCAAGGTGTCCCACAAGATGTTCCCAAGAATGGTTTGCCCTAGGATTCAAAACCCTAGCCTTTTGTGGTGGCAAACCCCGACTCTCTACATCTTGTCCTCTCTCTCAATTTTTCTATGAATAAGACAATCCCTATTTATAGAAAAATATATGCCTACTTATTTTAAAAGATAATCTTCTAAAATAAAAACAAATCTCATATTGTTTTTAAATATATCCTATTTAAAAAATAAACACAATCTATTTTAAAACAAAATAAATCCAAGTCAGAATATCCTCCAAGAAAATATATTTTCCAAACAAATCTCCAAACCAACACGAGCCCGCGCCCGGCGCCAGCTCGCCCGCGCCTAGCGCAATCAACAGAACCAAACTCCCCTTTTCAAAAGCTTCCTGGCGCGCGGCGTTGTCTGTCCTGCGCGCGGCGCAGCTGGCAGATTCTTCAGGATTTTCTGACTTCTTGTGACCGAGATTTTAAGGCATATCCAACAATTCTCCACCTTGCCTTCAAATCGATGGTGATCCACTCAACCACCGCGCTGCTCTCTCCATCTTGAATCTTTATCCAAGATCACCGGTCAAGACCATGACCTAGGCGTTAACCTCCACTTGCTTCCCGCAAGCATTGCCTCCTTCCCTTCATTCCTCGGAATGCCTTCTGCTCTCATGAAGATTTTGTCTCCCACTACCATAGGACTTTTGGTAGCTACAAGATTCACCGCCTCCCTCTTCGACCCATGGAGTGTTCAGTTCCGTACTCTCGAAGAAACGCTTGTGCCCCGCTATCACCGGCTTTTTAGATAGCTCAACAAGCTCCACCGTACCCCTTCAGCCCCCGGATTGAACTTGTCCGTCCTCCTGAAGTATTGCTTGCCTCCGACTATCCACGGATTTCAGGACAGCCCTACAAGCCTCACCACCCTTCGACCCCCGGAATGCCTTCCGTCCTCTCGAAGTATTGCTTGCCTCCGAACCCACCTTGGAATTTTAGGCGGTTCCACAAGCTACAACATCAAACTCCCCTTGCACCCGACTACCTCCAGCAGTCCTACAAGTTCCCAAGTTTGATCAAGGTTGCTTTCAATTGCCTCCCTGAAGATCCTCTCAAGGTCTTGCACTTCTTCAGCCACAATTGAAACGTTTCCCACAAGGCCTCCATGGTTTCCCTTTGGCTCAACACAACCACTCTCCTCCATATCTCCGATTAAATACCCGAGAGTCAATGTTGACTATCTCCCCCTATTGGAAGACTCCACCTCAAACTGAGATTCCACCAAAGTGCACCAACTATCCCCTTGTGATAAGCAAGACCTCTCCAATCGTGCTTCTCCCTTCAACGCCTCAACCCTTGTTTTGAATTAACACCGCCATCATCTTCACCTTCCACAACCTGTAGTCGTTACTCCCGGTGAACCCCTCAATATCCTCCTTCAAACCCATGGTACTTGAATCGAATGATCCCCTTGCCCCACGGTGGGCGCCAATTGTTGCGAATTCGACATAACTCACATCAATAAGAAACTGATGTGTGGGGCAAGCGTAACAAGCAACCAAATATAAGGACCGGATAGAGACAATGATACAATAATTCAAACAATAACGGCAAGAAGAAAAGAACACACGATCAATTTGTTTACCCAGTTCGGTGTTAATGAACCTAATCTGGGGGAGGGAGCAGCCCTTCCGTTGTACTATGATCAAATAGTCACCACTTTACAAGAGTTTCCCACAATTGGGTACAAGGAATTAGCAACCCTAATTCTACCCAAAACCCGAATCTCTTCCCGTGGCCAAGAGACTCAATTTGACCTAGACTACCCAAGGTGTCCCACAAGATGTTCCCAAGAATGGTTTGCCCTAGGATTCAAAACCCTAGCCTTTTGTGGTGGCAAACCCCGACTCTCTACATCTTGTCCTCTCTCTCAATTTTTCTATGAATAAGACAATCCCTATTTATAGAAAAATATATGCCTACTTATTTTAAAAGATAATCTTCTAAAATAAAAACAAATCTCATATTGTTTTTAAATATATCCTATTTAAAAAACAAACACAATCTATTTTAAAACAAAATAAATCCAAGTCAGAATATCCTCCAAGAAAATATATTTTCCAAACAAATCTCCAAACCAACACGAGCCTGCGCCCGGCGCCAGCCCGCCCGCGCCTAGCGCAATCAACAGAACCAAACTCCCCTTTTCAGAAGCTTCCTGGCGCGCGGCGCCGTCTGTCCTGCGCGCGGCGCAGCTGGCAGATTCTTCAGGATTTTCTGACTTCTTGTGACCGAGATTTTAAGTCATATCCAACACGAAGGAGGAAGTTTGTGGAAAAGTCAAGCTCCCAACTCACGTTTTTGGTAGCTTTCTTCTCCCTTTTTGTTTTGTTTCACCTAGTTATAATGTGTAGGAACTTTCTGGATCATTATTTTAACTTAATACATGCTAGATGATTAGTTTGAGTTTCAATTTTGAAAACTTTTTCCGTTCGTTTTTTACGATTTAAGCTTTGTTTCGTAAAACTAATATCATTTTTGGATTCCTTGTGAAAAAACGAGAAGAACTGTATATGTTTTGTTGATTTCTGGGCACTTTTATGAACTCCGGTGCCAGAAACGGCGCCGGCGATGGTGAGAATCAAACGGAGATGATGATCCACGCGTGAATCTCCGTCCTTTTTCAGTTTAAGTCGTGTCCGTCAGATTGATCCAACGGCGCGTGTGTTTCTTTGATCGTGACCGTCAGATCTCTTTAAATGAGGATCTGACGGTAGTAAGACGATAGAACCACAATACGCGTCCACACTGTATCCGCGCTTGTGGTTGATCCACGCGTGAGCCCTTTATTTACCAGTTTCAATTGTGTCCGTTGGATTGATCCAGTGGCGCGTGTGTAGACATGAGCGTATTCGTCAAATCCTCTTTAATGAGGATCAGACGGCTGTAAATTGTGATCTCACGCGTACGCGTCACACACGATCCGGACCCTATATGCTTCAGATTTTTTTTTGGCACAACTGTAGCGCGTCTGGGCTTGGGTTTTTCTGGGCTTTTTACTATTTCACACCCCCTTTTATTTTCGTTCTGTTATTAACACCCCCCCATTATTTAATTTTATTTTTTAGCTCACGAGATAATTATTATTGATATAATCATGTTTTAGGTCATTTTTGTTTGTCTTATCATGAAATTAATTTTTGACTTATTATTTTCTATTTTTTTAAATATTTATTTAATTATTTATCACTTATTAGTTTATTAATTAGTTAATTGTTCGTTTAGTTTGTTTTGTTTATGAACTAATGGTACAAGTTGCTTGGCATATGCTTATTTAAGCTATTTTAGCCTATTAAGCACAAAGTTGAAGCTTACCCTATTTTTATGTCTTTATTATTTATTTTATTTAATTAATTTTCAGTCTCTCTTTGATTATATTGTTAGTCTTAACTCTTCGGTTTTCAGGAGAAGAGGACCGTTGTAATCCAATGTTTGGTTGAGTCGTAAGTAAAGTTTGTCTAATGATTGTTTCAGACAAAATTCAAAAATGAATTCTTCCAAATAATTTTCTCCTTAACTTAAGAGACTCAACCAATTGGGCCAAACCAGTGGTATCTTGTAATCTGTTTTCTATGGAGTTGGGTAATAATCTGCTATACCAGTATCATTGAATCATAATTGATCAGTTGAATGTAAGAAAGTATCAACCTATTATCTTATTTCAGCTTTATGTTTATATAAACACTCAGCTGAAGAAGCATGTGTTTTTCCATTTTAATTTTGAAAATGCAGTTATTGATGAAGCATCCACTATACCAAATTCATTAAGTTATCATGATAATGTTAAAACCTCCAAAAAGAATTCATGAATTAGATAAACTGTCATTTTTCACCTAGTTCACAAGATGGCATTTATATCAATGTAATAACTACTACTAGTATATCGAATTAAACAAGATTACCAATTCTAAGCAAGCTATCGATACAGTTTTCAGTCGCTATATATAGTCTCTCTCCAAAAAGTCTCGCTCAACGCAAGACTCCATCACATGCATTTTTAAGTGAACACAATTAACTCATTTCTCTGACCTTCCCCAAAAGTAGCTTTCAAGTCTGCTGTGCCCATTTTTGCTTGCGAGTGCTTTGGCTAAACCCTGTCGTCAGAACCTGCACAGTAAGTGTTGGACTGTCAAGTAACTCGGAATGGCTAGAATAAAAGTGGTAATCTCCCATCTGTTAAATAAGTCTCCTGTTACATATGTTTCTAGTTTTTGTTGTAAGCTCAAAAGTCTTTCTCATTTTTTGTAACAAGTTATGTTTGTTCCTTTTAGTGTTCATGCTGGGAAAGAAAAAACCTGAGTTGAATACTCTTCTATGCAGTGATGAAGAGATATAAATAGTTTCTGAATTTGTTTTTAGATTTATATCTATACATTGGTAGGTTATTAACTATATACCTTCTTGAACCATGGATTTCAATTGTTTATATTATCCAAAGATATTTGTTCTTTCCAATTATTCATCGTATTTTTCTTTTTTGATCATTCAAGAGGCAAGCTAGATTCTCAAAATTAAATAAATACTAGATTCTGACCCGTGCGTTTTGCAGGCAAATAACATTAATGTGATTGGTGATGTAGATAGTAAGATAAAAAAAATAGCATGAGCAATAAGAACAAATTATATACATTAAGAATCACCTAGTTCACAAGGCACAACATTTATATCAGTGTAATCAATAACCTTATAAAAATAAACAAACTTACCAACTCTAAGCAACATATCGATAACATTCTTTGTCACTACTATCATCTCTCTCCAAAAAGTCCCTCTCAATGAGAGACTCAATCCGTTTCTTTACATCTGTAGGATTTGCGAGGAATCGTGACTGCAATTGCTTTGTGACCTCAGCAATAAGATTGTGGTGAGAGAGTTTCTTCCTAGATTTCATAATCCTCACTATTGATGCATCAATCTGGGGCTTCCGGTCCAACTCCACTCTTTGCCGAGTTTCCAGCGTTTCTGGTTGCAATTTCTTTTGTGCAACGGTTCCTATTTTTACCGTATACAGTTTGCTACTGAAGTTGTCATTAACAAAGAATTCATCATTCTCACTAACATCTTTACTCATTGGATCCTTCCTAAGCACATTTCTTCCCTTAATCAAAGCCAAAGATTGCAGACACCTCTTCAAATCTAAAGCTGGAATTTCAGTTGCTAGCTCAATTTCTTTGTAGGTTAGTGTATCAGCATTATTAAACAACATGAGTACACACATTTGGAAAGTGGAAACAATTAACTCATGTCTCTGACCTTTGCCAAAAGTAGCTTTCAATTCTGCCGTGCCCATATTAGTTAGCCAGGACAATCTCCTGCCAGTATGACAGCTGAGGTAATATGACGGAAATTTCTCGCAAAGTGCCGAAATTTCAGCCGGCAGGTTACATGTCACCCTAGATTGCGTTGGCCAAAACCCTGTTGTTTGGACCATCACATTAAGTGTAGGATCGTCAACTAACTCAGAATGGCTAGCATAAAAGCTTTGCATTGTGTCAAGAGATGTTTTCATGTCTCTGAACATGACTTCTAAATTTGAGGTAAATTGGTATCCACATTCCGTCTTTAGCTTAACTATGAAACTCTTCTCGGCATCATCAGAAACTGTTTTTCCAGACAAAAGTCTCTTTGCCATATGCTGTTTGTAATACTTCTCAAACAAATCTTTTTCTTGCAAATACCGGAGCAGCATCATAACCTTGTCAAGAGTAATCTCTACATCATGCTCACTAACTCCCTTCAGACCATTTCGAAGCTTATCATCTACAAACAGTGAAATGTATTTTGGAGAACGAGGATTCAAGTTAATGAATAATTTAAATGAGGAGTTCAAAACAATCTGTGTCGCGCCACGAAAAATGCCCGAGCGTCGGAACACTCGGTAATGACACAGAGTCGCCACCGAACTTTATTTATTCCCGAAGGAAAAGAAAAATATCGATAAAACCTTAAAAAGAAAGAAAAATGGTCATCGCAACCAAATTTCGAGTTCGGGAGTCGATTATGTAAGGGGAAGGTATTAGCACCCCTCACATCCGTTGTACTCAATGGGAACCTTCTTGTTATTTTAGGGTTTGAAAATTGTCTTTTAATTGTTTGCGTTAATTTCTATTAATTGTTAAATATTTACAAAGGGAAAAAAATTAGTTTTTTATTATTGTGCTTGAAGGTTGTTGGATCCCGCTCCTACGTATTTCCAAGTGCAATGGGAAATTCAAAGCTTACGTAGTTCTTTGGGTAAAAAATAATTGTGTGTTGGTTGATTTTAGCAAAAATGGTTTGTGAAAAAAATTTGTTTGATTTACAGGATATAAAAAGTTAAAGCGTGCATGGACGCGAAAATGGTGAAGTTTAATGAGTTGAGATTTATTTTAATTCGTGGAAAACAAATAATCATTAGGCAAAGCGCACGCTAAGCGTCGATTATTTGAGAGACGAGCAAATGTACATTCGCCGATCTTTTTTTTAATCCAAGATTTATTTTGTTAAGAACAAACATTTTATTAAATAAAAAAAAAATAAAAGTCTTCCTTTTTTTTGTTAAGAGGAATTTTTATGTCATGAAAGATTTAATTTTTATTTAAGTTCGAGAATAAATTTTGTACACTAAACTAAATCTAATCTAATAAATAAAAAAAAAAACTACATACATGCTTTTTGTTGGTTTTACTTGTTAAAATTATTTTTAGTTATTATCAATAAACTAAGGGAGGTGTAGATAAGTAGACTTAGAACCTATGTAACAAACACAAAGCAGCCCAAACTAACAATTTAAACCAAATAACTGAATAAATAAATAAAAGCAAATTAAAATAGGAAGATAAAACATACAAAGAAAAAACGTGAAACCAGTGAGAGAAAATGTGAGGTCTGCGTGAGAGAAGGAAGGGAGACGGCCGAGAGAGGAAATCAGTGAGTTTTTCACGGCGGCAGAGCGGTGGTGCTAATCTTCTTCCTCACTTCATCGTTCTTCTGTTTCTTCTTGCTTTTCTTTGTTTTTGTTTGTTTTGTTTCTTTGGGTTGTGATTTCTTTTGATTATGAGTTTGATGGTGGTTGGAAAATGGTGGAAGGTAGTGTTGGAAGATGAAGTTCTGTTATGGATGGTATTGGAGTATTGTGATAGTTTGTAAAGATGATGCAGAATAATAATTGCGATGTTGAGTGTTGATTTTTGGTTCAATTCTGCCTTCTCTTCTTGTTCTGATTTGGTTCAATTTATACCCAAAAGTTAGGGTTTTCTATCCATTATTCTATTGTTTTCTTTCTCTGCATCTCCATTTTATTTCTCCAATTATTTTCACTCTTTTGTGCATTGAATTCTCTGTCCAAGATTTGTTTCTCCCTAGCCTCTGATACTTTCACAATTTAGTTTAAAATTTTATTTGACCTCTATATGATTTTGACTTTTTCTATTCTTATGATTCATAAAAACAAGACCTTTATTTGTGAAGTCTAATTTTTCTATTTAAAGCTTTTAATCACAGTCTGATAGGTTTAAGGATTTTGTCATCTTCCTTTTGTTTTCAAATTGACAGTAGAATCTGGATGGAAATAGTACAGTAATATAAGAAAGGGAACAGGAAAAAAGAAAAGGATGGAGCGTACTGCTGTTTTTGCTATTGCCGTTGAATCTTTTCTTTCCTATTTTTGTGGTACACATATATTTTAGATTTTTTCTTAAAAATTCATAAAATTAATGAAATGCATAAAAAGTTAAAAATGCATGAAATAAAAATTCTACTATTTTTTTTAAAATAAAAATAAAATAAATAAATAAAGCAAATACAAATAGAACATGCTAAAAAAAGCTCTCAACGAAAAAAAACTCTTTTTTTTTTTTTTTTAGTCAAACATTAGTTGACTTTTGACTTCACAAACTCACACATAAAAACTGACTCAAATTAAAAGATGAAAAGATTAGATAAAAAAGTCGGGCAAAATTAAGGGTATGACAGCTGCCCCTATTTAAATATCTTTAATCAAAGAGGACGAGTGACGTCGGTACTCGTGTTTTGATGGAAGATAGTTAAATACAGAAGATCCTGAATTTTGTCCGGTTGGACAGAGAAACTTGCAGACGAAAAGATCGCCATCTTGCATGGTTATTTGGATTTGAAAACTTGAAATTGTCGCAGGCATAAGGTCGGACATTTCCTAAAAGATGAATTGCCGCAGGGATAAGGCCCGGGCGCTAACAGAAAATAAAGTTGTCGTAGGGATAAGGCCTGACGACTGTCACAGGGATAAGGCCTGGACACAGGCAAAAATAAAATTGTCGTAGGGATAAGGCCTGACGACTGTCACAGGGATAAGGACCGGACACGAACAAAAAATAAAATTGTCGTAGGGATAAGGCCTGACGACTGTCACAAGGATAAGGCCTGGACATAGACAGAAAATAAAATTGTCGTAGGGATAAGGCCTGACGACTGTCACAGGGATAAGGCCTGGACACAGACAAAAAATAAAATTGTCGTAGGGATAAGGCCTGACGACTGTCACAGGGATAAGGCCTGACGACTGTCACAGGGATAAAGCCTGGACATAGACAGAAAATAAAATTGTAAGGCCTGACGACTGTCACAGGGATAAGGTCTGGACATAGACAGAAAATAAAATTGTCGTAGGGATAAGGCCTGACGACTGTCACATGCATAAGGCCGGACATTGATAGAAAATAAAATTGTCGCAGGTATAAGGCCTGACAACTATCACAGGGATAAGGCATATAAACAGAAAATAAATTGTCGCAGGGATAAGGCCTGGACATTGCTTAGATCGTTTTACCCACTTTGGAGCTATGAGAGGTTGACGCCTTTTTTGCATGCCATGATGCATGTTATATGCTTATGCTCTTGTTTATGCATGATTTTTTTTTTTTAAAATGCATATTGTGATTGGATGTGTATGTAACATGTAATGCATGAGATGACATGTTGATTGAAACTTTTCCTTCCTTTTTTTTATTTAAATTTTTTTTGAGTTGGCCAAGCAAGAGTTAGCCCATCATGGATAGAACCTTTTACCCTCTTGATACTTAGATCTCTCGATGATTTTCTATTTAAAACCTTAAGGTGCTTGAGATGCCCCAACTATGCCGTAGCTCTAGCAAATATGTTGTTGCTTTTATCCAGGCATGTGACTTTTGTATTGAGCGGACAATGTTGCTTGATGATGAGTCCGGACTTTGATCGACGGATGCAAACCCGAAAGCCAAGGTTGAACCTTAGTTACTTAAAAGTAAAAAATTTGTTTTCTTGAAGTACCTTTTGCTTGAAAGATTTGATGTTTTAATGCAATATCAAAAATAAATCAACATTTCATGAACATGCAAAGACATAAGAGTAGAAGAAAATGAGCTCAATTGAATTTTATTGATTATTGACCCGTGAATGGGTGATAGTACACGAGGATGTAATTCCTATAAGAGAAGATTACTTGTCAAAGATAAAATGGCAACAAGTGAATGGAAACATGACACGTGCTATTATCCCCACGACTCATGAATTTACAAAACTTTGCCTCCGAAGTTGATGATTAGACTGATCCTCCTTTCTTGAGCCTTTGTCACGGAGCCGACGCTTTACAGTCATTTGTTCCTCCCTTTCGGAGTCGACACTCATCTTTTTTTTTTAATTTTTAATTTTTATTTTTCAAGTCCCTAACTTTTGTATGGACCGCCCTTTCGGGTTTTCAGTCCATCGGGTTATACTTCCTTTTTTGATGCCCCTAATTTTTGCCTGGACCGCCCTTTCGGGTTTTCAGTCCACCGGGACGCTCTCTATTGCTTAAGTCGCCTTTTCAGGTTTTCAACTTAGCGAGTTTTTTTTTTATTTTTATTTTTATTTTTATTTTAATGCATCTCATTTTTATGCATAATATTTCTTGACTGCGTCAGCGTTCACCGAAAGTGGGAGGTCTTCTCCATCCATGTTGGTAAGGATTAATGCTCCGCTTGAGAAAGCTTTCTTCACCACATAGGGCCCTTCGTAGTTAGGTGTCCACTTTCCCCGTGGATCCTTATGGATAGGCAATATCTTTCTCAAAACCAGATCCCCTTCTTGGAACTCTCGAGAGCGAACTTTCTTGTCGAAAGCCTTTTTGAGCCTCTTTTGATACAACTGGCCATGGCATAATGCTGTTAGGCGCTTTTCTTCAATGAGGTTTAACTGATCAAACCTTGTTTGTACCCATTCAGCTTCTTCTAGCTTGGTTTCCATCAAGACTCTCAATGACGGGATTTCCACTTCAACCGGAAGTACTGCCTTCATGCCATATACCAAGGAAAAGGGAGTTGCCCCAGTAGAAGTGCGGACAGTTGTTCTATAGCCGTGCAAGGCGAAAGGAAGCATCTCATGCCAATCCTTATAAGTCTTTACCATCTTTTGAATGATTTTCTTGATGTTTTTGTTGGCTGCTTCTACGGCACCGTTCATCTTTGGTCGGTATGGTGATGAATTGTGGTGTTCGATCTTGAAGTCTTCACACAATTCTTTCATTGTCTTATTGTTCAAGTTCGACCCATTATCCGTGATAATCTTGTTGGGAACACCGTAACGGCAGATTATCTCTTTCTTGATGAAACGAGCCACCACTTGTTTGGTCACATTAGCGTAAGAGGCGGCTTCAACCCACTTTGTGAAATAATCAATAGCCACTAGGATAAACCGATGTCCGTTAGAGGCTTTTGGCTCGATCATTCCAATCATGTCTATTCCCCACATTGAGAATGGCCATGGGGCTGTCAGAACATTCAGAGGGGTCGGTGGCACATGCACTTTGTCAGCATAGATTTGGCATTTGTGGCATTTCTTGACGTATTGAAAACAGTCAGCCTCCATTGTCAACCAGTAATAACCTGCCCTTAGAATCTTCTTTGCCATTGCATGCCCATTGGCATGGGTTCCGAAGGATCCTTCATGTATTTCAGTGATGAGAAGGTCCGCTTCTCGCTTGTCCACACATCGGAGCAAGACCAGATCATGGTTTCTTTTATAGAGTACATCCCCATTCAAGAAGAATTGTGATGCCAATCTTCTTAAAGTTTTCTTGTCAATGGACGAGGCATTTTCAGGGTACTCTTGCTTTGCGAGATATAACTTAATATCATGGAACCAAGGCTTGTCGTCGTGTTCCTCTTCAATTATTGCACTCACAGTTGGCTCATCTTTTCGATTCACAATTATCAGTGGTGTTTCATTGTCGAATTTCACTTTGTACATTGATGATAGCGTAGCCAACGCGTCTGCGACTTGATTCTCTTCTCTTGGGAAATGATGAAAAGTAATCTCATCAAAGTGCTTCATCAACTCCATGACATGGGCTCGATATGGGATCAACCTGGGATGTCGTGTTTCCCATTCTCCTTTCACTTGATAGATGACCAATGCCGAATCTCCGTACACTTCCAAGATTTTGATTCTCATGTCAATTGCTGCTTCAAGACCCATGATGCATGCTTCATATTCTGCCACATTATTCGTACAATCAAAGCACAACCTTGCAGTGAAAGGTGTGTATCCATTTCTTGGAGATATCAAAACAGCTCCAATCCCGTGCCCCATGGAATTTGAGGCTCCATCAAAGGCAAGTTTCCATTTAGCACCTGGTTCGGGTCCTTCGTCGTCCCCTATGGGTTCTTTGTAACTCAGTGCCATGATGTCTTCATCTGGGAAGTCAAACTGAATGGGTTGATATTCTTCCAATGGTTGGTGAGCAAGATGTTCAGATAATACACTTCCTTTGATTGCCTTTTGAGTGACATATTGGATGTCGTACTCGGATAGCAACATTTGCCATCGTGCAATTTTCCCCGTGAGTGCAGGCTTCTCAAAGATGTACTTGATGGGATCCATCTTTGATATCAGCATAGTAGTATGAGTTAACATGTACTGCCTTAGACGTCGAGCAGCCCATGCTAATGCGCAACAAGTTTTCTCGAGTGCTGTGAATCTTGATTCGCAGTCGGTGAACTTCTTGCTTAGGAAGTAGATGGCATGCTCTTTTCTTCTTGTTTCATCATGCTGCCCCAACACGCAACCCATTGATTCTTCTAGCACAGTAAGATACATAAGGAGAGGCCTTCCTGGAACTGGAGGTGTCAAGATTGGTGGTTCTTGCAAATACTCCTTGATCTTATCAAATGCTCTTTGGCAATCTTCATTCCATTCGATGGCTTGATCTTTCCTTAGCAATTTGAAGATAGGCTCACAAGTGGCAGTGAGATGTGAGATGAAGCGAGCAATGTAATTCAACCTCCCCAAGAATCCACGTACCTCCTTCTCAGTCCTGGGTGCTGGCATATTTTGTATGGCCTTGACCTTATCAAGATCTACCTCAATTCCCCTTTGGCTGACAATGAACCCTAATAACTTTCCTGATCTGACACCGAAAGTGCACTTGTTAGGATTCAAGCGCAACTTGAATTTTCTCAAACGGACGAACAACTTTTGCAAATGGACCAAATGATCTTCTTCCCCTTGAGATTTGGCAATCATATCATCCACATAGACTTCTATCTCCTTATCGATCATATCATGAAAGAGAGTAACCATGGCTCTTTGGTATGTTGCCCCGGCATTTTTCAATCCGAAAGGCATTACCTTGTAACAAAATGTGCCCCAAGGAGTGATGAAGGTGGTTTTCTCCATGTCTTCCGGAGCCATCTTAATTTGATTGTATCCTGAGAAGCCATCCATGAAGGAGAATACTGAGAATTGAGCTGTATTGTCCACCAAGACATCAATGTGAGGTAAGGGGAAATCATCTTTTGGGCTTGCCCTGTTCAAGTCTCGATAATCCACACATATCCGGACGTTTCCATCTTTCTTTGGGACTGGTACGATGTTTGCCACCCATTCTGGGTACTTGGAAACTGCTAAGAACCTCGCGTCAAATTGCTTCTTGACTTCCTCTCTGATCTTAAGGGCCATGTCGGGTCTTGTTCTTCTCAACTTTTGCTTCACTCGTGGGCACTCGGGTCGAAGTGGTAGCCTATGCACGACTATGTCGGTGTCCAATCCCGGCATATCTTGATAAGACCAAGCAAACACATCCACGTACTCTTGCAGCAGATTGATCAAACTTCTCTTCACGTCATCTTGCAGAGAGGCCCCTATCTTGATCTCCTTTTTATCCTCGTCGGACCCTAAGCTGATCACTTCCACAGGCTCTTGGTGCGCTTGAATTTCTTTCTCTTCTTATTCTAAGAGACGAGCTAGCCCTTCGGGGAGCTCACAGTCGTCTTCATCGCCTTTTTCGGCTTGGTTGATTGGAAATTCAAAGTCGATAGGGATTTTAGCTGTGTCAGTTTCAACAAGTTTATTGGTGGATCTGCATGATGATGATTTTTATTTTAGAATTATTGAAAGAGAAATGGAGGTGATTTAAAAACTGTAAAAATAAATTTTGAAAAGTTGCCATTTTTAGAATAAACAGGAGCAGAAGAAAATAGACTTTGATGAACATAAAATGCATTTTCATTGATTGATAAGATTTAAAACACAGGTGTGCCCTACAAAAGACATCCATTTGCCTTGGGCAGAGCAAAGGATTTTTTTTTCAGAAAAACAAAGTAAATTACTTAAAGATAATCTCGGGAATCTCCCAAGCCTTCCAGTTGCAGAGGACATCATCCGGAGCACATTGATACACCAAGTCAGGTACACCTTCTTCTTCATCTTCTAGATTTGCCACATGCCCCTCGTAGCTAAAGCCCGCACTACGGAATATCCCTTGGATGGTACCCACGCTTCTCGGAGCAAATCTTAGCATATCCCTTGTAGTAGGTTAGTACCCCAATCCAAAGCGGTCTTTCTTCTCTTGGACCTTTGGTACTTTGCCCCAACCTGGTGGAATTCCTTCTTCTAAAGCCTCCTTCACGGCTTTCCATGAGGTTAAAGTTAAACCTTTTTTCTTTTTAGGCTCACGCCTAGACTTCATAGTGATAACACTTGCCACTTCTAGTGCTTGAAAAGGGACTTCAATGGCTTCCTCTCCCGCCTCTATGTATCGGAAAGAAGAGAGATAACTCACCATCATATCCTCTTGCCCCGACACGACAATCATCTTATCACCGGTTATGAACTTAAGCTTTTGATGCAAGGTGGAAGTGACTGCCCCGGCAGCATGAATCCATGGCCTTCCAAGTAAACAACTGTAAGCAGGGTTGATGTCCATGACTTGGAATGTAATAGTGAAAATTTGTGGACCAATTTGAATTGGCAAATCCACTTCTCCCATGACTGCTCTCTTGGATACATCGAACGCCTTCACAATTAGTGCACTTTGTCTCAAAAGTGCTCCCTCAATAGCCAGCTTATCCAAGGTTATCTTTGGCATGACATTCAAAGAGGATCCGGTGTCCACCAACACCTTGGACAATATGTTGTCTGAACATTTGACAGATATGTGCAGTGCTTTGTTATGGTCTTTCCCTTCTGAAGGAAGCTCACTCTCATTGAATCCCAAATACCGGCTTGTAGAGATGTTAGCAACCACCCCATCAAATTTATCCACCGTGATGTCTTTGGTCACATAGGCCTCATTGAGGATTTTGAGCAATGCCTCCCTATGAGCCTCGGAGCTCAATAATAGTGACAGAATGGAGATTTTTTAGGGTGTTTGCCCCAACTGATCAATGATCTTGTAATCACTTTTTCGGATGATTCTCAAGAATTCCTCGGCCTCTTCTTGTGGTAATGTTTTCCTTGGTGGCTCAGTTCCTACTGCCATTCCTTCAACAGCTTTTCCCTTATCGGGCCCTACAGGTGCATTTGCAGAGTCTTTGTTTGGTGAATTTGGAGAGTAAATCCTCCCACTCCTTGTCATTCCTCCTATTCCGGCAATGTTATCAACGGTAGGTTCTATACCGGTGATAGGCTCCCCTCCAACAGACACATTAGGTTGGTAATTCCATGGCACTTCTTTTGTACTTTTGAAAGAGAAAGGTGCAGGCACATGAAACACCATAGGGTCTATTTTTTGTGCAGGAATTTGGATTTCAACTCTTTGGTAAGGGATCTCAAAAGGTGCAAAACCTTGTGATTCCACAACAGCAATACTTGTTTCCTTCCTTGAATACCCAATTTGAATCAAGCCTTGATCCATTAGCTTTTGGAGGGTCTCTTTTAAACCTCGACAATTATCAGGATTCGTTGAGCAAGCTTTGCAACTGGAGTGTAACTCTTCAAACTGTTCAAAGCCAATCAAACTTTCCCCCATTACCGACAAAGGAGTCTTTATCTTTGACACTTCTTTCAAGAGCTCTAATTCTTCCACTTCCTCAATAGCATTTACTGATGAGCTCGCATGACCCGACAAAGGATTGGTCTTCACATTTGGTCCCTCTTCCTTGAAGGATATCATCTTGCGATCAATCAAATCTTGTACCTTGAACTTGAAAGCTTTACAATTTTCGATGTTGTGCCCGGGCGACCCAGCGTGGTAATCACATCGAGCATTGCTATCGAAACTAGGTGGATATGGAGGCACCATTGGTGGGAGAGGTTTTTGCTCTACCATGCCCTTTTGAAGTAGGTATGGCAAAATTTGCCCATATGGCATTGGTATGGGATCGAAACGCACCACTTTCCTTTCAAAGTTTCCTCGAGGCCTAGGTTGATTCCACTGTGGATATGGGTTTGGCCGAGGCTGACCTTGCGGAGGCATCATCAATGGCTATTGAGGTGGGCGCATTGGATAAGCTGGCTGTTGATACTGCCCTTGAGCCGCAGCTGCCACATAAGGATAGTGATAATACGGCACTTGCATATGAGGCCCTCTTAAGGGTCCTACTGAGACAGCGTTGGTCTCACCTTCTTTCTTTTTCGGGGGACCACCAAAGGATTTCTTAACCCCGACTTGAGCATTAGTAGCACCTTGAATCTTTCCACTTTTGATACCCTCCTCTATGCGCTCCCCTATGATGACAAGATCGGAAAAATTTGGGGAAACACTCCCAAGCATCTTTTCATAATACGGCCCTTGCAACGTACTCATGAAGGTAGTAGTCAGTTCTTTTTCTTTCAAAGGTGGTTGTACTCTAGCGGCTACCTCTCTCCATTTTTGCGCATATTCCTTGAATAATTCTCCACTCTTTTGTGTCATTGCTTGTAATTGCATACGAGTAGGAGCCTCCCCTATGTTATACTTGTATTGAGTCAGAAAAGCTTCCATCAGATCTTTCCAAGCTTGGATTTGTGCCCTCTCCAATTGCATATACCAATCAAGAGAGGCTCCACTCAGACTGTCTTGGAACACGTGCATCATCAGCTTTTCGTCGGTCACATGTGCAGACATTTTGGTACATAACCGCTTTAGGTGAATCTTTGGGCATTGGAGGCCTTTGTATTTTTCAAAATCAGGTGTTTTGAATTTTGGTGGTATAACCACGTCGGGAACTAGGCACATATCTAAGGTATCTAGCCCAAAAGTACTGAAACCTTCAATGGCTTTCAACCTTTCCTCCAAAGCCTTGTACTTTTTCGCTGCCTCTTCATCGTCATGATCGGCTGCAGAAGTTGCTTGCTCGGGCGTAAAGACAAACGACATAGTACCCTTTGCTGCATGGCATGGTGTTGCATTCTCATTTTGGGGATTTGAAGCTTCTTGTGGAGCAGAGTTTCCGTTTACAACCGGTATTGTAAAGGTCACCCCCGGAGGTTGAGTAACACCACCGCCTTCCATGGGAGGAGTATAGTTAGGAGGAAGACCAAACATTGGGACAAAACCAGGTGGGTACCTTGGAGTAGTCTCCTCACTTATGACTGTTGCCTGAGGGTTGTTCTCCCTATTAGTTAAATTTTGGATAGCTTCCGCAAGTATAGCAACTTGTTCCTTGATGGCGTCAACATCCTCTTTTTGTGCAAACTGACTTGTTGGCGCTTGCTCCATGATTCTTCTTTGGTTAGCTCTTGTCCCGTGTGAATGCCGATAGGCAGACTCTTGGGCCAACTGTTTTTTGGGTTTTCTTGCAATGGTGGAAATTCCTGAAGTTCGGAGGAAAATGAAATGAGTTTTTTTTTTTTTTTAAAAAAAAAAAGATGAAATGCATGTTGTGTTTTTGATGTAATGCATGCATGTATGTTATGCAAAAAGAATCCTTATTTTATTTGGAGGAAATTTCAAAGTCTCGCAATTTTATTGTAAGCATCTAGAATTATGAGGACGAACAAAGTAGAACCAAACACTGATTTCATTTCATTTAAAAGAGAGAATACATCATTTCATTCATAATAGGGCCTATTACATAATTTCCCAAAATGAGGCCTAATACAACAAAGTTTGAAAAGAAACTAAGACAATCCTAGAGCTTTGCTTTGCGAGCCAAAGCCAAACATAACTTGAACTCTCTCAACATGACCCCACATGATTCAACAAAATCAAACACAAAGGTAGGAGTGTTGTTGGGGCTCATCACAGAATATGCCTTCTTGTGCATGCTAGGGATGCCTCGAACCACATTGTTCGCAAAACCCGCTAGGTTGGAGAACTCTTCTTTCCATTTTAGGACATCTTGGCATTGCTCTCTAATGATAGCTTGGTATCGATTCGAGCGTTCACTTAAATTCTGAAGTTGTGCTTCCATTTGCCTAACTTGGCTTTCTTTGACTTCTAGCTCTTGCTTTTGCCGTTCTTCACGACCCTCGAGATTCCTCATATCTCCGAGCAAATTATTCCACTTAGTGGAGAGATTGTGGAGCTTTCTATCAGACTCTTCTCGGAGTTGGCATTCATTGGTCACACAGACTTGTGATTCTTGAAGTAATTTAGCGAGATCCAAGATTCGAGCCTCAAACCCTTCCTTCATCTCTTTTTTCTCTTTCAAGGTACGATTCCATAAGTCCTTCCATTCATTGATCTCTTTCCAAGCTTGGTCTAATCGGTGGTTACGTTCACGAATCCCATCCGTGACCCCTTCCAAGCATTCGTCTACTTGCTCCTTTTTGGCCCTTTCCTCTTCGACCAATGCCTCGCTCATTTCAAGTTGTCTTTTCTTCTCCTCATAGTTGAACTTGAACTTGTTACGTTCATAGGAGGTTTGATGAAGCTTTTGTTGCAAACTCTCATTTTCTTTTTGAAGGCGCTCAATGGTGGCCTTAAGCTCATCAACTTCTTCGACAGAGGTAGGTATTGGCTCAAGTGGGCTAGGTTGAGATAGAGGGATGAGGACAAAAGGAAGCCCAATCACTTCGACACGCTCTTTGATCCAATGAGAGTATGGTTCTTCAATGGGAAGGCTTCTCTTTCTTAACTCGTTCCCCTTGCGATGCACTCGAGCCCAAGATCGGATGACCCTTTGGAGCATATTTTGGAAGTTCGCATCGGTACCATGAAGTACAAATTCTTGTAATACCCCCTCATTTGGTTTGCGGGCCATAGGATACCCGAGTTTCCTTAGAGCTAGCATATGATTGTAGTTTATACAACCCTTGGACCCTATGAGAAGTACATTGGGGAAGTCCCCACAACTGACGATCACTTCCCCTTCACTGATTTTCCTAGAGTACCAAAAAATGGAGCGCTAGGTGAGAGATGTCAAGGCTTGTGACCATTCTTGCCTCTCCATAGCTTTGATAGTGTAGATATCCTTGGAAATTTGAGAAGCAAACCAAGCATATAACAAAGGAATGCAACATAGCATCAATCCCCCCTTCTTCTCATACCGCATGTGGAGGGTATAGTATGTATCGGCCAAAAGAGCGGACACAAGATCTTCTTTGCGAACTCCAACTCCCCAAAATACACTGATAGATGCGGTATCTATGAAGTTCTTTTGGCTAGGAAAAAGAACTAACCCAAAGATGAGTAAGGCCAAAACTTCCCCTAAAGCTCCCCAATCACGGACTTTTGCGAACTCTTTTGCCTTCTTTTCAAGGTACTCTCTTTGAAAACCATGGGCTTCTCTCTTGGTTTTGAAGTGGAAGTTCAAGTCGGAAGCTGGTATTTTCAATACTGAAGCTAGGTCTTCAAACCTTGGAACTACACCAAGACCCTTGTAGGGAACCATCTTATCCCTTGGAGAATCCAGAATTCGCCCGAATTCCTCTAAAGTAGGTGCTAACTGAAAGTCTTGGAAAGTGAAACATCTCAAAGGAGGATCGTAGAATTGAACTAAAGCAGTGATGGCCTCTAATTGCACCGGGATGTTCAAGAGATCTAGGATTTTCCCATACTTGGAGGTGAGATGAGCTCGAGCCAAGTTGCTTAGTTGGCTATTGAGAGCCTTCAAAGTGTTTACCTCGGGTAACTGAGCCTTAATCTGAAGCGTGCTCTTTTTTGTCGAACTCATTTTTCAAGATGCTTAAATAATACTTTTTTTGAAATTTCCTGAAAATGTGAAAAAAATGCCAAATGAATTTTAATGAAAAAGAAAGAAAATATGAATGGCATGCAAAAAGAATTGGGATGAGTAATAGGATAATTCTAAGTTTTTCCCACCCCTCACAAGGATAGTTCTAAGTTTTTTTTTTTTTTTGGTGACCACCAAGATGGTAGACCCCACTTGGAATTTTCCCATAAAATTGGACCGGCCAATTCATGGAAAATTTCCGGGGCTTCCCCTAGGCGGGCTTTATTTGGTTCTACACAAGGTCCCTAGAGTATTTGATCAACATTCAAAATTTCGTCAAGAGGATGGGCTAGCCAATTCGAGACGAAACTTTGAACGGATCTACTCTAGGCGGAGCTTTTCATATATCACCGAATGAGAAGTGCATCTCATGGGCCCATACTACTAACTCCTAACTTAACTTAGTTTTTCTCAAGCCCGGGTGTAGAGCTTCTCTCAAGAACATATCTCAACCCACAATTTATATACATACATCAAATTAATAAACATGGTATAAATGCAAAAATAAACATATATACATATATAAAAACAATAAATATAAACAAAAAGAAAAATGTAATGCAAACAAACAAACACAAATGACCCTAAAAACAACAATGGGCTTGACTCTCATTAATTCCCCAGCAGAGTCGCCAGCTGTCGCGCCGCGAAAAACGTCCGAGCGTCGGAACACTCGGTAATGACATAGAGTCGCCACCGAACTTTATTTATTCCCGAAGGAAAAGAAAAATATCGATAAAACCTTAAAAAGAAAGAAAAATGGTCATCGCAACCAAATTTCGAGTTCGGGAGTCGATTATGTAAGGGGAAGGTATTAGCACCCCTCACATCCGTTGTACTCAACGGGAACCTTCTTGTTATTTTAGGGTTTGAAAATTGTCTTTTAATTGTTTGCGTTAATTTCTATTAATTGTTAAATATTTACAAAGGGAAAAAAATTAGTTTTTTATTATTGTGCTTGAAGGTTGTTGGATCCCGCTCCTACGTATTTCCAAGTGCAATGGGAAATTCAAAGCTTACGTAGTTCTTTGGGTAAAAAATAATTGTGTGTTGGTTGATTTTAGCAAAAATGGTTTGTGAAAAAAATTTGTTTGATTTACAGGATATAAAAAGTTAAAGCGTGCATGGACGCGAAAATGGTGAAGTTTAATGAGTTGAGATTTATTTTAATTCGTGGAAAACAAATAATCATTAGGCAAAGCGCACGCTAAGCGTCGATTATTTGAGAGACGAGCAAATGTACATTCGCCGATCTCTTTTTTAATCCAAGATTTATTTTGTTAAGAACAAACATTTTATTAAATAAAAAAAAAATAAAAGTCTTCCTTTTTTTTGTTAAGAGGAATTTTTATGTCATGAAAGATTTAATTTTTATTTAAGTTCGAGAATAAATTTTGTACACTAAACTAAATCTAATCTAATAAATAAAAAAAAAAAAAAAAACTACATACATGCTTTTTGTTGGTTTTACTTGTTAAAATTATTTTTAGTTATTATCAATAAACTAAGGGAGGTGTAGATAAGTAGACTTAGAACCTATGTAACAAACACAAAGCAGCCCAAACTAACAATTTAAACCAAATAACTGAATAAATAAATAAAAGCAAATTAAAATAGGAAGATAAAACATACAAAGAAAAAACGTGAAACCAGTGAGAGAAAATGTGAGGTCTGCGTGAGAGAAGGAAGGGAGACGGCCGAGAGAGGAAATCAGTGAGTTTTTCACGGCGGCAGAGCGGTGGTGCTAATCTTCTTCCTCACTTCATCGTTCTTCTGTTTCTTCTTGCTTTTCTTTGTTTTTGTTTGTTTTGTTTCTTTGGGTTGTGATTTCTTTTGATTATGAGTTTGATGGTGGTTGGAAAATGGTGGAAGGTAGTGTTGAAAGATGAAGTTCTGTTATGGATGGTATTGGAGTATTGTGATAGTTTGTAAAGATGATGCAGAATAATAATTGTGATGTTGAGTGTTGATTTTTGGTTCAATTCTGCCTTCTCTTCTTGTTCTGATTTGGTTCAATTTATACCCAAAAGTTAGGGTTTTCTATCCATTATTCTATTGTTTTCTTTCTCTGCATCTCCATTTTATTTCTCCAATTATTTTCACTCTTTTGTGCATTGAATTCTCTGTCCAAGATTTGTTTCTCCCTAGCCTCTGATACTTTCACAATTTAGTTTAAAATTTTATTTGACCTCTATATGATTTTGACTTTTTCTATTCTTATGATTCATAAAAACAAGACCTTTATTTGTGAAGTCTAATTTTTCTATTTAAAGCTTTTGATCACAGTCTGATAGGTTTAAGGATTTTGTCATCTTCCTTTTGTTTTCAAATTGACAGTAGAATCTGGATGGAAATAGTACAGTAATATAAGAAAGGGAACAGGAAAAAAGAAAAGGATGGAGCGTACTGCTGTTTTTGCTATTGCCGTTGAATCTTTTCTTTCCTATTTTTGTGGTACACATATATTTTAGATTTTTTCTTAAAAATTCATAAAATTAATGAAATGCATAAAAAGTTAAAAATGCATGAAATAAAAATTCTACTATTTTTTTTAAAATAAAAATAAAATAAATAAATAAATAAAGCAAATACAAATAGAACATGCTAAAAAAAGCTCTCAACGAAAAAAACTCTTTTTTTTTTTTAGTCAAACAATGTTAGTTGACTTTTGACTTCACAAACTCACACATAAAAACTGACTCAAATTAAAAGATGAAAAGATTAGATAAAAAAGTCGGGCAAAATTAAGGGTATGACAATCTGGAACAACTTGTCATTATTAAATGCCAAGTTTACAATCTTGCCATATTTATCTCTCTCATCCAAGAGCCTCTGCACAAATTCCACAGGATCCTTCAACCTTTCTCGATCGGTAACAAGCTCTTTACCAGACTCTCTGATGTGTGAACTCATCACTCCACGTATTACCAAGTGACCATCGGTAATACGGCCGAACAAGTTATACATTCTACTCAAATCTTCATATTTATCATCACAAAGCATGTTTACTAACCCAGAGTTCTCCATCCGGATTAATCTACCCATGTGATTTTCAATCATCTCATTCTCCATCACATTAGTAATCTTCTTTTCAGTCCTAGGGTCCAAATAATGGTTCAATCTTTCCACTTCCTCATTCAGGAGCCTCTCAGCTTTCTTGAGATAATCCCCACAATCACAACACTCAATAAATTTCTGGGATTCAGCTCTGTAGAACTTAGCTGAAACTTGCAGAAAAGGAGTCTCAAATTCTTTCTCATAAATAGAAGGACCTAAATCCATTAGCATCTTTGTTGTATTTTTAATCAGTTCTATATTACCATCCGCACCACACTCTCTGCATACAAATTCCAAAAGTGTATTCGACAGGCGAGTCCTTATCTGTTCTGAATAAATAACATTTTCTGTCCACAGGTTGCACCCTAGTTCAGAAATAGTTTTCCTCTTGGTGCTTTGGACATTATTCCAATCCATGTCCTTCAAAATGTCTCTAATCATTTGTAATTCCTTATTATAATCTCTCCATATTCTAATCAATTCTTCAAGAAAGGCACCTCCTTGTGTCGCTTCAACAGATCTAGCGATCACTTTGAGATGAGAAGTTATGGTGACAACCAGCCCATAGTATAGCATCTTACGAAATGAGGAATCCACAGCTTTCTGGAACAATTCATCATTACTAAATGCCAAACTTATAATCTTGTCATATTTATCTTTCACATCTAAGAGCCTTTGCACAAATTCAACGGGATACTTCAACCATTTTGGATCAGTAACTAGCTGTTTACCTGACTCTATGATGTGTGAAGTCATTACTTCACGTCTTTTCAAGAGACCACCGGTAACACAGCCGAAAAAATTATACATTCTTCTCAAATCTTCATATTTATCGTCACAAAGCATGTTTACCAACCCAGAGTTCTCCATACGGATTAATCTAAGCATGTGATTTTCAATCATCTCCTTCACGACCACATTAGTAATACCCCTTTTAGTCTCATGGTCCAGGTAATGGCTCACTCTATGCAATTCCTCATTCAGGCAGCTCTCAAAATTCTTGGGATAATCCCCGCAATCACAACACTCAATAAGTTTCTGAGATTTGGCCGAGTAGAACTCAGCTGAAACTTGCAAAAAAGGAGTCTCAATACTTGTCCATAAACAGAATGACCTAAATCCATTACCATCTTCGTTATATTTTTAATCAGTTCGCTGTTAACCTCTTCCCCAGCAAGCTCCCTGCATAATAATTCCAAAAGTGTATTGGACAGTCGAGTCCTTGTCTGGTTTGAATAAATAACATTTTCTGTCCACAGCTTGAGTCCAAGTTTATAAATAGTCATGTCCATGTACATCATAATGTCTCTAATAATTTGTAATGACTTGCTGTGATCATTCCATTTTCTGATCAATTCTTCCAGAAAGGAGCCTTGTTCAGCAGCTTCAACAGAACTAGCCATCTCTTTGAGATGAGAAGTCACGGTGGCAACCAACCCAGAGTATAGTTTCTCACCGAATTTGTGAACAACCATATTGTAAGCATTCCTTTATCCACAAAATAAAGATGATAAAATATTAGATGATAAAATACACAAAATAAAGACAATAAAGAATAACATCCATTTCATGTGCACATATTAGATGCAATTAGCAAGATCGTCTTAGATGCAAAAATAATTCATTATTTCAGATTTATAAACTATTAATTCAAAGAGAGTACAATAATAAAAGTAGGCAACAAACTCTAATGATTATCTAACCACAGATTGTGCATTTAACCAAACAAATATACATGTTATTAATACGTGAAAAATGCTTTACTCGAATCTATGACATCCCTATTTTCCTTTTCTGAAGTCTACATACTTGGCTCATTGTTGCTACAAAAGGAATAACTCCAAGCTAGAAAAGGAAGACCAACATTATCATATATATATCGCTAACACATGATGACTGGTTATCAAAAGATTTATGCCAAACACGACATCATATCATAACAACATAGAATTTCAGTTAACCATACTAATAAAATCTATTTATTTTATCACAGAAGAAATTAGTGTAAACCCTGCATAATCAGCTGAAAGCATCTTATGACAATAAGTGATTTGATGAACTTATGAAATAAGCTTAAAACTATGGACATATATATCATCAACTATTTTTATAAGTTCTTCCAAATAGCATCTTGTAGATCTATTATCTAATATCAGTTTAAAAGTAACATCTGAACTAAATTTTCATTTCAATAGCACCGACACTTCTGATCAAAGGCATATCGAGTGCCACACATGGACACAACACCAACACATGTAATTACATTCAATTAATTTATTTTCTCAAATTGTTACTAGTGTCCAGTGTACATGTCTGTGCTTCATAAGCATCAATTTGATGATTTCAAAAACACCTTAATAAATCTAATGAGTAATGACATTGAGAGCACTAGCATTGAGAAAGAAACATGTAAAGCTCTTCAAAATTGAGACCATTTGCATTGTGATTGTATATCTGATGAATTCCATGTTCCAGAATTTTCCAAGTTTTGTCACTATATTCCTGATCAGGAATAATTCTGTGCTTGAAAGGCTTAATCTGATCAACTCTCTTCCTCTTGTTAGTCATCTTCTCCTTCAAACAAAAAAAAAATCAAAATCAAAATAAAAAACATAACATGCTCTTGACCTAAGTTTCATAAAAAAAACATCGAATTGAACAGAAATGTTGGCCGGACCCTGATACTCCTACTTATTTATTTAAAAGTAAAATTCTAGCCAGGCGGATTATTGACAGGAAAATAGTCTTAAAACAAAGATTAACAACAATAATAATAGTTCTTTTATGGATCTCTTTGTCTTGTGCAAGATGTGATTATTATTAATAATATATTTACCGTTAAAAAAAAAAATAATAATAATAGTATCGTTTAGAGAATTTACAGAAAAAGTTGATACTGGAAATGAAAAACTGAACTGATTGAATGAGAAATGAAACTTTGAAGTTCTCAGAAATTTTTGGTTTTGATTTTGAAGCTAAATGTGAAGAAGATATAGTTTTAGCGCGTCTTTTATATAGCTCTGCTTCTTTGAAATTGAATGCATAAGCATTATATTCAAAGATGATTTTTTTTCTTTCTAATATTTAATATAGTTATACACTTTGTCAAAAAATAAAGTAAATATAGTTTGACACTTTGACTAAATATTTAAAAGAAATAAATATAGTTTGACCTTTTTTAAATAATTAAGATATACTCCCTCCAGTCTTAAATATAAACAAAAAGTCAAAATGTATTTGGTCAAAATATAAATCAAATACATTTTGACTTTTGTTTATATTTAAGATCGAAAAGAGTTTTGACACTTTGACTAATTAAAAAAAATTGGTTAACTATTAAAATATTTTAATTTGAATATTTTTTTTGTCAAGTAACTAGTTTGGTGGTTAGAATTTATCTTGTAAGTGTAGTTCCATCTTTCATTTCTCTTTTACTAAATCTTTATTTTTTTTCATAAGATTATTATTATTCTTTTATATCGTGACTACTTTTTCCTTTTAAGCTTTAGTAACTTTAATTAATGGGATGAGATGGGTAGCTCAATTGGTTATGCCAGTTGAACTAAAGGTAAATGAATTTGGAGGTTTAGGGTTCAAGTTCTGGCAAAAAGAAAAATTAACAATATTGTAATAATATACTAATAATTAATAATTTGCCATTCAAAAAAAAAAAAGTAACCTTAATTAATTATACATTTTTTCTAAGAAATCTGACAGTAGAACTTACACATAGTGGCGGAGTCAGAAAATTTTTAAAGTCCGGGCAAAATTTCAATTTTAAACAAAAATTTCAGTTTTACACTGGAAAATTTTAGTTTTGAACAAAATATTTCAGTTTTGCCTTAAACTAATCCTTAAGAATTTTAATTTTTTCTTAAACTAATCTCTAAAATGCCAAAAAATTTCGACCAATTTAAATTTTGTACTGAAAAATTTAAATTTTGAACAAAGTATTTCAACTTTACCCTAAATTAATCTCTAAAAATTTATTTTTTTCCTAAATTAACCCCTAAAATACCGAAAATTTTCGGCCGAACCCGGGCAAATACCCAGACTAGCCGGGCCTTCGATCCGCCTATGCTTACACACACTGACACACATTATGGTTTATTTGATGGCCACAATTAGATACACTATCACAATGTTTCAATCTGGTGTTTAATTATTCAATAAAATATGATAAATTAATCGTTATCCTATCATGCTACTCTTGTTAAAATTATTTTGAATAATGAATATATAACTTGAGTTATGAATCAGAATGTGGGGATAATAAAATAATTTACTCATTTACAATTAAAAAATATACCTTAAATTAAACAAAATTGCAATCTTATAAAATATAAAATTAAAATTTTTAAAATATGTATATGATCATTGATCGTCACAAGGTTTGATCATTTTACCGTTCCCAAAAACTTCACCCTTTTATAATTAAAAAATAAAAAATATATTGAAATTAGAATTTAAAAAATAAATAAAAAATTGACTAAATTTTCAAAAATACTTTTAAAATTAACAAAATATAGATATATATGTATTTCATTTATTAAAAAACATAAATATAATTTCTTAAAATTGTCATCTTTTTAGGTCCAAAAAATGTCATTTTTCATTTACATATAATATATATTATTGGATTTCGACGGACAGATATTTACACTTGAACTCAGTCCAAGATAGTAAAGTGACTTAGACCTAAAATTGAAGAAAATTATTTTTGCCGTCCTACCGGTTACTCGCTCGCCCTACGTCTTTTCCATTTTATCGTTTCGCTACTTAAATAGCGGGGGTTATAATGTTAGGGAATTTTTTGAAGTATCCGCTATTTAAATAGCGAACAAATGTATTTTAGTAAATTTGTAGGGTACGCGAGAAAAGATGTAGGATAACAAAATGATTTGTCAAAATTGAGATTGATTGACCCAATACCAAAGCACATAGGCCCATAACCGATATACACCCAAAATAATAAGGAACATTATAGTCCATCTATATATGTGTCACCTCTCAGACGCAAACTCACTTTGAGGGCGCAATAAAGATGATTTCCCAACCCACGTCATAATGATGCTTTCTCTTCCCACCCCCCCTATATCTTTTTCACCCCCTAATATTCCGATTTTGCTCCTGTTAAAAAGTTCGGAACGTATTTTCCGAACTTTTTCCTAGTGTAAATTCGACAAAAAATTCGGAAAACACACTCTGAAATTCATATACAAGGCAAAAAAAAGTTCGGAAAATACGTTCCGAACTTTTTGAACAAGGGCAAAATCGGAAATTCGGGGTGTGAAAGAGATATGTGGTGGGTGGGAAGAGAAAACTTCCATCATAATATCCACCGAGAACATGGTACGAGTTCGATATTCTCCACTGTAGAATGAAGCCATATGGAGGAATTGCAATCAAAATGAAAATTAATACACACATATTTAACAAATACAATAGGAAAAAGTAGTCGACAAACCTTTAGACGAGTTAGACCATTCTTAAATATGGCACTCAATATTGTGTAAAAATGTTGTGCAAGTATACATAGTCTTACAAATAGCAAGTTCATGATTACAAACATACCATACCCACAAAAATTGTTTACAGGAACATTTCATTAAACAAACAAAATCACAGTTTAATCCACGAGAAAAAAGCTAGGTAACCAAAATATATCATATATTAGAGTTTCTAAATAAAATAATTAAAAGGAATTTGAAGATCAGATTTGGCAACACAAAATGATGTTGAAAGTATGATTCATTCAACTAATATAATATATGTGAGTGAAGTGTGGTGTCATGTCATATGTGAGAAAAACTAAAATCTTGAGTTGCTTGTCGACAACATAAGAATATGAAACAATGAATAAGTTATGCTCATGACTGAGTTGGCTTAATTTGTTTCACTAAAGTTACATTAGATAGATCAACCAAATTTAAGAAACTATGGAGCATTTAATCTTTCTCAAATTTCCTGATATCACTATTTTAAATGAAGATTGAGATGAACTCAACTCAACCCACACGATGATGGCCGCATGGTAATTCATGTTCAAATTTTGATTATAGTAGAAAACACGTGTTAATTGAACCTAAAAGGTCGGTCAATATCTTGTATTGGGAGACTTTTGAGGGATCCTAGTTAATAATGGAACACCTTTAGTTATATAAAAAAAACTTTAGAATCAATGAATGTTTATACTCCATCCGTCCCTTATTATAAGCACCCTTACAAAGATTTTATTTGTCCTTAAATACAAGTCCCTTTTAAATTTTCTAGACAAATTTATTATTACTTTTCCAAACATAACTCCACTTTGCATTGAAATACGTAAAGTCAACTACAAATACATCTTTTCACCAAGGATAATTTAGTAATTGTAATACCAAAAAAGTATATATTAATTACACTATCAACTTTTCTTAATAAGCATGAAATTTCTCTTAGAGGGCTTATATATAGAGACGGAGGGAGTACCTTTTATTGAAATATTCCTTTGATTCTAGTAAAAGTGAAAGAGAAGCATAAACCCAAAATCATGGAGCGTAGAAAATCATCACCATTATATTGTCATAATTTAATTTATGCATATATCTATTCCTTTTTTTAATTGGCTAAATTAGATATTTGGTCCCTAACTTATTTATTGGTTTCATTTTGATCCCTTAACTATTTGTTCTTTCATTTTGGTCCCTTAACTATCTTCTATTAGTCAAATAAATCATTTCCGTTAACTTTTGCGAAAATCTGTTAACATTCAACATATTCATCTTCAATTCCAAAAAAATTGATGAATATTCATCCCTTCAACCTAAAAACTCATCAAATCCATAAAAGAAAAAAAAAACCACTACTTTATCAATTTAAAAAAAACCATGAATATTCATCCCTTCAATCTAAAAACCCATAAAAAAAAATTCTAAAAATAACAACAAACATAAATCATCTCCAACCTAAAATCCATAATCAACAACTAACAATTTAACTAAGAAAAGATACTTAAACAAAAATAAAAAATAAAACACTCAAAAGACATGATTTCTCTGTGTCACTCTTACACCACTCACACTCCAATGAAGCACCCATGAACCCTAATTTCAATCCCTCACTACTCATGTGAAACAATGAAGAAAATTTACTTGTCTTTCTAACTTTATGGTAGAGAGAAGGTTTTGTTGAAAATAAATACATTTAAAGGAAGATTGAGTTTGAGATTTTTTGTGGGTAATTTTTGTTTTTGCAGTAGAAGATGTATTTTTTTAGGAGTAAGAGCTGAGTTTGAAGGTTGATATTTGGATTGTGGACTTGTGGTAAGTTTGATTTGAGTTTAATGTTTGAGTTTAAATTAGAGAAAATGTCCCATTCAGATATGAGAAAATTTCAAAGTTTGTGTGATTTACCATACACATCTTCATGTTAATTTTCTGGGTTTGATGAAGGTGGTTGTGAATTTTGTTGGGTTTATTGATGAATGTTAACAAATGTTTTTAAAATTTAATGGAGAGGATCTATTTAATTAACAGAAGTATAGTTAAGGGATCAAAATGAAACAACAATTAATTAAAGGGCCAAAATGAAACTAATAAATAAATTAAGAGACTAAATATGTAATTTAGCCTTTTTAATTTATTGCTGGAATTCTTAGCACTGTAATGAGATAATGAAGGCCTTAATTTATTACGTGTTGTTGACCATATACGGAGTATATTTTAGTGTTTTGATTCCAACACAATATTTTGAGTCAACATTCCCTCACTAATCAAGGTCAATAACTAGCTCCTCGCAAGTGGTTGAGTTTATATCTCATATAGTAAGTTGATAACCATCTCCCCCGTTGAGGATTTAGTTACAACCCCCCATCAAGAGTTGATAAATACCTTCCGACTAATGGGACCAGTTTACATTATTCCATCGTGGGTCGATAATTATCTCCACCATTGAGTGTTCAGTCTACATCCCCCATCAAGGGTCGATAATTATCTCCCCCATTGAGGGTTGCGATTCGATCCCTCATTGAGGAATAAACTTTAAATAATATAATATAAAAATAACTACAAGAAAAAATATTGTTTGTCTAAAAAATATGCAATGAGTTCATAATCGGTAAAGATAGAATGAGATAACTCAAACCAAAGAAAATAGAGACAAAGTAATTTAGTTTGCACAATTAAAGTTGCATGTCATCGTCACAGTAATTTTGAACAAAAATGATTGTCAATAAAAAAATCTAATTCAACAAAAAATAAAATATATGAGTTTTTGGAACATGATGAGAATTATGGAGGGAAATTTGGTATTGAAATAAACATAAGTTTTGAAACCAAGTTATGTGTGAATAAAAAAATGATCTTTTGAATCTCACATTGCTAAGATCACACATGTTGGTAGTGTTTATATATTGAAAAGTGTCCTCTTAGGATGTGCACCAAGAGGTACATGTTTTGTAAAAGACGAAGCTCGTATGCATTGTCCCGAATATCACACGCGCTCACCGCCGTCCGGCGCAGTAATTTTGAACAAAAATGATTGTCAATAAAAAAATCTAATTCAACAAAAAATAAAATATATGAGTTTTTGGAACATGATGAGAATTATGGAGGGAAACTTGGTATTGAAATAAACATAAGTTTTTTTTTTTTTTTTGACAAATAAACATAAGTTTTGAAACCAAGTTATGTGTGAATAAAAAAAAAATGATCTTTTGAATCTCACATTGCTAATATCACATATGTTGGTAGTGTTTATATATTGAAAAGTGTCCTCTTAGGATGTGCACTAAGAGGTACATGTTTTGTAAAAGACGAAGCTCGCATGCATTGTCCCGAATATCACACGCGCTCACCGCCGTCCGGCCAGCTCAGATCGGGCCAGGCTTGGTGATAAATTAATTTTTAACGTAAAGAAAAGAAAAATTATTTGAATATTTTTTCTTATAAGCGTGACACTTTATTTTTGCACATGTTAATTGTGCGATACCAAGTCAAAAACGAATGTGCGTTGATGCTTCGATCCGTTACACTCCTTTCAAACGAGTCAAAATACGTGGCCTTGAATATCTGCCCATGTTTTCCTTTGACCAAGCAATTTCGGCTCTACGAACTCCTCTGATATGATCAACTCCTCACTTGCTCTATAAATACTGCCTTCCAGTTCATTTGTGTTCTGGACTGGACCTATTAAGGTTCACGTCCCCTAAAACGAAGGCGTTCGCCCTTCAGAAGGGCACCCTTCCTCGCCGGCCAAGACAGAATCCCGCATTCTGTAACGGTCGACCACCGGAATGATGAGCATTAATTGCTCATCATGGCTCTTCAGCCAAATTCCGGCAGCCACTTAATGGGCATTTACTGCCCATTAAGGGCCTTAGCCCAGCGCTGGGGGCTATATAAACTCTTCATTCTGAAGGAGTCAGGTACGTATTCTTACCTTCTGAAAACCAGAGCTTTACACAAACACTGACTTGAGCGTCAGAGTGTATACAGGTACACAACCCCCTTCCACTTCAACAAGGGGCTTGCTCGCGTTCAAACTGCTACCGGCGATACCTTCTGGTCAGGTTAGATCAGTGACGCCGTCTGTGGGGAGATCGGTTTTCCCCATCTTTCTTCTAAGATCAAAACTATCCAAAACATAACAATGGCCGGTAACAGTCAATCTGACAACTCCGCTAACCACCTCCATAGCAAAGGAGCTGAGAACAACGGAACGAACAGAGCCGTCGTGTCGCTAATGGAGACGGACCCCACCTACGACCCGATGAATGAGTCTGATCCATTGGTCGTCCCTGTTCCTCCTACTGGAGCAACATTGGAGACCCTCATGGCCGCACTGGTGACCGCCATCAACAATCAGGGGCAGGCCATCAGAGAGCAAAATCGAAGGATTGAAGCTGTTGAGGAGTCGTGAATTACAAGAGCGGCCACAAGCAGCCATAGGCGTCGAGAGTCCTCTCGTTCTTCCCCGCAAAGAATAGAGCGATCGAGGACTAGGTCAAGGTCTCCGAGGACATACGAAACTCGCAGTCGTATAAGTCCTGCGAGGAGAGTAGCTGGGGCCAGGTGGACCCCACCAGCGCATTCTACTGGGCGCAATTACCGTTCACCTCCCAGTCATCGCCATCGCTCCCCGCGAAGTGACGAGGATTGGAAAAACCACCAGCGATGGACACCTATGACGACACCACCGATCCCGACGATCACATAGAAAATATCGAAGCTGTCCTCAACTACAGGGGAGTCTGAGGATCGATAGCAAGCTATTTTCCACTACACTGAGGAAAGGAGCAATGACATGGTACAAGAATTTACCACCAGGGTCCAGCTGTGCAGACTCTTTACTGCACACTTCACTGCTTCGAGGAAGCACCCAAAGATTGAGGCTACTCTTGAAGCAATCATCCAAAAAGATAATGAATCACTGAGAGAGTACATTGAAAGATTCAACAAAGCTGCCATCGAGGTAAGGACCGATGACAGAATGAAGCTATATTTGCTGGAGCGAGGACTGCGCCCGTCCAGTGACTTCGCCAAGGCTATAGGAATTGAAGAAGTGCGAACTTTAGACGCTTTCCTTGAAAAAGCACAAAAGTACATTGCTTACGAGGAAAAGCAAGTGGCTGCTGATGCGAGGAAACCAAAGCGTCAAGACGAGGCAGGACCCTATTGAGGAGGGAATGATAATGGAAAGGGTAAAGAAAGGGTGAGAGAGGCAAAACCTCCCTGAAGTAAGTTTATGGACTACACCCTTTTGAACGCTCCCCGCGAGCGAATTTTGGCAGAGGTCTCTTTAGCCGAATTCAAGAAGAATGGAGTTCGTTTCCCAAAACAGCTGCCCGTAAAGCCTGGTATGGACAAGACAAAATACTGTCGTTACCATAAGAGCTACGGCCAGGTGACCGAGGATTGCGTCCACCTTAAGGATGCAATCGAAATTATGCTGCAGAAAGGACTCCTACTGAAGTTTAAGAAGGGGAAACATGACGGGAAAAAGAGCCCAATGATGATCAACCATCTAGAGAAGCACAACAATAACAATCAGGTGGTGACAATAGCAGTATGCCCTTTGCATACGCTATCTCAAGACCCGAAGATTTCATTCTCCCTGAAAATGAGAAAGACGAGGATCTACTTGACCACCTAGCTGCTCATATGGGATCGCTGATAATCTCAGGAGGAGGATTTGGAACCTCTACGCTGGGATCCCTGAAGAGAAAGTTTGAAGAATTGGAAAGTGTTTGTTCGCTGGAACCTGTCCTCGTGACAGAAGTCAAGGAGGGATCTATTCCCTTAGCATTTTACAAGGGGGAAGTCCCCGGAGGCTCACCCAATCACAAAATTCCACTGTTGGTAAGGGCCAGAATGGCCAACTTTGATGTGAGGAGAATTTTAGTTGACCAAGGAAGCTCGTGTGATGTGACGTACGCTGGTTTGTTCAAGACACTACAATTGACTGAAAAGAACTTGTCCCCGTATGTTGATGTTGACCTCCAAGGATTCAACGGGGCAACCACAAAACCATGGGGATATGTGGACTTGATTGTGACTTTCGGAGAAGGGGAGGCTACAAAATCCATCAACGTCCAATTTCTGGTCGTGGATTGCCCATCACTTTACAATTGTATCATGGGAAGGCCTGCTATGGCGAACCTATGCGCCCTGTCCTCAACCATCCACCTGAAGATGAAATATTACACCATGGATGGAAAAATTGCTACTCTCAACGGGGACATTGCCGCAGCAAGGAAATGCTTTGAAGCTGCCGCGAAGAATATGAGTTCTCTGCTCACTCCGAAGAAGAAAAACGATCACAAAATGCCCGTTGTGAATGCTTTGGAAGCAAACAACATAGTGGATCTCGATGCCCGCATCAATGAAAAAGAGCTGAAGGACGAGGAGGACCCCATTGCGAAAAGGGTGCATCGCCCTATCCCCGATGGCGAGTTTGAGATCATCCCTCCCTTGAACGACGATTACTCCCGAGGAATCAAGATCGGAGCTTATATGCCCGAATTAGTGAAGAAACAGCTGGAAGCCTGCTTGAAAGAATATGCTGAACTGTTCGCTTGGAATGCTGCAGAGATGCCTGGAATCGACCCTGAGGTCGTTTGTCATCAATTGACCATAGATCCTAGGGCTAGAGCTGTAGTTCAGCGCCGTAGGAAGCAGTCTCCCGAAAAAGCGGAGGCTGCTGAAAAAGCTGTAAAAGACCTCTTAGAGGCAAATTTTATTTCTGAAGCCAAATATACTACATGGCTATCTAATGTTGTACTAGTGAAAAAGTCTAATGGAAAATGGAGAATGTGCGTTGACTACACCGATCTCAATAGGGCTTGCCCTAAAGATTCTTACCCTTTACCTAGCATAGATAAACTAGTAGATAATTCCTTAGGATTTAAATTACTATCGTTTATGGACGCTTATTCTGGGTATAATCAAATAAAAATGGCTGAAATCGATAAAAAGAAAACAACATTTATGACTGAATCGGGCAATTATTACTATAATGTAATGCCTTTTGGTTTAAAAAAACGCCGGTGCCACTTACCAAAGGATGATAAACAAAGTATTCAAAAATGAAATAGGAGATATGCTCGAAGTATACATGGACGACATGATCGTTAAATCCGAGGAAGAAATTGATCATGTATCCCATTTGAAAAAAGTGTTCGAACGACCAAAACAATACAACATGAGATTCAATCCAAAAAAATGCACCTTTGGGGTAAAAGCAGGCAAATTCCTCGGTTTCTATCTAACAGAACGAGGAATTGAAGCTAACCCTGAGAAATGCAAAGCTTTCTTCGAATTTCCTACCCCAAATTCGAAAAAGTCAATACAATCTCTTAACGGAATGCTAACTACTTTAGCGCGTTGCGTCGCAAAATCTGCTCAACATGCGCTGCCTCTTTTCAAATTACTTAGAAAAGAATCCGCTTTTGAATGGACGGAAGAATGCGAAAACGCTCTTCAACACTTGAAACGAGCATTATCTGAGCCTCCAGTCTTGACACGTCCACTTATGGGCGAAACTTTATTCCTATATCTGGCCGTGGCTCCGGAAGCCATAAGCACAGTCTTAATACGAGAAACCGAGCAGGGGCAAAAACCAGTATACTTCATCAGCAAAGCTTTGCAAGGACCAGAACTTCGGTACCTGCAAATTGAAAAAAACGCGTTGGCAGTAGTCGTCGCTGCGAGAAAGTTAAGACATTATTTCTTAGCACACTCGATCGCAGTAAGAACCGACCAACCAATCAAGCAGCTCCTCGCAAGGCCTGATATGGCCGGGAGAATGCTGAAATGGTCGCTGGAGCTATCTGAGTTTGACATAACTTATGAAAGCAGGAAAGCTTTGACAGCCCAAGTGCTAGCTAACTTCGTCGCTGAAATGACTTTACCAGCGACCTCGAGCAAAAATAAATGGACCATATACGTCGATGGATCCTCCAACTCTAAAGGAAGTGGAGCGGGGATAATCTTAGAAAACGACCAAGGAGTCCTTATTGAGGTATCCTTGGAACTTTCATTCCAAACGACCAACAATCAAGCCGAGTACGAAGCCTTCCTAGCGGGATTGCGATTAGCTGAGGACATGAACGCTGCGGAAATTAAAATCTTCACAGATTCTCAACTAGTCGCATCCCAAGTAAACGGGGAGTATCAAACTAAGGACGAACGTCTAGCAGAATACTTAACCCTTATACAAGAAAAGCGTTAAAAAATGCGTCGAGGAAGAAAAAGTGGTTAGAAGAAGAGCGTGCTCATACGTTTTGGTTGACGGTCATCTCTTTAGGAGAGGATTCTCGATCCCTCTGTTAAAATGCGTCGAGGAAGAAAAAGTGGAATCCATCCTACAGGAGATACACGAGGGAATCAATGGGCAACACATTGGCGGACGCTCACTAGCACGAAAGGCATTGCAAGCAAGTTATTATTGGCCAACTATGCAAATGGATGCAAAAGAACACGTTAAAAAATGTGACAAGTGCCAAAGACACGGGGACATGCACTTAGCTCCACCTAGCGAGCTAAAGTCTTTGTCGTCCCCGTGGCCGTTCGCGTGGTGGGGATTGGACATCCTCGGACCCTTTCCACGAGCAGTGGGGCATAACAGGTACCTAATTGTAGGAGTCGATTACTTCACAAAATGGATGGAGGCTGAACCCCTCGCCAAAATCACAGCCCACAACATCCTTCGCTTCTTCAAAAGGAACATCCTTGCATGCTTCGGTATTCCACACTCTGTCGTAACCGACAATGGGACACAGTTTACGGATAAAAAATTCCAAGATTTCCTCGCTAATCTAAAAGTGACCCAACACTTCACGTCCGTCGAACATCCCCAAACAAACGGCCAAGCCGAAGCGGCCAACAGAGTAATCTTGTGAGGCCTAAAACGAAGGTTGGGCGAGGCAAAGAGTAAATGGGTAGAGAAACTACACAGGGTGATGTGGTCCTACAGAAACCACGGGACAAACATAATTTCGTTTAACTTACGGAACCGAGACTCTTATTCCCGTGGAGATAAGGGAACCAACTCAACGAACTGAAAGCCCTCAAGACGAGGAAACGAATAACGAGTTGCTCAGAGAAGAACTCGACTTGGTCGAGGAGCTACGACAAGGAGCAGCTCTACAAGAGGCCACATTAAAACGGAAAATCGCCGCTCGCCATGATAAAAGGGTCATCAAAGGGAATTCGATGTGGGAAGCTTAGTCCTACGACGAAACCAAAAAGACTCTCGTGAAGGCAAACTTGTCGCTAATTGGGAAGGACCCTATAGAATCCGAGCGAAAACGGAGAACGGGGTATATTTCCTAGAAAACTTATATGGCGAAGAGATTCCTAGAACATGGAACGCAGAAAAATTAAAACAATATTATAGTTAGCAAGGTCACGTGAAGTCGACGACTTGTTAGCGGGCAATAACCAAACTTTAACAACAAGAGGTTAAGCCTTTACAATGGAGGATTGCTTAGGTACGGGCATGAATCTAAAAGAAGGAAAAAGCCAAGTTTCCTATCAAATCTTGTCTTGACGAGGAACTACTCTATTGGAGCCCCATCGTCATTAGTACTCGTTGGGCATGGATGCCCAACTCGCGATGGGACACTCCTACCGCGATGATAAATCCCCGACGATCTTATCACCGCTAATCGTTCGGAATCTACTTCAAACACTCGAACAAGTTCCCCAAACTACTCGAGCAAGGCGTTCGTAGATACATGCTATCTCGTGCAACAACCGTTTAAATATTCGAAATAATCCTAAGTATGGATATCACGATCATCAATCGATTACGTATTCAACTAGAGTGCATAACAAAAAACACATGCAGGTATAAAAAGGAAATAAGAGCATAGAGCAAGCAAATTTAAGCTAAGTCATAAGATGCATTAAAAGGAAATTGTACTTAGTTACAACAAAGGGCAGCCACGAGGACTGCCCATACAAAAACTAAAGAAAAAGAGGGCAAACAAACACCCATGTACCAAAAGGCGAGCATAACGCCGGTACAAAAACATAAAACTTCATCTTCAGATGCAGGAGGAGGAGAGGCGATGACACCACCGACGACTTCTTTATATTCGTCCAGGCCTTCAGTCACGAGCTCGACCCCAGGATTCAAGACCTTAAGTTGGGCAATAGCAATGACAAAACTACTATGCCCAACCTCGACCATTGAGTCCTCCTGTTCAGCAATCTTCTTGATTAAGTCCACGCGACTCGAATGGCGGTAGGTTCCCTCTGGGTCCAAGGCATCTTCTTCCTCGCTACAAAGAGAGGGAGCACTTTTAACTTGTTTCTCCAACTCCTTGATGCGCTCATCTTGTTGCTTGCTCGTGACCTCGAGCTCCTTAAAATTCTTTGTCAGCTCATCCAACTCCTTCTCCTTCTCCGTCAGTGTCGTCGTCAACTCAAGCTGCAAGGTATATTTATTCTGGTAATCCTCATACGAAGCACTCACCTCTTGCAACTTCAGGCCCAAATCATCTGCCCGCTTCTTATACTTGTCCCTGTCCCCCAAGTACCTGTATTCCCGACCGTTCAGGAAATTGGCGATCTCGATCAACTTAAAAGCAGAAACGGTCGCTTTGGCCAATTCCGCCTTCAGAGCCAATGGACCCATGTCATGCAGGATAGCCTGCTCCGCCTCTGCTATCTCGACCTCAGTGTCTTGATCGAGCATGTTGCCGTGAGCAAACGCTGGGGGCAAAACGAAGCGACCAGCAGGAACCCCACGTGTTAAGTGGTGAGGCCCATGATGAGATGGACCACTGGGTTTGGACGCTTTTTGAGGACGAGGATCGACAACCACTTCGGCAGGACGTTTCTCCGCAGCGGTAGAAGGAGAAGCATTCGCATCGCTCTGGCGAGCAAGTTTATTCTTCGCAGCCCGATGAAGTTTTTCAGTGGCATTTATCATGTTTCCTGAAAAAGCGAACAAACGATCATTAATATAAGTCAACGAAAAACGACGATAAGTAAATCATATGAGTGAAAAACAAAGTTAAAAAGAAAAAGGGGCATAATAATGTTGATGAAGCGAGGAGTGGTTAAAGGAATTCCGTCGTCATCGAGTAAGGGTTCTCCGTCCCCATCCGTTACCACCTTACCCTTAAAACTTTTCACGAAACCCTGAAGTTTCGAAAAATCATCCCACTCCTCCGTACTTAACTCCTTCTTCAGAGTAGTAAATTTGTTAGTGGGCACCAAGTAATGCTCCACCTCCCACTTGAAATGGAACTTCCCATAATCAGTCAAAACGGGCTGCCCGTTTGCGTCCACGATGATATTTCCCGCATCATCTCTATCAGGGCCAGGAATTAAAACGCCCGCCCATCCCGCCGCATTCGTTGGACGAACAATGTAAAATTCGTCCTTGAAGGGGCGCATAGACTCCTCAAACATATAAAACAAGTGACGATTTTTTTTTAAGGACACCCATCCAAACCTATTGGCGCTGCAAATGGAAGACATAGAAAAATACCCGAATAGTAGGAACAATATCGAGGAATCGACAAACGATCTTGAAAGCTCGAAGAAAAGCCAAATAATTTGGATGAAGCTGAGAAGGGGCAACCATGGCAGAAATCAAAAGTTGAAAAAGGCGTTAAGCGCCAACAACCACCACACCAAGCTATGAAAACACCATAAAAGCATAGTTTTTCCTACTAAAACCACCATCTTAAAGGGGGTAAAGGGTGTTAACCACCACTTACACACCCCTAACCACCGAATCAAAAAAACGGAAAAATTCCTAAAAACTAAACATACAATCAAGTACTGTAAAACAGAAAAGGAAGTAAAACACTTACTTGATGTAGTAATCTGAAGTTGGGAAACGAAGATTGATGACGGATACAAGCGAAAGCTTTGATCTTCCAGAAGACGGATGAAAAAGAAGTTGGAGAGAAATGACTTTCAACACAGAAGTTTAAAACGGGATAAATGAAGTGAACTTTAAAAATCCCTCCTTTTCTCTATATATAGAGAAATCACATACGGACACACCTGCTCAAAGGGAAGAGACGCCACCCAAATCTGAAACGTTGCTTCAATCCAACGGCACTGATCCGAAACGATCTAACGCTTTAAATTGAACCATCACAAAAACGAAAGGGCGCGAAAATCCAACGACTCACAATTGTCCTCGTGAACAGAGGCTACACTGCTAGGCACTCAAGCGTTTTGAATAGCCTTTACACGTGGCAACAAGAGATGAAGCGGTTTGTCCTTTCAGGTCACTTCCACTGAACGCTAAAATCTCGCAGAACCCTAGGAAATCTCTGCGAAAATCTCGTCGCGATCTATGGCGTGATCATCGAGAAAATCTTAACAAAAAGGCAAATTAATTTCCTCGCAATAAATAGCGAGAATTTTGGTAAAAGCCAAGTAATAAATTAAGGTTATCCTCGGAGCTCCTTAAAGCAACGGAAATTTCCCTCGAGGACAAAGAAACGACGAACGTTTTCCTCGAGTTGAACAAACATAGAAATCTCCGCTGTCCTCGCAGACAAATGCATCGCAAGCTAAACGATACGAACAAACAGGTCCACGATCCTCGCTTATAGTCATGCCCGATGAAGACAAAAGTTACGACGAAAGTTTCCTAAACGGGTTGATATCCTCATTGTTCGCATGCGTAAACGAGCACAACGACTTGGGGGCTTTTGTTCTGGAATGGACCTATTAAGGTCCACGTCCCCTAAAAACGAAGGCGCTCGCACTTTAGAAGGGCACCCTTCCCCGCCGGCCAAGACAGAATCCCGCATTCTGTAACGGCCGACCACCGGAATGATGAGCATTAACTGCTCATCATGGCTCTTCAACCAAATTCCGACAGCCACTTAATGGGCATTTACTGCCCATTAAGGGCCTTAGCCCAGCGCTGGGGCTATATAAAATCCTCATTCTGAAGGAGTCAGGTACGTATTCTTACCTTCTGAAAACCAGAGCTTTACACAAACACTGACTTGAGCGTCGGGCTGTATACAGGTACACAACCCCCTTCCGCTTCAACAAGGGCCTTGCTCGCGTTTAAACTGCTACCGGCGACACCTTCTGGTCAGGTTAGATCAATTTGTTTTTTGGTTCCTGATTTCTGCATTCTGAAATCGATTTTCTGCTTTCTTTCTCTTCTCATTTTTCCTTCGAAAATAATACTGTTGTTTCAATTTCGAGTGGTTGTTTGTCATACTGAATTGATATTTGCATATTAATATCAGAGTGGTTCATCGAACCATAGAGGGTGTATTTTATGTTTGATCATCACCGTGTTATGGTGCTTCAGTATTTTCAGTTGAAATCGGTTGTTTTATCCTGAAGACTTCGCGGTTGATAGTCTACCTTGCACCTTTTTTCGTAGTGCTGCGAAACGTCTTAAAGAAAGTGACTTAGTTCGCGACTTAGCCAATAATTATTTTCAATGTCATTTAAAAAAAATCGTTTTTATTTTAAAACCGAAAACAAAGGGTTCTGTTAATTGATTGTAGTATGCAGCTCAAACCAAGTATTAAATTGCTCAATTGAATTATTCAATTTTTCAATTACAATGTCGTTGATGAGAGCAGCTTTGCTCCTTTTCTTAGAGCTCTGTTTCCTCCTTTTCTTTTCATGGATTGAAGACACGTGGCAATGACAAATCTAATGGCTGGAATTAAAAGACTATAATTATTAAAAATAAAAAAAATAAAAAAATAAAAAAATAGGAAAAATCGTGTTCAGTGTTTGGTCACTCCTTCTTCTTCACCTCTGCCAACATCGGCCACAGCCACCGCCGTCCCTTTCAGGCCGTCACAAGACGGCGGTTTTCCACCCCTTTTCTCAATCGACCACCACGCACCACCACACATTTTCTACTTTTTTTTTTCTCAAAATAAAACTTGTTAATGGGAATATTCAGTGAACTGTGTCAAAATCCAATTTGATTGGGATTATTCAGTATGTTTTTTTTTCTTCCTTTTAAAAGACATGCTTGTTTGGTTATTATGAATTGATTGGGATCTATGTTGGATTGGATTAAAATTTTTCTTGCTTGTCGGATATTGGTTTCTTTGCTGTTTTTATAAGACACGCACCACCACACATGCTTGCCTGATATTAGTTTCCTTGCTGTTTTTTTTTATGTAGTTCATAATATTCTTTAAATTCCAGCCATCAGATTTATTTTTGCCACGTGTCTTCGATCTATGAAAGGAAAAGGAGAAAAAGGAGTTGTAAGAAAAGGAGCATAGCTGCTCTCGTCGTTGATGTAATTCTCATTTTAAAAGAACTGCAAGTGTTACACTTGTGATTAAATCTCATTATAGTTTTGTTGACTCATTCTGTATTTTTTTTTATCGGGAAGGAAATACAAGACAACATAAAACAAAAAAGAAGAGACTCAACAAAGCATCCAAACACACGGTTTCATCCTCTCGTTGCTTTCTTGCCGGATCCCTAATTTACGATGTCTGAGGTATATCTAAATATATATATTCATGATTTTTTTCCTTCATTAAAGAACACAAAAACATGTATTCCATCGTTGTTGAGATTTGTTGCATCGCTTGTCGATCTAGATGTGACAAAGCAATAACTTTCTATTACTTTATCTATTCTTAGACCTACATGCGATGCAAAAAATTAAACTTGAGTAGGAACTATCATATCAGAAAAAATTTGTACAACACTCGTGGTTTCATATCAAATGAATTTTCATATCGAATGAATTTTTATCTCGAAACCAATTATAACCTGATCTTATCAGGATCAGAATGATGACCGGAACAGTAAGGTTGAATCATCAAGCCCCTGTTGAAGCGGAGGGGGGGTGTACCTGTATGCACTCCGAAGCTCAAGTCAGTAAAGTGTGTGAAATGCAAGGTTACAAAGTGGTGAAAATAACATACCTGACTCCTCTGAATGAGGAGTATATATACCCCAGCGCTGGGCCAAGGCCCTTAATGGGCAGTTAATGCCCATTAAGTGGCTGCCGGAACTTTGGCCGTTGGCCATGATGAGCAGTTAATGCCATCATTCCGGTAGTCGGCCGTTACAGATTGGGAGGATCTGGCCGACGGGGAGGGTGCCCTTCAGGAGGGCAGAGCCTTTAGTTTTTAAGGGACTTGGACTTAGAAGTCCAGTCCAGAACAGAAGCCCCCCAAGTCGTTATGCTCGTTTGCGAGCATGATGACTTTAACTTTGGCACTAAGCCTTTGTTTGCGCGTACGAGCAATCGGGGATCATGATCGCGTTTTGTTATCAACGTGAGCCGTCGTATGCGACGACCATGGATTCGTTCACTCGTATCGAGGAGCTTGTGTTGAAATATTTTGCGAGGATGTTGAAGTTTTTTGGCGTTCGTGTGACGCTGATCGTTTATACATCCTCGTGGAGAATTGTCGTCGTGGAAGCGTTGTTTCCTTTGTTGTCCTCGTGGGCTCGAGGATCTCATGGATTTATTGGCTTTTAATGGAGAACCTGTCATTAATTGCGAGGATTTCCATTTGCCTCTATCCGTTGAGATTTTCTCGATGATTGTGCCATCAATCGCGACGAGATTTTCGTGGAGATTTTTTTGGACTCTGCGAGATTTTCGCGTTCAGTGGATGTGACCTGAAAGGACAAACCGCTTCGTCTCTCGCTGCCACGTGTAAAGGCTACTTGAAGCGTGTGAGTACCTAACAGCGTAGTCTCTGTTCACGAGGTCGTTTCTGAACCATTGGATCTTCGCGCCCTTTCGTTCTTGAGATGATTCAATCTGAAACGTTGGATCGTTTTAGATCACAGCCTTTGGATCAAAGCAATGTTCCAGATTTTTGAGGCGTCACTCCGTTTCGTACAGGTGCGTCTGTACGAGATTCCTCTATATATATAGAAAAGGAGGGATTTTTGAAGTTTTACTTCATTTATCTCTTTTCCAAACGTCTGTTTTCAAACTCTTTCTCTCTTCAACTTCCCGTCGTAAGTTTGCCTTTGGAGATCAAAGTCCTTCATCACCGTCTTCTCGTTTCAACCTTCAAACTACTTAATCAAGTAAGTAACTTTACTTCTTTCCTTGTTTTACAGCATTGATTATATGCCTTTAGTACTTTTGAAGTTTTTTGGTTTTGAGATGGTGACTTGGGGTTTGTAAGTGGTGGTTAACACCCTCTACCCCTACCCCCCCCCCCCCCCCCCGCCAAAAAAAAATGGTAGTTTTAGTGTGATAAAACTAGGATTTTGGAGTTTTTGTCTTCCGGCACGGTGGTTGTAGGCGTTTAACGCCTTTGAAACGCACCTTTTGCTATTTTGGCTCTGTCGTTGTAGCGACCACTCTTGTGCTTTTGTCTCGAGCATTCATAGGTTTACGAATGCTCGCTAGATTTTAGCTTAGCTGTTTGACACATTAAGAGTTGACGTAGTCCTCGTCGTCTGCGCTTCGCGACCATTTGGCTCTTCCCTTCGTTGTGCGAGCAACGTCAAGGATTACTTCGATACGCATGTCCACGCCCTTTCACTTGAACGGCGGTGGAAGGGTGGATTTGATATTTCAAAGATGTCGAATTCACTTTTTCTCTTCCTTGTCTTTCAGGTTTAAATGGCAGAAGAGCCTTAATCGTCAAACGTTAATTTTAACGAGGAAGGAGATCCCTCGCTCGAGGAAGCCCAAGGCAAGCCTGACGTGCCGGAATCCTCGGAGCCCGTAGTGGAACGAATCCCAATTACAGCTGCAACGGAACCCAAGGACTAGGTTGCCGATGAGCCTCGTTTGACCCGTTCGCGGTTTTCCGGTCAACCGGATGGAGTTGAAATCCCCGGTCTTTATAAAGACATTCAAGATCCCCCAAACGACAACTGGCATATCCTCGTCCCCGGGAAGCGTCATCGCATTTTCCATGATTTTGGATTTGCGCACTTCGGCATGTATCAAATCGCCTTCCAAAACTTTGGTTATAGGTTGCCCTTCACAGATTTTGAAGTGGCTATCTTTCATCACCTGAGGATCGCCCCTTCCCAACTGCACCCAAATTCTTTGGCCTTTATGAGAGCCTTCGAGGTAGTGTGCACTCATTTGGATATCATTCCGACCATTCCTCTATTCTTCTTTGTGTTCGGACTCCAACGGTCAAAGCCTAAGGGAGACCCACATAGACTAGGCTAGGTATCGTTTAAGCAAACTCGTCGCCTGTTCTACATGTTTGAGGAGTCTATGCGGCCCTTTAAGGACGATTGGTATATTGTTGGTCCCAAAAATTCTCAAGGTTGGGCGGATGTGATCGTTCCTGGCCCTGATCGAGATGAGAATGGGCGAGCTGTTCTTGGGGAAGATGGGCGACCTGTTTTGGTCGATTATGGGAAATTCCACTTTCGCTGGGAGGTGGAGCATTATTTGCTGCCCGCCAAGGAATTTACTACTGCCAAGAAGGATTTAAAGGTCGAGGAGTGGCAGGATTTCCTTAAACTGCAAAATTTTGTAAAGAGTTTTAGGGGAAAGGCGGTGATTAACGATAATGGCAACCCTTGTTTGGACGAGGATGAGAAACCTTTAACGGTTCCTCGTTACATCAATGTGAAGAGACTTTTGGCTTGCTCCACTCGTGCTGAGGCCGAGGAAACTCTTAGTATGCTTGTTTGCTTCATTAGTTTTTTGCTTATATGATTTTCTTGCCGTTTGATTACCTTTTTACTGCTCTTTGTTGCTCGTACTGATCATCGTTATTTCTCTTTTTTGCAGTTAAAATGGTGAGCGCTCAGGAAAAGCTTCGTCGCGCTAATAAAGCCAAGACTGCTCGTCAGGGCGCTGAGAACACCACTGCTGTCCCTTCTCCTGCTGCTGAAAAACGCCCTATTGCGTCGATTGCTGCTGATGCTCGCCCAACTAAGGCGCAGAAGACCACTGCTGATGGGGCAGGATGCTCTGTTCGCATCAGTCCTCATTCTTTGCCAGATCCCGATCAACCTGCTGGTCGCTTTGTCATACCTCCTATCTTTTCTCGAGGAGCTTTATTTGACAAAGATACTGAGGTTGTCATAGATGAGGCCGATCAGGCGATCATCCATGACATGGGACCAGTGGCTTTGAAGGCGGAGCTAGCTACTGCGACCACAACTGCATTCAAGCTCATTGAGATCGCCAACTTCCTGAACGGTCGTGAAAGCCGCTACCTGAGTGACAGGGATAAGCAGAAGAAGTGTGCCGACGACCTGAATTTGAAGTTGGGTGAGACAATGGCTGCTTATGAGGATTATAAGAACAAGTACACCCTGCAGACGGAGATGGCGACGACCCTGGTGCGCACGGAGCAGGAGTTGGAGGATTTGACCAAGAAGTTTAAAGACTTGGAGGTCACTTCTGCCGATCTTGAAGCCCACAACAAAGAGCTGGAGAAACGGCTTGAAAGTGCTCCTTCCATTTGTACCGAGGAGGAGGACGCTGTTGACCCTCAGGGGGTATACCGGAATTTGAGTCGAGCCGACCTTATTAAGAAGATAGCTGAGTGCGAGGACTCAATGGTCGAGGTTGGGCATAGCAGCTTTGTCAATGCTGTTGCTCATCTCAAAGTCTTGAATCCGGGGATAGAGCTCGTGGAAACTGGCCTTGATAAATTCAAGGAAGTCATCGATGGAGTCATCGCCTCCCCTCCTCCTTTTGAAGATTGATCAAGTTTTTGTTGTGCTGGCGTTATGCTCGCCCTTGGCACTTGGGCGCTTGTTTGCCCCTTTTTGCTTTAATTCTATTTTTGTTAGGCAGTCCTCGAGGCTGCCTTTTATTGTAACTAAGCACAATCTCCTTTATTAAATGCATTTATGATTCAGCTATATTTGCTCTTTCTTTATCCTCGTATTTGTTATCTTTTTGCACGCGTTTTATTTACGATGCTCGGTGATCTGAATACGATTTGCGATATCCATACTTAGGATTTTTTTAAGTATTTTAATGGCTGTTGCACGAGATAGAATATATCTACGAACACCGCGCTCGAGGAGTTGGGGGAACTTGCTCGAGTGTTTGGATCTGGTTTCCAAATGAAAGGCGAGGATATAATCCTAGGAGATCGTATCCTCGTGGCTGAATCAACCCATCGCGAGCTGGGCGTTCATACCTGACGTGTACTTGTGACGATGGGACTCGTTTAGAGTGGTTCCTCGTCAAGACTTGTTTGATAGAAAATTGGCTTTTTCTTCTTTTAGATTTATTGCCCGTACCTAAGCAATCCTCCGTTGTAAAGGCCAAACCTCTCGTCGTTTAGAGTTGGTTTCCGCCCGCTAGCGAGTCGTCGAATACACGAGACCTCGCTAACTGTAATATTGTTTTAACTTATCTGCATTCCATGTTCTAGGAATTTCTTCGCCGTACAAATTTTCGAGGAAATAAACCCCATTATCCGCTTTTTGCTCGGATTCTGTAAGGACCCTCCCAGTTGGCGGCGAGCTTGCCTTCACGCGAGTCTTTTTGGTTTCGTCGTAGGACTAGACTGCCTACTTCGAATTCCCTTTTGATGACTTTTCGATCGTGTCGAGCAGCAATTCTTTGTTTCAATGCGGCCTCTTTTAGGGTTGCTCCATGTCGCAACTCCTCGACCAAATCGAGCTCTTCTCTGAGTAGCTCGTTATTTGTTTCTTCATCTGGAGGATTTTCCGTTCGTCGAGTCGGCTCCCTTATTTCTACGGGGATTAGAGCTTCAGTTCTGTAAGTTAATCGGAATGGCGTTTCTCCCGTGGTCGAGTGTGGTGTGGTTCTATAGGACCATAATACGCTGTATAGTTCCTCGACCCACTTACCCTTTGCCTCGCCTAGCCTTCGCTTTAGGCCCCGCAGGATTACTCTGTTGGCCGCCTCGGCTTGGCTGTTTGTTTGGGGATGTTCGACGGAAGTGAAGTGTTGTGTTACTTTTAGGTTGATGAGAAACTCTTGGCATTTTTTGTCTGTAAACTGTGTTCCATTGTCCGTCACCACGGTATGTGGAATTCCAAATCTTGCGAGGATGTTTCTCTTGAAGAAGCGTAGGACATTGTGGGACGTGATTTGGGCGAGGGGTTCAGCCTCTATCCATTTTGTGAAGTAATCTACTTCGACGATTAGGTACCTGTTTTGTCCAGGTGCTCGTGGGAATGGTCCTAGAAGATCCAACCTCCACCATGCAAATGGCCATGGGGATGATAAAGACTTTAGCTCGTTAGGTGGAGCTAAGTGCATATCCCCATGTTTCTGGCATTTGTCGCATTTCTTGACATGCTCTTTGGCGTCCGTTTGCATAGTTGGCCAGTAGTATCCTGCTCGCAGTGCTTTTCGCGCGAGTGATCGTCCGCCAATATGTTGTCCGTTGATTCCTTCGTGTATCTCCTGTAGGATGGATTCCACTTTTTCTTCCTCGACGCATTTCAGTAATGGGGTTGAGAACCCTCTTTTGAAGAGATGACCGTCAACCAAAACATATGAGCACGCTCTTCGTCTGACTTTGACTGCCTCTTTGGGGTCATCGGGGACAGTTCCTGAGGCGAGGAATTCCCTAACTAGGTTTATCCAACTGTTGGCGTTAATCGGGCATATGAGATTCACTTCGAGAGTTTTCTCAATGCTCAGCCTTTGCAACGTTTCTTGGATAAGTGATTGATTTCTCCCCTTCTTCTTTTTGGTGCTCGCGAGTTTTGAGAGGACGTCTGCCCTTGAGTTGTGTTCCCGAGGAATGTGTTGCACAGTTGATTCTTTGAATTTAGCCAACTTTTCTTGTATGAGGGTTAAGTATTCAGTTAGATGTTCGTCTTTAGCTTGATACTCCCCGTTTTCTTGAGATGCGACCAGTTGGGAATCTGTGAAGATGATGATTTCTTCTGCGTTCATGTCCTCGGCTAGTCGCAGCCCTGCTAAGAAGGCTTCGTACTCGGCCTGATTATTGGTCGTTTGGAACGATAATTCCAGTGACACTTCAATGAGGACTCCTTCGTCGTTTTCTAGGATTATCCCTGCTCCACTTCCTTTGGAGTTGGAAGATCCATCGACGTATATGGTCCATTTATTTCTGCTTGAAGTTGCTGGTGGAGTCATTTTTGCAACGAAGTCGGCTAGTACTTGGGCTTTCAAAGCTTTCCTGCTTTCGTATGTTATGTCGAATTCTGATAGCTCTAAGGACCATTTCAGCATTCTCCCGGCCATATCAGGCCTTTCGAGCAGCTGTTTTATTGGTTGGTCGGTTCGTACTGCGATAGAGTGTGCTAAGAAATAATGTCTTAACTTTCTTGCAGCGACGACTACTGCCAACGCTGTTTTTTCGATCTGCAGGTATCGAAGTTCTGGTCCTTGCAGAGCTTTGCTGATGAAGTACACTGGTTTTTGCCCCTGCTCGGTTTCTCGAATTAAAACTGCGCTTATGGCTTCATGAGCCACGGCCAGATATAGGAATAAAGTCTCGCCCATGATTGGACGTGTTAAGACTGGAGGTTCTGATAGTGCTCGTTTCAAGTGTTGGAGAGCGTTTTCGCATTCTTCCGTCCACTCAAAAGCGGATTCTTTTCTAAGTAACTTGAAAAGGGGCAGCGCGTGTTGAGCGAATTTGGCGACGAAGCGGGCAAGAGCAGTCAACATTCCGTTCAAAGATTGTATTGACTTTTTCGAATTTGGAGTGGGGAAATCGAAGAAAGCTTTGCATTTTTCAGGGTTAGCTTCAATTCCTCGTTCTGTTAAATAGAAATCGAGGAATTTGCCTGCTTTTACCCCAAACGTGCATTTTTTCGGATTAAACCTCATGTTGTACTGTTTGGCTCTTTCCAACACTTTTCTTAAATGGGACACGTGATCATTTTCCTGTTCGGATTTAACGATCATATCGTCCATATATACTTCGAGCATATCACCTATTTCATTTCTGAATACTTTGTTCATCATTCGTTGGTAAGTGGCGCCTGCGTTTTTTATCCCGAAAGGCATTACATTATAATAATAGTTACCCGATTCAGTCATAAACGCTGTTTTCTTTTTATCGATTTCAGCCATTTAAATTTGATTATATCCAGAATAAGCGTCCATAAACGATAGTAGTTTAAACCCTGAGGAATTGTCTACGAGTTTATCTATGCTAGGTAATGGATAAGAATCTTTAGGGCAAGCCCTATTGAGATCGGTGTAGTCAACGCACATCCTCCACTTTCCATTAGATTTTTTAACCAATACAACATTTGACAGCTATGTTGTGTATCTGGCTTCAGAAATAAAATTTGCCTCTAGGAGATCTTTTACAGCTTTTTCAGCAGCCTACGCTTTTTCGGGAGACTGCTTCCTACGTCGCTGAACTACAGCTCTAGCCCTAGGATCTATTGTCAGCTGATGACAAGCGACGTTTGGGTCGATTCCGGGCATTTCTGCAGCATTCCAAGCGAACAGCTCAGCATATTCTTTCAGGCAAGCTTCCAATTGCCTCTTCACCAGCTCGGGCATATCAGCACCTATCTTGATTCCTCTTGAATAGTCATCGCTCAAAGGGATGATCTCGAACTCTCCATCGGGGATTGGGTGATGCACCTTTTTTGCGATGGGGTCCTCTTCGTCCTTCAGCTCCTGCTCGTTGATGCATGCATCTAAGTCCACGATGTCGTTGGCTTGCAAGGTGTTCACAACGGGCATCTTGTGATCAGTCTTCTTTTTTGGAGTAAGGAGGGAACTCATATTCTTTGCAGCGGCTTCAAAGCATTTTCTTGCTGCAGCTATATCTCCGTTCAGGGTAGTTATCTTGCCATCCACGGTGTAGTACTTCATCTTCAAGCGAATGGTTAAAGATACAGCAAATAGGTTCGCCAAAGCAGGCCTTCCCATGATACAGTTATACAGAGATGGGCAATCCACGACCAGAAATTGGACATTGATGGATTTGGTCGCCTCTCCCTCCCCAAAAGTCACAATTAAATCCACGTACCCCCATGGCTTCGTGGTCGCTCCGTTAAATCCTTGCAAGTCAGCACCTACATAAGGAGTAAGGTTTTTTTCCGTCAATTGCAGAGTTTTAAACAAACCAGCGTACATCACATCACACGAGGATCCCTGATCCACTAATATCCTCCTCACATCAAAGTTGGCCATCCTGGCCCTTATTAGCAGCGGAATCTGGTGGTTAGGCGAGCCTCCGGGGATCTCTTCCTTGTAGAAAGCCAAGGGCATGGATCCTTCTTTTGCTTCTTCTGTCGCGAGGATAGGTTCTAACGAGCAAACACTATCCAGTTCTTCGAATTTTCTCTTCAAAGACCCGATGGTGGAAGTTCCAAATCCTCCCCCCGAGATTACCAGTGATCCCATATGGGCAGCCAAATGCTCGAGCACGTCTTCTCCTTCTTGACGCTCGGGAAGAATGAAGTCTTCAGGTCTTGAGATGGAGTAAGCAATCTGCATGTTGTTGTTGTCTGCGCCTGATTGTTGATGTGCTTCTCTAGATGGCTGTCCAACCTCGGGTTCTTTTCCCCGCCCTTGACGTTCCTCCTTTCTGAACTTCTGGAGGAGCCCTTTTTGCAACATGATCTCAATTGCATCCTTCAGATGGATGCAGTCTTCAGTCACGTGCCCGTAGCTTTTGTGGTAACGGCAGTACTTAGATTTATCCAATCCTGGCCTCACGACCAACTGCTTCGGTGCTCGAACTCCGTTCTTTTTGAATTCGGCCATTGAAACTTCAGCCAAAATTCGCTCGCGAGGAGTGTTCAAGGGGGTGTAATTCATGAATTTGTTGCGGGGAGGCTTTGGCTCCCTGGGTTCTCTAACTCTTTCTTTTCCTCTCTCATTCTCTGCTCGAGAGGGTCCAGTTTCTTCTTGACGCTTTGGCTTTCTTGCGTCAGCAGCTACTTGCTTTTCCTCGTAAGCTATATATTTTTGTGCTTTTTCGAGGAAAGCGTCTAAAGTTCTTACTTCTTCAATGCCAATTGCTTTGGCGAAGTCGCTAGACGGGCGCAGTCCACGCTCCTGCAGATACAGCTTCATTTTGTCATCGGTTCTTACCTCGATGGTAGCTTTGTTGAATCGCTCAATATATTATCTCAGGGATTCGTTGCTTTCCTGTTGAATCGCTTCGAGAGTAGCTTCAGTCTTGGGGTGCTTCCTAGAAGCGGTGAAGTGTGCAGTAAAGAGTCTGCATAGCTCTCCCCACGAATCGATGGACCCTGGTGGTTAACTTTTGTACCAAGCCATTGCTCCCTTTCTCAGCGTAGTTGAGAATAACTTGCATTTGATAGATCCTCGGACTCCTCTGTAGTCGAGGACAGCTTCTATGTTTTCGATATGGTCGTCTGGGTCAGTAGTCCTATCATAGGTGTCCATTGCCGGTGGCTTTTCCAAACCCACGGGCAATGGTACCCTCATGATCCTGTCAGAAAGTGGTCCCATGTGCCTTTCGTCGTCGCTTCGTGGAGAACGATGGTGACGACGAGGAGGAGATTGATAGTTACGTCCCGTTGATCGTGCAGGGGATCTCCTCGCTCCAGCGACTCTCCTAGCAGGGCTTATGCGGCTTCTAGTCTCATGTGCCTGTGGTGATCTTGACCTAGTCCTCAAATCCCGTCGAGAGGACTCTCGCCGCCTATAGCTACTCGTGATCGCCCTTGTGATACGCGATTCTTCGACAGCCTCAATACGACGGTTCTGCTCCTTGAGAGCTTGCCCTTGGTTGTTGACGGCGGTCAGCAGCGCAGTCATGATGTGCTCAAGGGTGGCTCCAGGAGGAGGAATGGGTACAACCAGAGAGTTGGTCTCATTGGTAGGCTGGTAGGTGGGGTCCGTTTCCATTTGGGATACGACCACTCCATTCGTGTTGTGGTTGTCAGCATGCTCGCTAGACATGTGGTTAGCAGCTGAATGCTCGGATCTGCTGTTCTCGGCCATTCTTAGCTCTTTTGTGAATTTGTGGTAGTTTTGAAGGTTTTGTTCTTTGTTTTGAAAGAAGGGGATAACTTTAGATTCCCACAGACGGCGCCACTGATCTTACCAGGATCAGAATGATGACCGGAACAGTAAGGTTGAATCAGCAAGCCCCTATTGAAGCGGAGGGGGGTGTGTACCTGTATGCACTCCGACGCTCAAGTCAGTAAAGTGTGTGAAATGCAAGGTTACAAAGTGGTGAAAATAACATACCTGACTCCTCTGAATGAGGAGTATATATACCCCAGCGCTGGGCCAAGGCCCTTAATGGGCAGTTAATGCCCATTAAGTGGCTGCCGGAACTTTGGCCGTTGGCCATGATGAGCAGTTAATGTCATCATTCCGGTGGTCGGCCGTTACAGATTGGGAGGATCTGGCCGACGGGGAGGGTGCCCTTCAGGAGGGCAGAGCCTTTAGTTTTTAAGGGACTTGGACTTAGAAGTCCAGTCCAGAACATAACCGAACCACGAACACCACTTCTTATCTAATCCTTTTGAACAAATTATTTAAGGTATTTAATAGATTGCAAGAATCAATGAAATTCAATTACTTCATCTATAAAATTCACAAGTTGAGCTAAAAAAAAAGTTAGAGGATTAATAATTAGAAGCAAGAGAACCATTAAAAATGAATTCTTTTAGCTTTTGAGCATATATATGAAATTTAAAACATTTGTCGAGAAACAAGATAATCTTAATGGTTACAATAATAAGTTTATCACCATCTATAGAATGCATTTAGTTCGCATGCGAATTAATAAGGGCCCATTTGAAATAATTTATTTTTTTAGTTTATACAAAACAGTTTATACAAATAAATAAGTTTTTATGTTAATTTATAAGTTTTTACTAACGAAAATTGTAATTTTTATAAGTTATTTTTTCATAAACTAACTTGTCAAACTTATAAAAATACACAAAAACTTATTTTTATTTGCATAATTTCAAAAACAAAACTCTAAGATTAACTTGGATAAACTTTTTATTAATTAACCATTAAGATTAACTTGTTTCTCAACCAATCATTTAAATTTCAGATATCTGCTCAAAAGCTAAAAGAATTCACTTTTAACAGTTCTCTTGCTTCTAATAATTATTATCAAATTTTTTAGTAAGACTTGAATATTAGTAAAGAAACCAGAATCATTGTTTCTAGCTATTTATCTGTCTCCGTGACCGTGAGATTCTTCCTCTCTGACTCACATTTTGTTGTGGAGAATGAATAACTGTTAGTTGTCATTCAATATGCCTTCATCCTCGCAGAATTTATCAAACTCATGAGAGTTGTACTCTTTGCTTCGATCACTTTTTAGCTTTTTTTTATATGTTTACTACTTTACCTCTCGACAGAGGCTTCAAATTCTCTAATATTCCAAAGACTTCTGATTTTTCCTTGATGTAGTATACCCAAGTCATTTTAGAAAAATCATCAATGAAGAAAATGAAATAGCTATTATAGTTGTTGACTGATGGTGTCCTCATCGGTCCACAAACGTCATTGTGGATGAGTTCTAACACATCTTTAGTTCTCCACGTTTCTTATGTTGGAAATGTCAATCAGTGTTGCTTCCCGATCAGGACATCATTCAAATTAAAGCTTCATTACTTTCCTTCAAGTATGGGGCATCTGTCATCATATTCTTCTGATATAACATCTTCGATGCTTGAGTGTTGAAGTGACCAAATCTTCAATGCCATAATTACTTTGGCTATCTCATGTCTTTTGTGACTATTGTCATATATTGAACATTTTACTCCTTTAAAGTGAATAGTATAGCTTTTCTCCATCATTTGACCAATACTCAAAAGATTTTCTTTGAGATTGGGAAATAGCAAGACATCTTTGATGAATCTTGTATCTTTCTTAGTGCCCACCATCACAATGCCTTTGTCTTTAGATTCGACGACAATGCCATTTTCTACTCGAACTTTTACTTTGGAGTCATCAATATCCTTAAAGATGCTCTCATATTTTTCCATATGATTGTTGTAACCACTATCCAAGTACTAATATATGCTCAATTCATCATTGGAATCTGGTGTAGGATATAAAAGATGTTGCTCATAGTTCTTGTTTGAATTAACTTATTTTTGAGCTTATGCAAACAACTTATGCAATATAAATTAAGTTTTATGCTATTTTATAAATTCAAACTAGTGAAAATTGTATTTTTATAAGATATTTGATCATAAACTACAGTGACAAACATATAATAATACATAAAAATTGCATAAGTTGTTTGCATAAACTCAAAAATAAGCTAATCCAAACAAGGTCATAGTCATGTTGATCCTTCTCACACGCTCTTCAACGAAATTTGACTGATATTTATTTTTGCTATAACTTTTCTCCACGTGTTCAAATTTCTTACAGTATCGACATTGCTCTTTTCCCCGCCATCAACAATATTTCTCGTCGTGATTTATCCTCTTGCATATGTCACATGGAGGATACTTAGCTTGGCAATTGCAATTGCTTTGATGCTTAACCGGAATTTTACCTTGTAATTAATTATTACCTATGTCCCAATTAAGGGTGGCAAAACGGGTCGAGCTCACCGGGCCGACTCGTTTGACCCGCCATTTTGGGCAGGTCGGACTGAGGTTTTCGGCTCGGTGCCTTAAGTTGGCCCGCCCCGTCTATATTCAACTCTTATATTCAATATGTTTTTAATACTAATAAATAATTCAAAATTTATTTTTGAAGTGCATAAAATTAATTCAAAGAAATTATTTCCCATGCACGCACGGGTATAAACGCTAGTAGTTATAGTTTTTACTTTTTGATATTGTGAAGTTGTTTTGATGATTTTTTGTGTTAACATTGTCGTGGCAATATTGAATCGAATGATGTTTTAATGTAATTTAATGTTTTGTTTTCATTTTGTATGTTTGTTTTTGGTATTGTTAAAGTTCGATTATGCGCTCTTAAAAAATATATTTTGTCGGCCTCTTTGATAGATAATGCTAAATAATTTTATAATTAATTTAATAATTCAAACCATAGAAAAAAAAAAGTGTTTGGCGGGCCAGTCCACCAACCTGTCAACTCGCCATTTAACGGGGGAGCCATTAGTTTTGGAAAAGTGCTCTTTAGACCCCCTTATTTGCTACCCAGGCCCCCCGTGTTGACAAAATTGTCCTTAAGATAGGTTTTGGAACTTAAATTCTAAAATTAATTAGTTTTGGAACCTATATTCCAAAATACACTAATATGTATTATTTTTTATCAATGGCTATACAAGTTGATTTTTTCACGTTTTGGAGCTTTGAAATCAACGTTTATTCATTCATAGAGAATTGCTACACTTATTTGGTTATATATACTTTAATCGATTTATTTTTTGAGTTTTCAACTGTTATCTGTAAACGTAAATTTTGGAACGTGCATTCCAAAATTAATTTGTAAGATAAAATCCACAATTGACAGAATTTAGATTTTTTAGCTTTGTAATGCACGTTTATGATATGTAATTATTGTATTGGTTTATATAGGTATGTGTTAGGATGGCGGAACCTTTGGTAGAATTGAAATCAAACATTGATGAATCTGACATTGCTCAGGTAACGGTTATGGCCGAAGGAAAAAGTATTTCGTATTGGGTTGTGAAAGAGTCGGTAAGTACAAAGAAATGAAAACAAAGTTAAAGAAAGAAGACACAACAACGAGGAAATGCCAGTGTCCGTTTTCGGTTATAATTTCCGAAGTATAATTCTTTTTTTAAAAAAAACACACAATTCGGATGTTAAATTCCGAAGTATAAAAAAAAAATTAAAAAAATACTTTGGATAGTAAGTTCCGAAGCGTAAAAAAATTTCAAAAATAAAATACAATTTGGTTTGTAAGTTTCAAATTAACTTATATAGCTATTTTGATCGAAAATAATACATAATAGTGTATTTTGGAATATAGGTTCCAAAACTAATTAATTTTGGAATTTAAATTCCAAAAGTTGTCTTAAGGACATTCTCGTCAACACGGGGGGCTTGGTAGCAAATAAGGGGACCTAAAGTGTTTTTTTCTTAGTTTTGAGCTCAGACACTAAAGTTGGCCCGCCCCACCCCACTTTTATGCGGCCTTTAGGCGAGGCGGACCGCCGCTTTTCCACCGCTAGTCCCAATATATAAGATTTTTTAGCAAAATTTTGTTTCTATTTTATAAGATCCTTTGCAAAGTTGAAGATACATTAATTAAATTTTTACAAAAATATCCCTAATTAAATGAAGAGAAATAAAGATTATTATTTCTCCCTCTTAATAGTTGAAAGGTAATTTGAAAAGAGAATGTATATTATCAAAATATTTAATGAAAAAATTACTTTTCTTAATTATCGTATTTTTGTGAAAGTGGTCTTATATATTGGGACAGAGGGAATAAGTTTTTTGTCATATTTGATTACGTCATTTCGGTGCTTTGATCTCTTTCACAAAAACATGAAAATTAAGAAAAGTTGTTTTTCGTTAAATTTGTCAATAATATACCTTCTCGTTTCAAAACTACCCTTCAATTATTAATCATTTAATCTTCATTTAATTAGGGATATTTTTGTAAAAATTTAGTTAATACAACTCGCGCGAACTTTGAAAAATGTCTTATAAAATGAGATCTTGGTCAATTAAATCAGTTATTTTGAGATGAAACGAATAGAATTTTTAGAAGGGTTAAATATATTTTTAGTCTCTATAAATGAACTTGATCAATTAAAATATATTTAACCCTTTTAAAAATGTGAGAATTGAAAATTAGCTCCTTCTATATGATCATTTTAAACACTGCAACATTTTTAAATTTAAATGCGGCAAAAAAACACTTAAACCAAGGCATAAATTGGCTATTCTTTTTAACAGGGATTATTTAGGCGTTGAGTATACACTAGTGTTGCCTCTATTCTTTTTACTACCTCCCTCTCAATTTATACATTGTTTTTTACTATTTTACACTTTAGAAGTCTGATTAATTTTATATAGAAAAGAGAAATTTTGAATTAATTTACAAAATTATTTTCCATTAATGATTTGAAAATAACAAATTTAAAAATTGAAAGAAATAATAGTAATAATTATTAAAGGTAAAATATAAAAGGTAACATTAAATATTCCATTAGTATCGGAAAACAAGTCTTAGAAAAAAACATATAATTTTAAACTTTTTTTTTTTTTTCAAAACGATTTAAAATTTGAGATGCAAAGAGTAATATTTTTCTTTTTTTTTTTTGGAGTTACAATGATGATATAAGTATGAAATTTTCATTAATATATTAACCAATCTTCATAAAAAATCAATAAAGAGCATAAAATGGATTACGAAGGAGTAACATCTTTGATCGAGTGCAAAATGATGCTTATAGAAAAAGTAAGGAGGTAAGAATTAGGGCCGTAAGCGGATCAAAAAAATCCAATTAAATCGACGATCCAAACCAATCCAAATTGAAAAAAAACCGATGTTTATGGTTCGGATTCAAAACCGAACCGAACCAATTAAAAACCGACGTGGTTTGGTTCGGTTCTCGGATTCAATTTTTAAATATATATATATTTCAATTTATTATTTCATGATGGTGCATTGACGATTCAAGTGGGAAAAAAATTGTAATTTTATTTTATTTTGTTTTTTTACTTGATATTAAACTTATGAACTTAATTTTATGGTTGTATTTTGTATTGAAAATCTATGGATTGTATTTTGTCAACTTTGTTTGAATTAAAATGTGTTTGAAAACCAATTAAAGTATGGTGTATGGTGATAATTGATTACATAAGTGTTATATGTGATTAAAAAAATTATAGCAGGCTATCGGATAAAAAATAATAGTAGGAAAAATATTGCAAAAAAAAAAAATTACAAAACCGATCAAAGTATCCGATCCAAACCGAACCAAGTTTGGTTCGGTTTCATTTTTCAAAAACAAGACAAACCGATCCAAACTGAACCAATTGAGTACACATTGGTTCGGACTTTGAATTCATCAAAAACCGATTCAAACCGATCCAATTACATCCCTAGTAAGAATGGCATTTCTCATGCTCATTATAGGTCATCAAAATTCTAAAACACGTACGTACCATTTTACATCATCAAACATGGCAATCATCATGCTCTCATTCTGTCTTTATTTTATAATATTTTATAATTTTTATTTTTATTATTGTCGTTATTTTTTATTTGGTCTGGTGTGATAGGAATCTTCTTGAAATAAAAAAAAATTAAATATGGATAATTAAAATATCCATTTATTTTATCTGCAGATATTCATTAAGTTATCCCCTTCGTATTTATGGAGAATTTTATCCGCAGATGCAGATATTTTTGTCATCATTAGTAGAAATATATATTTTTAAAAATTATGTATTCAATATTCCGAGAACTTAAAACTTTGTTTGTTCAATACAAATTTTTTTTTATTTATTTTTTTAGTTACTTAGAGCATTTCTAATGAGATTATTTAAGAAAGTTTTATAAATAAATAATTCGTACCTTCTTTTTATTTTATTATTGGAGCAACCACATGGCAGAGTACTGGGTATCTAGGAAATCATCCAAGTACCTTATTTAAGGTAATATATTATCAATTTAATATATTGATTTTTTTTTGTTGTACATAATATTGACTTATTTAATTTATAATATTAAATATTTTGTATAGATATATGTTGTAGGAATTATTTGTTAAAAATATATGAAACTCTTCCTTAAAAAAAGTAATATATGAAATTCAAATTGGTATCATTATTAGAGATAGCTCTTGACTTGATTTATACAATAAAGACACAAGTTAGCATTATACCAATAAAATTGAGAAATGAACCAAAACTTATTATTAGCGGTGTTTGAAATGGGCCCTAATTTGTTATGGTTGAAAAAACATACGGTTTAATGAAGTAATTAATCTCAGCCACTCATTTTACATTTGAGGGTTTATATCAAATGTATACTAAAATGTATCCTCTGTTTCAACCATATCCTGATTTAATTCGATGGTTCACATATCCTTCTATTTTGTCGTAGTTTGTTGTTCTTTATAAACCCAAAATATTTAAACCGTTTAACTTGTGGTATATGATCATATGTTCTCCAACCTTCACCTCTAAGCTAGAAATGTTTTGCATTTTGTTAAAATTGCAAAGAAATACTTATATGGCACAAGTCCAAATAAATTTATCTTCGGCACACACAAAATAAAGAAAAAAATTACAAAAAAAAAAAAAATTTAAAATAATATTGATTGATGTGGCCATTTTATTTTGCTAAATTTGTGTCTATTAAAGAATATCTCAACATTGTATTTCATATACTCTCTTTTGCTTCTACTCAGATGAAAGTCATAAGCATCTAATGTTTGTTTCCAACCTCCTATTTAGTTCCTCCCCTCAACTCTCCAAACAAGACTATATCATATACGAAAAACAGGGCCCAGTGTTTTCTATCGTAATGCTTTCACGCAGTAGATAATCTCGGTCGTAAAAAATGTAATCACATGACTCTGATTAATCTAGTTTTATTTAACTACTTTTTCACAGTTTCAATACCAATTGTTCACTTTTGATCGGACGACTATTAGCAGTTACGGCATTAACACAGTAACTACCTTAAATCGATTCCTAAAGAACACCCATCTCGGTGTTTCACCTTCTTCTCTACTTATATATAAACGAAAACATCCTTTGCATTAAACATTTCAAAATGGAAACCTCAATGCCTCTAGCTAGTGATAGCTTTTCATATAGTTGGTTATCAAACTCTAATAAACCCCCTGTGGATTACCTCCATGATGAACCACATAGAAACTCTATGAGCAGTTTCTATGGAGACAGTATCTCAAATAATGACCAAAACTTCAATTTTGATACTTGTATCTCTCAATCAAATCTTGTTCTTGTTCATGCTGATGAGATTTTCTCTAATGGTCTTTTAAGGCCATTTTTTCTTGACCCTTCAAAAGTAGAGGTTTTCTGCAGTACTTCAGATCCTATTCAAACAAAGATTGATACTACTACTTCTTTATCTTCTAGAAAATTTTCTTCAAGAAGTGTGGAAATTAGTCATCATGGTTTTCTTATAAGATTGAGAAAATCAACATGGAAAACTTTGGTACAATTTTTGAAGTATTTCAACCAATTAAGGCAAAAAGTGGAGAAGTCAAGGAAAAGTACCAAAGTTGATGATATTGATAAGACAGATTGGTTAGTTAAAAGTTTGAGCAATTCACATAAAGCATCTCTTATTGGTGATTTTCATGTTGATCATGATGATAACTCAGTTTATGAAGCAGTTCTCTACTGCAAAAAATCAATAGGTACATAATACATATAACCATGGTGCTCTTTATTTTTATTTGATTTATTATTTAATATTTTTGTGTATGTTTCTATATATATGTAAGCAGGGACGGAGGCACATACATGACTATGGGGGCACAAGTCTGCACTAAGTTTTGAGAAAAAAAAATTTATAGTATGTATGTGTTGCTAGTTAAGTTCACGTCCATTTATCATCCAAATATTCGTATTTGTATCATATTTGTTTGTGCATCTGCTAAGCAGGTAATCAATGGTTAAATGATTGTTTAGTTATTTATATAGAGAAGTTTTTATCGAGATTGAAAATAAAACAATATTCAATATTTTCAAAATATGGTATATCAATGATATCGTAGAGAATAATTGTGATGTATATATTTATACTCTAAAAAATGAAATGAAAAATATATTTAGAGTCAGTTTGAATTGACTTATTTTTTAGTTTATGCCAAACAACTTATGCAAATAAATAATTTTTTATGCAATATTATAAGTTTTTCAAGATAGTTTATAGGAAAATAGCTTATAAAAATACATTTTTTGTTAGTAAAAACTTATAAATTAACATAAAACTTTATTTATTTACATAAGTTATTTTCATTAGCTAAAAAATAAGTCGAATCCAAATGGACCCTTAATGCTGCAAATATATATATATATATATATATATATATATATATATATATATATATATATATATATATGATGCCCCCTCTATATAAAATTTCTGGCTCCATCACTGTATGTAAGTGTATACTTTTGCTTAATTACTCCAAAAGTTAAAGTCATTATTTTCTTCATTCCAGGAAAATGATCCTTAGGTGAAGAGGAGAATTCTAAAGTGGTAGACACCTAGAAATGATTTGCAGCTGCTTTTGCATTCCATTTTTTGAATTCTAATGTTAGTCAAATTTTAGGTGATTATTCTCAAGATCATGAAGATTTTTAGCTGATGGTTTTTGGATTCTTCTGGTACACAGTCTTCTGGAAACAGGGTGACAAATTTGAATATCAACAAAAAGAATATTAGTTTGTAGCTAATAAAGAAATCTAAAAGGCCTTCACAAGGTCCTTGTATTTCTTTCTTAAATAGTACTTTTGCAACAAACAGACTCCACTCTCTCTCCAGTTATTAAAAATACTTCATTTTCTGGAGACAAGAAATAGTTAGAGAATGCTTGTAATAGAAAACAGAATTTAGAACTTGTTTGGATGAAGTAATTAGAAATTTTAAAATTCTATTTAAATTTGTGTGTTTTGATGGAGTAATAGAAAATTTCATTTTGAGCATTTTTGGGCCATTTTTAAAAATTTTGGGTCAAGTTTTAAAATTAGGTACCAACTTGCAATTTTCTAAAATTTAAAGGACCAAATTGATAATTTTAGGGACCAATTTGTAATTTTTGAAAAAATTTAGGAGTCAATTTGTAATTTTGAAAAAAAAATAGGCATACATTTGCAATTTTAAAAAATTTATAGGTGTCAATTTAAATTTTTTTAAATATATAGAACGAAAGAAAATAATTATCAAAACAAAGAAAATTATGATAGAAGTATTTAAATTTTCTCAAAAAATCACTTTATCTCAAAACATTCTCTTATCCAAACACACTCCTAACTAGGCAGTTAGGGTTTCATACCTGATTCCAACGTATGGGAAAAAAATTCCATTAAGAGAGGATAATTCACTTTATATGTCCCACGATTTTTCAACGGAGATTAGTCACCGCTAAACAACACTTTATAAAAACAAAGTCGTTATTAAAAAATGCTATAGATCTTTTTGGCAGCTAGTGTCAACCTAAAGATTTACAAGAAATTAAACATAGTATGTGTCTCTAAAATTTTGTACAATATGTAGCCCACTTATAAACATATTTTTAAGTCATATTTTGTTTAATCTTGGACTATCAACCTCAGTTTGACCCAACTGCTGGTTCGATAATGGATGCTCCAATGAATCTTTGATACCTTTTTAAAACTAGGATAGGTCTCAGATGTTGTTGTGTGGTTTAATACCTTCTTAAAACTAGAATAAGTCTCGATGTTGTCGTGTAATTTTTGCCTCCGATGGATTTTAAAACTAAAAGGGGTGATTTTGGTTGAATTTAGTTGATCATTGGTTTTGCTCTGACTTAATGTGCTTTTTTATTGCCTTGTCTTTCTTTGTTTTTATCCCTATACTTTTATTTTTTTGACTAAAACAACTCCTATACTTTTAATTTAGAGAATTTGTCTATTAATAAAATTTGCTGATTAAAAAAAAACTTACAAATCATTTTGTAAAGGAAGAGTTATCACCTATTTATAATCATATTTGTTACAAGTCTCACATTGGATATGAGATGGCCTGAATAAAGTAGAGACAATCCTCACCTTACAAGCCGATTTTGTAGGAATGTGTTAGTCCCAAAACTCAATTCTAAGATGGTATCAGAGCCTCTCCACAATCCGTTGGGCCGCTTGCTAACGGGTATCCGACCAAGTCATCCACCATTTATATCCACGCACCAAATCCAATAGTGTTGGACGCGAGAGAGTGTGTTAGAAGTCTCACATTAATATGAAATGACCTGAATAACTGTTTATAAAGTAGAGGCAATCCTCATGTTCAATGCGACACCTTTAACGTTTCCATTCTCTTTTATCGACCTGTCTTTGTGAATATTCTTAAAAAAAAGTCATTGGCATTTACTAATTTTTGGCACCAAGAGAAAAGATGCTCTCATATGCTACTGTTGAAAAACAAGCCAGACAATAAGGGCACAAAGGGACAAATAGTGTTGGGAACAAAATTCATAAGTGATTCTATCTATCACCATAAATCCTTCCTTCAACTAATTTGCATCCTTTTTGTTCTCTTGTTGGTATATGTTTACTCCTTATCTATGAAAAAACATTAGATAGTGACCTTTATTGAGCTCTCTCAAACACCTTGCAATTTCCATATTTATGATGCGAATAGCATGTCATGCATTACATTTACTTGTGATGATAAAATCATTGCCATCTCCTCAAATTTGGCCTCTGTTTAAACATGTCTTGACAAAACCAAGTGGTGGATATTGAAGTGGCTGGCGGTTAACATGGGCCAAACATTGAAAATTTTTCACGCATCTTATTTTTACTCATCCACAGATGGTGTTTGAAAACTTAGTAGGACTTCAAAAGAAAATTTCTCTTTTTTTTGTCAAGTTAGGAAAAGACTCTCTAATATACTCCCTCCGGCTAGATACATTAGATATCCAATGAATCTAAAAAGTGAAAATTTGCTTATAATTAAGGCTGGAGGGAGTACAAATTTTGTTTGTGATACATGGATTAAGAAGGGAAAGATAATATAATTGAGAAACATAAAGAGTACATAATTCCTACGAAGCACCGACACCTCTATGATTAGACGTGTCGCGGTGTCCGACACGTGTCGGTGTCCGACACTCGTATGACACCCGTACGACACTCCTACAAACGTGTCGGAGAAGTGTCCAAAAAAATATTTTTTTCTTTATTCCGACACTCCTTAAATCGGTGTCCGACACCTATAAGACACTCCTACAAACGTGTCGGGGTAAGTGTCCAATTTTTTTTTTTTTTTCATTTGGTTATATTTTTCTCAGACATATATACAACGATTGAAGATGTGTTGAAATAATAATATTGATCAATAAGAGATTAAAAATATTGCATTTTAATTACATTATTTTTAGTTTTTCGATAGTAGTTGGATGAGTAAATGTCAAATGTACTATCATATATTCTTTTAAAACTTTTTTTATTGATAAATTTGTTCAACTTAGATGCATATGTATGTATTTTTAATTCTAAACTTATATTTTTTATAAATATGTAGCGGTGTCGGTGTCGTATATTTTTTACATTATCGGTGTCAGAGTGTCCGTGTCGTGTCGCGGTGTCCGTGTCAGAGTCCGTGCTTCATAGCATAATTCTCATGAGATTGCATCTTGAAAAACATATTGAATTAGTTGAAAAAGATTGTATAAAATGAATACATCATATGCTATATATTTTTAACAACTCCTAATTGGTTCCAATTTTCAGAACAAAAAGTATTTTAGTTATGAACACATTCTGTTTCAATCATCCACGTGATATACATGTGTTGCGCATTGTGATAAATAAAAATGGGATTTAATAGACAATAATGACATCAAAACCATATTTATTCATATCGACCTTGTGAATGGTCCCTTTTCGAAAATAACACCTTGGGACCAATTTTTGTGTCACCTCCATATACTGTTATAAGTTTTGTCCATGTTATAATTTTCTTTATTTGGATCGAGCATGTGATTATGCTTAGACCTTTTCAATCAAACGAGAAAATGCTTACAGCTTAAGGACGTTTGTGGTGGTTGTAACTTTTGAGTTATAGTGTTTTCGTTTTAAACAAAACACACCCTCGACTCTCACAAGCATCCTCCGAAGTTTCATTTTTACCCTTCTCGCTATTTAAAAAGCGAGTGTGTAAAATTGTAAAAATGGTAACACCACAGTTCGCATCTTAATATGCGAATTTTATAAAAGTCAAATTCTTTTGTCTTTTTCACTCTTTTTAAAGTGTAAACTGAATTCGCGGCTAAGTAGCAAATTATGTTTTAGTTTGCAATCTAAGTAGCGAGTGTCAATATTTTATACTCAAACTGAACGCCGGCACCCCATGAATGAAAAAATTATGAAAAAAGAGTTTGCTCCCTAGGACGCGAACTCATTGTTTTCATGATTTTTTCATCTATAGGGGTGCCGGCGTTCAGTTTGAGTATAAAATATTGACACTCGCTACTTAGAGTGCGAAAAAATGCTCACTTTCCAAGATAGTAAGAGAGGTCCTATGGTTATTTCAGGGTGAAGAAGGAACCCAAGGGTAAAAAAGAAGCTCTCAAACAAAATATTGTGGTGTAATAAAAGCGGGATTGAATCAAATAGGTCCGTTTGTCAAAACTAATAAACTAGATTATACCTTAATACCTAATAATTTTAGTAAAACAAATACAACATATAACTTATAAGAGGTGTGTTGATGAGAAAATAAGAGACATTTTTTTTTTTATTTTTATAGAAGAAACGAGGTGCTCAAGACAGAACCGACTTGTAGTAAATACTTTCAATCAACAGAATAACTAAAGTTGTATAATAAAGTTGTTCTATGACTAATCACTTAAGTAGTGGCATCATTGTAAGCCCTCTAACCAAATTACATTTAACACTCCCTGATAAGGATGGACCTTACCTGAAAAGAAAGTAGCAAATAATAGCAGCAAGACAAATAAGAAAATGTCGAGTAATAGAAAACGCCACACTCCACGAGGGAATGGTAAGATCAAGTGTAGAATCACCGCAAGAGTAAGAGGCTATTGAGAATATTAAAGTTTGATTCAAAGTTAGCTTTCAAGCCTTCATGTAGGGTTGGTCCTCATCAATGACCATTACTCTTAGGTCTATAAAATTTTTTTAGTTCAAGTAACTTAGTAGATTTAGATGAAAATGCAATTTTGGGATCCTTAGATCATCAGAAGAAACAAAATCATGTGAAATTTCCAGAAAAGGAACATGTAGAACCAAACTACCATGTTAACTGTAACATCCCGATATTTTACTTAAGATTTTCTTAATATTATCTAAATTTATGATTTAAGAAAATTATAGCACCATAAGTTTAATTTAAATTGGGAGACTTATTTTTATTTATTCTATTTATTTAGTTTATCAATTTGGTGTGAAAATTATATGATATTCATTATTTGCTTGATTAGTTAATTGATAAATAAATTTTATAGTCGTTATTTTATACTCTATTTTATTTTAGTGTTTGATGAGATAATGATTATCTTCATTATCTAACTAATTTATGAGTTTTTTGAAATTAATTATATATTTGTCTTAGATGGGGAGTAGCAACTCAACTTTTGACTAAGTCTTATTTTTGTGTGTTCCAACGTGAATGTTCTCAGCAAGCAAGTATTGGCTACATTTTTGTTTTTATGATCTTAAAACCAATTACCCTATTTAATAGCATTATTATCTGGGTTAATATTCCACTATGCAAGCCACTCACATAGTTAAAATTATTGACCATCAAATATCTACAGCTTCTCTCACGTTCTCCATGTTCTACTTGACCTATCATAGCTAAAACCGTTATTTTATTTTTCCCCATGTAAGTACCCAATCTATGCCTCTTAATGATCCTAATTATGTTATACATGATTTTCCTCACGTTCTCTCCCTTAACCTTTTGTGTGCCATGTAAATTAAACTCCCTAAAATCCCAATAGACCTTAGATTTCCCTCCCATTGGCGGAAAATATTTCTTGTTCCAATTTCTCTCAATTTGAAATTAAACAATACATATCATTACTTTAATTGTTTGAAACCGTTTTCTAGAGCCCTCTCACCCAATTTCCTTCTGGTGCATTAGCAAGCAAATGGAAGTGATTCAATTGCCATTGTGTTAATTGATTAGGATTAAGACTAAGAGATTATATCAAGTTATTGCCTTGCCTTAATCAAGAAGATAATGAAGCTATATCTCTATGCTAGGGGACCCACGCCTAGTTTCCCTTGCACTACAACTTTCTATTCTATGGCTTCTAATCCCCTCAAATCACGTTTAACACCAAGTTAACTCCCTCCCATCTTTCAATTTTGATTTCAACAATGAAGCTTTAATTTTCTTCCCTCGTGTGAGCATCACTTTGTGGATTTTAGTGTTTCTTTGGCTAGGAAGAAAAGCGCTTAAGGTAAGGGCTTTTTCCCCATACACTCATGCACTTAGGGTTTATGTTATAAATTAATAATAAAATTGTGAACGTATAAAGATGAATGATGATAGAATAAATGATAGAATTATTTTTATTACGTTTTATGCTATTTGTATACATTGAGTGATATGTGTGGCTGATTGTGTATTTAATTATGTGTTTTCTTGGTGTGTGGTTGATTGTGCATTTAGTTATTTTTTTCGGTTCTACTCAATGTTATTAAAGGTGTTAATCTTGTCTCTTAATCTAGTGGATTTAGAGATGTTTTCGATTCAATGGTGAATTTATGGAGTTTGAAAGGAAAGGTTTAAACTTTCAATTGGTTTAATGGTGTTGGTTTTAAATGAGAATATCTATGATATAAATAGCATGGCATATAGCGGTTTGATAGGTTGGTTCGGAATAATACCCAATGGTGGGGTACCGAACCTTAATACCCAGGTGGGGTATTGTGTCCAGGTGGGACTTTTTGCTCTGCGGAGAGATGATATCCGGATCATTGTAGCTAGTTGCATTTCATGCATTGTTAATTGGTCTAAAGGGTTATTTAAAATAGTTCTTTCATCGATTTTATTTGATTTCTTCTTTTTGGTCGACCGTTTTATTATTATTTTATCACATTTACCTTCCGTTCGGCATGTTTCAATTTGGATAAGGAAATTGACCCTTACATTAAATATGGTTGTAGGTACCAATGAATTTTGAAGTTGATGTGTTGCTTGTACGTGCGCGGGGATAAATAAAGGGTTTTATGATTACATAATTGTAAATTTAAATGAGGCTTTTGAACAATTTTATTGCTTTGTAAATTTACCATATTCTAAAGTTGATGACTTGTAATATTTGGATTTAATAAGTTTTTCCTAAATTTTCCAATGATTAACGATCTTGAAATTTTGAAAAGATAACGATGTTGACTTGTTTTTAAAACAATGCAGTATTTTTCGAAAAGAAATAATAGAATTAGTCTTAATGTCTCGGACCAAAAATCCGGGATGTTACAGTTGGTATCAGAGCATGGTCCTCGGACAATTTTTGGGTTGGGAGCGATTCTTTTTGACATGTATGCTTGATTGATGTGACTTATAGACTTGCTTGGCTTATGTTGTGATCGAGGTTTTAAAAAACGGTCTGCGACCGCGAAAACGGCCGCGACAAAACAGTTTTGGCAGGTGCCGATAACGTTACCGTTATCACAATATTTTTTATGAAAGAACAAATTGTGATTAATTCACACCGCGACGAACGCAATTAGCGCCGTAAAACCTGTACCGACCGAAATCGCGAAAACCTTTACGTAACCGAGACGCGACCGCGACCGTTTTTTAAAACCTTGGTTGTGATTGCTTCCCCAAGGTAGCGTTAACTTTGGTCTGTTTGGAGATTACTTGCTTGCAACTTGTTGTATGGGATTGGTTTTGGATATTGTGTTTTTTCTTCTATCAAGGTGTGTTTGAATTGGGGACCTTTTGCCATCTTGGTTGTAGTTTTTTTGGAGTGTCATGTTTCTTGCCTTAATGTTGTATCATAGTTGCAAGGTTGTTCTCTTGTTATAGTTGTATGATGTTTCTTAGTGATTCTTTTATGATGATTATATGATTTCTTTTGTTTAATAGAAATGATTTTGTGACTGTTAGAAGCTATCCTTTCTTTTGTGAATTTTCTATTGAACAATCTTTATACAACTCCTTCATTTGAAAGGAATGATTTTAATGACAACTCTATGTTGTAAACTATTTTTATGAGTGAAGTATTTTTGAATAATTTTGTGGTCTTTAGTTTTGAAGGAATTGGTTTCTACAATTATTTTAAATTAAGCAAATTCTTAGAGGATATATATGAAGTAATATAATTTTTAGAAAATCGTTTCGATCATATTTTGAATTTGCGATTTTTTCTTGAACTTGCTACTGAAATGTGATCGACTATGCTTCTTGTTTACTTTGGTGTAGTCATTTGATTATGTCATTGCATGACTCTACTTTCTGTTAATTATTACAATTATTCATGAATGAAATTGAACACTAGCTGAATTATCTTATTTTTAAAAGAGGTAGTTAATTGGTTGATTTTTCATATAATGATGACTAAAGAAGTGTCTATTTTAAAAAAACTAGTTTTGATGATTGGTGTTGTTATGTTGACTGATTTTATTTTATGTTTGCTATGGTTCCAGTTCTTCGATTTGATAATTTTCAATGTTGGTCTCCTATTATACCTTGGTCGGTAAATATCTTGTTTAAGTGCTCTTAATGGAGTTTGTTTTCCACATCTTAGTAGCCAGTTTTGGTTGTTTGTGGTATGGGGGCTGATTTGTCGGTTTGTTCTCATAGCTCGTTTCTTTTGTGTTATTTGAAGGAGTATTTTTTTCTTTCTTTATCTTGTTAGTGGTAAGTTTGTGTTATCCTTTTTCCTTGTGTTCCTTCTATTGTTTTAGAACACTTGTGTTTTGGAGTAAATTTCTTTAACTATATTTTTGTTTATTAAAAAAAAAAAATGGAACAAGTTTGTAAGAAAGGAAACAAAAAAAAAATCCATGGTCATTTTGAATTTTAGACTTATATTTTTTACAATTATACTTGGTGTCTATATTATTAGTTGAAATCAATAGAAAAGCTACAATTCAATAATATATTGAATAATGAAACGACTTATCTTATTTTGATGTTGAATTCGTCTGTTAATAGACATGATTAGAAATATGTTCATATGTAACATAAGAATCGTGGTATATAAGCACGCTAGTATGAATTAGTAAGTTATGCGTAATTTCCTATGAAAATGTTGTCTTGATGTCTTATGAATTTTGTACTTATTTTACTTCTTGTAATAAAAATTTAGGAGTGTTTTCTTCTTAATAAAAGTAATATTCATCAATCAAAGAAACCATTTTTATGAAATAGGTATTTTTCTAAGTAGAGAAATATTTTTATAAAATGTAATAACCATAGTCTGTGAATTAGAGACAATTTTGATCATGTTATATGTCCTTATAAGTGATTTTGGTAAGACTAGTATACTAATTTGTATTTTATGATGTTGTTTTCACAATTACTATTTATCTTGCTTCAGTCTGTCACCAAATATTGTTTTATGTGTAATCTGTTTCACGTTTGTCACTAAAGGTTTTTCCCTTTGTGGTCTTTTTACTGTTGTGTGTCACTATAACTCTTTTTTGTGCTGTTTTACTACTGTCTGTCACTAAAACTACTCTTGTAGCTGCTATTTTTATAGGTGTTGTGCTGTTTTTGATCTTTTATTATGTGTTAAAATTATTTATTCTTTGGTGTTGTTCCTAATCGTCATTGCGAAAAAAAAGGATAGATTAATATTTACGGGGCTAATATATAATTAAATTAACTTGCTTAATAGATAGAATTTTGTGTGGATTGATTGGAAGGAATAAAATGAGCTATAGTTTGGCATGAATGATTGTTGTGTCCGGTAGCTATCTATGGTGTGATTAACAGAAATAGTTGAAAATTTAAAAGTGGTATTACTAGTTACTACATGTCTTGAGGGTGGAGTGCATGTCATTTGTTATGTTGTTTGATTTTTTTTGGTTATTGACTTTGTGATTTAATTATAGAAAATATATAATTAGTTGCAAACTTGATTTTACTTTTAAAACTCTAGAGTAGGACTAGATTGAAGAAATATTTTTTGGGCTCAAAGTAATTTGTAGAATGTAGGTAACCCATCATTCATCTCAAATAGATAGTGCGTACTTGCACACCACTCAACCTTTGTTTGAAAATGTCCTCTATCGAATAGTATGATTTGTAGGCACGATTACTTGAAATCCTGACTTTAGTAGTGATAAGTCGTATCATTATGTGAGAAACGTGAATCAAGAGTGCAGCAACTAATAAAAACTTGGCAAATCCTAAGTACAAGTTGTAACAAACGAAAAGACTTTTGAAGTAGAATGGTTTATACTTCCATTATGATTGTTGGTTTACTATTGATAAATTGAGGAACTGATCACCCTCAATCTCTTGTTAATAGTAGACAATATCATGGTGACTGGAATTAACCGACCTCACCAATTGTTGGAGTGTGCGTAGTTGATAGGACATTAATGTGCTAATAATGGGTAGACATCCAATCTAATCTAGTGAATCTTTGTGATAGGATTTAATTTAAGTATTTATCTTTGTTTTTGAACTTTTCTGATTTCAAACATTTCTAACTTATCACTTGATTATCTGATTTTATTACGTGACTTATTTTTATATAAAGTGTTTTAAATTATTGTTACCTCATATATTTAGAGTGATTACTATACCAGAATTTTGCCAAAATAAAGTGTGAAATGACACTTTCTTAAATATATTTCAATCTATTTATACCGGACTGTTTTATCTAGACTTGTTAGTAAAGTAGTGATTTGTGTTCATAAACTTCAGTCAGTGATTTGAGTTATCGACTTTTATAACGAATTTTTCTTCTTTTGAAAGTTCACATCGAGTCATAAATTTAGATGATGTTTATTTGATATTAGAGTGCGCAGCAAAAATAAAAAAATAAAAAAAATTACATCTTCATTCTTAAACCTTTTTATCTTGTTGATATTTACCTAAAGAGGTTTTCAAATTCGTCCTAATACCTCTTTCTATTGTCTAGTTTCGGGGACGAAACTAATTTTTGATAGGTCTGTAAAATCCGAGAATTTTATATTATTTATATACTGATAAATAGTTTATTTATGGGTATGAATACTTAACTATCTTTTATAAAATAATAGTTTTACTACCTATGATTCTATTTTGTGAGGGAACTCTTTCCTAATTATTGTATTTTCTAGTTTCGAGGACGAAATTATTTTAAGTGGGTGATAATGTAACATCCCGATATTTTACTTAAGATTTTCTTAATATTATCTAAATTTATGATTTAAGAAAATTATAGCACCATAAGTTTAATTTAAATTGGGAGACTTATTTTTATTTATTCTATTTATTTAGTTTGTCAATTTGGTGTGAAAATTATATGATATTCATTATTTGCTTGATTAGTTAATTGATAAATAAATTTTATAGGCAAAAGTTATTGTCCATAAGCCTTAAACTTATGGATGGTGCATAAGTAAAGCACAACCATCAAATGCCATTGACACATGTTATAATCTTAGTGTGTCAAAGGAATTGAACCACAACCATCAGATCATGTAACACGTGTAATAATCTCAGCAAATTACTGGATCTCAAACCTGCTAACGGAAGAGTTGACGGAATCCTCACGAAGCTAATCGCGTCTTCTTCGACGATCGCCGTCGACGTCATTACCATCATCATCGTCACCGATTCCATTATTCTTCGCCGGAGTCATCATCACCTTCATCGATTTTATCATTCTTCGCCGGAATCATCGTTATCTTCATCGATTCCATCATTATTCGCCGTCGCCGAGAACAGGTTTGGTTATTATTCAAACACAGTAAGAATCACAGTTATCACCTTCATTTTGTACTGATATTTTTACATACATAGTATTTAATTTCATAAGTTTTCTATATGTGTTTAATTTTCATGAGTTTTGTACTGATTTTGATTTTAATTTCATTGATTCCATCATTTTTGATTTGCATGAGGATGTAAAAGAATCAATAGTTTGGGTGTTTAAGAGAGTTTTAGTCTACTGATTTTATCAGAGTGTGTTTTTTTTAAATGCATTTATGTTTCTTACAATTTTCTAATGGAGGCCCTTGATAAACCATTTTACAATAGTAATGGTTTCAGTACAAATATTATATACAATCCCGAATTAATGATGGAATCACTTCCCATTTTGTTCTTGAAAGTGGAAATAGTGCGAATAAAGCATTTTTACCAAGGGAGAGGACGCAGTTAGCACCGGTTTTGTTGGAAGTGTTAAGTGCAAGACAAGCTCTAAGTCCATATGAAGATGATGATGATGATGATGATGATCTTAAGCATTTAAACTTGGCTGAATGGGCTAAGTTTTGCATTGAGAATGGAAATATGGAAGAAATAGTGGATCCAAACATGGAAGGAAGCATTGTTAAGGAGTGCTTTGAGTTATATTTAGGTGTTGCTATGCAATGTTTGGCTGAAAGAGGAGTGGAGAGACCAACCACAGGTGATGTTCTGCATAATCTTTTTGCTGCAATGAAATTTCAGAAAAATGGTGTTAATGTTCAAAATGGACTAAATCCTTTTAGGCAGATAATAGTGAAAAATAGCCTATAGAGCTCCTCTAACTAGGCTTGCAATTTGAACTTGAACCTTTTTTAGCAACTACGCAAAGTACTTGAAAGAGGTACTTTAGATTCTTAATTACACTATATTTTAGGCTTAATTAATTATTAATTATGCTAATTTGGTTTTTTCAATGATGATAGGTTAGTAAGGACTATGTGAAAGCGAAAGAGTATTGTGGAAGAGCGATTTTGGCGAATCCAAATGATGGTAACATTCTGTCACTTTATGCAGATTTGATATGAGAGTGTCATAAGGATGCATCTTGTGCTGAGACTTATTTTGATCAAGCATTTAAAGCAGCTCCTGATGACTGGTATGATAAAATTTGAATTGAATTCCGATTATGATGTTATGTTAGTAATAATGAATTAACGAAATGATTTTAAATTTTGTTTTGTTGCAGTTATGTTCTAGAATTATACACACATTTTTTTGGGATGCTGATAAAGAAGATGAAGTTGAAGAAGAAGAATCTAGCTACGGATTTTGGTGAATGGGTTAATGATCATATTATTCGTGTTAATGGTGGATATATTTAGTTAATAAATCTACGAGTTAGTGAAATAAATTGTAAAATGGATGATCTAGTTAGCATTTTCCTTTGTAAAATTTAGTAATGAAGATGGTGGTAGTGAAACAGAGGGATGTGTGTGTATACCAAAGTTCTTTTACATTGATAGTTTTCAAATGATTTCTAATTTTAGGTATGGTTTTGAGCATATATGAATTGAACTCTTGTATTATGATTTATATTTACCATTCTACTTATAAAAAGTGAGAGAAATGAAAAATTATTAGTATTAATTAAAATGATATTATCAATTTATTACTATTGTTTTTGTGGAAATTTGAACTCCTTTGTTGAGGTTAAAATGTTAAAGGTTTAGCACCTAATTAACACTGATCTAATGAGTTTGTTACAAATCTTTCTTGCTAAGTTAAAAATCATACCTAAACCATTTTCCAGCAAGAATGGTTTCAGAGAGTTGTACTCCAAAACCATTTTGCTGGTAGAATTGTTTCAAAGAGTTGATGCTTAATTGTTGTTTCCTAAACCATTTTGCTGGAAGAATGGTTTCAGAGGGTTGTACTCCAAAACTATTTTGGTGGTAGAATGGTTTCAAAGAGTTGGTGCTTAATTGTTGCTTCCCAAATCATTTTTGTTGGTAGAATGGTTTCAGATAGTTGTACTCCCTCTAGTCTTGTATATAAGAAAATTTTCAAAAAAGTTCTTCCTTTAAGAAAGTAGGTAAAATACATTAACCGAGGAGAAAAACACATTATACCCTTCTTGGAAAATGTAAAACATTGCATTCATTGGTTGAAATTGGAATAATGTCATAAAACTTAATAATTGAAGTAGACTTTTGCTTATATTTAAGACTTTAAATTTTTTTATTTTTTTATTATATGTGAGACTAATTGTTGCTTCCTAAACCATTTTGCTGGACGAATGGTTTCAAAGAGTTGTAGTCCAAAACCATTTTGCTGGTAGAATGGTTTCAGAGCGTTGATGCTTAATTGTTGCTTACTAAACCATTTATTTTATGTATATGCATGTGAGATTAAAAAGATTAGTCAAAGAAACCAAATTAGTTCTCTTATGATTTTCAATAAAATATTCATATTTAATTTAAAATAAACATGATAATTGCAACCATAAGTGTGACTTAATGGTTTCACTAGTGTTGTATCTGAAACCAAAGTAAATCTCTTATGGTTTCCAATAAAACATGAATAATTGTGCAAACCATAAGAACAAAATTATCACCATAAGTTATTTTCATATTTAGTTCAACTTTAAGACCAATAGTGATTACTAGTTAGCACATAAATGAGCATTGTAACATTCATTTTCAATCATGATTTAGAAAAGAATCAACAATTACAGAAAATAATCTTTCACATCATAGCCTCATTTTCATATTCTTCATTTTCTATTATCATTCCCCATTACAATTTGTGCTATATAAAAATATTGTTCTTACAAACAACAAAATGAGGCCTGCAAAACACTAAGCTTAACCAAAGCTACTATATCATAAGAGATCTACTAAGCTTAACCAAAACTAAAGAATGCTACTATGCCAAAATACTAAGCTTAACCAAAGCTAAACAAACTGAGGCCTACAAACAGAAGCACAAAACTAAATAGCATCAGTCCCTCAACACGAAGATCTCTGAAACCACACCTGCACCTGCACAGTCACAAACACAAAGTGGTTTAGGATACAACAATTAAGCATTAAATCCCTGAAACCATTCTACCAGCAAAATGGTTTTGGAATACAACTTTCTGAAACCATTCTTCCAGCAAAATGGTTTAGGTTTATCTGTTTGAAACTGAAAACTTTTATACTAACTTTGCAATAGTAATTAGGTTCATACAACATGGCATGTGTTGTTAATGATCATCTTATGATTTTGGAGCACAACTCTCTGAAACCATTCCACACTAACATATACAATTTTCCAACTATTTCCAACTAGAAATTTGACAAAGATGGAAACTCCTAATATGGTCCCTAATTTAAAGGGATCACTCATAGTCCTGTTTAGTTTACCTCCAATAGTAGGTTAGTCTTCTAAGGTGACATTTTTGTAAATAACATTATTTTTTGGGTGCATAACTTACTTTGAGAATAAAAAAACTTATTGCAAGTAAAATGACCACATGAACCCTTATCTTCTCTACCAGATTTCTTCATTTTATTTCCTTTGTTGCCTCAACAAAGAGTAGTCTTCTTCCTTTTTACCTTGGCCACCACCACGAACATGCTTAACAAAACCACCCCTGCACCTGAAACCACACCTGCACCTGCACAGTCACAAACACAAAGTGGTTTAGGATACAACAATTAAGCATTAAATCCCTGAAACCATTCTACCAGCAAAATGGTTTTGGAATACAACTTTCTGAAACCATTCTTCCAGCAAAATGGTTTAGGTTTATCTGTTTGGAACTGAAAAATTTTATACTAACTTTGCAATAGTAATTAGGTTCATACAACATGACATGTGTTGTTAATGATCATCTTATGATTTTGGAGCACAACTCTCTGAAACCATTCCACACTAACATATACAGTTTTCCAACTATTTCCAACTAGAAATTTGACATATACAGTTTTTAAACTAGGTATTTGAGTTGATTTCTTCCAATTAGAAATTTAGGGTTACACAGATGCAAATACATTTCAAACTAAACAAAATCATTTCAGCCTATGATTTTCCCCAAATCAATTTTTAGGTTTATACAGATTCAATTACTTTTCAATTTAAACAAAACCATTTCCAACTAATAGATACACTTTCAAAATTATTAGAGAAGTTCAAACCTGTTTTGTCTTCTTCATTTCGATTTTCGCAAGTTAATATGTGATGATGATGTTGTTGTTGCGTGTAAGAATTGCACGGTAATCCACTGAAATTGTTGTTGAAGCTTGATTTCGGTGACGGTGATGATGAAGGAGTGAACGGTGATGGCGATGATGAATGTTGTTTTGGTAACGGTGATGGTGATGATGTTGATTCCGGCGACGGTGATGATGTTGATTCCGGCGACGGTGATGATGATGTTGATTCCGACGACGAAACTTGTTTGGAGGTAACCGTTAGTTTGGAGGATAAACGTTTGTTGAATATAGAGGGAAACGAAATGGGTCGGTTTACGCTGGAAATGTGTTGGGCTAGCGGCTAATGGGCTGAACTTATGCAGCGTACATAAGTTTCCCTTATGTATAATAACCAGACCCAATTTTATAGTCGTTATTTTATACTCTATTTTATTTTAGTGTTTGATGAGATAATGATTATCTTCATTATCTAACTAATTTATGAGTTTTTTGAAATTAATTATATATTTGTCTTAGATGGGGAGTAGCAACTCAACTTTTGACTAAGTCTTATTTTTGTGTGTTCCAACGTGAATGTTCTCAGCAAGCAAGTATTGGCTACATTTTTGTTTTTATGATCTTAAAACCAATTACCCTATTTAATAGCATTATTATCTGGGTTAATATTCCACTATGCAAGCCACTCACATAGTTAAAATTACTGACCATCAAATATCTACAGCTTCTCTCACGTTCTCCATGTTCTACTTGACCTATCATAGCTAAAACCGTTATTTTCCCCATGTAAGTACCCAATCTATGCCTCTTAATGATCCTAATTATGTTATACATGATTTTCCTCACGTTCTCTCCCTTAACCTTTTGTGTGCCATGTAAATTAAACTCCCTAAAATCCCAATAGACCTTAGATTTCCCTCCCATTGGCGGAAAATATTTCTTGTTCCAATTTCTCTCGATTTGAAATTAAACAATACATATCATTACTTTAATTGTTTGAAACCGTTTTCTAGAGACCTCTCACCCAATTTCCTTCCGGTGCATTAGCAAGCAAATGGAAGTGATTCAATTGCCATTGTGTTAATTGATTAGGATTAAGACTAAGAGATTATATCAAGTTATTGCCTTGCCTTAATCAAGAAGATAATGAAGCTATATCTTTATGCTAGGGGACCCACGCCTAGTTTCCCTTGCACTACAACTTTCTATTCTATGGCTTCTAATCCCCTCAAATCACGTTTAACACCAAGTTAACTCCCTCCCATCTTTCAATTTTGATTTCAACAATGAAGCTTTAATTTTCTTCCCTCGTGTGAGCATCACTTTGTGGATTTTAGTGTTTCTTTGGCTAGGAAGGAAAGCGCTTAAGGTAAGGGCTTTTTCCCCATACACTCATGCACTTAGGGTTTATGTTATAAATTAATAATAAAATTGTGAATGTATAAAGATGAATGATAGAATTATTTTTATTACGTTTTATGCTATTTGTATACATTGAGTGATATGTGTGGCTGATTGTGTATTTAATTATGTGTTTTCTTGGTGTGTGGTTGATTGTGCATTTAGTTATTTTTTCGGTTCTACTCAATGTTATTAAAGGTGTTAATCTTGTCTCTTAATCTGGTGGATTTAGAGATGTTTTCGATTCAATGGTGAATTTATGGAGTTTGAAAGGAAAGGTTTAAACTTTCAATTGGTTTAATGGTGTTGGTTTTAAATGAGAATATCTATGATATACATAGCATGGCATATAGCGGTTTGATAGGTTGGTTCGGAATAATACCCAATGGTGGGGTACCGAACCTTAATACCCAGGTGGGGTATTGTGTCCAAGTGGGACACTGTCCAGGTGGGACTTTTTGCTCTGCGGAGAGATGATATCCGGATCATTGTAGCTAGTTGCATTTCATGCATTGTTAATTGGTATAAAGGGTTATTTAAAATAGTTTTTTCATCGATTTTATTTGATTTCTTCTTTTTGGTCGAACGTTTTATTATTATTTTATCACATTTACCTTCCGTTCGGCATGTTTCAATTTGAATAAGGAAATTGACCCTTACATTAAATATGGTTGTAGGTACCAAAGAATTTTGAAGTTGATGTGTTGCTTGTACGTGCGCGGGGATATATAAAGGGTTTTATGATTACATAATTGTAAATTTAAATGAGACTTTTGAACAATTTTATTGCTTTGTAAATTTACCATATTCTAAAGTTGATGACTTGTAATATTTGGATTTAATAAGTTTTTCCTAAATTTTTCAATGATTAACGATCTTGAAATTTTGAAAAGATAACGATGTTGACTTGTTTTTAAAACAATGCAGTATTTTTCGAAAAGAAATAATAGAATTAATCTTAATGTCTCGGACCAAAAATCCGGGATGTTACATTAACAAAAGCCACTTAAATCTTTAGTTTCTTTGAAGATTTCCAGTTGATTTTACTTCGGACTTTTAATCAAAGATTCACTCTAGCTTCACGCAACTGTCGCTCTAGAACATCAAGGGTCTTTAAGAACATCATCTCATGCTCTTTGAGGTCTAGTATCTCCTCCCTCTCCCAAATTGTCTTCTCCTTAATTGCTAGATCTAAATATTTGTCTGTCTGCAGTTTCACTTGTGTTAGGTGCCGTATCCGCCGTTCCAGGTCATGCACAACATCCTGGAAGATGCAACAAACTTTTGTTCATAACTAATAATAACTATGAAGTCCTTGAACAGGATATACTCATATCTAGCACATGCAATGATAAGAAATTTAGCAATGTGAGAATACCTCATCAGAAGAAAGCTGAAGGAATTCAGGAAAAAGCGAAGATGAAAACGGAGCTAGATGGTCGAAGGAGTCGTCAATCCTAGATGCACAGAACATAAATACATATTCCTAATCAGTATAAAGTATCACAGTTAACAACCAAGCCATATGATAGGAACCCGAATTTCTCCGTCAAATTTTATGGAAAATGTGAAGTAGAGTTATTGAGAAAATAAGAGTATAATTGCCAAATTGTACGTTTAACTATCAAAACGACACATAGGAACAAAACTAAAATGACACTTAAAAAGGAACAAATGCAGTACCTATTACCATATCAACCAAGCCATTGTTGGTTCACAAATATTGTTCTTGATAACGTCAAACATCAATAACAGAAGTTGTTTTATACTACTAGATTTGTAAAGGCAATACTATATATATGTTAGTTTGGAACTTTGGAAAACAAACTCAATAAGAACTCAGAGAATTTTGACAAGGACTACAATTTTTTCAAATTACTTCCAGCATAAGTTAAAATAACCTTACAAGAACTGAAATAATTTATTAAATGATTTATAAAGACTTTTTGTATCTAAGGTAGAAATTAAGAGTATCTATCTTAGTTGCAATTTGCAAAGCTCCTATGAACTAGATGCTAATTCAAACTGGTCCTACATGTGATTCAAATTAAGTGCACAGACACGCATTCCCTTCGGTCAAATTGAGCGAACTTTTGCTTATAATTATGGCCAAAGGAAGTATTGCGTAAGTTAGGAGCTAATAAGTATTACACACGTAAAGATTCTAGCTTCAATTTCTTTCAACATACAAGAATTAATTATTTCTTCTTTTCTTTCATCCACCTTGATTGACCTTAAATTTCGTTAGTTCTACAAGCAATCCTATCATTGCCTCAAAACATCAAGTTAATTTAATGCTGCATATAATAAGGTTAGTGTGCATGTGCAATTTGTTTCTCTGCCCAATAGACCAGTAATTTATCCACTGATGATGAGTTATAACCAGAGAGACCTAGGGAAATGTTAACAGAAAAAGAAGCAAAAATCAATCTAATTTTAAGAATCTCTCTTTAAAAAGAGGAGTGCACATTTCACCTTGAGGATTCTACGATGTCAACATTTGCCGACGGCGAGTTCTTGAGCAAAAGGTCCAGTATTCCATCAGGTATGAGTGAAGATGGATCAAATTCGGCTTTTAATTCTTTTTCTAAGTTGACAATTTTCAATGCCAAGGATAATCCATATGAAAGTGGTTTCAGCTTTACTTTCAGTGATTTCAAGCTACGCAAAAGGGATGTTGATAATAGCTCATCCTTCAAAATATCAGGAACAAAGGAGAGAACCTATGCAATAAGGGATGACAGTGGATTAGAATCAGTTTAATGCAATTTTAAAACTCAGTTGATTTTTACATAAATTAGAAACATAAAAAGTATTTTGAAAATAAAATAAAAATTAAGCCTCAATGTTTACTTGTGCATTGACTTCAAAACAAGGCCAAGTTAAGATACCTGAAGAGTACTTGCAGAGACAGTCAATGATTTTATATTAGGAAGAAAACACAGCCAGCAGAGTAGAACGAAAGGAGGCCACGTGTAATTTGCCAACATTTCCGCATCAATGTTTACTTGTTCAATAGAAGAAAGACCACTTCCACAGAAATTTTGACAAGGAGTACCCATAAAAGAAAATGTACGAAGACTTGGAGCAGATAGCTCAATTTGGTAAATGTCGAAAGAATGATTACGCATAGTTAAACTAACTAGCTTCTCACTTGTTATGCACAGGGTCTGTGCATGATTCACGGTGCAATTATCAATGATCAAACTATTCAACTTGTCAAAGGCTGAAAAGGGCTCAATTTGGCCATCGTCACCAGCACAAAAGGAAAAATTTCCTAGATGCAAGCAGGTCAACGCTGTTAAATTTAATGATTTAGGAAACAAAGTTCTCCTGTAATTATATCGACCTTCAGGTGAAACAGATAGCTTAAGTGACGTTAAAGTCTGACATGAAGAAATGCAAGGCAGAATTTTACGAATATCACCTTTGACATCAATTCCTAATCGAAGTAACTTGACATTGTGGGATAAAACATAATATGCAACCTTTTTAAGTAAGCTGGACTGACTACTACCATTACGATCAAAATCAATTGTGTGCAGTAGAGTTGAGTTATCACGAAGAGACAAAACGCTAGACACAAATTTGTCAAAACTCTTCAAAGTAGAAAAATCTGAGTAATGCAATGTAAGGGTGGGAATATATTTCCAAATATGCTTCCATCTTTTGGACAAAATACATGTTCGAACAGCGTCTTTAGTACTTATAAATGACAAAATGTGAATGAGAATGCAATTAGGCAAATCACTCAATTTGTCTTCACTCGTTTCAATACCTCTTCTCTTCCTTGTCTTGTGTTGAATTATTATCATATCAACTGAAACAGAATTTATTCAGATAAAAACCTAAGGGAGAAAAAAAGAAAACAAAATGAACAAATTTTGTCTTGTACGATGTTGGGTTGATAATAGGTTCCAAGACAAGTTGTCCTATGATTTTGTGAGTGACAAGAATTTCAATTTTTGTCTAATCCCTTAACCCCCAATTTGTCCAGTCTCATGAACAAATTTAAAATCAAACACTTTTTTATTGAAGCATAAAATCAAGGGTTAATAGGCTTTTAACCTATGAAGTATGGCTTTTAAATCTATTTAGCTAATTGCTTTTGAGTTACTTGTGTAGTATTTTTTATCTTTAATTATTTGTTTTAACAATATAGTTTCATTATTTTATTTATATAATTATATTCAAAAAAATATACGGACATACCCGTACCTTAATTTTTCTAAAAATATCATACCCCGTACCAGTACCGTACCCGTACCTATGCAACATAGCTTTTAACCCTGCAAAGTAGGCGAGATTTTTTTATCTCCTACAGTTTTACCCAACAAAATTTATTTTGTTGATTTACTCCTTATTCCCTCTGACGTGGCAAACACAAAGTCAAGTTTTTTGCTGACATGGTAGTTGACTTTTTGCCCGCTAAGTAAACAATAGAGGTGTAAATAAAAAAATAAATTTTGCGGGGGTAAAACAAAAAAATGATATTACAACGGTAAAATCCGTCTACGAGATAAAAACCTATTAACCCTAAAATCAAACGCATTACAACTAGTTTTATCCGGTCTCTTATTTTTTAGCAGATTAATTTGCACTCGAACTGACTAAGAAATTGAAATTCTACAGAAAGTTGTTTTGAATTTCAACATGAAAAACAATGGCGAAAGAAAATCTAGAAAGTATTCATGAAGTGTCATGCATGATACTGATATAGGAACAAAACGCATAAAAGGAAAACGAATTTGGAGAATGAGAAATACCAACGTGAGTGAGTTATCAGTTCTGATGATGATGGTGGAATGTAACGCTCCCTAGGGTAAGGAGTGAAGAGACAGTTTTAAGTGAAAATATTGAGAGGGGAACCAGAGGAGGCAGCGACGACAAGGGTTATTTTCTTGATGAATATTTTGAAAATTAATGGACTCTATTGAACCAGACAAATCTTCAAAATCTTACAAAATTAATATAATTTCACAAAATCATGACTCTTTTATAATTCGACAAAATCAATATAATATCACTAAATCTTTAAAAATTTTCAACAATTTTTTTGTCAAAATAGTTTATCAAAATTTCAATCCAAAACGGGCAACCCGCCCCGTTTAGGTTCGTCCCGCTTAAACCCGCCTAAAAACGAGACGAGCCGAATCAATTTAGGTAGCCGAGTGTAAAATCACATTCCGCCCCATTTATTAGGGGACAAACGAGTTGGCGGGTTGGCCCATCAAATAATTTTTATTTTTATTTTGACACTTTATTAGGAAAAAAAATATTAATATTATTTATAAAAAATAAAAATAAACAAATTTATGAGAAAAACTAATTTATGAGACAAATCAAAAAAGAGCGCAACATCAAATCAACACATCTAACAACATAGTTAACTAATTCAACATAATTATAAATCCAAAAACAAACCTTAAAATAAATCCAACATTACAAATCCAAAAATTACAAAATAAATATAATATTATTACAAATCTCAAAGGAAAAACAATATCATTGTTCATAATATGTAATAAGAGAATAATATGTAATAATTTCATCGTTCATAACATGTAATAATTCCACCGTATTAGAATATGATGTTGGTTAATAGAATAAAAGAGTAACTTACACTAAAATTCGGGGATGAAGAAGCGTAATCAGAGAGTAAGAATGAATAGAAAAAACTTAAATTTACTTTAAATAGGTGTTGTATTTTATTGGGTTGGGCCATCTTATTTTATTCTTTACTTAAAAAAAAAAAGATAAATTTTATACTTTTATATAACTCACGGGAGTTCGGCAGGACAGACCAACTAGAGGTGTCTGAAGGTTGAAAAACACACAAGAAAGGGGGGGTTGTTGAATTGTGTTAAGATTTTGCTAAGTTTAAATCAATTTGCAGCGGATAAGATTAACACACACAATATATGAGGATAAGTTTAAATAGGTGTTGTATTTTATTGGGTTGGGCCATCTTATTTTATTCTTTACTTAAAAAAAAAAGATAAATTTTATACTTTTATATAACTCACGGGCCTACCCGCCCTACCATCAATCCACCCCACTTTTTAAGTGAGTTCGGCGGGACGGACCAACTAGAGGTGTCTGAAGGTTGAAAAACACACAAGAAAGGGGGGTTGTTGAATTGTTTTAAGATTTTGCTAAGTTTAAATCAATTTGCAGCGGATAAGATTAACACACACAATATATGAGGATAGAGATAGAGAGAGACAAACAAATTTTATACTGGTTCCTCCCACTAACAGGAGTAGTCCAGTACTCTTGTCCTTCACAAGAGATTTCACTATAATCACTAAGATTACAGATGCTCAAGCACAAAGCAAGAGACTTCAAATGCTCAAGCACAAAGCAAGAAGCTTCCAATGCTCAAGCACAAACGCAAGAGACTTCTCACAAGTTTAATGATAATAAAGATATGAGAGGGACACTTGATATACTATCAGAGGTGTTTACAAAATACAACACAGTTACAAGACTTCTTAGAAAATTATCACAAAGTTTCTAAGTGTTTGAATAGCTTCAGAATTTGACAGAGTTTTTGCACGTTTAGAAGCGTAAGTCTTGATAGTAATTCTTCACAAATCTTCTTCCTTTTATAGATGAGAAAATGGACGTTGAAGATTATAGCCGTTTGAAGAATTCTTGAGACGCTCCATTGTATTGATCAGAGTGCTATTAGCTGTTTTGATTTGCAGTGCTTAGGAGCTTTGATGTTTACTACAAAATGAGAGATTCCTTTTGGTTTTAGATATCTGAACCTCAGCTTAAGCCAAATAAGGAAATACTCGTTCTTGAAGCCTGACTAGAAAATGACCTTTCCATGGTCAACCCTTTTCCTTCTTGATTCCTTCGCTGAGACCAAGTCAGACACAGTCTTCAAGAAAGTTGTACTCTCAGGTGTAGCCTCAGAAATATCTCTGATGAACCTTCAGAAATATTTAGCTTCAGAATTTGATGAAGCTCAGAATTACTAGCTTCAGAATTTTGTGAGCTCAGATAAGATACGCTCAGAAGTAATTCCTTCATAAATTCCAATGTGCTTATAGACGCAAATTTTAACTTTTAATCCTGCATATTAGAGTAAATTATTAGTACTCCAATTTAACTTTAAATACATTGTTATCATCAAAATCAATTAAGGAGATACAAAACCAATTTTGTTCCAACAATCTCCTCCTTTTTAATGATGACAACTATATGTATTTAAAATCAATTGTTGTTGTTTTTATTTAACATTTTGACTTCAGGTTCTGAGGTTTGCAAGCTCCCCCTGAGTCTGATAACCTTCAGAAGTTTATCAATGATAAATATAAAATAGTCTAAGAGTAATTCATAATGTCTAATATTATTTCATATATTCAACATTCAGAATTAGAGGTTTGCAAGCTCTATTTCTTTAGATTGACAAGTATAAGATATGGTTTGCAAGCTTATCTTATATTATATTAAATTATTTTGGACAAAATTTATTACTCCCCCTCATTAAAAGTATGAAAGACTTTAATAGAACTTAACAAGAGAAGAGTTCAGAAATAGTTTAGATTTGAGAGCTTCAGAATTAATTTCACTGCCATAATGAATATAAATATTTCTCCCCCTTTGTCATTATCAAAAACGGGCCAGTCAAAGCACAAGTTACAGGGTAGTAAATGCAAACAGCAAACAACCACCAGCAGTAAATGCATTCAACGGTAAAAGTTTGAAAATGCTAGATACGAGGAGAAAAACATGCTATAAAAGGAGTACCTCAAAGATGCAAAAGCTATCATTTTTCAAAGCAACATTTTGAAGAGATGGATAGAGAAAATGAAGAGCAGATGCAGAGAGAGTGGGAGAAACATAAATTGGAAGAAAAGGTTAGAACTATGCAAGAAAGAAAAGAGCGTTTGGAGAAACGTTTGGAGGCAGCGCTGGAGATAGAGAGAAAAGCCAGCCAACTTGTTGAAAGCCTCATGAAGTATGGAAGAAAGAAGCCAGAAGATGAAGCAAAGTAGTATTTTTAGCCAAAAAAAAATGTAATGATGTTAAAAATTGTACTACTTGTTTCTTATGAATAAAAATTGTTATTTTTCAATGCTTATGAAAGTAGAAGTAAAAATATGAGAAGTTAACCAAAATAAACAATGCAAACACAAAAATGAAATAAACATAAGAAAAGCAAACAACGAATAAGATAAAGTTTTAAGCCAACAAACAAATAATGTCAAACACAGCATATCCCAAAAAAATTGTTTAGAAGGAAATAAATAAAGTGCCTAAAAGAAAATCCTAAGGTTTAGGAGTAAGAAGGGTGATAAGGGTCTTCAGATCATTTGCCATAGCATCCTGCTTAGCCTCAAGGCGCTCAAATTTCTCATTCTGTTGTGCTGCAAGGTTATCAATCTTAACATCCAACGCAACTTGTTTTTCCTTCTGAGCAGCAAGTTCCTTTTGAATCTCAGAAATTTCTGAGGCAGATGCAGATGAACCAATTATATCCTTCTTGACAAACAAAGCCCCAGGGTCCAGAGAGAACTCCAGATGAGTGGAAAGAGAACTCTGCATAGACAAGGAAAAGTGATTGCTGAGGTATTCCTCTTGCCAATGGCGAGCTTCTTTCTGAGAGAGCCTCAGATGACCTTGCTTGATCTGATCCAACCAATCCTTTAGAGCCTTCTGATAGTCTATCATCTCATTCAGATCACCATCCACCAAGTGATAAATATCCTTGAGAATTTCCTCTCTTACCTCAACCCAAGCCATAATGTAGTCTTTAGGATTCATTAGAAAGCGTCTGATCCTATGAAGTGCTTTCACCTTCTTGTAGATTTTATTACTAATACGCTCAAACAGTTCATTGGATACAGGAGGTGGTGGAGGTCTAGGGAGGTGTTCATAGGAAGATTCTGAATCATAGGAGTATTCAAAATCTGAGTTAGAGTCAGAAAGCTCAATGACTCTTTTGGGAGGTCTGAATGAAATGGGAGGGTCAGTGTTGAGGACCATAGTGAAGCATGGAGATGTATCAGAACAAAAAATAATTTGCTCGAGGTCTGAGTCTGTGCCAGGTGATGGTTGTGGAATAGGATTAACAACAGAGGTGTTAGGATCCTGATTTTGTAAATTTGGGGAGGAGGATTTTGGTGGTTCAGAGGGTGATTCAGAAGTAGCTATAGGAGCAGATTCTGTGGGGTTATGAATGGGTGATTTCTGAGGTGATGAATGAGAAAACACAAGATCACCTTGAAGATGTTGTTCAAGGTGATGGAGACTTTCATTGGCAGGAGTAAGGATGGAAGATTGTTGTTGGTGTTGTTGTTGTTCTTGTTGATGTTGTTGTTCCATTTGTTGTTGTTTTTGAAGGGCAGTATGAAGTTGGTGAAGGGTGTCATTTCTCTCAGATGCTACAGTGTCAAGACACACTGAAGCATGGTCCACAGCATTGTTAATTTCATAAATAGTGGGGGATTCTGAGAGAGTGTGGAGGGCAGGAAAAACTTGGTCACTATTGGGAAACATCATGTTAATGGGTTGAGACTCATCAACAGATGGTGGTGCACCAGATGGGGTAGAGGTTGAGGATGGTTGAGGTTGTTCAGATGAGGGTTTAGCAGTGTGAGCAATATTAGCAACATTATCTACAGAAGATGAAGGAATACCTGAAACATTTTCTGAGGTAGTGTTCTGAATAGTCTTCTTTGTTCTGAGAGCACGACTCAGAGGCACATCATCTTCAGTCTCAGAACCATCATCTACTCTAGTCACAAATGGCTCTAACCTTGGTGCATTTTTCTGAGTTGATCTTTCAGATTGATCAACAGCCTCATAAACCTTCTTCACCTTTTTCCCTTTCTTAGCCTTTTTCTTTTCTGGGCCTTCAGCAGCCTCAGAATCCTTCTTCTTGCTTGGTCGCTTCCTTTTCTTGACATACTCATCCTCAGGTTCAGATTGCAAATCATCAATAGACAGATAAACCCCTTCTGCTCGCCTAGCAGCAATGTAGTGTGCAATGACTTCCATAGGTTCATTTTTGAAGACAGGATGGATGTCATCCCTTAAAGATGTGATCTTTTTCTTTTCAGGGAGATTTAGATAGATCAGATTATCCTTGGAAATCTTGTGCACAGAGCACAAATTCTCAGCAGACAAAAATGAACTCCTTGATTCAATCACAGTTTTTGGAGCCCCAAATTCTCTCAGCTTATCAACCAATCTCCATTGAAAGAAGAGTTCAGAAAGCAGTCTTGGAAAAGCAACCCAGTGCTTATGCTTATTAGTGGTGTTTCTGACATAGGTACATAGGGAGTGAAAAAGATAAGCTGGCAAATTTAACTTAGTACCTTTTACTAAGAAAAGAAGAATGTGCCTTTGATCCCAGGAGAGTTGATCAGTTCCTCCAACCCTTGGAATGATAGTAGCAATCAAAACTCTGTGCAGAAGTTTCACAATTGTATGCAGCCCAGAAGTCCTACCCATCTGCTTTGAGTCTTCATACAATGTTTCCTTAATCTCAGTTATGTACCTAGTGAGGGCTGGAGATTTATCAGTATCAACCTGAAAGAATCCCTCATTAGGAATCTGAAGCAACTCAGAAAAGTGATTCCTAGTGATTGTGACAGGTACCCCAAGAACTGTTGAACGAATTTCAGTACCAGTGAAATGTTTCAAACCCAGTTCCTCTCTTGATTTATCTTTGTTTGCTTCTGGGTTTTCAGCAATTTTCTTTTCCAATTCTATCATAACCTTTTCTCTTGTAAAAACTTCTGCGCCAAGCCAAAATTCTTTTACCAAATTAGAATAGATAACACCATTAAGCATATCAAAGTAGTTCATCCATCCTTGAAGTTCAAAATAACCTTTTAAATCCAGATTGTTCACCCTAAATGATTCAAAGTCTATAGGGCTCTCTGCAACAAGTTCTAGTTCTTCGAATCGAAGTGGAGACGATTCAGGATTTTTGGATACAAGCTCTTGCGATTCAACATCAATAGGTTTAGGAACGGTACGAGCAGAAGATGAAGAAGCCATGGTAAAGTTGAAGAAAAGAGAAGAGAGAATTTCTAGAGACGGAGGTTTAGAAATAAAAGTGTGAGAAATGATAGTGAATAGTGTGAATAAGTGATTATAGTGTAAGTTTTCAAATCAAAGAAAGTATTGGGGGGAAACACGATAGAGACGTAATGGGGGCGTGGCAGTTACTTTTAATAAAATCATCATTAGCTCTCCTCCATTACCCAGCGGTTACTAGACATGATGGGAAGTTACATAGATAAGTAGTGTTTTTAGGAGCCAGCTGTCAGTTAGAGAAACTGAGCAGTCAACTAACACTTAGAGTAGGTATCTGAGTCACAAGAAATCATATTAAATAATAAATAATTCTGATTGCTTCAGATGAGTGAGTGATTCAGAATCTAAGATATTAGTTTCTGAGCCTTCCAAACTTCTGAGACCCTTCAGAATTAATTATTCATTCAGAGTTAACATCATTCAGAATCATCATTCAGAAATAAAGACCATGTTCAAATTCTTTTTGATAAAATCAAAACGATCAATAGCAAGAGGTTTGGTAAAGATATCAGCCCATTGATGCTCAGTATCAATGAATTGAATCTCAATTACTCCCTTCTGAACATAATCCCTAATGAAGAGATGTTTAATCTCAATGTGTTTGGCTCTTGAATGTAAAATAGGATTCTTAGACAAACAAATAGCAGCAGTATTATCACAAAGAAGTGGTATACTACTTATCCTTATCTGATAATCTTCCAACTGATGTTTCATCCAGAGCAATTGTGTGCAACACTTAGCAGCTGAAATGTACTCTGCTTCAGCTGTAGATAAAGCAATAGTTACTTGTTTCTTACTAGCCCATGATATAAGGTTTTCACCTAGAAATTGACAGTTTCCACTAGTGGACTTCCTTTCAATTTTATCACCAGCATAGTCAGCATCACAGAATCCAATTAGCTTATAATCTAAGGATTTCTTATAAAGCAATCCTAGATTTGTGGTTCCTTTCAGATATCTAAAGATTCTCTTAACAGCAGTTAGATGAGATTCTCTAGGATCTGATTGAAATCTAGCACACAAGCATACACTGAACAAAATATCTGGTCTAGAAGCAGTGAGATAAAGGAGGGAACCAATCATACCTCTATATAATTTCTGATCCACTTTGCCTTCAGATTCTTCCTTCAGAAGACTGCTAGAGGGATGCATACATTGGCTTGCAGTCTTCAAGGCCAAATTTCTTCAGTAGATCCTTTGTGTATTTGGTTTGATGAACATATACTCCTTCTTTTCTTTGATTGATTTGAATTCCCAGGAAGAATGTTAGTTCACCCATCATGCTCATTTCAAACTCATCCTGCATAAGCTTAGAAAAATTCTTGCATAGAGAAGCATTAGTTGAACCAAAGATAATATCATCAACATAAATTTGAACAATTAAGATATCATCTTTTAAGGTTTTTCTAAAGAGAGTATTATCAACATGTCCTTTTTGAAAACCATTTTCTAGAAGGAAAATACTTAACCTTTCATACCAAGCCCTTAGAGCTTGTTTCAAACCATATAGAGATTTCTTCAATTTGAACACATGGTTAGGACACTTCACATCTTCAAAACCAGGAGGTTGTTTAACATAGACTTCTTCAGAAATCACTCCATTCAGAAATGCACTCTTAACATCCATCTGAAATAGAGTGATGTCATGGTTGACTGCATAAGATAGAAGAAGTCGAATTGCTTCAAGTCTTGCTACTGATGCAAAGGTTTCAGTGAAATCTATGCCTTCTTGCTGACTATAGCCTTGTGCAACCAATCTAGCATTGTTTCTGACAACATCTCCTTGTTCATTTGTCTTGTTTCTGAATACCCATTTTGTTCCAATAATGTTCTTATGTTTGGGCTTGGGTACCAGATCCCATACATCATTTCTTTCAAACTGATTGAGTTCTTCTTGCATTGCAATGATCCATCCATCATCTGATAAAGCTTCCTCTAAGTTTGTAGGTTCAATTAAGGAAATTAGACCAACTAAAGATTCATTCTCTTTGAATGCTGATCTGGTCTTCCTTGGACTATCTTTATTTCCAACAATTAATTCCTCTAGATGGGATGATCTGTACTTGAATTTACTTTTGGGTTGAGTAGTCATCTAAGTGGGTTCTTCTTCTGAATGATCTTCAGATTCAAGATCTTCAGATATACTTTCATTCTGAGTCTCAGAAGGATATACAACAATGGAGAGATCTTCACATTCAGATGACTTTGAGGAGATTTGAAATTCTGCAAAATTTTCAGCTTGCTCTGACATTTTATTGTCAGGCTCTTTATCATCAAATCTAACATGTATAGATTCTTCAACTGTATGAGTTTCAGAATTATACAATCTGTATGCTTTTGAGCGTTCAGAATATCCTATAAAGATACCCTTATAAGCTTTAGCATCAAATTTCTTTCGATAGACCTTATTGTCTAGAATATAACATGTACATCCAAACTGATGAAAATAAGAAATATTGGGTTTTCTTCCTTTGAACAGTTCATAAGCAGTTTTGTTCAGAATAGGTCTTATAAAGATTCTATTCTGAACATAGCAAGCAGTACTTACTGCTTCTGCCCACAAATACTTAGCTAGGTTAGACTCAAGCATCATGGTACGAGCCATTTCTTGCAAAGATCTATTCTTTCTTTCTACAACACCATTTTGCTGTGGTGTTCTAGGAAAAGAGAATTCATGGATTACTCCATGCTCTGAGCAGAAAGATTCGAAAGACACATTCTCGAACTCTCCCCCATGATCGCTTCTAACCTTCAGAATCCGAAGATCATTTTCACTTTGTATTTGTATGCAGAAGTCACTAAACACCTCAAATGCATCACTCTTAGAACGAAGGAATTTCACCTAAGTCCATCTACTGAAATCATCAACAATAACTAATCCATATTTCTTACCATTGATAGTGGCTGTAGAAACAGGATCAAACAGATCAATGTGAAGCAATTCTAATGGTCTGGAAGTATAGACAATGTTTTTAGACTTGAAAGAAGTCTTGGCAAATTTTCCTTTTTGACATGAGCCACAGAGTGTGTCTGAGTGATAATCAATGTCAGGCAAACCACTAACAAGCTTTTGCTTGCTAAGCTTATAGATTAACCTCCAGTTAGCATGACCAAGACGCTTGTGCCATAACCATTTCTCATCACTCAAAGACAAAAGACATATAATCTTTTGGTCAACCAAATCAGAAAAGTTTACCTTATAAACATTGCCAACTCTCATTCCTTTGAATACTACGGATTTGTCAGAGTCTTTTGATACAATACATGATTCCTTATCAAATGTAACAACACATCCATTGTCACAAAATTGACTAATGCTCAATAGATTGAGTTTAAGTCCATCAACTAACCAAACATCTTTAATAGACAGGGAGGAATTACCAACTGTACCTGTACCAATGATCTTCCCTTTTTGTTTTCCTCCAAACCCCACAGAACCTCCTCTTTCAGAGTTAGGGTTTGGAACATATGCTTTTCTCCCGTCATATGTCGTGAGCAACCACTGTCCAGGTACCAGGGCTGCTGTTTTACCTTTCCTTGAATGAGCATCTGAAGCAAATATTATCTCAGATTTTGGTACCCACATTCTGATGGGTCCTTTTGAGTTAGTCTTCTGAATCACATTCCTCCTTTGTTTTCCATGAGCAACACAAGATCTAGAATTAATTAAGCTTTGACAAGAATGTTTAGGCTTAATTTTGTTCTTAGATTTTGATCTGGAGTATATCATAGTTCCAACGGTCAAGCAAGGATCTGAAGAATCTTTGCCTTGATTTCTCAGAAGTTCAGATGACTTCTGAGCCTTAACTTGAGAACTCTTGGGCTCAGAAGTTTTGGGTTCAGAAGAACTTGGAACTTCTGAGTCTTTGAGTTTAGGTTCAGAACCTCCTTCAGAATTAGATAACTTCAGATCATGTGTTCCACTTTTAACAAAGGTTGAGAATAATTCAGGTGGTGTATCATCCTCACTATATGATTGTAGAGGTTTATCCCAGTTCTTAAACCGAGAATAACCAATGCCTTCACCATAGTTACGAGTCATATGATAAATCATGGAAGCCATTTTACTCCTATTGAAAGTACAATGAATAAATTCATGGAGAGCATCTTCATGATCATCATTGAGCTTGTCTGCCAAGACATAGTTAGATTCAACATGACAAATATGAATGTTTAAAGATTCATTTTCTTCATAAAGAATCTTGGCATCCTTTTTCAATGATTCATGAACGCTTTTCAGAATTTTATGTTGTCCTACCATCTGAGTATAATGTTTCACAACATTCTTAAGAGAATCAATTAATTCAGATTTAGTCATATTAGAATATACCTCATGTTCATCATCTGAGTCATCTTCAGAATCTTTATCAGAGTTGTTATCTCCAGAAGCATTTGCCATTAGAGCAAGATTTCCTTCTTCATCATCTTCACCTTCAGAGTCATTCTCAATTGTTTCCCAAGTAGCTAACAGACTCTTCCTTACCTTTTCTTTATACTTCTCTTTCCCAAAGCTCTTGCTCTTTCCTTTGTCCTTGGTTGACATTTCTGGACAGTCAGCAATAAAGTGTCCAGATTTCTTGCAGTTATAACACTTGTTCAATTCTTCCTTTTTGTCTTTTGAGAAGGAACTTCTTGAGCCATTTCCTTTGCTTGGAAACCTTTTGTATTTCTTGTTCCACTTCTGAAACCTTCTAACCATGAGAGCCATTTCCTCATTCTCAGAATTTTCTTCTAACATATCATCAGAAGTTTCTTCTTCTTGTTCAGCAACTTTGGTCTTTACAGCTTTTGAGGAACTTTGAACAGAGCTTAGAGCCAAGGACTTCATTTTCTTGACAGGTTCGTCTGTCATAAGTTCTAGTTCATGACTTCTGAGTGAGCTTATTAGATCTTCAAGAGAGACACTATCCAGATCCTTGGATTCTTGAAAAGCTGTAACCTTTGGTCTCCATTTAGGAGGGAGACTCCTCAGAATCTTCTTTACATGATCAGGTACAGTATAGCTTTTCTTCAGAACTTGAAGACCTGAGACAAGAGTTTGAAACCTTGAATACATGGTTTCAATATCTTCATCTTCCTTCATTCTGAATAGCTCATATTGATGAACTAACATATTTGCCTTAGCCTCTTTAACTTGCTTGTTTCCTTCATAGGTAGAGCATAGAGAATCCCAGATAGTTTTGGCTGAAGATTTGTTGGATATCTTCAAATACTCAGCATGAGATATAGCACCAACAAGCATATTTTTGACAGTGTGATGCTTCTTATATTGCTTCTTTCTTTCAGCATCAAATAGCTTTCTGTAGGTATTTCTTACAACACCTTCTTCATCCATGTGGTCAAAATGTATGCCATCCTCAACTATGTCCCATAGCTCATCATCAGTACCAATGATGTAACTATACATCTTGGTTTTCCAAAAGGGAAAAGTTGTAGGATCACTGTTAAAGTAGGGTGGTTTATCTCTGTGATTGTCACCATTTCTCTCACCTTTGTCATAGTTGTGTGGAGGAGGAACATCATGAAGTTCTGGTTCGGTATTGGTAGAAGAGGAGGGAGAAGACATGTTTTTCAACTAAGTACCCTAGATCTTTTACTGTTTCACTGTTAAGTGAAGAGCAACAGACCGGTGCTCTGATGCCAATTGAAGGTTGAAAAACACACAAGAAGGGGGGGGGGGGGGGGGGGGGTTGAATTGTGTTAAGATTTTGCTAAGTTTAAATCAATTTGCGGCGGATAAGATTAACACACACAATATATGAGGATAGAGATAGAGAGAGACAAACAAATTTTATACTGGTTCCTCCCACTAACAGGAGTAGTCCAGTCCTCTTGTCCTTCACAAGAGATTTCACTATAATCACTAAGATTACAGATGCTCAAGCACAAAGCAAGAGACTTCAAATGCTCAAGCACAAAGCAAGAGACTTCCAATGCTCAAGCACAAACGCAAGAGACTTCTCACAAGTTTAATGATAATAAAGATATGAGAGGGACACTTGATATACTATCAGAGGTGTTTACAAAATACAACACAATTACAAGACTTCTTAGAAAATTATCACAAAGTTTCTAAGTGTTTGAATAGCTTCAGAATTTGACAGAGTTTTTGCACGTTCAGAAGCGTAAGTCTTGATAGTAATTCTTCACAAATCTTCTCCCTTTTATAGATGAGAAAATGGACGTTGAAGACTATAGCCGTTTGAAAAATTCTTGAGACGCTCCATTGTATTGATCAGAGTGCTATTAGCTGTTTTGATTTGCAGTGCTTAGGAGCTTTGATGTTTACTACAAAATGAGATATTCCTTTTGGTTTTAGATATCTGAACCTCAGCTTAAGCCAAATAAGGAAATACTCGTTCTTGAAGCCTGACTAGAAAAGGACCTTTCCATGGTCAACCCTTTTCCTTCTTGATTCCTTCGCTGAGACCAAGTCAGACACAGTCTTCAAGAAAGTTGTACTCTCAGGTGTAGCCTCAGAAATATCTCTGATAAACCTTCAGAAATATTTAGCTTCAGAATTTGATGAAGCTCAGAATTACTAGCTTCAGAATTTTGTGAGCTCAGATAAGATACGCTCAGAAGTAATTCCTTCAGAAATTCCAATGTGCTTATAGACGCAAATTTTAACTTTTAATCCTGCACACTAGAGTAAATTATTAATACTCCAATTTAACTTTAAATACATTGTTATCATCAAAATCAATTAAGGAGATACAAAATCAATTTTGTTCCAACAGTGTCGAGTTCAAAACTTAGGCTCAGCCCACCAAAAATGGCGAGGTAAACAAGCCGGCCCGGTGGGTCGGACCCGTTTTGCCACCCCTAGTATTTGGACGAATGTTAGTCCAAATACATGGATTGTTTTTCGTTTTTCTATTTTTCTCTTCTCTTTTTCTCTCCTACCAAACACACCATAAAAGATTAGATCAACTTCTATAAAAAAAATAATAATATTATGTCTACAGTAAAAGATTAAAAACATTAAAAAAAAAACGCAATAGGAATCTACTAACAATAAAAATATAGGTTAATGTTCACCGAAAAATACAACTTATAAATTTTTTAATATTTTGTGATTTTTTATTATCTATAAATTTAATTTTATATTTAAAACAATAATTTTAAAATAAAAAATTACAATGTTTTTTAAAAATTTAAAGGGGAAGGTCCACATGTTATTTCTGCCCATAGTCATTTTCGTCGGTCTCTAAAAGAATTTCTCATTTGGATCTTCATTCTTTTCAGGGGTATTTTCTCCCACGTCCCTGTGTCAAAAAAATAAATTCCCACATGTGGGTATCAAGAGGAAAAACATTGAATAAAAAGAGAAAGATGATGAACAAATTGAGAGAAAAGTTATGTGAATTCTCATTTAGCTTCAATGCATTCTTACAAAGCTATATATAGACTATTGTCCTTACAAATCTAGAGTGATTAACTGTATTATGACAGTTACTAATACTAACAGCACTAACTATCAAACTAACTTGACAGTTACAAACAACTACTTCCAGCTATTCATTTTTTAATCTTCCTTCAATACCCTCCCATAAATTGAACTATGATAAATGTTAATCATATTCAACTTAGAGATAAAGTACTTAAACTTAGGAGAGACTAAAGGCTAGGTTAAGAAATCTACAACTTGCTCATTAGTTAAGACTTGTAACAGCTTCAACACTCCTTTTTGTACCTTTTCTCTAACTATGTGGCAATCAATTTCCAAGTGTTTTGCCCTTTCATGGAACACTGGATTAGATGATATGTATGGCACTTTGATTATCGCAATAGAGTACTGGGTTTTGTGCAAGCAACATTCAAGTCTTCAAGCAAATAGGGTAACCACTATAGTTCACAAGTGCCTGAAGCTAGTGCCCTGTACTTTGCCTCAGAAGAAGATCTAGCCACGGTCTCTTGTTTCTTAGCCTTCCAAGAAATTAGAGATGAGCCTAAGAAGAAACAATAACCAGTTGTGGATCTTCTACTATCTATACAGCCAGCCCAATCTGCATCAACATAACCTTTCAGTTGTATATCAGAGCTTCTAGGGAACATAAGACCCAAACCTGTTTCTTGTTTGAGGTATCTAAGTATCCTGCATGCAGCATTGTAGTGTGCAGTGGTTGGAGCATGAATTAATTGACTTAACTGTTGTGTAGCTAATGTAATGTCAGGCCTAGTAGTATTCAAATATAGTAATCTGCCTATAAGTCTTCTGTATTGTGATGTCTGCAAAAGGCTCTCCGCTGTCTTGATGAGGCTTTATAGAAGGGTCTAGTGGTGTGCACACAGGTTTAGAGCCAAGCAAGCATGTATCTTCTAACAAGTGCAAACAATATTTCCTTTGTGAGATAGTGATCCCTTGAGAGGATTGAGCTACCTCCAAACCCAGAAAATATTTTAAATTACCACATGACATGCTCATGGCTGAGGGACGACCAGACTTCCACTGCCGTCGAGTCCCAAGTAGTAAGCAATCTCCCTGCCGCCCCTACCAAAGGACGGTAAGAGAAACCATGTGGGGAGTTACCCTACAAAGACGAGCACATAAAATTGTTAAATAGTTGTAGTTTAGTCTCCTGAAGGCAAACAATAAGTGGTCTTTTCTCCCACCAACTTTCAGACTTCCTTCCTCTTGTTCATTTTAAATAAATAAAAAATAAAAAAAAACACTTATTTTCTTATCATCCTCATAAATCTTCATTAAATTAAAAATAGAATTCTTATATTATATTAGTTCCCTTATCGATCTTTATTCTTGTCAAAATCAAAACCTAAAAATCCCAAATCAAAATTTTTAGGATTTTAAAAATGTATAAATCACATCTATTAGATATGAGATGTCTTGGTTTCAATCCATAAATTGAAACAAAAAACCATTAAATCTAATGAAATCTTTTTTCTGGTCAAATAGAAACCATCTAGTTTTGTAGTTCATCTCACCTATTTTTTGTTGAGTATGTTTACCGCTTCTTGTTTTCCTCTTTTTTCCTTTTTTTTTTGGCATGAGTTTGATATTATTGTTGGCTTTGTGTTGCTTTGAGATGTTGTTATATTTGATTTTGTTTGTAAACTAACTTGCTATTTTTCTCTCACATAAAAAACCAAGATGGTCTCCAAAAACAAAAACAAAAAAACTACGATGGAAGTGGATTTGAAAGCAATGACGTGGAACGAAGATGTTGTTCAATGAATTATAAATTTTCAATACTAAATTTAACTTTTTTATTTATTTCAATTTTAATTGAGAAATTAAATAATCGTAATAATAATAAAATTGTATTTTTAATTAATTCTATTTTAAATTCATGCCACCTTACCACGACATTAGATTCCAAGGACAAAGTTAAATGATGGATGACATTTGGAGAATATTATAGGGATAGGGATGAAATCAAAACTTTTTTTTTTACGTGGACTAAACATTGACTTTGCATATTACGGGGACTAAAATAGGGGGATTAACTCTATAAATTTGTATTTATTATTTTTTGACAATAATTTTTATTTATTATTTTTTGACAATAAATTTTTTTAATTTTTTGTCAATATAATTATGTATTTTGTCAATATGCTATATTCTAGTGCAACCAACATTATGTTATTTAATTTATTATAAAAATAAAATAAAATCATTTGTTTTCATTCCTGCAAAAAAATTAATTTTTTTTAGTGCCTAATGGACAAAGTTTTGCTCATTTAGGATTAATAACAAAAGAACAACTTTTATAGAGATGAAAACAAATAATTTTATATTACGGGACGAAAAATAAAACTCATTATAAAAGTAGAGACTAAAAACATATTTTACAAAATTGAAGAAAAGAAATGTCAGAAGTGGGATTTGAACCCACGCCCTCTCTCGAAGACCAGAACTTGAGTCTGGCGCCTTAGACCACTCGGCCATCCTGACTTTATTTGTCTCTAGTTCTCGTCTTAGGTAGTTCTATGCCACGTAACATTATCAATTTAGTTCAAGAAGATTTCTTATTTGCTTCAGCCTTTGATTCCTTGACAGATTTTCAATCGAAGGTATTGTGACCTTGTTCTTCTTCATTATAGCTTTCTATATTATTTGTGCGGTGTGTATAATCATTAATATTATTATGATTATGATTGTGTTATTAAATTCGTTGTAATTATGATTGTGATTGGGCTCATATTTGTAGTTATGTTATTATGATTGACTTTACATCCTGTGTGAGTGTGAGCAATGTTGGATTATAACTAACGATCGATGTTAGATTATTTTATTAAACAAAAAGTATGTTAATAGACTAAAATTGTTGGATGAATTAAGATTGCTAGAGTAGCTAAGAATAGAATAATATAGTATGGTCCGTTTGATTTGCAAAAAATATATCTAATTGACCGATGCTTGCTCAAAGACTAAAATGCCTAATGACTAACTTATTTTCTTTGTTTTCGCGATCCACCATCATCTCTTTTCTTGAATATATCTATCATATGTGCAACTAAATATCACACTGCAGCGTTTGTGTGGCCATCGTTGACATATTCTTCATCGTTTCTCACATGCTCCTATGGTTCTACAGAATAGATTAGAGTTCCTCTATGCGCTTTCATTGGAGGTCAAGTTGTCGGATATATAACACTAGGTAAATTTAAGGGGTCTAGTGCACTTTTCGTATGAAATTATTTATCTTCTTGAGTTTTCCTTAGTGTTTAGCTTGTAAAATGCGGTTGGATTCTTTCCACAGGTTCAGCCCAATTTCTAGGTTGATTTTATGCTTCTGCAGAAGCAACATTTAGGTTATATACCTTAAAACTTCAAATAAGTTGATGAGAATACACACTACATTTTGTTCAGACCCATGTTACATGTTAACTATATTTTTGAACTTGCTGGTCTGAATGAATATGATTTCATTTTAACTTAGTGTGAACCTGTCAAAGTCAGGAGACCTGAACCTTGATTGGGATAACACCAGTGTCGGTTGGCGGGCTTGAAGGTGCCATCATTTCTTCGATATACATTGTCGTTTCACACACAAACTCCTGATGTATTGAGAGGGTACTGAATTTATTAAGGTGCTGAATTTAAAGTGTGTGGATTAGGATGCTCATTGTTGCGGCTCATGGTTATATTTTCATATGCTAATGATATCTTCTTCCTTTTTTTAAAAGGCAAATAAATAGACTTAATTGCAGTTTTGATTCCCCTATTTTCATCATTTTGCATAATTGGTTCCTCTATTTTAAAATTTGACAGTTTTGGTCTCCATCAAATATTTTGACTAAAATATGGTGAATGTAAAACAGATTGAGCTAAAGAAATTGAACTTAGTCCTAAACCACAGCCACAACACACCTTTAAGGCAAACTCTGCCATTTAACCAATAAAGCTCCAAGCACCATATTGCATAGATTCTTCGGCCACTAGAAAACCAGTTAAACTTGAGATAGAACTTAAGCAAACATCCTGACCCTTTACCACGCCTATTGGTGGATTAGACGCCAGCATACTGATTTTACGGTTACAAGAATAAATTTCAAATTATTACTGACATATGAATCCTTAAATATTAGGAGTAGAAAACAAATCAATTGTCGAAGATAATAAAAATGCATTAGAAATTATCCTCATGTCCAAACCAGCAAAAGAAATTCCAAGCAAAGAAGTTAAAGAACAAATGAGTTAGATTAATTCTGAATTTGACTTCTTTGAACCTTTGACTTTACTAAAGAAGAGCCGCCTCATTAAATTTCTTCATTCAAGATACCGATACAATTATTGTCAATATTGTCCCTCTCCAAGTAATCTCTTTCAATAAGAGATTCAATCCTTTTCTTTATCTCTGTTGGATTAGGAAGGAATAATGACTTTACCTCCTTTGTCACCTCTTCTATTATGTTGTTATGATCAAGCTGCTTCCTGAACTTCATAATCCTCACTATTGAAGCTTCAATTTGAGGCCTTCTGTCCTCTTCTACATTCTTTCGAATTTGTAATTTCTCGTGTTTAGATTCCCTTTGTGCAGCGACTGTCTCTAACTTGATTTTATAGCAATTGCTTTCGAACATGTCATCGACAAAGAATACATCGTCCTTACCAATATGTTCATTCATCGGCTCTTTCTTGATTAGATTTTTTTCCTTTCACAAGAACCATAGAATACAAGCACTTGATTAAATCCGAAGAATTAATTTATGTTTCTTTTGCAATCTCCTTGTAGCTTAGTTGATCGACATCATTAAACAACATCAGGACACACATTTGATAGGTCGAGACATGTAACTCGTGCTTATGACCATTCCCAAATGTTGCTATTATCTCCACATTTCCCATATTTACTTGCCACGATGGCTTGTTATGATTGTTGATTCCTAGATAATATGACTTATACTTCTCATATAGTGCTGAGACTTAGATCAGAAGGTTGCATGATGAATGTGTAGTTCTTGATATTGGCCACAACCCGCTGATCAAAACCTGAACACTTAGTTTACGATCATCGCTCAGTTCAGTATGGCTTTTATAAGTTATATCAAAACTGATATGCGCCATGTAACATCCCCAATTTCTAAACTTCCTAATTAATTTTAATTGGAATATATCTATTAAAATTGAAATTAATTAGAATTTTTTGATTAATTAAGTCCTAGGATTTAAGTGTGAAGGGTGTGAGAATAAATGATTCCTCTTGAACTTAAGCTACACATTAACACACTAATTCCATGAATTTAAATTAATTAAGCCAAACTTCAAACTCCCTCCTATGACTCACAATTCCACTCAAATAATCTCACCCCATCTAAGCTCTAAACCACTCCCATGACATGCAACTACACACTCTCTCTCACACTCAGAATCCTCAGCAAAAATCTGAAGCTTCCCCTCTCCTCATTTCTCTCTTCTCACGCCAAAAAAAAAAAACAACAAACATCACAATAATTCCAATTTTGTCAATTTAGGCTTAACATTAGATTTTGTCACAACCTCACTATTACCTTCTGATCAGCAAGGATTCCCTCACATGCATAACCACAACAAGAAATCAAACTGAATCCACAGATTCCCAAGCCTCACATGACACCACCAAACAATAAATTTCATATCACCTTCCCTCTACCCACTAAGAATGCATGCAAACAGAAAACAGAACAAATTCCTCACTGTAGAGACCTCAGAAATCTCACTATAAATAGCCCACCTACTCAGCTAACAAATCATTCAACACAATCCCATTTCTCTAAAGCAAAGGTTTCAAAGAGTCAAGTCTCAATTCCTGTCCAGTTGGGTTCGTGGGTGTAGCTGGGGTTGCAGTAGCTGTTTTAGAAGAGCCCAGGAGCAAGTAAAGCTTCAATTCCAGGTGGGTTCTTAGGCTAATTTAATTACTTTCCCAAATTATGAAAATTGCAGGCAAACTTAGGAAATTCATAGGAATAACTGTATGTGTGAAATTAACTCCCAAATTTCACTCTATTTTGTTCTATGTCACTTAATATGTGTTACTGCACTTTCTAGTATGAGGATTGTAGGTGTGATTTATAAAATTTGATGATTTTCGTAAAACAGAGGCTTTTCTGCATGAACTCGCCATAGCGAGTTGCTAGCGAGCCTTCATGGCGAGCTCAAGGTTCTGGGCTGAAGAACTTCGCAATGGCGAGCTCTAGCTCGCCTAGCGAGTTGTTTAGGCCAGTATCTGTAAGTTCGCCATGGCGAGCTTGGTAACTCGCCGTAGCGAGCTAACCCAGAATTGGCTCCTTTTTCCCATTTTCAAAAATATTTGGAGCACTCGTTTTATATCCTCGTTATAGATAGTTGTTTTGTAGTAATATATTTAATGTGATGTTGAACAGGAGGTCAATTACAGTTGAACTCTTAGGGATTTAACTTAGGAATTTAGAAATGTTGTATGCTCCCCGGGTTTGGGAATTATTGGTAGTATGTTATGAACTTAGTAATCAGTCAATTAAATATATGATTATGATATCAGTGTGGACTTCGTTTTAGATGTTCCATTAGAAATCCTTGTGAGCTTTATGCCGGAACGCTTTCTGTTCGCGGATAAGGCAAGCCTCTGAGACATGCTCACCTCAGAGTGTTTGCAATTTAAAATCAACAAGATTAACTTTGTGATACACCTTTATTTATATTGCTTATTATATTTATGTTATGAATTAGATTATGATATGACTGATTAGGAGCCCCCGCTTTATAGCCTATGAGGGTAGTAGAATTCACTGGGACGAAGTGACTGTCTCATCCCACTCCCTTTTTGATTCAGGCAAACAGGTTGAATAGGTAAGCTATGTTTGGAGTAGCTGCTGCTGTTGGAGGATCGCATCTTTAGTCTTTCTATGCTTTTCTCAATATCTTATCGTGTTGTTCTTGTTTTTCCGCTATGTTTTATTATCTCGTGTGTATTTCTGCACCTGCGCGTGCAAAATTTGAATAATGTAATTGTAATGAACTCAGTACTATTTATAATATCTTACATTATATTCTAGATAATAATGTGGGGTATTACATTTGGTATCAGAGCAGGTCGATTCAGATCTTGCGTGAGGTCATTAGAAATACTAATCCAATCCCAGTAGTTGTCTAGGTTCCCTACATATGTTCTAGGTGTCATGTCACTTTAAGCCTAACTAACTTGACTTGATATTGGCAGTTAGAGCAAAATGTCTGGAGCGAGACGAGGACCTGGAAGGCCACCAAGAAGGCATGACGATGATGAGGAACCAGAAGTGTTCGGTGATGCTAACGCCAACATGTGGGCGGAGATGATGCATCAGCATCAACAATTCCAGGCGCAGCAGCACTAGGAGTTTATGACCATGTTCCAGCAACACATGAACGCCCCTCCTCCTCAGAACCTAGGGTCAAGCGCTGCTTTCCGCGAGTTTTGTAGAATGAGCCCTCCAGAGTTCTACGGCGAGTATAACCCCGCAAAAGCCAGGGAATGGTTGCAAAGGATGAGTGGAATTCTGGACTCTATGACTTGCACAGAAGCAGATAAAGTAACATTCGTCTCCCGCTTCTTTAGGGGTGACGCTTGTAACTGGTGGGAAGGTACCAAGAATTACATGGAAGCCAGTCAAATGGAGATCAATTGGCAGAACTTCAGGCGTCTCTTTATTGGCCATTACATTCCCGAAAGCTATCAGTTTCAGATGGAAAGGGAATTAACCGAGCTGAAGCAGGGTAATTTGACTGTAGCTGAGTATACGATGAAGTTCAACGAGTTGGTCCGATATGTTGCAGATGGTGATGATGCTCCCACGGAAGCGTGGAAAATGAAGAAATATCGGATTGGGCTCAGGGCGGACATAGCTCACGATGTTTCTATGCAGCAGATCACTAACTTTGGTGATCTAGTGCAGAAGAGCTATCACGCTGAGGCTGGTCTCAGCAACATTCACAAAGAGAAGAATGAGGCGAATCAGAAGAAGAAGGGTCTGTTTGGAAAATTTGGTTTGAACTTGAAGTCTAAGGGTACATCCAGCATGGGAAAGCAGAGCCACTCTCAGCGCTCACCTCGGAACTGTGCTGAGTGTGGGTATCCTCACAGTGGCGAGTGCATGAAAGGCAAAAACATGTGCTATTACTGCAAACAACCTGGTCACTTCAGAAACGAGTGTCCGAAGCTGAAGAAGCACGGAGACTCCAGTGGATCCGCAAAGAATAAAGGTCGGGTATATTCTCTAGACTGTAATGAAATAAGATCCAATAATTCTTTAATCATGGATGTTTGTTTGTTAGGGCAGTCTAAAGTTTTAGTTTTGTTCGATTGCAGAGCCACAAACTCCTTTATAGCCATAGACTGTGTCATGCGGCTAGGAATACCTTCCGTTCCCCTCATACCACCAATGGCAGTCGCTGTCGCTACTGGCGGCAGAGTCACTTCAAAGAAAGTTTGTCAGAATTGCCCTATCCTAGTTGGAAGTAAAGTCTACCACATCGATCTCATCTGTTTACCTCTAAAGGACTTTGATGTCGTTCTTGGCATGGATTGGCTTTCAACCAATACCGTGTACATCGGTTGTGCGGAAAAGAATTTGTTCATTCCTTCGGAAACCTCTGCAGAAAGTAGAGTCTTATCTGCTTTGTTGCAAAATACTCACCAGATGATTCAATACTTAGGAGCCAGCAGTAAGTGCTTCAGTGTCCTGTTCACTATTGATCATGAGTCTAGCTTGAGTCCTAGTGACATCCCCATAGTTTGCGAGTATCTAGATGTTTTCCCTAATGATGTTATGAGTCTTCCACCTGAGAGAGAAATAGAGTTCTCCATAGACCTTGTTCCGGGTTCGCAACCCATCTCTGTTGCCCCTTATAGAATGTCTCCATTAGAACTCCATGAGCTTAAGACTCAGCTTGAGGAATTACTCCAGAAGCATTTCATTCGACCTAGTGTTTCTCCTTGGGGAGCACCTGTGTTACTTGTTAAAAAGAAGGACGGTACCATGCGCTTATGCATCGATTATCGTCAGCTCAACAAAGTGACAATTAAAAACAAGTATCCGTTACCTCGGATTGATGATCTTCTGGATCAACTCAGAGGTGCCACTGTTTTCTCGAAGATTGACCTTCGTTCCGGTTATCATCATATCAGAATCAGATCATCAGATGTGTCCAAGACGGCATTCAGAACGCGTTATGGGCATTATGAATTCCTAGTTATGCCTTTCGGCATGACTAATGCTCCTGTTGTATTCATGGATTACATGAATAGAATCTTCCAGCCTTACCTTGATAAATTTGTTGTCATCTTCATAGATGATATCTTGATCTATTCCCGTAATCAAGAGGAGCATGCTGAACATCTCAGAATTGTTTTGGAAGTTCTTAGAGAGAAGAAGTTATACGCCAAGTTCAGCAAGTGTGAATTCTGGCTCTCAGAAATTAAATTTCTGGGACATGTTATTTCCCAAGGCAGTGTGTCTGTTGATCCGTCCAAAGTGGAAGCAGTTTTGAATTGGGAAAGACCCAGCAATGTGTCAGAAGTCAGAAGTTTCTTGGGCTTAGCAGGATATTACCGGAGATTCATCCTTGGATTTTCGGAAATTGCTCTACCTTTGACTCGTCTGACAAGGAAGGGTGCTGCTTTTACTCTGGATGCTGAATGTGAAGTAAGTTTCAGAACCTTGAAAGAAAAGTTGACCAGTGCTCCAGTGTTGGTCATTCCTGATCCCAACCGGAAGTATGTGGTGTATTGTGATGCATCGCATAAAGGACTTGGATGTGTGTTAATGCAAGACGGAGCTGTGGTAGCATATGCCTCTCAGCAATTGAAACCACACAAACAAAACTATCCAACCCATGACCTGGAATTAGCAGCTATTATTTTCGCTCTAAAGATTTGGAGGCATCACTTGTATGGTGTCCAATTTGATCTTTTCAGCGACCATAAGAGCTTGAATTATCTGTTTGACCAGAAAGACCTGAATATGAAACAGCGTAGATGGATGGAATATTTGAAGGATTTTGATTTTAATCTCAACTATCATCCTGGCAAAGCGAATGTTGTAGCAGACGCTTTGAGCAGGAAGGCTTTGTATGCCTCTGAACTACTGATGCAACAATGTGGCTTGTATGAGAAGTTCATGGATCTGAATTTGAATGTTGTGTTCAGAAAGAGTGGCATTATAATCAACCGTATGGAGTTGTCCTGTGATCTGCGCGCAAGAGTGGTGCAGGCACAACGGAATGATATGGATTTACAGAGGAGATTGAACAACCCAGAATTTTCAATAGCATCTGATGGTGCCATGTTGTATGAAGGAAGATTGTGCGTACCAAATTACGATGAACTGAAAAGGCTGATTTTTGACGAGGCACACAAGAGTGGATTCTCAATTCATCCAGGATCCACCAAAATGTACCACGACTTGAAACAGAATTACTGGTGGCCGAACATGAAGACAGAAATCGCAGATTTCGTGTCCCGATGTTTGGTATGTCAACAAGTAAAAAATTGAACACCAGAAACCTGGAGGCCCATTGCAACCACTAGAAGTTCCGGAGTGGAAGTGGGAACATATTACTATGGATTTTGTATGAGGATTACCCCGTAACCAGAAAGGTCAGGATTCAATTTGGGTAATTGTGGACAGATTGACAAAGTCAGCTCACTTCATTCCTGTGAAGTCCACCTATAAGGCCACACAGTATGCAGTTATTTTTATAGAACATATTGTGAGGTTACATGGTGTACCACTCAGTATCGTTTCAGATCGTGATCCTATCTTTACTTCTAGGTTTTGGAAAGCCTTCCAGCATGCGATGGGTACTCGGTTGAGAATGAGTACATCGCATCATCCTCAGACAGATGGACAGTCTGAAAGAACCATTCAAACTCTTGAAGATATGCTTCGTGCCTGTGTGTTGGAAGATGGTGGTAGTTGGAGCAACTACTTACACTTGATCGAATTTGCTTATAATAACAGTTACCATTCCAGCATAGGGATGGCACCGTTTGAAGCCTTATACGGAAGGAAGTGTAGGACTCCTTTATGTTGGACCGAAGTCGGTGATCGCGGATTGTTAGGACCAGACCTTATTCAAGAGACAACTTTAAAGGTTAAGTCCATCCGCGAAAAGATGAAAGTTGCCCAGAGTCGGCAGAAGAGTTATGCCGACAGGAGAAGGAGACCGTTGGAATTTGACGAAGGTGATCATGTATTTTTGAAGGTTACTCCGAAGTTGGGGTTACGTGGTGTGTTTAGAACCAAGAAACTCTGTCCAAGGTATATTGGACCTTATCAAATTCTTCGGCGCGTTGGTCCAGTAGCTTATCAGTTAGCTCTTCCTCCTTCTATGTCAGGGCTACACGACGTGTTCCATGTCTCTCAGCTTCGAAAGTATATCCCAGATTCGTATCAGCCGATAGAGATCGAACAAATAGATCTTCAGCCAGACTTGACTTATCAACCTGATCCTATTCGAATCATTGATCGTGATGTCAAAACTCTTCGGAATAAGAGGATTCCCATTGTCAAAGTTGAATGGGCGCAGTCTCCGGACGGCGAGTATACTTGGGAATTGGAATCTGACATGATGAACAGTTATCCTCACCTATTTTAAGGTAAATTTTTGAATTTCGATGACGAAATTTCTTTAAGGGGGTAGATTGTAACATCCCCAATTTCTAAACTTCCTAATTAATTTTAATTGGAATATATCTATTAAAATTGAAATTAATTAGAATTGGTTGATTAATTAAGTCCTAGGATTTAAGTGTGAAGGGTGTGAGAATAAATGATTCCTCTTGAACTTGAGCTACACATTAACACACTAATTCCATGAATTTAAATTAATTAAGCCAAACTTCAAACTCCCTCCTATGACTCACAATTCCACTCAAGTAATCTCACCCCATCTAAGCTCTAAACCACTCCCATGACATGCAACTACACACTCTTTCTCACACTCAGAATCCTCAGCAAAAATCTGAAGCTTCCCCTCTCCTCATTTCTCTCCTCTCACGCCAAAAAAAAAAACAACAAACATCACAATAATTCCAATTTTGTCAATTTAGGCTTAACATTAGATTTTGTCACTACCTCACTATTACCTTCTGATCAGCAAGGATTCCCTCACATGCATAACCACAACAAGAAATCAAACTGAATCCACAGATTCCCAAGCCTCACATGACACCACCAAACAATAAATTTCATATCACCTTCCCTCTACCCACTAAGAATGCATGCAAACAGAAAACAGAACAAATTCCTCACTGTAGAGACCTCAGAAATCTCACTATAAATAGCCCACCTACTCAGCTAACAAATCATTCAACACAATCCCATTTCTCTAAAGCAAAGGTTTCAAAGAGTCAAGTCTCAATTCCTGTCCAGTTGGGTTCGTGGGTGTAGCTGGGGTTGCAGTAGCTGTTTTAGAAGAGCCCAGGAGCAAGTAAAGCTTCAATTCCAGGTGGGTTCTTAGGCTAATTTAGTTAGTTTCCCAAATTATGAAAATTGCAGGCAAACTTAGGAAATTCATAGGAATAACTGTATGTGTGGAATTAACTCCCAAATTTCACTCTATTTTGTTCTATGTCACTTAATATGAGTTACTGCACTTTCTAGTATGAGGATTGTAGGTGTGATTTATAAAATTTGATGATTTTCGTAAAACAGAGGTTTTTCTGCATGAACTCGCCATAGCGAGTTGCTAGCGAGCCTTCATGGCGAGCTCAAGGTTCTGGGCTGAAGAACTTCGCCATGGCGAGCTGTAGCTCGCCTAGCGAGTTGTTTAGGCCAGTATCTGTAAGTTCGCCATGGCGAGCTTGGTAACTCGCCGTAGCGAGCTAACCCAGAATTGGCTCCTTTTTCCCATTTTCAAAAATATTTGGAGCACTCGTTTTATATCCTCGTTATAGATAGTTGTTTTGCAGTAATATATTTAATGTGATGTTGAACAGGAGGTCAATTACAGTTGAACTCTTAGGGCTTTAACTTAGGAATTTAGAAATGTTGTATGCTCCCCGGGTTTGGGAATTATTGGTAGTATGTTATGAACTTAGTAATCAGTCAATTAAATATATGATTATGATATCAGTGTGGACTTCGTTTTAGATGTTCCATTAGAAATCCTTGTGAGCTTTATGCCGGAACGCTTTCTGTTCGCGGATAAGGCAAGCCTCTGAGACATGCTCACCTCAGAGTGTTTGCGGTTTAAAATCAACAAGATTAACTTTGTGATACACCTTTATTTATATTGCTTATGATATTTATGTTATGAATTAGATTATGATATGACTGATTAGGAGCCCCGGCTTTATAGCCTATGAGGGTAGTAGAATTCACTGGGACGAAGTGACTGTCTCATCCCACTCCCTTTTTGATTCAGGCAAACAGGTTGAATAGGTAAGCTATGTTTGGAGTAGCTGCTGCTGTTGGAGGATCGCATCTTTAGTCTTTCTATACTTTTCTCAATATCTTATCGTGTTGTTCTTGTTTTTCCGCTATGTTTTATTATCTCGTGTGTATTTCTGCACCTGCGCGTGCAAAATTTGAATAATGTAATTGTAATGAACTCAGTACTATTTATAATATCTTACATTATATTCTAAATAATAATGTGGGGTATTACACGCCACCACCTTGTTAAGAATCTGATAAGCGCCACCACCTTGTCAAGAATAATCTCCCCACTTACTCCTTCAAAACCTTTCCTTAAATTGACATCTAAGAACAATGAAAGAAACTCTGGCGAATGGAAATTCATGTTAATGATGTACTCAAAGAAAGAGTTCAAAGCTGCATGAAATTTTTCAACATTGTTGAATGACGAGTTTAATATACTGTCATATTTATATTTCTTATCCAAAAGATCTTGAACAAAAACCATAGGATCCTTTAACTTTTCTGGATCTGTTAAAAACTGTTGACATGTGTTCCTAACATAGGAAATCACCACTTTCTTAAATTTACGGATTCCATCAGAAACATACCGAGAGAACATTATATACAAATTTCTTAAATCTTCATATCTGTCATCAAGTAGCAAAGTTACTAACCAAGAACTTTCTATTTGGTTTTCAATCATCTCCTTGCACATTACAGTAACAATCTTCTTTCCGCATATGAAATCCGAGTGGTGGCTCACTCTAATCATTTCTTCAATCAAACGATTCTCAAATTTTCTTAAATAATCACTAAAATCACAACATTCAATTAACTTTTGAGACTCACCTCTAAAATACTCAGCAGAAACTTCAAGAAAACGTATCTCAAACAATGTCTCATAATCTGAATCACATAAATACTTTAGCATCATAAACATGTTCCTTAGCAAGTCTTTATTGTTAATAACTTTACCGATGCGCTCTTCATGTACTAATTCAACAAGAGTGTTCTGTAGTTGAGGCTGAATTTGTGCAGAGTAAACAAATTTTCTCTCCACAAGTTCAATCCAAGATCTCTTATTGGGGTTTTTATCATTTTTTCTATCATAAGTCCTATCCATATAGATTAGTATGTCTGCAATGTTTTGCCATTTTGTAATCATTCCATTTCCCGTTAAGTTATTTGAAAAAGAAGTCACCTTCTGCTTCTGCTTCAATGGATATTTTGATATTTCTTTGACATGTGATGTGATGATGATAACTGATCCCATATACAACCTTGTGCCTTGTCCTAGAATCACCATATTATAGGCTTCACATTCACCGATCAGAGCACGGCATGGGAAAGAAAGAAGAAAAAAAAAGAGAATTATTTACATAGAAGAAGATAAAAGCAGAAATTATTGAAAATACAGCGTATCTTATGAGTTTCTTGCAATACAAGCAATTACTGAAAAATGTTCTAATAGCTAAAAGAAACAAGAGATGGTTGTTGCAATACGATTCTCATTAGTGAATGAAAAGCTATTACAACCTTTGAAACATGGGTATTCATAAAATAGTGAAGTAGCTGTATGGGGTACTCATACGGTACCCATTGAATCTTACCAATCCGAATGCATTTTTATTTGTTTGATTTAGGGTGGTGGATACGGGAAAAAGTGCAGATGGTGGAAAATCAGCATAAAATATTTAAATTCTTTTAAGACATTTTAATTATTTCTCTCACTTTGGATAAATTCACTCAAAAGATAATTCTCTTAATATTTTATATTAACGTATCCATACTTTTAATTTTAAAAAAATGTCGTATCACATATTAGTACCCAAACGGATATCATATCCGTACCTAGACATCATAGAATGCAACTACCTATAGAGTCATGACTTGTTAGTCAAGTAATCATCATGGAATGCAACTATCTATAGAGTCATGACTTGTCTATAGTCTAGATCGCATATATTAATCAGTGAATGACACATTTCTTTTATTTTCGGATTTCCCCCAAATCCAATTGGCAAGCCAATGTATTTAAAAGTGGAACCTACCTTGCAATTTAGAATGTTAGCTGTCTCTTCAAGCCAACTCTGCGAGATATTATCCTTACGAATAATGTCTTATGAAAATTAACTTTTAACTCGCAAAATTTCAAACGACATAATTTTTATTTTTTTTTCAAAAAGAGAAGGCGCATTCGGCGTATTGAAGATGAGTGAAGCGATCTTCACCCATGTCAAATTTAAACTTTTGTAATTTTCTCGTCTTCATAGCCCTCTCATCAACATATTGAAACTTTCAACTTTTATTTAAAAAAATAAAATTAACCTGTATCCATTTAGATGTTAATATTCTCCATAAAAAAAATAATAACAAAGGCTCCCCTTGTCTTAAACCTACTCATCACAAATTTTGTCGGACTTCCAAATTCCGATTGTCTCAAATAATTTTTGGATTTTCTTTTGCCATCATATTTCTTTTCTCGCACGTCCTACGAATTTATTAAAATACACATGTCCGCTATTTAGGTAGTTGATACCCCTGAAAAACATCGTACTAATTTTTTTATAACATCCGCTACTTAATTAATGGAGGAAATTTATAAGAAAAATAATTTGTTTTTATCATTTTTTTTTTACTAAAAATAAAGGATATTCTTCATTCATTCAAATTGATCGATGATACCAAAGTTGACGTTGATTGGATCTACACTAAATCGAAAACAAATAAACATCGCACAAAAATGAGACAAACCCAATACTCTGCACAAAGATGGGATAACAAAAATTAAAATAAACAAATATATGAAAATAATACTTATTTATTATAACGAGAAAAAAAAAAACAATTTGAAAAGTTGTGAAAAGGATATATATTGAATTTATTTTAGAGGACCAACTTGGGCCCGATTCCGCCCACGTTTTTTCCACAATGGGATCTATCGTGGCATCTAGTCTAGTTGTTTACAACAAGAAACAACGTTACGTGGTGTTTCCATGATTTATGAATACGACCCTTCCTATGTCTTGAAGCGTTGGTCAAAATTTGCAAACTTATATCCATCTTCTCCTTTTCCTTTCAATTATTTTCAAACCATTGAACCCAATTTGATACTACTACGTTGTTAGTTTTGTTTGTATTTGAAATTCATTTTTTTCTAAACGAATATTTGAGATTCATTTAAATTTAAAAGCAACTAGAGTTTATTGTGGGTAAAAACTTTATAAGCAATCGGTTCTTATATACTACAATAACTTATTTAATATATGAGTTGAAGTGTTGAACTAATTTTCAATAATGTTTATTCAATAAATTTTTATGTAGTTTGTAAAGTTAATTTATAAAAAAATAGCTTATAAAAATATAATTTTAGTTAGTGCGAACCTATGAATTAACCTAAAAACTTATTTATTTGCATACACTGATTTACATATGTTCAAAAACACTTGAAACATGTAAAAAGACGAGAAGCAAAAACGTTGCTAGATGCACTAAAAATGATAATGCGGGGAAAGTGAAATATTTAAGGTAATCTGCTTACCAAAAATAAGTGGGACAATTTTGGTAAAATAACTAAAAGGCGAAAAGCGACATCAATTTAGCACATTACTTTGTCTTGTTTATTGATAATAAAGACATTTGCTATGTATAACAACAGCTTACCCAAGGAGCTATTTTTGATCGGCAGCGTCGGTGGCTACCCTCTCCTTTGATTATGTTTCGAGTTTCTAGATGTGGTTATGTAGATTCGGATTTTGTCCTCTTCTCATATTCTGAATTGTATTAAGAGTGACTTTAATATGGTTCTTATATTTGGATTCTGAAGGTTTGCTGTCAGAGATTGTTGAGTTTCAAATGTGAGTGATTAAGTCTCAAATCGACTATGAATGATAACACAAGAAAAGTGAAATATTTAGTAAGGTAATGTGTTTACAAAAAACAAGTGGGACAATTTTGGTAAGATAACCATAGGTTAGGCGAAATGAGACATCAATTTAGCACATTATTTTGTCTTTTTTAATAATAAAGAGATTTGCTATACATTATGAATGCTTACCCTAGGGGCCTTTAATTTTCTGATCGACAACGTTGGTGGCTACCCTGATTTTGTGTTGAGTTTCTGGGCGTGGTTCTATAGATTCGAATTCGGTTCACTTCTTGGATACTAGATCGTATTAAGAATTACTCTGATTTGGTTTTGATTGTTGGATTATGAAGGTTTGCGTCAGGGATTGTTAGGTTTCAAGTGTGAATTGTAACACCTGTATTTTTATTTAATTAGAATTGTTACCCTTTTATAGTATTTTATGCTTGGTTAGTGATTTAATTAAGTATTAATGTCCATTTTAGAAAAAAGTAGAGTAATTATTTAGTAGGTGATGAGTAGTGCTACATTTAATAGAAATAGTTGGGCTTAGATATTGGGCTTAGACTTAAGAAGAAGGATAATTTGGTCTTTGTGGTTTATTAGGGTTGAGTAGAGTTTTATGAGAAGTAGAGAGAGTAAGAACTCATAAAACTAAATAGAAGAATGAGGTATAGAGAGAAGCTTAGAAGAAGAAGAGGAAGAAGGTGGAAGTAGAGGTGAAGAGAATGAATCAAAGGTTCATCCTAAGAGAAGGTAAGAGAGTAGTTTCAATTCATGAGAGATGATCAAGAGAGGGGAGATGTCTATTCTCCATACCCAAACTCTCTCATCTCTAGGTTTGGGAAAAGGATTATGGGAATGTGTTATTATGTTGAAATGAATTGATTTAACATGTTTATATGCTCTATTCATGTTCTTACATAGATTCACTTGTTTGATTTCATGATTATATGAGAAAAATGAGTTTTGTTCATAAATGGGTTTTATGAGTTAATACATGAAAAATCTATGCTTTATGACATGAAATGATGTTTGATGATGCTTTAAGTTGTACTTCTATGTTTAACATGATCTTATAAGCTTAAAGTTGGTAACTTTCTGCATTTTTGAGTTTTGGATAATGATTTTCGAGTGGGTTTCATCCAAACCCGAAAACAGAGTGCTGCTTCTCCGCAATGCTCGCCCGACGAGGTTTTTAGCTGGCCCGGCGAGCTCAGCTCGCCCAGTCTCGCCCGAAAACTGGAAAAAAATTGTGTGTAGCTCGCCCGACGAGGTCCTCTGGACAACAAAAACTGTTTTGCTTGTTTTGATGATTCCGAAGTCGTTTCAAATCCGTTTTTGATGTCGTTTGTTTCTATGGTTAGCTATCGAAGAGTACTTGATGTAGGGGGTCTATTTTGCAGTGTTTGAGACTTTGATTAATTATGTGCATGTCGATGAATAGATGATGAATCAAAGTGTATGTTCATGTGTGAATAAGAAATAATAATTAATAATGATTTGTATGCTTATAACATAATTGAATTATGATTCTATAACATATTATAAGATTAGATTGATTAAATCTTGAGGTTTGGTGATTATATGCTTAAGATTGCATGATTGTGTTAATGATTAATGAATTGATGTTATGAGATAAACTTTATGTATGAACATGACATGTATGCTTATTTGTATAACCTAATTGAGATATGATGATGTGAATTGAGAAAGAAGAATATTAGGAAGAGACCTAGTATTCTTGAGTAAGTTGTGTAGAGGATCATCATAGTTGGTTATGTACATTGCATGCATTCATGTGTCGAGAGTCCACCATAACTATAAACTCTTTGAGTGAAGATGTCCACCATGACTATAAATTGTCTGAGTGAAGATGGATATATGTTTATCCTAAAAATGAGTATGGGTACCACATGCATTTAGTTATGTCTAGGGTGACATGACATGAGAATGTGACATTAGTTTGCATTAGAGAAATTGTGCATTCTAATTGATAATTGGTAAATGACATTGTGCCTATTATGGTTGTGTATGATTAATTAAATGTGGATTTGATTACATGTTTAATTATGTGGCAATGAGTATAGTTTTACTATTATTACGAGTATTGATTGCATGCCACTAGACAAGAAAGTTGTCTAGTCATATTATTATTGTTTCCATAATGTAAGTGCACCTTACGTTTATTATTATGAACTTGAATTGTAACTAACTCTCTATTTTGTGTATGTGAATGGTTTGGGTCCATGTTATCAAGTTTGTGGTTCGGTGAAGCTTTGCTCTGATCAAGACACGGGGAAAGGGTTCACATATGTATGTATGCAAATAGAGTAATTATCTCTTATTAATGATGTAGCATTTTAGACATAATTTTGTAATAAAAGATATTTTGCTAATTAAGTAATTAGTAATCATTTTGATGAATGATGTAATACTCAAATCACATTATTTTTATAATGAAATTTTAATTTCCATTGCGCATTATGAATCAAATTTATAAAGGTAGAATTTTGTTAAATAAATGGGTTTGGGTGTTACATGAATGGTTAAGTCTCACATCAACTTTAAATGAAAAGAATGTTGGATTTACAAGAGAGATGACTCATTAACTTAATTCCTTAAGGCTTTGGATTGAGCTTTGGTGTCTTCTTCTCTTGTGGTCCTGATGCATTTGACTTGATGTTTCTCTCGAACTTCCTCAAACTCCCCAACAAGTAATATCAGAGTCATGGTTTGGTTTAGGAGTGGAAGTGTATCTTGATATTGGATCAACTATATGATGTAGTAACTCACACTTTGGAATAGATTGTTGGGTTTGAAGTGTGAGTGATTAAGTCCCACATTGACTGTAAATGAGAAGAATGTTAGATTTATAAGAGAGGTGACCAATTAACCTAATGTCATAAGGTTTGGGTGAAGATGTAGCATCTCCCTATCTTGTAGTCCTGGAGCATTTGTACTGATGTTTCTCTTAGACTCCCCAACAAAGATTTGCAGTTGTTTTGGGTGGCTATCTATTGCATCAATTGTTTTGTGTTTCTATTCTTGATCAAAGATTAGGTGGTAATAGATGTGGCCTCTTTTACGGTGGTTTGGTTTCGTAAACCTGAAAGAGTTGTTTGGTTCCTAGTGTGTTGGACTCATCACTCAATTTGGTTTCAAAGGTGTCTGTACTTTTGAAACTGATTGTGTTGGTGTTCATGTGTTCTTCGATTCTCTAATGTTCCAGGTATGTTGAGATCTGCAAGTCTCAAGGCGTCATGTCTACCTCAACTTTGACACTGACTTCTTACTATCTGTCTCAATTCTTGTGTCTGTTCTTGCACTATTATACTCGAATGAGCTATTATGCATGTTGCTTTGTTCAGGAAGTCGCTTGTACGTGGATCTTGATTCCATGTTGGGGATCGATCTATTCACAAGTTTTGAACTATTTTTTATCATTACAGTTGCTCACTCTTCATCTTTTTTAAAAACCAGCAGATTTCACGCTCTTATATCGATATCCTTTTAATAACACTCGTTACAAAAATGTATTGATGACCTAAGGATCCTACATCTACCTCACTACTTTTATTTATATGAAAGAAACAAATTAACAATATTATCAATCAATGATATATCAACAATATTATCAGTCAATGATCATCTAACTAAAGATCAGAACCTATGATAATCTATCAAACTAAAGATGAAGAAGATATAGCTTGCTCTAAAAAAATAAAGATATAACTTTGAGGGTCAAAACACAGCGTATAATAGACATGTTACTTAGTTTATAATTTTTTATAAACTTAGAAGATACTTAGTTTATAATTTAATAAACGGATGATAAATCAACTCAAAGGAGAAAAAAATTTAGCACTCTTAGGCTCCGTTTGATACAATGAAAAAAAAATTACGCAAACCAATGTATAAATTTGGACTAATTTTAGTCTAAATTCATATATTAATTTGCGTAATTTTCTTTCCTTTCGCTTTCTTTTTATCATACCAAACAAACCATTAAAATAATAGCAAAGCTCAAACTCACAACCTTCTAAATTCAAAATCTCTCTTTTTAATCTTAGACCAAACCTTTGGAGTGGCTACCAATTCATTTTATAGGGTTGACTACAAATATAATAATATATTTATCTAGTAATTAGTTCCGTCCAAAAAAAGTAAATAATAGTACTATGGTTGTTTTTACATCCTGGTTGACTAAAAATATAATAATAAAATAATATAATTATCTAGGAAGATTTCTCTTCCCACCTGGACTCTTTTTCACCCCCCTGAAATCCCAGTTTGCCCCTTGACTTTCGAAAATTTGTAAACAATAGTTCAGTAGACGCGTACTGAACTATTTTAAAAGTTCAGTAGACGCGTACTGAACTATGAAGTCGTTCAGTAGACGTCTACCGAACTATATTAATATAAACCTGCAACACCAGGTTTCTTCCTCATTTCTTCATCTTCTCACACACACAATCAAAATCTCCATACGAGTAAAACGCGCGATTCCGGTCATTTGGGGGTTAAAATCAACATTGGAAGCTTGGCAAACTGATTCTACACGCATTGGAAGCTTAAAAACAAGGTAAATTTCGAACTCCACCGTTTATTTCACGCAACCATAGCTGCTAGGTTAGTAGGTTTCTGACACAGTTTCGTTCAGTAGACGTCTACTGAACTATTTGAAAAATTCAGTAGACGCGTACTGAACTGTTCTGGAAAATGAAGAGCATTAGTTCGGTGGATGTATACCGAACTATTGCGAAACAGAACAGGATATGCAGTAGCCTCTGTAACTTGCAGAAAATGGTTTTAAATGATGTTTTATGCATTGTATGCTTGGTTTGTTTAGGAATTCACTCATATTAATTGTTATTGCATGAATTAGTGAGCATAGTATGATTTATAGTTGCTTAAATTAAGGATTGCATTATTGATGGACTCAAATGACTTATGAATTTATTTTTATCGTTTGTTTTAGTTATGGCCGATGAAGCTAAACCTCCGGACGAGTGCAAAGCAATAGTAGCGGCGGAGCCTCACGTATCGCCAATAAGAGTGGATACAAGGGACCATTTTGTGACGGATAGAACTTTCGAAAGCAAAGAGGCTTTGGTTGATTGGGCTCGCGACATAGCTCTCCCGTTAAGATTTTCAATTGTCATTACAAGATCGGATAACGGCAAAGGTAGTAGGAAGCCGTTCATTGTGTTGGGTTGCGAAAGAGGCGGTACATACAAACCAACGGGAAAGAAGGTAAAATTTGAAGAGACGGGAACGCGGAAATGTGAATGTCCATTTCGTCTACGAGGTTACTTCCATGTAACGGGGCAATGGCATGTTACTGTTGTTGATGGAATGCACAACCATGTGCTAGACAAAGCATTGCAAGGTCACCTCATTGCGGGTCGTTTGAAACCGGTAGAAAAGCAACTTCTATCGGAAATGACAAAGAATTTGGTCCCGCCGAAGAATATCATTTCTACGTTGAAAGAGAGGGATCCGAAGAATGTGACTGTTTTGAAGCAAGTTTACAACGCCCGTTATAGGTTAAAACAAAGGGCGAGGGCAACAAGGACGGAAATCCAACATTTGCACAAGTGTCTTGATGAAAACAACTACTTCTTTAAAGCTCGAACCGATGGTGAGTCCGAGTTTGTTCAAGACATTTTCTTTGCACATCCGAAATCCGTATGTTTGTTCAACACTTTTCCCACAGTTTTGATTATGGATTCTACGTATAAAACGAACAAATACGGAATGCCTTTGTTTGAGTTGGTTGGTCAGACCTCGACCGAGGAAACCTTTAATATTGGATTTGCATTTATGATTAATGAGAAGGAAGAAAATTTCACATGGGTCCTTCAACAATGTGTTTGTCTGTTAAGGAACAAGGTGAGGCCGAATGTTGTTGTGACCGACAGGGATACGGCACTAATGAGTGCAGTTGCCACTGTATTTCCGGACTCCGCTCATATGGTTTGTACTTTTCATGTGAAGAAGAATATGTCTGAGAAGTGCAAAACTCTTTGCAAAATTAAAGATGGTGAAAAGGTGAAGCAAGGAGATGTGTGGACGGATGTGTCGAAAGCATTCGACGTCATATTGTACTCGCCATCTGAGGATGCTTATGTTGAAGCGGTTTTGCAATTTAGGAAGCTATGTGGAAGGTGGCCAAGATTCTTGAGATATGTTGAGACCACAATTTTGGATACCGATAAAGAAAGGTGTGTTAATGCTTGGACTGACAAATTTTTGCATCTTGGCAACACTACAACAAACCGAGTGGAGGGTGCTCACGGTGTTTTGAAGGGTTACCTAAAGGACGGTCACGGTGACTTGGCCACTGGTTGGGAAGCAATCGACAAAATGTTGATTAATAGGTTCAATGAAATACAAGGAACTTTTGGTCGGAATTTGTCGGTTGTGGAGCACACTTTCAAGGATCATTACTTGTACTCTTTGTTGATTTTCAAAGTTTCAAGACCCGCTTTGAATCATATACATAGAGAAGAAAAAAGAGTTGAAGAGTGCGGTACGGATAGCAAAAAATGTGGTTGTGTGGTGAGGTTTACCTATGGGTTGCCATGTGCGTGTTTGATAGCTAAAAAGATGCTTCACAAGTTGCCTATTCGACTTGATGAAGTTAACGCACATTGGAAGAAGTTATGCTTTTTGGAGGATGATGGTGGTTCGTCCGACGACGACGATTATTCTTGCTTGGCCGAATGGGATGCTATTCAGGTAATCACGTAATTTTTGCACTTTATATTTAATTTACGCACTTTATATTTAATTTACACAATCACTTAATTTTTGCGCTAATTTACGCACTTTATATGTAATTTACGCAATCACGTAATTTTTGCACTTTATATTGAATTTACGCACTTTATATTTAATTTACGCAATCACGTAATTTTTGCACTTTATATTTAATTTTACGCACTTTATATTTAATTTACGCAATCACGTAAGTTTTGCGCTAATTTACGCACTTTATACTTAATTGTTTTTATTTGTTTTTAATTTTTGTAGAAGCGTTTGAAGCGAGTTGACGTATGCATGAAGGATGAGATAAGAAATCAACTTCGGATAATTGCTTTTCCGGAGTCGACTTCTTTAAAATCTGCGGAACACAATGTCGTTTCTAAAGGTGCTAAAAAGAAAAAAGGCAAGACGGATTCTCGCACAACTAGGTCCACGACCCGAGAACCGTCTCGTTGGGAGCATGTCGACAAACATTTTGAGGCTACTCAAGAATCTCAAAATAAACCGTCGTCGTCAAAGAAGAGAACAATTGCAAAGTCTAAGCAAACGGTGAGCGACATTCCTCCTACGCGTAGCATACCACGCATTGATGAAATGCCAAAGTTTATGCACCCTTACATAGAGGACATTGTTGATGTGGTTGGTGACGGCTTTTGTGGATATCGTTGCGTGGCGTTGGATTATTGTGGTAATCAGGACGATTATGAGTTGATAAAATGCCACATGCTTAAAGAGTTGAATTCGCACAAGGAGTTGTACAAGATGGTCTTTTCACATGAGAACCGTTTTAATTTCATCAAAGATGCATTACACCCTCCAAAAAGACGAGTCCTTCCGGGTCATGTTGCACCGATGGATAAATGGTTGACCTTTCCGGATATGGGACACATTTTGGCTACTCACTACAAAGCAATCAAACTAAGGTGTAAACACAAAACCACGTGGAATAAGCAAAAGATAGCAGAAATTAACGAAGCAATAACATTAATTAACATAAATATCCAAACATCAAAGGTGCGAAAAGATAGTACAAATGTCTTACAAAATAAGGCGCGTAAATTCAAAATACATAACACACGCTCAAGTGTCACAACTTCACATCATACATAACAATCACTAATAACCCAAAAGAAGCTAAACAAGCTAGCTACAGCATACATGCTACATCATCAACAAGCTACTGAGTCGCTCTCCATGCTTGACGGTGGGATCCTGCCCGACGACGCCTGGTGTTATACAAGAATCCTGGCTCAACCCATCCAAGAATACGATGCATAGTCGTATTAATAGGCGTTCCCTCAGGCGCCTCACCATCGTCAAGAGCCCTACGCACCTCTCGTCTTACATTTTGGCAAATCTCCCACGTGTCAACCACCTCATTTCTAGTCTGCTCCTCAATCAACACCTCCAGCATAGGTGGCCTAGGTGGTTGTTGCTCCGCCTCTACCGGACGCATAATAGGATGCGACACTCGGTAGTACCATGATATGTATCCAGGCTCAAAATCCCACGGATTCACCACCACTCGGCCCCTCAAGTCTTCATCAATCATCCTCGTTTGCAATTCCTCCATCCACACACGATCAATCTCAGCTATCGTCATGCCTGGTATAGCTGACAAGGACGGGTCTCTCGGAATTCCTTGCACATGCTTAAACTGACGGAGCAACCGTTCAGGCAAATGCTTTCCAAGGTCTTTTCCAGACCTTAACCACCCAGAAAAGAAACACTCATCAATCAACGGTCTAAAGGCTCGATGCGCATCATACGGGCTGAAGACAACATCAGACATCTGGAGGTTATCCAAACTTTTTCTGTATGACGGTGGATCCTTATGGCCTTGTCCGGGCGTATACTTTCTGCACCGTGGCAGACTCTCATTCCAGTTTGAAGCTATCCCCCACTGTGTCAAAAATGGGAAATGCTCAATTATCCATCCCTGAAAAAAAACATAAACATAAGTTACGAAATATTTGGAAAATTAAAGTATAATTAAACGAATTAATTAAACGAAATTATATACCATAACAAAGGATAAGTAACCCGCAATCTGACCAGTGCCCTCCTCAGACGCATCGTCCATATAACTTTGCAAATAAACCAGACATGCAGCACCCCAGTTCCACTCATGGACGGTAGACAGATCTTGAAAATACTGCATGTATGAAGCATCCATGTAGAACGTGCTTTTGTTGGTGAAAAGTGTACAGCTCACCATAAACAGCAAAAAGGCTTTAACACAACTCTCCCTGACCGGCATCATCTCCTCTAACTCTGCTTCCTCAGTCTCCATCCTCTCACAAGTCTCCTTCAACTGGTTGTATATACCCTGTAGGTAGTTAAACCGCAGACTTGGCCCCTTATTCCTTTTGAATTCCGCCATAATTTCATCCTTGTCAACACCCAGACAGTCACTCACAATGTCACCCACATCACTTCTACTCATTCTGTGATGGTTAAGAAACTTCCCTTGAATAGGGATATGCAGTAGGCACTGCACATCATCAAGTGTGATGCCAACCTCTCCAACAGGAAGATGGAATGTACTGGTTTCCGGATGCCATCTTTCCGCAAATGCAGTAAGCACTCCATGATTTAGCTTGCCAAAGTTGGTTTCGCATAGCCCTGCCAAACCAGTCTCCCTCAAAGTATCCCAAAACCACAACGCATTAGCATTAGGTTTTGGGATTTCTATCAACCTTCTAGCATTGGCAATCGAACGCATAGTATCAGTCAAAACCTGAAACAAACGGATTAAAATGTGTTAGTCGTTTATAGGTAACAAAAAATAAAAATACGATAATTTGTAATCATTTAATATTATACCTCAGAACCAGATCCTGCAAGCCAAATCGAATTTGCCCTATGCTTATAGTAAAGCGATAATAGGGACAAATCTGAGGGCCCTCCTCCATACACAACTACCTCTTCTGCCACTGGTGGTTGCTGATGTTGTTGTTCTGACCCTTGCGTTTGGTCTTGCTCGGACCAATTTGCATTGTCGTCCAGGTATTGATCAACATCAGCTGCCTCATCCTGTGATGGGCGTGTGCGGGAGCGTGATCCACTAGCTTCAGCATCATGAGTTCCTTCCACAACAAGAGGTTGTCCTTTCTTGCGACGACCTCTTTTAGGCGCAGGCGGCACTTCTCTACGTGCCGAGCCATGAGCCCTGCTCTCCCTGCCGTGTCGCCCTCTTGCAACTTCTTCATCCATATCTACACAAAACAATAACGCATATTCAAACATCAGTCGTAATCAAAATTTAACCGTATTCAAATTAAACCAAAACCTATGTCTAACCATTTTCCATATTCAAAATTTAACCAAAATATATAAATTAAATTTAACATTCACCATAATAAGCAATAATCAACAATCTAGATAACTATTAATCAACATTCATTTATCATTCAAACCAACTCTAAATTCTAAATTTAACCAAAACCTAAACATAATCATATTTCACATCAAACCTAACATGCAATCATCCAAAATCAACAATAAACCTCTAATCAACAATTTCAACAACATAATCAACACAAAATCACGAATTAGAGATTAACATTGACATAAATAATCAAAAACGAATTTAAGAGATGTGAAGAAATTTGAATGAAAATGAAGAAGTAAAATCAACATAAACTTACTTGATGGAGTAGAAATTGATGAACTTTGTGGAAGATTAACTCAAAAACGCAAGATTGTTGAAGATTTTCGCCCTAGGTTCGTTTTTCCCCCTTCCCCTTTCTAATAAACTGTTTCTGCATGAATGGGAGAAGAAGCGAACGTTCTGTTTCTATACAGAAACAGTTCAGTGGACGCGTACCGAACTCCTTTTAAAAAGAGTTCGGTGGACGCGTACTGAACTAAGAGGTAAAGAAGACGCAAAAGTTCAGTACGCGTCCACTGAACTTTGGTTACATGTGAGGGGTGTCAAAGGGGTGAAAATTTACATGCGAGTTCGGTACGCGTTTACCGAACCAATTTTTCCAAAAAGTCAAAGGTTAAAAACGGAAACCCGGGAGGTGAAAAAGATTCCTGGGGGGTGGGAAAAGAAATCTTCATTATCTAGTAACTAGTGCTGTCCAAAAAGAAAAAAATACTAGTACTATGTTTTTTTTTTCTTTATAATTAATAATAAATAAAAACTATAGAGTCTTTGTATATAGAGACAGTATTGATAATTTAATTTAATATCCTAGCTACCACCTTGGCACCCGTGTCATTGATTCAAAGAGGAAGAAGAAAAGAAGAAGAGAAAGATGAACGTGGATCTGGAATCCTTGGCAGAAGCCACTTCTGGAGCCATAGGATCATTGCTTAGCACAACAATTCTCTACCCACTTGATACCTGCAAAACAAAGTATCAAGCTGAGGCACGTTCTCATGGTAACAGAAAGTACAAGTAGGTTTAACATCCCTTTAGTTTTCGTTTCATGGCTTTTTACTTTTGATCCTTATACCCTTTATGCTAAAAATCACTTTTTTGTTATTGATTCATCGTTAATTTTCAATTTCTGAATGTTTTTTTTTTTTTTTTTATTGGTTTGGTTTCTACCTTGTTAATATCGCTTTTTGAGTTTTTTTGATTGGTGGGTTTCTTTGATCATTTGGTTGTTGATGGTATAAAAATCGTTTCTTTTTGTTCCTCCTATGAAATTAAATAAAAGTCTCCTTTGAATTGAGCTTTTTCTTTGGTTGTGTGTTGTAGTTCTTTGCCGTGGTGGGAAAATATTCTTATTTCCTGTTTAAAATTGTTTTCTTTATGTACCCCAAAACTAATGAGAGCTCCTTTTGAATTGAATAATTGTATGTATTATAGTTCTCCATCATGCATAATTTCCATGCCTTGCAAGCTATGAAGCACGGACAGAAGTGTCGTCAGACATGCGTCGGACACCGACATATGATTACACTGAATTATGTTGTGTTTTCAAATTATTATTGATCTCAATGTGTCAGTGTGTGGTGTCGGTGCTTGATAGCTTACAAGTTTAAAATATCTGGTTTGTAGCATAAGTATCTCTGTTTTTTCATGTCAACTATCCTAGGAGTTTGCATTTTGGGATGTATTGCCAATTAAAATGGCTTCTTTTGTTTGGTCAAATTCACCTTTTGAGGTGAATAAGTGAGAGATCCTGGGTTCGAACCCCGACCCTGCATATAGAATGCAATATCCCTATCAATTGAGTTATGCTCACGTGGACAAATGGCTTTTTAAATAATGATATATTACTTTTAAAATGATTTGTGTTCTACTTTTATAGATGTCCGTTATATTACGTGTCTGAGCTATGCACGAGCAATCTCAAAGACAAAACAAAGTTGTTTTCGGACACTTGTCTAAGTTGTTAGTGTTGTCTGAGTGTCATATGGGTGTTGGACACTGTCATGTGTTGGACAAGGAGACACAGATAATCCTAGAAGTGTCATGCTTCATAGTGTATTGGCGTGGACATTGAAGGGTGGAATTCTTAATTTAATGAAAGACACCTTTTACTGGGCCACTTGATCATTAGCATTATTGGAAAGATTTAGAAACTAGAGGTCCGTGGTTCTGACAAAGGTTTTTTGTAGAGGGAGCAAATTGTGGAAAACTATGTCTTATAAGGAACAATTGAATGGTTTACATTTCTTAATTATTGATTTTTCCTTTGATAATTGTTATATTTTTACATTGCTTTGAATGAATTAAACATGGGATTGAAGTGTGATGCATTCAAATTTTACAAATGATAAGTATGTTCCTCGTGTGGGTCTGCCTAATTGCATAACTACTATGGTTTTGTAGTTATCAGAATTCGATTGGCTGAGTATACAGGTTGGTTGAACCTTTACTCCATGGAAATTGCACAACAAAATTAGCCAGAATGTATCTCTTACAGTGTTGTCAAATAGCAATGCTATAGCATAGACGAATTTGAATAATTTGAACGAACTGTTATTTTCCATGATCCTAAGATTGATAACATTGATCTCTTGGGTTTATGTACTGAATTACATTACGTGTTTTACCTTTGCAGGAATCTCTCTGATGTGTTATGGGAGGCAATATCTAACCGTCAGATTCTTTCGCTTTACCAGGGTCTTGGAACAAAAAATCTTCAATCATTCTTTTCACAGTTTGTCTACTTCTATGGTTATAGTTACTTTAAAAGACTGTATCTTGAAAAAAGTGGATATAAATCCATTGGAACAAGAGCAAACTTGTTAATTGCTGCTGCTGCTGGGGCAGTCACAGCCATTACAACTCAGGTGAGGTAGCATTACCTATTTTTAGTTTTACTTTTTGCAGTGCATTTAAAATATATTTTCAACGTTGTTTTTTTAGCTCAAATTTGTGATATTAGGCCCTGTTTGAATAAACAACTTAGTTAAGTGTTTATGTTATAAGTGCTCAAGTATAAACTATTTCTATAACAAAAGATAAAGTAAATTCAAACTGTTTTTCTTATAAGCTATAAGCTGTTTTCATAAGCCATCCTTGAGAGCTTATGGAAATAAACTGAAAACAGCTTATGGACATTTTTTTAAGAAACTTATACGGGTTGTTTCCATAAACAGTCTCACAAGTGCTTATGTCATTATATAACCTCACGCCAATTCAAATAGATGGTTATGCTTTATAGTATAATGTTTCGCCGTTAGAATATGGAGTGAAACTGATTCATCTATAGAATTTGACACATTTAATCATTTTATACAAAAAAAACTGTGAAGTTCTAATACTATGTGATTTGGTCAATCCTACATAATGTTAAGTAGATATAATAGATCGTTGTTGCAATTATTTGTTACTATCTACAAACATTTAATTTTCTTTGTTCTTTGTTATGTTGCATATGAGAGAAAGGTATTTTAATCAAACTATGTAAGTTTAATGCAAGAGTATCTTATTGATGACTTTGTAGCCCCTGGATACAGCCTCTTCAAGGATGCAGACAAGTGCCTTTGGAAAATCTAAAGGGCTACTGAATACCCTTACAGAAGGCACATGGAGTGATGCATTTGATGGCCTTAGCATTTCCTTGATGCTCACATCAAACCCTGCAATTCAGGTAGCTCAAGCTAGTTTGTAACAACCGAAACTGTTGTTTCTGTTCTTTCTTCCAAGTTACATTTTATTTTAAAATGCTTGATCTGTAAGACCAATATAGCTTAATTTTGAAATATCGTGTGCGTCAGTATACAGTGTTTGATCAGCTGAAAAACCGAGTACTGACAAATAACCAAAACATATCCGAGAAAGGAGTATCTCCAACATCACTGTCAGCATTTATGGCATTCCTTTTAGGTGCAATTTCGAAGAGTATTGCTACCTGTCTAACATATCCTGCTATCAGGTAAATAGTTTTTTCTTCAGCTTGTTTTGATCTGTGAACTTAGTTTCCACAGCTCTACTGAGACCTTCTGTTCTTCATATAGGTGCAAAGTAATCATTCAAGCTGCAGATGCGGATGAAGAATCTTCCAAAAAACTGATAAAATCACCAAAAACCGTGTCCAGCGTTCTCTATGGAATATGGAAAAAGGAGGGAATTTTGGGCTATTTTAAAGGATTACATGCTCAGATATTGAAAACTGTTTTGAGCTCGGCATTGCTCTTGATGATCAAGGAGAAAATCTCTGCTACTACTTGGGTCCTTATACTTGCAATTAAAAGGTATCTCTTACTCCCAAAGGGTAGGGTTAAGAACTGGTAAGTTTTAATATAGTTGTTATTGGAGGAAGAAGCTTCTATGCATTTCGGATAATGGATTTGGTTGGAATGAAATAAGCATTTTGACAGACACATCCATATCTTCCGAGCTGAGACAAGGTTCTTTTTCTGGCTTCTCTTTGGTCCTATGTGCTTATTGATGTAGTACAACTGACCCAAGAATTTACGTAAATGCACGATAAACCATAGATAGGTTGAAAGTCTTGAGAATAAATGCATTTGATTTGTTATATACTAGTTAGTTTTTTGGTATGTTGTGGAAGTCCTACATCAGAAGGATATAGTAAAGACTTAAGAGTGGCTTAGGTGCTTCATAAATAAAATAAGCACCCTCTTTTATGTAGTAACTTCAGTTTCAAGTTAATAAAATTTTTGCTATTTTTTTATAATTTTCTGGTTGATAATATATTTTATAATATTTTGTTCCGTTTCTATTCAAGCGAGTTTTGCTACTAGATATGGAGAAGGGTTTAAGAGGTCTTTTGCATTATTGAGTTTCTTTCACAAAAGAAAATTGTAGTTCTTAATTAATACCTAAAACTTTTATGGAGCTTTTAGCTTATAGGAGCTTTCCAACTGAAACCGAAACTCGTAAGAAAGCTCTTACAAATTCGTGTTCATTTGCGATATTGGTTTGGAAATTGTGCAACAGTAAAAACCAGTGGCTGGTTAAGAAGACCATGAATTGCTATTGTATTTGCAAAATTTATATTTATTTGAACTTTTGCAATGATGTTTGATTGCCAACTGTATTTATTGCTTGTAAAACTGTTAAGTCCTTGTTTCTGATTAACTGCTGCTTTAGTTTTGCATTCAATTTTATTCATGCAATGTCTATTCTAAAGTTCTAAATGGTTGATAATGTCTTAACAAATTTCTGTTGATCGTTTTGCTTCATGCAATTATCGATCTCGACTGTCTGATCTAAATCAGTGATACAGTGTTTAAAACAGATTTTGTGAAATCCGTGCCGTCTGGTCTTAAATTAATAGTTGAGGTTGATTATTATGCGAAAGTATGAGCTTCTCTTTTAGAAGGAAGTCCGGATATATAAAAACAAACCATGATCTATGTTTTTGTATACTATGAAGGTGGTATGAGCAATTTTGTTGAGTTTTATAACTCATTTTTGTTTTTTAAATTTTTTGGATTGGATCTAATTCAACATCTTGCTTATGTAGAAACATGATAGCATCCGGCAGAAGAGATTTTGATACCAACATAGAATGTTGGGTTGGGACTAATTCAACGTTACAAAATCGACTTGTAAAATGAAAATTGTCTTTAAATTATAAATATATGTTCAGACCATTTTATCCGATATATAACTAAAATACTTTTACCAAAAAATAAAAAACTTAAAAGCATACGTATTTTTGAAGGAGTAACTTTGATAGGTATATTTTGTCATTTGAAAATAAACTTCTAATTGACACTTTGGTTTGCGAGTTAACTTTTGAAGGAAAGAGAATAAATATAAAAATAAACTTATAATTAACACTTTTGTTTGATTTACTTCTTAAAGAAAACTGCTTTTTAGTTTTTAAAAATCAAAAAAATTAAAAACATGTTTGATAGCTTCTTTTTCAAAAATGTTTTTAAAAATTATTTCCACTTTTTTAGTTTTTAAATAAAAAAAAAAAAAAAAAAACTAGAACAGCTTATAGATGTTTTGGATTTCTAGTTTTGTTTTTACTTTCCAAAAAGTGTCAAATGAAAACACTCGGAGAAGGAGAACTACAATTTTTCATTAATAGTATGTTGGTAATATCTGACAGCTTTCATTTGATTTTTTTTTTCTTTTTCCTAATCTCTAACTTAACAGACCAGTTATTGGTGGGGCTTTGGTTCGCTTTTTTTTTTTTTTTTTTTTGAAGCAGGGGCTTTGGTTGGTTAGCTGGTATGAAAATTTCTCTTCCGACCCCTCGTATTTCTTTTATACCCCCCTAAGGGACTGCTTTGCCCTTGCACGGTATCGTGGTTCGCAGAAATCATGAAGTGTAAAATTGTAATTTTTCGTGGTTTCTATAAACCATGGCGTTCTGATATACAAAATTCATGGTTATTATAAACCACGACGATCTGTGATAGAAACCAGCTGTTGCTTCTGACTTGCCCAGAGCTCTCGGGGTGGGCCCGAACGGAGAGCCCCGCAGGGAGGGGGGGCCCCCGCGAATGCGAGGGGAATATGCAGCGGTAGAGCCCCGAAGGGGCGGGAGCTAGAGTTAAAGAATGAGCTACGGGGGCGGGAGGGACAGGGTCAGGGCGGCCAGCCCTGCCCGGTTTTTGAATGCAACGCTCAAATCGATTCTTCATTAACTGAAAGACTGCTTAAGAAGTCTTTGAGAGAACGAGGCCGCTATTCACAATAGGGAATGGGATAAGGCCTCTACCGATTAATAGTCACAGGGTAGCTAATGAGCCCGCTATTCCGGTAACGGAATAGGATAAGGGCTCTACTGCTCTATAGGGAAACAAAGGAGCTACAGACCCCTATTTCATAGGGGACAAACAGGCCTTAAATAAAGTTAAGGTAGAAGCATATCAGTTTCAGCCTAGGGGTCAGCCTATAAAACAAAAACAAAATAAAAGAGTTTCAATAAAATGGGTGAAGAGCAAATTCAAACTCAACAAGAACCCATGACACCACCACCAATAACAATGGCTCACAAACACAAACAACAACAACTTTTCCAAGAAGCCATTGGAAGAACCGATCATCATTCAGTGGTGGTGGAGCCCACAGACCTCTTCTCAATGCTGCATCTCAACAGCAACACCGACTCCTCCAACCGCCGCCGTCACCCACCCTGCACCACCGCCTCCCCCAACAACTCCGTCAAGCGCCGATCACCGCCGTCCTCTTCCTCCGGCGAACGGAGCGCCAAGAAGCTCTTCTGCGATCAAGAAGACCTAACCAGTCATGGCTTCTCCGCCATTTCTCTTCCTATCAGCCTCGGCACCCTTCGCGGCAACAACGCGTTCTTCGCCGCTGCGTTTCCGACCCTTACAAACCGCCGGCGAGAGGGTCCGGCTTGCCGCCTCTGCCGCCGATATTCACGAGATGTTTGTCTTATCTCACTCCTTCGCCGGCTAAAGGTTCCTCTCGTTCTTTGAGTTCTGAAGAAATCGCTCCTGATTCAATGGTATAGAGATGATGAATTGATTATGGAACTTGAATTTCTTGATAAATTTTTAATCTTTTTGGGGTTTGGAATCATGGGTTTTCTTTGTTTTGTGGGGTTGCAGAGGCTTAGAAGGATGAGGGATCGGTTAAGAGAGATGAAGCAGTGGTGGGATGAAGTTATGAAAGAAGAGGAAGAAGGTGAAGAAGCAGAAGAAGAAGAGTACATTCCAGTTGCTGCTGAAAATGGCAAAATCCCATCTCAGGTATGTAATGGCTTGGTCTTGATCTTGGACTTTGTTTAGCCTTCTATTGTTATCTTCAATATTGGTTCTTTAATTGTACTCACAAGTTATGCTTCTTAATCAATAAATCTTTTTTTGCATATATTAAAAAAAAAATTGTGATGGTGGTGGCTGTTAATCCTTAATATTTTTAAAATGGAGGGCATATGTGACACATATTAGTATAGACTTAAATTGAAGTTGTGATGGCTGTGAAGACTTCAAAATCCTTTACATTGTAGCCACAATTGTGGTTGGAGACTGCAATTTAAAACTATATATGTATGACTTTATTGCAACTTAGATTAATTGATGTTTCATGCTTAATCCACGTTCTTTTTTGTAGGATGAATTGGGAGGAGATCATGAAGAAGCTGTTAGTGTTGAATGGGCTGAGAAGTGTGTAAGCCTTACTTTTAGGTGTCCTTGTGGCAAAGGATATGAGGTTCTAATATCTGCAAACAACTGTTACTACAAGTTGTTGTAGATGAATTAGTGTGTCTGATTCCCTTTCATTTGGGGATCACTTTTGTTTTTATTCACTTTTAGTTAGGCAAAGTCTTTTCTGTTCTCATATGTAGCATTTGGTTGTCACTAGAATCAATGTACATCACTTACATTAAGTTATGTAAATAAAATGTTGTGTACTATCTCAGTATTCCTCCAAGGAAATGAATGAAAGTACGTTTTGTAACATCTATCAGTCTACTAGTATTTCTAAAATAGTGTATAAATAGTGGATTGATTCATTGACCTATAAAGTCCCCTATAATAAGCCATGTGTAGTTGGATTTGACAACTTGTGGTTTCTGAATGTTTTGGTACTACTTTTGCAGAGGCTGAGAAGAATGAAGGATCGTCTGAGAGAGATGAGGCAATGGTGGGACGAAGTCATGCGGGAGGAGATGCAGAAGAAGCTGCGAGCATGGAGTGGGCTGAGAAGTGCCTAAGCATTCATTTCAAATGTCTCTGGCTCTTCTCTCTGGACTAAGTGAACCACCTCATATTTGAAATGAGGTCCAAACCTGTTTTTAACGATCCAAACGCAGTCAATTCATTATCATAATGTTTAATTAAAATACATCAATATACCAAATATTACATAACCATAATGTTCACAAGTTTCATTAAGTCCATAACCATAATTACATCAAAATATGCATTCCCTTTTTAACTAGTAAGGCAATTTAAACAAGAATGGTCTATTACTCTGTTCATAAGAAGCACATAAGAAGTATTCAAACATGAGATTCATGAAAAGCAAAGAAATTTTCATACCTCTTGTATTGAATTTGGTGTATTGTATTATTATTATTGATAAGTTTTGGTTTCATTAAATTTGCGCACAAATGCTTAAAATTTGCGCACAAACACAGGTTTGCTGCTCACCTTTATGGTGTTGCTGGACAGAACCAGAAGCAAATGGTTCCTGTCTTCTGTTAAATACGCCATGGTTTGTAGAAACCATGGTGTTCCTTTAAGAGTTTCGGTTCGCAGAAATCATGGTAACCAACTTTGTCAATCTGGATATGTCTGGCATATTTGAGATGGTACATAAAAAACTCTGTTTCGGTTCGCAGAAACCATGAAGTGTAAAATTGCAATTTTTCGTGGTTTCTATAAACCATGGCGTTCTGATATACAAAATTCATGGTTTTTATACCATGGTTTCTATAAACCACGATTATTGTTGCCAAATGTATACCGTTTTGGGGGCCAAAATTGGATTTAAGGGGGGTATAAAAGAAACACGGGGGGTCGGAAGAGAAATTTTCAGCTGGTATTTGTATGGTAATTCATATAGTGACCGGCGTTTTTTTAGCGCATTACACACTTCATGTGGATCTAGCTTTCAACAATGTAAGTGGGACTGGACTAATAAACTTTCATTTCAACTGTCCGACTCTAACAAGTAAACAAGTAAATTATTAGTCGAGAAAATATGAGGCTTCGAGTCCTGATGATAATAGTTAACTTCCACCTCATAAAAAGAGCACCGGAATCGATGAATAGAAAAACTACTATTATCTATACACTCCCTCACCACATTCACTCCTTCACATTCACCCCTCTCTTCTAATATAATTTTATTTATTTTCAAAAAGTCTTTATTTATGACAAAACTAGTTATTTTTTATTATTAATTATATATGCTCATTTTTTAAAGGGAAAAAAAATGTTTTTGATTATCTTTTTTAGCTGAATCTTTTGGTACACGTTTTATTTAATGCGTACCGGTACATTTGTTAATGTGACCAAATATGATATGTTTATAAATAGTGCTAATTAATTTTTCTATATTAAATATTTTTTTTAAACAAACCAAAATTATATATATAAAGAGATACAAGTAGACCCTTCAGCACAAGGTGTGCGGAAGAGACATACGAAAGTGTATAAAAGAGTCCCAACAGATCAACAAAACAAAATAAAATACAATCAGGCGATACCCAAACAAAGAAAAAGGTTCGACCACCAAGCATGAAAGTTTGCCACCAGAGTAGCATCCTTTGTCTGCAACCATAGGTAGGAAAATATTTTAACTTTTTCCAGGAGTTGTTGTATATTAAATATTATTTGTGGACCAATTATAATTATACACCTTAGTAATATACTGACACTTGTTCAAATAAAATATGTATCTGAGTGTTCACCTTTTTTTTATTATATGTTTTTCTGATAAACATCGTGATTTTTTATTTACAAATAAAGTGTTACTACTATGTTTTATTGTTATTAATGTATAATAACTATTGTTTGACTAGTTTATAATTTATTTTTTTGACGGTAGACTAGTTTATAATTTTTAGAAATTGTTTTATTTTCATTTGGTCATTAATATGGAAAATAGTTTTTTTTTTTAGAAAATTAATATAATAAATAGTTGAAAAATATTTATAAGTTAAATTTTCACCCTAATTAGATTGTTATTGTTATGATAAATATAAAAATTAATAAATAGTTTTTTTTTTTTACGGGACAATTCGATCTCGGATAAAAATAAAATTTCAATTAGATCAAAAAATAGAATGATTTTTTTTATTTTTTGAATAAAATAGAATCAATTTTAGAAAGTAGGATTTTCAAAACAAGGTCCGGTTATCCTGCATAAGGAATGTTTATGCACCATGCATAAACTTCCATTTGCACTCATCCCATTTCGTTATACACCCCGGCTGAAGTTTAGTTTTAATTTTTGAAACCCGTAAACACGGTAACACACTATTCGTTTGGACTTGTTGTTCCCTCAATCATCTCCGTCGCCGGGCCGACCACGGCCGACAAACAACACAACAGTAGGAGAAGCCGCGCCATCTGCAGAGGTGGTGGTTCTCCTTTCTTCTTCCTTCTTTCTTCAGTTTTACATGAAGATTTCTTTGATAGAGAGAAGTGTTGTGCTGGTGTTGTTGTTGAAGTCTAGAGGAAGAAGAGAGATTGTTTAATCCAACGCTATAATTGAAACAATTTCTAGATAAGAAAGAGGGCTAGAAAACAAAGAATAGATTCAATTTCAGACTGTAAACAAAGAAAGGCAATATTGAGATTACCAAAGATAGACTCAAATCACAAACTATGCGAAGAAAACTGAGTTTAGGATTTTTTTTATGAGAACTTACCCCACCCAAAGTCTACCTTAACATCTAAAATCGCTTTTCACTTTTAGCTTTTCCCATTTTTGTTACCATCGTTCATCACCAACGCAGACGAAAACAAATTCAGCGTTCATCACCATCGCAGAAATCATCATTACCGTCGCCGATTCCATCCTTTATCGCCATCACAAAGCTCTTCACCATCGCCGGCAACAACACAACATCATGGGAATCACCGTCATTGTAACGCCCCAAATTTTCTAAACTAGTATTTTCTTTATATTATTAATTGAAGTATTTTTATAAAATGAATTTATTATTTAATTATATCTTTCATAATAGCTTGAAAAAAATATTATCAGTGTGTATAAAATATTATGTCTGAAGTGTGAGAATGTGTAAGTAATTATTTTCTTGAAAGTAAACAATAGATATAGAAAAATTATAGATCTAACCTATTAATTTAATGTGAGAGATGATTAGGTTTGGGAAATTTAATCTTACCAAATATGGTTTAACTTTTCATCTAGTCTAGCATTTCAAAAGTAAAGTTACACTTATATGGGAAACATTATTGTGTATGTCTTGATAGTTTTATTCCTTTGCATAGACTGATAAGTAATTTATTATTTTGAATAAATTTAAGAAAAGTAAGTCTAGAATTCAATCATGAAATATCTTCTTAGCTTGTGATAAAATTCTTGACTTAAAATTCTATCGAATTTTGGACAGTTATTTACTAGACAGTATAAATTATTATCACAGAAAAAGAAAAGAAAAATATTTTTAAAATCACAAAAATATGAAGATTAAGAGGGTGTTATTAATTTTATCATTTATGTTATAAAAGAATAAATTAAAAATTAAATGAAAATTAAGAGATACGAATGGATTAGTAAGATAACGACACCTCACTCAAAGATCAACGTGGCTAAACTTTTATTCACAAGAGAAAGTAGAACGTGGTTGCCTAATTTCCCACACGAGCCTTTCAACCTTCCCTATAAATAGAGCCTTAACCTTCATTAATCTTACACACCCATCACTCTCAAGAAACTAGAAATTGCAAAGTTATTATAGGTGATGTCAGATTTCAACAAGTCGTATGATAAGAGATTTTGGAAAGCTTTGAGGTAAGGGGAATTACTAATAATAAGTTTCAATGAGCACAAAAAATGTGTTACTTGTATATATATTATTAGTTATAATTAGGGGAAGTTGTGTACTTAATGTTACTAGTTTTAAATTTGTCAGGGTATATGCAAAATGTTGAGTGATTGACTTAAATGATTATACGTCTGAATAAAGTTTCTTCATTATATAATTCAAAAATGTTGTCAATTGATTTGGCTATTGAAATTGTTACTATCAATATTTTATGAGATAAAATAAATAAATTATTTATGTCCTAAATTTGTTTATTTATCATGATATCTATGTGCTTGAGTGCTTATGGTTTAAGTTTAAGGTGATCTCTCATAAATTGCATTATGAGTCTTGAGGATTAATATGTCAAACTATATGTGACAAAAACAATTTAAGATGAAGAATTACATAACTAATCACCCGAGGTTGGTGAAGAGCAAAACAGGATGTTTCTTACAGTACTATAATGTATGTAAGACTGAGGATAGGTTCGGCTGGGTCGCCTACAGACCTACTGGGGTTCACCGGCGTTTTGAACTCCTACCAATAGTCAGTGGTAGCCCCTCTGACTGGAGGAAATCATAAAACCCGACGTGGTGAAACCTGACTGTGCAGGACTATCTATAATAAGGTGCAGCGCTCGGGCCAGAATGGTTGAGACATATTTGATATATGTTCGTTGCAAACGACCATGATATGGCAGTAGAAACGGCCTTATGCTCATAATAGTGGTCTCCATGGAGTAGGTTTGAGAAAGATGTCATTAAATAAGATAGAAGACTAACTTTAAGTTAGAAGACCAACTTCGAGTGAAGAATTATGATTGGATTTTATATAAAGTATAAATGACTAAATTTTGATGATTAATCTATTTGCTAATTGATATATTTGATAAAGTGTATTATATTTCTCTTTGACTAGTGTTTGATATGTGATGTTGAGATAATGTTTTCTGTAATTAATATTTTTGAGATCGATATTGATTATATGTGACTATTTGACTACTTGGTTCTACTTGATTTATACTCAGGTATGTCTATATACTAGTAAAATAAAAATGCACATATAATTGTATAATATTATGTGTAGCCTTGTGACATCATCACGATGGTAACTTGTGTACGAGTAATTCACCCCTTACAACAGTTAGTGCAGGATATCATAGATCTCAAGTTGAAGTTCAAAAACAACATTGTAAGAGGTATTAACACAAAGATCGTTAGCGTTGACTAGTGACCTAGTTTTCATTTCGGAGTCTGAGGGTTATTGATGACGTCATTGGAGTACTCTCTCGATGACATCTTTAGTGTTTTGACCAGCTCGTGATCAATTGTGGGTTAGAGTCTTTTGTAGAGATTAATGTTTAATTATTTCCATGTGAAAGCTTGTAAGATATTGATGTGCAATGAAAATATTTTATGTTTCGGAAATCCTTTGAGCAAAAGTAATTGATATGATTGATGTATATTATTTATGGGCTTACTCTAAATTTATATAAAGAGAATTTTGAAAAACTTTTAAAGAAAAAACTAGTACTCGTATTTGAGTACATTTCTCACTTATTACTTTCATTTTACAACAAAAATAAATCAACAAAATTGTATATATTACTTCTATTTAAGCATTTGAAATTGGATAGAGAACTGTGACGCTCTTCTTTTCAGTATCTGAAAAGGGGGTGTTACATTAGTGGTATCAGAGCTGGTCGAGTCTTTCGGGAGTCTTTGGGAAATAGGTCCATTAGGCTTATGTTGTGTGATCTCTGTTTAATTTTTTTGGATTGTTTTCTATGTGTTTTCTTTCTAAAATTGTTTATTAGCATATGGGACGTGAGGAAGATCTAATCATAATTGTAATTTTGTAAGTCATGTAAGTAACAAACATGGATATATGTCGAGAATGAGTAGAACTCTTGATGGTCAGTCAATTATTCTTTTTACGTGGAATAGCTAAGGAACTATTGAAAGATGTTAATACCTTTAAATTATTGAGAATAGTTTGGTTGACTAGTATAGGTACTATTAAGAGTTGTTGATTTTTCTATATGTATAACTAGTTTATAGATAATGAGGTATAATAGAGAATCAAAGAACCGTAAGTTCCGGAAAATGTTTTTTCTTATACGATTAATAACTAAAAAAATTCTTTAGTTAAAACAAAAGAAAATATGATAGTGTTATGATGACATATTTAGAGTATGGAAAGGTCTTGCTTGTTTGAGAGTCTTATGAATTGAAATTTTACTTCATTGAAAGCATCAATTTTCGTATGTTTAAGTGATTTTGTAATTAGCTATTAGTATTGGAAATTTAAAGCACAACATTGTGTTACAGCTTATGATAATTGAATGTGAGCATGAAGTTTAGATGATTTTAACTTACGGATGTCAATTTTTAGAGTTAGTAGTAAGATAGTAAGAAAAGAAAAACAAAACTAATAATAATAGTGAATCTTAAAGATATTTTAATAATATTTTGTTATGGTAGAATTTAAGGGACATGAGATTTTGCTTTGCTAGTCTTTGTTTTAGGTGCTAGTACGTTGTTTTTGCTTCAATTATTTTTTTGCTTTAGGGCATGAGATTTTGTTTTACTAGGCTTTGTGTTTGTTGCTAGCATGCTATTTTTGTTTCATGTTTTTCTTCTAGTTGTTACTTGTTAGGTATGCTGGCGTGTTGCTGCATTTTTGTGCTTAGGTAAGTACAAGTTGATTGGTCGGCTTCTAGTATGGTGTATTAGTTTTGTCTTGTTTTGTTTTCCAGCTATATGCTTAAACAATTTATATTTCTTGTTGTGTTTCTCCTATTTAACTAGGAACCTCTTGTATTTAAGTAGAAATTATGTTAAATAAAATTGTGTTGTTTAAAATAAATAAATAAATCAAGACTTGTAGTTAAGGTTCATTATGTTAAATTTTGAAGAGAGTGTCTATGACCAATTTTAAACTTAGGAGTAAGTTATGTGAAACAAACTAGTTCTAGGATGAACCTATACAAGACTATTAGGAAAAAAATAAAATAAAATTGAATTGATGAGTTACATGATTTTGATATTTAATATGATTATTTTACCATGTGTTTGAGATATCTTATTGTGGTGTATATATAGTGGAGAGTTTAATTATACTTACTATAAGATTATGATTGAATAATTTCTTTTAGGTAGTGTTATATATAGTAGTTGAGGTAGTAGTGATAAATTAGAAATCTAGTTATGGGTTATTCTAGTAGTTGTTCAAATATTCTAGAAACTTCAAGAAATATGCATCTCATTAACAGTTAGAAAAGAGAACATTTGCTGCAAGTATTAGTAGATAATAATAAAAAGATTTGTCAATGAAGTATATATATATATATATATATATATATATTTTTTTTAGTATATTAAGAAGATTATGTATATATTCTTCTAAGTATATAATTTGAGGTTACAAATTTCTCTAAATATAGGACAGATGTATATTAAATGTTTTACTTACGAATTTCGAGGACGAAATTTTTTTTAAGTGGGGTAGTAATGTAACGCCCCAAATTTTATAAACTAGTATTTTCTTTATATTATTAATTGAAGTATTTTTATAAAATGAATTTATTATTTAATTATATCTTTCATAATAGCTTGAAAAAAATATTATCAGTGTGTATAAAATATTATGTCTGAAGTGTGAGAATGTGTAAGTAATTATTTTCTTGAAAGTAAACAATAGATATAGAAAAATTATAGATCTAACCTATTAATTTAATGTGAGAGATGATTAGGTTTGGGAAATTTAATCTTACCAAATATGGTTTAACTTTTCATCTAGTCTAGCATTTCAAAAGTAAAGTTACACTTATATGGAAAACATTATTGTGTATGTCTTGATAGTTTTATTCCTTTGCATAGACTGATAAGTAATTTATTATTTTGAATAAATTTAAGAAAAGTAAGTCTAGAATTCGATCATGAAATATCTTCTTAGCTTGTGATAAAATTCTTGACTTAAAATTCTATCGAATTTTGGACAGTTATTTACTAGACAGTATAAATTATTATCACAGAAAAAGAAAAGAAAAATATTTTTAAAATCACAAAAATATGAAGATTAAGAGGGTGTTATTAATTTTATCATTTATGTTATAAAAGAATAAATTAAAAATTAAATGAAAATTAAGAGATAAGAATGGATTAGTTGATTAGTAAGATAACGACACCTCACTCAAAGATCAACGTGGCTAAACTTTTATTCACAAGAGAAAGTAGAACGTGGTTGCCTAATTTCCCACACGAGCCTTTCAACCTTCCCTATAAATAGAGCCTTAACCTTCATTAATCTTACACACCCATCACTCTCAAGAAACTAGAAATTGCAAAGTTATTATAGGTGATGTCAGATTTCAACAAGTCGTATGATAAGAGATTTTCGAAAGCTTTGAGGTAAGGGGAATTACTAATAATAAGTTTCGATGAGCACAAGAAATGTGTTACTTGTATATATATTATTAGTTATAATTAGGGGAAGTTGTGTACTTAATGTTACTAGTTTTAAATTCGTCAGGGTATATGCAAAATGTTGAGTGATTGACTTAATTGATTATACGTCTGAATAAAGTTTCTTCATTATATAATTCAAAAATGTTGTCAATTGATTTGGCTATTGAAATTGTTACTATCAATATTTTATGAGATAAAATAAATAAATTATTTATGTCCTAAATTTGTTTATTTATCATGATATCTATGTGCTTGAGTGCTTATGGTTTAAGTTTAAGGTGATCTCTCATAAATTGCATTATGAGTCTTGAGGATTAATATGTCAAACTATATGTGACAAAAACAATTTAAGATGAAGAATTACATAACTAATCACCCTAGGTTGGTGAAGAGCAAAACAGGATGTTTCTTACAGTACTATAATGTATGTAAGACTGAGGATAGGTTCGGCTGGGTCGCCTACAGACCTATTGGGGTTCACCGGCGTTTTGAACTCCTACCAATAGTCAGTGGTAGCCCCTCTGACTGGAGGAAATCATAAAACCCGACGTGGTGAAACCTGACTGTGCAGGACTATCTATAATAAGGTGCAGCGCTCGGGCCAGAATGGTTGAGACATATTTGATATATGTTCGTTGCAAACGACCATGATATGGCAGTAGAAACGGCCTTATGCTCATAATAGTGGTCTCCATGGAGTAGGTTTGAGAAAGATGTCATTAAATAAGATAGAAGACTAACTTTAAGTTAGAAGACCAACTTCGAGTGAAGAATTATGATTGGATTTTATATAAAGTATAAATGACTAAATTTTGATGATTAATCTATTTGCTAATTGATATATTTGATAAAGTGTATTATATTTCTCTTTGACTAGTGTTTGATATGTGATGTTGAGATAATGTTTTCTGTAATTAATATTTTTGAGATCGATATTGATTATATGTGACTATTTGACTACTTGGTTCTACTTGATTTATACTCAGGTATGTCTATATACTAGTAAAATAAAAATGCACGTATAATTGTATAATATTATGTGTAGCCTTGTGACATCATCACGATGGTAACTTGTGTACGAGTAATTCACCCTTTACAACAGTTAGTGCAGGATATCATAGATCTCAAGTTGAAGTTCAAAAACAACATTGTAAGAGGTATTAACACAAAGATCGTTAGTGTTGATTAGTGACCTAGTTTTCATTTCGGAGTCTGAGGGTTATTGATGACGTCATTGGAGTACTCTCTCGATGACATCTTTAGTGTTTTGACCAGCTCGTGATCAATTGTGGGTTAGAGTCTTTTGTAGAGATTAATGTTTAATTATTTCCATGTGAAAGCTTGTAAGATATTGATGTGCAATGAAAATATTTTATGTTTCGGAAATCCTTTGAGCATAAGTAATTGATATGATTGATGTATATTATTTATGGGCTTACTCTAAATTTATATAAAGAGAATTTTGAAAAACTTTTAAAGAAAAAACTAGTACTCGTATTTGAGTACATTTCTCACTTATTACTTCCATTTTACAACAAAAATAAATCAACAAAATTGTATATATTACTTCTATTTAAGCATTTGAAATTGGGTAGTGAACTGTGACGCTCTTCTTTTCAGTATCTAAAAAGGGGGTGTTACAGTCATCACCATTCAACCGAAACAAACATCAAAGCATGAAAACAAAACAGGTTTTATTGGAAATGATTTTTTCATATGTAATTTAGTTTTTTTCATATCTAATTTGTTTATGTTGTTAGTTGGAAATGGTTTTGTTGTTGAGTTTGAAAAGTAATTGAATCTGTATAACCCTAATTGAATTGAAAAAAATCAACTGAAAAAAATAATTTAAAAATTCTATATGTTAGCTGGAAATGGTTTTGTTGATTTGGTTCACTGTATGTGTGATAAATTTTGCTGTGGATTGGTTTCAGTTTAAATATTTTCATAAATTATGTCTTCTAAAAACTAGTGCCATATTTGATTGAGTACATGAAACTGAAAATTTAGCTGGCAGAATGGTTTCAGATAGTTGATGTTAATTGTTGCTTCCTAAACCATTTATCTGGTAGAATGGTTTCAGAGAGTTGTACTCTGAAACCATTTTGCTGGTAGAATGGTTTCAGATAGTTGATGCTTAATTACTGCTTTGATGCTTAATTGTTGCTTCCTAAACCATTTAGTTGGTAGAATGGTTTCAGAGAGTTGTACTCTGAAACCATTTTGCTGGTAGAATGGTTTCAGATAGTTGATGCTTAATTGTTGCTTCCTAAACCATTTAGCTGGTAGAAAGGTTTCAAAGAGTACTCATACTTGGGTAGAACGCAGTAGAAATATACTTTGATTCTTCATCTGACACTGATGATGATGGAAATGACAATGTTGGTGATAGTAATGATGAATCAATTCAGATTTTGGATGAAAAGGACAATGTTGATCATATCGATGATGAATCAGTTGAGATTTTGGACGAAAGACTTAATCGGAAGAACAGTAGACAAAGGTCACCATTAGTTTCTCCTCGACCATATAAGAAAGTTAGAGGTATGTATAATGTATGGATCACATTATTAGAGAAAAAATATTCAAAATGATACTAGTTTCCTCTCTTTATTTTACATATATGCAGGTGAGATTAAGAAGACTAGTCAAAGAACAGCTTCATCAATGAATTGGCCAAAGGGAGCTAAAGCTCAGGAAATAGCAAAGATTATGGATCTCAGAATTGGAATGTGTTCAGCAATATTAACAGATCTTAGCAATTCCAAAGGACAATATGTGCAGAAGGGAGCAACAATATACTATAAGGAAATGCTTAGAAAGATAGCAGATGCAACATGATAGTTGTTAGGATTGTGATTTGAAGAGTGCATGATAGTTGTTAGGATTGTGATTTTAGTAGTAGTTTCTCTATCGTGTTTGTTGTTTTGTTAGATTCTGTCATGCAACTATTGATTTGATGGTTTAAATTAGGAATTATGAAGGTCATAATTGTAATAACTACTTAGTTTCTACTACTTGATGGTTTTGATGAACTATTAGAAGACATGTTTATGATTCAATTAGATTTGCACATGCATATCAGTTTTCTCGATATTGATATACTAAATTCTGATTTTATGGTGAAAATCGTGAATTATTGATTCTCATGTACCGTCTTTTTTTTTTTTCAAATGCTAATGCACTGATGCATAGACAGAAAATAAATATTCATATTTAATTTATCATAAATATTATAACTGAAACCATTAGTTTGGCTTAATGATTTCACTAGTTTTGTACCTGAAACCAAAGTAGCCCTCTTATGGTTTCCAATAAAATATTCATATTTAATTTAACATAAATATTATAACTGAAACCATAAATGCGGCTTAATGGTTTCACTATTTTTTGTATCTGAAACCAAAGTATCACTCTTATGGTTTTCAATAAAATATTCATATTTTATTCAAAATAAATATTATAACTGAAACCATAAGTGTGGCTTAATGGTTTCACTATTTTTGTATCTAAAATCAAAGTAGCCCTCTTATGGTTTTCAATAAAATATTCATATTTTATTCAAAATAAATATTATAACTGAAACAATAAGTGTGATTTAATGGTTTCATTAGTTTTGTATCTGAAACCAAAGTAGCCCTCTTATGATTTCCAATAAAATATTCATATTTTATTCAAAATAAATATTATAACTGAAATCATAAGTGTGGCTTAATGGTTTCACTAGTGTTGTTTGTGAAACCAAAATAGATCTCTTATGGTTTCCAATAAAATATTCATATTTTATTCAAAATAATTGTACAAACCATAAGTTTGCTTCACGAATTTCACAAATTCATTTAACCATTTAACGAATTTCATAATGTTTGCTTCACTAATTCATCTGATAATACCGTTAATACATGATTGTTAATTATATAAATTGAAATGCGTGATAAAAACCTCAAACAAATAGAAAATAACTAATACCGTTAACCATCACAAAAAATAAATAAAAATAACTAATTAGGCTCTAACATAACAGTGATTCATGAAGTCATAAACAAAGATGACCATATAGGCTCTAACATAACCCAAACATATTTAACAGAAAACATGCATAAGGCATGTTAAGGTAGAGAAAAACATATTACAACCTGATATGGATAAGCATCTGGTACAAACAAGAAAAAATCATTGGCCAAACAAATAGCTCCCAGAAACGTGTAACAATAGCAAGAAAAGAAAAATAGCAGAACCAACAAAGAAGCAGCAACACACACCACCTGATAATCATCGTCTCATTTAAGTGGACTCCATAACCATTCATACAAAAGGCATCAACCTTTTGCCAATCTCCCAAAAAACCATTGCCATAACATAAACTTAAATTTGTTTAAGGAGCTCTACAGCATTGAAGATACCATTGTTAAAAACACAATTGTTTCTAACCTTCCACAACATCCACACATTTGCCATCCAAATCAATGACATGCCTGCCTTCTCTTTCTTATTGACCACACAACATAGCAAACGAAGTAGCGAGGTTAGGAGGGATAATCACATTAAAACCCAACCACCTTGAGAGAGCATACCAAACTTTCGCCGCACCATCACAATGGAGAAAAAGGTGTACAACTGATTCATTCATCCTACCACATAGCACACAGACTTGCTGATTGGCCTGAAGCATTCTTCGCTTTACTAAATTATACTTGTGAACTAGAACTCTTGAGTAAAAATCAATTCAACTCGAGAATAAGAATCAACTTCAGGATTCAACAATCAATTCTAACTTTTATCATGGTTGTAAAAACAACAAATTCCAGCTTCTAACTAATTAGAATCATTCATAATGAAAAGAGAATTCTAATCAAAAACACCAAATTGTCACTCTATGATTCTAGATCAATCTATTCTAAATTCTATTATAGAGACAAAAAAACTCCATACTTCAGCCTCAAATAAATTGATAAGAAATTAGTTAAACAACTGAAGCTAAATTGAACATTGAACATTTGAACTAAATTTATTTTTGAAGAGGCTTGAACTAAATTCAATCATAATTGATGAAGCAACAAATCGATTCTGTTCATAATTCAATCATCCTTTAATCGATTCTGGTTCAAACCTAATTACAATAAATTGATGAAGCAACAAGAAAACAGATGATTACCTCTTCAAAAATGCAGTACGCCACCGTTGAATGTTGCCGGAGAAAACATCGCCGTGCAATTGGCCGGAAAAATTTCAAAATCACGATGAAGCACAATGGGAACAATGAGCTTCTGAGAACGATGAACAACGAGAGACTGAGATTGGGAGAGAAAACGTCGCCGTGCAATTGGGCGGAAAAATCACAAAATCAGTTTGCTTCTGAGAACGATGACTTTGCTTCTAAGTTTGCTTCTGAAAACGATGAACACAGGAGACTGAGATTAGTAGATTGCTTAGGATTATAACACGTGTCTTATTAATCTGATGGTCAATATTAATTTATGCACGGTGCATAAAAAATCCTTATGTATAATATCTCTTGCCTTCAAAATAGTGTTTTGAAAACTAAAATCTAAAACACGTTCAAATAAGAGTCTTTTATTTGAGTGCAGCTATGCTCCATTTAGTAGAACTCCTTTTATTCCTTTTCCCTTTATAGATTAAAGACATGTGGCAACAATATCATTGATGGCTAGGATTTAATGGCTATATTAAATATTAAATAATAATAAATTAAAAATTAAAAACAGAACAAGCAAAAGAGAAAAAACGTGTGCCACCGTCTTTCCATCTTCTTCATCACATCTCATCGCAACCACCGATACCGCCGCCGCAACCACCACCACCGACACCTTGTCTTCCTTGTTTCTCTAAGCAAATCGATTCATCTTCATCTTATTGTTCTCTCCCTCTCGCAAATATCAATATCTATTAGCGTTGCTCTGTATCTATGACACAATTTCTATATCTATGACATGGCCATCGCCAATATCAAGATCTATTAGTGCTGCTCTGTTTTTCTTTCATAAAAAAGTTCCTTTTTTTTGTTGACAAATTCCAACAAAAATCTATTTGTTGTTATGCTTTTCACCCTGAATAACTTTTTAAACCCATAAGATTGCAAACAAATTTTTAGAGGGGAGAAAGAAGCGGTGTGAATTGGTTTTATCACGCAATTTAGACAACATCGACGGCAAGGGGAAGACGACGGCGAGGGGCGACCATGGGTAGATAGAAGATGGAACCGTGCTGCTCTGTTTTTAATTTTTTATCATTTAATATAGTCTTAAATCCTAGCCATCGAATATATTGTTGTCACATGTCTTTAATCTGTGAAAAGAAAAGGAATAAAAGGAGTTCTGCCAAATGGAGCATAGCTGCGGTCCTTTTTATCTACGCCGTTTGTCTTTTCTATTTCCACGTGAAAGAAAGTTGGATAAAAAATTCAATTAATCGACGATTCAAACCAATTCAAATTGAAGAAAACCAATTTTATAGTTTGGATTAATAATCGAACTGAACCAATTGAAAATCGATGTGATTTGGTTCGGTTCTCGATTCAAATTTTAAGAATCGATGAACAAACCGAATCAAACCAATAATATATATATATATATATATATATATATATATATATATATATATATATATATATGGGATGTATCAAGTGAGAAAGCTAATTTTATGTGAGAGTGAGAGGAAGTATTCTCAGCCTTTAGATCAAAATCAATGGATTATATTGATTCTCTTATCATAGTGACTCACACATCTCAATATTTCTCATTGTTTTTAGTCTTTTCTGTTTCCATTCTTCCGCCGCAAACCTCTTTCCTATTCTCTGTCAATGCACTTTGTTCACCATCTTCATGCCCCTTCCATATTGTTGTTTATATTATATTATATTAAAGTTAACAATATTAAAGTTAACAAATTTTATCTGGCATGATTCATTAGTACACAGTAGAAATCGAAATTCAACTTGGCACTCATTCAATAGTTGGGGGTGAATAGAAGTGAGAATTCAACAAAAAGGACATACCCAGAATTGCAATGATTTTTGTTTTTAATATAAACCTAGAATTAGCCCAACAAAATTTCATAATTGATACAGCAATATGATTTGAATTCTTTTATTATCAATAACCGATTTTCTGGTGATGTAAAAGGGTAGAAGAAAAGAAGGGAGAAGGCTCCTCTGTTTTCCTTTTTGGTAATGTAATAGTCTTTTTAATTTATTGAGAAAAGAGATAGAGAATAGGAAACAGGTTTGCCGATTGCTAAAAAGAAGGGGGCGGAAGAATGGAAACGGAAAAGACGAAAAATAGTGAGAAATATTGAGGTGCGTGAGTCACTATGATAAGAGAATCAATATAACCCATTGATTTTGATCTAAAGGCTGAGAATACTTCCTCTCACTCTCACATAAAATTAGCTTTCTCACTTGATATATCCCCTATATATATATATATATATATATATATATATATATATATATATATATATATATATTAAGTTAATAACTTTTTTAGACAATTCACATCTATTAAAAATTAAAATGACAACTACTTGTAAAAAAAAAATAAAAAATCTTCCTCACTCACATCATAATCTTGTACGTATCAAGCGTTGTTTTGATTTCCTCTTAAGTGTTACGCTACTTAACTTGTTTGATTTCTAATTTTCATTTTAGTTATGTGATTTTCTTTTTTCGATTTACTCTCAAGAATTATTTTTCTTTCATCTCTCTCATCTCATGTTATTTTTTATTTTTACGTTGCAACTTTATAATTTAGCTCAACTTTTAGATTAGTACCGACCTGGTCTTAATTCATTATTTTGGTTATATAATCAAACACAAGAGCTAGTTTGATTAATTATATAATATTTTTAGTTTTAATTCTTGATTTTGAGTATTTTGGTTATATAATCAAAAAGAGCAGTTAGAATAAACATGTTTTTGATTATATAACATTTGGTCTTTATTGTTTATCAAAAAAAAACAATTGGTTTAAAATTTTTTATTTTATTTTTATCACAGGTTTAAAATTTTTTTAGAACGGTTTAAACATGTTTTAGTTATATAATTAAACTACCAATTAGTACATGTGTTCCTTATATAAATGGAAACTTATTAGATTAATTTATGGGAAAAAAAATATTTTGTATTTGATAAACTTATAGGAAATAAATTGTATTTTGTATCTGATTAATTGTATTTTGTATTTGATGAATTTATCAAAAAAAAAATATCGAAAAAAAAATAGTATGAAATACATTGAAAAAAATGCGCGGTAAAAACCGATAAAGTATCCGAATCAAACCGTAAATTTGATTCGAATTCCTTTTTAAAAAACACTAAAAACCAAAATAAATCGAACCAATCGATAGTCTTTTTGCAAACTAAAAAAACTAAAACTTAAATCTTAAGCAGTGTTTTGAAAGGAAAAAAAAAAAAAAAACTTAAATTTGAAGCATAGTAAATGTTTAGCTTAAATTTGAAGCAGAGTAATTTAGCTTAAATTTGAAGCAGAGTCTATACTATTTATTCAACACGCTCAGTAGTGACCGAGAATAGACCAAGATTCTTCTTCTTCCTTCGACTATTACTTTCTTCCATTGCCAGGTACTGTTACTCTCAATTTCCATTTTTCTTATTAACGTTTTTCAATCGTTACATTCAAATTCGCAAATTTTGTATGAATAGTATCAACATAGTTTTCAATTTCGTTTTCTTTATTTTAATTTTTCAATTTTTGTTGTAACGATATAGTGTATCTGTTGTTTTTACTAGTGCAAAAATGTCACAAGATACTGTTTCTCAGCGCCCTTTGTTTGGAGGAAACATATCAACCGTGTTCCCGAACAGGTTCCAGGTGAATATTCTTTTTTGTTTTGTTTACAATTTCTCAAATTTGGTAAATATTTTTTTAATATTTTTAGTTTTGTTGAAAGAATTTAGTTCATATACACTTTTTGTATAGATTTTACACCCAGACACGACAAGGAGTTGTGTCACTGACACATTAACACCAATAATGATTTTAGAAAATTACATCACTCAATGTAAAAAAAAGTGCTTGTGTCGGTGTCGGTGCTTTATAGATTTTTACACGTCAATCAACAAAAAATTTCAAACATACAGTGGCGGAGCAACACGAAAATGTTGGGGGGGCCGCAACGGTTGCTAATTTTTTTTCTTAAAGGAGATAAAAGAAAAATCCAATAAAAAGTTAAAATTGCAGTCAATAGGACTTGAACTAAAGACATCAAGGTTGTTGGGCGCGCCTCACTACCACCAGACCAAAGACAAATTTCTGCAAATCAGTAACAATTACATGTATATATATCTTAATAGTTAATAAAATATGTATAAATACCTATAAAAAAATGAAAAAAATTATTTTGGGGCGGGCCATGGCCCTACCCATCCCACATGGTCCTCCGCCCCTGCAAACATATGATTGGTTGTGATTTGTTGATGGTGTAAAATTTTTTACACTGACAGACGATATAAAAATTAAACTCTTGGATGAAATTAAGGTTCTGGTTTTTTCTTGTAGGATGTCAGCAATATTCGAGAAGTCCCGGATCATCAGGTTTGTTGTGCTTTCTCAGTGAATTTTGTTATATTGGACTGTTATGTTTGATCTCTTTTACTAAATTTTTGGGTGTTGGTGATTTCTATAGGAGGTGTTTGCGGATCCTAGCCGTGATGAAAGCTTGATAGTTGAGCTTTTAGAGTATAAACCTGATGTTGCTGATAATGGAAGTGCTGGATGGTTTCTTCAAGACCTTGCTAATGAGCAGGATGCTGAAGGAACTGTGGTATGTTATTGTTTTGGTTTCTTCAAAGTTAATGTGAAATTTGACATTGCAATTGTTATATAGAAATTGGATCCTGTTGTATGTTTATCATATATGCCAGCAATGAATGATCAAGGAATCACGTTTTTTGAAACTTCAATTGTTTTGTCATAGTATTAGGCCGCGTAATGAATGAATTGTGCCTAGGGGTTTTGTTTGATTTGTTTAAAAATATAACATGCTTTCATTTTTACTCTATTTAATTCATCAAATTGTGATTGTAAAGTTTGTTAGTGATTATTGTAGTCTCATTGCATGTAAAATTTGCTCCTTTTTATTTTATTTTTATGAACCAACTATTTCAAACACTTGCCAAGTGAAGATATATTTATGATTTATATAATATCTCTAATAGGATGGGATAGGTAGCTCAACTGGTTTGGGCTAAGGGTTTCAAGAGTTTTGGAGGTTTTAGGTTCAAATCCGGAAAAAAGGAGATAAAAACTAACTTAACAACTAATTACTAACATTGGCCATTTCAAAAAAAATATAACATCCCTAATACGCCTCTTCGTGTATGAGTATTCTTGCCTTGAAACTTAGATGGTGCATAGACCCATCTACCTTTTGCGGATATTTAACATCTTATATTAGAAGAATGGGAATGTAAGGATAAACTCTATATAACTTGGTTTTAGAATGCTCTAGTACCATATCATGAACCATTATTCGAAAACTTTAAGCACTCAGGTGAAAATACATGGATGATATAACATAAGTATTATGTCTATGTTACTTCTGTTGCTCAAGTTATTTGACACAATAAAGCTAAAACATCACAATTTCTCTATGTGTGCATGCATTCACGTACGGATTGAATACCAACACAGAGGAACAATACTTTCTATAAGAGAGGATAAATTTCCTTCAGCTTAGTTCCATTACTGTCTTATGATCATGCCCTTAAAATTATTTCAGGTTATTGAGCAGTCAGGAGTTCTTGAAGCACCTGGTTTGATGTATAATAATATACCGGCTGTTATAACAACTGCAGTAGGCCAAATGGTAAAGTGTGTTTTTACTTGTTTTTATTTTTATGCAATGTTACTAGTACTACATCATTTTGAGTCATCCAAATTAGTAATCTTAGGATTAGTTTTCATACATTGTTCTTATGCTTTTTTGGATTGCCAATTAGATATTGCAATCCACTTGAATGATAGGAATATGATAATATAATTTTTAACATGTTTGATCAGAAGCTATCCTTTTTTATTTTTGTAAAAGAAAATGGATGTCCTTATCATGTTTGTGTGTTTCTTTTTATGCCAGTGCACTCTTTTTTTTACCCTTCACTTACTTTGTTATTAACAAATATTGCTAGGCGATTTCTAAGGGACGGCAAGGAAGGGAAGCACAAAATATTGTCAAAGTATGTTCTGTTTTGTTTGCAACATTTTGAACTTTTGCAATTGCTAATTTGTTATTTTATCCATAATAGTTGTTGACTGGTCTTGATAAATTGTCATCGTTTCATTTAATTAGGTTTATTTGGCAAACTTGCGTATTAAAGGAGTTGATACTGATGTACTAATCACTGCGTATGAGCCCATTGTTATCAAGTAAGTTTTTCGTGACATAATCTCTACAAAATTGTCTTGGAATTCAGCTGTTTCATTTGTTTACCAATTAGGGGAGTTGAGTTGAATTTTATATTGGCTTTCTGGTTTGATTCAGACTTCTTTTTCAAGTTTTCAAAACAATCTGTTTCTTGTGTACGAGTTATAAATGATCATTTTGAATGCGTATTCGGATGAATAGTTTAATTGAACTTTTGTTCAACAAATGATTCTAGAGAGCTTAATTAAGTATTTATCCATGTACTTTTCTGGTGTGTCTATAATCTGTCTGTCCGCGTTTGATTAAACAGACAATAGTTTTATATGTCATAGTTTACTTTTTTCAGTGTATTTAAAGCTTAATACAATATGCTATGAGATGAGTTTTAAATCAGTTATAAATAAATTTTTCTAAACATTCTCTAACCCAAACAACATTAGAAAGCTACGCAGATTAGAGGTCAAATCAGAAAAATGAAATGTTATACTAAATGGATCGACTTTGTAGAAGCTAGGTTGATTGTCGTTTAAGCATGTGTATGGCTGAGCGGTAGGCAACCACCATCGTGAGTTTAGAGCTCTTGCACTTTGAATTTTAGAAGCTCCAATATGTAGTTTCTTGGTGACCGTGATTTTCTACCGTGAATTCGGTGTTTTCCAAAATACACACTAATTCTATTTTTATTTTTTTTAATGTTTGCAGCTCTTTTAGTGAAAGTGCAGACACGGTTGGTGCCGGCATGGCTGTTCCTGCTGCACAAGCTGGATGTATGTCAATGGCTGATGTCTTTAAACTTGCTGTTACAAGCTTCAAGGTTTATGACTGGAGTCTCTTTGGTGCATCAAGACCCTAGGTGACGTGCTAAGCAAGTTAATGTTCAACTATATGGAGTTGAAGTCTTGGGAACTTTTAGAATTATCATCAGTTTAGTGAAATTTTGAACATAGGTGCCATTCCCTTTTTTAGTTTTGATCTTCCTCATGGGTTTTTCCTTTGGGCAGAACTTTTTTTCTTCATATTTATTAGTTCCATCAAAGTGTAGTTCTTAGGATTTTCAGCTAGGAAATGGAGAGAATGTTGGTAATTTTTTCTCCTTAGGAGGTACTGGAGGATTAGAGTTTGTTCTAGTTCCTTAGCATGGTTCATGCATTATTGAGTTTTGACAATATATATTTTTGTATTCAGTTATATTTAAATCTTGGCTACACTAGCAGCTCATTAGCCCAATTGTGTTTTGTTTTCAAACTTTTGTTCAGTATTTTTTTTTATCAATTAATCTAGTGGCTAAAAATTCAGAATTCAAATGAATAAATGTGAAATTCTAAAATTGAACTCCAACCACTCTATATAATGTGATGTGATGTCTTGAACTATATTCACAGGACAATTTTCTGTAATCTACACCCCTTTTTGAATGGGTGCAATCAATAATTCAAAGAAAAGATAGTACACAATTAAGCATGGGTTGATCAATTTTCTTTTGTTTAAGGTGGGTATACAATTTGTAATTTTCACACCAAAAACTAAAGAAAATTGCTATTGAGGCCCCCCACATTTGCTCCTAGACCCCCTAAACTGACCAAATTGCCCCTGGACAGAATTTTCGTTGCATAGACAACGAAAAAAAATGACTATTGGTGACAAACTGACGAAAGTGAGCAATACCTGCGCGCCTTCAGGATTTGGCCCAGATTAAGTTGGTTTCATTGCTTACCTCACAAATACGCTGCCTTTCGTTGCCTAACTCACGAACACGCTGACTTTCGTTGTATAGGCAACGAAATGGCAAATATACTGAATTTCGTTGTCGTGTCGACAGTCAAAAACAGCTCCCCATGCAGTCAAAATTGGTTGACACGTGGCCAACTGTGATTGGCCACGTGTGTGGCTGTAATAGTGCACCAGCCAATCACAATTGAGCAAAAATTCTATAAATAGGCACCTAATGTGCCATATTTTTTTACCATTCACTTCTTTTCCTCTTTTGCTCATAAGTTTTACTTTTTTGCCTTTTATAGTTTCATAGTTTTATTAGTTTTAGTTGGTTTCTATCGGGCGCATGGTCCGTCGTGGACTAACCATAGCGCTCCTACCGGTGTTGTTATGCCACAATGGTTGGGAGCGCTATGTTATTCCACGAGGGATTTTGTGTCCTCAATAGGAACGCTATGGTTAGTCCAAATGAGTCTTGCTTGGCTTCTGGTTACTACTGCACAAATGAGACTGTCCTATAGTGTGGGACTAATCCTCGGCAGATGAACCGAAGGGAAATTGCGCAAAATTAAGTGGGCGAAATAATGGATATTCCGCTAGGCCGGCTTTACTCTTTCCCTGGAGCGAGTTTCTCTTGCCCCGGCATTCATGTTTTTCCTGGATTTTACCAGGTTGGTTTTCTTGCGCTTTCGCGCAGTTGTATTTTTTTGCCCATATTTTCCTGTTGCTAGGGGCAGATTTCTTTTTCCCTCGAGATTACGAGGGATAAATGTATTATTTCTGCCTGATGTATTAATTTGTAATGGTTGTAACAAAAAATAAATTAAATTGTTTTTGTTAATTGTATTTTGCATTGTTAATGTTATTTTTAATTTTCATTTTGAAGTTGTTAAATTAAAATAAATTAACATTAACTTATTGTAAATAACAAAATCAACTATCCACTAAAATAAAAAAAATTAACAGTATCAAAATTTGGAAAACTCTATGACAACGAAAATCTAGAAAATCTGGAAAATTTGGAAACTCTGTGACCATATTTCGTTGTAATGACAACGAAAATCTGGAAAAGGGCTTCCGGTTTTCGTTGTCTAGACAACGAAAATCTGGAAAAGTGAATCCAGTTTTCGTTGCCTAGACAACGAAAGTCTGGGAAATACGTCCCAAATTTCGTTGTCTAGACAACGAAACCATTGTTCACAGAACCAATCACAATCGTTGTATCCACATGGTTTTCGAAACCACGCAAACCTGTCCATGTTAATTTTTAACAGACCTGTTCATATAATTTGAATATACGTTTCTCAACTTAGTTAAGAAAAATTAAAAGTACAAATTAAAATTGCGAAACGCATTTATATTGTCGATTAATACGAACAATAAGTACGAACAAACAACACCAAATTGTGGATTAAAATTAAAAGTACCATTATTACAAAATCAAGTTCTAAAACTATAAGTACGAACAAACAACACCAAATTAACTAAAACAAAATAAACAACGACGAGACTCTAGGCTTGAGAGCTTGGTCCGACATCATTGTTTTTCTTCTTCTTTCGCCTCCTTCCTTCACCGTCTTTCTTCCTCTTGCGTTGCACCGAGTAACTCGTGATTGGCTCCAAATCATCACACACTTTTTTCAATAATGCTTTGGCCTCCTCCAAAGACATTTCATCCTCAACCTTTTCCATCACCTCCGTCCGCACTTTCCGACAAATTTCAAACACATCCATCTTTGCATCCTTGTTGTCCTCCTCAATCAACACTTCAAGATTTGCCGGCCGTGGAGGACTGCCCTGGCATGGTGCATTAATCTTTGGATGCGAGACTTTGAAGAACCATGCAATATATCCAGGGTCGGCTTCAAAACCATGTGTGGATCTTGGACCCCGCATTTCCTCCGTCACATAATTCTCAGTCAACATATTCTGAAAGGCGTGATCAATTGTGAATCTGTTCATTTTCGCATTTGCAGTTGTGTACGGAGCTCTCGGTATTAACTGAACATGTCCATATTGCCGGAGGACACGTTCAGGCAAATGCGGGGAAATCATTGACTGTCCACACATAATCCAGCCAGAATACCAACTTGCATCTTCAAACGGCTTGACATGGCGACGAGCCGCATATGGTTGCCACACGATATCGTCGTGCTCCATCCGATCCAACGTCAACCTTGTTTCATCCGGTTGCACACCCCCTCTCAACGGTTGAAATTTTGCAGCCAAAGGAAAATGTGGCTCAAATTTTCTGTTCAAAACATATGTCCCAAATCTAGGGGAAGAGATAATGAATTATAACGGAAAATAAATAAATTATACGATGACAACCATATTAATTTATTACGCAAAAAAAGTAAATTAAATGAAAACAAGAACTAAAATATTAATTTAAATATTTACCTGAAAAAGGCAATTGTAATCGCCATTGTTTCCACTCTTATGCCTGGTTTGCTTTTTCAAATAGTTGAACAGATACGCGAATCCTGAGGCACCCCAATTCCATGTGTACAGCACATCCAGGTCTTGCAAGTATGTGAGAAAAATCACATCCACATACCGCGTACTTTTGTTGGTGAACAGTGTCTCACCAAGCAAGTACAGTAGAAAGCATCTGACCGTGCATTCCTTATAGTACGGCACGGTGTCCTCCGGGTCCTTATCACTCTCTGCCTTCTGAGCAAGGTTGAGGTTGTCGAAGTATAACTGAAAAAGCTTGGAAAATCCAATATGCGCTCCCTTCATCTTAAAAAACTCATCCATGCAATCCGCCTTCCTGAAGTTGAGGTACTCCTCACACATATCCAATCCTTCAGCCTTCGTGCATGCAGTGGATTCGTGGTTAAGCATCTTACCACGAATCGGAATGTGCAGCAAGGACGCAACATCGTCCAAAGTGATGGTCACCTCCCCGACCGGTATATGGAAGGTGCCGGTATCTGGTTGCCACCTCTCTGAGAATGCAGTCAGTACGCCCCAATCGACGTTGTCGTAGTTTGTCTTCATCAGGGGTGTCAATCCACTTGCATTTACCGGATCCCAAAACCAGCGCAAGTGTTCTCCGGGCAGCTCAAAGTCATTAATTTTTTTGCCGTTGTTCATGCACCTCAAATATCGTGACGGATACTGCATATATAAAAAATAACGCATATCAATGTTAACGAATTAAGGCATACATAAAAATTTAATTTAACGAATTAAAAATTAAGTTAAACAATAAACAATATATTAACGCATATATCATAATCAACACACATAACACATATTTAAAACAAAAAGAACGCATATAGTAAGTTGTTGAAAAATTACCTGTCCCAACCACAAAAAGTTGGCAATATGCTTGCCAAATTCAGGCAAAACTGTCAGATCAGTTGGGCCACCCGGGTATCCCCCTCCGGTGCGTCAATTGGTGGCACCCTATATCCCTTAGTCATTACCGGCCTTTTTCTGCGCTCTGTCCTCCTAGTAGGCTTCTTCGGAGGAGACGGCGTCCGTTCGTCAAAGTCATCTTCCTACTCCTCATGATCTCCACCATCACCATCCTCATCCTCATCTTCCAGCTCCTCCTCTCCCTCCTCCATATCATTCTCCTCAACCTCCGCCTCATCATAATCATCCTCCTCAACATCCACCTCGTGCTCCGTCTATAACGTAGCCTCATGATCAGGCACCGGATCGGGATGATTTTCCGCAGTAGAAGAAACTTCCTTCATTCTACCACCATCCATTTTGAGCCCCTTGTCTGTGCTAGGGCAAGCTCTCTCTCCCTACGGGCCGAGCTATGGGCAACACTATCCCTACCCGCTCTTTTACGAGTAACTTCATCCATTTTTCCTGCAACATTATTATATCATCATCATCAGCTAAATTCAAAACATCAGATTTAATCATCAACTAAAACTACTAAATTTAATCTAATTTTTATCATCATCAATTATGATCAATTAACAACATTATCATTGTTATACCCTAATTCTAATCATATCAACATCAAGCAAAACTCAACATCATCAATTATGATCAATCCAAATTCTAAGCAACATCTAACTTAATCAACAATTGTCATACCCCATTTTTTGACCTCCATAAATTTTTCATTGTTTTTTCTCATTTTTAGAGCATATTGATTTTCATTGTTTTTATATTATTCATTAAATAAAAAAAAATGTCAAAAAATAGTATTTTATTCTGTTTACGCTGCTTAACTGTTTCATTTTTAGATAATTAACCACTTAGCTTTTTGAATTTATTTTTTCACCATATATTTTCTTATATCAATATTTACACATAAATATATATATTTATTCCCATTTTACCCTTTTCAAAAATTACAAAGAAATAGATTACTTCTTTTGCAAGTAACATCATTTTTCCATTTTCTTTATGATTTTGGTTCACAATCTTATTTTCATTCCTTTTATATTTTATAAATATGTCAAAAAACATTTTAATTACATTTTTATTTTATTTTATATTATTCATATTATTCTCATATTTAAATTCAAAAATTGATTTCTTCCACCACAAGTAACCTTTTTTATTCAAACTTTTTTCACTTGTTTCCAAACTAATTCACACACTTCATAAGCCTCAAAAGATGACATTTTTACCCTTTATCAATTTACATTTCATTTTTGCCATTTTCATATATTTTATTAAATCATTTTAATTGATTTTTCACCAATTTTCCATCACATTTAAATCCCACAAATTTCTCTTGATCCTTATCTCTTCAATTGATCCTAGCATATTCCTTTGCATCACAGCTCATCATAGCACAACATGTGCTCTCATTTTTTTATCAAAAAACCACAAATATCTCATGATACAAAACTCAAAAATACCCTTTGTTCTTATCCAATTCAAGCCAATTCTTAACCTAATTTTCCACTACAAATTCAGTGAGGAGAGAGGAGGACGAAATTCATTCACCAAATCAGATCCAATTTCTCTCCATTTTTCACCCTTTTTCTCAAAATTCACTTTCTTCATAAACCTCAATAAAACCCCAATTTCTTCAATCCATTAGCTTCTAATAACTTCCAGTAGCACAAAACAATAAAAAAACACAAGCTCTAACACGTAATTTGCGTGAATCAAAACATCAAAAACCTCCAAAAATGTGAGAATTGAATACGAGTTTCTAGTCACTGTTTCGTCTCATTTTCAACTCTATTCATCCTTATTTCATCCTAGGAACCTTTTCCAATCATCAATTGAACTCGATTTTTCTTAATTTGTAATTTCTCATATTTTCATTCAAAATTTATCTCAATATATTTCAAGTTTGAAGCACTTTCTGGAGAAAATAAGAGTGGATTCATCACTAGCAAGAAAAATCGAGTGGATTAGCATTTTGTCTCGCAAGATTTGGTGAAGAATCGCGAAAACACGTGTTTGGCCGAGTCGAGTGTTGTTCTTCGTGTTGTTGTAGCTTCATCGCGAGGAAGAAAACCCACCGTGCACTCTTCTCATCTCCAGATTTCATCTCGGCCGTTGGATCTAAAAGATAAGTCGCATCCGTTGGATTGTTTGTTCAAGATCGCGCGTGTTGGATCGTTTAAAGAACAGATCAAACGTCCCTGAAGCATGAGTTCCACGATGGACGTCTTCAACTGCGTCACACTGGATCACCTTCTGACTTAGTTTGAATCTCACATCTCAGATCTCATCAGACGCTCCAGAAGCTGCGCGTCCACCGTGATCTTTCTCTCCCCTGGCACACAGGATTGCAGAATGGGCTTTAGGCCCAGATTCAGGTACTTTCTGCACCCCCCTTTTATTTCGTTTTGATATTTGCACCCCTGCCTGATTTAATTTTTATTTTAGCTTTTGAGATAATTGCTTTCGATATAATCATGTTTTAGGCTATTTTTGTCTGTTCCATCATGAAATTAATTTTTGCTTTATTATTTTCCTATTTTTAAATATTTATTTGATTATTTATCTCTTAATTAAGTTGTTAATTAGTTAATTATTGTTTAATTTGTTTTATTTATGAACTAATGATACAAGTTGCTTGGCATATGCTTGTTTAAGCTATTTTAGCTTATTAAGCACAAAGTTGAAATTTACCCTAATTTTTTCCATCTTTTGTCATTATTTATTTAATTTGATTATTATTAAATCCCTTTTAATGTTATTAAATTAGTAACTCTTAATCTTATTTTTTATAAATCTTTAAGTTTTTTATTCGGAACTATTACTCTCTGCCATTTATTTATTTTCATTATTATCACATGATTTTCTAATTTTTATTTGTTAATCAAATGCAAGATTCATATGCTAGGTTTATGTAATTAATTTTTGCTTAATATTTTGGATTTATTGCTATGCTTTGAGAATATGCTTGAGCCTTGGTTTCATGCTAGCTCTAGGTTTGTTAATTATAGTATGTCTTGGTCTAATTGTTTTAATTAATTGCAAGTGTTTTATGTTAATTATTTAATTAAACTCACATGAATGTTTGCATGCTAGGTTAAATGCTTGATGATTTTATGCTATTCCCATAACATGCTAGTTTGTTATTTTTAATTATCTTCACCTTATGCTAGTGTTTCATATTTTGCTTTACCATGTTCATAATTGTTTGTTTCGCGCTTTATGTTCGTTATTCGCTATATGTTTTACATGCTTTACATTTATATGTGCTTTATATTCATGTATTCTACACTTATACCATATTGTGTATGCTTTACATTTATTATTCATTATATGTTTTACATTTATATATGCCTTACATTTATATGCTTTACATTTATTATTCATTATTATAATTATTATTCATGATAATTCAATTTAATCTCCCCTTTGCATGTTTCCCCCCCGGCTGTATTATTTAATACGCGTAAATTGCGTAATTTATGGCTGTTCATTTATTATTATTATTATTAATTTATTTCAATACCCCATTTGCATGTTTTCCTCCCGGTTGTATTGTGTGATTAAATTTTCCTTTCGCATTTAGTATTTTTAGTTTCGCATTTATTATTGCTTGTTTGTATGATTAGTATAATAATCCGAGGAAAGGGCGTCGCCTCTATTTATATATCGTTGCGGAGTGCCTTCGCGCAATTTAACGCTTTAGGATGTTTAGTTCAAACGTAGTATCTACGCTTAAACCATTACCCTTTTTTATCCAAAACTTGAGGTCAACACCTCTTTTCAAAAATACCAAAAACACGTCATTATCAAATCATTTTCAAAACACTTGGATTTCAAACCAAGTCACAATTTTTCTCAAAAACAACCTTGGACTTCAAACCAAGTGTTCGCGCCATTCTTTCTCAATCAAACTTCAATCAATCTCTAATTACTTAGACTTTTCTTTCAATTTAAAATAAATCAACCTCACTCTTTTATGCCGCTTTGGCTTTTACTTTTAAAACCTTTTTCAAAACTTTAAAATCAACCAACACATTTACTTGCAATTTTTACCCGAACTACGGTGGTTTTGATCCCTCGGGTACGTAGTGCAAAAGGCTCTAAGTCTTCCCAAATCACATAAAATAACAAAAATATTTTCTTTTACAAACTTAACTCATTTTCTTAGTCAAATCCTCTTTTCTCAATAATCACTCTATTTCCCTAAATCTTGTACATTTTGCAAGCATTTAAAATAAAGCGCAAAGATAGATAAATACAAGAGGTTCCTATAGGATACTATAGATACTTAGGGTGCTAGAACCTTCCCTTCGTATAACCAACCCTCTTACCTCGATCTCTTTAAATTAGGGTATTTAACGGACTTTCTCCCTTCTTCGAAAAAATCAAAGCTCGGTGGTGTAATTAAAAATTTGAGATTCGAAGCTAATTAATAGCTCGACATCCAAAAATCACCGCGACAGAAATGACGACTTCACTGGGGATCAACCAAGCGGGTTGAGCCTATCTTGCATTTATTTTGTCTTCGCGCTATTATTACTTTGCTTGTATATATGTGTATGCGGGTTGAATAAGTGGCCCTTTTAAACAATGTCGATTTTAAAAAATTTGTTCAAAAGGTACGCGCGGAAGCACCACCGGATCGGTAGTCTCTTTGCACCCGATTGATCACTGGAAAGGTAGTATAGCCTTGAACGAGATGATAAAGAACAAGAAACGATCGTGTGCAAAATATTCGAATTAAACACAGTCCAAGCAAGTTACAAAAATATAGAGCCAACACAATCACAATCAAGATATATTTCAATTGAATTTTGGTGCACACGTACGAACACAAAAATTCAATTGAACCGAAAATTAAAACAATTGTGTAAAGTAAAAGATTAAGGAAGAAAGACACAAACAATTGATTAGGGAGTTCCCAACGGCTTTCGTGTCGTCCTCGCGGTCGGCCGGGTACGTCTCCCCCCAAATAACCAAACAGGTTATTTGAGCGTTTATTGATTAAAAACGTTTGAACAGTTGTGCACAATTTACAAAGACTCCAATAACCCTATATCGAATCTAATGCAAACTATGCGTAAAAACCTCAACAAGTACCGAAGCTTCTCCCTCTGATTCCAACGATTCTACCCGTGCGCAATCCTCGCACCAATCGTCCAGCTGAGTACCTCGCTTCTACGTTGTTGATCCTTCAAGATATCGCACAATCTTGAATCCTTGAGAAAAACCCAAACCTTCTTCACAAATCAACTCGATCACGCCTCTGATTCACAGCAAGCCGTATCGAACGTTATCGACCAAATGTACAACCTTTATCCGAATGATCCCATACTCACTCTTCAATGAATTGCAATTTGATGGAAGATGATGATCTTGTGAAGAATCACTCTTTGATCCAAATTCTTAACCCAATTTGAATCCCAAAGAGTTTATCAAAGCTATTTCACTTTCTCACAGGTTTTCTCTCTTTTACAATAACAAACACATTGCTATTTATAGAGAAAATATGATTGAGCAAATTTAGGCAAAACTTAACAGACATGTATCAATACAACAGATGGTTTGTATCGATACAAACCCTTTGACCAGCGTACAAATTTGAAAAATTTGACCTATGTATTGATACAAACACGTATGTGTATCGATACATATATCAGTTTCTTGAAATCTTGACTGATATGTATCAAATCATGCAAGCATGATTCGATACATCATGAGTTCTCTGGTCTATTAAGAGATATAGGTGTGTATCGATACATGCAAGCATGATTCGATACACAAGTGACTCTCTGTCTCTGATAGACCAGTTTTGTATCGATACAAGTGATGTATGTATCGATACAAAAAAGCACAAAATCAGTCTGAAGTAATTTCAGGACATTTGTATCGATACAAATGATTATGTATCGATACAGAGTACCTAAAAATCAATTTTTCAAAGTTTAAAATAGTTTTTCACTGTCAAGTCATTTGTAATGTTGCCAAAATATGTTCTACTCTATTTTCATGTGTTTTGACAATTATTAAAACATGAGGATGAACTGGTGCACTTACATATTTCGGACCATGGCGCGCATATGATATAATCACACTTAGTTGAGGAAGCTTGGGGGTAACGATGTTGACATGAGTAATCGTGTTCGGCGTTCTATTCCCGAGGGACCGACGACGCTATGGACCTTTAGAGTTACCTTTAACCCATCTTGACTTTTAGGATGTAGTGCGGTGGCTAATTAAGAGTCAATCTTAAGTTGGTCGATACGCGATACTACACTCAAACGAGATCGTCTTGCGGATATTGTTGGACCGAGAGTTAATCTCGTGAGCCGATAATATCCATGAGACGGTTTATAACTTTGGGAACTTTGTAGAACCCGAAATACAGGTACAAAATAAACCTTAGCACTCACCATGTGGGAGGGGCTCTTACCTTTGACTCCAACATTTTGCTTTAATCCCACCATGTTTTCGCATAATCATGCATACATGCATTCATTCATAAATCTTTTCTCATCCGATACCGAAGGACTAAAATTAAAATTCTTTGTAAACATCGTAGATATGGATATTGTAAGAAGCATTAAGAAGTTTAATTTCAAGAAGCCGAACTTGTCAACTACTTTGTAATGTCCCTATTATTAAGAGAACGCCTTGTAATGTATCAGATCATCAAGCGTAATAAATCTTATCTACAATGTTTACATTTAATTTAGTATAAGTCTTTCGATATCAAAAAAAAAAAACCTTTGCATATTTTAGCATAAACGCATCATGCATCATCATGCATTCATAAGTCTCCAACACCGATTCTCATATTCTCCTCTTCTCTCCGCCTCAGTCAAAGAAAGTGGCCCGACATTTTTACTACAAGTTTACCCGTACCTATAACACTCAGGCAAGTCAGGAAAAATGGAACATTTTGAGCAAGAGAACCATGCACTCCGTGAGCAAGCAACGACGCTTCGGGCAGAGATTGAAATGATAAGTGCCCAGATAGCCACGTTGGTGGCTGCACAGAATCAGCCACTAACTCCGCAACTTCTCGGTGCTCCTCGGGCAGCTGTCATTTCTGAAATTAACACAACTCAAGTTTCAACAGTACCCGTCAGTTTTCCACAACATGTCATGTCTGAAGGACACCCATGGGGCATGCAAGGGTTTTACTTCCCTAATTCTGGGGTCCCGACTTCTATTGTGCAGCATACAAGTGTTATTCCCCAACATGTGACAACTTTTCCTCAAACTAGTGCTTCGGTTCCACCTTTAACGAGGACTCTTCCCACTTCTATAGGTCACAATGTTCCCTATATAAATGAACCCGTCTATCATGAAGAACCAATTGGAGATGTAGGGGCATATGGTCGCATGAATGATCTTCAAGACAAGTTTGATAAGATGCACCTTGAGATCAAAGCTCTTCGTGGGGAGGATTTATTTGTGAAGAATGCTCGCGACCTCTGTTTAGTGCCAAACGTCAAGATCCCGCCTAAGTTTAAGGTCCCTGTGTTTGAAAACTACAAAGGAAATTCTTGTCCCAAAAGTCATTTGGTGATGTACGCTCGGAAAATGTCTCCTCATGCGGATAACGAACAGCTGCTCATCCACTACTTCCAGGATAGTTTAACCGGTGCTGCTCTAAATTGGTATACGGGTCTAGATAGCGCCAACATTTGAACTTTCAATGACTTGGGCGAAGCTTTTATCCGCCAATACAGGTACAATTTGGACATGGTCCCTGACAGCGATGAACTACGAGCCCTGACCCAAAAGGAAAATGAATCATTCAAAGAGTATGTCCAGCGGTGGAGAGAACTTGCTGCACAAATTCGTCCACCTTTAGAAGAAAAAGATTTGCACAAGATGTTCCTTCATACTCTTAGCCCGTTTTACTATGAGAAAATGGTTGTTAGCGTGTCCAAGAATTTCACTGAAATAGTGGAGATAGGAGTACGCTTAGAAGAGGCAGTCCGCGAAGGGCGGTTGACAAGAGAAAATGCTCCAGCCAATAATGCAAAGAGGTATGGCGACAATTTTTCAGAGAAGAAGGAGCCTGGAGTTGGTATGGTGGCCCAAGGGAGGCCAAGGAGAGGTAATTACCAACAACATCATGTTGCTGCTGCTACACCCGCTGTCAGTTCAGGAAACAAGCCTAGAGAAAGGTTTGACCCGATCCCAATGTCTTATACAGAGCTGCTTCCCACTTTGATTGAGAGGAACCTTGTTCGAGTTAGAGCACCTCCTCGAGTACCTGCAAAATTACCATGGTGGTACAAACCTAATCTCTCTTGTGCTTTCCATCAAGGGGCACCTGGACATAGTACTGAGCATTGTTTGGTTTTGAAGTCAGAAGTCCAAAGGTTAATTCGGGATAATATCCTCTCCTTCAAGGATTCAGACACAAATGTGCCAGTTAATTCATGAGACAAGGGACATCCCTTAAAGTCAAGATTATCAAGAAGCATGTCCCGAGAATCACTAGGCCTTTTATTTTGCGTTTTCTTTCTTGTCAAGCATCTGGTTGCATTTTAAAGTTGTATCTTTTAATTAATATTTCTAAAAACAATGAACATGCATATTTTGGAATCCATCCATTCGTATTCACTCTTTTTCTATGTTTTTCACTTCTCACGTAAACAAACTTGAGGGGAGGATGATGTAAACAAAATGATTTAAAATTGTTGATATATGCTGATACATGCTTTCATTGGTAAGACCCGGTTGACGATGTAAGGCATTGTTTCACTTCCCAAACACCGGAGAAATAAGGAGATAATCCGTATTCAACCCCTTTGAGCCAAAAGTTGGTGTTCTTTCTTTACAAAATACAACCCTTAAATCTTGACCCGGGGCAGGGTAGTTTTTCAATTAATTCAATGATACATTCTAATACAGGAGGATACATTTGTCTGAGATATAAGAAATTAGGAGGACAAAGCTCACGATGTCATGTGGCAGTCACAATCGTCCTACATAAAAAAGGGGACAAACACAAACATTGCTAAAAAAAAAAAAAGACCTGCTAAGCAAGAGGCTTAAGCAAAAAATCAGGGCATCCCGATGGTCCATAAAACCCCAGAATGGTCCATACAAAAATCAGGGCATAAGCAAGCTTGTGAATAAATAAGTGACTGCCACTCCAAGAATCTCATCAAGACGACGACCAAAGGGTCGATCTCAAACATCATTGTCAAAGAAATCCTCTGGATGACCAAAGCGTGTCTGATGAATTAATTGAATATCTAGGAATGAAGGACATCAAAGTAGAGTGGGTGGGTTAAAACAGAACTTTGAGCCTAAAAATTCTTTTTTTTCAAAACCATGAACCAGGCCACGTTATAACCCTCGAAAGACCTAATTGAAATTGAGTCACGATGAAAGCATAATCAGCAAAACCTTGTTAAAACTGACTCCACCGGTTTGTCGAGTAACTATCTCTTACACACACCACACATGTTTTCTATAAAATCTTTATTTCGATTCCAAAACTTGCATGTACATTACATCAGAAACACTTCTCAAAAGAAACAATTTTATCGGCAAGCTTATGTTTAGCATCAAGAAAATTCAAACAAATGGTCTGATAAGCTCAAAGCGCTCATAAATTGGGGGCAAGTTACCTCATGAATCTGCCAATCAAGGGCAGGTTACCTCATCATTTTGCCAATCAGGAGCGGGTTACCCCATCATTCTGCCAAACAGGGGCAAGTCCTTACATCTAGGGGCATTCTCTTCAAAGATTCAAAGTCAAGGTTTCATTCACTTGGGGTACCTCAGCTGTCAGAGTATTTCCGATTAAAGCATCATGAGTCATAGAAGCATACAACAACACAGTCATTGCTAAAAAAAAAAAAAACTCGCTAAGTTGAAAACCTGAAAAGGCGGCTTAGGCAAAAAATGAGCGTCCCGGTGGATTGAAAACCTGAAAGGGTGATCCAGGCAAAAATTAGGGGCAAACAAAAAATATATTCCCAGTGGATTGAAAACCTGAAAGGGCGATCCAGGCAAAAGTTAGGGATTAAAAAAAAAAAATGACTGTCGAAGCATGATCTTGAGAAAGCTTTCTGTTTCAGTTTACAAATGGCGACTTCTGCCAAATTTCTGATTAATGGGCTTTATCCCCAAGAAATGTTCATTTCACCACCAGTTGATATTGTGTACCGGGACTTGCCCCGATGATTTGATTTAATTCATCTACAAGGGTGATATCCCCAATGAAGAACTACCGAGTGGTTGTACAGCTATGTCGGGCCGCTTCCTATCTTACAGATCCAGTTTTGTCTCGTCTAAGTCATAGGCAGTCATAGTCATATAAATACAAATTTCATACATTCACATAAATATAAGTCTCATATGGTCATACAAATACAAGAATCATACATACATTCATTCATACATAACATACATACTTACACAATTCACCCATGACTACATTTGTTTACATATTCATTAATTCACTTGTCTTGGTCGTGTTTATTCTTCGATAATAAGGGTGGGTGTGTCATTCTCCCCAAATAGATTGTCAGTCATAAGCAGAAAATGCATATCATTTCTACATTCCCCACCGAGCTAATCCTCGTGGAAGAAGGTTGCTTCAGTTGTTTCCCAATCGAGTTCATTCCTCATTGGGTATAGAGTCTTGTTTAACTGTTTTCTCTCCAGTTTTTTCCTGGATTGAGCTCTTTTCCAATCAGCAAGTGGCAGTCTCTTTATTGGAGTAGCTTGCATACAAACAATTAAACTTTCACTTTCCCCAAGAGATGTCATGCTTCATATTGCCTCAATATATTATACGATAATGGGTAATATTCGTTCATTTGTCTCGATAAGCTATCACTTTGCTTGATAGTAGATGATGTTCTTTCTTTCATATTACCTCGATATACTATCATTTTGCATGATAATGGGTAGTATCCGTTCATTGTCTCGATAAGCTATCACTTCGATAATAGATAATGTTCTTTCTTTCATATTACCTCGATATATTATCATTTTGCATGATAATGGGTAGTATTCGTTCATTGTCTCGATAAGCTATCACTTTGTTTGATAGTAGATGATGTTCTTTCTTTCATATTACCTCGATATATTATCATTTTGCATGATAATGGGTAGTATTCGTTCATTGTCTCGATAAGCTATCCCTGTGATAGTAGATGATGTCCTTCCTTTCATATTACTTCGATATATTATCATTTTGCATGATAATGGGTAGTATTCGTTCATTGTCTCGATAAGCTATCACTTTGTTTGATAGTAGATAATGTTTTTTTCTTTCATATTACCTCGATATATTATCATTTTGCATGATAATGGGTAGTATTCAGTCATTGTCTCGGTAAGCTATCATTTTGATAGTAGATAATGTTCTTTCTTTTATATTGCCTCGATATGCTATCTTTTGTATGGTAGTGGGTAATTTTCAGTCATTGTCTCTATAAACTATCACGTTGGTGTTAGTGGATAATGTCATCTTTCATATTGCCTCGGTATACTATCATTTGTATGGTAGTAGGTAACCTTAGTCATTGTCTCAATATGCTATCCCTCGTTGATAGTAGATAATGTCTGATATTTTCATACTTGTCCTCATTAAAATTATCACTCGCATGATAAGTAATATCTTCCTCAGTAAAACTATATCATGCCCCCAGTGGAGTCGAATTCCTCTCTTTTGTAGACCTGTATATCCCTTTTGTTATCTCTTCACCAGTTGGGTCACTTGCGTCGTTCCCTTTGTGCTTGTCTCAGTCTCCCCCAGTGACAATAAATTTGTTTCTTAGGGTCATCTTTTCTCACAAGAATCAAAGCCTCGCATTCATAACATTACATCTACAAACCATATTCATACATTCATATCCTACAGTTATACATATATTCATAACATACAATTATTCATACTTTAATATAAGCTACATTCATACACGTTCAGTCATATCATACAATCATTCATAGTGTGATACATACATACATTCATATAAACATTCATACAATCATTCATACTTTAATACATACATTTTTTTTACATACATGCATACACATAAACATTCATACAACATACAAAAAAAAAAAAAAAAAGAATCATTCATACATGATTGCATTGAACATTCAGTGTCTTACTTCAATTACTCCACAAAAAAAGAGTCATCCCAGTGTGTCTGGTCCAGAGATGTCTCCGTTAAATCATGCATTACAAAAGAGTCATCACCAGTGTGTCTGGTCCAAAGATGTCTCCATCAATCATACATCACAAAAAATGTCATTCTCAGTATACCTGATTCAGAGATGTCATTGTCAAACATATCTCAAGTAGTAAATGCTACAAACAATCATTTACATTCAATTCCCCAAAGAAATCACTTCCAAAACATCTGGTCAAATCAATTTATCTTTTCATGATATGTCCTGCTCTCCTACAATGACAGCAGACAATTTATTCCCTTGTTGTGCCCCTACCATCCCACAATGTTGGTAGACACTGTCTTCATTTCTGTCCGTTCACAGGACTTTATTGCTTCTGTCCGTTTACAGGACTTTACCGCTTCTGTCCGTTCACAGGACTTTACTGCTCATGTCCGTTTACAGGACTTTATGTTTTTCCTTGTTAAGTCTTGCTTGCCTATATAGACAACATACAATTGAACACCTTGTTGTGTCTTTACTATCCCGCAATGTTGGTAGACACCGTCTTTTACTTCTGTCCGCTTACAGGACTTTATCGCTTTCTGTCTCCGTCTCTGTCCGTTTACAGGACTTTATTGCTTCTGTCCGTTCACGGGACTTTATTGCTTCTGTCTGCTCACAGGACTTTACCGCTTCTGTCCGTTCACAGGACTTTACCGCTTCTGTTCGTTCACAGGACTTTACCGTTTCTGTCCGTTCACAGGACTTTACCCCTTCTGTCCGTTCACAGGACTTTATTGCTTTCTGTCCGCATACAGGATTTTACTGCTTTCTGTCTTCATCATTCTTGTTCCCCAATGAACTCGTCTCTTTCCCAGTCATATAACTCTCGTTGTCTCATATTTTCAAACACTCATAAGCATAACATTCATAACGTTATATTATAGCATTTTCAATTTTGTCGGTCAAAAAATGGCGTACTCTGTATTTAAGTCTCTTCTACCGTCTATTCAAAACAAAAAACATCAAAATCATCTTTTTTCTTTTTCAAATCTCCGGTAGAAGAAACTTAAATAGGGGCATCTGTCATGCCCCATTTTTTGACCTCCCTAAATTTTTCATTGTTTTTTCACTTTTTTAGAGCATATTGATTTTCATTGTTTTTATATTATTCATTAAATCAAAAAAAATGTCAAAAAATAGTATTTTATTCTGTTTACGCTGCTTAACTGTTTCATTTTTAGATAATTAACCACTTAGCTTTTTGAATTTATTTTTTCACCATATATTTTCTTATATCAATATTTACACATAAATATATTTTTATTCCCAATTTACCCTTTTCAAAAATTACAAAGAAATAGATTACTTCTTTTGCAAGTAACCTCATTTTTCCCTTTTCTTTATGATTTTGGTTCACAATCTTATTTTCATTCCTTTTATATTTTATAAATATGTCAAAAAACATTTTAATTACATTTTTATTTTATTTTATATTATTCATATTATTCTCATATTTAAATTCAAAAATTGATTTCTTCCACCACAAGTAACCTTTTTTATTCAAACTTTTTTCACTTGTTTCCAAACTAATTCACACACTTCATAAGCCTCAAAAGATGACATTTTTACCCTTTATCAATTTACATTTCATTTTTCCCATTTTCATATATTTTATTAAATCATTTTAATTGATTTTTCACCAATTTTCCATCACATTTAAATCCCACAAATTTCTCTTGATCCTTATCTCTTCAATTGATCCTAGTATATTCCTTTGCATCACAGCTCATCATAGCGCAACATGTGCTCTCATTATTTTGATCAAAAAACCACAAATATCTCATGATACAAAACTCAAAAATACCCTTTGTTCTTATCCAATTCAAACCAATTCTTAACCTCATTTTCCACTACAAATAGCACTCTTCAGTGAGGAGAGAGGAGGACGAAATTCATTCACCAAATCAGATCCAAATTCATTCCAATTTCTCTCCATTTTTCACCCTTTTTCTCAAAATTCACTTTCTTCATAAACCTCAATAAAACCCCAATTTCTTCAATCCATTAGTTTCTAATAACTTCCAGTAGCACAAAACCATCAAAAAACACAAGCTCTAACACGTAATTTGCGTGAATCAAAACCTCAAAAACCTCCAAAAATGTGAGAATTGAATACGAGTTTCTAGTCACAGTTTCGTCTCATTTTCAACTCTATTCATCCTTATTTCATCCTAGGAACCTTTTCCAATCATCAATTGAACTCGATTTTTCTTAATTTGTAATTTCTCAAATTTTCATTCAAACTTTATCTCAATATATTTCAAGTTTGAAGCACTTTCTGTAGAAAATAAGAGTGGATTAATGACTAGCAAGAAAAATCGAGTGGATTAGCTTTTTGACTCGCAAGATTTGGTGAAGAATCGCGAAAACACGTGTTTGGCCGAGTCGGGTGTTGTTCTTCGTGTTGTTGTAGCTTCATCGCGAGGAAGAAAACCCACCGTGCACTCTTCTCATCTCCAGATTTCATCTCAGCCGTTGGATCTAAACGATAAGTCGCATCCGTTGGATTGTTGGTTCAGATCGCGCGTGTTGGATCGTTTAAAGAACAGATCAAACGTCCCTGAAGCATGCGTTCCACGATGGACGTCTTCAACTGCGTCACACTGGATCACCTTCTGACTTAGTTTGAATCTCACATCTCAGATCTCATCAGACGCTCCAGAAGCTGCGCGTCCACCGTGATCTTTCTCTCCCCTGGCACACAGGATTGCAGACTGGGCTTTAGGCCCAGATTCAGGTACTTTCTGCACCCCCCGTTTATTTCGTTTTGATATTTGCACCCCTGCCTGATTTAATTTTTATTTTAGCTTTTGAGATAATTGCTTTCGATATAATCATGTTTTAGGCTATTTTTGTCTGTTCCATCATGAAATTAATTTTTGCTTTATTATTTTCCTATTTTTAAATATTTATTTGATTATTTATCTCTTAATTAAGTTGTTAATTAGTTAATTATTGTTTAATTTGTTTTATTTATGAACTAATGATACAAGTTGCTTGGCATATGCTTGTTTAAGCTATTTTAGCTTATTAAGCACAAAGTTGAAATTTACCCTAATTTTTTCCATCTTTTGTCATTATTTATTTAATTTGATTATTATTAAATCCCTTTTAATGTTATTAAATTAGTAACTCTTAATCTTATTTTTTATAAATCTTTAAGTTTTTTATTCGGAACTATTACTCTCTGCCATTTATTTATTTTCATTATTATCACATGATTTTCTAATTTTTATTTGTTAATCAAATGCAAGATTCATATGCTAGGTTTATGTAATTAATTTTTGCTTAATATTTTGGATTTATTGCTATGCTTTGAGAATATGCTTGAGCCTTGGTTTCATGCTAGCTCTAGGTTTGTTAATTATAGTATGTCTTGGTCTAATTGTTTTAATTAATTGCAAGTGTTTTATGTTAATTATTTAATTAAACTCACATGAATGTTTGCATGCTAGGTTAAATGCTTGATGATTTTATGCTATTCCCATAACATGCTAGTTTGTTATTTTTAATTATCTTCACCTTATGCTAGTGTTTCATATTTTGCTTTACCATGTTCATAATTGTTTGTTTCGCGCTTTATGTTCGTTATTCGCTATATGTTTTACATGCTTTACATTTATATGTGCTTTATATTCATGTATTCTACACTTATACCATATTGTGTATGCTTTACATTTATTATTCATTATATGTTTTACATTTATATATGCCTTACATTTATATGCTTTACATTTATTATTCATTATTATAATTATTATTCATGATAATTCAATTTAATCTCTCCTTTGCATGTTCCCCCCCCCCCGGCTGTATTATTTAATACGCGTAAATTGCGTAATTTATGGCTGTTCATTTATTATTATGATTAATTTATTTCAATATCCCCTTTGCATGTTTCCCTCCCGGTTGTATTGTGTGATTAAATTTTCCTTTCGCATTTAGTATTTTTAGTTTCGCATTTATTATTGCTTGTTTGTATGATTAGTATAATAATCCGAGGAAAGGGCGTCGCCTCTATTTATATATGGTTGCGGAGTGCCTTCGAGCAATTTAACGCTTTAGGATGTTTAGTTCAAACGTAGTATCTACGCTTAAACCATTACCCTTTTTTATCCAAAACTTGAGGTCAACACCTCTTTTCAAAAATACCAAAAACACGTCATTATCAAATCATTTTCAAAACACTTGGATTTCAAACCAAGTCACATTTTTTCTCAAAAACAACCTTGGACTTCAAACCAAGTGTTCGCGCCATTCTTTCTCAATCAAACTTCAATCAATCTCTAATTACTTAGACTTTTCTTTCAATTTAAAATCAATCAACCTCACTCTTTTATGCCGCTTTGGCTTTTACTTTTAAAACCTTTTTCAAAACTTTAAAATCAACCAACACATTTACTCGCAATTTTTACCCGAACTACGGTGGTTTTGATCCCTCGGGTACGTAGTGCAAAAGGCTCTAAGTCTTCCCAAATCACATAAAATAACAAAAATATTTTCTTTTACAAACTTAACTCATTTTCTTAGTCAAATCCTCTTTTCTCAATAATCAATCTATTTCCCTAAATCTTGTACATTTTGCAAGCATTTAAAATAAAGCGCAAAGATAGATAAATACAAGAGGTTCCTATAGGATACTATAGATACTTAGGGTGCTAGAACCTTCCCTTCGTATAACCAACCCCCTTACCTCGATCTCTTTAAATTAGGGTATTTAACGGACTTTCTCCCTTCTTCGGAAAAATCAAAACTCGGTGGTGTAATTAAAAATTTGAGATTCGAAGCTAATTAATAGCTCGACATCCAAAAATCACCGCGACAACAATGAATTTAAATTTATCAACAAAACATTAACTTAATATAATCAACAATGTATTTAAATTTATCACAAACCCTAAATCCCCAATCTAACACATAAACCCTAAATCCCAAATCAAAATCCCTAAATTCTAAATTAATTTTGTAGCATGCAATTGACTGTTAAATTATAACAAGTAAAACAACTTTCATTGATTACAAAAATTAAATTTTGGGATTCTTACAAATCAAATTCGTCGCCTAAGTGGCAAACTGATGAATGGATGCTTGCTTGCTCAAAGAATGGTTGTAGTTGCTTCCTGTGATCGAAATCGATTGCAATTGAATGGTTGGATGCTTTAATCGCCCTAAAATCGTTGCAAGGTTTCTCCCAAATCGTTTCTTCGTTTTACTGTACTGATTTGGGATTCATTGTCACGTTTCAGATATGAAGCGTTTTCGTTGTCTATCCAACGAAACCAAGCGTGTTCGTGAAATAGACAACGAAACTAGGTGTTTCGTTACTGAAGTAACAATTACGCTTATTTCGTTGTCTAGACAACGAATTTAAAGTAAATTAGGCCAGGAACGCGCCTTCGTCCTGCAGGCAACAATATATTTGGATTTCGTTGCCTAGACAATGAAAATTTTGATCATGTCCTCAGGGGTATTTTGGGATTTTAGGGGGGCATTGGAGCAACGTGGGGGGCCTCAATAGCAAATTTCAAAACTGAATCAAACCAATCAAATTTGAGCATGGATGGGTTTATGAGTCCAAAAGAAAACAGTTATTTTTTTCTTTCAAAGTTGTAACTACTTGAGATGCTTTCAAACATTTCAAAAGTCCTAAAATTTGACCACATTATCAAGTAGCAAGGTAAAAATAAATAAAAAGATGATTTGTCTTCCAGCCCCCCACGTTTCTTTTTCACCCCTCGAGTTTTCTGTTTTGCCCTTCAAGAAAACTTTGGTTTCTATAAACTGGAGTTTTTTTGCCTTGAAATACAACTTTGGTTTCTAGAAATCGAAATTTTCTGAAATTTGAACTAGAAAATTTTTGGTTTCTGCGAACCGAAGAATTATCATCAGTTTAGTGAAATTCTCACACACGAAAGAGCAATTTTATTGGTTTTCCACGCCCAAGACAGAAAAAGACAAGTTATAAGTTGAAATGCTTTGCCTCCTCGCCTTTGTGCTTGTGATTGACAGAAAAAATAAACGAGTTGAAACACCATGGCGTTATCCCTAAATCTTACGAGTTGGAAACGTCATAAAAAGAATGGCGTTATCCCTAAATCTTAAGAGTTGGAAACGTCAGAAAAAAATAAATGAGTTGAAACACCATGACGTTATCCCTAAATCTTACGAGTTGGAAACGTCATAAAAAGAATGGCGTTATCCCTAAATCTTACGAGTTGGAAACGCCAGAAAAAACAAACGAGTTTAAACACCATGGTGTTATCCCTAAATCTTACGAGTTGGAAACGTCAGAAAAAGAATGACGTTATCCCTAAATCTTACGAGTTGGATACGTCAGAAAAAGTGAACTGTGTTGAAATGTCATGCCGTTATCCCTAAATCTTACGAGTTGGATACGTCAGAAAAAGAAATGATCAAAATAATATCTCCATAAACCTTACGAGCAGGAGACACCAGAAGCAGATGGAAAACACGACCGCCTCGCCAACGTTTCATACTTAAAGGGCGAGATCAAAAAACAGACGCCAAAAAAAAGAATAAAGGTATCCACTGTATTCTTTTTTATTTTTTATCAAGTCGTCATATCATATAGCATATTAAGATATGCAGGTAAATTAATATGGGAAAAATATCACTTCTCACAAAATCATTTTAGCAACACCATTATATATATATGTTGCCAAAGGCGAGAAAGCAAAAGAAACAGTTGCAAAGGGAAAAATTTCATTAATAGGGGAAACTCAAGATACAAATTCAAAGACAAATGTAAATAAAATTACAACGAGGTCAAGATACAAATTCAAAGAAAGCAACAAGAAAATCCAAAAGCTATCAAGGATCCCTCAGTTGCCCAAGGACCCATCCTCCTCGCCAAGAGAAAGAAACCTGAAGACAGGATTACCAATCCCTCAGCTGCCAAAGGATCCCACTTATCCCCCAAGAGGAAGAAATCGGAAGACAGGATTACCCATATGAAATCAACCACTCAGGATTTTTTCTTTGACGACGTTTGTGGATTCTCTTTGGATTCCACAGTGAGTTGAGATCCTCCTTCTTCTCCAGAAGAACACACCTGAGGATAAGACTCTTGAGGATCATAAGTCTTCAAGAATTCTGCATAATCCTCGTCAGTTCTATCAGAATCTGAAGAATCCGGCGAAATGTAAACATCCTTCGTTTTGGTTTTCGTGGATACATTGGCACGGCAAGACTTAGAGGCAGACACTTCCAATTTCTTTTTCTCCTTCTGAGATTTTGATCTCGTAACAACACTCTTATTGGTATTTTCTCGTTCCATGGGAGTACTTGGAATGAATGTGGAGAACGAAAATCAAAGGAGAAGATATTTATAAGCAGTTATCTACAACACACAATAAATGCATGAAGGGCAGTTACAACTACCCAGGTTTTGACCGGCTTGGAATTCGCGTTATGCCCTGAAAAACTGTTTTTTGATAGTCATGGAAAACGTGTTGTCCTATCAAGTGATAGTTTGACTCATTGGGAATCACAGTATTCGTACAGACATTAATTCAAGCAATGGGATCCACGCCAGGGAATAACGCCTGAGAAAAGAACTATGGTGACATCCTAATTTATAACGACGCCTCACAACACATCTCACAAACATAGATACATAAAGATAAGTTCAACAAACATCACATGAATACAAAGGAGAGACATACAAGATATAAGGAAGGCAAAAGGAAAAAATCAGGAGAAAACATTCACGAAGAGCAAAGATATCAAAAAACATGAAATTATCATAGCACCACAAAAGGGCGAACAAATAGTCATAGTGCCACAGAAGAGCGTACACTAAAATTGTTAAAAAGCCACATAAGGGCATACAAAACAAGTCTGAAAAGATTACAAATTGAAAAGGAGAAAGGAAAATCATAAACTTGGAGGGACATAGGGGACCCGCTTGCCTTCCTCTATGATCATCAAGGCATTTGCTTCTTTTAGGCGCACGACATCAATCTCTGGAAACAAGACTTTCACTTGCTCCAGGGCGAAGTCGAAGTCCTCTTCGTATCGAGTCCCAACAGACTCCTCCAAACCTTCCTTTTCCTCAGCCCATGCTTCCTTTTCCTTCACCAAGGCGTCATAACTCTTAGTCAGTAACCTCTCTATGGCATTACTCAACGTTCTCCGCTGTCAAAATAAAAGCGGCGTCCGCTAACAGCTTCTTCTCCAACTCCTGCACCACCTCAAGAAAGGCGGCCTCCTTCTTGGTACACTACAAGAAATATCGTTTTTGGCAGCGACAAATGTCGCTGCCAAAAACGCAAAGTTGCTGCAAAAAGTGTTTTTCGCAGCGAAAAAATTGTTGCTGCATGTCGCTGGCATAAGTGCCGTTGCGAAAAGTTTTGCAAGGACAATTAATGTCGCTGCCATAACTAGTATTTTGCAGCAATAATTAATGTCGCTGCTATAACTAGTGTTTTTTAGCAACAACTATTGTCGCTGCCATAACTAGTGTTTTTTGCAACAACTATCACTGTCGCTGGCAAAAAAAGTGTTTTTCGCAGCAAAAAAAATTGTTGCTGCATGTCGCTGGTATAAGTGCCGTTGCGAAAAGTTTTGCAAGGACAATTAATGTCGCTGCCATAACTAGTATTTTGCAGCAACAATTAATGTCGCTAGCATAAATAGTGTTTTTCAACAACAATTAATGTCGCTGATATAACTAGTGTTTTTCGCAGCGATTTTTTTTTTTTGTCAACGATATAAATTGTTGTTGGAATAAATTAAATTTCCCAACTATAAATGTCATTATATAGTTTTATTATTTTTTTTTTTATCAGAAATTAGCATACATCACTTAATTTCAATTGTCATAACTATGCATAAATAAATTCTTATACATTGTAATGTTTTAATCAAGAAACATAAACACAAATGGTTAGAGTTATTATGCATAAGGAATATTCTTATGCATGGTGCATAAACAAATCTCTACCATCCAATGCTTTTTTAATCAATTAGATTTTTTGATCAATCAAATGTACTAAAGCATGCATGGTGGAGATTTATTTATGCACCATACATAAGGATATTCCTTATGCATAATAACTCAACCCAACACAAATTATTGTAACTTTAAAATATAAAATGTCGTAAATTATCATTGCACATCAACATAAAAAATGATAAAAATATTATAAATTATCTTGTTCTAATAAAAACAACTAAAAATTAACACCCCAATAAAAGGTAGCAAAACACAAAACACCATTGCTGACAGAAAAACCAAAGGTCCCGGAGGCGACAACATCAATTCTTCTTTATTAACTTTGTGATTAGATTCAGCTGACGCTATTCAGTGCAATAGAAGATTCTCCACCCTATATAAATATTTCAAATAACACCCATAAGATATATTAATTCAATATAATAAACTAACAGAATTTTATAATATGAACTAATTTATTATATTTTGTACCAAAAAGAACTATTTATATACTTACTGGAATATTCAGCATTTGACGAAGCATAGTTGCCACTTTTGCTTCAACTTGTTTGTCCATTTTTTCTCCAAGTTGTCTTTGACTCTCTTCAAGTTGTCTTTGACTCTCTTCAATCTTTGTTGTCATTTCTTCCATCATTTTTAGTTCTTGTTGGCGTTGAGTCTCTACATCTTTTAGTTTCTTTTCGATGTCCTGTCTCTTTTCACGCTCCTTTTTCAATTCTTCATGTAAACCTGCAATATTTTTTCCCTTTAGTGCTTTAATTCCAGCTCCTAACCCACGACAATATCCTGATCTCACTCCTACAACTGCTTCAAAAGCAGTATTTGTAAGTTTGTCTTTATCTACGTCCATATATCCGAGTTCTAGAAGCTCTGAACAACGTTCTTGAACCTTTGTCTATTAAAAATATTTTATAATTAGAATTAACAAATTAATCACAATTATATATTTTACAAATTACTTCGCACTTAAACATGACTTACGTGAACTTCCTTAGAATCATCATTTATCCATTCTCCATTGCTATTTGTGAGTCATAAGCCACAAGTCTTGATAGTTGGGTTCTTTTTGAGTTTCAGGGTCTCTCTATAGACAAATTTACATCATTAAGTTGTCAATTGAATGAACAATATACGTAAAAAAAAAAAAAAAAAACTATAGTTCATAATGTTATTGATTACCGCATCATAGCTCACGGCTTGAAATGAATTTCTTCCACATCTATGATTAATAACTTGTTTTGCTTTATTTAATTTGTTCCTCTCACTGATTACCTAAAAATAGTACAAATATAAAATACAAAAATTGTTTACATAAATCATCTATATTTATGGTAGCTTAAATACAAATATACCTTATAGTTAGGACTTGAAAAATAATCTACCAAAAACTTCCAGTCATCTTCACCTACATCATCTGGTATATGTTCCAAAGCTATCTCATTTGTCTTGTATTGGTTAAAATGTCGATGAAATCTACATCTATGATTTCGATATAGTCTTTTAGCAGTATCAAGAATAACTTCTTTATTATGTGTTGTATTATCAATGTCAAAAGCATCCTGCACTCAACAATTAAAATAAAACTATTGTAAGTTCTCCATAAAATAAATAAAATAAAATTGTAGAAGATTAAAATTTACCAAAACTTTGGAAACAATCTTTTTAATTATATCTTCTGGTATTTTTTCCACTTTTTGACATTAAAAGGAGCATTCTTTAGGACAATGATTGAGATCTCAGTTACAAAATTTGCAGCTCCTGTTCCAACAGCTACCATTTTATCGATTGGAATATCAACATGTAATTTTCCGGTAGCACTCTTCTTTTTCTTTTTTGCGACACCTAAGCCAATAGTTCTCCCTCTTCCATTTTTCGTTGTATTTGTACATTCTATTGCATTTTGACCTAAATGAGAAATTTATGAGAAGTATATATAAAGTGAAATTTTAAGATGAAAATATAAGAATAAATAGTATATGAATAAGAAAATTTAAAGTTAAACAACACAGATAAATAGTACCTTCTTGTTGTTGATTTATAGTAGTATTTAATGAATTGGAAAGTTGTAAACCTGAACCATGATTTGAGGCTGCCATAACTATTAAAAGAAAACAAATATAGAAGTATGTTAGAAAACAAAATCTCCTATTAATAAGTGAATCACCCTGATTTGTATCTGAATACCCTACAATACGAGTATTTGCTTTGTTTTTATACAATTTTGACCTGAAAATTGAAAAACAACTGCATCCCAATGATCAACACATGGAGATTCCATGAGTTGACTCACCATACTGATTGCGAAGGAATTATCTGGTCTAGTTATCTCAAGGTAGTTTAATTTCTTAACTAGTCTCTTGTATCGATTGGGTTTAAATAAGTCTCTCCCCTAATCTGGTCAAAGTTTAATGTTCAGATCTAAAAGAGTGTCAGTAAGCTTACAATGGATCTTGTAAAGGAATTATCAGGTCTAGTTATTGTTATTTAGTTAAGGATAGCAATTTTTTATTGATTCCATAACATTGCAAAACAAAGTTTGAATTTTGTGTTGTTTTTACTCTCTAAAACCACCGAGCACAGTGGTTTTGGGTGTATGTTATTTATTTAGCGGAGAAGTAGATGGAAAAGAAAAATTAGTATCGACGTGAATTCGAAGTTAGCAAGAGATGCATACACGTGTTTTGTTCTAATTGGTGAACAACACCACAAGTATCTAGGTTATAAGTTTTGTCTTTTAAAATTATCCAGAATGTTTTGTTATTTGTTTTTAAAAAATTGGTTACAAAAAGAAAAATAAGGACATCAACAAAGTACCATCTATGTAACTCTAGGCACGAAAACTATTCAAAGAGTCGGTTTGAAAACAAAGAAACAAGACAGATTCAATTTTGCAAGGATTTTGTTGATTATTATATTTTCTAATAAAGTTTTGTTAATTATCGATGAAGTTTGATTTAAGAAATTATTCGTTACATAAACTATAACCTTGTGAATTTAGTTTACGTATGATTCCTAGAAATCTAGAATCCATAATAAAATTGAAAACATAGAATTTATTTAGAAAATATAAAAACCTACTTACTTGTTCAATGAAGTATTATAGAACAATTTGTGATTTATCCTGTAGTCTTTGATCACAGACGATTTACAAGAGAGTTAAAGATTTAAAGTGAGAGAGATGAGTTAAAGATTTATAGTTGGAGAGATGAAAAAACAGTTTTTTTTTTTTTTTGGTTTAATCTTATCAGTTTGTTTGTTGAGTTATTTCTAACTTATCACTTTTTTTTTCTTTCTTTATTGAATCTACTTGATTTTCTATTTTAACTAGAGTTTTTTTTTTTTTTTTCAAAAAAAATCTAGAGTTTTGTTTCTTATCTATTTGAGGATTCGGCATTTATCTATTTGAGGGTTAAATTTTTTCTTTAAAAAAAGTTTGTTTTCTTGTTAAAATTCTATAAATAAGATGTGGGGGGTAATTGTTAAAAATTTCATAGTGAGAATAAAAGAATAGATCATAGAGAGGAAAAAAAATAGAAGACTCCATGAATATTCAAAATGAAGAAATAGTGGAAGACTCCTTGGAACGGCTGATGGAAGAAATTGTTGAAGACTCATTTGAAAATATACAAGAACAAGACAACATTGAAGAAGTAGAAGTTTCATCAAGAGTTCCAAGGAATTTTGATTTGAACAAATATCCAGAAGTAGATGAAGAAGATGAAGGAGAAGAATCTTCCCACTACCATATTGAGATTCGACGAGTGATTAGAATGATGTTAAAAATTATTCTTCCTAAATTTTATTGAATGTTTTGTTACTTTTTATTTTGGATTTAAGGTAAAGAAAATCAATCAACGATTTAAAATATTTTGTTAATTTATTTTGGCTTATTTTATGTATAGTTTTACTTTGGCTTGTTTCTTCTTTTATATATAATTTTTTCCTCCGATAAATAGAAACAAAAGTTAGCAATGGTCCAATTGAGAATCCAAAAGTATAGTTTAGCCGTAAAATTAAGTGAGTTATGATATCACAACAACCACCTTACATATATGAGAATCCAGAGAATTGGAGATTAATGCCACATAAGTAACTCTAATGTGATTCCTTCTATAGAAATAATTGTTCATGAAACATACACATATCACTAATAGTGAACAAAGGGGAAAATATACTGTCTATCAATCATTATTGTTAATGAGTGATGCGTGAAAATAGAGAGCTACCACTAGCACATGCAAGAATTTGCAAAATAATTATCAGAAACAACGGTATGACAGAAGTCTATAACAAGAAAGAGTTTGATTACCTCCACAGTTCTAGACTTTTCTTGCCATGTAAAGATGAGGAAGGAAACAAATTGTGAGTAATTCTTAACCAAACTCTGAATTTTGCTTGGCTCTGAGAATTCATACTTGTCATCCGGCTGGACAAGCAACAAAAAAGGTTCAACAAATTAATGAAGACAGTAACATATAAATAACTTGATAAATCTTGAGTTGACATTAAAAATGTAGGGTCTTGCTAACAAGTGCCCAAAATGTGCCCTGTTAAGAATCCAAAAGTAGAATTTTTGCATTGAAAAATACGCTTTAAATCTTTGAAAAGTTTAATGCACGACTTTCAAGACAAATATTTCTATATCGAGTTTCTTATCAAATGCTCACATGTTAGCATTTGCTAACATGTAATACTGAAAATGAATACATATCCTTCACTAGACCAACAATTTGGAGATCTAACTACAAGTTTGCATTAAAATGTTCTTGAAATCACATGCTCATTTCAGATGATATGATTCTTTTATACGAGTTCGGATACTGTGGAAACAGAAATTTAGAACCATATCTAATACACGGATATGAGATGATAGTATATCTTACATTACATACAAACTGTGCATTAGAAAAATGAGAAAACACATCACTCACTCTTAAGTGAAGTGTAATGTGTGTACCACGGCGCAGAACCTTTTCAGGATCAGTTTCTTCCCTTATCACATAAGAGCTGCTATCAGCTACAACTTCCCATACATATTGCTTATTTGATCTAGGGCTCTTTGTAGAAACAATAACCTGATTGCCATTGACAGATATATAGTCAATCAATTAGAAAAAGTATTAAAATCATAAACTTCGACCATAGAGAAAACACTTCAGAAATCAACACCATACCCTGTCAGCAACAAGAAATGCAGAGTAGAATCCAACACCAAATTGACCAATCAAACCATTATCTGCTCCTAGATCCTTGTTTTCCTGAAAGGTTGGGGGAAAACCAAAACATGAAAGTTAAAGATTAATCGTCAAAATATCGCACATAATAATCTCACTGAGCAGTTAAAGTATGACACAACTTACCTTAAGTGCCTTAAAAAACTTCGAGGTACCACTCTGAGCAATAGTTCCAAGACAATCAACGTGCTCTTCTTTAGTCATTCCAATACCAGTATCTGTGCAATATCACTAGCATTACTGAACTCCAAAACAAAACCAACAATAAAACAAAATCAAATTGCTGCACTGCATACACACTAGAGTGAAATATTACTACAAAAGTCAAAGATAACAAACAAAACACAAATGAAGTTCCACACAACAAAATGCATAAATGAAGTTCCACACAACAAATTTAGAGTAATAAACTAATAACAGTAAACAACTAAGTCAATATGTGACGGTGTTGTATGACATCTAAACACGCCTAATCCGAGGAGTGTTTGTGCTTCAAAAAGTAATAAACTAATAACGGTAAACAACTAAGTCAATTGTAACCTCTGAAGCACAGACACGGACATGTCATCACCCATAATTCAACACTGATAATAATTTGAGAAAACTATATATCAAAGATTCAGAAGTGAAAATCAAAACATGCAAGCAGCTCCATTCACAAATAGTAGACAATACAATATTTTAACATATATTGTCATTTCTCGCCGTCACTGCAATCTCATTTATAGAGTCTTGAGCCTATTTGCAGCGTTAATGAATCCCCTAAAGGAAAAATTGTACTCATAAAGAAAAAGTGTTTGAGCAGTTTTTATCATATACTCTTGAACCATAACCAAGCCAAATCAAATTAATCAATCATCACTGGTCCAAAAAACATATGGCTAAGCTGGCTGCAAGTAGAAATTGATAACAATTTCTGTAGATCCGCACTCAACAGGATAGGGATTATGAGATACAAGCACAATGCCACAATATGCAAACAGCTTATGCCACTATAAAGGATTAATCCAGACTGCCTTTCACAAATCTAGGAATATAATCATCCATTTCTTTGATTCTTAGGTAAAATTCAATTATGTAACTAGATAAAAAATAAGCAAAATATATTACATAAGCAATAGTACTAAAAAAATGTTTTCATTCGGAATCAGAGTCTATATTCTCTACATAATCATCCTCGTTTATAGAAGATTCATCTTCGTAGTCATCATCAGTATCAGAGTCACTTGCATCATCTGATTCTCTGAGCTCTTCTTCTTGGATAACAATATGATCATCTAAGTATGTTCCATCAATATCAACTCTATTTAGAATCTCAGCTTGGTCCATTGATGAAGCTTCACCTGCTATATTTGTATTTTTGAACTCACTCAATTGATACGGCTCTGAGTCATCTTCATCGTGTGGAACATCAAAAACATTTCTTGGTTTGACTTTTACCACAGTATACCAATTTTCACTGTCATTCCTCTTGACATAATAAACTAGCCCAGCTTGAGAACCAAGGACAGATGGATCATTTTTGTAATACAACTTTGTGATATCTAGACTAATAAATCCATACTCGTCCTTTTTATATCCTTTACCATGATTTCGAACTTGAGAAGGAGCCTCAAACCAATCACATTTAAATAATATGACAAAGTTATTTTCCAAATACCTTATTTCAATGATTTTTTGAATCATCCCATAATAGTCAGCGTGTCCTGTCAGCTCGTCTCCTTTCACTACCACACCACTATTCTGGGTTTTTAAGTGTTGTTCAGAACTCTTTGTACGAAATTTGAAACTGTTAAGGATGTACCCTTTATGATTGAGTACCCGCGAATCTGGCCCTCTTGATAATGCAACAAGTTGGTCACTAATCCTTTCATCTTGTAATTGTTTTAAACGAATTACCTACATAATAATAATGTTGTTGGAAAAATCAATTTATAAACATGTTTTATAAGTTAGTAACATGACTTGAGTGCCATCAATTTTTATAATAGATGAATCTTACCTCATTTTCAAACCATTTGTGAAACTGCTCCATGTGCCTCTTTTCTACATTTCTATTATCTTCATTTCTTATCTTTGTCATGTGCTCCCTTGTATTATTAAAAAGTACATCTTTGTTAGAAATTAATATAGTCAGTTTTAAATTAAATAAATGAAAATTAGAGTAATCATACTTACTCGATCCAAGGTCCGACTTCTTCACAATTTTGTAATATGTAAAAATGAGCTTGTTGAATTTCAGAAAGGCTCATATTTTCCCAAGAATCTCCTCCAACAGACCGACCATTACTTTTAAACACTGATAAACCTGTGCGATCATTACTTACATAATCCATATAGATCGGGTCGATTTAGTCTAGAATCCATATCAACCAAATATCTAGCACAAAATGTCATACACTCTTCAGCTAGATAACCTTCTGCAATGGAACCTTCTGGCCGTGCTTTGTTGCGCACATAATTTTTTAGTACTCGTAAAAATCTGCAAGTAAAAACATAATTATATTATAATTAAATCTGCAAGTGTGTGTGTGTGTGTGTGTGTGTTGATTGAAAAGTAAAATATTTAAAATGCAGACTTACAAAATATTATGAAAACTAACCTTTCAATAGGATACATCCATCTATATTGAACTGGACCTCCGAGTTTTGCTTCATTTGCCAAATGAATCGGTAGATGAACCATAACATCAAAAAAAGATGGTGGAAAAATGCGCTCTAGTTTACAAAGAGTTATTGCAATATTCTTTTCTAAGCAATCTAATTCATCCACTTTTAACTCTCTAGAGCACAAGTCACCAAAGAACAAAGATAATTCAATTAATGGCTGACAAGCATCTTTTGGAAGTAACCCCCTTATGGCAAGGGGAACAATCCTCTCAAGAAGGACATGGTAATCATGACTTTTAAGTCTTGAAATCTTGCATTCCTTTACATTTATACAACGTCCTATATTTGACGCATAAGCGTCGGGAAACCTTACATTTTTCAATAATTGACAAAATTTAGCTTTTTCTGCCGATGACATTGTGTAACGTGCCGGGGGAATTGTATACTTATCTCCATTCTTAATAGGATGAAGTGGCTTTTTTAGTCCCATGCGCCTCAAATCTAGTCGAGACTTTAAGGTGTCTTTTGTTTTGCCTTCAATATTCAACAATGTCCCAATAACACTTTGACAAATATTTTTCTCTATATGCATCACATCTAGATTATGCCTTAATAATACCGTCCTCCAATAAGGTAATTAAAAAAAAAATACTTTTTTTCTTCCAGTTATGCTTTTCCCCTTCCTTTTGCTTTGGTTTTTTTATAGTTTTACCAAAGATCACCGGTTGTATATTTTCATGTTGGGCTATCACGTCATCTCCGGTCAGTGGTTGTGGTGCATGTCTGACCTCCCTTGTATTATCAAATGAGCTCTTATTATTACGCCAAGGGTGGCCAATAGGTAAAAATCTACGGTGGCCCATGTAGCATTGCTTGTAACTATATTTTAAACGACATGAACTAGTTTTTTTATTGCAACAAGGACAAGCTAATGCTCCTTTAGTACTCCATCCAGATAACATCCCATAAGCTGGAAAATCGTTAATTGTCCACAACAAGGCTGCATGTAACTGAAAATTACGGCTTGAAGACGCATCATAGGTTTCAATACCCACATCCCATAATTCTCTTAAGTCATCAATTAATGGCTGAAGGTAAACATCAATATCATTTCCAGGGCTGTTTGGACCAGGAATAAGCAATGACAACATAAAATTGGGTTGTTTCATACATACCCAGGGAGGTAAATTGTAAGGAACTAAAACCACAGGCCACATACTATAACTGGTGCTCATCATACCAAAAGGGTTAAAACCATCCGATGCTAGGCCAAGTCTTACATTACGTGGATCTGCAGAGAAAAACTTGTGTTGTTCATCAAACCTTTTCCATGTCAAAGAGTCGGCTGGGTGCCTCAACACTCCATCATTAATTCTTTTATTCTTATGCCATGTCATGTCTTCTGCAATTTGTTTTGACATAAACAATCTTTGTAGTCTTGGTTTTATGGGAAAGTATCGAACTATCTTATCAGGGACAACATTCTTCTTCATATTTTCTTGCCATCTACTTTTCCCACAAATAGGACACTCGTTAAGATTTTCGTAGTCTTTTCCTCTATACAAAATACAATCATTACCGCAAGCATCTATCTTGACATAATCAAGTCCAAGATCCTTTATGATCTTTTTAACCTCATACATTGAGCCAGGAACCACATTACCTTTAGGAAAAGCTTCAATCAACAGCTTTAGCAGTGAGTCAAGTGAGGTATTGCTCCATCCATAAAGACATTTCATCTGGAAAAGGCGAATAATAAAAGATAATTTGGAGAAATTTTTACACCCTGGATATAATTCTTGTTCAGCATCTTTCACCAATCCATAAAATCTTTTAGCTTCTTTATTTGGCTCTTCATTAATATTACTAGACATAGGATCCTCAAAAACCTCTTCACTATTTGCATTAACTGATCGATGCATTTGATAAAGCATGTCGAAGATCTGAGGGTCATCATGCATTTCATGATCAGCACCATTGCCAATATCATCATCAGTATCCATGAAATCACTGTCATCTGATGAATCACTTGAGGATTCTCCATGATACTCCCAATTCTCATAACTTGGTTCAAATCCCCACTGATATAAATGATGATCCACCTCAGCCCTTGTCATAAAATTAACATTATTGCATCTGCAACACGGGCACCTAATTGTTATTGGAGGCCGCTCGGGCCTGGGAAAAGCAAAATCTAAAAAGTCCTTTATTCCTTTTAAATACTCCGGTAAACTTCTATCTCCGAGTTTAATCCAACTTTTATTGTGTTTAGTCATTATCACACGTTCCTGCGATTCTAAAATGAAATATGCACAACATTAAAAATAAGTGGCAAATGAAACATTAATGCATTATAATTAAAATTGTATTTAAATCTAATTGGAAATTTTCATGAAAAGAATTGCTAATAAAATATTTATATGCTAATAAATAACAAAATACTTTCTACAAGACAAAATCCAATAGATTTATAAATTTTCTTTAAGAAAAGCTTTTAATAATTCATCATCTAACCAATTTTTGCTTTACAGTAAGCCAAAACCTGATCCGCGCCCGAATTAAACTATCAATTGTCCACCGGTACAATCTCAAATCCTAATCATATTCAGAAACTACGCTTCTTCTTTATTATATGCAATGATCAAAGATACAAACAAAGCATCTTTCTCTTGTAAGTTGTCAGCAGCAAGAGAGGAACAAGCCACTAATCAATCTGAATATAAATCATAAGATTATGGTATGCAAGCAGATAGACAGGTGATAAGTAAGCATAAGGATTCCATTGTACAACAAAATCTAGACATCTCTATTGTCACTTCTAGAAACTCAAAACTCAGGATCATTAAAAGTACTGCATAAATAACACTACATTATCACTTCTAGACATCTCTACATTATTTAACTCAATTGTCAAAAAGGAAAGGGGTTTTGTAAATAATCACTTCTAGACATATCTACATTGTCTAACTCAATTGTTTGAAACAAGTTAAAATGCTCAGAACAATACCAAACAATTCATTTGCAAATACCTAGAAGATTAACTCAGAAATCATTGAAACAATAATTAATAACTGAGGAAGTAGAGAGAATGCAGAAGATGAATTCCAAAGAGTAACAAAAATCATTAATCTATTTTCAATATAGTTCAAAAGAGGGGAAAACCCAAATGTTAAACAAGAAATTGGTACCAAATGTGAAGAAATACACAGAGCATACGTGAGCGGCGTACGGCGACACAGGGGGTGGCGATCGGCGCCGGAACGGAGCAACGGAGAGAGAGAAGAGTGAAAGCTGTGTGCGGAATGGAATACGTACTTCACTTCTTTTTTTTTTTTTTTATTATTATTAACGAAACAAATAATTTTTTGACAAATAATTGTCAAAATAAAAAACTAAACAAATAATTTGTCATTTATTATTGTAAAAAAAAAACAGTATAATAATATTGCAAATTTTCTAATTTTAATATTATAGATTTTACTTCTAAAGATATTAAAAAAGATACAAAACATAAAAATAAGATAAAAAAATAAAAAAGATAAAAAATTTAAGTTAAAACAAATCTACGCATAAATATAGGAACAAAAACCACATAAAAGATACGGAAAAAAAAATAGTAATCGTTGATTTTCCAACGACTTTACAAGGTTTGTTGCAAAAAATCATACGATTAGCGGCAACAAATAATTATTGTTAGGATAAATAATTTTTCCCGGCGACAACGTAGTTGTTGAGAAAAAAACTAATTTATAACAACAACTTAAATAATTTGTTGCTATATGTATGTTTTTGTCATCAATTTAAATGTCGTTGCGAAAAACAATATTTCTTGTAGTGGTAAGCTTCAATGAATAATCCTTCAGCTCTTTAACCGTGGTGGAGAAATCCTCCACCTCGTCCATCAGGTCATCAGTGTCATAGCCCAGCACATTCCTCAATTGTTTGAGGACTGGCATCGCTGGAGACTCAAAACAAGGGGAATATCATTTATTCCTTTGGACTGTTTTATCCTCAATAGGGTTGACCCATGATCCAAGGTTATGTACTATAAAAGGTGAGCCTTAACCCTAGAATTGGTGTACTCATCCGGTGTGAAGTGAATATAGAAGAATATCCAAAGCAAGCTTCTTGGTGTGCTGCCGCTGCAAGTCTAATAACCAGAGACGTGACCATAGTTGTTCTTAGAGTGAAGACATTTTCTCTAAAGGCGTCACGTCTATAGATTTACATTCTTAGAATTTATTTTAATGTGTAAGCTTATTATTCTGGTTGTTATGGTTTTCAAGCTCACCATGAGTTAATACTGTTGATGTTAGAATTATGTTAAGTTTAATGAAAGTTTAATGTTGTTTATGTGATGTGATGAGTGTTTGTATGCTTCTTTAGTTCATTTGTTATTTTGTTATATGTTTATCTCTAGGACTGATCAACTTAGATTTGAACACAAGTTTATTATTATGAGACATCTAATGATAAATTAACTTAATGAACTAATATGGTTAACTAGAGGATGAACACATACTTCTTATAATTAATTACTTAAGGACTTAGACTGTTTCAAAAAAAAAAAAAAGGACTTAGACATAAGCTTTAAGGTCATAGTAATAATACAAGCATGGTAATCTAAACTGGAATGAATTAAGCGTGACCTAGACATTGAAACCACCTTATCCCCTATTTCATAATCTAACATTGTAGACATGCACCACAAGAAAGTGTTGCTTACAGAAATCTTGCCTACACTTATCACTCACAAACATTAAACCGAATTTAAATGAATCATATATCCAACACTATTTTCACACTTGTCAATCAACCCTTGAATTTACTATTTTATTTACTTTAATTGCTGCTCTGAAATAATGTTTTGTTACATTATCTCTCATAAGCATAAATTATTTCAAATACTTTTGGAACGAAGCTCCCTTATCACAATCCATGTGTGAATGATATTTTTTAGGGTAAATAGGCCTTTACCCCCTGCAATATAGGCGAGATTTGCAATACGCCCCTAAAAAAAATTTCTTAAGGATTCCCACCTTGCAAATTTTTTTTATTTGCGTTACCCCCCTGAGTGGCCAACTAGACATGAAATATTCTGTTTTGCTGACGTGGCATGCATATGTGGAATTTTTAAATTTTTTTTTTCACTGATAACTGGGCAATGTCTATTTTTTTAAAAAAAAAAGAAAAATTTAAATTATTTAAAAAATATATGAAAAATTTTATTTAAAAAAAACTGAAATATTAATGTTTTGAAAAATATAAATAAAAATTATTTTAAAAATAATCTGTAATATTAATTTTTTCAAAAAAACGAAAAACATTTTTCTTAAAAAAAATCTGAAAAAAAAAATTAAATTTTAAAAAATCTGAAATATTAATTAAAAAAATTGAAAAAACTTAAACTATTAATTTTTTCAAAAACATCAGAAATATTAATTGTAACACCCCACATTAAATATCTAGAATATAATGCGAAATATTATAAATGATACTGAGTTTATTAAAGTTACATAGTTGAAAACCATGCACACGCAGGTGCAGAGATACAAAACGATAGAAATATCACAGTGGAAATACAAATACAACACGATCAGATAAAATGGGAAGCAAAGAAACTAAAAGTGCTCTCCACGAACAACAGCAGCTACTCCAAAGCATGCTTACCTAATCAACTTATTTTCCTGAAAAAAATAATTGGATTGGGGTGAGACTACTAAGTCTCAGTGGGTCCTACTACCCTCCTAATGGCGACTACGCCGGGTACCTAAATCAGTCCATAAGTGATATACTAGCATAATATTTTCATAATCATAGGCATAAATAAAGTGTATCATAGAAAACGTCTTATTAATTTTATTCCGCTAAGACACTTCGAGGTGAGCATGTCTCGAAGGCCCGCCTTGTCCGTCGACCGATTCGATCACGACATTAAGCTCACAATCATTTTCCTAATGGGTTGTTCCATTGGAAGCCCATAAGCAGCATAATAAACCGCACATGATTGACTGATACTAAGTTGAGTTCATACTACCATAATTATCCCAAAGCCCGGGGAGCATGCATACTTAATTTTAAGTTATACCCTAAGATTCAGAATTGTGCTTGACTTCCTGTTTAACATTAAATAAATTATATAACTGCAAGCTATCTATCTCAGATGAGGATATAAAACGAGTGTTTTAGAAATATTTTAGAAAATGAAAATATGGGTCATTCTGCACTTAGCTCGCTACGGCGAGTTACCCAGCTCGCCATGGCGAACTACAGGTCCTGGCCTAAATCAACTCGCTAGGTGTAAGACCCGAGAATTTCATTTTATCGATAAATATGTTATTTTATTTATGAGTTAGAATATTTTAATTCTATTTTAAAAAATGATTTTCGTATCCTATGATTTTATTTAATAATGGAACCCTACCTAATCTATCTTCTTATTTTCTAGTTTCGAGGACGGAACTATTTTAACGAGGTAATAATGTAACGACCCAATATTTTATATATACATCTAATTAATTTATTATTTGATTAATAAATTCTATAGCAATATTAATTATTTTACATTCTATTTATTTTATCATTTGATGAGATAATGATTATTTTAATTATTTAACTAAATTATAAATCTTGGAAATTAATTGGAACTAGTATTAGGATGGTCACAAATCAATTTTGACTAAGCTTTGCAAATTGTCCACGTGAAACATATGATAGCACATGCATAGGCATAAGCATGATAATGTAACCGAATTTTCCATGATTATTCCACTTAATGCTCCATTTAACTAGCCTTTAAGACCCATCAATGAGAGAACAATCAGTAACAATTCTTTTGGCTAAATACACGATCTTGGTGTTCCATATATTTTGCTTCATGCTCCTTTTTTAAAAAAAAAAAACAAATACCGTAGCCAATATATACTTCCTAATGCTTGAACATTTTTGGAAGTCCACTCTCTTAGTCTTATTTTTCAAGTTACTCCTAAAGTTTTAAACGGTCATATGTGCGAGCAACTAGTAGAATTTCAAGAACTTTTGAGCTTGAAAGGAAATCATTTAAGGTAAGGGCAGTCTCCTCCATACAAGTTGCTATGCATGAATTTAGTTGTACTGAAATATTGTACAATGATAATTATGTGTGTGTTTTCTTAATAATTGTGAATATATGATCTCTAATATTATCACCGAGTTTTTAAGAGGAAAACTTTATTATATTATTGAGACATGCATCATATAGAATGTGTATTATGTTTGCCTTTGTGGCAGGTACCTTCTGATAGGTTGGTGTTTTAAGGAAATGAATTTTGACATGCATCATATTGCATTGCCTTTGTGGCAGGTTTTATTTTAGCCTTTGTGGCTTGAGCCTTTGTGGCTGGTGCCTTTGTGGCAGGTTTCTCATTGGTATGAGATTTATTATCCGGATCATTTAGAATAAGAGCATCCATTGTTTTGTTTTATTTCTTTAAAAGAAAGTATAGTTTTTTATGTGTGCTTTTGATTTATACTATATTTTATACGGCTAAGTTATGAATGGTTTTCTTGATATGGGCGATGGGAAAGATTACTGACCCTTACCACTACAGGTACAAAGCTTGGAGATGTTTGATATTGTCGTTGCGTACGCGGGGAAACAAAAGAGGGTTTTTTTATTAAGTATAAATTTAATATTTTGAAGTTGATGACTTGTACTATATTTGGATTCAATTTATTTAATCCAATATTTTGGTATGTAAATAGTAATGTTTAAGAATTTCTTTATAATAATATGTATAAACGTAATTGATTTTCAATTTTGAACTTTACGTTTTTAATTTTCTTGTTACAATTCCTTGTTTAAAAGAATATATTAATAATTTATCAAACTTATTTGGATTAAAAATCCGGGATGTTACACTAGGCGAGTTTCATCAGCCCAGAACTTGGATGCTCGCCAATGCTCGCTAGACACTCGCTATGGCGAGTTCATGCAGAAAACACCATGTTTTACGAAAATCATCAATTTTAAAAGGTTACACCTACAATCATCCTCTGAGAAAGTAAAGAAACATAATATAAATAATATAGTATAGAATATAAGGGAAATTGGGAGTTATTTCTCCTCACATAATTAATTCCTAAATTCCTAACATGCAATTTTTCATAATTTGGGAATCTAGCTAAACTAGCCTAAGAACCCACCTGATAGAAGCTTTAATTCCTTGCTTTTGAGTTCTCTAACAGCTACAGCACACCCTCAGTTAACCCACGAACCAAACTGGGCAGAATTGGAACTTTGACTCTTTGAAACCCTTGCTCTAAGAAATGGAAATGTGTTTGATGATCCTTGCTACTGAGACTAGGGGTTATTTATAGTGGAGTTTCCTGAGCGTTCACAGTATTTTGTTTGATCAGAATTTGATTTGCATGTAATATGATTGGTTAGAAAAAGGGTTAAGTGAAATGGTTTGTTTGCTAGCTTCATGTGAATCCTTTGGGAAAAGAGAGAGCTGAGTCTCAGAGATGATTCATTTCTGTTTAACAGGTTAGGGAATCTCTGAAGGTAAAGGATTGCATGTGATGGTAGAGGCCAATCTTGGGTGTTAGGAGAAATTAAAAATTTTGGAATTTTGCTTGTTGTTGTTGTTTGGGGCGTGAGAGAGAGGAGAGGATTGAGGGAGAGAACTCTAGCCTCAGTTGCTGAATGTTTGAATAATGAAAAATGGGAGTACTTGCATGTGTTTTGAGTGGAGGAGAGAGTTGGTGAGTGTTAGTGCAAGTATGAGTCATAAGAGGGAGAGTTTGAAACTTAAACCTCTAATTAGCCTCTTAAGTTTTGCTAAGTATAGTAATTAGTTTGGAGCCTATTCTTGGTTGATGAAAATCTTAAGGTTCTACACACTAGACTCTAAAATTTCCAAGATTAATTAATTAATTTCAATTAGATAACTCCTATTTATTAAAATAGGGATTTAATTGAAATTAATCAAATTGATGAAGATTTTGGGGATATTACATTAATTTTTTCAAAAATCTGAAAAAACGAAAAACATATTGGTTTTTTTAAAAAATCTGTAATATTAATTTTTAAAAGAAAAACCAAAAAAACTTAATTTTTAAAAAAAAATAAGAAAAAAAGATATTTAAACATCTGAATTATTAATTTAAAAAAAAACTGAAAAAACATAAAATGTTAATTTTTTAAAAAAACTCAGAAATATTATTTTTAAAACTGAAAAAAAACATAATTGTTTTAAAAAAAATAGAAAAAAAAAGATTTTTAACCATCTGTAATATAAATAGGAAAACATTTTAAAAAACCAAAAAAATTAATATTTTTAAAAAATCTATAATATTAATATTTTAATAGAAAGTTAATTCTATTTTAATAGTCTCATTACTAAAAATTATGTGTAAAATCTTCTTTGTTTTTTACAAATACTAATTTTCAAACTTTTACAAAAAACATGCTATATATAGTCTATAAAGTCTATTTTACTAATTAAAGATTGTACAAATTATGCGTAGATATTTTTCATTTTTCACATAAAAAATAAGCTATGTAAATTATTAAAAAGTTTAATTTTTTAGTTTTTTAAAAAAAAACTATTAATATTTTAGATTTTTTTAAAAGTTTAATATATATCATTTTCTAATTTTTTAAAAAATAATATTTCTGATTTTTTTAAAAAATTAACATTTTATGTTAAATATTATTCTTTTAGAGATGGTTAAAAATCTTTTTTTCCTATTTTTTTTCAAAAAAATTATTTTTATGTTTTTTCAGTTTTAAAAATAATATTTCTGAGTTTTTTTTTATAAAATTAACATTTTATGTTTTTTCAATTTTTTGAAAAATAATAATTCAGATGTTTAAAAATCTTTATTTCCTATTTTTAAATTTTTTTGTTTTTGTTTTTTCTTTTAAAAATAATATTACAGATTTTTTTTAAAAAAACCAATATGTTTTTTCGTTTTTTCAAATTTTTGAAAAAAATAATATTTCTTATTTTTTTGAAAAATTTAATAATTTACGTTTTTTCAGTTTTTTTAATTAATATTTTAGATTTTAAAAAATTTAATTTTTTTTCAGATTTTTTTTAAAGTAATATTATTTTCGTTTTTTTTAAAAAATTAATATTACAGATTTTTTTTAAAATATTTTTTATTTATATTTTTCAAAACATTAATATTTCAGTTTTTTTTTTTAAATAAAATTTTTCATATATTTTTTAAATAATTTTATTATTTCTTTTTTTTTTTAAAAAAAATAGACATTACCCAGTCATCAGTGAAAAAAATAAATAAAAATTTAAAAAAATTCCACATATGCATGCCACGTCAGTAAAACAGAATATTCCATGTCTAGTTGGCCACTCAGGGGGGTAACGCAAATTAAAAAAATATTGCAAGGTGGGAATCTTTAAGAAATTTTTTCTAGGGGGTATTGCAAATCTCGCCTATATTGCAGGGGGGTAAAGACCTATTTATCCTATTTTTTATTATTACTTGCTACAGATAGACTGTGTATACTTGCACAAGCATCTAATCAATCGCAACCGTTATATTATTAAGTTTGATATCTTAGTGTCATTTGATCTTGATTGTGTGTGTGTCTATATATATATATATATATATATATTAACAAAATTTTTATAAAAATAAATAGTTAAAAATTAGTGAAGCAATCAACTTGATGAATAAATTCCTATAAAAGCAATTTAAACATAGCTACACGCTTAACAAATTTATTAAAGCATCTAACTTTTTTTTTTTTTTTTTTTTGACAGAAGCATCTAACTTTTTAGGACAATAAGATTTCTCCATTTTTTATTATTTCTGTTTTTTCGTTATTAAAGTTTTTAAATATTTTGAGGTGTATAAAAGGTATTTAAACTTATTTAATATCATATTTTTACATTTATATTCACAAAACTATATAATAATGGAGGAAATGAAAAGAATAAGAAATTAAGAGAATCCTAACTTAGTATATGCCTATGAAACTTTTATTTGTTTTAGGACAATAAGATTGTTATTTTAATATATTTTTAAATGATCATTGTACGCAATAAATATTTAGATTAGTATTCTTTTTCAGTAGAAAGAATTTAAACAGGGGTCTAACTTTTATTAAAAAATAATAATAATTTTTTTAAAAATATACATTTGATATAAAATAGATACAATTTTCATTATAAATTTAATATTTTGAACTTTTTATGTAAATTTGTATATGATAGAAAACCCTTAATTAAATCCTTTAACCTTAACTGTTTTCTAATAATAATATAACATTTTTTTTATGGAAAATGCATGCATGTTTGCCATTAAGTTCATTATTTTCCATATTTTCATAATTTTTGGTACAACCGTATTCCCAATTCTTTCAAATACTAATAATTATAATTATATAAAAGTCCAGTATGGTGCACCATAAAACTAATTTTTTATATATTATCCAAAACATGTTATAATAGTTATAAAAACGATTCGTTTGTTGAAGTAATCTTTTTTATGTGTAGGCAATAGGCTAGGGGAGTGGGATTTATAATATGATAAACATAACATAGAATAAGAAGTAAAAGAATAGGAGTTAGATTTGCACCTTTAAAAATATGTGACTGGATAGACCAAAAATAGGAGGAAAATGATTTATTTAAAGTGCAGTAACCACCAATATTCCGACAAATTTTTTGTGTATGATTGAGTTGATATGGATGGTGAGCCATCCTCATCAGTCATCACCGGCAAATATAGGAAGTAAAGCACGTGGTCCATCTACTTTGGCAAAAAAACTCTTTGATTTGTCATCAACATCAAGTACTATAGTCCTTTTGCCTCATGACGAGGGCACTATTTTAATTTTACTGTGTGCTTCACTTTGACTCTCAAGTAAGTTACCTAGTTATGAAGAAATAGAATGAATCCAAACCACCAATATTATTTTATTTTTAAATATGAAATTTATACAATTTTTTACTTGTGATTTATGATTAATCTTAGACGAAGAATTTGATTAGTGTATAAAGTGTTCCAAATTGCTTATCACTTAGACTAACGATTACGTGTTCTCTCTTTCATTCCATTTTCATATAAAATGATGAATTTGATAGAAATATAAATAATGGACAGGATATATGTGTTACATTCATATATTCTCATGATACATTAGTCAAGTAAATGCTTATGTTAAGTTTGGGGAAAACCCAACTCGTGTCTTTTTAAAGAGGTGGTCCATATGTGTTAACATGGGTCATTTAAATAGGTGGTCTAATGTAAACCGGTGTTAAAGAATTCTAAAAATTTTAATAATTGCCGACGAAATTTTTAAGAAATAAAAATTCTTGACTTTAATATTTTTTACTGCTTAATTGGTGACCAAATGTATTTGTTTTTCTGTTATGCTCAATAGAAATTTAGAAGAATATAATGGTAAGTTCTGAGACAATTACAGTGGTGAGAGACTTCAAGTACGAAGTTAATTCATGCTGAGGAAGGTACATGAGTCATGTTTGCACTCTAATATTCAAGTCAGTATATGATTAAGAAAGAGTAAAATTGAAAAGTTATTGATTGTGTACCTTGGCGCCAAAGCTGACCATTATATAGGGGAAGACGATTATAATTATTTGTGCCAGTTGCAACATTTTTCATTAGAAGCGATAATAGCCATTGAGACGAATCTAACGGTTTCATGAGTGTGTAAGGAATTGCATCTGTTGCAAGAGGTGTACAATAGTTATCATGTATGTTATCCAGGCTCGGTTTTGGTGGGGTGCAGGCAGTGCTGCAGATCAGGGCCTCAAAATTTTTTTTGGGTAGTAAGTATGGGGTATAGTAGTAAACTGGAGGCCCAAAAAGCAAATTTATGTAACAAAAAAAAATAAAAATGTGAGAAAGAAATCAGATTTTAGAAACACGCGTTCTGTTCTCCAACACGCTTTCTCTTCCTTCTACCTTCACCATCATCATCTGATCGGAACCACAGTCCACCACCGCGTGCCGCCGCTATCTCCGGTGACAACCGCAGTCATCGTTCATCCCTTTGAGTCTCACAAAATAACATTCCCATATCTCTTTCTCTGTCTGAAACAAAAGGGGACAAACATAACCTAATTGGGAAAATCAAAATTCAAGGTTAGTTGATCAAATTTTTGCTTTTCTAATTGTTAATTTCTTCTTCTTTATTCATTGTTTATTGTTAATGATGTCATGTTGTTTTTGTCGTTGATGTTGTTTTGTTTATGCTTCAATTTCTTATGCTTCAATTTATTCTTCTGTTATTGTTTGTTTGCTTCAATTTATGCTTCAATTTATTCTTCTTTATTCAATTTATTCTTCTTATGCTTCAATTTGCTTAAATAATTCATTTCTTACGGCTAATTTATATACTAGAGTTTTATCAAATGGAGAGAAATGCGATAGAGATTGGCTTGTTTATTCAAAAGAGCTTGATAGAGTATTTTGTTTTTGTTGTAAAATTTTTAGAAGAGGGATTGGTAGAGGTCAATTAGCAAATGAGGGTTTTTCTAGTTGGAGACATGTTGGTGAAAGACTTAAGGAGCATGAGTTAGGCATGGAACATATTAACAATATGACTACTTGGTATGAGTTGCGTAAAAGGATGCAAACTTTCCAATCTATTGATAAAACAACTCAAAGGTTGATTGAGAAAGAAAAGGAACACTGGAAAGGTGTTTTAAAAAGAATTTTGTCAATAGTGAAATTCCTTGCTAAACATAATTTGGCCTTTCGTGGTTCTAATGAGAGATTATACCAAAATAGCAATGAAATTTTTTTGGGCTTAATTGAAATGTTAGCAGAATTTGACCCAATTGTCCAAGAACATGTTAGACGTATTACATATAATAACATTCATGTTCACTTTCTTGGGCATAACATCCAAAATGAGTTGATACTTTTGTTTGCTTCTGTAATTAAAAATGAAATCATTAGAAAAATCAAACAAGCAAAGTATTTCTCAGTTATACTTGATTGTACACCGGATGTTAGTCACCAAGAACAAATGTCTTTGATAATACGATATGTGGATTTTGAGCCAAATTCTGTTAGTATTGAAGAATCTTTTTTAGGATTTTTGAATGTGAATGATACAAGTGGCCAAAGACTTTTTGATGTTTTACAAGATGAATTGAAAAAACTTGATCTTGACATATTTGATGTGCGAGGACAAGGATATGATAATGGGTCAAATATGAAAGGAAAACATCAAGGTGTTCAAAAGAAGTTTCTAGATATAAATCCAAGAGCCTTTTATACTCCTTGTGGTTGTCATAGTCTTAATTTGACATTGTGTGATATGGCTAACTCTTGTCGTAAAGCTAAAGATTTTTTTGGCGTTGTTCAACGCATTTATACTATTTTTCTAATTCTATTAAGAGATGGGAAATTTTAAAAAATAATGTGAAATGCTTGACTCCAAAATCATTGTCATCCACTCGTTGGGAGAGTCATGTAGAAAGCGTCAAAGCTATTAAAACTCAAATGTCCGATTTTAGAGAGGCTTTACTTGAAGTGTCAGATATGGATAATGATTCTAAAATAAGAAGTGAAGCTAAATCCTTAGCAACAAATGAGCTTGGTGATTTTGAGTTTTTAATGTCGATAATTATTTGGTTTGAAATATTATCTGCAATTAATGTTGTTAGCAAGCTCTTACAGTCAAGGGATATGGTTATTGATGTTGCTATGGAAAAAATAACAGGCTTGATTTCATTTTTTAAGAAATATAGAGAAATTGGTTTTAGAAATGCCTTGGATTATGCTACGGAAATTGCTCTTGAATTGAATATTGACCCAGTATTTCCTCAAAGGCGTATAATTCCAAGAAAAAGACAGTTTGATGAGAATTTGAATACTCCGGCAGTTGTGCTATCTGAAGAGGAATCTTTTAGAGTTAATTATTTCCTTTACTGTAACATCCCCAAATTCTAAATCACCTAATTAATTTTAATTAGAGATTATCTATTAAATTAGAATTAATTAGAAGTGATTGATTAATTAAATCATAGGAGTTAAGTGTGAATTGTGTGAGAATAAGTAATTCCACTTAAACTTGAGCTACACATTAAAACACTAACTACATGAATTTGATTTAATCAACACTACTAGAATTCAAAATTCACTCCTTAGTGACTCACCTTCCACTTAAACCCATTTCACACCACTTATCAACACCTCATAATCAAAGTATGACTCATTGTTCCACTCAACCAAGATACATGCAAACTAAAGTACTCTTCCCTCAATTCATTTTCAGCAAAAATCTGAACACAAGCTCCCTCAATTCTCTCCTCTCTCTCACGCCCCAACAACAACAAGGTGGGCAAAACTCCAAACTTCTCATTCACACCAACACCCATAACTTGTCATTTTCTATCACAAGTATACTTGCCACCTTCTGCAGAGATTCCTACTGCAACACTAGAGCAAGAATCTCTGAAGTATCAACTTTCCAAAACATCACATGATACATAACAACAACAAGCTTCACCACACCTCATTACTCACCAATGTGTAAGTGCATCAGTTCATCCTCATGTTTTAATAATTGTCAAAACACATGAAAATAGAGTAGAACATATTTTGGCAACATTACAAATGACTTGACAGCGAGAAACCTTTTTTAAAACTTTGAAAAACTGATTTTTAGGTATTATGTATCGATACATATACATGTGTATCGATACAAATGTCCTGAAATTACTTCAGACTGATTTTGAGCAATTTGTATCGATACATATATCACTTGTATCGATACAAAAGTGGTCACTCAGTGGCAGAAGGTCATCTGTGTATCAGATCATGCTTGCATGTATCGATACACACCCTTGCTTCTCAGAAAACCAGATTGTGCTTGATGTATCGAATCATGCTTGCATGATTTGATACATATCAGTCAAGATTTCAAGAAACTGATATATGTATCGATACATAGGTCAATATTTTCAAATTTACACGCTGGTCAAAGGGTTTGTATCGATACAAACCATCCTTTGTATCGATACATGTCTGTTAAATTTTGCCTAAATTTGCTCAATCCTATTTTCTCAATAAATAGCAATATGGTGTGTCATTGTAAAGCAGAGAAAACTAGTGTGAAAGATCAGAAAACGCTTTGGATACAAATTGAGTGAGAATTTGCATCAAAGGTTTCATTCATCACAAATTCATCATCTTCATCAAGGATTGCAATCAAATTGGATTTTGAGTATGGGATCAATTCAATAAAGATTGAGTTCTTGTGTGATAACGTTCGATACGGTTCGCGGTGAATCAGAATCGTAGTCGGGTTGAATTGTGTGAAGAAGGTTCTAGTGTTTCTCTCAAGTGATTCAAGATAGTGCGTGTCTTGAAGGATTCGACAACAAGAAACGAAGGACTCAGCTGGACGATCGGGTGCGGTTCGGCACAAGGTGGATCGTTGGAATCAGAGGGCGAAGTTTCGTTGTGTGTCGAGGTTATTCGCATTAGTTTACATTTTGTGTCGTTATAGGTGTATAAGATTCAATTGTAAACTGTGCACTCTTAGTTCATCAAGTTTTTGATCTATAAACTCTCAAATAACCCGTTTGGCTATTTGGGGGGAGACGTACTCGGACATACGCGTGGACGACGCGAAATCCGAGGAACTCCCTAATCACATCGTGTCTCTCTCTCTCTCTGTCTCTTTTATATTTCGTAATTTCGTTAATTTGTTAATCGATTGAATTTTTGGTGTTCGTATTGGTTCACAAAAATTCAATTGATTCTTGCTTGATTGTGATTGATTTGAATATTGCTTGGTAACTTGTTTGGGATTGATTTTTAAATAGTTTAATTTGAATCGATTTTGAACTCGAACATTTTCGTGTCTTTTCAAAACCGTTCAAGGCTTATACTACCTTTCCTTTGGTCAATCGGTGCGTAGACTACCGATCCGGTGGCTCTTCCGCTCGCTTGATTAATATGAAATATTTTTTTTTTAAAAACCACATTGTTTTAAGGGTCACTTATTCAACCCCCCTTTCTAAGTGATAAGCCGAGTAGTCTAACAAGTGGTATCACGATCCCGGTTCAATTTTGTTTACAAAATTCGACGGATTGTGCCAATTATTAGAGAACATGGCTTTCGCACCGAAAGGGGCGTATAATAGGGCTCCTATATTCAATGGGGATCATTTTGACTATTGGAAAAGTAGTATGCGCATTCACATCAATTCTTTTGATGGTGAAGTATGGAACGCTATTGAGAACGGTCCATTTGTTCCAACAATGACCGATCTCAATGGTGTTGTCATAAACAAGCCTATGGCACAATGGACGGATGATGAAAAGAAAAAGGTCAATTACGATGCAAAGGCACAAAACATTCTTATTTCATCCCTTGGGATTGAACAATTTTATCATGTGTCGCATTGTTCTACGGCTAAGAAAATGTGGGATACATTAGTTACTCACTTTGAGGGAACTAATGAGGTCAAAATTTCAAAAATAAACACTTTAACCCAAGAGTTTGAGTTGTTCCATATGCAAGATGGTGAAACCATCGCGGATGTGCAACAACGATTTGTTAAAATCACCAACAAGTTACATGGTCTAGGCAAACCAATCACTAATCAAGATGCTACTAACAAAATTTTGAGGTGTCTTAATAGGTCATGGCAACCTAAGGTCACCGCAATCAAAGAGGCGAACGATCTTACTACCTTGAGCCTCACAACATTGTTTGGTAAGCTAACGGAACATGAACAAGTGCTTAGTTTGTTGGACAAGCATGAGAAAGGTGGTAAAAAGGAGAAACACAACGAAAAAGAAAAAGAAAAGGACAAGAGGTCAATTGCTCTAAAAGCCTCAAAGTCAAAGTCCAAAAAGGTTGAGCAAGTGGAAAGTAGCTCAAGCGAAGACGATTCCGATGATGAGGAAATGGGGCTCTTCGTTCGACGCTACAATAGGTATGTGAGAAAGAATGGGATAAGGCATTCCGATGACAATCTTAAGAAGTTTCAGAAAGATAGTGGTTACCGCCGGAAGAATGAAGATGCTAGGAACTCCAAGAAAGGGATATGCTATGAGTGCGGCCAAGTTGGTCACTACAAGCCGGATTGTTCTAATCTCAAGAGAAAAGAGAAGGAGTCATCTTCAAACAAAAGGAGGAGCAAAGGAAAGCAAGCTTATGTTGCATGGGAGAGTAGTAGCTCTTCATCTCATTCATCATCAAGCTCTAATTCACGTGATGAAGGCGAAATGGCTAATGTATGCCTCACAACTCATCATCACAAAAAGAAGGATAAAGCTCCCAAAAAGGTAAACCAAAATCCCTTTAGCTCATATACTTCATTAGAATATCATGATTTGCAAAGTGCATTTGAGGATCTATGTAGTGAAACTAGGAAAGCTTTCAAACGATTAAAAGAAATTATAAAAATTAACAAAGCTCTTGAAAAGAAAGTTTCCGAAACGGAAGAAGAGTTGAAAGCTTTCAAGGTATCATTATTAGAAAGGTCAAATGCATGTCATGATAATAGTGATATAGTTGGTTGTGATAATTGTGTCACTTTGTCCAAAAACATTAAGACTATCAAGGACAAAGTGGAAAATTCATCAAAACCTAGAGTCTCTCATGAAGTTGATCCAAAACATTTTCAAAACACTTTGAAAGTCAAAAACAGAAAATCTAAACATTTCAAAATGGATCAAAAGAAGAGTGACTCACATATCACGTGTCACTATTGTTGTTGTGAAGGTCATACCATTGCAAAATGTAAAGCTAGGAAATTGTTGGTACCTAAGGGCGTATTGCAATGGATGCCAAAACTCAACAAATCTTATTTACCTCACCAATTAGGACCCAATGAAAATTGGGTACCTCCTTTTTATGTCTAATTGTTGTAGGAAAAGTGCCTTGATAATCTAGAAAGGAGATGGTTTCTAGATAGTGGATGTTCAAGGCACATGACGGGTGATGCCTCGCTTTTTATTGAGTTTAAAGCAAAGGAGAAAGGCTATGTCACCTATGGAGACAACAATAAGGGCACTATTCTTGGTGTAGGTACTATTGGTAATCCCTCTACTATAACCATATCTAATGTTGTACTTGTGGATAACCTTAAGCACAACTTGTTGAGTGTTGCTAAGCTTTGTGATAAAGGGTTTATAATCAATTTCAAACCAACCTTTTGCACAATCGAAAGTAACAAAGACAAGAATGTGGTTCTTAAGGCTATTAGGCATGGGAATGTGTACATGCTAGACCTAGATGATAATTGCCTAAGTGGTGCCAAGTGTCTCATAACCAAGAATGATGAGTCTTGGTTGTGGCATAGAAGGATGGCACATCTTAATTTCGATTTACTAAATAAGATAGTTTCTAAAGATCTTGTAGTCGGTCTACCTAAAATACGATTTTCAAAAGATCACTTGTGTGATGCATGCCAAATGGGTAAACAAACTAAGGCTTCTTTCAAATCTAAAAAGTTCATTTCAACTACTAAGCCTTTAGAGTTAATCCATATGGATCTTTTTGGACCATCAAGGACCAAAAGTATTGGTGGTAATTACTATGGTCTTGTGATTGTAAGACGATTACTCAAGATTTTGTTGGACACTATTCTTAACTAGTAAAAGCGATATCTTGCCCGCTTTCAAACAATTTGCTAAGATGATTCAAAATAAACTAGACCTTAAGATCATTTCTATTAGGAGTGATCATGGAGGTGAATTTGAAAATCATAAATTTGAGAAGTTTTGTTCTAAACACGGCATTGAACACAATTTTTCGGCTCCACGTACACCACAACAAAATGGAGTAGTGGAAAGGAAGAATCGTATTCTAGAAGAGCTAGCTAGGACTATGTTAAGTGGTCTTCCTAAGTATTTTTGGGCCGATGCGATAAGCACCGCAAGTTATGTTCTAAATAGGGCAATTATTCGACCTATTTTTGGACAAAACTCCCTATGAAATACTTAAAGGTAGAAAACCTAATCTTAGTCACTTGCGCTCTTTTGGATGCAAATGCTTTATTTTAAATAATGGAAAGGAGAATCTTGGCAAATTTGATCCAAAAGCGGATGAAGGCATTTTCTTAGGTTACTCATTATCTAGCAAAACATATAGAGTATACAATAAGAGGTTACAAATTATTGAAGAATCGGTTCATGTAAACTTTGATGAGACTTTTCCAGAAGAAAACGGGGAAGGTAACTCTATTGGTGCAGGTGTCGACACAACGGACATTTTAAAGGATAAAGAAGTTGTTGGGAGTGATCAACCCTCAACGGAAGCTCCGAAAGAAAAGGACGATAAGCCGTCACCACCCAAAGAAGATAACGATGATGGAGGATCTTCTTCATCAAAGAATCATCACAAGGAAAGAGGAGCCGGTCTTGCAAAGGAATGGCGTACTCTAAAGAACCATCCCATTGACAAAGTCTTAGGTGACATCGCAAAGGGAGTGGCTACTCGATCTCAAATAAGTAACTTTTGCTCTCATTATGCTTTTGTTTCACAAGTTGAACCTAAAAACTCAAAAACCGCATTACTTGATGAACATTGGATTCTTGCAATGCAAGAAGAACTAAATCAATTTACAAGAAATGATGTGTGGGATTTAGTACCACCATCTCCAAGTCATCAAGTGATTGGGACACGTTGGGTTTTTAGAAATAAACTCGATGAAAACGGTGTTATTGTTAGGAATAAGGCACGTTTGGTAGCTCAAGGCTACAACCAAGAGGAGGGCATTGATTATGAGGAGACGTATGCTCCGGTTGCTCGCCTCGAGGCCATTAGACTCTTATTAGCTTATGCATGCAATATGAACTTCAAGTTATACCAAATGGACGTTAAGAGTGCCTTTCTAAATGGATACATAAATGAAGAAGTGTATGTTAAACAACCACCCGGTTTTGAAAATCACGAACATCTGGACTATGTTTTCAAATTGAAAAGAGCTTTATACGGACTTAAGCAAGCTCCTAGAGCTTGGTATGATAGACTTAGCAAGTTTTTAATTAAAAACGGATATTCAAGAGGGAAGGTTGACACTATACTCTTCATTAAACGTAAGGGAAAGGACGTCTTATTAGTTCAAATCTATGTTGATGATATTATTTTTGGTTCCACTAACCCATCTCTTGTCAAGAGTTTTTCTAGTCTTATGCAAGGTGAATTTGAAATGAGCATGATGGGTGAACTAACCTACTTCTTGGGACTTCAAATCAAGCAACTAGAAGAAGGGACTTTCATCTATCAAACTAAATATTGCCTTGAGTTGCTCAAGAAGTTTGGGATGACGGATTCAAAACATGTGGAAACTCCCATGGCATCTACATGTGCTTTAAGTAAAGATGAAGAGGGTAAAGATGTGGAAATCACAAAATATAGAGGTATAATCGGATCCTTACTCTACCTAACGGCATCTAGGCCGGATATTATGTTTAGTGTTTGTATGTGTGCACGCTATCAACCATGTCCCAAAGAATCACACCTAAAAGCCGTAAAAAGGATTTTAAAATACTTGAAAGGAACATCAAACTTTGGCTTATGGTACTCTAAGGGAAATGATTGTTCGTTGGTAGGTTACTCCGATTCCGACTTTGCCGGTTGCAAGTTGGATAGGAAGCGTACTAGTGGAACATGTCACCTATTTTGTAATAGCTTGGTAAGTTGGCATAGCAAGAAACAAGTATCCGTTGCTTTATCAACCGCCGAGGCAGAATACGTTGCGGCCGGAAGTTGTTGTTCACAAATACTTTGGTTAAAACAACAACTTCGCGACTACGATTTAAAACTACAACGTATTCCAATCTTTTGTGACAACACTAGCGCCATAAACTTCACAAAGAACCCCGTGTTGCATTCAAGGACTAAGCATATAGAGATTAGGCATCACTTCCTTCGAGATCATGTAGAAAAAGGGGATGTTGTCTTTGAGCATGTGGAATCGAAAAACCAACTTGCGGACATCTTTACAAAGCCACTTGCAACGGATCCTTTTATCTACATTCGCGGGGAATTAGGGATCCTTGATATCTCTAACTTAGCATAACATTCATTAAGCATGCACTTTATATATAAGTGGTACTTCTTGGCAACTTGGAGTGTTATACAAAAGAAAGTGCATCAACACGTTACGGTTCAAGGTTAAATCGTATCATCTCTATCCCCTCTTCTCGTATCATTTTTTTTGTTGCCTATGTGAATTCTTTTCAATTATCAACATAACGTTTTAGTTCAACTCAATACTTTCATATGTTTGCTCATTTCCAAAAATTTTGCTTTAAGATAAGTAATAATTCTTGAAGTCCATATGTGTTAAATGGCAATTTGTGAAATATTGTGCATAAATGCTATCAATGTATCTTATTTCTTTATGATCATCGTTATAGTTTGATATGGCAATAGAATATTATGCACTTGGTGCATTGCTTTGTTTATTTTCGTCCCATATTTTGATATGTTTGTTGATTTAAAATGTCGATGTGTTACAATATTCATGCGTTGGTTTTGGTTTGTTGTTCGACATTCCATATTTGTCATGAAATTTGGTTTTCGTCATTGATATATTTTGGCATATCTTTGTATGTATTTATATTGGTTAGGAACTTTATCATATATGTGCATTTCGACAAATGTAAGTGCACGATATGACTTTGGGTCAAAATTGATTGAACTTGATACTTCTAATAGACTCTCTTCTTGTTTTTGATATTGTCAAAGGGGGAAAGATTTGGATGCACAAGCTAAGGATAAAAGCTAAAGTGTCTTGAAGATTATCTACTATGACAATCGCATTATGGCATCAACTCAGGGGTTAGCCTTGGTGTTTAATTGCGTCTGTATACATATTGCTATTTTATTTGCATATTAGGTATAGGCTTAGTTAGCTTATGCATAGTTTTGACAATTATCAAAAAGGGGGAGAATGTAAGTGCACCAGTTCATCCTCATGTTTTAATAATTGTCAAAACACATGATAATAGAGTAGAACATATTTTGGCAACATTACAAATGACTTGACAGCGAGAAACCTTTTTTAAACCTTTGAAAAACTGATTTTTAGGTATTATGTATCGATACATATACATGTGTATCGATACAAATGTCCTGAAATTACTTCAGACTGATTTTGAGCAATTTGTATCGATACAAAAGTGGTCACTCAGAGGCAGAAGGTCATCTGTGTATCGGATCATGCTTGCATGTATCGATACACACCCTTGCTTCTCAGAAAACCAGATTGTGCTTGATGTATCGAATCATTCTTGCATGATTTGATACATATCAGTCAAGATTTCAAGAAATTGATATATGTATCGATACACATACGTGTTTGTATCGATACATAGGTCAATATTTTCAAATTTACACGCTGGTCAAAGGGTTTGAATCGATACAAACCATCCTTTGTATCGATACATGTCTGTTAAATTTTGCCTAAATTTGCTCAATCCTATTTTCTCTATAAATAGCAATATGGTGTGTCATTGTAAACAGAGAAAACTAGTGTAAAAGATCAGAAAACGCTTTGGATACAAATTGAGTGAGAATTTGCATCAAAGGTTTCATTCATCACAAATTCATCATCTTCATCAAGGATTGCAATCAAATTGGATTTTGAGTATGGGATCAATTCAATAAAGATTGAGTTCTTGTGTGATAACGTTCGATACGGTTCGCGGTGAATCAGAATCGTAGTCGGGTTGAATTGTGTGAAGAAGGTTCTAGTGTTTCTCTCAAGTGATTCAAGATAGTGCGTGTCTTGAAGGATTCGACAACAAGAAACGAAGGACTCAGCTGGACGATCGGGTGCGGTTCGGCACAAGGTGGATCGTTGGAATCAGAGGGCGAAGTTTCGTTGTGTGTCGAGGTTATTCGCATTAGTTTACATTTTGTGTCGTTATAGGTGTATAAGATTCAATTGTAAACTGTGCACTCTTAGTTCATCAAGTTTTTGATCTATAAACTCTCAAATAACCCGTTTGGTTATTTGGGGGGAGACGTACTCGTACATACGCGTGGACGACGCGAAATCCGAGGAACTCCCTAATCACATCGTGTCTCTCTCTCTCTCTCTCTCTCTTTTATATTTCGTAATTTCGTTAATTTGTTAATCGATTGAATTTTTGGTGTTCGTATTGGTTCACAAAAATTCAATTGATTCTTGCTTGATTGTGATTGATTTGAATATTGCTTGGTAACTTGTTTGGGATTGATTTTTAAATTGTTTAATTTGAATCGATTTTGAACTCGAACATTTTCGTGTCTCTTCAAAACTGTTCAAGGCTTATACTACCTTTCCTTTGGTCAATCGGTGCGTAGACTACCGATCCGGTGGCTCTTCCACTCGTTTGATTAATTTGAAATAATTTTTTTAAAAAAAACCGCATTGTTTTAAGGGTCACTTATTCAACCCCCCCTTCTAAGTGATAAGCCGAGTAGTCTAACACAATGAAAATCCATGCAAGCACCAAATTAGAACAAAATCACTCCTGTACATAGCATCAGAAATCAACTATAAATAGCCCTCCATTCCAGCTGAATAATTCATCAATTCTACTTCAAATTCGTAGTTCAAATAGAAGGCTTTTCAAGTGTCAAGCTCAAGCCTTTGGTCTGTCAGTTCGTGGGTCTTGTTGGGGTTGCAGTAGCTGAATTTAGAGGAGCCCAGGAGCAAGGAAAAGCTTCTAACAGGTGGGTTCTTAGGCTAGGTAGTTAGTTTAATTCAAATTTATGAAATTGCATGCAAATTAGGATTGAATAGGTATAGCTGTGTGGGTGGAATTAAGCCCCAAATTCCACTCTATTCTGTCTTATATTATCTATTTTATATTTCTGCAACGCCTCAGATGAAGATTGTAGGTGAATCCTTTGAAAAATGATGATTTTCGCAAAACAGGGTCAATTCTGCATGAACTCGCCATAGCGAGTTGCTAGCGAGCCTTCATGGCGAGCTGAAGGTTCTGGGCTGAAGAACTTCGCCATGGCGAGCTCTGGCTCGCCTAGCGAGTTGTTTAGGTCAGGACCTGTATGTTCGCCATGGCGAGCTTGGTGACTCGCCGTAGCGAGCTAACCCAGAATTCACTCACTTTTTCCTATTTTCAAAACTTTTGATCACTCGTTTTATATCTTCATCAGAGATGGTTATTTGCAGTTGTACGAATTATATAATGTTAAACAGGAGGTCATCACAGTCGGACTATTAGGTTTTAACGTAGGAATTTAGACATGATGTATGCGCCCGGGAATTGGGAATTATGGTAGTATGAATAAATTTTAGAATCAGTCAATTATGTGCGAATTATTCTATCGCTTTATGGACTTCCTTCGGAAGCTTCCATCAGGAAAAATGTTAAATTGTGAGTTGTATGCCGGAAACACTTCGTGTTCAGCGGATAAGGCAGGCCTCTGGGAGATACTCATCTCAGAGTGCTTCGCGGTTAAAATGAACAAGACTAATAATCTGTGACACACCATTTATATTATGTTTTATGATATTATGTTATGAATTATGTATGTTATGACTGATTAGGAGCCCCGGCCTTAGTTGCCTTTTAGGAGGGTAGTAGAATTCACTGGGACGAAGTGACTGTCTCACCCCACTCCCTTTTTGATTCAGATAAGCAGGTTGGCTAAAGGTATGCTAGTTGGTGTGCTCGTGGCTATGCTTTGGATGGCATTTCTTTCATGCTTTCTTTTCCCGTGTTTTGTTGTACTAGTTATCCTCTAGGATTGTGACTCTCGTTGATTTCCGCTGTTATTTTCAAACTCTCTGATGTATTTGGCACCTTGGTGTGCATAAACTCTTGTTGTAATAATAATGAATTCAGTTACCAGTAATAATATTCCACTATTATTCTAGATATATTTGTGGGGTGTTATAATTGGTATCAGAGCAGGTCGATTCAGATCTTGCGTGAGTTCATTAATATTACAATTCCAATGCCAGTAGTTGTCTAGGTTCCCTACATACGTTCTAAGTGTCATGTCACTTTAGGCCTAGCTAACTTGATTTGATATTGGCAGTTAGAGCGAAATGTCTGGATCGAGGCGAGGACCTGGAAGACCCCCAAGAACGCACGACAGTGATGAGGAGCCAGAAGTGTTCGGTGATGCTAACGCCAACATGTGGGCGGAGATGCCGCATCAACATCAGCAGTTCCAAGCACAGCAGGCTCAGCAGCATTAGGAATTTATGAATATGTTTCAGCAACATATGAACCAACCATATGAATATGTTTTAGGAATTTATGAATTTATGAGGAATACAATCCGGCTAAGGCCCGTGAATGGATCCAGCGCATGAGTGGAATCTTGGACTCAATGGATTATTCTGAAGTTGACAAGGTTGGTATTCGTCTCCCGCTTCTTCAGGGGTGACGCTTGCAACTGGTGGGACGGAACCAAGTCGTATATGGAAGTGAGTAGTATGGAGTTGAACTGGAAGAATTTCAGGCGGCTCTTCGTGGGACACTACATTCCGGAGAGTTACCAATTCCAGATGGAACGTGAATTGACTGAACTGAAGCAAGGGAATATGACTGTAGCAGAGTATACTATGAGGTTTAATGAGCTAGTGCGCTATGTGGCTGATGGAGACAACGCTCTTACCGAGGCCTGGAAAATGAAAAAGTATCGGATTGGTTTGAGAGCAGACATTGCCCACGATGTGTCCATGCAGCGCATTACCTCTTTTGGTGAACTTGTGCAGAAAAGCTACCATGCCGAGGCTGGTATTGGCAATATTCAGAAGGAAAAGAATGAACTATTTCAGAAGAGAAGGGACTCGGGAAAGTTCAATCTGCAAGTGAGGACTAAGGGTTCTACAAGCAAAGGCAAACAGAGTTTCTCTCAGCGTTCGCCAAAGAATTGTTCAGACTGTGGTTTCCCACACAGTGGGGAATGCATGAAGGGAAAGAATATCTGTTATTACTGCAAGCAGCCTGGACACTTCAAGCAAGACTGTCCAAAGCTCAAGAAGCATGGAGATTCCAGCGGTGCGCCTAAAAGCAAAGGTCGGGTTTACTCACTTGATTGTGCTGAGATTAAATCTAATAATGCTTTGATTATGGATGTATGTTTATTAGGACAATCAGAAGTGTTAGTACTGTTTGATTGTGGTGCTACCAACTCTTTTATAGCCGTTGACTGTGCTCAGCGACTTAAACTACCTTCAGTTCCTCTTGTACCCCAAATGGCAGTTGCTGTCGCCACTGGCGGCAAAGTCACTCTAAACGTGTCTGCCAAAACTGTCCAATCTTAGTGGGCAGTAAAGTCTATCACATAGATCTGATCTGTCTACCCTTGAAAGATTTTGACGTAGTCCTAGGCATGGATTAGTTATCTGCCAATACCGTGTATATAGGATGTGCTGAAAAGAACTTGTTCATTCCAACTGAAACATCTACAGAAAGTAGAGCTCTTTCCGCCTTACTCCAGAATGCTCATCAAATGATCCAGTACCTAGGTGCGGGTACTAAATGTTTCAATGTCTTGTTTACTGTTGATCCTGAACCTGATTTAAGCCCCTCATATATTCCAGTAGTTAATGAGTATTTAGATATCTTTCCTGACGATATCATGACCCTATCTCCAGAAAGAGAAGTGGAGTTTTCCATTGATCTTGTTCCCGGCTCTCAGCCCATATCAGTTGCTCCGTATAGAATGTCTCCTCTAGAATTGCATGAACTCAAGTCTCAGTTAGAAGAATTACTCCAAAAGCATTTCATCCGTCCAAGTGTCTCTGCTTGGGGAGCGCCAGTTCTGTTGGTTAAGAAAAAAGGATGGTTCAATGCGCCTTTGTATTGATTACCGTCAGCTCAATAAGGTCACCATAAAGAACAAGTATCCTTTGCCCCGTATAGATGACCTTCTAGACCAACTCAGAGGTGCTACTGTCTTTTCAAAGATAGATCTTCGGTCTGGTTATCATCAGATTCGCATCAAGTCTTCTGACGTGTCCAAAACTGCTTTCCGAACGCGTTATGGACACTATGAATTCCTTGTCATGCCCTTTGGTCTAACTAATGCCCCAGCTGTGTTCATGGATTATATGAACAGGATCTTCCAACCTTATCTGGATAAATTTGTTGTTATCTTCATAGATGACATCCTAATTTATTCTCGAAGCCCTGAAGAACACGCTGAACACCTGAGGATTGTCTTGGAGATTTTAAGAGAAAAGAAGCTTTATGCTAAGTTCAGTAAGTGTGAATTCTGGCTGTCCGAAATCAACTTCTTGGGACATGTCATATCACAAGGTGGTGTGGCAGTCGACCCATCCAAGGTAGAAGCTGTACTCAATTGGGATAGACCCAGGAATGTGTCTGAAGTCAGAAGTTTCCTAGGCTTGGCAGGCTATTATCGGAGATTCATTTTGGGATTTTCGGAGATTGCCCTGCCTTTGACTAGATTGACAAGGAAAGGAGCTGCCTTTGAATGGGATGCAGAATGTGAACTGAGTTTCCAGACGTTGAAGGAAAAGTTGACAAGTGCCCCAGTGCTAGTAATTCCTGATCCAACTCGGAAATATGTGGTGTATTGTGATGCATCGCATAAAGGGCTTGGGTGTGTACTAATGCAAGATGGTGCCGTGGTTGCATATGCCTCTCGGCAGTTGAAGCCACATGAACAGAATTACCCAACTCATGATCTGGAACTAGCCGCAATTATCTTCGCTTTGAAGATCTGGAGGCATCACTTGTATGGTGTCCAATTTGATCTTTTTAGCGACCATAAAAGTTTAAAGTATCTGTTTGATCAATAGGATTTAAACATGAGACAACGAAGGTGGATGGAATATCTAAAAGATTTCGACTTCAATCTTAACTACCATCCTGGTAAGGCAAACGTAGTGGCGGATGCCTTAAGCAGGAAAGCTTTGTATGCTTCTGAATTACTTATGCAACAGTGTGGGTTGTATGAGAAGTTCAGAGACCTCAATCTGAATGTGGTATACCGGAAGAGTGGAATAAGAATTAATCGGATGGAGTTATCGTGTGATCTGCGCGCCAGGATAGCGCAAGCACAACGTAGTGATCTGGAGTTGCAAAAGAAATTGAATAATCCTGAGTTTTCAATAGCATCTGATGGTGCTATACTGTATGAAGGTAGGCTGTGTGTACCAAGTGATGGTGAATTGAAACGATTGATCTTAGAAAAAGCCCATAAGAGTGGATTCTCGATCCATCCCGGATCCACCAAGATGTATCACGATCTGAAGCAGAACTATTGGTAGCCCAATATGAAAGCTGAGATTGCGGATTTTGTATCCCGTTGTTTGGTATGCCAACAGGTTAAGATTGAACATCAGAAACCTGGAGGTCCCTTACAGCCCTTAGACATTCCGGAATGGAAATGGGAACACATCACTATGGACTTTGTTGGAGGGTTACCGCGTAACCAAAGAGGCCAAGATTCGATCTGGGTAATCGTGGATAGATTAACCAAGTCGGCTCATTTCATTCCAGTCAAATCCACCTATAAAGCCCCGCAATGTGCAACTATCTTTATAGAGCAGATTGTAAGGCTTCATGGTGTACCTTTCAGTATCGTGTCAGATAGAGATCCAATCTTCACTTCTAGGTTCTAGAAAGCCTTCCAAAAGGCGATGGGTACTCGATTGAAGATGATTACGTCGCATCACCCTCAGACGGATGGTCAATCTGAGAGAACCATTCAAACCCTTGAAGATATGCTCCGTGCTTGTGTTTTGGAAGATGGTGGTAGTTGGAGTAACCACCTACATCTGATAGAATTTGCCTACAATAACAGTTACCATTCCAGTATAGGAATGGCACCCTTCGAAGCTCTTTATGGTAGGAAGTGTCGAACCCCGTTGTGTTGGACTGAGGTTGGTGATCGTGGAATCTTAGGACCGGATGTTATTCAAGAAACGACTTTAAAGGTTAAGTCCATCCGAGAGAAAATGAAAGTCGCTCAGAGTCGGCAGAAGAGTTACGCCGACAGGAGACGGAGACCCTTGGAGTTTGAGGAAGGAGATCATGTGTTTTTGAAAGTTACTCCGAAGCTGGGTTTACGTGGTGTGTTTAGAACTAAGAAACTCTGTCCAAGATATATTGGACCTTATCAAATTCTTCGGCGCGTCGGTTCCGTAGCCTATCAGTTAGCTCTTCCACCTTCTATGTCAGGGCTACACGACGTGTTCCATGTCTCTCAGCTTCGAAAGTATATTGCAGATCCTTATCAGCCGATAGAAATTGAACAGATAGATCTTCAGCCAGACTTGACTTATCAACCTGATCCAGTTCGAATCATTGATCGTGATGTCAAAACCCTTCGGAATAAGAGGATTCCTATTGTCAAAGTTGAATGGGCGCAATCTCCGGACGGCGAATACACTTGGGAACTGGAATCTGATATGATGAAAAGTTATCCTCACCTATTCTAAGGTAAACTTCTGAATTTCGAGGACGAAATTTCTTAAGGGGGGTAGATTGTAACATCCCCAAATTCTAAATCACCTAATTAATTTTAATTAGAGATTATCTATTAAATTAGAATTAATTAGAAGTGATTGATTAATTAAATCATAGGAGTTAAGTGTGAATTGTGTGAGAATAAGTAATTCCACTTAAACTTGAGCTACACATTAAAACACTAACTACATGAATTTGATTTAATCAACACTACTAGAATTTAAAATTCCCTCCTTAGTGACTCACCTTCCACTTAAACCCATTTCACACCACTTATCAACACCTCATAATCAAAGTATGACTCATTGTTCCACTCAACCAAGATACATGCAAACTAGAGTACTCTTCCCTCAATTCATTTTCAGCAAAAATCTGAACACAAGCTCCCTCAATTCTCTCTTCTCTCTCACGCCCCAACAACAACAAGGTGGGCAAAACTCCAAACTTCTCATTCACACCAACACCCATAACTTGTCATTTTCATTCACAAGTATACTTGCCACCTTCTGCAGAGATTCCTACTGCAACACTAGAGCAAGAATCTCTGAAGTATCAACTTTCCAAAACATCACATGATACATAACAACAACAAGCTTCACCACACCTCATTACTCACCAATGAAAATCCATGCATGCACCAAATTAGAACAAAATCACTCCTGTACATAGCATCAGAAATCAACTATAAATAGCCCTCCATTCCAGCTGAATAGTTCATCAATTCTACTTCAAATTCGTAGTTCAAATAGAAGGGTTTTCAAGTGTCAAGCTCAAGCCTTTGGTCTGTCAGTTCGTGGGTCTTGTTGGGGTTGCAGTAGCTGAATTTAGAGGAGCCCAGGAGCAAGGAAAAGCTTCTAACAGGTGGGTTCTTAGGCTAGGTAGTTAGTTTAATTCAAATTTATGAAATTGCATGCAAATTAGGATTGAATAGGTATAGCTGTGTGGGTGGAATTAAGCCCCAAATTCCACTCTATTCTGTCTTATATTATCTATTTTATATTTCTGCAACGCCTCAGATGAAGATTGTAGGTGAATCCTTTGAAAAATGATGATTTTCGCAAAACAGGGTCAATTCTGCATGAACTCGCCATAGCGAGTTGCTAGCGAGCCTTCATGGCGAGCTGAAGGTTCTGGGCTGAAGAACTTCGCCATGGCGAGCTCTGGCTCGCCTAGCGAGTTGTTTAGGTCAGGACCTGTATGTTCGCCATGGCGAGCTTGGTGACTCGCCGTAGCGAGCTAACCCAGAATTCACTCACTTTTTTCCTATTTTCAAAACTTTTGATCACTCGTTTTATATCTTCATCAGAGATGGTTATTTGCAGTTGTACGAATTATATAATGTTAAACAGGAGGTCATCACAGTCGGACTATTAGGTTTTAACGTAGGAATTTAGACATGATGTATGCGCCCGGGAATTGGGAATTATGGTAGTATGAATAAATTTTAGAATCAGTCAATTATGTGCGAATTATTCTATCGCTTTATGGACTTCCTTCGGAAGCTTCCATCAGGAAAAATGTTAAATTGTGAGTTGTATGCCGGAAACACTTCGTGTTCAGCGGATAAGGCAGGCCTCTGGGAGATACTCATCTCAGAGTGCTTCGCGGTTAAAATGAACAAGACTAATAATCTGTGACACACCATTTATATTATGTTTTATGATATTATGTTATGAATTATGTATGTTATGACTGATTAGGAGCCCCGGCCTTAGTTTCCTTTTAGGAGGGTAGTAGAATTCACTGGGACGAAGTGACTGTCTCACCCCACTCCCTTTTTGATTCAGATAAGCAGGTTGGCTAAAGGTATGCTGGTTGGTGTGCTCGTGGCTATGCTTTGGATGGCATTTCTTTCATGCTTTCTTTTCCCGTGTTTTGTTGTACTAGTTATCCTCTAGGATTGTGACTCTCGTTGATTTCCACTATTATTTTCGAACTCTCTGATGTATTTGGCACCTTAGTGTGCATAAACTCTTGTTGTAATAATAATGAATTTAGTTACCAGTAATAATATTCCACTATTATTCTAGATATATTTGAGCAATACCAACAATATGAAAGTGTTTTTAGTTTCTTGTTTACTTCTCAAAAATTACAATCATTGGACAATCCAACTTTAGAGTCTTGTTGTAGTCATCTTGAAGAGACATTGAAACATAATGAGCAATGTGATATTGATGGGAAAGAGTTATGTATCGAGTTAAGGTTACTAAGAGAGATGTTGCCAGTGGAAAAAATTGGACCTATTGATATATTAAAGTTTTTGAAAGGCATGAATTATTTTCCTAATACAATTATTGCATACAGAATTTTATTGACTATTTCTGTGACAGTTGCCTCTGCAGAAAGAAGTTTTTCAAAATTGAAGTTGTTGAAGTCGTACTTGTGGTCTACCATGTTACAAGAAAGGCTTAATGGGTTAGCAATGATAGCAATTGAGAATGACTTGTTGGAGAATATACAATATGAAGAATTGGTTGATGAATTTGCTTCAAAAAATGCTAGAAGGGAGAACTTTTTTAAGTAGCTAGAACTCTATAATGGATTTTGATGATATTGATTAGAATATGACCTTTTTTTGTTAGTCACAAGGATGATAATTACTTTTGATGTAATTGATATGTTTACAATTTGAATATATTATGTTTTTTTTTATTAAAAAATAATATATTTTCTATTAGGGGTCCACTATTATTATTAGCACGGGACCTCGAAATATTCGGAGACGGTGCTGATGTTATCAATTGCTTACATAAGAAGACTCCACGGAGGAATGGTTTTGGGCTAGATCCTGGAGCGATTGGTCAACACATAATGGGTCTTGGTCCAGTTCAGAACATTTTTCGTTGTTTTAATTATATCAGTATTAATTAGGTCATTGTACTCATCCAGGTCAAGTTATTCGTCCCGCGCTGGTAGCCAATGACCAAGGGGAGAAGTCAACTAGGTATGGTAGCTTTGGATCAGTGGGTTTCATCCAAAATGATTCTCTTTTTTTGAGAGTTTCTTGGGGATAGGGTGCACATCTGCGACAATTTGTTAACATAAAATTGGAAAGCATTTCCCTATGTGGATTTTGTGGGGGTGTTGATGGATCATATTTTTATAAATTTTGACCACACTATATCGGTGTGGTAATATCTCTGGGTGGTTGAATTGTGTGTTGAAACAAGGGTGGTTCTGCAACGACAACCTCAGGAGTTTTGATGACAACAAAGCTGTAAAGAAAACAATTTTGCACTAATCATTTTGTTAAGTGCGCATAAAATAATTAAGAAAAAGTTGATTTTGAGAAACAAATAAAAAGGAGATTCTAGACTCTAAAACTACTTGGACTCTGAAGAAGTGAGACTTTGGACTAGGTGAACACTCTAAACGAGTGAAATTCTGATTACTGTCACCAGCGCAAGCGTGTAGCCTCTGAAGCAGAAGTTCAACATACATTGAATCTCTCTCTCGGTAAAAGAAGGCATTAATCAAATATCAAACTTCAATTACAAATCAATATACACCCAAAGTCAATGATCAACAAAGAGGCGTTGGAAGAATATCTACGACAATTAATGCAAGGATTTTCTTACGCTCAACGGACAAGAAAACTAAATAAGGAAAACTTAACAATGGTAGCACGCAAATCATGCCAATCAAGTAATGACGAAGACGATATTCATGTTTGAAAAATCCAACGGTACAATTCCTCATCAGCTATAAAAGGAGAACGAAGAACTGGAAGAAGACACACCCATACATACACAAGTACATAATAGAAAAATATACAGTGTACTTCAATTCTTTGTAAATCTCTGTACAAAACACTTAACTTTGTAAATAGTCTAAGTGCTCGAAGTCAAAATACCTTAATCCGCTTACTAGAAGCATTATTGTAAGCACAAATAAATTGTAATCAACAGTTGGTTGAATCCCTTGAGAGACTAATGTTAGTCAGCTCTCTTAAGAAGTCACTAGCAGGTGGTTAGTGAGGTTGTAATAATCTTTCTAGATGATTGGATTAAGTCCTTAAGGTGCAAGACAAACTCACTCGGGTGGAGTGGACTGAAGTAACCTTGTTATCGGTGAATCAATATAAAAATGGTTGTGTCCATTATATCCTTTCTCTCTAATTTGTTGTTGTCATATTTGCATTTGTTGTTTATGTTCTATAATTGTTAAGAGTCTATATAAACAATACTGTTCATAAAGTCTTTGAATTTGGGAAAAAGAGTCAACATTTTTAAACATATATAAACTCAAACGACTGTGTCTCTTTTTTATTGTTTTATAAGGCTTCGAGGTGGTCGGAGAGCAAAGTTAGGTTTGGCTACATTCAGAGTGTGGTCAATTTGAAACTCTTGAAATGTCTCATCTTTTCTCAGAAGGGGTAGCTTCAATTAAGTTTTTGGTGGATTAGGCTAAATTCTTCTCATGAAAGTGATTTCTAAGTAGAAACTTTGGTAGCTCTTACTCTAGTGAGAGATGCATCACATCTTATGTTGTACTCCCTCAAGTCCTTTTTATAAGAGACACTTCACATTTCTAAATTCATTGAATAATTAATGTCTGTAGTCTATATTATAGATAAGATACATTGATCTTTCAATAAATTTAAAAAGGTCAAATGTCTCGTACAAAGGACCAAAGGGAATATCAGGTAAAGCTTAAGAGGTGTGGTGAGGTTTGACAAATGTGGGTGTTTTTGCAAGAGAAATTTAAATTATTTTAGGAGTTCCAAATCGACAACACAATAGCAACCCAACCAAACCAACCCTAACCTAACCATCTAACCAATACTTAACCTTAGAAAACCATAAATTTAACCACTTAGGATGATGATTTGTAAAATCATCACATTCTATCTAGAGAGACAGAAGCCCTTTATTGTAGGAGGGGTGGGAGCCCTCATAGATATACCAATTATAAGGGATCATAATGACCTCAAGCTCTTTGAGCAAGTCCAAGAGCCACACAAAGACGAAAAGCAGCGAAGTGTCACCTATAGATGTTGCATTGGGCTTAACCGAGACTAGACATCTGCTACAACAAAAACACCACTATTCTAGAGTAGTTGATCTAATTGAACAATAGTAAGATTTTCATCATATCAGATGTTTTTTTAGTTTGCAAAATCTTGGGTGGGATCACAATAGAATCAAATATTCTCACATTAATCGCTTTGCCTACGGTATGACCTTTGCCGAACAAGCATAAATTCGAGAATGAATTGTGGGAAAACAGGACTCGTTCACTTGGCTTCTCATTTCAGGTTATGCAGGAAGAAGCTACTCAAGTAGCCCCAGCCAAAACCGTGAAAGTTCCTAAGCAAAGACATACTCACACTTCAACCTCATAGTAATACAATACTACATAAGGAAGATGCGACCACAAGTAATATTATGTGGTTCACTAGATCCACCAAGACACCATATAACACATACTAGGTCACATTAGGCTCCATTATTCCTCAAAAAGGATTCTAAGAAGTAGGCATCCTATCCTAAAGAAGTTTTTAAGAGAAGACAATCATGTTGGAAGGGTCCTACAACATTCACTTCCTAGACAAGGACACGGCGTTCTCTGCAAATGTGTCCCTTCAAGACATAGATTTCTCAACAAGGACCAAGTAGGTTGACTTAACTGAATACAACACATCGTGATCGTGCTTTCAAGATAATAAAATCTCATTGATGAAAACCACACTCATAATCAGAGAGACAGTAAGACATGTTAGAAGATCAAGCTTACAGATAGACAATATCCTCCTCCACTTGGGGTGCCACACCCACTTTCCTCCATCCATGAACCCATATATCATAGTCTATTATTTATTTTAAACAAATTTTCATAGCTAGTGTTACTTATTCTATGTTGGTGCCGATAGTGGTTTGTGTTGTTGAAATAGTTAGATCATGTTTTGCCACTATAAGAAATTGAACTTATTCGGTTTTTTTTTTTTACGAAAGGATTTTATTTTCTTAATAGGAAAAAAATGAAAAAAAAAGGTAAGGATCTTGCAGATTCTAATTTTGCCAACACTGATTAAAAGAAATGGTCACTCTTAAAAAAAATTCATATATGTATTATCCGTTTCAAAAACAAAGTTTTTGATTTGGTTAATTAAGTTGCTATCCATAAGAAAGAAGAAAAAAATTAATGATGAAAATTAGAATGAAAAACAAAATTTTTCTCTTATTTTAAGTCACTAATAGATAGAGATCAATATGTAAAAAAATAAAATTTATTAAATCAAAAGAAGTCTATTTAATTTTAACTTCCTAAATTTTAATGATTTTAGTTGCAGGTAGGGGTGGCAAAACGGGCATGTCCACCCCGTTTAGACCCGCCCCATTTAAGCCCGCCCAAAAACGGGGTGGGGCGGGCCAACTTAGGCGTGCGGGCTCAAAATTCAAGCCCGCCCGTTTATTGGCGGGGTTGCGAGTTGCCCGCCAATTTTATTTTTTTTTTTACAATTTGAATTACAACTTCACAATTCAATGTTAAAAAAATATTAAACATGTCGAATTATAATAAATTCATAATTCCTTACGATTCTTACCTCCTATTTTTAAACTTACAATAATACTATAATAGGGATAATTAAGAGAAGATTGCAGCAGAGAATAGAGATAATTAAATTAAGAGAAACATTAACCAAGTTAATAAGCAATTCCTTTTAATTACGCTTAATTAAACTAACAAATCATCAACTAAGTTAATAATTACTCCTTACAATATAAGATAAAACGATAAATACTAAAAAGGGGTGGAAAAATGGGCATGCCCGTCCCCGTTTAGGCCCGTCCCATTTAAGCCCGCTAAAAAACGGGATGGGGCATGCCAACTTAAGGTAGCGGGCCGAAAATCTCAGCCCAGCCCGCCAAAAATAGGGCTGGCAATGACCCGAGCCAACTCGTGAATAGTTCGAAGCTCGATTCGATAATTGACTCGTGAACTTGGTTCGTGAACCAAATGAGATGAACTTGAGTTAAAAATTAAGTTCGTTAAATAAATGAGCTGAACATAAACTATATATAGTTCGACTCGTTTGACTCATGAACTAACTCGATTAATATATATATATATATATATATATATATATCTTTAAATGTGCACAACAATAACTTTCCAATTCTCTATATACACATCAATGAAGAATATTTTGATAATAATTGTGGAATTTTGTTTGTTTTTATTTTGTAACTTTGTTACTTGTATTAGTTTATATTTTTTTGAATTTTGTACGTGTTTATCCATTATTCACTTGTGATGACTTTTATTTTAATGTAATATTAGCTTTTTCTTTTAAGATTTTTTTAAAAAAAAGTTATAGATTAAATTTTGAAATTTTGAAAATTATCTTTAAAATCATGTGATTTGACTTAACGAGTTGAACTGAACGAGCTGAACCGAACTATTCGTTAACTTTAAACGAGCCGAACTCGAGTTGAAAAAAGAGTTCGTGCTGAACTTGAGCCGAGCTTTGAGCTGAACCAATTCCTAGCGAGCCGAGTCGAGCTCAGATGAGTTCGACTCAGCTCGACTCATTTCCAGCCCTAGCCAAAAATTGCGGGTCAAACGGGTCGGCCCGGCGGGCTCGCCCGTTTTGCCACCCCTAGTTGCAGGTACTGGAAAAGATGTATTGACGCCAGGCCGGCCCGTTTTGCCACTCCTAGGTACCGGAAAAGATGCATCAACTATACATGATAAGATTTGAATAGTATGTTTCGATTTACGCATATGTAGGGGCAGCACAAAACATAAAGTGAGACAAACATTGCTAGGTTCACAACCATCTATTTACCATATATACAGTTCCACTAATAATTCATGACCTCATTCTTTTTTATGCCTAATAAAAATTGCACATAAGGTCCCTTTCCTATAAATTGTCCATAGATTTTCCTTTTAGAGATTTCGTCCATAGATTTTCCCTTTAATTAAAAGCTCACTTAGGTCGACAACGAATAGAGCCAATTCAAATATAGTTGAGGAGCTAAAAATTCTTTTGGACTAATGAAATGAATTAAGTTGTTCATGAATTATAGAATTTAGATGAATTTGAACCTAAAAATATATTAATTCTTGTCTAGCGTCTTTAAAAAAAAAAAAAAAATCAATTTTCACCTAGTCGAATATTCACTAAAGTTTTACACGCTAGAGTTGGCTGCTGACACAACAAGGTGGTGCCTTACTACTCACCGTAGGCGAATGTGCGGTGCTCCAATAATTTCTTCCAAAAAAAATGTCACCTAATTTTGAATCACATTGTTGGCCATTCATATGTGAAAAAATGTTCATATATAATTGGTGGGGGAAAAAAAACTGTTCTCATCAGTGATCTGAATTTTGCATCACTTAAACATATGATTACACTATGAACTTTGTGCTTCATGATCTCAACATGCTTGTAGATTGCTGTTATGCAGGCAAAATAATGATAAGTCCCATTAGATTTCTGAACGCAACGTGAAAGTGTCGTTTGCTATAGTGACAATGCATGAGACAGCGCATAAATATTATTGATTTTGATTCTTTTCTTAGAAATCAAATTGTCCTTTGGTTACATGTGAATAAATCAAAGGCACCATATATTGGGTCGTTGGCATGGCCATATATGATGGGTTATAAAAAGTGCTTTTTCTCTAATTAAGTGACATGACTAAGTGTCATTTAATTAGCACAAAGGTAGTTAGTTAATTTTGCTACAAATCAAGCAAACATAATTGGAAGTGAGAAGTTAAGATACAAATTAGTTTGTCACACACATGTGCAAACAACGTTACATTAAAATTTAAACATTTCCAAAATCTTATAGTAGTGTGTACATAATTGCGATGTTGTGTATTTTGTTTCATCATTTTGTTAGGTATGTTGGTTGTTGAAATGTAATTGTACTATACATGTAATTGCATTGCGGTGTCATATAATTTCAATTTTTTGTTCCCTTTAAAGTTACACTTGGGTCTTTTGGGCACATGGGGTGACACGTGCCATGCTTCAATCTGCTTTCTTGTGGATGTTAAGTTTTCATTTATATTTATATATATATATATATATATATATTATTACTTATAATAATTTATGTTAAACTAAGATCGTACTAGTGTTTTGTTTTGAGGTTTTAAAATAATAAAATTCTAAGTAAATTAAGGATTGTATAGTATAATCATAGGATAGAAGGAAGACCTATACGATCAAGACTTAACAAATTGAATCGAACTTTTTGTAAATTTGATAAGAGTCGAATTCAATTAAACTGAAAAAAGAGTTCCTTCGAACTTGAGCTGAATCAATTTTTATCGAGTCGAGTCAAACTCAAATAAGTTTGACTCGGCGACTCATTTCTAGCCTACCCATAGCTTAGCAATGTCTATACAAATCCGTTTAACATGCATTATAAGTTTGATATGAGTCATGTGATTAGGAAAAAAATTATTTCTTTTTTTGATAGATTGACAAAATGAAAGTCATTTTAAACTCACACAAAATATGGGAGATTGAAATTCGAACTCTGATCATGTCATTCAATTTAACATTTTCGATATTTTTATTGGTTAAATTAAAATTTTTAAAAAAATATATTTGGAGAGTTTATTCCCTCACTTAAATGGATTTATTTAAAAAAGTTATAGATATAGCTCAATTAATAGAAATATTCATATGTACTCCTACATTGTACACATGAGTTAAAATTCCAACTTTAAAATTTCTATTTAGTTACTTTTAAATGATTAATTTCAATCATTATACTAATTGACTAAATAGAAAGGCAGCAGAACAATGGCATGTACATTAGAAGAATCATGCTTTGGAAAATCATGCGTTGATAGTGTAATTAATTATCTTGCAGTTGCAGCACTAGCAACTTGAGAATTCCTTTCTTTAATATTTTTAATCAGATATGACTTTCTCTGGGTGGATAGTGGGTGGGGGCTGGTATATATAATATGTGTGACTTTATGGATACATATAATGTCTTAAAAAATTGTGTAACAAAATAAGTCTTAAAAATGGTGTATTCACTTCTTTAATAATTTTAAAATTACTTTTATCAATATAAAAATTCTTTTGGATTATACACATGTTAAAAAAGTATGTACATAAAATAGATAAAACGTAATTTGCATTAAATTGTCAAATACACACATTAAAATTAAAAAGATAAATGAGAGTTAAAAAAGACATTTAAAAGTTAATTATATATTAAAAGCTGTATATAATATGATGTTGCTGATTATTTCTTTATATTGTGTAGGAAAAAAAGTGCTATCATAGAATAAAATTTGTAGAAAAAAATCATTTTAGGTCAGGTACTAATAGTTGACCTAAAAAGCAACATTCTTAAGTCGGGTACACGTGTCACAAGTGCTTGCTAAAATCTAAACTTTTTAAGACGCATAAAATTTAACCGACCTAAAATGTAGTTTGTTATGTCAGGTCCAACCCGTCCTAACAAGTTAAAACATGTTATGTCAGGAAAACTTAAGCCACACACAAAACCGACCTAAGAAGTGGTTAGGAAGCAACCTAATAAAAAGACTTTTTTCCACTAATGTATGACCTTTTTAATTACTATGATCAAAATAATTTTTGAATTATTTTTTAGAAAGATAAAAAGCTAATCATACATATAATATAAGAAAATATTTGTTAAACGTCTTGTGAGCTTGTGTCAATTATCAAGATCCGATTATTTCACTTATTCACTTTAAAAATGGAATTTTTAGCCACTAAATTACTTAATAAAAAATATAAATACAAATGTTTAAAATAGAGTGTGCTCTTTTTTCTTAAAACTAAAAAATCCTTCATTTAAGAGGTTGATCCTTCAAGCAAATGCATTTTTTTAGAAAAAAGAAAATGTTAATATGTGTTGTATGTGCTTTAGAGTGCTTTGGGTTTAAGAGAAATAAAGAGTGAAGAAAGAAAAACATGAAAATTAATAAATGAATTTGAACTAAATCTTGAGAAATGTTAACATGTGTCATACCATACAAGTATGTGCTTTAGAGTATGTTTGGTTTGAAAGAAATAAAAAGTGAATGAAGAAAAACTCGGAAATCAATAAAAGAACTTTGGTTAACTTTAATCTAAATTCATTTATTGATTTCCGTATTTTTCATTTTTCTGTAAATCAAATACTCACTTCGATCATATATATAATATAAGAAAAATTAAATTTATTGTAAATTTTATGTATCTAAACAATGTCTATACATTACGTTTACAATGAAGATACATTAAATTTAGAATGAATCTAAAAATTAGAATTTCTCTTATATAAGACTAAAAGAAGCATACGCTTAGTCGAAATTCATTTCATCGATTTTCATATTTTATTTCTTTCCATTCAACTAGTACAAATTTATTCATTAATTTTAATTTTTTTTCTTTTCTTTTTTCTTTTAAATCAAACACACCGGATATTATTAGTGTCGCTCCTCCATAATACTACGGGTGGGTAATGGGTTGGGTAGGGCGGGTTTGGGTCAAAAAATATCATCCATCTCAATCCACGGTTGCAATAACGAGGTCAAATCCGACTCTTTTTAAAAGTTTGGTTTTTACGGATTCGGTTTGTGCGGATTAGCGGTTTGACGGGTCGGTTAATTTCGGTTTTGAACTAACGAAAGAAAAATCATCTAAAAAATAAAATAAAATAACTCAATTGTGTGGTGTGAAGAGAACATGAGTGCAAGTGAAACAGAATAAGTATAAAGTAAAATAAAATAATAAAAATAAATGTATGGTGATATTAGTATTTGAGTGAGAAAAAACTAGTGATTTTCAACTACTAATTAATGGTTTATTGTTTTCAATTTACAAGAAAACAAACGTTAACAAATTTTGAGTTTGTATGTATTGAAATTTGTTCAATCACTTCATTATGTTTTATATATTAAATAAAATAAAGCTTACGATTTATATAATTCGGACGGATTTGAATACCATTGAATTGATTTTAGAAAACTGAACTCGCTCATTTCAACCCGCCTAATACTGAAAATATATAGTTGACAACCCGATGATCCACCTGCTTAACCATTTTTCAATTTGAATTGTTCGGTTTGAATCAGTTTACAGATTTTTATCCATCCTAAATACACCAACGAGGAAGTAATATTGAATTGCAATTCTGACAATAAGTACAAAGTTATACAAGGTGACGTAATTGTAGTTGTCTTTTTATAGTAGCAACGTGTACAGATCCCTGCCCTGTTTATTATTTCTATGTTAGTTATATATTTCCTCCGATTTTATATATAAGTAAAATTTTATTTTTTTAAATTCATTCCAAAATTAATATATTAAGACAACTAAATATATTATTTTTGCAATGAATTTAGAAAAATAAATTTTGTTTATATATAAAATCAAAGGAAAAACATTATAATGAAAGGTAAGTAAAAACAAAATAAAAAGGAAATGAAAACAAAATTACAATGAAAGTAAAGCAAATTAAGCGAAGTGGTTCATCAATTATTTATAAAGCTAAAATGCAACTCTATACCATAAATCTATAATTATATTAAAAAAAAAACATTTTTTTTAAGTTCATTAATTAATTTATCATCTAATTAACAAATAATAATTATATCTAGTTTCAACTATAAATAAACACATCACTTATTTTAAAAATTTAAAAAATTAACTTTGCTAATTATAATTGTTCAAATATTCTATATTTAAATTAACCGGCACTTTTGAGATACTCTTTAGCAATCATCTTAAATGATTTGAGATTAATAATTTTTATAAATAATCTTTTGGAAATTAAAACTTTTAAATTTTAAATAGTATAAAAAACAATTGTTAGCAACACACTAAATTTTATGCTCTAATGCTTGTGTCTAAATAAGTGTTTTTCATAAAATCATGCATGAAAAATAAAAAATGAGTAAAGGGAGAAGGAGAAAAAGAAGGGCAATGATGAGTTGAACGAGATGGGACCCAATTGATAATAGTATTTGTATTTAATTGGCTTAGTTTTAGTATTTTTGACTTGGGAGTTTGGGTCCCATTCCGGCCACCACAGTCTTTATGGATTGAATGATAAACAGCACCGCACGTGGAGTCTGAATCAAGGGACTGTCCACTGTCCAACTATATTCAAATTACACCCTGTATATTCAACTTTTATTTTATTTATTTTTCTACTATTTCATTTCTTTCAAATAATTTGGAGATTTATTTATATTGTAATGACATTAATAATCTAAAAAAAAATCATTCTTATAAATAACACAAACAATTTGTACGTAGATTATTAAGCTTTAAGACCGGAGTTGATAGATTGTGTCTCGAATCAAACTATGTCGAGCTCTTTACTCATACTAATCCAAATTTGAGCTCCCAAATTTTGAGATTCTGTGCTAAAAGCTTAATTTGTTGCACTTACATAGGGTCAACACTCAACTCAACAACAATGTTTTGTTTCCTTTTCATTACCTTCTTCCAAAACTGATGACAATTAAGAAGCTAAATAAAGCCTTTTATACTCTCTTTCCTCTTTTGTATAAGACACAATTAATTTTTTAGTTTCTTAATGAATTTAAAAAGTTAATTGTTTCTTATAAAAAACCCGAAAAAAGTATATAATAACCAAACAAAATATTGTTGACTAGCAAGTTTGAATTGTTAGATTTGGTAATTGCACCAATTTGGTTAAATATAATAAAGAACAATACAAAGGAGTATGAAAAATAATTAAAAAACACATAGGGTCATAAACCTACAACTAATTTGAGCATATGGTTAAAGAATTTAAGGAGTTAAGTGTTGGGAGTATTTATGCAAATGTTCATAGTTTAATTCTTGAGAAAAATAAAAAATACTAATATTAATAATTAATTACCAATTTTGATCATTTAAAAAGTCTCTGAGTTCATTATCCATAAATTTCAAGATTGTTTTTGGATATATATACCCACTGATTTTCAGAAAAATGAATCTCCAATAATTTAGAGTTTGATCATGAAGTAAATAAAATCTAACAATCAAAGTTGGTCTTGAGATTTAGGATGGCCCGGGACAAATAATAAAAATGGACCACTAATAAAAAAAAAATTATTTATTTAAATTGTAAATAGTATCAACAATATAAAAAATATATAGTTATTTATCTATGTAACTAACATAAAGAAAAAGTCATTCCACAATGTTGAAATTGAACAGATAAATAAATAATTAAGCGATATATCATTAAAAATGAACCAATAATTTTTAAAAAAGAATAATATTTTATTTGAAATGTAAACAATATCAATAATGTAAAAAAATAATCACTTTCAAATCAATAATAACAAAATACACCTTCAGGTTAATATCATTAAAAATTAATAGTGTTTTTAATAAAAAGTGCAACTTAATTTTAGAAATTAATTCTTCATTTTCAAAAAAATAATAAAATGTAGTTTTTTTTCAAAAAATAAAATAAAATAGTGAGCTTATTTATAAGTTATAGAAAAAAAAAATTATAAAAAGAAACACAATTTTGAATTAGTTTATGTAATGTAATGTTTAATATGAATTGATACATATTATCCAAATATTCAATATGAATGGGTATATATTATCTAAATGTATTATGTAGTGTTTCAAAATTTCAATTATTTATTGGTTGCGTCAAAAAAATAACAAATATTGTTGAATGTGCGTGAAAATAATTAATTTTTTTTGTTAGTTGTAGTGTGTTCAATCCCTTCATCACTATTTCTTTGATTTTTCTGTTCTCTTAAAATAAGAGAAAACTAAAAAGAGCCACCACTAGGACTCAAATACACGTCCACATGACATGAATGAAGAACAAAGCACAGTCCACTATATGTGTGGGGAGAAATTTTAATATGGGCAGAAATCCAAATGATTTTCTCTTAGGCAATCTCAAATTATATGTAATAAATTAAAGAAAAAATAATTAAAGTGATGTTGATTGATGTGATTATTTTATTTTTCTTTTAATTTTATTTATTTATGAGTGTGTGCCTAAATGTGAGGTGTTAGTGTTGTGCTCAACCAAGACTTTCTCATGTACAGGGTGTGCGCCGGTACCGGGCCTCCAAATTTTTTAGGCCTCGATATAAAATTTTGATGTCTTATAATATTAGTTATATATTATTTATATTCATAAAATATCAGATATCTAATAATAGATTAATTTTGAGACGCTAAAATAATAATTATATATTGTTAATGTTCATAAAAATTATATGAGTTTCAATAGATTAATTATCTATACTCATAAATATAATTCTAGTACATTTTCAATCTTTACATAAATTTTAATCTTAGATTAGAATGTCTCTTTTTCACGTTACATATAATGATAATTATTTTTTTATGCGTTTTGTTGAGGCAAAATCCCAATTTTATGTTTTAAAGATATCAAACATCTTGATTATATTTTAATGTAATTCTGATCTTTTTGTTATCTAACAAGTGTTTGTGAGTGTTTTAATAAGGCATAATTAATTGAGCAATTTATATCAAGATTATTCATTTTATTTTGAATAAGAACACGATTGGGAGAACGATCTCAGAACGTTCTCATAATCTCACGCTCATATTGATCAAGAACAAAAGCTCCAAAGACTAATAACTTTTTTATTTAAAGTGAACATTGTACAAAGACAACAAAGCACTTTTCATGGTAGTAACTCACAAGATCAAAACAGTACACATATCAAATAAGGCAAGGAATATTTATGAAGAAATGTGAAGCCTTCCTTTTTGGCCAAGTTTAAGGAACAAGCATGTGCTAATGGTTTTAATTCAAGAGACATAGATCACAAGCTGTCTATTTGATCTTAGACAGATTGTTCATGGTCCAATAAGATTTGCACAACACGTTTTGGAAATATGAGTAAAGGTGTACTTGTTGCAAATATTTAATGTAACATTCTCCCATGAAGCTTCTCTCTCTCCAAAGACTTTTGGGACATTAAGTACCAGTGAACAGTGTTGAGTGTACTATGAAGCTACACGCCTGATCCTCAGCAGCTGGCATTTCACATGAGTGAGCAATTTTCTTTGAAGAGCAAGTTCATCACCTACCTAGATTGGAGAACGTTCTTGGAGAATGTTGCTCTTGACATTTAAATATTCAAACTCATTGAATGTTGTGCCTCATGTGCTGAAAAGATTAACAACGGTTTTTCTTGTTGAAGAAGCTCATTTGAATCATTCACAGCTCACTATCAGCTCATCTACCACGCTCCTTTGAGATTCAAAGTCAAGGCTTAGATTCAAGAACATTCTCAGAATGTTCTCCCAAGCCCAGTAACTTTTGAATTTAATGAGGTGTCATCTTATTGAAGAAGTTTCAAGCTTATATCCGTTGCAAACGACTATACTTTATCACCAAGCAATGCAAGGACATATCTCAGCTATAAATAGAGCCTCTTGGTGACTTTGAAGAAAAAGAGCTTTTATCACAATTTTACAAAATTGTCAACATCATACAAGCTATTCTCTTATGCTCTTCTTTGATCTCTTTCACTCCTTCTTTGTGATTCTATACTAGGATTAGTATACAATCATTTGAGTGAATTGAGAGTTTTATTTCTCTAAGCTTCTCATTTGGTGAGTTTGTTAAAAGCTTAGAACTTTATCATCATCTTTGTAAAAGGATTACTCAAGTCAATAGGGCTGTATTGTTTGAGTGTTTTGGAATACCCTTAGTAGTCTGGAGGACTGGGGTATCTTTAAGCTTCTAGGGCTTAAAGGGATCTTGGATCTTGGTTGAAGATTGCTAGAAGAACATTGTATTTTTGGGATCATTAGCATTTCATAGTGGATAAACTCACAAGGAGCGTGAGGACTGGACTTAACCCATAAGTTAATGGGTGAACCAATATAAATTGTTGTGTGTTTCTCTCTTCCCTTATCTCTTTATATTTATACAATTACAACACACACAACATAATTTATTTGCTTGCTTTATTATTCTGAGATTGATCTGAGAACGTTCTCTGCCTTACCATTTATAGCTAACAAACGTTCTCAGAATATTTTAACACTTTATTTTGTCAAAGTGTTTGTCTATTATTTTTAAATAGGTAATTTTTAAAGGTTCACAATTCAAACCCCCCTTTCTTGTGAAAAACTTTGCTACTTCAATTGGCATCAAGAGCCTGCCTCTAAGGTTAAAGCATCTAACAAGTGCTAAGAGGAAAGATGTAGGAAGAAAATAATGTCTAAAGGTGCAAAGTTTATATCTGAAGGAGGATCTTCAAATAGACCACCTCTATTTGAAGGAGATGATTATTATTACTGGAAAGATAAGATGGAACTATTTCTCAGATCACAAGATAACAACATGTGGTCAGTAATTGAAGTGTGAGAATATGTGCCAATGGTTAAAGATACTTCTACACCAAAAACACCAGGTGAATGGTTCACTCAAGAATTTGAAAGAGTACTCTTAAATACCAAAGCAAAATTATTCATTAAGAGTGCTTTGAATAGAGAAGAGTATAATAGAATTATGGAATGCAAAACTGCCAAAGAAATGTGGCAAACTCTTCAAACTCACCATGAAGGAACTAGTCGTGTCAAAGAGACTAGAATTGATATTGGTGTAAGGAAGTTTGAGCTCTTTGAAATGCAAGAAGATGAATCAATAGATCAAATGTATGGAAAATTCACAATTATCATAAATGAGCTCAATTCCTTGGGAAAAACATATACCACACATGAAAGGATAAGAAAAATCCTTAGATGTCTGACAAAGAATTGGAGACACATTGTGACTGCAATCACTGAGTCAAAAGATTTATCAACAATGAAACTTGAGGATTTAATTGGATCCTTGAGAGCTCATGAATCAATCCTTCAAGAAGACAAACCAGTGAAGAAAAAGATAATTGCACTGGATACTCAAACCAGAGAATGTTCTCAGATTGATGAAAACATTATGGAGAATGATGAAACAATCTAAGAAGACGAAAATGAAGAAATGGCTTTTCCCTCAAGAAGAATTCAGAGACTAATGCAGAGAAGAAATCAACTAAAGAGAAACTTTTAATACAAGAGAGGTTGAGCCAAACCAGAAATAGATATGAGTAAAATCAAATGTTATGGATGTGATCAATATGGGCAATATAAGAATGAATGTCCTAATCAAAAGAAACCATTCTTTAAGAAGAAATCCATGATGGATACTTGGGATGATCTAGAACCAGAAGAGGAGGAACAAGAAGAACAACAAGCAAATGTATACCTCATGACACATTCAGTAGCAAGTGAGGTAAATCTTGAGCCTTGTTCATCTTGTCAAAAATCTGAACATCTCTTTGATAACTTATTCATATCCCTCAAGAAGAATTCAGAGACTAATGCAGAGAAGAAATCAACTAAAGAGAAACTTTTAATACAAGAGATGAATAGATATGAGTAATATAAGAATGAATCCAGAAATAGATATGAGTAAAATCAAATGTTATGGATGTGATCAATATGGGCAATATAAGAATGAATGTCCTAATCAAAAGAAACCATTCTTTAAGAAGAAATCCATGATGGATACTTGGGATGATCTAGAACCAGAAGAGGAGGAACAAGAAGAACAACAAGCAAATGTATACCTCATGACACATTCAGTAGCAAGTGAGGTAAATCTTGAGCCTTGTTCATCTTGTCAAAAATCTGAACATCTCTTTGATAACTTATTATATGATACTCAGATTTTGAATCAAAAAAATGGTAAACTTAGGGATGAAGTAACTAAAGCTAATAATGAAAGAGATGAATATAAGGTTGAAAACATTATCTTAAAAAGAATGGTTGATAACATACAAAATGCTCACAAAGATATGTCTAAGCAAATTGAGGAGATTAGGAAGGATCAGGATGTTCAAGAATGTCCAAAGGTTATAAAGGAAAATGAATTCTTAAGAAAAAGAATTTTTGAACTTGAAAATTTTGTTCTACAAAAACCTTTTATAAGATCTTAGGATCACAAAGTGGAGTTTTTGACAAAGCTGGTATAGGATATAAACCTTACCAAAACAAAAGACTATATAAAAACTTTTTTCATCCTCAGAAAGGAAAGAAGATTCATAAATTTACTTTTTGTCAAAAGGAATGACACATTGAATCATTCTGTTTTAAAAAGAAAGGTAGAGAACAACATTTTCTTAAAGCTAGAGAAAATTCTTAGAACATTCTGAGAAAGAAATTTTATGCACCTCCTCATAGAAGAACATCTTATCAACATAAGAAAATGCCTTATAAACAAGATTTCACTAACAATCAAGGATCCAAGAATCTGTGGGTACCTAAGAAATTATTAAACTCAAATGTAGGAGTGTCTTCTAGCAATCAAGAGAAAGCCATGGTACTTGGATAGTGGTTGCTCAAGACATATGACTGGAGATAGAAAAAGCTTTCTTACATTTGAAGAAAAGGATGGTGGATCTGTTACTTTTGGAAATAATGAAAAGGCTCACATCAAAGGCATTGGTACTATTGGTAAGGTTGGTTCTGCTAAGATTGATAATGTTCACTATGTTGAAGGTCTTAAGCATAATCTGATAAGTATTAGTCAATTATGTGATAATGGCTTTAAAGTTATATTTAAAACCAACACATGTGAAATTAAGCAATCTTCATGTGAAACAATTATATTTAGTGGATCAAGAATTAAGAATGTTTATGTAGTATACTTAGATGATTTACCCATTGAGTCATGTTTTGTTTCTCTTGAAAAAGATAAATGGATATGGCATAAAAGGGCTGGTCATGTTAGTATGAAAACTATGTCTAAACTTTCTAAGCTTGATTTAGTAAGTGGATTGCCCAAGATCAGTTTTGATCTAGATAAAGTATGTGAAGCTTGCAAAAGAGGAAAACAAGTTAAAAGTAGTTTTAAACCAAAAGTTTTTATTTCAACTAAAAGACCTCTTGAATTGCTACACATTGATTTATTTGGACTTGTCAAAACTACAAGTCTTGGTGGTAAGAACTATGGTTTTGTCATTGTTGATGACTTTTCAAGATTCATTTGGGTGCTTTTTCTAAAACATAAGGATGAGTCCTTTGTGTTGGAACAAAGTTGGTTCTAATATAACCCAAGTAGTTTTGATGATAACAGTAGTATTAATATACAATAGGGAGTACTTATAATTTACTCTAGTGTGCAGGTATATAAGTTAAAATTTTATATACACTAGAAATTGAAGTTCTGGTTACTATGCTAAGATGTGCTCCCAGAAGTTGGGAAAAGCAAGTTCTGGAGAATGACACCAGAAGTTGTGGTCACTAGAAGTTGCCAAGTCAAAGTCAACCAGAAGTTGAACTCATCAGAAGCAGAGTTTAATCTCAAGATTCTGATGATGATGAAACAGCAGAATTTGCCAGAAGAACATTCTATTCTCTATAACGACTATCATCTATATGGCAAATTCAGGAGAGGCAGAAGAAATCTCTTACAAGACCGTTATCCTCATGATAATGACGTTTGTACAATTGTACTATCTTTATATTCCTGATATGAGAGAATACTCGAAATCAAAGTTCAGATTTTAATCTTTACTTGATTTGAATAAGCACATTTCAAATGAAAATAATAGTACAGTACTACGTAGCTGTTTTCATCTTTGTCCGCTCAAATTCAAGACGCTCCAACATCATCTATAAAAGGAGGAAGAATTTGAAGACAAAAACAACACATCTACTAAGAACAAAAGCACTGTTATACTGCTGAATTTCTAAGAGCAATTTTTAACTTAGATACAACTTGAGCTTATATCAAAATTCAGGACAAACATTTTTCAACTTCTGACTAGTCAGTTGTTGAACCTTAGTTTTCTTTTTAAGAATTCTAAGATAAGTCTTGTTTTTAAAGTTGTATTATTTTGTTCTAAGAACTTTGATATTGTTTATCAATTGTTCAAACATTGTCTTTGTAACTTTGTTTTAGAAGTATCTTGCTTGTGAGCTTGAGCATTGGAATTCTCTTGTATTGTGTTACTTGAGCATAGGAAGTCTCTTGCTGTTGGCTTGAGCATTTATAATCTTGTGTGATTATAGTGAAATCCCTTGGAAGTGCAAGGGGACTGGACTACTCTCGGTTTGTGAGAGGAACCAGTATAAATCATGCGTGTTCATCTCTTCTTTCTCTTCTCTATTTTTCATTTCCTATCGTCCAGAAGTTGTTTGTGTTTAAGATATTCCGCTGCTGATTCAGATAAGTTGCAAAATTTAGAAGAAGTTTTTTAAAACTACCAAAACACAATTCAACCCCCCTTCTTGTGTTTTCGCACCTTCAATTGGCATCTAGAGCCTTGGTTCTGTTATATCACTTTGTAGTGAGACAGTTGTTTGTTGTGTTAAAACACTATGTCTGGAACTGGTGAACATAGTAAAAAACCTGAAGGTACTGCTATTCCTTTCAACTATGATGTTGATGATAAGAACAACACCAGCAAAGCTCCTAAGTTCAATGGAGATGGTTCTACCTTTTCCTGGTGGAAAGATAGAATCTACAGTCATTTAGTTGGTATTGATGATGAACTTTGGGACTTGGTTGAAAGAGGAGTAACGTTTCAAGGTTTGGATGAAAGAGGAAGATTAGACTATGACGCAAGACAAGCTTTCACTGATAAAGACAAGAAAGCATACAAGAAGCACCACAAGTTCAAGGATATTCTGATTAGCTGCATATCTCATGAAGAGTACCTTAAGATCACAGATAAATCTACTGCCAAGAGTATCTATGATTCTTTGTGTTCATCTTATGATGGAAACAAACAGGTACAGGAGGCAAAAGCAACACTTTTGATCCAACAGTATGAACTTTTTAGAATGAAAGAAGATGAGAACATTGAATCTATGTTTTCTAGATTCAAAGTTCTAGTTGCTGGTCTTCAAATTCTGAAGAAAAGTTATACTACTTTTGATCATGTGAAGAAGATTCTCAGAAGCTTACCTGCTAAGTGGAAACCTAAAGTCACTGCCATTCAGGAAGCAAAGGATTTAGACACCCTAAGCCTGGAAGGTTTAATTAGTTCACTCATGAGTCATGAGATTGAGCCATGAGATTGAGCTAGCTTCTGATGAACCTCAGATGATAGTGAAGTCTTTGGCTCTGCCAGCTACTTCAGGATCTTCTAAGGATCTTCTGCAGATGATCAAGAAGAAGGATCAGATGATGATGTATTTGCACTTCTGACTAGGAAGTTCCAGAAGTGGACAAAAAGAAAACCAAGATGATTCAAAGAATTGCTTTAATTGCAACAAGCCTGGACACTTCATTGCTGATTGTCCTGAACTGAGCACCAAGGGAAAAGGAAGAAAGAGCACTTTCAAGAACAAAGCTAAGAAGAGTCTTCTGGCTACATGGGAAGATCTTGACAAGCTGTCTGATGATGAAGCTGAAGATGCAGAAGCTAACTTGGCACTCATGGCCACAGCCGAGTCATATGTTGAAAGTGATGTTGAGTCAGATTCAGAAGATATTGAGCAGGTTATTTCTAAACTATCTGATACTCAACTCTTTAAGGCTTTGAAAGATACTATGATGAAATACATGGAAAAATCAAATGAGCTAGAACTTTTTAAACAAAAGTTTAACATGCTCAATGATAAAGTTAATCATATTCAAGAAGACTACAAGAAGTCCTTAAAGACTATTCAAGTTCTTGAAAATGGTTGCAAATCATGTAGCAAACCCTATGATAAGCATGAAATTGCTCTTCAAGAGTTTGTTCATCATAATATTGACAAGCATAAATTAGCCTCTATGATTTATGGTGCTGGCAAATACACTGGACAGGGTTTGGGAAGTACTGTCAAAGGAAACTCAAATCAGTCTGTGTGCATAAGCAAAACACCTTCTGATCTTTATTCTAATTTTGTTCCTAGTAATGGTACAGAAAATCCAAAAGTGTCAGATGCTCAAGTAAGCGTGAAGTTTTTGAAAACCTCTGCTCTCATTGCTTCAGTATCCAAGTCTAGTAAAGGAGTACAGAAGATCTTCAAGCCTAAGAGTACTCGGGGCATGAGATCAGGCTGTACAAACTTGAAAGCTGGTCTGTTGACACATTCTGGATCAAGGTCCAAAGGAAAGGTTAAGCCTAAACTTGTTTTTCGAGGCTCACCTCACCTTGGATCCTCTGGAAGTTACAAGAGACAGAAGAAGGATAAAAGAACTAACTTTAAAGGACCCATCAGAATATGGGTACCAAAGTCTGAGATAATGTTTACTGCAGGTATGCATCCCAAGAAGAAGACAAAGCTCCTGGTATCTGGACAGTGGATGTTCACGACACATGACAGGAGACAAGCACTTGTTCCACACCCTTAATCTGAGAGAGGGAGGAACAGTAGGATTTGGTGGGAACCAAAAAGGCAAAATCACTGGTATAGGTAAAGTAGGTAATTCTTCCATTACTATTTCTGATGTTTGGTTGGTTGATGGACTACAAAATAATTTACTTAGCATAAGTCAATTATGTGACAGTAATTATGATGTTGTGTTTAATAAAAATTCATGTACTGTAATTAACAATTCTGATAAATCCATTTTGTTTAAAGCCTGTAGAAAGGGCAATGTTTATAAAGTTAATTTATCTGATCTGGAAGATCAGAATGTGCTTTGTCTATTGACTCTAAGTAATGAGAAATGGGTTTGGCATAAAAGATTAGGTCATGCTAACTGGAGATTAATTTCCAAGCTTAGTAAAGACAATCTTGTGAGAGGCCTTCCTAAATTGACTTATCACTCAGATTCTCTTTGTGACTCTTGTCAGAAAGGGAAGTTTGTCAACAGCTCATTTAAACTTAAAAACATTGTTTCTACTTCTAGACCTTTAGAACTTCTGCACATTGATTTGTTTGGACCAGTTAGCACTGCTTCACTAAATGGAAAGAAGTATGGACTAGTCATTGTTGATGATTATAGTAGATGGACTTGGGTAAGATTTCTGAGATCTAAAAGTGATACATATGAAGAGTTTAGTGTCTTCTGTGCCCAAATTCAAAATGAAAAAGATTTAAAGATTTTGAAAGTTAGAAGTAATCATGGTGGAGAATTTGAAAATGAACCTTTTGAAAATTTCTATGAAGAACATGGAATCTTCCATGAGTTCTCTTCTCCTAGAACTCCACATCAAAATGGAGTTGTAGAAAGAAAGAACAGATCTTTGCAAGAGATGGCTAGAACCATGATGCATGAACATTCTTTGGCAAAATTTTTCTGGGCAGAAGCAGTAAGCACTGCTTGTTATATTCAGAACAGAATCTATATTAGACCTATTCTGAATAAAACAACATATGAACTTTTTAAAGGAAGGAAACCCAATATTTCTTATTTTCACCAATTTGGTTGTACATGTTACATTCTGAATACTAAAGTTCATCTTAAGAAATTTGACTCTAAAGCTAGTAAGGGTATCTTCGTTGGATATTTTGAGCGCTCCAAGTCATACAGAGTGTATAATTATGAAACTCAATCAGTTGAAGAATCTATGCATGTAAAGTTTGATGACAAAATGCCTGACCATGAAAAGTCAGAGCCTGTTATAGAAATTTCAGATTCTCAAGACTCATAAGATGAAGGTTATGGATTTGATTTCACTCCTGAACTTCTGGAAGCTCCAGAGAACAACCAAGTTCCAGAATCTGATGATCATCAAACAACACCAACTGAAGATCCTGATCAAGAAGCAACAACTATTCCAACAAATACCTTCAAGTACAAGTCATCACATCCTGAAAAGCTTATCATTGGGAATAAGAACAGTCCTAGGAAGACAAGATCAAGTTTTAGGGATGAAGAATCCTTATTTGGTCTAGTTTCCTTGATTGAACCTAAAACCATTGATGAAGCCTTATCTGATGATGCTTGGATAGTTGCAATGGAAGAAGAACTGAATCAATTTCAAAGAAATGATGTATGGGATCTGGTACCCAAGCCAAAAGACAAGAACATTATTGGAACAAAGTGGGTATACAGAAATAAGCTGAATGAACAAGGAGAAGTAACAAGGAACAAAGCTAGACTTGTTGCATAAGGATACAGTCAACAAGAAGGCATTGATTATACAGAGACTTATGCTCCAGTGGCAAGATTGGAAGCAATAAGATTACTTCTTTCTTATGCTGTCAACAACAACATTACACTTTATCAAATGGATGTTAAGAGTGCATTTCTGAATGGAGTAATTTCTGAAGAAGTATATGTCAAACAACCTCCAGGATTTGAAGACATTTCAAATCCAGATCATGTGTTTAGACTAAAGAAGTCACTTTATGGACTCAAACAAGCTCCCAGAGCTTGGTATGAGAGACTAAGTAACTTCTTGGTTGACAATGGTTTTGAAAAAGGTCAAGTTGATAATACACTATTCAGAAAGACTTTGAAGAAAGACATTCTGATTATTCAAATATATGTTGATGACATCATTTTTGGATCAACTAATGCTGCACTTTGCAAGAACTTTTCTAAGATGATGCAAGATGAATTTGAGATGAGCATGATGGGAGAATTGAAGTACTTTCTTGGAATTCAGATAAATCAAACAAAGAAAGGAAACTTCATTCATCAATCAAAGTATATCAAAGATCTTCTGAAGAAATACAATTTGGAAGACTGCAAACCCATGAACACTCCAATGCATCCTACATCAAGTCTTAGCAAAGGTGAGTCTGAAGGTAAGGTTGATCAGAAGTTATATAGAGGTATGATTGGATCTCTTCTCTATCTAACAACTTCAAGACCGGATATTTTATTCAGTGTATGCTTGTGTGCAAGATTTCAGTCGGATCCTAGAGAATCTCATTTTACTGCTGTAAAGAGAATCTTTAGATATCTGAAGGCTACTTGTAACATTGGACTACTATATCAGAAATCTGATGATTACAAACTGATTGGATTCTGTGATGCTGACTACGCTGGTGATAAACTTGAAAGAAAATCCACTAGTGGAAATTGTCAATTCATTGGTGAGAATTTGATTTCTTGGGCCAGTAAAAGGCAAACCACCATAGCCATGTCAACAACAGAAGCAGAATACATTTCAGCAGCCAAGTGTTGTACACAACTGCTTTGGATGAAGTATCAATTGGAAGATTATCAAATAAGCAGTCGCAGTATTCCTTTATATTGTGATAACACTGCTGCCATTCATCTTTCCAAAAATCCTATTTTACACTCAAGAGCTAAGCATATTGAGATTAAACATCATTTTATAAGAGACTATGTACAAAAGGGTGTTATTGATCTTAAGTTTATTGATACAGAGAATCAATGGGCTGATATCTTTACAAAACCCCTAACTGTTGAAAGATTTTATTTTATCAAAAAGAATCGTAATATGATGGAAATCTGTGAATAAGCTGAAACTCTGGTGAAAAATATTATTTTATGGAAGTTCTGGAAGTTTATCAGAAGTTAGGGGGAGTCAGAACCTTTGTATCAGAAGTTTAGACAAACCATCTTCTGGTATTTCTATCAGAAGTTAGGGGGAGTCAGAACTTATGCATCAGAAGTTTGGACAAACCATCTTCTGGTATTACTATCAGAAGTTGCATGAGTGGTTTTGGACGTGACGTGGCAGTACTTGTTGAGTAACCTCTTCAACTGCTGTTGCTAACGTGTCAGTTATTTAATTAAGCTTCTAATACACGTGTCTGTTTGCTATTAGAGAAAGAAGTTGGTTAGTGATGATTGTGTTCTAATTCAATTTGTGAATTGTTAATTTACTCTTTTACCCCTGTCCTTTCAGTTAGTACGTTTTTGCGCGTTTATTTCCTTTTAAACTCACTAACTGTTCACATTCACACTTTTGCACACTCGCTACCTACACTTTCATTTCTTCTAAAACTCAGAAAAATTTCTTTCTTCTCCCAAATTAGCAAACCCTAACCCTAAACTCAGAATCATGTCTTCTTCATCTGGTAAACAACGTCAACAACAACAAGGAGAGCAATTTCTTTATGTCCCTCCTATTGCTGACATAGAAGCCTCAACTCCTGGAGTTCTTACCAAAGATAAAGTGGCTTTTCCCATTTTTGACCTATTCTTGCTTATCGAAAGAGCAGTTGATTTCGAAAGCATAAGAGTAAATGGAGTAGATGGAGTCAAGGAAGTTTTTCAAGCACAAGGGTTACTTATATTCTTGGACATTCTTAATGGACCCGTCTATCTAGAAATAGTAAAAGACTTCTAGATGAAGGCGAAAGTAATTACTAAAGGTACGTCACAAAGGGAAAGAGAAGAATCTGCTCAAACTATTGAAGGAAACGCTGATCAAAGGAAAGAGTTAGAATTTCTGGGAAAGGAAATTCGTTCAGAAGTTGTTGGGGTCTGTATAAGGATCAGACAAGAGCATATTAGGCAAGCGGCAAGGTTACCTTTATCTGGAGTTGCCCCTCATCCAACTGAAGACTCAAATCATATCATATAGGAAGAGATTTACTGCAAGCATTCCACTTCTAAGAGCAACAGTGATATGAAACCTCTCTACAAGATGATTTACAAAATTCTGCATGAGTCAGTTATACCAAAAGCTGGATCTTCTGACCAAGTTTCTCAATACTATAAGACCATCTTATACTATTTAGGAACAAAGGCTTCTGTGAATTTTGCTAAGGTTATCTTTGATCATATGTGCAGAGCCATCACAGAGAGTAAAAATAAAGGCATCACAAATGTGCAGTATAGCAGATTTCTGTCCTTTATGTTTTACAGAAGTTATCTATTGTAATCATTAAGACCAGTCTTTCCAGGATATGGTTCTTTTATTGATGTAAATCCACCTGTGATAGATGGTGCTACTGTAAAGAGAGTTGTGAAGACTCCTGGTCAATTGGTTATCCCTCAGGTTACTTTCAAGCCAAAGAAGTATGAAAAAAATAAGTATTTCTTTCTTACTACTGTGTCTAAGGAAGAAGTTGGAGTTATTACTGGAATGCATAAGAAACTTTTGAAGGAAGGAGGATCTCAGAAGTTGAAAGACAGACTTGCTACAAAATATCTGTTGCATGTTCAAGAAAAGAAGAGAAAGGCTTCTGAAAAGCCTGAAGCAACAGAATCTGGATCCAAGAGAGCAAGATGATCCACTCCGAAGAAGTCTGTGAGTACTTCTGGTGTAAAGGATAGATGAGAAGTTGGAAAGAAGGTTGTAGAAGAAACCCCTGTGAACCCTGTGCCTGCTGTTCAAGAAGCAGAGGCAAACATAGTTTCAAATAGGCCAACTAGAACTTCTGGCACTGGTGCTGCTGCCCCATAAGTATCTAAGAAAAGGAAGCCTGCTAATAGAAGAAAAAGGCAATTGAAACTTTCTACTGAAGAACAAGAGGAACTTGATGCTATGAGATTGATGGAAGAATATACTGCTAGGGAGGAAACTAGCTGGGAAAGTGGTGTGGATGCTGAGCCCAATGCATTTCTGGACACTCTTATTCCAAAGGATGAGTTGGTGAAGAAATTGGCTAATCAAGGTATTTACAAAAAGGTTAATCTTAAGAATATTCCTGATTATGTCATTAATGGTCCAAAGCATGCTAAAAACATCCCCTATACAGTTCCTATCAAAAACTCTTTTTCAAAAATTCTTTCTGATTTGGAACCTAAAACCAACTGTATAGTAGAAGTTGCTGCTAGTGCTTCTGTTGAAACACCAGTAGTTAGCTTTGTACCATCCCCTGAGTCAATGAGGAGATTTTCTGAACATGTGTTGTCACTGATTTCAGAAACAGGTGCTGATACTCCTGCCCCAGTGGAGAATATTGAGCAGGAAGTCTCAGAAGTTAATGCAGAGGTTGCAACTTCTGATGCTCTTCCTCAAAATATTTCTCATGAGGAGACCATTGTTATTCTATCCCTAGTGCAAGAGTTTATCCACCCTGTTTCACCAAGGTCTGCTGATTTAGAAAAGACCCTTTCTGATCACAACCCTAGTCCTCCTGTAGTTGAAACCTTTGTTGAAACTGCTATACATCAATCATCTTCTGATATTGTTGTATCCAGTATTCCAGAACATGTACAAGCAAAACTACAGAAGCTAGCCTTGGATTTAGAAAATCGCTCACCTCAGAAATCACAACCACAACTCACCAATGTCCAAAATAACTTTCTTAAAACCTTTAAGCAAGTTATTACACCACCATCTGACCAACAAATCACCATCATTTCAACAAAAAAACCTAGATATCTCATCATCATCATCTGCACAAACCTCACAAAAGGCCATCACCCCTGAAGATGTTAAGCATGTACTGATGGGCATTAATGATAAAATCAAGGGATTTCATCAAGAGTTGCCTACACTTTCTCTTGCACTTGACCAAGTAGATGAAGAGTGTAATGCTCTATCTGAGATGTGCAAGCAAATGATTATTGACTATAGTTCTCAATACAAAAAGGACTATATCATGAACATTGCTCGGAGAAAGTTTACTGAAGCCAAGATTGAAGAGGCAAGGCTGAAAGAAGCTCAGAGGCTGTATGATGAGAAGATGAAATTGGTTATGGCAGAAGCAGAAGATCAGTTCTCCACTCTCTATGAACAAGAAATGGAAAAGATTCTTCAAGTGGAAACTGTGTCTACAGGTCTTATTAGTAAAGTTGATTCAGAAGCTATCATCAAGAAATTGGAACAGATCTCTGCAAATGCTCTGAAGCAACTACAAGAGAAACTGCTGAACCCATCTAATCAATCTCAACCCTAGGATTTTGGCACATATTTTTGTTATATGTTTTTATGTTTTGTTACGAACTTGTTTATTTCTTGTTTGTTTGGATGTTATGAATATTTATTGTGGTTAATTATTCTGTTTCAATTTATATTGTTCAGAAGATATATAATTGCTGCATACACATCAGTGCATTCAAATAAATTTGTTTTATTCATATAAAAATTTACATTACAATAACTTTGCATTTTTTCTAGATTTTTGCATTACAATAACTTTGTTCTAAGAACAAATTTTTGCATATGAACAATCCAGATACATATGAAAACCTAAAAGAAATTTTTACAAAAAGATAAATTAGAAGAACTGAACAAAGGGTGTTGATCCAAACTTCAACCTTGGGGTCTGGAATCCTCAGTTAATCTGATGATTCTTCTAAACCTCTCGAGCTACAAATTTCCTGTTTTGGAAACTTGGAGCATCCTTTCAGCTCGTCCTGTTCATCTTTTTGCCTCAGGAGAAATCTTTGTTCTTTTAAGAACAGAAGATGGTTGAGAAACTTACATCTGATTTTTGTTCCAAACTCTTTACCATCTTCATATGATTCTTAGAAATCATATTCCATGTGATTGCATCTCTTGTTGTTGAGATTCTACCCTGTTTCTCCTCTAAAAATTTCTTAAACCCATTTCTTTCAATCACTCTTCTATCCTCATCAATACTTTCTCTCATTTTGTTGAAGAAATATCATGGAAGTGTTGAGTGAAATTATAAAGAGTATGGTGCGTTTTTATAGTCACTCTGGTGGTTAGAAGTTACCTCGTTTTTCGTTTTTGCATTAAATTCTTTGTGGTTTTTATCATCTTTGAATTTTGACCTGACTCATTCTTTGGTCACGTGTTTTTAGTTATTTGACTCTTTCTTTATTTTTTATTCTTTTTGTTTAATGACAAAAGGGGGAGTAAGAGTAAATTAATTTAAGAACACTAACTGAAGCCAAAATTAAAAATTTATTCATTTAATTTCAGTTATTGAATATTATCAGTTATGATTTTGAAAGGAAAATTTTTCTATTGAGATTAGAACTCTCTATACATGATACACGTAAGAGAAGATTGCACTTTTCTCTTAAGTAGATCTGACCAAGGAAGAAAGCTTGCAAACCTATCTTCTGGAAGTCAAGTGTATAATGAAGTTCTGGATTCAATGTTAAAATTTTAAAACTATTTTAATCATTCATTACTGAATTCAGGGGGAGCTTGCAAAACTCATAAACCTGAAGGATGCACTCTATGATTAAAATAACAACCATTGTAAATTAATACTTGGTTTGTCATCAATCAAAAAGGGAGAGATTGTTGGAACAAAGTTGGTTCTAATATAACCCAAGTAGTTTTGATGATAACAATAGTATTAATATACAATAGGGAGTACTGATAATTTACTCTAGTGTGCAGGTATATAAGTTAAAATTTTATATACACTAGAAATTGAAGTTCTGGTTGCTATGCTAAGATGCGCTCCCAGAAGTTGGGAAAAACAAGTTCTGGAGAATGACACCAGAAGTTGCCAAGTCAAAGTCAACCAGAAGTTGAACTCATCAGAAGCAGAGTTTAATCTCAAGATTCTGATGATGATGAAACAACAGAATTTGCCAGAAGAACATTCTATTCTCTATAACGACTATCATCTATATGGCAAATTCAGGAGAGGCAGAAGAAATCTCTTACAAGACCGTTATCCTCATGATAATGACGTTTGTACAATTGTACTATCTTTATTTTCCTGATATGGGCGAATATTCGAAATCAAAGTTCAGATTTTAATCTTTACTTGATTTGAATAAGCACATTTCAAATGAAAATAATAGTACAGTACTACGTAGCTGTTTTCATCTTTGTCCGCTCAAATTCAAGACGCTCCAACATCATCTATAAAAGGAGGAAGAATTTGAAGACAAAAACAACACATCTACTAAGAACAAAAGCACTATTATACTGCTGAATTTCTAAGAGCAATTTTTAACTTAGATACAACTTGAGCTTATATCAAAATTCAGGACAAACAGTTTTCACCTTCTGACTAGTCAGTTGTTGAACCTTAGTTTTCTTTTTAAGATTCTATGATAAGTCTTGTTTTTAAAGTTGTATTATTTTGTTCTAAGAACTCTGATATTGTTTATCAGTTTTTCAAACATTGTCTTTGTAACTTTGTTTTAGAAGTCTCTTGCTTGTGAGCTTGAGCATTGGAAGTCTCTTGTATTGTGTTACTTGAGCATAGGAAGTCTCTTGCTGTTGGCTTGAGCATTTGTAATCTTGTGTGATTATAGTGAAATCCCTTGGAAGTGTAAGGGGACTGGACTACTCTCGGTTTGTGAGAGGAACCAGTATAAATCTTGCGTGTTCATCTCTTCTTTCTCTTCTCTGTTTTTCATTTCCTATCGTCCAGAAGTTGTTTGTGTTTAAGATATTCCGCTGCTGATTCTGATAAGTTGCAAAACTTAGAAGAAGTTTTTTAAAACTACCAAAACAAAAATCAACCCCCCTTCTTGTGTTTTCACACCTTCACTTTGAAGCTTTTAAGGCTTTTTGCTTAAAAGTTCAGAATGAGAAAAACTCCAATATTATCTCTATAAGAAGTGATCATGGAGGTGAATTTGAAAACTCTCTTTGAAACCTTCTTTTATGAAAATGGAATATCTCATAATTTTTCTTGCCCTAGAACACCTCAACAGAATGGGGTTGTGGAAAGGAAAAATAGAACCCTACAAGAAATGGCAAGAACAATGATTAATGAATCTAATATTGAAAAATATTTTTGGGCTGAGGCCATTAATACTTCTTGCTATATCTTGAACAGAGTGACCATTAGAAAAGTTTTAAATAAAACACCTTATGAACTTACTTTCACATCTTTGGTTGTTATTGTTATATCTTGAATATCAAAGACAACCTAGGCAAGTTTGATTCAAAGTCAGATAAGGGAATCTTCTTGAGATATTCTCTAACATCAAAGGCTTATAGAATCTATAACTTGAGAACTCAAACCATGGAAGAAAGTATGCATGTCAAATTTGATGAGTTTGAAGAACAACCAAGTGTTATGGAAATTAAAGATGAAGAAGATGCGATTATAAGAAATCAAAATGATGATCAAAATCAAGAATCTACATTTACAGCACCTCCTAAGACTTGGAAAATAGTTACAAATCATCCACCAGATCAAATCATTGGAAATACTGAAGATGGTGTAAGAACTAGGAGATCATTGCAAATTTTAGAGAACAATCTGGGATTGATCTCTCAGCTAGAACCAAGAACAATAGATGAAGCAATTATTGATGAATCTTGGATTGAGGCAATGAAAGAAGAACTCTCACAATTTGATAGAAATGAAGTATGGAATCTAGTACCTTTACTAAAAGATCACTCAATCATTGGTACTAGATGGGTGTTTAGAAATAAATTGGATGAGAATGGTAAAGTGATAAGTGTCGCGGTGATTTTTGGATATCAAGCTATTGAGGAGCATTGAATCTCAAAATTTTAATTACACCACCGAGCTTTGATTTTTCCGAAGAAGGGAGAAAGTCCGTTAATACCCTAAGTAAAGAGATCGGGGTAAGGGGGTTGGTTACACGAAGGGAAGGTATTAGCACCCTAGGCGTCTATAGTATCCTATAGGAACCTCTTGTATTTTTATCTAAGCGCTTGATTTTATTTGTTTGCAAAAATGTACAAGATTTAGGGAAAATTGAGTGATGATTAGGAAAGTGGTTTTTAATGACAAAATGCTCTTAGTTTGAGATCCAAGGTTTTAACTTAAGAAAAATTGATTTTGATTTGAAAATACGACTTGATTTGAAAAACCAAGTGTTTTCACCTAAGGAAAATAATTGTTTGATTGATTGAATGACTTGGTTTAAAATCCAAGTGTTTTGAAAAATGTTTTTGATAAGTGACATGTTTTGGATATTTTTGAGAAGAGGTGTTGACCTCTATTTTTTGGCTAAAAAGAGGCAATGGTTCTAGCGAGGATTCTATCGTTTAAACTAACAACCTAAAATATTAGATCGCGCAAAGACATTTCGCAACGACATATAAGTCGAGGCGACTCCCTTTCTTCGGATTAATATACTAATCAAACAAACGAATAATGATAAGTGTAAGAAAAACTTTAAACCATACAATACATCCGGGGGGGAAACATGCAAAGGGGATTGAATGATAATAACAATAATAATGAATGAAAATAAATTGCGCCAATTACGCGAATTAAAATATACAACCGGGGGGGGGGGGGGGGGGGGGGGGGAAACATGCAAAGGGGATTGAATGATAATAATAATAATAATAACATAATTATAAATAATGAGAGGTAAATATAAGGCATACGCAATATAATATAAATGCAAAACATAAATATAAAGCATAACAAACATAAAACATGAAATGAATATAAAACATATGATGAATAATAAATGTAAAGCATGTAATAAAATATAAGCGTCATGGATAATAATGTAAAGCGCGAAAACAAACGACATTTAATGACAAAGGGCACTTTAAATGACATATAAATTCTATGATTAATTAACACTATTAAAATAAAATAAGCAAAGAAAATCATGAAATCATGGTAAAATGAACTAAAGGCAGAGGGCACTTTTAATAAAAAATAGTTAAGAGTTCATAACAAAATAATAACAAAGAGAAATGAATTTAATATCATTTAAAAACTAATTATTAACATTTAAAATTTATCAATTAGTGACAAATATTAAAATATCACATAATTACATATTTATCAAGACAAAATTTCCCAAACATACATATAGCATGCATATCATATCATGGATCAATAAACAAAATTACATTATCAAAGATTAATTAATTAAAACCTAATTTATGCACTAATAATAAAGAAAATACGAGAAAAATAGCAAATAAATGAATTAAAAATTTATCTTGTGATATATCAGTTTATAATAGCCAAATATATAATTAAAATAAAAATTTGCACCTCAGAAAAATAAAAATAAAATTTAATGCAGGGGAGGTGCAAATAACAAATAAAAAATAGAAGGGGGTGCAGCGCACCAAAAAGTCCCAGAAGCCCAAAGCCCACGCAAAAAAAAAAAAAAAAAAAATCTGAAAACATTTTGGCCAGGATTGGGTGTGACGCGCAACAGCGTGATCACGCTTTACCACCGTCTGATCTTTCTCTGGAAAGATCAAACGGCTACGCTCATGCTCACGCGCGCGTCATTGGATCAAACCAAGGGCCGTGATTAAATCTGGGTATAGGCGAGGAACACGCGTGCAGAACAACAGAGTTGGATCCAGTGTGGACGCTTATTGTGGGCCTATCGTCTTTTCACCGTCAGATCTTCATTTAATGAGATCTGACGGTTGCGATCAAAGGCGCACACGCGTCACACGATTAATCCAACGGACGTGATTTAAACTTGGTGAGGACGGAGACTCACGATGGATCATCGTCTCCGTTCGTCCCTCACCGTCGCCGGCGCCATTTCCGGCACCGGAGTTACAAAAACAACCCAGAAATCAATGAATCATATATGGTTTTGCTCTTTTTTTCACAAGGATCTCAAATATGCAATTAGTTTTTCAAAATAACTACTGTAACTTCAAAAACGAACGAAAAAAGAAAAATCAATCAAAACTCAAACTCACAAACAAGCAAGAATCAAGTTCAAACAACAACCCAGATAGTTTTATCATGTCAAAATAAGATGGAAGGAGTTAAAAAGGAAGAGGAAAGCTACCAGAAACGAGCTGGAGAAGCTTGAGATTTTCACGAGCTTTCACCTTCTACACGAGCTTCAAATCACCACTGGAGCTTCAAATTGGAGCTTGGGTTTTGGTTCTGAAGGCTTATAGAAGGTTATTGAGGTGTTAATTGCAAGAAACAATGATGAATTCGTGTTTGGGAATTTTTGAAAAGTGAGAGAAAAATGAACTTGTTCTAGCTGCCTCCTTCTCCAATTCTTCCAACCTCTTGCTCAGAAAAAATGACTTGTTATTTATAGGAGAGGTTTAGGTTAAGATAAGAGTGATTTTGTGTGAATGAGAGGGGTATTCTTGAGTTTTTGCAAAATGGATATTTGTGATTTTTGATCAATCAAGTGTACACTTGTTTTGATCTGATGCATTGAGTTTTTGAGAGTATATTCTGAGATCAAATGGTTAGAAAAGGATCAAGGGATTTTTGGGAATTAATTTGTGGTGAAAAATAATTTTAAAACAATTTAAAACCATTATTATAAATAAATAAATATGTGAAAATAAAAATATTTATGAACAAGGGCAAAAGTGTCCATTTTTAGTGTTTATAAGATGCATGAATTAAATTGAAAATGATTGAAAAAAGTTTGAATGAAAAAAGGTTACTTGTAGATGAAGAAATCAATTTTTGAATTTTTAAATGTAATAATAATATGAATAAAATAATATAAAATAAAATAAAAATGTGATTAAAATAATTTTGGTATATTCATAAAATATAAATATAATAGGAATAAAATTATAAGTCAAAATTATGAAGAAAAGACAAAAATGAGATTACTTGCAAAAGAAGTAACCTATTTCTTTGTAATTTTTGAAAAGGGCAAAATGGGAACAAAAAATGGTTTATGTGCAAATTTTGATACATGAGTATATTTGGAAATATATGGTGAAAGAAAGAATTCAAAAAGTCACATGATTAATTATCTAAAAATAAAACAGTTAAGCAGCGTAAACAGGATAAAATACTATTTTTAGACATTTTAAATAAAATAATAATAAATGATAAAAACATGATACTTTAGAAATGAACAAAAATATATAAGGGGTAAGAAGGTCAAAAAATGGGGTATGACAGATGCCCATATTTAAGTTTCTTCTACCGGAAGTTCGAAAAAAGAAAAAGATATTTTTGATGTTTTTGTTGTTTTGAATGGACGGTAGAAGGGACTTAAATACAAAGTACACCATTTTTTGACCGACAAGACAGAAAATGCTACGATGTAATGTTATGAATGTCATGTGTAAATGCTTGAAAATGCGAGATTAAGAGAATTATCTGACAGGAAAAGCAGTAAAGTCTTGTAGGCAGGCAGAAGCGATAAAGTCCTGTGAACGGACAGAAGCAATAAAGTCTTGTGAACAGACAGAAGCAATAAAGTCCTGTAAACGGACAGAGACGGAGACAGAAAACGATAAAGTCCTGTAAGCGGACAGAAGTAAAGACGGTGTCTACTAACACTGCAGGATAGTAAGGACACAACAAAATGTTAAATTGTCTGCTGTCTACATGGGCAAGCAAGACTTAACATGGAAAGAGATAAAGTCCTGCAACGGACATGAGCAATAAAGTCTTGTAAACGGACAGAAGCAATAAAGTGTTTACTAATCATTGGGACATAGTATGGACATAATCAAAGGGAATGAACTGTTAACTGACACTGCGGGAGAGTAAGACATGTTATAAAAAGGGTAAACTGAACTGACCAAATGTTATTGGGAGTAACCTTCCTGGGGAATTGAATATTTATTCGTAGCACTTGCTACTTAAAGTGCTTTTGATGATGGATGTAAATATGAGCACTCATGTATGCATGAATGTATGGATGTAAATGTATGTTTGCACTTTTATCTGTGGGGCAAGATTGACAAGACTTATGATAGATAAAGGAATAGTGGAAATGACTAGACTGGCGTATCCGTGCCCTGTTCTGTCAAATTTCTGCTCAGGACATTATCCATATATGGAATTAGGATCTGCAAGGTCAACCAAGGATGATACATCATTCTTCAATTAAATCTTGGAGTAAATCTTATGAATTAAGAGTTTGGTAGAAGTCGCCATTTCACATTCCGAACTAAAACATTCACTAACAGTTGTTGCTCTTTTACTTTCCTCTTCCTCTTTTCTTCTTTTCTTTCTTTTTAGCAATGGCTGTATCCACTTCTTGAAATATGTCCTCATCTGGGGTACTGTTATAGCATGCTTATGTGACTCATGAGTTTAAGAGCTATGTTTGTCATTTTATATTTTCAAAGGGAAAGACACAATTTAAAAGGTTTGTCATTATTTTTGAGTTTCTTGCTTCAAGTATCTTAAAGTTGAATAAAGATAATAAATCAAAATTATGAATAAAATGAGAAGTTCAAATAAAAGCACAGGCTCAAGTTTGAGTAAGAGAATGGAAACTGGCGGAAAGCACAATCCCATAGATCATTATAAAATTTAAAAAATCGTAATTACATGGGAAAGATACATCAAGTACAATGATTACTATTTTCCTCATCCATTTTGAATTCCAAACCTACAAGATGTGAAATAAAGTCTTCGTCAACTGAAGTGCCCCAAGATAAGTGACGCCTGGTCCGATGCAGTTACTTGTCTTATTTCCTTAATTTTTGCATAGGCCGCCCTTTCGGGTTTTCGACCTATCAGGATAATTTATTCTGTTTTTGTCTCTAATTTTTGCCTGGACCGCCCTTTCAGATTTTCAGCCCACCGAGACGCTCATTTTTGTCTAAGCAGCCCTTTCGGGTTTTCAACTTAGCGAGCTTTTTTTTTTAATTTTTTTATTTTTTTTAGACAAAGTATTTCTTGACTGCATCAGCATTCACAGGACGAGGGAGTTCATCACCATCCATAGTTGCGAGGGTCATAGCACCACCTGAGAAAGCTCTTTTGACAACATACGGTCCTTCATAATTGGGCGTCCACCTGCCCCTGGCATCAGGTTGAAAGGACAGGATCTTTTTAAGCACAAGATCACCTTCATGGAACTCTCGGGGTCGAACTTTCTTGTCAAAAGCTTGCTTCATTCTTCTTTGGTACAACTGACCATGACACAAAGCCGCCATACGTTTTTCTTCGATCAAATTCAGCTGTTCATATCTGTTTCGGCACCATTCAGCCTCAGTTAGTTTGGCTTCCATCAAGACTCTCATTGATGGAATCTCAACTTCTACCGGTAGCACTGCTTCCATACCATATACCAAGGAGAAAGGGGTTGCCCCTGTTGAAGTACGCACTGAAGTACGATATCCATGTAAAGCAAAAGGTAACGTTTCATGCCAGTCCTTATAAGTAACCACCATTTTCTACACAATCTTCTTAATGTTCTTATTTGCAGCTTCAACCGCACCATTCATTTGAGGCTCATATAAGGAGAAGAATTGTGATGCTCAATCTTGAACTCCTCACACAAATATTTCATCATCTTGTTGTTCAAATTCGACCCATTGTCAGTGATGATCTTACTAGGAACACCATAGCGACAAATGATGTTATTCTTGATGAAACGAACCACTACTTGCTTAGTAACGTTGGCATAAGATGCCGCTTCGACCCATTTGGTGAAATAATCAATAGCCACTAGAATAAAACGAGGCCCGTTGGAAGCTTTTGGTTCAATCCGACCAATCATATCAATGCCCCACATAGAAAAGGGCCAAGGAGAAGAAATAACATTCAGAGAAGTTGGTGGCATATGGATTTTATCCGCGTAGATCTGACACTTATGACACCTTCGGGCATGCTTATGGCAATCAGACTCCATCGTCAACCAGTAATATCCTGCTCTCAATATTTTCTTAGCCATTGTGTGCCCATTAGGATGAGTCCCAAATGACCCTTCATGTATTTCATGCATTAAAGAATCAGCCTCCTTCTTATCCACACACCGAAGTAAAACCATATCAAAATTTCTCTTTTACAACACATCCTCATTCAGAAAGAAACTACTGGATAACCTCCTCAGGATCTTCTTGTCTTTGCTAGATGCCCCTGGGGATACTTTTGATTCTGAAGGAACACCTTAATATCATGAAACCATGGCTTATCATCAACTGCTTCTTCTGCTGCAAACACATATGCCGGTCTTTCGAGACAACGAATACTGATGATTGGTACTTCATTCTGGTAATTAACTTGGTACATTGATGATAAAGTAGCTAAAGCATCTGCCATTTGATTCTCATCGCGAGGAATATGATGCAACTCCACCTTGTTGAAGAAAGTCAACAATCTCCTTGCATAATCTCTATAAGGGATCAGGCCAGTGTGGCGTGTCTCCCATTCTCCTTTGATCTGATTAATTACAAGAGTTGAGTCCCCATAGATATCAATATTTTTGATCCTCAAATCAATTGCTTCTTCAATACCCATGATACAAGCTTCATATTCGGCAATGTTGTTGGTGCAATCAAACTGTAATCTGGCGGTGAAAATAAATATGAGAACCCTTAGGAGTAACAATAACTGCCCCAATTCCACTACCATAGACATTCACAGCCCCATCAAATATCAATCCCCACTTGGATTCAGGATCTGGACCTTCCCCGAACAGTGGTTCATCACAATCTTTCATCTTCAAATACATAATCTCTTCATCTGGAAAATCAAACTTGATTGGCTGGTAATCCTCAATTGGTTGGTGAGCCAAATGGTCAGCCAAGACGCTGCCCTTGATTGCTTTCTGAGCACGGTATTCAATATCATATTCAGACAATAACATCTGCCAATGAGCAATCCTCCCGGTCAAAGCAGCCTTCTTAAAAATGTACTTAATTGGATCCATTTTGGATATTAACCAAGTAGTGTGATTAACCAGGTAATGACGCAGACGCTTGGCAGCCCAAGCTAGAGCACAACAGGTCTTCTCAAGCATGGAATATCTAGACTCACAATCGGTAAACTTCTTGCTCAGATAATAAATTGCATGTTCCTTTCTACCGGTATCATCCTGTTGCCCCAACACACAACCCATGGAATCTCTAACATAGTCAAATACATAATAAGTGGCCTCCCCTCAACTGGAGGGATAAGAATTGGTGGTTCCATTAGATACTTCTTGATACTGTCAAAGGCCCTCTGACAGTCCTCTATCCAAACAATCTATTGGTCCTTGCGGAGCAGTTTGAAAATTGGTCTACATGTGGCAGTCATATGGGAAATGAATCTAGAAATGTAATTCAATCGACCAAGGAAACCTCTAACTTGCTTCTCTGTTTGGGGAGCTGGCATTTCTCTAATAGCTCGAACTTTATCAGGATCAACCTCAATACCTTTCTGACTGACAATGAAACCCAAGAGCTTCCCAGACCTAACACCAAAAGTACATTTATTAGGATTCAGCCGGAGTTGGTACTTCCTCAACCTCTGAAACATCTTCAACAAATATTCCACATGTTCTTCTTCAGTGCCTGACTTGACGATCATGTCATCCACATATACTTCAACCTCTTTATGCATCATATCATGGAACAAAGTGGTCATGCCCCTTTGGTAAGTAGCACCTGCGTTCGTCAACCCGAAAGACATTACTTGGTAGCAGAAAGTACCCCAAGGTGTGATGAACGAAGTTTTCTCCCTGTCTTCAACAACCATCTTAATTTGATTGTACACCGAGAAACCATCCATGAAGGAGAAGACTTTGGATTTGGCAGTATTGTCAACCAGTACATCAATGTGTGGTAAAGGAAAATTATCTTTTGGACTAGCTCTATTCAAATCTCTGTAATCAACACACATCCTCACTTTACCATCTTTCATAGGAACCGGTACTATGTTGGCCAACCATTGAGCATATTCTGAAGTAATAAGAAAACCTGCATTAATCTATTTCTGAACCTCTTCCTTAATCTTGAGAGCCATATCAGGGTGAGATCTTCTTAACCTTTGCTTCACTGGAGGACATTCTGGCTTCAAAGGCAGACGGTGTTCTACAATCTCAGGATCCAAACCAGGCATGTCTTGATACGACCATGCAAAGATGTCAACATATTCTCTGAGCAAACCTATTATCCTTGCTTTGACAGATTCCTCTAAACATGCCCCTGTCTTGATTTCTCTTTTCTCTTCCTCAGTACCCAAATTAACTAACTCTGTAGCTTCTTAATGAGGCTGAATTGCCACATCCTCCCGTTCTAACAATCGTTTGATCTCATCAGAAATCTCTTCATTCTCTTCTTCCATAGCCTCATAGACTGGAAATTCAAAGTTTATAAAGGGCCTAGAATCATTGTACTCAACGGGCTCATTGATGTTAATTCTGCATATGTTTGATGATTGATTTTGTTTTAATAAATAAGAATGCAGAATTTTTATTTGATAAAAGTAAGAAGAATAGAAGGTGAAAAATAAAATATATATTTTTGTTTTTTGTGTTACCATTTTCTAGAATACAAGGATATAAAGAAAATATAAAAAGTCATGATAAAAACGATGATTTTCATTAATATTCTTGAAGCATTAAACAAAGCCCAAACATAGTCTCACTCTTGCTTGGGGCGAGACAAGAGGATTTTTCTTTTTGAAAACATAAAAAAGACAAACATATTACTTAGACAGAGGAATGACAGAAGGGACATCAACAACAATCCAATTGTGGCATATTCCTCTTGGGGTCACAAAAGACGGTGGTCCTTCTTCGTCTTCATCTCCAATAACAGCATTAATCTCTGAGGGAGTGTTGATAAAACCAGCACTGCGGAAAACATCTTCAAATGGTTCCTTTTTTCCCATCCTGGTAGAAGGAGTGAAACCCAAACCTGACCTGTTCTTGTTCTCTGACAACTGCAACACTCTTCCCCAACCAGAAGTCTTTCCTTCACGCACAACCCTTTGTGCATCTTTCAAAGATGCCATATATGTCTCAGCTCTGATTGGACCTTTCTCCTCAATGGAGAGTCCTTGAAACGCAGTACCGTTTGATTCATCCGCACCGATACACGAGAAATTTGACAAATGACTAATAAGTAGAGCCTCCTCACCATTCACAACCACCAACTTCCCCTCTCGCACGCACTTCAACCTCTGATGTAAAGTGGATGTCACGGCACCGGCCTCGTGAATCCATGGACGCCCTAGAAGGCAACTGTAAGCAGCTTGAATATTCATTACCTGAAAAGTAACCTGGAACTCATGCGGACCAACGGAAATAGGTAAATCCAACTCACCAAACACTGACTTCCTTGAACCATCAAACGCCTTCAAAATCATGGTGCTTGGCCTCATGTAGGCATCCTTGTATGAAAGTCTGTCCAAAGTAGTCTTAGCCATCACATTTAGAGACGACCCAGTATCCACCAACACATTAGATAAAGCATCTGACTTGCAAGTAACTGACACATGCAATGCCAAATTATGATTCCGCCCTTTCTCGGGGAGCTCTTCATCACTGAAACTCAGATTGTTACAAGCAGTCACATTTCCCACTATACCTCCAAACTGGCTTAAGGTCACATCTTTCTCAACATAGGCTTGATCCAACACTTTCATCAATGCCTCCCTATGGGCATCAGAATTCATCAACAGAGATATCATAGAAATCTTAGACGGAGTTTGCAACAACTGATCCACTATCTTATACTCACTTCTTTTGATCAACTTCATCACTTCATCTGAATCTTCATACTCTCTTTCAAACGGTTTACTAGGAACACAAACTGGTGTCTTCTCAACAGCTGGGACATTTGGCTTCTGAGAGGCTGCCCCTTGGATGACACGCCCACTTCTCAGGATTCTACTACTGTTAGTAACATTGCTCACAGAAGTCAAAGGAGGAATAGGTGTCTCCACACCATCTTGTACCATAGTAGCTTGGTATCTATAAGGTATGGCTTTCTCAGAGGTATAAGGCATAGATCCTAGCACACGGATTGTAAGCCAGGGGATATTAGATTCTCCGCTGTTGTAAATCATCTCCAAATGATCGGCAACACTAAATTCCGGTGTTATACCACAAACATCTTCACTTTTCTTTGTTACCAACAATTCTCCTTTATCCATCAAACTTTGGATGTCCTTTTGAACTTGGGAACACCCATGAGGATCCGACAGACACACTTCACAAGTTGAATGATCATGATTGAACATCTTCGCTTCACACATTTTTCTATGGATAGGAACTAGAGGAGTCTTGATACTTTGCACTTTGAGGATGGCATTTGTAGCTAGGCAGGGTTGGACAAAATGAACAGAGGGATTATGATTTGGTAGAGGGTTATTTTGAACGTTGGGGTTCTCATCTGTAAAGGACAACACTTTGTTTCGAACCAGGTCTTGAACAGCTTTCTTAAGAGCATAACAGCGCTCCACATCATGGCAAAGTGCCCCTTGGTGAAAGACACAGGTGAGGTCATTGCGGTACTAAGTAGGCAGTATAGCAGGTACTGGAGGGGGTGGCCTTGTTTGAAAAAAATTCTTGGCAAGCAAGGCTGGGAGTAAATCAGCGTACTTCATGGGTATGGGATCAAACGGTGGATATCTCGGAGTGCGATTGAATGGTTGCTGGAAATTTTGAGAGCGATTCTGTTGGGGATATGATTGTTGTGGGTATTGTTGTTGTGGAGGCATCTGTGGGTATTATTTGTGATTGAGGTGCAGGTGTGATGGCTGAGATGTGTTGGTAGTTTGAATATCTTGGTTGAAACCTGAGTTACCATACAGACTTCAGACTCTTTCTTCTTCTGGAAATTGTGACCATACTTCTTGGTGTTGCTGACAGGGGTACTTTCTTTTGTCATCCTTCCTTGGCGGATTGCCTCCTCTAGGCACATCCCCGTTTCCACCACTTCAGTAAAATTTCTAGACACCATGTTAAACATCTTCTCATAAAAGAAACGATTAAGGGTGTGGATGAACATCTTGGATAATTCTCTCTCCTCAATGGGAGAACGAGTCTGAGCAGCTAACTCTCTCCATCTCTGAGCGTACTCTTTGAAGGATTCTTTCTCTTTCTGGGTCATTGCACGGAGCTCGTCTCTATCTGGAGCCATAAAAGAATTATAGTTGTACTAAGTCATAAAAGCACTAGCCAAGTCATTAAAAGTGCGGATATCAGCTCTATCCAAGTCCATATACCACCTCAAAGCTGCCCAGACAAGCTATCCTGAAAATAGTGAATCAAGAGCTTGTCGTTACTAGTTTGAGTTGACATTTTCCTCGCATACATAGTTAGATGAGCCCTTGGGCAGGTACTTCCCTTGTACTTCTCAAAATCTGGAACCTTGAGCTTGGGCGGAACCACAACATCAGGGACCAAGCACAGTTCGTGAGTGTCCTTGCCAAACATATCCTTCCCCTTGAGGGCCCTCATCTCACGCTGCATTTCATTAAACTTATCTTCCAGATCTTCCACTCTATCGAAACCTCCCATACTTTCCGCATGGAAAATGGGCTCTTGGTAATGCGGAGCAGCATGGACTACAGGTGCAGAGACAGTAGCAGTAACTTGAGGGAGAGTATTTTCCAACTGAACGAGGGGTGCTTCAGTCACTTGAGGGAAAAATCCTCCTCCGAGAAAACCTTCCGATAATCCTCACGTACAACCTTCAGGCATAGAGAGCCGGGGAGCAGGAATTGGTGCAGATACAGCCGGGGGTGGCACAGGCGCACCACTGGACTGAAGAACCGACGTCGAGCCCTGATTCTGGCTTGCCAACAGAGAGGTCACCATAGCAGTCAGATTCTGAATCTCCGCTTGCATAGTTGTCATCTTCTCCCGAAGCTGGTTATTCTCTTCTTCGACACTTGCCATCTTCTTCTTAAACTGAGACCGGGTATTATAAGTACGAGTTGCCTTGTAATGGATACGCCGAGCCACTTTCAACTGAGGCGGAAGAGAGGGAGAAGAATATGAGACTCTGTTTTGGAAATTTATGTATGCAGCATGATGCATGATATGTTTATGCTAAACTATGCAAAGGTTTTTTCGATATCGAAAGACTTATACTAAGTTAAATGTAAACATTGTAGAAAACATCCACTTCATTTGATAACTATAATATTACAAAGATAAAAAGAAAATACAATGAATAAAAACACTTTTTTTTATTTAATTTAAGTCCTTCGATATCGGGTGAGAAAAGAGTTTTATGAATGAATGCATGTATGCAATTGATAATGCGCAAACATGGTTGGGTTAAGGCAAAATGTTGGAGTCAAAGGTAAGAACCCCCTCCCACATGGTAAGTACTAATGTTTGCTTTGTACCTGTATTACGGGTTCTAATAAGTTCCCAAAGTTATAAACCGTCTTTTGGATATTACCGGCTTACGGAACTACTCCCGGTCCAATAATATCCGCAAGACAATCTCGTTCGGGTGTGGTCTCGCGTATCAACCAATCTAAGACTATTCTAGATCGGTCACCGCACCACGTCCTATAGGCCAAGATGGGTTAAGTGTAACTCTAAAGGTCCACAATCTTTCGGTCCCCCAAAAATAGAACGTCAACATAACTACTCATGTCAACACTCCACCTTTGAGCTTCCTAGACTGTGCGTGGTTATATCACATGCGAAACATGGATCAAACTACTCTGATCCCGTCGCTATGACCCTACCACTATCCTATCTTATTGTTTCCCTCAAGTCCGGGTTAGGACTTATCTCACTCAAGCAATTTTCCCAAATAAGGAACATCAAACATATACATACATACATAAACAAACAAACACAAGCGCAAAGAAAAAAGAATACAAGATGGGCTCAACCCGCTCGGGGGATCCCCAGTGAAGTCGCCATTTCTGTCGCGGTGAATTTTGGATATCAAGCTATTGAGGAGCATTGAATCTCAAAATTTTAATTACACCACCGAGCTTTGATTTTTCCGAAGAAGGGAGAAAGTCCGTTAAATACCCTAAGTAAAGAGATCGGGGTAAGGGGGTTGGTTACACGAAGGGAAGGTATTAGCACCCTAGGTGTCTATAGTATCCTATAGGAACCTCTTATATTTTTATCTAAGCGCTTGATTTTATTTGTTTGCAAAAATGTACAAGATTTAGGGAAAATTGAGTGATGATTAGGAAAGTGGTTTTTAATGACAAAATGCTCTTGGTTTGAGATCCAAGGTTTTGACCTAAGAAAAATTGATTTTGATTTGAAAATACGACTTGATTTGAAAAACCAAGTGTTTTCACCTAAGGAAAATAATCGTTTGATTGATTGAATGACTTGGTTTAAAATCCAAGTGTTTTGAAAAATGTTTTTGATAAGTGACATGTTTTGGATATTTTTGAGAAGAGGTGTTGACCTCTATTTTTTGGCTAAAAAGAGGCAATGCTTCTAGTGAGGATTCTATCGTTTAAACTAACAACCTAAAGTATTAGATCGCGCAAAGACATTTCGCAACGACATATAAGTTGAGGCGACTCCCTTTCTTCGGATTAATATACTAATCATACAAACGAATAATGATAAGTGTAAGAAAAACTTTAAACCATACAATACATCCGGGGGGGAAACATGCAAAGGGGATTGAATGATAATAACAATAATAATGAATGAAAATAAATTGCGCCAATTACGCGAATTAAAATATACAACCGGGGAGGGGGGGAACATGCAAAGGGGATTGAATGATAATAATAATAATAATAACATAATTATAAATAATGAGAGGTAAATATAAGGCATACGCAATATAATATAAATGCAAAACATAAATATAAAGCATAACAAACATAAAACATGAAATGAATATAAAACATATGATGAATAATAAATGTAAAGCATGTAATAAAATATAAGCGTCATGGATAATAATGTAAAGCGCGAAAACAAACGACATTTAATGACAAGATTAGCATACAAGACATACATAAGGTAGGGGTGACCAAGAACAAACAAAATAATAATTTCATGTCATGAGAGATAACCTAAACAATATCAAGCATTTTCAATCCACACACATGCATATATTTATCTTATCATATTTAAATAAAAACATAAGTTATAAATTAAACAAGGTATTTAGGACTAAAATGTCATGCCATAGGTAGTAACATAAAAATATCAAGCATTTTTCAAAACCATATACATATATACTTATGAATTTAATTAAATGGAATATACTTTGCAATTAAATCAAAATACTTAGGACTAAACACATTTCAAACCAAAAACCTTGAACTAAATCAAGGGAACAAGATTCAAGCATATCAATAAGCATAGAACAAATTTAGTAGCAATTAACAAGTAAAGACATCAAATAAAATCATTTAAAACCTTAACATATAAATTCTATGATTAATTAACACTATTAAAATAAAATAAGCAAAGAAAATCATGAAATCATGGTAAAATGAACTAAAGGCAAAGGACACTTTTAATAAAAAATATTTAAGAGTTCATAACAAAATAATAACAAAGAGAAATGAATTTAATATCATTTAAAAACTAATTATTAACATTTAAAATTTATATAAAAAAAAATTAATTATTAACATTTAAAATTTATCAATTAGTGACAAATATTAAAATATCACATAATTACATATTTATCAAGACAAAATTCCCCAAACATACATATATCATGCATATCATATCATGGATCAATAAACAAAATTACATTATCAAAGATTAATTAATTAAAACCTAATTTATGCACTAATAATAAAGAAAATACGAGAAAAATAGCAAATAAATGAATTAAAAATTTATTTTGTGATATATCAGTTTATAATAGCCAAATATATAATTAAAATAAAAATTTGCACCTCAGAAAAATAAAAATAAAATTTAATGCAGGGGAGGTGCAAATAACAAATAAAAAATAGAAGGGGGTGCAGCGCACCAAAAAGTCCCAGAAGCCCAAAGCCCACGCAAAAAATAAAAAAAAACTGAAAACATTTTGGCCAGGATTGGGTGTGACGCGCAACAGCGTGATCACGCTTTACCACCGTCTGATCTTTCTCTGGAAAGATCAAACGGCTATGCTCATGCTCACGCGCGCGCCATTGGATCAAACCAAGGGCCGTGATTAAATCTGGGTAAAGGCGAGGAACACGCGTGCAGAACAACAGAGTTGGATCTAATGTGGACGCGTATTGTGGGCCTATCGTCTTATCACCGTCAGATCTTCATTTAATGAGATCTGACGGTTGCAATCAAAGGCGCACACGCGTCACACGATTGATCCAACGGACACGATTTAAACTTGGTGAGGACGGAGACTCACGATGGATCATCAAAAAAAATCTGAAAACGTTTCCGGCACCGGAGTTACAAAAACAACCCAGAAATCAATGAATCATATATGGTTTTGCTCGTTTTTTACAAGGATCTCAAATATGCAATTAGTTTTTCAAAATAACTACTGTAACTTCAAAAACGAACGAAAAAAGAAAAATCAATCAAAACTCAAACTCACAAACAAGCAAGAATCAAGTTCAAACAACAACCCAGATAGTTTTATCATGTCAAAATAAGATGGAAGGAGTTAAAAAGGAAGAGGAAAGCTACCAGAAACGAGCTGGAAAAGCTTGAGATTTTCACGAGCTTTCACCTTCTACACGAGCTTCAAATCACCACTGGAGCTTCAAATTGGAGCTTGGGTTTTGGTTCTGAAGGCTTATAGAAGGTTATTGAGGTGTTAATTGCAAGAAACAATGATGAATTCGTGTTTGGGAATTTTTGAAAAGTGAGAGAAAAATGAACTTGTTCTAGCTGCCTCCTTCTCCAATTCTTCCAACCTCTTGCTCAGAAAAATGACTTGTTATTTATAGGAGAGGTTTAGGTTAAGATAAGAGTGATTTTGTGTGAATGAGAGGGGTATTCTTGAGTTTTGGCAAAATGGATATTTGTGATTTTTGATCAATCAAGTGTACACTTGTTTTGATCTGATGCATTGAGTTTTTGAGAGTATATTATGAGATCAAATGGTTAGAAAAGGATCAAGGGATTTTTGGGAATTAATTTGTGGTGAAAAATAATTTCAAAACAATTTAAAACCATTATTATAAATAAATAAATATGTGAAAATAAAAATATTTATGAACAAGGGCAAAAGTGTCCATTTTTAGTGTTTATAAGATGCATGAATTAAATTGAAAATGATTGAAAAAAGTTTGAATGAAAAAAGGTTACTTGTAGATGAAGAAATCAATTTTTGAATGTAATAATAATATGAATAAAATAATATATAATAAAATAAAAATGTGATTAAAATAATAATAATAATAATAATAATAATAATAATAATAACATAATTATAAATAATGAGAGGTAAATATAAGGCATACGCAATATAATATAAATGCAAAACATAAATATAAAGCATAACAAACATAAAACATGAAATGAATATAAAACATATGATGAATAATAAATGTAAAGCATGTAATAAAATATAAGCGTCATGGATAATAATGTAAAGCGCGAAAACAAACGACATTTAATGACAAGATTAGCATACAAGACATACATAAGGTAGGGGTGACCAAGAACAAACAAAATAATAATTTCATGTCATGAGAGATAACCTAAACAATATCAAGCATTTTCAATCCACACACATGCATATATTTATCTTATCATATTTAAATAAAAACATAAGTTATAAATTAAACAAGGTATTTAGGACTAAAATGTCATGCCATAGGTAGTAACATAAAAATATCAAGCATTTTTCAAAACCATATACATATATACTTATGAATTTAATTAAATGGAATATACTTTGCAATTAAATCAAAATACTTAGGACTAAACACATTTCAAACCAAAAACCTTGAACTAAATCAAGGGAACAAGATTCAAGCATATCAATAAGCATAGAACAAATTTAGTAGCAATTAACAAGTAAAGACATCAAATAAAATCATTTAAAACCTTAACATATAAATTCTATGATTAATTAACACTATTAAAATAAAATAAGCAAAGAAAATCATGAAATCATGGTAAAATGAACTAAAGGCAAAGGACACTTTTAATAAAAAATATTTAAGAGTTCATAACAAAATAATAACAAAGAGAAATGAATTTAATATCATTTAAAAACTAATTATTAACATTTAAAATTTATATAAAAAAAATTAATTATTAACATTTAAAATTTATCAATTAGTGACAAATATTAAAATATCACATAATTACATATTTATCAAGACAAAATTCCCCAAACATACATATATCATGCATATCATATCATGGATCAATAAACAAAATTACATTATCAAAGATTAATTAATTAAAACCTAATTTATGCACTAATAATAAAGAAAATACGAGAAAAATAGCAAATAAATGAATTAAAAATTTATTTTGTGATATATCAGTTTATAATAGCCAAATATATAATTAAAATAAAAATTTGCACCTCAGAAAAATAAAAATAAAATTTAATGCAGGGGAGGTGCAAATAACAAATAAAAAATAGAAGGGGGTGCAGCGCAGCAAAAAGTCCCAGAAGCCCAAAGCCCACGCAAAAAATAAAAAAAAACTGAAAACATTTTGGCCAGGATTGGGTGTGACGCGCAACAGCGTGATCACGCTTTACCACCGTCTGATCTTTCTCTGGAAAGATCAAACGGCTATGCTCATGCTCACGCGCGCGCCATTGGATCAAACCAAGGGCCGTGATTAAATCTGGGTAAAGGCGAGGAACACGCGTGCAGAACAACAGAGTTGGATCCAATGTGGACGCGTATTGTGGGCCTATCGTCTTATCACCGTCAGATCTTCATTTAATGAGATCTGACGGTTGCGATCAAAGGCGCACACGCGTCACACGATTGATCCAACGGACGCGATTTAAACTTGGTGAGGACGGAGACTCACGATGGATCATCAAAAAAAATCTGAAAACGTTTCCGGCACCGGAGTTACAAAAACAACCCAGAAATCAATGAATCATATATGGTTTTGCTCGTTTTTTACAAGGATCTCAAATATGCAATTAGTTTTTCAAAATAACTACTGTAACTTCAAAAACGAACGAAAAAAGAAAAATCAATCAAAACTCAAACTCACAAACAAGCAAGAATCAAGTTCAAACAACAACCCAGATAGTTTTATCATGTCAAAATAAGATGGAAGGAGTTAAAAAGGAAGAGGAAAGCTACCAGAAACGAGCTGGAAAAGCTTGAGATTTTCACGAGCTTTCACCTTCTACACGAGCTTCAAATCACCACTGGAGCTTCAAATTGGAGCTTGGGTTTTGGTTCTGAAGGCTTATAGAAGGTTATTGAGGTGTTAATTGCAAGAAACAATGATGAATTCGTGTTTGGGAATTTTTGAAAAGTGAGAGAAAAATGAACTTGTTCTAGCTGCCTCCTTCTCCAATTCTTCCAACCTCTTGCTCAGAAAAATGACTTGTTATTTATAGGAGAGGTTTAGGTTAAGATAAGAGTGATTTTGTGTGAATGAGAGGGGTATTCTTGAGTTTTTGCAAAATGGATATTTGTGATTTTTGATCAATCAAGTGTACACTTGTTTTGATCTGATGCATTGAGTTTTTGAGAGTATATTATGAGATCAAATGGTTAGAAAAGGATCAAGGGATTTTTGGGAATTAATTTGTGGTGAAAAATAATTTCAAAACAATTTAAAACCATTATTATAAATAAATAAATATGTGAAAATAAAAATATTTATGAACAAGGGCAAAAGTGTCCATTTTTAGTGTTTATAAGATGCATGAATTAAATTGAAAATGATTGAAAAAAGTTTGAATGAAAAAAGGTTACTTGTAGATGAAGAAATCAATTTTTGAATGTAATAATAATATGAATAAAATAATATAAAATAAAATAAAAATGTGATTAAAATATTTTTGGCATATTCATAAAATATAAAGATAATAGGAATAAAATTATAAGTCAAAATTATGAAGAAAAGACAAAAATGAGATTACTTGCAAAAGAAGTAACCTATTTCTTTGTAATTTTTGAAAAGGGCAAAATGGGAACAAAAAATGGTTTATGTGCAAATTTTGATACATGAGTATATTTGGAAATATATGGTGAAAGAAAGAATTCAAAAAGTCACATGATTAATTATCTAAAAATAAAACAGTTAAGCAGCGTAAACAGGATAAAATACTATTTTTTGACATTTTAAATAAAATAATAATAAATGATAAAAACATGATACTTTAGAAATGAGCAAAAATATATAAGGGGTAAGAAGGTCAAAAAATGGGGTATGACAATAAGAAACAAAGCAAGATTAGTAGCTCAAGGTTATAACCAACAAGAGGGCATTGACTATGATGAAACATTTGCTCCTGTGGCCAGGTTAAAAGCTATTAGAATTTTGCTTGCATATGCATCTCACAAATGTCTTAAACTTTTTCAAATGGATGTCAAAAGTGCATTTTTAAATGGCTTTTTAAATGAGGAAGTTTATGTTCATCAACCCCCAGATTTTGTTGATCAAAATAAACCAAATCATGTTTTCAAACTTACCAAAGTTCTTTATAGACTTAAACAAGCCCCACGTGCTTGGTATGAAATATTGAGTACCTTTTTGCTTGAAAATGGTTTTTCTAGAGGAAAAATTGATACCACACTTTTTAGAAAAACAAACAATCATGATTTACTCATTGTTCAAGTATATGTTAATGATATTATATTTGGTGCTACTAATGAGAAAATGTGTGAAGAATTTTCTAATCTTATGCAAAGTGAGTTTGAGATGAGCATGATGGGAGAACTTAGGTTCTTTCTTGGCTTGCAAATCAAGCAACAAGAAGATAGCATTTTTATTTGTCAAGAAAAATACATTAAAGATCTTCTCAAGAAATACAAGATGAATGAAGCCAAAATCATGACAACTCAAATGCATCCATCAACAAGTTTGGACAAAGTTGAAAGAAAGAGTACTAGTGGAGCTTGTCAATTTCTTGGTAAAGCTCTTGTCAGTTGGTGTTGTAGAAAGCAAAATATCATTGCACTGTCAACAACTGAAGCAGAGTATGTGTCTGCATCAAATTGTTGTTCACAAGTGATATGGATCAAAAACCAACTTGAAGACTTCTCTTTAAGGTACACAAATGTTTCAATTTTTTGTGATAAAACTAGTGCTATTAATTTATCAAAGAACCCTATTCAGCATTCAAGATCAAAACACATTGAAATCAAACATCATTTCATTCGTGATCATGTGAACAAAAAGGATATTGCTTTAGTGTTTATTGATACTGAAAATCAGTTGGCTGATATTTTTACAAAACCATTTGTTGAAGATCACTTTAATTTCATTAAAGAAAAATTGAAAATCATCAAAAATCCCAATCAAAGTTAATATGTGTGTTTGATCATTTTTTGGAGAATGTTCTAAGAACGATATCCTGTTTGTACTATACATGTTTCCCAGAATTTTGTGACACGCTATCTTTTCATATTCCTTAGCTTAGGTTTATTTTTTGACCGTTAGAATAAAAAAATTAGAAAACTTAGGATTGGCTCTCCCATTACTCACAACGGTTATCCCCTTAAACTCATTATCTCTCTCCTAATTACCTTTTCACAAAATCAAGTACACTTGATTACTATTCATCAAGTACACCTAGCTACTTACTCTCTTCCTCTTCACCAAGCTACACGTCCTTTTTAAATCCATCACCTCACCATTACTGATCATCACTTCTATCCATTATCAAAACTCAAAATTTCTCTTTTCTCTTTCAAATGGCAAGAACTAAGCAAGCTGCTCGCAAAAATGCTAAACCACCTACTTCAACTCCTTCACCACCACCGTCACCTCCTTCTTCACCTCACAATCAATCATCTCCACAAAAATCTCATGAATCCGTCCCTGAAAACATTCATCTATCTCAATCCAACCCAGAACAAAACTACCCAGTAATTTCTGACCACATGCAACCTACTCAAGAACCTGATCATGTCTCTAATTCGCTCTCAGAACCTTCTGAGAATATTCCCAACAATGAAGATTTCGTTCAACAAACCCAAGATGAACCTATGAACGATGAAGGAACCATTACCCCCAATTATACCTTGATCGTACCTATCCAAGCTAAAACACCCCCTGTCCCTGTTAGATCAAAGAAATTTAAAACAAAATCCATCTCAAAATCCCTTTCCAAATCACCATTCAAAAAAAAATCAACATCCAAATCCAAAACTGGGGATTCCTCTAGGGTTAGAAGATCAGCTAAGATCTTATCTGGCATTGGTACAGGGAGAAAGGTAGTAAAGGATACTACTATTCACATCATTGATGATGATGATGTTGACTCTAAGAAAACAATCTTCAATCCTCACCTAGATGGATTTGAAGAAGATGAGGAGGTTGAAGCAGTTATTTCAACCAAGTCTATTCCCACCAAAACCTTCCCCTGCTTCTAAGAAAAAATCATCAACAGAAGGGAAAAGAAAAAATTGGTTCAGAAAAGAAAGGACCAAAAATCAAGTTCGTCCCTATGCCTCTCATTCATCCTGATGACAGGGAAAATTTTTGATAAGTATTGGAAATCAAAACTTGTTCCTGTAGGAAGAGTTTATGAATTTGAAGAATTGGTTAAAGGAGGAACTGATCTTGTCAAATACACTGAACCTCTAGGATGGACAAACTTCTTCAAGTTAAAGGAATCTGTACTTCCTCAACTCGTTCAAGCCTTTTACCATAATACTAATGTGCACCCTGACAAGAATTTAATCATCTCCAACTTGATCCAAATATCATCTCTGATCTTTTGGATATTCCTTTAGAAGGTGCTGAAACTTATGGTGGTAATTAGTTCTCAAAGCTTGAAGTAAACAGAGAAGCTTTGATTCTAGAGATGTTCAATGAGCAAGGAGCTCAAATTGAAAATCCTTCATCCTCATTTCTGAAGAAAGAATTCAAAATTCTCGACAACATTTGCCTTCATTCAATCTTCCCAAGGACTGGAAGCAAGGATAAAGTTACTGGAAATGATCTGTTCATCATGCATCATCTATCCAAAGGTATTAAGCTTAACCTACCTCACATAATCATTCAACACACGATTCATGCTGCAAAATCTGGAATTAAGAAGGTTGCCTTACCCTATGGAATGATCCTGACTAAGATTTTTAGAATATATACTATTGATGAAACCAACCAAAGGATTGATAACACATGTACCCTTTTCAATCTTAAAATTATTCATCATAGGAAGAAAGAAACCATTTATGAAGAAATAGTTGAATTAGGAAAAAGAAAGTGAGAAACTATGGAGAAAGATGGTTTGAAAATATTGGCTGATGCATTGGGATAACATCCTGAGAACATTCTCCCAACTGGATATAGTGCAGCAACCAACATTGGAATGACTATTGAGTCTATTCCTTCTCATTTGGATACATCCCTGCACTTTGGTACACCATTTTCACATGGTTTTACAACTGTTTCACCAAGATCTGGAAAGAATCTTGAGGCCTTCTTTTTCACCACCAACCCTGCCAACACTACTGTGTTTTCACCTTTAATGTCATCATCACAAGGTAGTCTACACACCTTCCTTAGCTCTGATTTTATGAAGAATTTGGCAGGATCAAGTCCTGATTTTCCAAGGTTTCCATCTACCTTGTTTTCTACTGAATCATTGCCATCCTTGCCTGCTTCCTTTGCAACTTTGGATTCCGTTTGCTCATCAGCCAATGCTGCAGCTATTGATATCTTGGCAAAACATATTGGTTCTGAACCTAACATGGATAAGAATGCACCTGGCCCTTCAACTGAACCCAGGCCTACCAAGAAAACAAAGGTTGAGAAAGATGTGGAAAAAGCAAGGAAAGATATTGCTAAGATATTTGAAGGTTTGGTTGCTCAGAATACCATGCTTATACACATGATGATGGAGTTTTAGATTCTAAGGGATTGGCTTATCAATACTATTTGCCCCCAGTTCAACATTCCTGCCCCACCACCAAATCCATCACCACAAGTTAACCCTTTTCCCCAACCTGAAAATTCAACCACCTCTGATGATTCAAGCCCCACTGTTCCTAAGTAAACCCCACCTTTTTAATGATGACAAAGGGGGAGAATGTGTTATGAGTAATTTAGGGGGAGCTTAGAATTTTTAGTATTTGAATTATGCTTATTTTGAATCTACCTTGTTTAGAGGATTAGATATTTTGGGAAGTTCTTTTTGCTACTAAGAAACTTCTCCTACTATGTTTTAATTTCTAAACTAGGATTTGAGTTTCTTATTTTTGAACTTTTTTGCATTAATCTTGTAATATACACCATGTTTGGATTCTCACTATGTGAGCTTTATGATGAATGATATTATGTTTATGGTTCATTTGTGTTTTCTCAATTCTTTGAATTTCTTTGAAAATTGAATGCTTAAATTGAGGGGGAGCTTGATAAAATTAAAACACTAGTACAAATGCAAAATTTATGTACTTATTTGATATAATCAGAATTCCTCTTAAAACATAATTCAAGAGGTTTGTCATCATCAAAAAGGGGGAGATTGTTGAGGCAAAATCTCAATTTGATGTTTTAAAGATAACAAACATCTTGATTATATTTTAATGTAATTCTGATTTTTTTGTTATCTAACAAGTGCTTGTGAGTGTTTTAATAAGATAGGATTAAATGAGCAATTTATATCAAGATTATTCATTTTATTTTGAATAAGAACACGATTGGGAGAACGATCTCAGAATGTTCTAAGAATCTCACGCTCATATTGATCAAGAACAAAAGCTCCAAAGACTAATCACTTTTTTATTTAAAGTGAACATTGTACAAAGACAAAGAAACACTTTTCATGGTAGTAACTCACAAGATCACAACAGTTCATATATCAAATAAGGCAAGGAATAGTTATGAAGAAATGTGAAGCCTTCCTTTTTGGCCAAGCTTAAGGAACAAGCATGTGCAAATGGTTTTAATTCAAGAGACAAAGATCACAAGTTGTCTATTTGATCTTAGACAGATTTTTCATGGTCCAATAAGATTTGCACAACACGTTTTGGAAATATGAGTAAAGGTGTACTTGTTGCAAATATTTAATGTAACATTCTCTCATGAAGCATCTCTCTCTCTCCAAAGACTTTTGGGACATTAAGTACAAGTGAACAGTGTTGAGTGTACTATGAAGCTACATGTCTGATCCTCAGCAACTGGCATTTCACATGAGTGAGCAATTTTCCTTGAAGAGCAAGTTCATCACCTACCTAGATTGGAGAACGTTCTCAAAACGTTCTTGGAGAATGTTGCTCTTGACATTTAAATATTCAAACTCATTGAATGTGGTGCCTCACGTGCTGAAAAGATTAACAACGGCTTTTCTTGTTGAAGAAGCTCCTTTGAATCATTCACAGCTCACTGTCAGCTCATCTACCACGCTCCTTTGAGATTAAAAGTCAAGGCTCAGATTCAAGAATATTCTCAGAATGTTCTCTCAAGCCCAGCAACTTTTGAATTTAATGAGGTGTCATCTTATTGAAGAAGTTTCAAGCTTATATCCGTTGCAAACGGCTATACTTTATCACCAAGCAATGCAAGGATATATCTCAGCTATAAATAGAGCCTCTTGGTGACTTTGAAGAAAAAGAGCTTTTATCACAATTTTACGAACTTGTCAACATCATACAAGCTATTCTCTTATGCTCTTCTTTGATCCCTTTCACTCCTTCTCTGTAATTCTATACTAGGATTAGTATACAATCATTTCAGTGAATTGAGAGTTTTATTTCTTTAAGCTTCTCAATTGGCGAGTTTGTTAAAAGCTTAGAACTTGATCATCATCTTTGTAAAAGGATTACTCAAGTCAATAGGGCTGTATTGTTTGAGTGTTTTGGAATACCCTTACTAGTCTGGAGGACTGGGGTATCTTTAAGCTTGTAGGGCTTAAAGGGATCTTGGATCTTGGTTGAAGATTGCAAGAAGAACATTGTATTTTTGGGATCATTAGCATCTTATAGTGGATAAACTCATAAGGAGCGTGAGGACTGGACTTAACCCATAAGTTAAGGGGTGAACCAGTATAAATTGTTGTGTGTTTCTCTCTTCCCTTATCTCCTTATATTTATGCAATCACAACACACACAACATAATTTATTTGTTTGCTTTATTATTTTGAGATTTATTTGAGAACGTTCTCTGTCTTACCATTTATAGCTAACAAACGTTCTCGGAATATTCTAACACTTTATTTTGTTAAAGTGTTTGTCTATTATTTTTAAATAGGTAATTTTTAAAGGTTCACAATTCAAACCCCCCTTTCTTGTGAAAATTTTTGCTACTTCACGTTTCTTATGTATAATTTAAATAAATGATGATTATTTAGTTGTTTTATATTTTTTATTAGGGTCCAATTTGAATTACTTATAATATTTTATCTTCAAATAATACTTGATCTATTTTTAATATGATGGACTTAAAAAAAAAAATTGAGACCCCAAAAATTTTGAGGCCCTACTGGCCTTACTAACAATAAAACATTTGGTTAATAGTTATTTACCAAGAATTAAATTTAGATTTTTTAAAATAATTCATCATAAAATACTCATTAAACATTTGGTTAATAGGTATTTACTCTTGCAAAGTAGGCGAATTTTGTTTTTCGTAGTTCCTTTTATCCCGAGGATAGAACAAAACAACATTACAGGGAGTAAAATACACTACGAACAAAAAATAAAACATTACAAGAGATGTTCTCAAAAAAATAAATTACAAGAATAAAACAAAATTTACGAGGGTAAGATCTATTAACCTTTAAACATTTAAGCTCAGTTTTACATTCTTTTACTTATGCCTTCCATAACTAACAATTTCACAAATGTGTTGCGTGATTAGCGAGAACTCTATGTTTCTTTTAAGGTAATGCTTTTATTTTTTTATTTTTTTTTTTTTTTATCGTAATTGGTATTAGGATTCCAGTTCATTTAAATATGTTATGTGGAGTGGGGCTCATTCTAATTGTCAATCCCCGCTACATATGTCATCTCTTCAAGGGATTCTTAAATCAGAATCTATTTGTTTGTTTGTTAGGACCTTAAGTTTATTTGTTAATTGCAAATGAAATATATATTAATAAAAAATTTTACAAGTGGTCCACCGTGGACAAGTGATCTACCGATTATAAATTTTACAAAATTTATTGGTAGATTGAAAGTTTATATCATATAGAGCATCCATAAAAAAATTTAAAAAAATTGAAAATCATTTGATATTTTATTGGGATTTATCAAGATTTACAGTATTTAATAAACCGTTAATCTTGATGGATCTCAATAACATATCAAATGATTTTCAATTTTTTTAAAATTTTCTATAGATGATCTATATGATATAAACTTTCAATCCAACGGTGAATTTTGTAAAATTCATATTCGTTATAGGATTTTTCATAAATGGTCCACCATAAACCATTTCTTCAAGTGGTACATGTTAGAATTTTCCATTAATAAAATGTAAGTGAGTATGATTAAAGATAATTCAAGAGAAAGACCTATCGTAGGAATATGTAGGTGCAGACTATGTTGAAAATGCGGATACTAGAAAATCTTAGTTGGATTTTGTGTTTTTATTATTTGGAAAGACTACTAGTGTTGTGTTAAAGGGAATACCCATTCAAGTCATATATTGAATAGTTGATAGAAGAAAGTCTTTTATGGGCACAAATATAAATAAATAGTGTTTAGGCACATATACATAAAATATCATATTATTTATTTTTTAAAAAAATATTTGAAATTAAATTATTTAATCTTTTTCTCTCTTCACTCATGTGGGTGTGTCTAAACACTATACATTTATATTTGTGCCTATATTAGAATTCCTCTAGTTGATAAAAGGAAAAAAACTTAATTGCACATTCCTTTATCAGTTTATTTTAGGTTTTAAGTTGGTTCCTTATGTTTTAAAAGTTTTAAATTGGTTTCTTATGTTTATTTTAGGTTTAACATTGATCCTTCATATTTTAAAAGTTTTAAGTTGGTCCCTCAAATTTTTAAAAGTTTCAAGTTGGTCTCTCAAGTTTTTAAAAGCTTCAAGTTTAGTCCCTATAAAGATGATTAAATAGGGACTAAACTTTTGTCAAAAAAAAAAAAACATAGGGACTAAACTTGAAACTTTTAAAAACATAAGGGACCAACTTGAAACTTTTAAAAACTTGAGTGACCAACTTGAAACTTTTAAAACATGAAGGACCAATTTGAAACTTAAAATAAACATAAGGAACCAACTTGAAACTTTTAAAATATAAGGGACTAACATGAAATCTAAAATAAACATAAGGGACCAAATGTACAATTAAACCAAGAAAATATGTAGAGTTATTTATAAACAAGGTTAAATATGTTTTTAATCCCTACATTTTGTCTTATAGTCAAGAGTAGTTCCTATACTTTTTTTATAGTTTAAAAAAACCTTATAATTTTTTCCATAATCAAAATTGATCCCCGCCGTTAATTTTTTTAACAGAACGCTGATGAGGCGCAATTAGCCAATAACATGATGACACATGTCTTTTACCATGGCTTCAGTTTGGGTTGTTCTTGTGGTTTTGGTTGAGTTTGTGGTGATGAAGATGTGGGTTGTGTTGGAGGAAGAAAGGTAGAAAGAAAGATTTGGTATGAAAAGGTACACAATAAACCTGATGAAAAAAGACACATGTCACCATGTTATTGGCTAATTGTGCCACGTCAGCGTTCTATTAAAAAAAATTAACGGCGGGGACCAATTTTAATTACGAAATAAATTGTACGGTTTTTTTAAATTATAAAAAAAATGTAGGGACTATTCTTGACTATAAGGCAAAATGTAGGGACTAAAAACATATTTAACCCTTATAAATATGAAAAAGTATTTTGAGTTGTTATTGTTTTGTTGATTGGCTCATTTTGTTATAACAACACTGTGTGACAATGTTGGATGCAATGTTTCAACATCCGGATACTCATCCAAGTTGAATGAAAGTGCATCTCATTAATGCGCCGTCTTTTATTTATGGAATCCACGCCTTCATTTCATGCTTTGATTATGGGTTCTTGATCAGAATATTCCTACGCGTTTATTTCCAAAAGTGTCTCTAATACAGCTTTTGGAAACTCTTGATTCTACACATGGACACGAGCTGGAAATGTGCAAGTTACCTTGAAGCCCAAGTCCTAAAGAAGCCCATGAAGACCTCTAGTATATAAACTTCTTTGTAAACCCTAATTTAATTACGGCTGTGTTATTGTGTATTGCTGCAAGTTTGTTGCATTAGGGTTTTCGTGTGTTAGAACTTTTGTGAGCCTACCTTGCATTTCTTTGATGCAAGTCTAAGACATAGGTTGTTGTATTTGTGTGAACTACTCCTAAGCTTTGAAGTACGGAGTTAGTTTTTTTTAGAGAGTGGTCTCAATCATTTGTAATCTTAATAATCTTGTAATCACTAGGTTGTGTGATTAGGTAGGAGGTGAGATGAGATCTCAAGCTTAGGAGTTCATAGGTCGAAATTACACGGGTAGTTGCTAGGTCATAAGCATAAACTGGAGGTTTGCTGAGAGCTTAGGACTAGGGCTATTATAGTGGATTTCTCTCCTGAATTGGTATCCCCAATATTAGGTTGCTGTTGTGCTCCGAACTGGGTTAACAAATATCCTGTGTCCTATATTTGTTGTTCCTTTATTACTTGCATTGTAATCATGTATTTGTGAATGTTCCAACATCCCATTCAACATTTCAAGTGTTGGAACATTGCATAGAACATTCCATTCTTGCGTGCCGGAATTTCAATTGGCATCAGAGCAGACACCCTGCCTGTTTCTAGGGTGAGATTCAAGGAAGATATCTTCTAGTACAATGGAAAAAGAAGGAGGGTTCGTCAACAGACCACCTCTTCTAGATGGTACAAATTATGATTACTGGAAATCACGCATGGCGGCTTTCCTCAAATCCATTGAGGCTCAGGTTTGGAGAGCCATTTTGTCAGGATGGGAACACCCAGTGGTTACAGACAAAGATGGTAACAAAACAAGTGTGCTGAAACCTGAACTTGAATGGTGAAAGGAAGAACATGATCTATCCACTTATAACTCAAATGCCATCAATGCTTTGTTCAATGGCGTGGATAGGAGCATGTTTCGGTTGATCAAGAAGTGTGTCATTACAAAAGAAGCCTGGGATATCCTAGAGACTGTTCATAAGGGAACCTCCAAGGTAAAGATGTCTAGACTTTAATTACTTACTACAAAGTTTGAAAACTTGAAGATGATAGAGGATGAAAGTGTTCATGACTTCTACATGAACATTTTAGATATTGCCCACTCATTTGATGTTCTTGGGGAGAAAATGAGTGATGCTAAGCTGGTTAGGAAAATTCTCAGATCCTTGCCTAAAAGGTTTGATATGAAAGTAACAGCCATAGAAGAAGCACAAAACATCAACACCATGAAGATTGATGAGTTGATTGGTTCCCTTGAGACTTTTGAACTAGCTATAAATGAAAGAGGGGACAAGAAAAACAAAAGCATAGCTTTTACTTCCAATACTGATGACTGTGAGTCTAATGATGGTTTAGAAGAAGATGATGGATTCACAGAGGCTCTTGCCTTGGTGGGAAGAAAACTCAGACAAGCCTGGAAACAAAAACCAAATGGGCGGAACATTCGATTCAACATCTGTACTCAGGCTGATAAGTCCAAGAAGGGTAATAGTGGTGAGAAGCCAGCTCAGACTAAAGGTGTGCAATGTCATGAATGTAAAGGATTTGGTCACATCAGGACTGAATGTGCTACCTTTCTCAAGAAACAAAAAAAGAGTCTGACTGTTACCTGGTCAGATGAAGATGACTCTGAGGAAGAAAATGAATTAGCAAAGTGTGTAACTGCCCTGACTGGAGTTTGTGTCTCCGATGCTGAATCAGTTGATGAAGGCCTATCTTATGATGACTTGCTTATGTTCTATAAGGATCTATATTGAGAAGGACTTGGAGATCAACAAAGTTCTGCATAAGCAAAAGAAGACAATTAGTCAACTCACCATTGAGAGAGATGAAGGACTAAAGAAGATAGCTGAGCTGACTGATGAAGTAACCCAACTGAATTCACAGCTGGACAACACTATGAAGCAAGTCAGGGTGCTGAATACTGGTACTACTGTTCTTGAAGAAATTCTGGAAGCACAAGATCAAAATAAAGGTGTTGGAATAGGTTTTGACTACAGGAAGATAAACAATAAACAACACAAAAAGACAGAAAAGTTCATACTTGCTGAAAGTGAATATGACCCTACATCTGGGAAGCAGATGTTGAAACTTCCTATTCAACATCATGGGTCTGATTCAAATAGAAGACCTAGAAGATGGGTGTGTCATCACTGTGGAAAAAAAGGGACATATAAGGCCCTATTACTTCAAGTTATATGGATACCCTCAATGGTACCAACACAAGACAGTTAAGCAGGTTAAGGCTCCAACACAGCAGCCTGAAAGGGAGTGGAAGCCAAAGACTGAACAGAAGAAATAAACAGCTCAGATTGTACATATTGCCTTGAGAGCATTATCTAGAAACTGCTGGTATTTTGACAGTGGCTGCTCAAGACACATGACTGGTGAAGATGGGTATCTGGATGAAGTTAAATCCTATGACACCAGTTATGTAACCTTTGGGGATGGAGCCAAGGGTGAAATTGTTGGTATTGGGAAACTAATTAAGAAATGTTTACCAAAACTTGACAATGTTCTTCTTGTGAAAGGACTGACTGCCAATCTAATCAGCATAAGTCAATTATGTGATCAAGGAATGAAAGTTAACTTTACTGACTCCAAGTGTGAAGTTGTCAATGCAAATGGAAAGGTTCTGATGGAAGGAAGAAGGTCAAGATATAACTACTACCATTGGGTTTCTGACGAAGAAATGAACTTGTCCTCTTGTCTGGTCAGTAAGGAAGAGGAAGTGAGACTGTGACATCAAAAGATGGGTCACTTACATCTGAGAGGAATGAAGAAGGCTATTACTACTGGAGCAATAAGGGATCTGCCTAAGCTCAACATTGAAGAGGGAAGAATTTGTGGAGAATGCCGAATTGAAAAGAAAACACGAATGTCCCATCAAAGGTTGGAACATCAGGTAACATCTAAAGCTCTAGAGCTTCTTCATATTGATCTCATGGGGCCAATGCAGGTAGAAAGCATAGGAGGAAGAAGGTATGCTCTGGTAGTGGTTGATGATTTTTCCAGATTTACTTGGGTGTATTTTATTAGAGAAAAATCAGACAGCTTTGAAGCCCACAAACTTCTATGCTTACAACTTCAAAGAGAGAATGATTCATCTATTGTGAGGATCAGGAGTGACCATGGAAGAGAGTTTGAGAATGCCAAGTTCTCTGAATTCTATGCTGCTGAAGGAATCACTTTACTGACTCCAAGTGTGAAGTTGTCAATGCAAATGGAAAGGTTCTGATGGAAGGAAGAAGGTCAAGATATAACTACTACCATTGGGTTTCTGACGAAGAAATGAACTTGTCCTCTTGTCTGGTCAGTAAGGAAGAGGAAGTGAGACTGTGACATCAAAAGATGGGTCACTTACATCTGAGAGGAATGAAGAAGGCTATTACTACTGGAGCAATAAGGGATCTGCCTAAGCTCAACATTGAAGAGGGAAGAATTTGTGGAGAATGCCGAATTGAAAAGAAAACACGAATGTCCCATCAAAGGTTGGAACATCAGGTAACATCTAAAGCTCTAGAGCTTCTTCATATTGATCTCATGGGGCCAATGCAGGTAGAAAGCATAGGAGGAAGAAGGTATGCTCTGGTAGTGGTTGATGATTTTTCCAGATTTACTTGGGTGTATTTTATTAGAGAAAAATCAGACAGCTTTGAAGCCCACAAACTTCTATGCTTACAACTTCAAAGAGAGAATGATTCATCTATTGTGAGGATCAGGAGTGACCATGGAAGAGAGTTTGAGAATGCCAAGTTCTCTGAATTCTGTGAAGCTGAAGGAATCAAACATGAGTTCTCATCACCAATTACACCACAGCAAAATGGAGTGGTTGAAAGGAAAAATAGAACTCTACAAGAATCTGCAAGAGCAATGCTTCATGCCAAGAAATTGCCTTATCATTTTTGGGCTGAAGCCATGAATACTGCTTGCTATGTTCATAATAGAGTGACCATGAGGAAAGGAACAAATTGTACTATATATGAACTCTAGAAGAACAGAAAATGTTACATCCTAGCAGACAGAGAGCAAAGGAGGAAGATTGACCCAAAAAGTGATGAAGGAATCTTTCTTGGTTATTCTACCAATAGTAAAGCTTACATAGTATATAACTCCAGAACCATGGCTATGATGGAGTCCATAAACGTTGTGATTGATGATTTGGATACTGACAAGGAACCAGATGTTGAACCAGATGTTGGAACATCCTCAACTCCAGAAGTTGAACCTGAAGTCAGGACAGAAACTCAAGCAGATGAGGCAGAAATGAATTCTACAACAACTAACAAAGGGCCTTCTGTGAGAGTTTAGAAGAATCATCCACAGGAACTCATCATAGGTGATCCTCATAAAGGAATCACAACTAGAAGAACCAATGAGGTAATTAGAAATTCTTGCTTTGTTTCACTGATTGAACATAAAAATGTCAAAGAAGCTCTGAAGGATGAATACTGGATTGAGGCCATGCAAGAAGAGCTGAATCAATTTAAAAGAAATGAAGTCCGGGACTTGGTACCTAGACCAAGTGGAGTCAATGTTATTGGCACTAAATGGGTCTACAAAAACAAGTCTGATGAAAAAGGAGTTGTTACTAGAAACAAAGATGAGATCAATCATTTGTAACCTTGATAATCTTGTAATCACTAGTTGTGTGATTAGGTAGGAGGTGAGATCAGATCTCAAGCTTAGGAGTTCCTAGGTCGAAATTACACGGGTAGTTGCTAGGTCATAAGCATAAACTGGAGGTTTGCTGAGAGCTTATGACTAGGGCTATTATAGTGGATTTCTCTCCTGGATTGGTATCCCCCATATTAGGTTGCTGTTATGCTCCAAACTGGGTTAACAAATATCATGTGTCCTTTATTTGTTGTTCCTTTATTTCTTGCATTGTAATCGTGTATTTGTGAATGTTCCAACATCCCATTCAACTTTTCAAGTGTTGGAACATTGCATAGAACATTCCATTCCTGCGTGCCGGAATTTCATGAGTTTTATTTGAAGAGGAATAATATATAGTAAGGTATATATTTCATCTCTAGACCTAAGATTTAGATGATAGGATATAGTGGGTCATTAGTTATGGATTGTTGGGTGGTGGTGTTTGACAGAGGTAGTGACTTGGGGAAGTTCTGGTGTGGGAGGGTTAGGAGGTACTGTTATTGGTGTTGAGTGGTGGTGTTTGACAGAGGTGGTGACTTGGGGTAGTAGTTGGTGTTTCGGATGAGGTTTTGGATGGTTAATGCCGTGGGTGAGTGGTTTCCCTCCGATACTAGAGTCTATGACCATTTTCAAACCTGGTGAGGTTTGCAGGACTCTCTGAGTCGCTGAGGGGTGTTCAAATCTGTTGAGATTTGCAGGTTTCTGCAATTTAGTCGAATTCTACTGCATCGGTGTTGACTGTCAGTTCTTTTTCTACCGGTGTCCCCCAACTTTCGACTTAAGGTGCTGCTTTCTGGATTCTGATGGGCCGAGTAATTTTAATTCGAGTTCGGAAGTTAGTGTCTAGTGGCGTCTCTTTGGGTTGGGTTGGGGTCTTCTCTTGTGGGATTAGTGAATCTCTATTGGTGTAAGTTTAGGGGTGGATTGGGGTGCTGTTTTGGTGTATTGTTGTTTGGTATAAGTGTTTTATCACTTTACCTTTCGTTGTGTGTTTTCAACAATTCCTTACACTCTTGTTGAGGAATTGTTCTTTAGATTGTTGGTGGTTGTATCATATTGTGAAGGAGGGGATGATACCTACATACACTTCGATGATCAAGTCAGTATGTGCTAAAGATGAGAGATAATTTAGTGTTAGATAAGATATATCTTACCTTGCCAATGAGGCAGACTTATATAGTTTCAGAGGTTTGCAATTTTTTTCAGGTTGCTATTCAAATAATTTGTTTGAAGGAAAATAAAAAATTTGATTTTTTATCATCTACTATCAAAGTAAAGTAAATTAACTTTGTTGAAGGGGTGAAGAAAGTCATATGGTTGAAGATTATGATTACGGTAAAGTTAAAAATATGGTCGCAAGAAGGGGAGGGGATTAGAATTGTGATCTTTTAAAATTTGAATCTTCACTCGAGGTGAAAGATTCTCAAGTTGATGCTTTAAGAAAACAATGAATTGGTTCAAAATTATCTAAAGTTAAAATTAAACGTGGTAAATAGTAAACCAAGTGATGATGGTGTGTGTGATGAATTCAAACATTTAATATTGAAGGCAAAGAGAAAAGGATATATAATTCAACATAAGAGAATTATACTAGTCCATTAAATTTTGGCTAGTCTAGTCCTCACAACTGTAGAATACCAAATTTCTTTGTGGACGCGCCTCTGTTGTACTCAATTTTTGTTGTTGTTCAATTCAAATATAGGCTCCATGATTTTAACATCATCTGCAACACTTCTTGACATTAATTAAAGAGCCTCATGTGGTGGCATTTAGTGGGAGCTTACGAGGACACAATATTACATTTTATGGAACATATGGATTTGAGTTGTATCATCAAGCTCATGATCAAAGAACTTTAAGATTATGTTTTGGATCGGTTAAAAGCCCAGCAAACATCAAGACCCATCTCAATGGGATAAAGATAATCACGTGGCAAAACGATCACGGTCCAATACAGCGAGCACGAGTAGAGACGAAGAGTCTCCAATATCCCAAACGTGCCTCCTAAGTATAAAGGACAGTCATCTGCAAAGGACAATACAAGTGTCAAGCATAGGGGTGTACATGGGTTGGGCAAATCCAATTGACCCACTCAAATCCACCTAATCCAACCCAAAAAAGTGGGTTGGGTCGGGTTATTGGGTTTGTATGGATTTCAAAATGAAAAATCCATAAATAAAATCGGGTTTCGGGCAAAACCCAACCCATACTCAAAAAACCCACTGACCCACTGAATCGGTAGTACTATGATTTTTTAAAATAATTTTCATATTAATATTAAATATTTTTCATCATTAAAAGAGAAAAACCTCTAGTTCAATACTCAAATTTCAAAAATAAGTTGTATGCGTGGTTATTTCAAACAGCAAACACATTACTCTTCCGTACATCACAATTTTAACGCATTCTCTGATCATCTCGTCTTCACTTTTTAACTTCTTTTTGCCACATTTAAAAGTAACAATATGGTGATAATATTATCATTTTATGATGCTAAAAAAGTAGAGAAAATATGTTACACTATTTTTTAAAAAAATAAAAAAAGTTGAGTCATTTTTATAAAAAAAAGTATAATTATTCGTCATTTAGTTTTTTAATATTAAAATATAAATAAAAATATTTAAAATTTGGGTAACCCACACAACCCACCCAATCCAACCCGGAAATAAGTGGATTGATCCAACCCGGCCCAATATTAAAGTGGGTGGTTATTTTGCTCGACCCAATCCGGAGTACCCTATATGATTCGGGTTTTGGTTTTGCCTAAACCCAACCCAAACCGGCCCATGTACACCCCTAGTCAAGCACATGGCTGATCCACCCACATGAGGGACCCCATTGTGTCGTTGACTACGGTCTAGCAAATACATCAGTCTATCGTCTAGTAATAATTCACACTCTACTGAGTAGAATGAGTTTGTATCCACAGTGATAGTGCCAATTGTACAGCCAACGTTATTTAAGCTTGCGGTTTTGCATTCGTTTTGGGTTTTAAAAAAGGTTTTTGTGGAAAATTGCGAAATGCGTGCAGAAAAGTAAAATGAGACAAAAATATAAAGGACATGTATGGTGGTTTGGAGTCCCTCCCCTACTACTATTCAGCATGATCGGTGTATAACATAGTTAACTAGTCTAACAAGCGGCATCGATTATATCCTTGATGTGGCAATACCTTACTATTGCCCTAATATATATAAAGTTTCGCTAAAATTTTAACTAGGATACCTACGAGTGCCTATCTCGTTTGTCACATACCCTAACTACAACCTGTGTTATTTATATATATGCATTGTGCCCATCGACAATTGCTTCTAAGGCCTAGTATCAGACTGTTCAGACTCTAATTGCTCAGTTCACAACTAGTTCCTGATTCCTCCTCTACTCCTCTCAGTTCGAGGGTAGTTCAGGATGTTACCGTCTCTATACCCCTAGATTTATTTACTACCAGTTCTGGACCATGATTAGTTTATCCTAATAATCGATTCTGTGAGCGTTTCCTCTATCCGACAGGATTTCGGAAACGTGATTAAAGCAGGAAAATAAATAAGACAAATAATACTAGAAAAAATTTATTATAACTTTGACTCAATCAAAGACTCCAAATATTCATAGGGGAGTTCATCTTCTCCACCACAACCTAAGGGTCTATTACAAATGTTTACATAATTTAAATTACAAGAATAAAATAAGGGGAAATCACCATTTTGGTCCCTGAAAGTGTAAATCGCTGTCATATTGGTCCTTGAATGTATCGAAATTGCAAATAGGTCCCTAGTATCTCATTTTATAGTAATTTTTTGGACTAAATTGACCAACAAGAAACACATTCGAGGACTAAATTGACTACTTAAAACATATTCGAGGACCAAAATGACTAATAAAAAAGACATTTGTGGATCTGTTTGCAATTTTAATACATTTAGGGACTAATGTGACAGCGAGTTACACATTCAAGGACTAAAATGACTATTTGCCCAATAAAATAATGACAACCTAAGAAAGAGATTACCTTGCTGAGGATGGATTTCCCGTAAAGAGGGAAAGTTTCTCCCGTAGAGCTCCTCTAGAACAACTCTAAGTATAGAGAATATTCTCAAATTTCTAAATGAATAAGAATGAGAGCTCTATTTATAGTTTTCTAAACGGGTCTCAGCAAGTCATCGTGGTACGATATGTCCATCGTACTGCGATGTGTAGATTTTCAGCAAAAATAAAACTAGATTTTGAGCGTAATCAACTTGGCCACCAAGTAACTCCCATCGTGGTACGATGGGAGTCATCATACTACGATGGCTGGCGCAAGTGTTATTTTTGCTTTTTTTTTTTTGCATTTTCTTGTATTCTTGCTCCTTTTACTGCTTTGCTTCGAATCTTCAGGTTTTTCTTCGTATATGGGTTGTCTTGAGTCATTTATTACTAATACTAATATCTAAAATATTGCAGAAATTCCTGTCATCACAACCCCAAACATAAACTGTTGTTTGTCCTCAAGTAACATGCTGACAGACAAGATCATTAGCAAGTTAAGAGATAAATAAAGATGATATGAATTTCATCACCTTGCGTATTATTTCAGCAATGGTACCGCTGATTCTTACCGCAGCAATCATGCTTAGTCCTGCTTGGTTCATGAGACGTTGATAGTAGTTAGTCAGACATATGTCTGCAAGAGTTCGTGTTCAACCTTTTCTCTCTCTCACATTTTTACTCGCAGTTGAAAGGGTTAACTCTCAATCATCGTGCAACCTGCCATTTAACCATAGGCTTACACGAATTCTAAGCAACTAGTCAAAATTTAATAAATACGCATTTTTCGGAGGTCTTTAAGGGTTATAACGTGACTAGGGTCAAGGTCGGACATTTGTGGGATAAGTAGGCTAAAATTTGGAGTTAAGTTCTACTTTGTTTCCTTTTTGTGTACGTAACCTTTAACTTTTGGGCTACCTTTTTGCTTTGGTATCAGAGATTAGAACCAGACGTGTCTTTGTGTGGTTCTATTCTATCACTATTTTTTCCCTTTGGCAATTTCATTTCAATTTTTTTAAGAGACTTTATTTTTTTAGGGATTATGAAATTTTTTGATGTTTTCCCATTCTCTTTTTCATTTTTTTTGTTTAGTAATAGTTCTCTGTATACCCACCCCAAACTTAGAATGTTGTTAGTTCCATGAGCAACCTCAAACTTAATTGTTGCCAAGACTAGAGAACTATTATCTACCTAACTCCAAAGAGGGTAAATTTTTGTTTTTCAGGTCTATAGGCTTATAACTTGGTTTGTAACCGAAAGAAAAGGGATATTCATGTTTTTACGGCTCATATTTGACTAGCAAAGGATAATAATAATAATAATAGGGTGGCTTGAAAAAGGCTCTGGGTTATAACAAACAATTGCCTCAATGCATATAATATTAAATCAACCAATTAATAGAGAATTAAAGCATGTTCTAAAAAATAAACAAGTGCACGGTACTCTCATAATAGATCGAAAGAAATTGGTGATACCAGCTTCATCACTCGTCTCATTGTCTCCCGAACTTCCGCATTTCGGAGCAATCACCTTTGGTATTTGTGTGAAGGCGTGAAATTCGGATCATCAAAGCCCATAACTTACTTCGCTGCAATCTTACCTATAACAGTTTCTCATGCACAAGATAATAAACAACAAAATAGTTATTTAATTTTTTTATAAGTTTGACAGGGGCTGTTAACAGATGAATATGACATGCTGGAATTCTGAGTACATTTTATTGAATTGAAAATACATAATTGAAATTACTGAATTGAAAATACTGAAATAAAATACTTATCCTTGGGTTGCCTCCCAAGCAACACTTGTTTAGCGTCTCATTAGCTTGACGCATTTCCTCCATTACAGAGGATAGGTTCGCATGGCTCTTTCTTCATTAGAAGCTTCCGCCTTAGCCCCTCCTATCTTCTTGTTGCTCTTCTCGTACTTCTCTGGGTTATGTTGTTCTTTGAAGGTGGCAAAACGGAGTCTTCCATCATCGTCTGAAGATGCTGTTTTCATGATGGATTTCCCTTTGCCTCTTGGTGGAGTGTCCTTATTTTCTTCTCTTGGTATACTAACCCAACGGTTCTCATCAATCTTCTTGAACCGTATCTTCCTTTCTTCAGCAGCAGGCTTCTTCAGAGGTGACGTGTTAACCCCAAACTTAGATCTTTTTGCTACTTTTCGGTTTCTTCCCCATGCTTTGTCCTAGGGGTGATCGTATCTGAACCAATCCAAAAGTAAAACTGTAAACCGAACCAATCCAAATTGAAAACTGCAAAAATCGCATTTGGTTTGGATGTATTTGGATGGCTTTTAATTGAACCGCAAACCACAAAACCGCGAACCGCAAACACCGCGGTTAACCGCTAAAACCGCATTATGTTTCTATTATATTCCAATACCACTGAAATCACATTAAGTTTTATTATATTCCAATATACATAGCCCAATAACAATAGACAAATATATCTTTGAAACAAAGTTCACAACAAGTTCACTATTCAATTATTTACTACCTTATGTGTAGGCATGACAATAAAACTCACACTCGTGGGAACCCTTCTAAATCGTACTCGTTTTGACGGGAAAAATCCGAGTTGACTGGGTGTGGGTTTGGGTGTTTCTCGATTTTAATGAATCTTTTTGTTGTCCTAAAAAAAACATGTAAACCGCAACCACTCCTTGTGTTTAGTTTAATTTAATTTCAATACATTTTAATTATGGTGTAAACCGCAATCACCGAACCAATCCTAACAACATTGGTTTGGTTTGGATGACTTTTTAAAAACCAACCAAACCAAATCGAACCGCGTGCAATTTTATCTCGCGGTTAGGTTTTAGGCTCAACACCAAACAAAACCGCACCGCGAACACCCCTACTTTGAACCATGGTGCTTGGATGTCCACTTCAATAGTCAGCCTCTTCAATTTATCAGTTAGCCCCTCGGGTACCTCCTCTTCCTTAGCTGCTTCTACCTGTAGCTGCGCCATTTCATCCCTCAGCTACTCTATCTCTATCTTCAAGTGTACTTTCTGAGCTGAAGTCGGTGGTGTAGCCTCTCTGTTCCTCCACTCGAGCTTGTAGAATTCATCCATATTCGCCTTAGAAGTTTTGATGGTTCTTAGTTCTTACCTTATCTCCACTTCTCAACGTCATCTCGACAAGGTCCATGTCAATGATTGCCCTGCTGGTTGCTAAGAATGGTCTTCCAAGAATGATAGGATTGCCTTCGTCTTCACCGATGTCTATGATCATAAAGTCTGCTGGAAATACCAAGTCTTGGACTTTAACCAGGACATCCTCTACTGTGCCCACTGAGTGTATGGTTGACTGATTTCCTAATATGAGTTCCTTCGCTGTCCCTGCATTAGGTAATTTGAGCTTGAACTTATCTGCAAGAGATAATGTTATTATGTTCACACTTGAGCCCACATCACATAGTGCATTGACTCCTTCCTCCCCAATCTGAAAGATCATCGTGACGCTTCCAGGGTCTTTCTTCTTAGGTGGTAGTTGTGGTCTCCTTTCTAGGCTTTCTCTATATTCTTCCAGCTCACCTGTCAACTCGTCATAGGCTTCTTTCAATGTCATTCCCAGCACATTGAACCACTCTTCGAATTCTTTGAATTCTATCAGTTCCTGTTCACTGTGCTCGCGTTCTGTCTTTTGCGCCTTCAACACCTTGCATTCATCCTTTGGATTATCCACCTTGTTACCTGCAATGTCTTTAGAAACAAGAGTGCTTACCCGTTTTGATAGTTGACCAATTTGGGTTTCAAGACTTTTTATCGTAGCCCCATGGTTGGCTATTGTATTCTGGATGTTTTCGAAGTTTGTTTTGTTCATGCTTGCAAACTTTGTGAGTAACTCTTCCAATGGAGATGGTTTTCTTGGTTGAGGTGCAACTCGAGCCTGGTTCCCTGTTTGGTCCTAGCGAAGATTTGGGTGCTTACTCAAACCTGTGTTGTAGTTGTTTCCCATGTACTTCACATGCTCTTCACCTCCTGGAAAACAATGCCCATTTTGGTGATCTTCTGGGCAGAAGTCACAGACTCCTTCTACCTGTTTCACACTGGCTTCTTTCACTTCTTTTTCTTTATAAGCAAGTTGCCTCTTTAGTAACTCGATCTCTACTTTGTAGGCAATCTCCTTGTCCACCTTGATGATTCCATGGGTCTTCTCGTTCCTGTCATGGCTCATGTTGTATTCGTTCTGGCACACCTGATCAACCAGATCCTTAGTTTCTGCATAGGTCTTTATTTTGATTGACCCACCAGCTGAGGCATCTAGTATCATGCGATGTTGCATCTTGATTCTAGCTGTGAATATCTGGATCTGCTCCATGGCAATAATGCTATGGTTAGGACACCTTCTCATGAGTAGCTTGAAACGCTCATAAGCCTCGCACAACGTTTCTGATTCATGTTGCTTGAAACTTAGAATCTCAGATTTTCTCTTCTGGAAAAGTGTGTGAGTGAAGAATCTTTTAAGGAACTTGTCTTCAAGCTCCTTCCATGTTGTAATGGATCCCCTTGGCAAACACTGAAGCCAATCTTTAGCTGGACCTGTAAGAGAAAAAGCAAACAAACACAGCTTCTTCTGGTCCTCTGTGACATTATCCGACACCTTCTATATCTGGCAAGTCTCTGAAAAGTTTGACAGATGATCCCAATGATCATTTTTGGTACGTCCGTCCAACTGGTTCTCCCGCAACCCTGTAAGAACATTACCTATGATATCAAAGTTAGCTGGGTTTGCTGGCTGGAACCCAAGTGAGATCTGATCATTGTCAGTCCTCTTGCAGTAATCTCCCATTGTCATTCTTTGCTCTTCACCCATGGCTTTGGTGGTAGGCTCTTCTTCTTTCCTGAGATTACTGGATTCAGCTGGCTTTAGGGCTCGCAGTCTTTTCCTTAGCACTATTTCTCGTTCTTGCTCGTATTCAAAATCTAGGGTACCTGTTATCAAACACAACAAATGAATACCTTTCATTAGCACTGGAAAAGATAATTTATAAATATATTTGGTTTTGTTTTATGTGTCTTTATCACCGTGAGAATTTCCAGGTAAGTGAGGTGGATAACTAGGACCGCTTAAATACCAAAACTTTGCCTTAGCCAGAATATCACAGACCAAAATCCACAATCATTAACAAGATTTTTTATTTTTTTGTATTTTTTTACAAATTTTTTTTGACAAACTCAGATAGATCTAACAACGCCTTGCGAACACAATCCCCGGCAGCGGCGCCAAAAACTTGACTGCATTCTGGCAAGTGTATAAGTCTGTCGTCGAGTAATAATTCACACTCTAGGTGTCTAGAATGAGTTCGTACCCACAGGGATCGTGCCAAAGATTCGTCAGCGCTATCTGAGTTCGTGGTTTTTGCATTCGCTTTGGTTTTTGAAAAGGGTTTTTTATTAAATTAGCGATATGCTTGCAGAAAAGTAAAATGCTTGACTCAAGAAATATAGAGAATAGGTATGGTGGTTAAACATACTCCCTTCTTCATATTTGGCATGAGCGGTGTATGACATAGTTATCTAGATTATTATTCGGCGTTGATTTTATTCTTGTTATGGTAGTACCTTTACTACTACCCTATGTATATGAAGTTTCCCTACATTCATAACTAAGGTACCTACGAGAGCCTAATCTCGCTGTATCACATACCCTAATTACTATGTGAGTTATTCATCAAACATGCATTATGACAATCAACCATCCAATGCCTCTAGATTCTAGTTTCGGGCTAGTCAGCTTCTAATTGCTATGTCACAACTAGTACCTGATTCCTTCTCTAATTGCTATGTCACAACTAGTTTAGGATGTTACCGTCTCTATTCATCTAGCATTATTTACTACTAGTTTCGGACAAACATTAAAGTAAACCCTAATATTACTATCAAAGTTAACCCTAAAATCTATTCTATGGGCGGTCCCGCTTATCCGGCCAGATTTCGGACAACATTATTAATGTAGTTCCTCTGAGATTGGCTGCATCATAAGGTTAAAACAACTTGGTGAGAGTGACTTAACTGAAGCACCAATGCTAAAGTAATTAAGTCTAAACCACTTGTGCATATTGAAGATGTGCAGATGCAACATGTTGAACAAGATGTCCTAGACATCTTGTCACTGGGTTCAGAGCATGTTAAGGCAACATGTCGAACAAGATGTCCCAAGACATGTGGGTAGGACATCTTGACCCAGTTCAGCTTAAAAGATAATACTTATCCATTAAGCACGCGTGTTTGTTCAAATTTGAATAAGGCGGGAATCTTTAAGTAACAAACTGAGATTAGGATTAATGATAAAGTTTGTTATTAATTCTATATGTGAAATACGATCGGAATCGTATTTAATTTGTGGATAAAGATTAATTCTTTATCTTATGGAGTTTGTTTTAAAACTAATTCTTATTGTAATGCATCTGAAAGATTGAAGATGATCTGAAGACTTGCTCGCCCATATAAAGGACTCAACATAGAGCTTAAAACTCAACCCACAGTAACTGAAGATTGTGAGTCCAAAGCTTTGTGCCCACTGTGCAAAGCATTAGTAGCTCTAAGTTTTGTTCTTGATACTTAGTAGCCTTGAGTCGTTGAATGTTGTCGTTCAACTAAGTCTTAAATTGTATAGTTTAGTTTCGTCACTTGGAATTAGTGATTAGAGGGAGTTGGGTAGGTTCTCATATTCAGGGGGAGTTAGCCCTTGGGTAGAAGAGTGCTAGGATTAAGAAAAGGCGTACATGCCAAAAGGTGTTTGGTGTGGTTGTAAGACTAAGTAATAATTCGGAGTAGTAGTGTTCACTTTCTGGATTGGTATCCCCCAGAGTAGGCGTGGTTTGCATCAAACTGGGTTAACAAACATTGGTCTTGTTTATTGCTTTTATTTACTTCAGTACTGCAATAAATTGTGATCCTCATAACCAGTTGTCTAAGACATCAGGACCATAGACACATTGTCCTAGACATTGTGTACGACATCTGTTCTGCCAGAGAACAGAATTTCAATTGGCGTCAGAGCAGGCACCCTGATGACAGAAATTTCTGCAGTATTTTAGGTAGTATTATTAGTAGTAAATTGACCAAGACATGCCCAAATATCAACAAAAACCCTAAGAATCGAGAAAAAGCTTCAAGACAAAGTGAAGACACGCAAAAGACAAGAAAAAGCCCAAAAATGAAAAAAAACCAGCACATCGTGTCATTTACTCTCTACTATCTGCATATCTCTACTGATCTTGGTGTTTTCATTTACTCTCTATGTTTTTGACTTTATTTGTCAAAATTCTGGCTAAAAAGGGGGAGTAAAATGTGCAAAGACTTTTCTTTGATGAAGACTAAAAAAAAAAAAAAAACTGCAACAACTGTGATGTGTGCACATCTGGCCACACATCTGACATACATGCTTATTTTTCTTCAAGATTTCTCTCAATAAATTTTCCTTGAAGACTTATTTTCTAAAGCATGTTTTTTCTGAAGACTTAATCTGTACGTTTTCAAGATGGTGATGCATTCTCAAGAAGCTAGTTGAAGATGTTATTTTGTGTAATGTTTGACACATTTGTATGATTTCTACATGGTGATGCATTCTCAAGAAGCCTGTAGAAGTTGCTATTTGTGTGATGTTTGATACATCTGTAAGGTTTTTAACATGGTCATGTATTCTGAAGAAGCCATGTTTAAAACATTTGTACGTCTTTCTACTTGGTCATGCATGCTTAAGAAGGCAATAGAAGATGTGATATTTAGGGGGAGTAAAGAGGAGTAAATCACTACATGTTTGCATGAATCTATGCATAGCTGTGTTTACTACCCTCCCTCATGTGTGCATGGAATCTCATGCTTGTATGTGTCTGAGAATTTATTTTTCTCAGTGTTTAGGAATTTATTTTTCTCATTGTGTGAGAGTTTATTTCTCTCCTAATCTGTGAGGCTCATATCCGCTGCAGCAAGCCTCTGATGTGCCTACACATATCTCCAAGTCTTATTGGCTAACTCAAAGATTATTTTAGCCATGATGTAGAGGATTTGAGAGTGTTGGTTTCATTTGCTAAAATAAGCCTAAGTCCATGATGTAGAGCATCATGTGTGCACATCAGGATCCACAGCTGGACGCCCTAGCTGGACGCGCTTTCTATTATTTTTCCACGCGCGATCTTTTAAAAGATTTGTTTTTCAAATAAACTCACGCCTGCTTGCGCGCCAAGGAACAAGATAGTCTTTCATGGTTCTGTTTTATTTTATTGGCCGACTTTGATCAAAAAGATTTGAAACAAATATATTTTGATAAAGATCAAATTTATCTCAAAAGGAATTTGCGATGGCCAACTGTCAACATTGAAGATCCAAGCCCATGAAGATTGTTCTATATAAAGGAAGACTGAAGACATTACTCTTCAACTAAGACATCAACTGAAATATACATTGAAGAGATCGAGTCTTAGGTTTTAGTTCTTTAGTTGTTCTTTGTTATTTGTGAGCTTTCACTTGAATCGTGTTTGATACAAGTAAGGACTGAGTTTGATAGAGTTGTAATCTCTAGTGTTCTTTCTCCAAAGCTTTGAAGCAAGGAGTTAGATTGTGCAACACTCTAAGCCTTTAGGTACGAGTGCATAGTTTGTTTAGGAGTGTGACTTCAAACTGAGTTTGTTATTAAATCCTTACTAGGTAAGGTTGAGGGGGAGTGAGCAGAGGTTCTCATATCTAGGAGTTTCTAGGTAGAATTAGCACATGTAGTGATTAAGTGACAAGTTGTAAACGGGGGAGTTTAGCTTTGAATTGATACTATCATAGTGGATTCATCCATGGATTAGTATCCTTCAGAGTAGGGCTAATTAGCGCCGAACTAGGTTAACAAACTCTGTGTGTGTGTTTGTTTATTGTTTTCTGCACTCTTTATTGTTTCCTTGTTCATCAAGTTCAGTATGTCCACGATATTGGCATATTAGGCTACACATCATACTATTCCTAAGGTGTACACATTGTGCTGCACATCTGATACTTGCCACCAGAATTTCAATTGGCATCAGAGCAGGCACCCTGCCTGTTTGAGGGTGAGCTCCAGGGAAGATACTTTCTGGAAACATGGACAAGTATGAACAATGGTCGTGAAAATACCTCTTCTGAATGGAACTAATTATGACTGCTGGAAGCCAAGGATGATTGCCTTTCTAAAATCACTTGACAGTAGAACTTGGAAAGCTGTGCTCAAAGGATAGGAGCATCCCAAGGTTCAAGATGTTAATGGTGCTGATACTGATGTACTCAAGCCAGAAGAAGAATGGTCTGCTGCAGAAGACACTGCATCACTTGGAAACTCCAAAGCTTTGAATGCTTTATTCATTGGAGTGGACAAGAACATGTTCAAATTGATCAAACAGTGCACTGTTGCAAAGAAAGCTTGGGAAATACTCATGACAACTCATGAAGGCATTGCCAAGGTAAAAAGCTCAAGACTCCAACTTCTCACCACAAAGTTTGAAACTCTCAGAATGAAGGAAGAAGAGTCAGTCTATGACTTGCACATGAACTTGCTTGAAATAGACAACTCCTTTGAGGCTTTAGGAGAAAAACTATCTGAAGAAAATCTTGTTAGAAAGATGCTTAGGTCTTTGCCTAAGAGGTTTAATATGAAAGTCACAACAATTGAAGAAGCCCAAGACATTGCCAGTATGAAACTTGAAGAACTTGTGGGCTCTCTCCAAACTTTTGAGATGAACTTAAGTGAAGAGTCTGAGAAAAAGGGAAAAGGTATAGCCTTTGTATCCAGTGCTGATCAAGAAGAGGAAGATATTGAATCAGATGAGGATCTCTCAAATGATATTGTCCTGCTAGAAAGACAATTTAATAAGCTCCTGAGAATGGTGGATAGAAGACCAAGGAGGAATGTGAGGAACATCCAGACAGACATCAGGAAACAAGGAAACGCTTCAACAAATACCAAGACTGATGACAAGCCAATTCAGGGTAAGGGTGTTCAATGTTATGAATGTGAAGGTTATGGTCACACAAGAACTGAATGTGGTACTTATCTGAAGAAGCAGAAAAAGGGTTTGACTGTATCATGGTCTGATGAAGACTTTGACAATGAGTTAGAGAATGTAGCAGCAAATCATATTAGTGCCATGACTGGTGTGTGTGGTTCTAATAATGATTCAAATGATGAAGAACTCACCTTTGAGGAACTAGCCTCTGGTTACAAAAAACTATGTATCAAAAGTGAGGAAGTGTCCGGAACCAATGAAGAGCAGAAGGTGACTATCAGTCAACTTAAGATATAGAAGGTAAAACTGCAGACCAAAGTAACTAGTCTTGAAAGAGAAGTCAAGTTACTATCAACCAATTTGGGTAATATGACCGAGTCTGTTAAGATGCTTAACACTGGAAAAGACATGCTTGATGTGATCCTAAAGGTTGGAAATCATGCTGGTGACTCATCTGGTATAGGATACAAGAACAAACATCAAAGCAAAAATCCAGATACAAAGTTTGTTCCTGCTCAGAAGAAATCTGACCCTAGCAGAATGTGGTCATATCACACCACACATCAGAGACCTGCTGATAAAGGAAAGTTTAATGCTTGGAGGTGTCACTACTGTGGTAAGAATGGTCATATCAAGCCTTTCTGCTATAAATTATATGGGTATCCTAAGAAGAAGTCTCAGGCTAAAGCTCAATCAGCAAGAGTGATACCTAAGAAGATATGGAAGCCAAAGATATCAGAAGTTGCTCACATAGCTCACACTTCAATTAGAGCATCTTCCAGTGAAGATTGATATTTAGATAGTGTTCGTTCAAGGCACATGACAAGTGTTGAGAAATTTCTCACTGATATCAAGTCTAATACCACCAGTTATGTAACCTTTGGTGATGGAGAAAAAGGTGAAATCAAAGGTATTGGTAAGCTCAACAACAGAGGTTTACCTTACCTAGATGATGTACTACTAGTCAAAGGTTTAAAGGCTAATCTAATCAGCATAAGCCAACTGTGTGATCAAGGTCTTAAAGTCAACTTCACAAAGAATGAATGTCATGTTACATCTGACATAGGAGAGTTGTTGATGAAATGATCTAGATCAAAAGACAACTGCTACATATGGGTTCCTGAAGAAATAGAAAAATCAACTACATGTCTTATTAGTCAGGAAGAAGAAGTGTAGCTTTGGCACCAAATTCTTGGGCATCTGAACCTAAAAGAAATGAAGAAGATTGTCTCCAAAGAAGCCTCCAGAGTCTTTAACAACAGAACCAAGACTATGATGGAGTCTATCAATGTAGTCATAGATGATTGTTCTGATGAAGTGCCCGACGTGAAGCCTGATGTGGTCACATCTGTCCCTAAATCTAAAGACTCTGAAGTTGAAGACAGTTCAGAGAAGACAGATCCTCAAGAGAATGAGACTCAGGTGAATAAGGGTCCCTCTAGTAGAGTTCAACAGAATCATTCAAAAGAACTCACAACAGGGAATCCTGATTCTGGTGTATGTGCAAGGTACCAAGTTGAGCCTAAGATGAGCCATCTGAATCAAGTCAAAAGGATTCTCTATTCTCATGGTGAAGACACAAGATTGTTAGCTTATTGTGATGCTGACTGAGTAGGCAGTGCAGATGATAGGAAGAACATTCCTGGTGGATGTTTCTTTCTGGGAAGCAACCTTATATCATGGTTCAGCAAGAAACAAAATTGTGTTTCTCTTTCTATAGCTGAAGCTGAGTACATTGCAGCAGGAAGCAGTTGCTCTCAGCTACTTTGGATGAAGCAGATGTTGGGTGAGTACAATGAGCAGCAAGATGTGCTCACATTATACTGTGACAATCTGAGTGCTATAAATATTTCCAAAAATCCTATCCATCATAGTAGGACAAAGCACATTGGTATACGTCACCATTTTATTAGTGATCTTGTGGAAGACAATGTTGTGTATCTAGAGCATGTTGCCACTGAGAATCAACTGGCAGATATTTTTACAAAGGCTTTAGATGCAAACAGGTTTGAGTTGTTAAGGGGTAAACTTGGTATTTGCCTCTTTGAAGATCAGTAGCAATTACTGCTATTCGGGCGTGCAACAGATACCTGCCTTTCCCTCCTCTCACCGCTGCACGCAATCCAAAGGCAATCATATCAATATTTTGCAACGGATATTTCGCTATCATATCACCTCGTTGTTGATGCTGCTGCTGAAGCATCTATTGTTCAAGAACAATCAAAGCCTGTATCTGACAAGGCTGTTGAAGAAACCTCTTAGGCAAAAGACACCCTATGATTCAGAAGGTTATTGATTATGTATTCAAGGCCCTATAACAGCCTAATGTTGTGACAGATGTTGGCACATCTTTGTCACAAGGAGTGGAAGACTTTCAAGCTACTACTAAAGAAGCTCCTGTTGTTTCTTATGGCCTGGTGCCTTTACTATTCTTGCACCATAATCTCTGCATCTCTCTCTATTTGCATATCTTTGTTGATCTTGGTGTTTTCATTTACTCTCTATGTTTTTGACTTTATTTGTCAAAACACTGGCTAAAAAGGGGGAGTAAAAATGTGCAAAGACTTTTCTTTGAAGAACACTAAAAAAAAACTGCAGCAACAATGATGTCTGCACATCTGACATACATGCTTATTTTTCTTCAAGATTTCTCTCAACAAATTTTCCTTGAAGATTGATTTTCTAAAGCATGTTTTTTCTGAAGACTTAATCTGTACGTTTTCAAGATGGTGACGCATTCTCAAGAAGCCAGTTATTGTTCCACGCGTGATCTTTTAAAAGATTTGTTTTTCAAATAAATTCTCTAGTTGAAGATTATCTTGTTCCTTGGCGCGCAAGCAGACGTGAGTTTATTTGAAAATTAGCGCCGAACTGGGTTAACAAACTCTGTGTGTTTGTTTATTGTTTTCTGCACTCTTTATTGTTTCCTTGTTCATCAAGTTTAGTATGTCCACGATGTTGGCACATTAGGCTACACATCATACTATTCCTAAGGTGTACACGTTGTGCTGCACATCTGATACTTGCCACCAGAATTTCAAAGGATAAAATCAACGCCCGATAATAATACGAATGACTATGTTATACACCGATTATGCCAAGTATGAAGGAGGGAGTAAGTTCAACCACCATACCTATCCTCTATGTTTCTGAATCAAAATATTTACTTTTCTTGCAACGCATATCGCTCCTTTTTATAAATTTAAAACCTTTTTCCAAAAACCAAAGCGAATGCAAAAACTCACGAACTAGAATAACACTAGCGAAGGTTTGACACGATCCCTGTGGATACGATCTCATTCTAGACACCTAGATTGTGAATTATTGTTCGATGACAAACTGGTCCAATGGTGTTGATGAAAACATATTCAAACTGATCAACACATGTACAGAAGCCAACTATGAAGGTAACTGCTATTGAAGAATCATAAGACTTGAGCACGATGAAGGTTGATGAACTCATTGGCTCATTACAAACTTTTGAGATGACCTTTGATGATAGACCTGAAAAGAAACTGAAGAATTTGGCCTTCAAATCTGAGGAAAGCTAAAGTGAAGATTATCTATCAGAAGCAATAGCTCTATTGACCAAAAAGTTCAATAAATCAGTGAACAGGGTTCGAGCTAAGTGGAGGACAAATGTCCCAGACAAGACATCCAACAACAAGACACAAGGCATGTGACTACGTTTTGGCAAGTGGACCAGTTTGTCGTCGAGCAATAATTCACACTCTAGGTGTCTAGAATGAGTTAGTATCCAAGTGGACCAGTTTGCTAGTGTTATTCTAGTTTGTGAGTTTTTGCATTCGCTTTGGTTTTTAGGAAAAAGGTTTTTAATTTATAAAAAGAAGCGATATGCGATGCAAGAAAAATAAATGTTTTGATTCAGAAACATAGAGGATAGGTATGGTGGTTAAACTTACTCCCTCCTTCATACTTGGAATAATCAGTGTATAACATAGTCATTCGTATTAATAATGGGCGTTGATTTTATCTTTGATTTAGTAGCACCTTACTGCTACACTATGTAAGCAAAGTCTCCCTACTTTTGCAACTAAGGCACCTACGAGAGTCTAACCTCGCTGTGTCACATACCCTAATTACCACTACAAAAAACCATGCTATTTTGCGGGGGTTTTCAAGCCATTTTGTGGGGGTTTTCAACCTCCGCGGATTGTTTTGCGGGAGTTTTGAAAACTGCCACCTATTAGATTCCCATAAATTATCTGCGGGGGTTATAGCAAACCCCTGGTATATCCTGTTAATAAACTGCGGCGGTTTAATTGTGGAGGTTTAAAACCCCCGCAAAACAGTAAAAATATGTAAAACGAACCTCTATTGCTTTAACACCAACAATTTCCAAGTCATGTTCTACTCTTTGGCAGACCTCAGCTACTCTCCACTGTGAAACATATTAAACTAAGAAGGCTATTTCTTATACATCATATAAAATCAGTAACAAGTGTGCCCTTTACCTCCCTATAACCAAAGTGCTAATGGCTTCCTTAAACATCAAAGACCAATCCTGATATTCATCTTTCTTTAACACACGCCACGCCAGACATAGTGTGCGTAATACCAAGTGAACATATTGCTCCACAGCTTCGATGAAATGTCGGGTTTGCTGCCCTGCAGTAAGTAATGGTGTCAATCGTACAACCAAATAACTGCTCAACAGATGCAGGTATCAAAGCAATCAACTGGTTCTAAGCCAGCAGCATGCCAACTCATGAAAAGAAGAAAAGTATAATGAAGTTGGACTTGGAGGATAAGGTACTTATTGGATAAGCTCAACAAAAAAGAAATTCTTTCACATAATATAACATATACGAATGAGCTATGAACCTTGACTATTTTGGGTCATCCTTTTAAGTCCAACACGTACCAGACAAAAACCAAATGATAAAAATTAATTTAAAAAGCCTAGCATTGATTTAAATATGTTCTTCTGGAGATGTTAAAATATTTCAATAGAAATGAAATCTGCAAAGTACTTACGGTGTGGCTCATACTGCACCCCAGCCATACCCATCTTGCTCCGGTGTGAACTGGACCAAAACCATTAATTGCTGTGTACTCATTGAAGTACTGTGGGATAGATAAGACCAGGAAGATGCGGAAGCCTAACAAAAACTTTGTCTAAAACTATTGAGGTTGCAGAATTGAAGAAAACTTAGACCTCCCGAACCTACAAATGATGAATGAAAGTGGAAAGTTAAATGTTGTTTATTGTAAGCATGAAAATAAATCAAAAGAATGAATGACTTGTGATTATATGTTATATCAGACATACCAACATAAGCAAAGAACAAGCAGTATAATGCTGCAACAATGGGAGGGGGAATGGATGCGAATACTTCTCTAAATTTTCCTACACCGTAAAGAAAAAATAGTAAGTGTTGAAAGAAAGAAATGGACTAGGTTAAGGAAAAGAAGATACTCAAGTTATAGATGTTGCACTTAGACTTTCAACTCACCTAAAATTGATACATAAACACTTATTGCAAACAAGTAAATGAGTTAGCAACATATAGGACATGAGGACAGAGACCAATGTTTAAGGGGCAGATGAACATAGAATGATGCGATGGAATGATAACACAAGTATGACTAGCTATTGTAATGTTAATGTTATGACTTCCACTTGTTAATTCATCATATATTACAAAGTTCCTTAGAATCTGATGATAATGTTATGACTTCCACTTGTTAATTCATGATAAAAATCAAAGGCAAAGACTTGCACCAAAAATAAATGAAGCCACCGTCTATAGTTTTATACTCACCGAAGATTTTCTGATGGAAGGAACTCTTGTCTCAAGCAACAACCTCACAAGTAAAAGAGTTTCATATCCAGTTTCCACCACTGGTCTCACCTGACATGGAAAAGTTAAGCATAAATATACAATGGCATATATCAGATAAAACTCCATCAAAATCCAATGCATATATCAAATAGAAGAGCATGAGTGCATGATACCACATGTTATGAAACCAGATAATGAACAAATTGGACGAATAATTTCATAATTTGTTCATTTCAATGCAGTTTATACCATAACAAATCAGCATAAATCATTTTTTCCAACAATAACTTTCTATTGTAACAAATGCATTCAAACAAATCAGTACAAATTCAGTTTCGTTATTGGTTCAGCTCAAACAAATCCATTCAAATTGTAACAAGCATTATCCGGCAGAGAAACCCAAAGTTGGTTGAAATTCATTGAAATTGAAAATAAAATTGAAAGAGAAATTGATTGAAATAGAAAACGAAAATGAAAAGGTACTTTGCATATAAACCCTAAGTTTGAAATTGAAATTGAGAAGCAGGTTGACGAATCACAAAGCAGATTGAGGAATTACGAAGCAGGTTGAACGAAAAAGAGAGATACCGGGTGCGAGATGCTTCAATGATTGAGGTGTTAGAGGGAGAGAGGCGGCGAAGCCAGAGAAGCGGCGGACGATTTCTCCGGCAGATGGCTTCTCCGGCGGACGGTTTCTCCGGCGACGATGCTTCGATCTCTCTTTCTCTTTTGTTTTCTCAGTTTCTTCGTTTTCTTCAACATTTAGTTTTTTATGTGAAAAAAAGGGGATATCATCACTTTGGTAAAATAGAAGCGCCACAAATTGAGGGTGTTATAAAAAACAGCCACAAATAAACCGCCGCTAGATGGCTTTTTTTTTTGTAGTGTACTAGATAGAGTTATTTACATACATGCATTATGACCATTGATGACAAAAATTTATGTAGTATTATTAGTAGTAAAATGACCAAGACAGGCCCAAATATCAACAAAAACCTGAAGAATCGAGAAAAAGCTTCAAGACAAGGTGAAGAAACACAAAAGACAAGAAAAAGCCCAAAAATGAAGAAAAACAGCCCATCGTGTCACGATGGCTCTCAACGTGGCACGATGGAAGCTGCTTGCTTGCCAAGACAAAATCAATTATATTTTTGAAGAAAATCTTAGCATCGTATCACGGTGGCTCACATCGCAGTACGATGGCTTTGCGTGGTGACCATGCTGATCAAACGCACAGGATTAGTTATAATTTTAAACTAAATCTTTTCATCGTGACACGATGGGCATAGCAAATAGCCTCCATCGTGTCACGTTGAGTGCCATCGTGACACGATGGGCTGTTTTTCTTCATTTTTAGGCTTTTTCTTGTCTTTTGCGTGTCTTCACTTTGTCTTGAAGCTTTTTCTCGATTCTTCAGGTTTTTGTTGATATTTGGGCCTGTCTTGGTCATTTTACTACTAATAATACTACCTAAAATACTGTAGAAATTCCTGTCATCACAACCCCAAACTTAAACTGTTGCTTGTCCTCAAGTAACATGTTGTCAGACAAGATCGTTAGCGAGTTAAGAAATAAATAAAGATGATAGGAATTTCACACCCTTACTTGTTCAGCAATGGAACTGCTGATTCTTACCGCAGCGTGCAATACTCAGTCTTGCTTGGTTCAGGAGACGTTGATACTAGCGAGTCGGACAAGTGTCTGCAAGAGTCCATGTTCAACCTTTTCTCTCTCTCACATTTTCGCTCGAATTGAAAGGGTTACTCTCAATCATCGCACAACCTGCCATTTTACCATAGGCTTGCAAAAATTCTAAGCAACCTGTCAAAATTTAATAAATATGCATTTTTGGAGGTCTTTAAGGGTTATAACGTGGCTAGGGTCAAGGTAGGACATTTTTGGGATAAGTAGGCTAAACTTTGAGTTAAGTACTACTTTGTTTCCTTTTTGTGTACGCAACGTTATTCCATAGGGTACCTTTTGATTCTTGGTATTTTAGAGAATAGAACCGAAGAGACGTTTGTCGTTCTTTTTCTATCACTGTTTTTGTAGAGACTATTTTTTTAGGGATTTTTTATGTTGTACCGTCTTTTTTTTTTTTTTTAAGAGACTATATTTTTTTAGGGATTTTTCCTGTCTCTTTTTTCTTTTTTTTTCATTTTTTTGTAGTGATAGTTCTCTATATACCCACCCCAAACTTGAATTGTTGCTAGTTCCATGAGCAACCCAAAACTTTGATTGTTGCTATGATCAGAGAACTATTACCTAACTCCAAAAGAGGGTAATTCATTGCTTTTCTAGTCTATAGGCTTGTATCGTGGTTTGTCACCGAAAGAAAAGGGATATATATTTTTTTTTTACGGCTCAAAGTGGTTAGCAAAGGATAATAATATTCAATAGGGTTGGCTTGAAAAAGGCTCAAGGTTATAACAAAAAATTGCCTCAATGCATAATTTAATAAATCAACCAGTTACAAAGAATTGGAGCAAGTTCTGAAAAATAAACAAGAGTGCGGAACTCTAATAGATCGAATGAAATTGATAATACCTTTGGAAATATTTGGGTCAAATCTCACTTGGCTTAGGTATCTGAAGGCGTGAACACTTATCTGCAGACACCGCTTCATCACTCGTCTCATTGTCTCCCGAACTTCCGCTTTTCGGAGCATTCACCTTTGGTATTTTTGTTAAGGCGCGAAATTCGGATCGTCAGAATTTATAACTCACTTCGCTGCAATCTTACCTATAACAGTTTCTCATGCACAAGATAATAAATAGCAAAAATTATTAAAAAAAATTATAAGACAGGGGCTATTAACAAATGAATATGACATGCTGGAATTCTGAGTACATTTTATTGAATTGAAAATACAAAAACAAAATACTGAAATTAAAAACTTATCCTTGGGTTGCCTCCCAAGCAGTGCTTGTTTAGCGTCACATTAGCTTGACGCATTTCCTCCATTACAGAGGATAAGTTCGCATGTCTCTCTCTTCTTTGGGAGCTTCCGCCTTAGCTCCCCCCTTCTTGGTGCTCTTCTCGTACTTCTCTGGGTCCTGTTGTTCTTTGAAGGTGGCAAAACAGATCCCTCCATCATCATCTGAAGCAATTGGTTTGATGATAGATTTACCTTTGCCTTTTGGTGGACTTTCCTTCTCTTCTTCGTGTGGTATGCTGACCCAGTGGTTCTCTTCTACCTTCTGGAACCGTATCTTCCTTCATGTAGCAGCTGGCTTCTTCAGAGGTGGCGTGTTAACCCTAAACTTAGATCTTCTGGCCGCTTTTCAGTTTCTTACCCTTTATTTGACCCATGGTACCTGGATTTCTACCTCAATAGTCAGCCTCTTCATTTTGTCATTCCGCCCCTCGGGTTCCTCCTCGGCCTTTGCTTCTACTTTTAACTGCGCCATTTCATTCCCCAGCTCCTCTATCTCTATCCTCAAATTCACCTGAGCTGGAGTCGATGGTGTAGCTTCCTCGTTCTTCCATTGGAGCTTGCAGCATTCGTCCATGTTCGTTTTGGAAGTTGGAATGGTGATTACCTGTTCTCCACTTCTTAGTGTCATCTCAGCAAGATCCATGTCAATAATGGCCCTGCTAGTGGCTAAGAAAGGTCTTCCAAGGATGATGGGATGTTCTTCATCTTCTCCAATGTCTAGGATCATGAAGTCTACTGGAAAAACTAGGTCTTGGACTTTCACCAGGACATCTTCAACTGTACCTGCTGAGCGAATGGTTGATTGGGTAGCCAGTATGAGTTCTTTCACACAATGCATTGACTCCTTCTTCTCCAATCTGATAGATCATGGTGACGCTTCCAGGATCTTTCTTATTAGGCGGTAGCTTTGGTCCTCGTGCTAGGCTTTCTCTATATTCTTCCAGCTCACCTACGAACTCATCATAGGCTTCTTCTATAGTCATTCCTAGCATATTGAACCATTCTTCGAACTCTTTGAAATCTATCATTTATGGTTCACCGTGCTCGTGTTTTGACTTTGCCTCTTTCAACACTTTGCACTCCTCATTTGGGTTGTCCACCGTGTTACCTGCAATGTCTTTAGAAACATGAGTACTTACCAGTTTAGACAGTTGACCAATTTTGGTTTCAAGACTTTTGATGGTCGCCCCCTGGTTGGCTACTGTGTTTTGGATGCTTTCAAAATTTGTCTTGCTCATGCTTGCAAACTTTTTGAGTAACTCCTCCAAACGAGATGGTTTTCTTTGTTGAGGTGTTGCTTGAGTCTGGTTCCCTGTCTGGTCCCAGCGTAAACTTGGGTGCTTACTCCAACCTGGGTTGTAGTTGTTTCCCATATAATTTACCTGCTCTTCACCTCCTGCAAAACACTGCCCGTTTGGATGATCTTCTAGGCAGAAGTCACAGATTCCTTCTACCTGTTTCACATTAGCTTCCTTTACCTCTTTTTCTTTCTCAGCAAGTTGCCTCTTTAGCAGCTCTATCTCTACTTTGTAAGCAACTTCTTTGTCCACCTTGATAAGTCCAGGTGTCTTCTCATTCCTGTCATGACTCATGTTGTATTCGTTCTGGCACATCTGTTCCACTAGATCCTTGGTTTTTGCATAGGTCTTAATTTTGATAGATCCACCAGCCGAGGCATCAAGTATCATGCGATGTTGCATTTTCATACCTGCCGTGAATATCTGCATCAGCTCCATAACACTAATGCTGTGGTTGGGACACCTCCTCATGAGCAATTTGAAGCGTTCATAAGCTTCACACAACGTTTCAGATTCATGCTGTTTGAAACTCAGAATATCAGACTTCCGCTTCTGGAATAAAGTGTGGGTAAAGAACCTTTCAAGGAACTTGTCTTCAAGCTCCTTCCATGTGGTGATTGATCCCCTTAGCAAGCACTGAAGCCAATCTTTTACTGGACCTGTAAGAGAAAAAGCAAACAATCGCAGCTTCTTCTGGTCCTCTGTGACATTTTTCGGCACCTTATGTATCTGACAAGTCTCTGAAAACTTTGACAAATGATCCCAAGGATCATTGTTGGTCCGACCGTCGAACTGGTTCTCCCGCAAACCTATAATAAGGTTACCCTTGATATCAAAGTTAGCTGGGTTTGCCGGCTGGAACCCTAGTGAGATCTTATCATTGTTAGTCCTCTTGCAGTAATCTCCCATAGTGATTCTTTGTTCGTCCCCCATGGCTTTCGTGGTAGGCTCTCCTTCTTTCTCGAGATTACTGGATTCTGCTAGCTTTAGAGCTCTCGGTCTTTTCCTTAACTCTTTCTCTGGCTCGTCGAAGTACTCAAACTCCAGGATACCTGTTTATCAAGCACAACAAATGAATACCATCAGTAGCACTGGAAAAGAATAGTGTTAAATATTTTTGGTTTTATTTCATGTTTCTTTGTCACCGTGAAAATTCCCAGGTAAGTGAGGTGGATCGCTTAAATACCTTAAATTCGCCTTAGCCAGAATTTCACAGATCAAAATTCACAATCTTTAACAATTATTTTTTTTTATTTTTAATTTTTTTGTATTTTTAAATTTTTTTGACAAACTAGAATAATTCTAACAAAGTTTTGTGAACACAATCCCCGGCAGCGGCGCCAAAAGCTTGACTACGTTCTGGCAAGTGGACCAGTTTGTCGTCGAGCAATAATTCACACTCTAGGTGTTTAGAATGAGTTCGTATCCACAGGGATCGTGTCAAACCTTTGCTAGTGCTATTCTAGTTCTTGAGTTTTTGCATTCGCTTTGTTTTTTAGGAAAAAGGTTTTTAATTTATAAAAAGAAGCAATATGCGTTGCAAGAAAAATAAATATTTTGATTCAGAAACATAGAGGATAGGAATGGTGGTTAAACTTACTCCCTCCTCCATACTTGGCATAATCGGTGTATAACATAGTCATTCGTATTATTAATGGCCGTTGATTTTATCCTTGATTTAGTAGCACCTTACTACTACACTATGTAAGCAAAGTCTCCCTACTTTTGCAACTAAGGTACCTACGAGAGCCTAACCTCGCTGTCACATACCTTAATTACTAGATAGAATTATTTACATACATGCATTATGACCATTAACCATCCAATGCCCCTAGATCTTAGTATCGGGCAATACAGCTTCTAATTACTATGTCGTAACTAGTTCCTGATTTCTCCTCTAATTGTTAAGTCACAACTAGTTCAGGACGTTTACCGTTTCTACACATCTAGTGTTATTTATTACTAGTTCCGGACAAATAATAGTGAAAACCCTAATATGCTACTATTAAAATAAACCCTAATTATTTATTCTAAAGGCGTTGCCGTCTATCCGGCTAGATTCCGGCTAACGTTTTTAAAGCAAGAAAACAAATAACAATAATAATTTATAAATGCAATTTATTATAACTTTGACTCAATTACATGACCCAAGCATTCATCGGGGAGTTCATCTTCTCCACCACAACCTAAGGAATTATTACAAAAGACTACATAATTAAATTACAAGAATTCAACTATAAAAATCCTAAAGAAATCATACCTTGCTGAGTTAGTTTTCCCGTAAGGGGAGAAAACTATGCCCTTAGAGCTCCTCCGAACTTCTTTCCAAAAGGAATAGAAAGTTTTTCTATTTCTGAATGAAAAATAATGAATTATGGAGGCTCTATTTATACTTTTCGTAATGGGCCTCAGCAAGCCATTGTGCCACGCTAGGTCCATCGTGGCACGATGGGCAGATTCAGTTCAAAAATATAACTAATCCTGTGCGTTTCATCAGCGTGGTCACCAAGCAATCCCATCGTACTGAGTTGAGCTTCATCGTGGTACGATGCTAAGATTCTCTTCAGAAATATAATTGATTCTGTCTTGGCGAGCAAGTAACCTCCATCGTGACACGATGGGCTGGTTTTCTTCACTTTTGGGCTTTTTCTTGTCTTTTGCGTGTCTTCACTTAGTCTTGAAGCTTTTTCTCGTTTCTTCAGGTTTTTGTTGATATTTGGGCCTGTTTTGGTCATTTTACTACTAATAATACTACCTAAAATACTGCAGAAATTCATGTCATCAGCATGTAAAAAGAAGAAACTAACTCTGAAGAAGATGCAGAGGTACAGTGTTATGAATGTGAAGGTTTTGGGCATATCAGAATTGAATGTCCCAACTTTCTCAGAAAACAGAAGAAAGGAATGGCTGCGATTCTTTCTGATTCTGAGGATGAAAGTGAAGACGAAGCAACCAACAATGCATTCTCTAGGATACTTGAAACCAGGAGTAAAGCTAGCTTCAAAAACTTCACAGACACTGAGGACAGTGATGATGATGAAGAACGAATCTACACTTCACCATACACTGCTAAAGTAAGAAAACAAGATGAAATCATTGAGAGGCTCATTCAGGAGAGAAAGGAACAAGCATCTCTGATAAAAGAATATAGTTTCTTTAAGTCTAAACTCATAAGCATGACAGAATCTATGAGTTGCCTAGACTATGAATCTGACTCAGAAGATGAGTTTCTTGAAACTGAAAAAATAGCTAAAGACGTGATTGGATTAGGATTTGATTATAACATCCCACAATTTTATCCATCTAATTAAAATTTAATTAGAGCTTGTTCAATAATTCCAAGATTGATTAGAGGTAATTAATTAATTAAGTCTTGAGGATTAAGTGAATTATGTGTAAAAATTAGAAATTCTAATTAAACTCAACTACACATTAACACCCTAATCCCATACTTGAGAAATTAATTAACACTAAGACTCAAACCTCTCCTCTCAATTTATTTTGTTAGTGACTCATCTCCCATTCTACCTTTAACCAACACCTCATCAAGCCTAAACCAATTGCTTTGCATGCAAACTTAAAGCAAATAAATAGAAACTTTGTTCCTTCCTTTCCAAAACACTCAGCTGCAGAGAAACCAAACCTCTTCTACTCAGCCCTCTCACCTCTCTTTCACATAAGTTCCATAAAAACACCATGACAAGCAAAAATGATTCATTCCTTTTTTTTTTCCCTCATTGTCAATTTCTCACAAACATTAAATCAACATTATTCTTGCTCTCATAATCTCTCATTAAACATGCATTAGAAGAAGAGAAACCAACAAATCTTCTTCCCTCTCATATGCATGCAACTATAACAAGCACCTAAACCCTTCCATTTCAATTCAAACTCTCAATTCTAACCCATTCTTGAAGCAATTAGCATGCCATTAGCATGCATTAGAGTTGTCTCCACTCCAACCCTTTGAAGCAAGGATAGGTAATGCAAGTCTTAAATCTTTTCCCTTGTTTCAAAATTCGTACTTCCTTCTAATCACATTACGGGCTGTCTTGCATGTTGGCTATGCTGAGAATTGGTTGCTGCAAGGGATGCCTTCCAAACCAAGCAAATTAGAAAGTTCATCATCCTTCCAAACTCCAAATTCTGTCCAAGGGGTTCGTGGGTATAGCTGAGGATATTGTAGCTGTGTAGAGCCCAAGGAGCGAGTTAAAGCTTCTTTTATCAGGTGGGTTCTTAGGCTAGTGTAGATTAGATTCCCAAAATTATAAGATATGCATGTTAACTTAGGAATTAGGGACTTTGTTGTGTGAGGGGAATTAACTCCCAAATTTCCCTCCGTTCTGTTCTATATTATATATTTTACATTACTGCACTGATACAAATGAGGATTGTAGGTATTCCCTTTTAAAATTGATGATTTTCGTAAAACAGGGGTCTCTCTGCATGAACTCGCCATAGCGAGTATCAAGCGAGCATGCATGGCGAACTGGGTTTCTGGGCTGATGAGACTCGCCATGGCGAGCTTCTGTTCGCCTAGCGAGTTGATTTAGGCCAGGACCGATAATCTCGCCATGGCGAGCTGGCTTACTCGCTGTAGCGAGCAAAGTGCAGAAAGTCACTATCTTTTCACATATTTCTAAAAATTCCATACTCGTTTTATATCCTCATTGTCTCAGATAGATTGCAGTAATCTAAATAATATAATGTTAAACAGAATGTTAATCACAGGAAATCACTAGGGCATGACTTAGAGAATTTAGAATTATGTATGCTCCCCGGGCTTTGGGATAATTATGGTAGCATGTAATCAATTTAGAATTAGTCGAGTTATGTGCGATTGTGATATCGCTTGTGGACTTCGTTTTAGATGTTCCACCAGTAAAACTTTGTGAGCTGCACGCCGGAACGCTTTCTGTTCGCGGACAAGGCAGGCCTCTGAGACATGCTCACCTCAGAGTGCTTGCGGTTTAAAATCAATAAGACTAATCAGTGTTACACCTTTATTTAATTATGCTTTATGAAAATATGATATGATATATGATACGACTGATTAGGTGCCCCGGCTTTATAGCCTTTAGGAGGGTAGTAGAACTCACTGGGACGAAGTGACTGTCTCACCCCACTCCCTTTTCGATATAGGTAAGACAGGTTATTTCGAAGCAGGGACCAGGATGGATTTGACGATTGGAGCGGTGCTTGGATTGTCAGCTTAGAAGACTTAGTCTTCTTCCCTGTTATTATTTAACTTGTTATTCCGTTGTCTATTCTTTCCGCTGTTTGTATTCGAATATTCAATTATCATAAGGATGATATATTATTCAGTTAGTTTCCTTGTAATTTTAATGTACTCAGATTCCAGTTATTAATGTTCCGACTAAATATTCTAGATAATTTAGTTGGGGCGTTACATTGATCATCCCTTTAGAAAGACTGAATCTGCTCCTGAAAAGGTAACTCTTCCTCTAAAGAAACCCAAGGAACATATGTCAAGCCAAATGTCTCAACATCCTGCTCAACACAAAGATAGGATCATAGACCACATGTCTCAGCACTATGTTCAGACCAAGAAAGAGATGTCAAGCCAAATGTCTCAACATCCCGTTCAACACAAAGATAGGATCATAGACCACATGTCTCAACATTCTGTTCAGACTAAGAAGCAGATGTCAAGCCCTATGTCTCAACATCCTGTTAAGCACAAAGACAGGATCATAGAATACAAGTCTTCAACAATCTGTTCAAACAAAAAGGAAGATGTCAAGCCACATATCTCAACATCCTGTTCAACACAAGAAGAATGGGAACATAGGTCAGCTTCAAAAGCAGCAGAAGAAGCATATACTTAGACCACATCTTAAGAAGCTATTCTCCCAAAATAGAAGAGCTCTCAATAGATGTGATCACTGTGGTAGGTCTGGACATGTTATGAAAGAATGCTTCAAAATTCATGGCTATCCTCAAAGTGCTCGCTAGCAACTCGCTATGGCTAGTTAATGCAGTAAAGCCCCTGTTTTGCGAATTTCAACATTTTTCAAAGGAATCACCTACAATCAAACTCCGAGAAAGTGCATATATATAATATAATCAATATATAACAGAATAGAAGAGAATTTGGGAGCTAATTCTCCTCACACAATTAAATCCTAATTTTCCTAAGTTAACATGCAATATCATAATTTAGGGAATTCTAGCTACACTAGCCTAAGAACCCACCTGGAAATAAGCTTTAGACGTGATTCCTAGGCTCTACAACAGTTATAGCAACTCGTAACAAGACCCACAAACAGAAGAAACGAAATTGAGACTTTGACACTTGAAAACCCCTTAGTTTATGCTCTAAGAATTGATGTTGGTTTGATGCTCTGGAACACTGAGGTTGGGGTTATTTATAGTTGATTTTTCTGAGTTGGAAACAGTATCTAGCTTGGCCAGGCATTAGGCTTGCATGCAATTACATTGGTAGAAAATGAGGTGAAGTGATATGAGTTGTTGGGTAGCTTCATATGGTGAGATGGGAAAATGAAATTGGAATGACTTCAGAGATGATTCTGTGCAGACAAGAATCTCTGCATGGTTGAAGAGTGTGAAGAGAAGCTTGTGACACATGAAGCCAAACTTTGGTGTTTATGGTTAATTTGAGAATTTGGATTTTGGCTTGGTTTTGTCTTTGATTCACACGAGAGGTAGGGAGAGAGTGAGAGCAATATGGCTTCAGTTCTGATGTGAAGAGAGTGGAAATGAGGAGCCTCTCTTTGCATGAGGTTAAGGGTGGTTTTATTGATTGGAAACATGACTCATTTAGATTATGAGGTGTTGGAATGTAAGTGTAGGAAGATTAGGTGAGGTAATGAGTCATTGAGGAGGGAGAGTTTGAATGCTAAGTTTTAAATTCAAGTGATTAGTGCTTAAGTGTATGCCTTAGGTTTAATTAAATTCCCAATTGTACACCTAACACTCTTAATCTCCATGAATTAATTACTTAATCTCCTCTAATTAATTTTAATTTTTGATAAATAATCTCTAATTAAATTAATTAGGCAATTTAGAAATTGGGAATGTTACATCATCAATGTCATCAGTATCTAACTCATCATCTTGTTCACTATCTGATGCAGTTGTAGCCATGAGTGCTAGATTTACTTCTTCCTCTTCAGCTTCATCTTTAGACAGCTTTTCAAGATCTTCCCAAGTAGCCAGCAAACTCTTCTTAGCTTTGTTTTTTAACGCACTTTTCCTTCCTTTACCCTTGGTGCTAAGCTCAGGACATTCAGCAATGAAATGCCCAGGCTTATGGCAATTAAAGCAGTTCTTATACTCATCCTTCTTATCCTTGTTACCATAATTTCTTGACCCAAATCCTTTGCATGAGAACTTTGGTTTCCTTTTTGACAACTTTTTAAACTTCTTGGTCAGAAGAGCAAAAACGTCATCATCTGATCATTCCACTTGATCATATACAGAAGATTCCTCAGCTTCTGATTCAACAATCTTAGCTTTCAGAGCCTTATAAGATCTCAAAGTATATGGCAGAGCCAATGACTTTAATTTCTTTTGAGGTTCATCAGAGGCTAGTTCCATCTCATGACTGATGAGAGAACTAATTAACCCCTCCAAGCTAAGAGTGTCCAAATCCTTAGCTTCATGTATAGCAGTTACCTTGGGTCTCTACTTAGCAGGTAAACTTCTCAGAATCTTCTTTACATGATCAGAAGTACTGTAACTCTTCTTTAGGACTTAAAGACCAGCTATCGGAACCTTGAACCTAGAGAACATAGATTCAACAACTTGATCCAACAACTGACCAAGAAACTTGCTGAGACTGAAGGAGCTGCTCAAGCTGAGGCTGAGCAAGAAGAAGAAGAAGATTGAAGAACAGAACTGGGTAAACGTAGGAAAATAAGTACTTATGTATTTTTCCTTTATTTCTGTTCATTTTCTATAATGTTCTGTGGCCTACCAAATGTCCTAGACATTGGAGGCTTTGACATCCGGCACTTATGATAGTGCAATTTTTGTATGCTTTTCTTTAATCAAGGAAATATTTTCCTAACGTTTGTCAAAGTATGGTAAAAAGGGGGAGTAATAATTGATGATAAGAACATCTCTTTGGCAAGTAGAATCATTCTCTTGCTTTACGGATGAATAATGGCAAGATTTAAAAAATTAAAAACTAAAAGCTATGCTTAAATAAGTGCGTCCAGAGCATAATTAAAATGCTAAAATTGAACCTCTAAAATGTCTAAGTGAGTCTTGATCACTCTGATTAAGTACTTTCCGCTGCAACTCACGACTTAGGAAATTCATTGTAATGGATCATATGAAGACAAGACTAAGACTGTCTCATACTAGCAAAGGTTCATCACAACAATCAAGATTGAAGAAGTCTTAAAAATTGAAGACACACAAGTCTCTAAAGATCAAAGACCTTGTAGACCTGAAGATCTCATAACAGAAGATTGCATCAACAGAGATCAATTTGAAGATTGAAGACTGAAGAATGCACATTCAACAAAGTGGTTTGTGGTTGTTTTAGCCATAATTTGCCAAAGGAGAAGATTATAGTTCTTCTGAGATTGGAATCATCGTAAGGCTAAAACAACTTGGTCAGAATGACTTAACTAAAGCACCAATGCTAAAGCAATTGAGTCTAAACCACTTGTGCATATTGAAGATATGCAAATGCAACATGTTGAACAAGATGTCATAGACATCTTGTCACTGGGTTTAGAGCATGTTAAGGCAACATGTCGAACAAGATGTCCTAAGACATGTGGGCAGGGCATCTTGACCCAGTTCAGCATTAAAGATAATGCTTATCCAATAAGCACACGTATCTTTCAAATTTGAATAAGGCGCTAATCTTTTAGTAACAAGCTGAGATTAGGATTAATGATAAAGTTTGTTATTAATCCTAAGTGTTAGATACGATCGAATTCGTATTTAATTTGTGGATAAAGATTAATTCTTTTATCTTATGGAGTTTGTTTTAAAACAAGTTTGTTTTAAAATTAATTCTTATTGTAGTGCATCTGAAAGATTAAAGATTATCTGAAGACCTGCACGCCTATATAAAGGACTCAACATAGAGCTTGAAACTCAACCCACAATAACTGAAGATTGTGAGTCCAAAGCTTTGTGCCCACTGTGCAAAGCATTAGTAGCTCTAAGTATTGTTCTTGATACTTGGTAGCTTGGAGTCGTTGAATGTTGTCGTTCAACAAAGTCTTAAACTGAAAAGTTTAGTTTCGTCACTTGGGATTAATGATTAGAGGGAGTTGGGTAGGTTCTCATATTCAGGGGGAGTTAGCCCTTGAGTAGAAGATTGCTAGAATTAACAAAAGGCGTACATGCCAAAAGGTGTTTGGTGTGGCTGTAAGACTAAGTAATAATTCGGAGAAGTAATTTTCACTTCCTGGATTGGTATCCCCCAGAGTAGGTATGGTTTGCATCAAACTGGGTTAACAAACACTGGTGTTGTTTATTGCTTTTGTTTACTTCAGTACTGCAATAAATTGTGATCCTTATAACCATTTGTCAAACAAGTTGTGTATGACATCTGGACTATAGACACAATGTCCTAGACATTGTGTACGACATCTGTCCTGCTGAATTTCACAACTGTCTCACTGTGAAGTGATATAACAGAACCAAGGCTCTAGATGCAAATTAAAGGTGTGAAAAACACAAGAAGGGGGAGGGGGTTAAATTGTATTTTGGTAGTTTTAGAAAGTTCTTCTAAGTTAAAAACTTATATGAATGTGCAGCGATAAAATAACACAATCAACGCAAGATCAAGGTAACAAGAGAGAGAGAGAGAGAGAGATAGATAGATAGATAGATAGACACATAGATTTTATACTGGTTCTCCTCACAATCCGAGAGTATTCCAGTCCCCTTGCACTTCCAAGGAAGTTCACTATGATCACAAAAGATTACAAGATGCTCAAGCACACAGCAAGAGACTTCCAATGCTCAAGTAAACTTACAAGAGACTTCTTATGCTCAAGCACAAAAGCAAAAGACTTCTAAACACTTACATGTAAATAACAAATAAGTTTTGAACACTTAATACAAATATCAGTGTTCTGAAGAAACAAATACAACTCACAAACAAGACTAATCTTAGAATCATAACGAAAGAATACTAAGGTTCAACAACTGAAATGATCATACGATGAAACTAAGGTCTTGAGTTTTCAAATGAGTTCAAGTTGCATTTTTCAAAGTGTTTTTGTGCTTTTTAGAATTTGACAGAGTAACAATACTTTGATGCAGTTAGTGTGCACAGAAGCTTCAATTCATCCTCCTATTTATAGGCAGTGGTGGAGCGTATGAATTGATGACCGTTGCAGTGAAATAGCCAGCTGGAGATCGTACAATTTCCTTCACATGGTATTTTAACCAAGTCAGGAAATGCTTATCATATCCCTTCTTGCATACAAAGATTCGCCTATATCAGGTAATGCAATAGTACAATAGTACTAACGACACTATCTTTGAGGATGAGGATGATGTACTATGATTATTCTCCAATTTGAATTTTGCCAGACTGATGATTTCCAATCATAAGGTGCAGAGAATGTTCTTCTGACAAAAACGGCTAAGACTGCACTTATCAGAACATTGTGTTTCCAACACAACTTCTGATGGATAAGCTTCTGATACGCTTGTGATTTATAGCTTCTGATAGCTGCATCTTCTAGAGCTTTGCTTCAGAATTTGCTAGAGTCATCTTCTGATATGTCTTTAGAATACGTTTCAGAGCTTCTCAAATACTCTTCAGTGCATTTGAAATTTAAACATCTATATCTGCACACTTAGAGTAAATTATCAGTGTACCCTATTAGGTTATGTCAGAACCACTTTTGTTCCAACAAGATTTTCTTTGTCTTTTTAAGGTTGATCCTAAAGCTGCTTTTGCAGCTCGAAGTCTTGTTCTTGCGGTTCTCTCGATTTCAAGATTATGCTCGTATTCAACTGTACCTTTCTCTCTCATAAACTAGGAAAAGACCTTAGTAGCACTGATAACAGAGAATGAAATTGAATACCTAAAAAGTAGCACTGATTACAGGGAGCAAACGCAAAACTCGCCTATTTTGCAAGGGGTAAAGACCTATTTACCCGCTTATAAATTAAGGGTTTGATAACATAAACATAAAATAAATTGGAGACAATTAAGTTCAGAGATCAAGGGTGAGAATAGTGGTTAGGTGTTCTTAGACTAGTTCCCATATTATTATTATTTGATAATTGGCGCTATTTGGCTGCATTGATTACTTATTTCCCTAGCATCCAAAGACACCCTCTTGCTCAATTTCATAATGACCCATAATAGGCGACTGACTACGGTCTGGAAAGTGCACCAGTCTGTTGTCGAGTAATCGTTCACACTTTATGTGTCTAGAATGAGTTCTTATACACAAGAATCATACCAATGCGCTACTGGCGTTATTTAAGTTTGTTTAGTTTGCATTCGCTTTAGTTTTTAAAAAAGTTTTAGTTGAAAATAGCGATATGCTTTGCAAAAAAATAAAAAGGGTGATTCGTAAATATAGAAGTAAAGTATGTTCGGTGGACTCCCTCCCTTACTCATATTTGGCATGACAGGTGTATAACATAGTTACTTAGTCTATTGTTCGGCAATTAATTTTATTCCTTTTATGTGGTAATACCTTCCTATTACCCAAATACATATTAAGTACTCCCACATTAACCCTAACTAGAGAACCTACAAGAGCCTACCTCGATTCGTCACATACCCTGGCTATGGTGTGAGTGATTGATGACAGGAATTTCTGCAGTAATTTAGGTAGTTATATTAGTAGTAATTTGACAAAGACATGCCCAAATATCAACAAAAACCTGAAGAATCAAGAAAAAGCATCAGGACAAAGCTAGACACGCAAAAGAGAAGAAAAAGCCAAAAAAATGAAGAAATCAGCTCATCGTGTCACGATGGCTCCCAACGTGCCACGATGAGAGCTGCTTGTTCGCCAAGACATCAGAAATTATATTTTTGAAGAAAATCTTAGCATCGTGTTGCGATGGTGCACAACGCAATATGATGAGATTACTTGGTGACCACGCTGATGAAATGCACATGATCAGTTATATTTTTAAACTGAATCTTTCCATCGTGCCACGATGGACCTATCGTGTCACGATAACTTGCTGAGGCCCATTACGAAAAGTATAAATTATTTTTCATTCAGAAATAGAAGAACTTTCTCTTCTTTTCAAAGAGAGGTTCAGAGGAGCTCTAAGGGCATAGTTTTCTCCCCTTACGGTAAAACTAACTCAGCAAGGCATGATTTCTTTAGGCTTTTCTTATTAAGTTCTTGTAATTTAATTATGTTTAGTCTTTTGTAATAGATGCCTTAGGTTGTGGTGGAGACGATGAACTCCCCGATGAATACTTGGGTCTTGTAATTGTGTCAAAGTTATAATAATGTTACTCAGTATATTATTGTTATTTATTTTCTTGCTTTAACAACGTTGCTCAGAATCTATCCGGATAAACGGTAACGCCTTTAGAATAAATATTAGGGTTCACTTTAATAATAAATTAGGGTTCATTCTAATATTTGTCCGGAACTAGTAATAAATAAAACTAGATGAGTAGAGACGGTAACATCCAGAACTAGTTGTGACTTAACAATTAGAGGAGGAATTAGGCACTATTTGCGACATAGGAATTAGAAGTTGAACAGCCCGAAACTAAGATCTAGGGGCATTGGATGGTTGATGGTCATAATGCATGTATGTAAATAACTCTGTCTAGTAATTAGGGTTTGTGACACAGCGAGGTTAGGCTCTCGTAGGTACCTTAGTTGCGAACATAGGGAAATTTTGCTTACATATTGTAGTAGTAAGGTTACTAAAACAAGGATAGAATCCACGCCAAATAATAATACGAATAAATATGTTATACACCGCCGGATATGAACTCATTCTAGACACCTAGAGTGTGAATAAGTACTCAACGACAGACTGGTCCACTTGCCAGAACGTAGTCATTGATCTTATATGTAGTCATTACGCTCCATTATCCTCATTATGCCTCTAGAGCCTAGTATCGGACTACTCAGTTTCTAACTGCTGTGTCACAGCTTGTTTCTGATTCCGTCTCTAGCTATGTCACGGCTAGTTTCAAATGTTACCGTCTCTATTCCTCTAGCTTTATTTATTACTAGTTCTGGATAAGTATTAAGGTCGAAAATCATACCCTTCTAATAGTGTTCCTGCTCATCCGGCCAAATATCGGATTACGTCGTTAAATCAAGAAAATAAATAGAAAACATAAACATAAATAATATTTATTATAACTTTGACTCAATCACATAGCCCAAATATTCATAGGGGTCTTCATCTTCTCCACCACACCCTAAAGGAATCTATAGAAAAGATCTACATAATTTAAATTACAAGAATAAAAACTATTCCTACAAAGTGTGAAGACACCTTGCTGAGGAAGTTACCTTTTCTGTTGAAGGGGGAAAGTTCTTCCTATAGTGAGCTTATTTTCCCTCCTTGCTCCTCTTGAACAACTCTAGAGTACTAGAGAATGATCTCAATTTCTGAATGAATAATTATGAGGGAAAGATGCTCTATTTATAGTTTTTCTAACGGGCTGAGCGTCGCCCTCGTGGCCACGGTGGACCTCATAGTGCCACGATGGAGTGGATATATTTCAAAAATAAAACAGATTTGCTTCAATCTTGCTTGGCGCTCAAAACTTCCCATCGTGGCCACGATGGAAACGTAATTATCCACGTTTTGCTCTTCTTTTGGCCTTATATTCTATTCTTGTTTCTTTTGCACTTTGCTTCGATTCTTCAGTTTTTAATTTGTATTCAGGCTTGTCTTGTCTTGGTCGTTTATTACTACTAATATACTACCTAAAATACTACAGAAATTTCTGTCATCACAACCCCAAAGTTAAAATGTTGCTTGTACTCAAGTAACATGCTAACAAACAAGATCGTCAGCGAGTTAAGAAATAAATTAAGATGATTGGGACCGCTGATTCTTACCGCAACGATCATGCTCATTAATGCTTGGCCCGGGAGACGTCGATAATAGCGAGTCGGACAAATGTCTGCAAGAGTCTGTGTTCAACAGTTTCTCTCTCTCACATTTTCACTCAAAATTGAAAGGATTAACTCCCAATCATCGTGCAACCTGCCATTTTATCATAGGCTTGCAAGAATTCTAAGAAATCGGTCAAAATTTAACAAATACGCATTTTTGGAGGTCTTTTAGGATTATAACGTGGCTTAGGTCAAGGTAGGACTTTTTGGATAAGTAGGCTAAAACATTTGAGTTAAGTACTACTTTTTTTTCTTTTTGTGTACACAACATTTTACCTTAGGGTACCTTTTTGTTTTGATATCAGAAAATAAGAACCTGATGTGTCTTTGTGTGCTTCTTTTCTATCACTATTTTGATCTTTAGCTCTTTTCTTTTTCATTTTTTTTAAGAGACACTTTTTTTTAGGGAGTTTTTTTATGTTTTCCCGTCTCTTTTTCATTTTTTTCTTTTTGTTTAGTGATAGTTCTCTATATACCCACCCATAACTTATGATGTTTCCAAACTAGTGAACTATTTCTTCCTAACTCCAAAGAGGGTAAAATATTGTTTTTCTGGTCTATAGGCTTGTAACATGGTTTGTTAACGAAGAAAAGGGATATTTATTTTCACGGCTCAAAATTGCCTAGCAAAGGATAATAATAAACATAAGGGTGGCTTGAAAAGTCTCTGGGTTATAACAAAGAATTGTCTCTAATGCGTATAAATTAAATCAACCAGTCGACAGAGAATTAAATCAAGTTCTAGAAAATAAACAAGTGCACGGTACTTTCATAGTAGATTGAAAGAAATTGGTTATACCGTGGAAATATTTGGCTCAAATTCTCACTTGGCTTAGGTATCTGAAGGTTTGAACGCTTATCTCGCAGACATTACCTTCATAACTCGTCTCGTTGTCTCCCGAACTTCCTCACTTTTGAGCAATCACCTTTGGTGTTCTTTGAATAAAGGCATGCAATTCGCATCATAAAAATTCATAACTCACTTCACGGCAACCTTATCTATAACAGTTGCTCATGCACAACATAATAAACAGCAAACAATTATTCAATTTTTTATAAGTTAAAAAGGGTTGTATAGCAGATGAAGATGACATAGATAGAATTCTTAAGTACATTCTATGGAATTGAAAATGTAGAATTGAAAATAGTTAATTGAAATTACTGAAAAATAAATATTTATCCTTGGGTTGCCTCCCAATCAGTGCTTGTTTAGCGTGACACATTTCCTCCATTACAAAGGATAGGTTTGCATGTTACTCATTTGTGCTTCACACTTTACTTCACCACACTCATCACACCATTCTTCTTCAAAACCTGACATGTTGGCTAACTTAATTACTGTAGCGTGGGAGTCAAATAACCATTTCATAACTGCCACTTTTTGGTGTCTTATCCTCCTTTGCAGTTTCCTTTGTGCTGGTCTATTTACCCTAGGCATAGATTTTATGGCTATTTTGTAGAGCATATTTCATCTCTTTACCCATTCAATGTGTTTCTTCATTTTTACATATGGAATGGGAAACCGAGCCTCTGGGTTCCAATAATCTCCCAAGCATGTAATTACGGGGGTTTCCTCATCATCTGATTCTTTCTCCCTGAGTAAATCTGATTCTGATGATCCTTCTAATGGTGTCTCTTCTACCTTCGTTTCTTCATTCTCCATCTGATCAGACTGTTTCTTTGGATCGCCTTTGAATCTAAAGGTTTTTTATGCCTTTATTTCTGCTAGCGCATTCATTATCTCGAACAGTCTAGCTCTTCATTCTTCTTTAGTCTCTTTGTCTCCCTAGTTTTGACAGGTTTCAAAGATCTCAGACAAGTTATCCTCATAATTGTTACTCCCTTTCCCTTCCAACTGGTCCTATAGCATCCCATCAAAGTTAGTTGGGTTTTCTGGCTGGAATCCTAGTGAGATCTGATTATTGTCAGTCCTCTTGCAGTAATCTCCCATGGTAATTCTTTGTTTCTCCCCCATAGTTATTGTGCTAGGCGTCTCCTTGTTTTTAAGATTAATGGCTTTAGTTAACTTGTTAGCTCTTAGTCTCTTCCTTAGCGTCGTTTTCGGTTGCGGATTGTACTCGAGCTCCAGGGTACCAGTTATCAAGCACAACAAATGAATACCTTCAGTAGCACTGGAAGAGATAATATATATTTTTGGTCTGTTTCATTCATCTCTATCACTATGAAAATTCTCAAGGAAGTGATGTGGATCACGAAGATCGCTTAAATACAAAGACTTTGCCTTAGCTAGAGTTTTCACATATCAAGATCTACAATCATCAACAATCTTTTGATTTTTTGTATTGTTGAAAATATTGACAAACTTAAATAAATCTAATTGCGCTTTGTAAACACAATCTCGGCAACGACGCCAAAAACATGACTACAGTTTAGCAGGTGCACCAGTCTATCGTTGAGTAATAATTCACACCCTGGGTGTCTATAAAGAGTTCTTATCCACAGGGATCGTGCCAATGCGCTACTAGCGTTATTTAAGTTTGTTTAGTTTGAATTCGCTTTGGTTTTTTAAAAGGTTTTAGTTGAAAATAGCGATATTCTTTGCAGAAAATAAAAGGGTGATTCGGAACGATATAAGATAGGTACGGTGGTTGGAATCCCTCCCCTACTCCTATTTGGCATGACAGGTGTATAACATAATTACTTTGTCTATTGTTCGGCGGTTAATTTTATTCCTTTTATGTGGTAATACCTGAAATTCTGTTCTCAGGCAGGACATATGTCGTCCACAATGTCTAATACAACTTGTGCAACAATCCAGATGTCTTAGACAATTGGTTCGACAATTTGTTTACTAGGATCAATAATGATAAATACTGAAGTAAATAAAGGGAGTAAACTAAACCAATATATGTTAACACAGCTCGATGCAAACCACACCTACTTTTGGTATACTAATCCTGGAAAGGAAAACTACTACTCCGAATTAGTACTTAGTCTTACAACGCACATCAAAACCTATTAGCATGTATGCCTTTTCTTAATCCTATTAATCTTCTACCCAAGGGCTCACTCCCCCTGAATATGAGAACCTACTCACCTCCCTCTGATCACTAATCCCAAGTGACCGAACTAAACTTCACAGTTTAAGAGATTCGTTGAACAACAATATTCAACAACGCCAGGCAACTAAATATTAGAGATTAATAATTAGAAGCTACTAATGCTTTGCATTGTGGGTACAAAGCTTTGGACTCACAATCTTCAGTTATTATGGGTTGAGTTTCAAGCTTAGTGTTGAGTCCTTTATATAGGTGTGCAATTCTTCAAATAATCTTCAATCTTTCAGATGTACAACAATAGGAATTTAAGTTTCAAAACAAACTTGTTTTAAAACAAACTCCAAAAGATAAAAGATTTGATTTTAATCTTTATCCACTAGTTAGTTATGAATCTGATCGTATCTAACACATAAGATTAATAACAAACTTTATTATTAATCCTAATCACGGCTGTTACTTGAAGATTCGCGCCTTATCGTATTTGAAAGGATACGCGTGCTAATGGATAAGTATGATCTTCAAAGTTGTAACTGGGTCAAGATGTCCTACCCACATGTCTTAGGACATCTTGTTCCAACATGTTGCTTCAACGTGTTCTGAACCCAGTGACAAGATGTCTTACACATCTTGTTCAACATGTTGCGTCTGCACATCTTCAATATGCACAAGTGGTTTAGACTTATTTGCTTTAGCATTGATGCTTTAGCCAAGTCATTCTGACCAAGTTGTTTTAGCCTTATGATGCAGCCAAACTCAAAAGAACTACAATATCTTCCTATTACCCTAATACATATTAAGTCCCACAACAACCCTAACTAGAGCACCTACGAGAGAGCCTACATGGCTTTGTCACATACCCTAGCTATGGTGTCAGTGATCTTATATGTAGTCATTATGCTCAATTAACATCCTTATGCCTCTAGAGCCTAGTATCGGACTATTCAGTTTCTTACAGCTATGTCACAGCTAGTTTATGATTCCGTTTCTAACAGCTATGTTATGGCTAGTTTCAGATGTTATCGTCTCCATTCCTCTAGCTCTATTTATTACTAGTTCCATAGAAGTATTAAGATCGAAACTCATACCCTTCTAATAGCGTTCCCACTCATCCGGCCAGATATCAAATTATGTCGTTAAATCAAGAAAATAAATAGAAAACATAGACATAAATAATATATATTTTAATTTTGACTCAATCACATAGCCTACAAAGAATCTATACAAAAGATCTACATAATTTAAATTACAAGAATAAAAACATTGCCTACCAAGTGTGAAGATACCTTTCTCGTTGAAGGAGAAAAGTTCTTCCCGTAAAGAGCTCATTTACCATCCTTGCTCCTCTTGAACAACTCTGAAGTACTAGAGAATGCTCTCAATTTATGAATGAATAATTATGCGGGAAAGGTGCTTTATTTATAGTTTTTCTAACGGGCTCAGTGTCGCCAACGTGGCCACGATGGACCTCATCGGGTCACGATGGAGTTGATTTTTTCAAAAATAAAATAAATTTGCTTCAATCTAGCTTGGCGTTTGACTATGGTCTGGCAAGTGCACCAGTCTGTCGTTGAGTAATAATTAACACTCTAGGTGTCTAGAATGAGTTCGCATCCACAGGGATCATGCCAAAACACTGTCAGTGTTATTCTAGCTCGTGGTTTTTGCATTCGCTTTGGTTTTTAGAAAAAGGTTTTTAATTTATAAAATTAAGCGAGATGCGTGCAGAAAAGTAAATAGTTTGATTCAAGAAATATAGAGAATAAGTATGGTAGTTGGACTGTTTGTCAAAAAAAAAAATGTATGGCAGTTGAACATACTCCCTCCTTCATACTTGGCATAATCGGTGTATAACATAGTTGAAATTCCGGCACTACCAGTAGATAGATGTGATAGCCGATGTGCTAACACCTGTCACAACAACGTTGGACTGGGAGACAGATGTTACCACGTTTGTCTCCACGAGAGTTAACTAAACAAATAATAATGCAATAATTAAAGACAGAGAGTAAATTGCACGCGTGGTTTGTTAACCCAGTTCGGACGCAACTGCTCCTAATCTGGGGGATACCAATCCAAGAATGAATCCACTATAATAGTATTGATTCAGAGTCTAACTACCCGTTAACCCTCCTCACTCAATCACTATCTGTGCAAACTCTACCTAGGCCTAACCTAGATATGACCAGCCCAGGTCACTTCCTTAACAACGATGCTACACCACACCGTCATACACCTACCGGGGTATAAAACACACTTCAATGAATGGTTGTTTGGAGACACCCTCCTAGACACCTAAACACTTTTACCTAAAGGCTTCAAGTGCTAGACTCACTAACTCTTTGCTTCAAAGCTTCAGAGATAGTAACATTACAACTCAATAAACACAGTCCTAAGCATGCATCAATGGAATGCACGAAAGGCTCACAAAGAGACTCGATTTTGACACTCTAAACCCTAAAACCAAATACGGTTTGACTCTCTTAGAGAACTAGGTCTTGGTCTTCATATATTTATAGTCCTGAGCTGCTTGGACTACAAGAAATATTTGGGCTTCAGAATCCTTGTTGAAAACGCGTGTCTTGATCTCTTTCAAAAATAATCCTTGAACCTAAAGATTTGATTTGAAAATATATTGTCACATATTTTCAAAATAAATCTTTCCAAATATAGCTTCAGCAATTAGCGAGATTCCCATTGTCTTGGCGCGCAAGCTAAACCTGAAACAAAGAAATTAGGGTTCAAAGAAAAGGCGGCGCGCTGAAAGGCGCGTACTAGGGTTCCAAGTCCAGCTGGCATCAGCTGGCAGTGTTGCTGACAGATGTTACCACATCTGTCACCACCTTTAGACTAGCATCTTGTTTTTGCAAAATGAAGCCAACATTAAAAACCCAACAATCTCCCCCTTTGGCAAATTTTGGCTAAAACAACCTTAGCACGTTCAGGAGAGAAATCTTCAGCAAATTCTTTCAACTTTGATTAATTGATTTGATGGAGAAGGAACTTCACATTTTGCAATATGTTACACTAGGTAACGTACAAGAGATCAGAGGCAGCGGTCATAGATGCTGCTAGCCTCGAGGTCAACACTTAGAAAGAAATAGTCTCTCACAGTGTACTCAATTATGGAACACTGAGTTCTTTACAGATGAACTTACCACATAGACGTGGCTTAGGAAAAATAAATCCCTGATATCCTGAGAACCTGAATTCCCAGTAAAACATGTAAGTGCAGAGAGCACAAGTACAAGTATTGCCAATGTGCATAGAGCACAAGGCACCATCAGATGTGACAACATCTGTCAGCACACCTGGTCTTCAAGACTCTTTCAGTCTTCAAGAGAAATACAAGCTCAGTATTTGAGCACACACCTGTAGTACGCTAGATAGTGATACCAAGCTTATCACTCCCCCTGGAGTCATGCATACTCAGAAACCAAGTTTCCCAGACATAGGGTGCAACTTGCTTGCTTGAGAGAGTATAAGGATTACTCCCCCTTAACACCTGCATTACCTGTTACTCCCCCTGAGTATAGTACCTGTGTAAAAATTATTTTGAAATTTCACTAGTACACAAACTGTCTTATGTACCCACATGTTGGCACATGTGACACACCTGTACCTGCCAGAACCAATACTACTCCCCCTTTTTAGCCAATAAATTTGACAAACAATACTAGAGTAGAACAGAAATATTGTGCAACCTGTATAATCATGATTGTTGCACATTACACACGCTGTAAGACTACAGCTCTTCAAATAGGCAGATGCCTAATTTGCTTCTTAACTCCTCAAAGCGGTTTGCATCTAGAGCTTTGGTGAAGATATCTGCAATCTGCTTGTCAGTGCTTACATGTTCAAGAGTGATCACCTTGTCTTCCACAAGGTCTCTGATAAAGTGGTGCCTGATATCAATATGCTTGGTCCTGCTGTGTTGAATAGGATTCTTGGAGATATTGATTGCACTTAAGTTGTCACAGTATAATGGTAGCACATCTTGCTCAACATTGTACTCCTTCAACATTTGTTTCATCCATAACAGTTGAGAGCAACTACTTCCAGCAGCAATATACTCTGCTTCAGCTGTGGACAAGGCTACACTATTCTGCTTCTTGCTGAACCATGAGATTAAGTTGTTACCCAAGAAGAAACATGCACCTAAGGTGCTCTTCCTATCATCAGCACTACCTGCCCAGTCAGCATCATAGTAGCCAACTAGCTCACAACTTTCACCATGAGAGTACAACAAGCCATAATCACTGGTACCATTAACATACTTGACAATTCTCTTGACTTGTGTGAGATGACTCACTTTTGGTGCAGCCTGGTATCTAGCACATACTCCTACAGCAAATGTTATATCTGGCCTACTGGCTGTGAGATACAACAAGCTCCCAATCATACTCCTGTAGAGGCTTTGGTCCACATCAACACTTTTCTCATCTTTAGTTAGCTTGAGATGAGTAGCAGGTAGTGTTCTTTTGTGAGGAGAACTGTCCATTCCAAACTTCTTGACAATATTCTTTGCATACTTGCTCTGTGAAATAAAAATTGTATCACTCATTTGTTTCACCTGTAAGCCAAGAAAGAATGTTAGTTCACCAACTAGGCACATTTCAAATTCTGACTGCATCTGGTGAACGAAATGTTGCACCATCTGGTCAGACATCCCTCCAAATACTATGTCATCTACATAGATTTGGGCAATCAGCAGTCTTCCTTTCTCTTCCCTCATAAACAGGGTTTTGTCGTTTCCACCCTTTCTGTAGCCATGATCCACCAGAAAGACAGTAAGCCTCTCATACCAAGCTCTAGGAGCTTGTTTGAGCCCATATAGGGCTTTCTTCAGCTTATACACGTGATCTGGATAATTAGGATCCACGAAACCTTTTGGTTGCTCTACATAGACCTCCTCATTTAGGTACCCATTTAGGAAGGCACTTTTCACATCCATCTGGAATAACTTGAATTTTAGGATACAAGCTACTCCAAGAAGTAGTCTAACCGATTCCAATCTAGCCACTGGAGCAAAAGTTTCATCAAAATCCACTCCCTCAATTTGAGTGTATCCCTGAGCTACGAGCCTTGCTTTGTTCTTGGTGATAGTGCCTTGCTCATCAGTCTTGTTCTTGTACACCCACTTAGTACCAATTACATTTGTTCCTCTTGGTCTAGGTACCAAGTCCCACACTTCATTCCTTTTGAATTGATTCAACTCATCTTGCCTGGCATCAATCCAATACTCATCAGTCAGAGCTTCCTTCACATTCTTTGGTTCAATCTTTGATATAAAGTAAGCACTAGCAATCATATCCAGAGACCTTCTTGTAGTGATACCTTGATTAGGGTCACCAATTATTTGATCAATAGGATGATTCTTCTAGACTCTGATGGATGGACCTTTGGTTGCAGGAGTACTAGGTGGCACTGGAGCATCATGCACTGGACTGGTTGGAGCTGCAGGTTCAGTCAATTCATTCTGTGTGTTGACTTCGTGACTATCTTCTTCAGCTTCTGTCTCTGCATAGGGGACAGATGTGTCAACATCTGGTACCACATTTGGATCACTGACTAATCCTGAGTCATCAACTACCACATTTGAGGATTCCATCACAGTCTGGGTTCTGTTGTTGTAAACTCTGTAAGCTTGACTGTTTGTTGAGTATCCTAGGAATATTCCTTCATCACTCTTTGGGTCCAGCTTCCTTCTTTGCTCCCTATCTGCTAAGATGTAGCACTTGCTTCCAAAGATATGAAAGTGCTTCACTGTTGGCTTCCTTCCCTTCCACAGTTCATACAAAGTGGTTGTCGTACCTGCCCTCAAAGTAACACGATTGTGTATATAGCAAACTGTGTCCATGGCTTCAGCCCAGAACCGGTAAGCAAGTTTCTTTGCATGCAACATTACTCTAGTACATTCTTGGATAGTACGATTCTTCCTTTCCACTACACCATTTTGCTGAGGGGTGATAGGTGAGGAGAACTCATTTTTGATACCTTGGTTAGCACAGAAATCCAAGAACTTTAAATTCTCAAACTCCTTACCATGATCACTTCGGATTCTTTTTATGAGAAGATTTTTTTCCCTTTGCAGTTGAATGCATAACTCTTCAAAAACAGAGTAAGTGTGTGTCTTTTCTCTGATAAAGTTTATCCAGGTATACCTTGAATAGTCATCAACTACAACAAATGCATACTTCTTCCCTTCAAGGCTCTCAACCTGCATTGGACCCATCAAGTCCATGTGAAGTAGTTCTAGAACCCTGTTGGTAGTCAGATGGGGCGACATCTTGTGTGAAACTTTGGTTTGTTTGCCTATCTGACATTCTCCACATACTGTACCTTCCACAATATCAAGCTTAGGTATCCCTCTTATAGCATCAACTGAGGCAGCTTTCTTCATACTTCGGAGATTCAAGTGGCCTAACCTTTGGTGCCATATCTTTGCTTCATCTTCCTTGGCAACCATACATGTTGCAACATGTGTCTTCTGGTTGGGTATCCACAAATAGCAATTGTCTTTAGATCTTACTCCCTTCATTATAACAGCACCTTTAGCATCAGTGACTAAGCATTCTGGTTGAGAGAAGTTGACCTTCAGTCCTTGATCACATAACTGACTTATGCTAATAAGATTAGCAGTCAGTCCTTTTACAAATAGGACATCTCCAAGTTCCGGTAAACTGTCATTGACCATTTTTCCTACACCCATGATTTATCCTTTGGCTCCATCTCCAAATACTACATGACCTGTGGGATGAGACTTTAGATCTACTAGATAATCTTTGATACCTGTCATGTGCCTTGAGCACCCACTATCAAAGTACCATTCTTCTTTGGATGAGGCTCTTAATGATGTAAGAGCAATCAGTCCAGACTTCCCAATCTTCTGTTTCCACTCCTTTCTTATCTTTGTAATCTTTCTCGTGGGTGCCTGTGGTTCTGACAATTGTGGACTTCCATAAATTTTGTAGCAAAAAGGTCTTATGTGTCCCTTTTCTCCACAATGATGACATGCCCATTCCTTCGGTTCCTTATTCTGACTGGGAGGTGGCAGTGGTCTGGGATGGTGCACCATGTGTCTGACCTTCCTGGGTTTGACAGTTCTTCTTATAGGATTGTATCTTCACCATATGGTAAATGTTTTCTGTTGAGATTTGTATAATCATATCCTATTGCTTTAGAACTCTTCTCAGGTTGATCAACTTCTATACTCTCTTCAGGCATGATATTTCCAGCATTCAACATTCTAACTTGCTTACTCATGTTCTCAAACTGTGAGTTTAGCACGATTACCTCATCAGTAAGATGCAAAATCTGAGCAAGATGTTCACTCTTCTCTGCCTTCAGCTGATTAATGAGGTTCTTTTGCTATTGGAGAATTCTAACTCTGTCATCATAATCTTGACATAGCTCATGGTAGGCATCAGCTAGCTCTTCTAAGGTGAGTACTCCTTCAAAGTTTGTCTCAAACACACACCTTCCAGTGAATGATGTGTCTCTTTTTCCTTCAGCCTCTATATCTGAGTTATCTTCATCTGTCCAAGTGGCCACCATGCTCTTATTCTGTTTTTTCAGGAAGTTTGGGCATTCAGTTTTGTTGTGACCAAACCCATTGCACTCATAGCACTGTACACCTCTGGTCTGATTTGAATTATCCTCATCTTTGCGCCTCTGAAGATTGGTCTGCTTCCCAGTGTCATCTGAGATGTGCTGCACATCTGTCCTGGGTCTTCCATCCCTTCTTCTCATCATCTTTTGAATTGCTTTCCCACTAGGGCCAGAGCCTCTGACACACCTTCATCCATGTCTTGTTCACTGAGATCATCAGCATCATTAGAGACAAATGCCAGATTTTTGTTTTTCTTTTCAGATTTCTCATTTGCTCCAAGCTCAAATGTTTGTAGTGAACCTACTAGCTCATCAAGCCTCAAGGTGGATATGTTCTGCATCTCTTCAATAGCGGTCACTTTCATATCAAATTTCTTAGGCAGAGACCTAAGCATTTTTCTCACCAGCTTCTCTTCACTAATCTTTTCTCCCAGTGCTTCAAAGGAGTTGGCAAAGTCAAGTATGTTCATATGGAAATCATACACGTTTTCATCTTCCATCATATGCAGGTTCTCAAATTTTGTGGTCAATAGTTGCAGCCTGGACATCTTGACTTTTGAAGTACCTTCATGTGTGGTCTTCAGAGTCTCCCATGCTTCTTTAGCTTCAGTGCACTGCTTGATAAGTCTGAACATATTCCTGTCAACCCCATTAAATATGGCATTTAGGGCTTTGTTGTTTCCTACTGACAGGTCATCTTCTTCCTTTGACCATTCTCCTTCTGGTTTTGGCTCAGCCGTCACTTTCCCATCTTTGTCAACCACCATAGGTTGTTTCCATCCTGTAACAACAGCCTTCCAAGTCTTCCCATCAAGAGATTTCAAGAAAGCACACATTCTTGCTTTCCAATAGTCGTAGTTGGTACCATCTAACAGAGGTGGCCTGTTAACGAGACCTTCTTCCTTGTCCATGTTTGCCAGAAAGTATCCCCTGGATCTCACCCAAGTACAGGCAGGGTGCCTGCTCTGATGCCAATTGAAATTCCGGCACTACCAGTAGGCAGATGTGATAGCCGATGTGCTAACACCTGTCACAACAACGTTGGACTGGGAGACAGATGTTACCACGTTTGTCTCCACGAGAGTTAATTGAACAAATAATAATGCAATAATTAAAGACAGAGAGTAAATTGCACGCATGGTTTGTTAACCCAGTTCGGACGCAACTGCTCCTAATCTGGGGGATACCAATCCAAGAATGAATCCACTATAATAGTATTGATTCAGAGTCTAACTACCCGTTAACCCTCCTCACTCAATCACTATCTGTGCAAACTCTACCTAGGCCTAACCTAGATATGACCAGCCCAGGTCACTTCCTTAACAACGATGCTACACCACACCGTCATACACCTACCGGGGTATAAAACACACTTCAATGAATGGTTGTTTGGAGACACCCTCCTAGACACCTAAACACTTTTACCTAAAGGCTTCAAGTGCTAGACTCACTAACTCTTTGCTTCAAAGCTTCAGAGATAGTAACATTACAACTCAATAAACATAGTCCTAAGCATGCATCAATGGAATGCACGAAAGGCTCACAAAGAGACTCGATTTTGACACTCTAAACCCTAAACCCAAATACGGCTTGACTCTCTTAGAGAACTAGGTCTTGGTCTTCATATATTTATAGTCCTGAGCTGCTTGGACTACAAGAAATATTTGAGCTTCAGAATCCTTGTTGAAAACGCGTGTCTTGATCTCTTTCAAAAATAATCCTTGAACCTAAAGATTTGATTTGAAATTATATTGTCACATATTTTCAAAATAAATCTTTCCAAATATAGCTTCAGCAATTAGCGAGATTCCCATTGTCTTGGCGCGCAAGCTAATCCTGAAACAAAGAAATTAGGGTTCAAAGAAAAGACGGCGCGCTGAAAGGCGCGTACTAGGGTTCCAAGTCCAGCTGGCAGTGTTGCTGACAGATGTTACCACATCTGTCACCACCTTTAGACTAGCATCTTGTTTTTGCAAAATGAAGCCAACATTAAAAACCCAACAATAGTTATTCAGATTATTATTCGACGTTGATTCTATTCTTGTTATGCTAGTACCTTACTACTACCCTTTGTAAGTGAAGTCTCCCTATATTCGCAACTAAGGTACCTACGAGAGCCTAACCTCGCTGTGTCACATATCCTAATTACTAAATAGAGTTATTCGATGAACATGCATTATGACCATCAACCATCCAATGTCACTAGATCCTAGTTTCGGGCTGTTCAGCTTCTAATTGCTATATCACAACTAGTGCCTGATTCCTCCTCTAATTGCTAAGTCACAACTAATTTAGGATGTTTACCGTATCTATACATCTAGCATTATTTATTACTAATTCCAGACAAATATTAAAGGGAACCCTAATATTACTATCAAAGTGGACCCTAATATTTATTCTATAGGCGGTCCCATTTATCCATCCAGATGTCCGGCAACGTCGTTAAAGTGCAAGAAAATAAATAACAAATATAATGCTGAATAACAATTTATTATAACTTTGACTCAATTACATGACCCAAGTATTCATCAGGGAGTTCATCAGGCATCTATTACAAAAGACTAAACATAATTAAATTACAAGAACTTAATAAGAAAAGCCTAAAGAAAACATACCTTGCTGAGTTAGTTTTCCCGTAAGGGAAGAAAACTAGGCCCTTAGAGCTCCTCCGAACCTCCCTTGAAAAGAAGAGAAAGTTCTTCTATTTCTGAATGAAAAATAATGAGGAATTGGAGCTCTATTTATACTTTTCGTATTGGGCCTCAGCAATGTTGGAGTAAGCCCTAAAAGCCAATCTATTTTGATAGTATTTGTCTTTGTATTGCGACTTGATTTATATATTTTATATATATAATATGGCTTTTCTTTATTATGTTTATGTGTTAAAATAATAGAGTCCCTAGAATAGTTAGTTCGTTAAATGGAACGTTAAGTATGACTTAATCGTGAGAATCCATTAACATGAAAGCACTATTCTTAAAATATCTGTAGTCAAGCTTTATTGTGAATTGGGATAACATTAAAGCATAGAGACTATTATGTTGGTAGACTGATGTTCACATCTCACGGATCATAGATAAGTAGTTATCAAGTCTTCACATAGATATGAATGTTAGGGGTAACATTTATATCGGATTGACCCACCATTAGAATACTACATAGTATGTTATGAAATGTCATAAGATATTCTCATAGTGATAAGTGGTGTATTCCACCCTTCGACCTGAAACCACTATGGACCCTAGATGTGGAGTCAAGTACTCTATTGCTGATCAAACGTTGTCCGTAACAGGATGATCATAAAGACAGTTGATGGGTACTTCACAAAGCATGTTGAGGGACATGAGTGACCTAGATGGAATTTACCCCTCCTACATAACAGGAGATATGTCTAAGGGCCTAATATTGAACTTAACAAGGGTGACGTACTATGCCTTGTGTTCAATATAGACATAAGGGTAAAAGGGTAATTATACACGAGATGTTTATCACGGAAAAAGTTTGTCATATCACATGACATTCTCGTAACTTGGGTAACAATGATGTGTTGCTAGATACCGCTCATTGTTTATAATATTAAATATGTGATTTAATATTATTGCCAACGTTATGAGAACCTGTAGGGTCACACATAAAGGACAGATAGATGAGAGAAATAAATAAGTAAGACTTGTTTATAAAATAATAAGTAGGACTTATTAGTAATTAGATAATTAAGTATGACTTATTATTTAATTTAAGAAAATAGAGAAATACGGTCCACCGTTAGGTACGGTGTATTTAAGTGATTGGCTTGATGAACACACAAGTAGTTCTATAAATAGAACCCTTGTGGTGAAGTTATGTGAGCTTAACCTAATTCTAAGAGTTAGAAACCTAACCGCTCTCTAAACCCTAATCTCTCTGAATCTCCGTTGAAATTGGCTAGCACCGGTCATCAGAGAAGTTCTATTCGTGTGGACGAGTAGAAGCTTTGCTACGTTGCTCAGCTTTGTGATCAATCGAATCTCTTTCCATGTAAGGTAACAATTCTATCACTGATTCATTCTAACTTCGTAATGATCCAAGGAAAGGAAATCCGAAAATTTTAAATTCCGCTGCCTTTTGATAAGTACGATTTCCCTTCAAGCAAGTCATCGTGACACGATAAGTCTATCGTGACACGATGGGAAGATTCAGTTTAAAATTATAACTGATCATGTGCATTTCATTAGCTTGGTCGCCAAGTTATGTCATTGTTCTTCGATGGTGATCATCGTACTGCGATGGCAAGATTTCCTTCAAAAATATAACTTCTGATTTCTTGGCAAGCAAGCAGCTCCCATCGTATTCGGGCTTGTCTTGGTCATTTATTACTACTAAACTACCCTTAAATTACTATAGAAATTCTTGTCATCAGCGACCCATGTTACAACATGTTGTCACGTCACTCCAAATTAGTGTAACCTAACTGCCTAAGTACAAGCAGAATTTAATTTGGTGTGCGAGCTAATCCTATGTAGCCTCTAACAAAGATGTTCGTGTCTTGTTAGCCTATTTATTATAAGATCGAGTATAAATACTTAAGATTCAATTCATAAGTACGTCTACCTATAAATAAATTGTATAAAAGCGGTAAATAAATATAGGAAATAAAGTGGTTTCACTAAATAGTCTTGTTCATAACCAATTATATGATCTCAAATAATAATAGGGACATTCATCTAACAAACCTAACGGAGGAATCTAGTTATTCATACCCTAAAATTAAAGGATACCACTTTTGAGGGAGGTATGCCTTCCCCTTCAGAGCTCCTTGCTCATTGAATGCTTATTGCTCTCCAACTCTTGCTTGCTCTTCTGCTCTGATGTTGTATGAAATAAGGAGGAAAATGACTCTATTTATAGGCGTTTGCTGACTTGCTTTTCACGCACCATCATAGTATGATGCGATGCATCATACGATGATGTCTCACATAGCTGCATCGTCGTTCAATGTAGTTCATCGTGGTATGATGGCTCTTGATTTTCTTCCAAAATTTCACAGATTTTCTTCAAAAATATAACCAGACGTTGTAGTATGATGCACTTTCATCGTGGTACGATGGCATCTGCTGAAATATTTATTTTTCGCCTTTTTGAATTATTTTTTTCATCCACTTTTATCCGGTTGGATTTTTGCTTGAGTCCCATTGAAAATCTTGATCTTTTTGCATGGTTTGAGCTTGAAACTTATTAAAACTAATAAAAATTATATAAAATAATCTTAAAAACCCTTTGAAGTCAAGTCACCAAAGCAAGGAACCATACCTACCTCCAAAAGGCGATCCATCCTACAACCAACACGAAGGACAACAATTAAAGGGAAACTCTTTCGTCCTCAATATGAACTGTCAAGAGACACCCTCCGACAAGCTCATCCGTGCACAAACTCAAGGTGAAGTAAAAGAAGGCGAATACCGTCTTTGATTAGCTGAAAAGGAAGCCCGAAACAGACCTACCCAAAAAAATACGCCAAGATAAGGCAAAAAATTTCTCTGAACCACAAAGCTCAACACGGCTCCTCGAACCCAACCAAAGACTGAAGGATTTTGTAACTACTGGAATCCCAAGTGACCGAACTAAACTTTACAGTTTAATATTTGTTGAACAACAACATTCAACGATGACAGGCAACTAAATATTAGTGATTAATACTTAGGAGCTACAGATGCTTTGGACAGTGGGTACAAAGCTTTGGACTCACAATCTTCATTTATTGTGGGTTGAGTTTCAAGCTCTATGTTGAGTCCTTTATATAGGCGTGCAAGTCTTCAGATATCTTCAATCTTTCAGATGCACAACAATAGGAATTTAAGTTTTAAAACAAAGTTGTTTTAAAACAAACTCCATAAGTTAAAAGATTTGATTTTAATCTTTATCCACAAAGTTAGTTACGAATCCGGTCGTATCTAACACATAGGATTAATAACAAACTTTATCATTAATCCTAATCTCAACTTGTTACTAAAAGATTTGCGCCTCATTCAAATTTGCGAGATACGCGTGCTTAATGGATAAGCATTATCTTTTAAACTGAACTGGGTCAAAATGTCCTACCCACATGTCTTAGGACATCTTTTTCAACATGTTGCTTCAACATGCTCTGAACCCAGTGACAAGATGTCCAGGACATCTTGTTCAACATGTTGTATCTGCACATCTTAAATATGCACATGTGGTTTAGACTCAAATGCTTTAGCATTGGTGCTTTAGCTAAGTCATTCTGACCAAGTTGTTTTAGCCTTATGATGCAGCTAATCTCAGTAGAACTACAATCTCCCCCTTTGGCAAATTATGGCTAAAACAACCACAAACCACTTACTGAGTGTGCATTCTTCAGTCTTCAATCTTCAAATTCTTCAATCTTCAAATTGATCTCTGTTGATGCAACTTCTGTTCTGAGATCTTCAGGTCTTCAAGGTCTTTGATATTCAGAATCTTGTGTGTCTTCAATTTTCAAGACTTCTTCAATCTTGATTGTTTGTGATGAACCTTTGCTAGTATGAGAAAATCTTAGTCTTTTCGTCATATGATCCATTACAGAAAATTTTCTAAGTCTAGGAATAGGATACCTAATGACTTAGTGAACCATAATCTTGAGTTGCAGCGGAAAGTGCTTAATCAGAGTGATCAAGACTCGTTAGACTTTTCAGAGGTTCAATTTTAAGCATTTAATTATGCTCTGGACACACTTTCTTTAGCATAGCTTTTAGTTTTTAATTTTTTAAAGCATGCTATTATTCATCCGAAAGCAAGAGAAGGTGATTCTACTTGCCAAAACCGCTATTTCATTGATTTAAAAGAAAAGCATACAACTGCACTTTACTTAAGTGCTAGATGTCAAAGCCTCCAATGTCTAGGTCATTTGGTAGGCCACAAGCCTTTTTCAAGAGACAGGTAATATTGGGTTGTTGTCTTGTTCCTGTGTCGCTCTGTAGGCATGCTTTAGATATTCTGATGATGGCACGCCTTCTTGGTCTGTAGTAATCTACAGACCTTCATGGACGCAGATGCCTAATGCACTCCTCAATCTTTCGAATCGGACTGCATCAAGAGGTTTGGTGAAGATATCTGCTAGTTGTTCTTATGTGGCTATGTGTTCTAGATTAACCACTTTCTTTTCTACAAGATCTATGATGAAGTGGTGGCGAATATCAATTTGTTTTGTTATGCTGTGTCGAACATGATTCTTTGATATGTTGATGGCACTGATGTTGTCGCAGAACAATGTCATGACATCTTGTTGGACATTATATTCTGTCAACATTTGCTTCATCCAGAGTAATTGTGAACAACTACTTCTTGCAGCTATGTATTCAGCTTCTGTAGTGGATAGTGACACACAGTTTTGCTTCTTGCTGAACCATCAGATAAGATTTTCACCAAAGAAGAAGCATCCTCTTGAGGTGCTTTTTCTGCCATCAGCACTTCCAGCCCAATCTGCATCGCAATATCTTGTAAGAGTAGGATTTGCATTGTATGAGTAGAGAATTCCCTATTCACATGTTCCACTGATATATTTGATGATTATCTTCACTTACATTAGTTGACTTGTTTTTGGATTTGCTTGATATCGAGCACATACTCCTACTGCAAAGGCTATGTCTGGTCTGCTTGCTGTTAGGTATAGAAGACTCCCTATCTTACTTTTATAGAGACATTGATCTACATCAACTCCATTCTCATCTTTACTCAACTTGATGTGAGTAGCAGCAGGAGTTCTTTTGTGTGTTGCACTCTCTAGTCCAAACTTATTCACAATGTTTTTAGCATATTTTCTTTGTGATATGAAGAGAGTGTCTTCCATTTGTTTGACTTGAAGACCAAGAAAGTAGGTTAGTTATCCTACTAGACTCATCTCAAATTCAGACTTCATATGTTGGACAAATTGTTCCACCATCTGGTCTGACGTACCTCCAAAAACTATGTCATCAACATAGATTTGGGCGATCATGATCTCTTTTAGATTTTTCTTTACAAATAGTGTGTGATCTATACCTCCTCTGATGTAACCATTATTGATCAAGAACTCAGTCAATCTTTCGTACCAAGCTCTTGGTGTCTATTTTAATCAGTATAGATCCTTCTTCAACTTGTATACATGTTCAGGGAAGCTGGAGTCTACAAATCCTTTTGGTTGTTCAACGTAAACTTCTTCATGTAGGTGGCCATTAAGGAAGGAGCTTTTAACATCCATTTGATGAAGTTTGAACCTCAGTCTGTATGTTTCATCAAAGTCCACCCCTTCTACTTGAATGTATCCTTGAGCAACTAGACGAGCTTTGTTTCTTGTGATAGTTCCATTCTCATCTGATTTGTTCTTGAACACCCATTTGGTTCCTATCACATTGGTTTCTTCAGGTCTTGGAATTAGTTTCCATACTTGATTCCTTGTGAATTGTCCCAATTCTTCTTGCATGGCATTGATCTATAACTCATCACTTAGTGATTCTTTGATGTTTTTGGGTTCAATTGTGGATATGAAGCATGAGTTAGCAATTTGTTCTCTAGATCTGGTGACGACTCCTTCATTTGGATTTCCTATGATGTTATCAACTAGATGCATCTTCAGAAGTCTTGTGGATGATCCTTTGAACCTAGAAGTTACTGTACTTGGTTTATTTGTTAGGATGTCAGGCACATTGTCTGGGACATTTGGTTGAGTACTGGGTTGCTGAGGAGAGTCATCTTCTTCTTCAACAGTGAGTGGTTCTTCAGGATTATCATCGAACACAACATTTATTGACTCTATGATTGTCTTGGTGCGTTTATTGTAAACCCTATATGCTCTATTGTTTGCTGAATACCCCATAAAGATGACTTCATCTCTTTTGGGATCCAATTTTCTTCTCTGCTCTCGATCAACCAAGATGTAGCACAAAGTACCAAATACATGGAAGTACTTGATAGTTGGTTTTCTTCCTTTCCACAGTTCATACTGAGTTTCTTTTGTTCCTTTCCTCAGAGTTACCCTATTCTGAATGTGGTATGCTGTGTATATAGCTTAAGTCCAGAAGTGATAAGGTAGTTTTTGTGCATGTGACTACGATCTGGCAAGTGGATAAGTTTGTCGTCGAGCAATAATTCACACTCTAGGTGTCTAGAATGAGTTCGTATCCACAGGGATCGTGTCAAACCTAATTAGTGCTATTCTAGTTCGTGAGTTTTTGCATTCGCTTTGGGTTTTTGAAAAAGGTATTTAATTATAAAAAATAGCGAGATGCATTGCAGAAAAGTAAAGATTTTGATTCAGGAATATAGAGGATAGGTATGGTAGTTGAACTTACTCCCTCCTTCATACTTGGCATAATCGGTGTATAACATAGTTATTAGTATTATTATTTGGCATCGATTTTATCCTTGTTTTAGTAGCACCTTACTGCTACACTATGTAAGCAAAGTTTCCCTACTTTCGCAACTAAGGTACCTACGAGAGCTTAATCCCGTTGTGTCACATACCCTAATTACTAGACAGAGATATTTACATACATGCATTATGACCATCAACCATCCAATGCCCCTAGATCTTAGTTTCGGGCAATGTCAGCTTCTAATTGTTATGTCGCAAATAGTGCTGATTCCTCCTCTAATTGCTAAGTCACAACTAGTTCAGGATGTTTACCGTATCTATTCATCTAGTGTTATTTATTACTAGTTCCGGACAAATATTAAAGTAACGCTCTTTATGTATTAAAGCAACCCTAATATTTATTCTAAAGGTGTTGCCGTCTATCCGGCCAGATTCCGAGCAACATTGTTAAAGCGAGAAAATAAATAACAATAATATACTAAATAACATTTATTATAACTTTGACTCAATTACATGACCCAAGTATTCATCAGGGAGTTCATCTTCTCCACCACAACCTAAGGAATTAATTACAAAAGACTACATAATTAAATTACAAGAACTTAACTAAAGAATTCATACCTTGCTGAGTTAGTTTTCCCGTAAGGGGAGAAAACTATGCCCTTAGAGCTCCTCCGAACTTCTCTCCAAAAGGAATAGAAAGTTCTTCTATTTCTGAATGAAAAATAATGAATTATGGAGGCTCTATTTATAATTTTCGTAATAAGCCTCAACAAGGCATCGTGACACGATAGGTCCATCGTGGCACGATGGAAAGATTCAGTTTAAAAATATAACTGATCTTGTGCATTTCCTCAGTGTGGTCACCAAGTAATCCCATCGTATTGCGTTGTGCTCCATCGTAACACGATGCTAAGATTTTCTTCAAAAATATAATTTCTGATGTCTTGGCGAACAAGCAGCTCTCATCGTGGCACGATGGGAGCCATCGTGACACGATGAGCTACTTTCTTCATTTTTTTTGGTTTTTTCTTGTCTTTTGCGTGTCTTCACTTTGTCTTGGTGCTTTTCCTTGATTCTTTAGGTTTTTGTTGATATTTGGGCCTGTCTTTGTCAATTTACTACTAATAATACTACCTAAAATACTGCAGAAATTCATGTCATCAGCATGTAACATGGCTCTAGTGCATTCTTGCAAGGTTCTATTTTTCCTTTCCACCACTCCGTTTTGTTGCGGTGTGATGGGTGCTGAGAACTCTTGTTTAATTTCTTTGGTAGCACAAAATTCTGAGAATTTTGAGTTTTCAAACTCTTTCTCATGATCACTTCTTATTCTGATTACTTCACTACCCTGCTCCTTCTCAATGAGATGCCATAGCTCTTTGAACACATCAAAAGAATCATATTTTTCTCTAATAAATGTTACCCATGTGTATCTTGAATAGTCATCCACACATACCAGCACATATCTCTTACCATTCAAACTTTCAACCTGCATAGGTTCCATAAGGTCCATATGAAGTAGTTCTAGGTTTCTTGTGGTGACCAGATGTCGAACCTTCTTGTGTGACATCTTAGTCTGCTTCCCAATCTGGCATTCTCCACATATTTTGCCTTCCTCTATTTTGAGTTTAGGCAACCCTTTAACTTCATCTTCTATAATGAGCTTTCTCATGCTTTTGAGATTGAGATGTCCCAACTTCTGGTTCCATAGTTTTGTTTCATCTTCTTTAGTCATCATGCATGAGATGCCTTGAATTTTGTGTTGGGACTGCCAAAGATAACAGTTGTCTTTAGATCTTGACCATTTCATGACTTCTTGATCTTTGTTGGACACAATGCATTAAGAGTTGTTGAAGCTGACCTTTAATCCTTGATTGCATTGCTGATTTATGCTTATTAAGTTAGCAATAAGTCCTTCAACTAGGAGAACATTATCAAGGTTTAGTAATTCTGGTCCATTTAGCTTTCCTATCCCCTTATTTTTTTCCTTTATCTCCATCCCCAAAGGTAACATGGCTGTTGGAATAATTTTTTATTTCTTTGAGATAGGCCTTTTCTCCAGTCATGTGCTTTGAACATCCACTATCAGACATGTGAGTTTGATTTGGGCATTCTTTGCTCGATCATTAGCTACGTATCTATTCCATAATTGTTCAAGGATCCTGGGAAATCCATATAGTTCAAAGCAGAAGGTCCTTATGTGCCCTTCTTTTCCATAGTGATGACAAAACTTCTTTCCCCTTTTAGATTGAATTTTGTCTTTGGCAGTTCTTCTTTTCTGACCAGGATGGTTAGACATGTGGTTAAACATGTGCTTCTTTCTCTGCTTCCTTGATGAGTTAAGACTTTTGCTCTGAAGTATCATTGTTAGAGTGATATCAAGGAGTCTTGCATTCAGTAGGGAGATTTCCTTCTTGGGGTCTGAGGTAACTAACCCTACATTATCCTTTACTTGAAGAAGTGAATTTATGAGCCTTTTTTGTTGCAGCACCAGACATGATTCTTCTTCCTTGTACCATGGTGAGGGTTTTTTGGGGGAATCCTCACTTGTTTCACATTTACCAGTGAATGCAAGGTTAACTTCTGTTTCAGGTTCTTCCTTAGATAGAGTGTTGTTCATTCCCTTCTTTTGTCTTCTCAGATGATTAGGGCATTCATGTTTGTTATGCTCATATCCTTTGCATTCAGAGCATCTTTTTTCTTGATATTACTTGTACACATCTCAGATTCTTCTCTGAGGTTTGGTGTCTGACCTGTTGTCTGGGACATCTGGCCTCTTACAGTTTCCGAGTTTGTTCAAGGATTTGTTGAAGTCACTGCTAATGAGGGCTATGACTTTTGATAGATTGACTTCATCAGAGTCTTGTTTAGATATGAAGGCTATGTTTTTAATTTTATTTTTTGGTCTATCATTGAATGCCATATCAAAGGCTTGTAAAGAGCCAATGAGTTCATCCATCTTCATTGTTCTCAAGTCTTGAGATTCTTTAATTGTCGTCACCTTCATGTTAAATCTCTTAGGGAGTGATATAAGGATATTTCTTGTCAACTTTTCTTCAGGTATTTTTTCACCTAAAGCAAAAGATGAATTAGCTATATCACGAATTCTATTGTTAAATTCTGATATAGTCTCATCATCCTCCATCCTTAAGTTTTCAAATTTTGTGGAGAGCAGTTGCAGCTTTGACATTCTGACCTTAGATGTTCCTTCGTGAGAAGTTTGAAGAGTTTCCCAAGCTTATTTGGCTTTTGTGCATGTGTTGATTAGTTGGAATATGTTTTCATCAACACCATTGAATATAGCATTCAGTGCTTTGGAGTTGCCACTAGCCTCAGTCTCCTTTTCTGTGGTCCATTCTCCTTCACCTTTCAGTTTTGAAGAACCATCTTCTGCTGAGACTATTGGATGATTCCTAACTATGACGACTGCCTTCCATGCTTTTTGATCCATGGATTTGATAAAGGCAATCATTATTGCTTTCCAATAGTCATAATTAGATCCATCTAGAACTGATGGTCTATCTATTAATCCTCCATTCATATTAGTGATTTGTCTCCCTAGAGCTCAGCCAGCAGGTTAGGGTGCCTGCTCTGATGCCAATTAAAATTCTGTTCTCTGGCAGGACAAATGTCGTACACAATGTCTAAGACAACTTGTGCAATAATTGGTTTATTAGGATCAATATAATACTGAAATAAATAAAAGCGAGTAAACAACACCAATATTTGTTAACCCAGTTCGATGCAAACCACACCTACTCTGGGGGATACCAATCCAGGAAGTGAAAACTACTACTCCGAATTAATACTTAGTCTTACAACGCATACCAAACACCTTTTGATATGTATGCCTTTTCTTAATCCTAGCAATCTTCTACCCAAGGGCTCACTCCCCCTGAATATGAGAACCTACCCAACTCCCTCTGATCATTAATCCCAAGTGACCGAACTAAAATTTACAGTTTAAGACTTGTTGAACAACAACATTCAACAACGACGGGAAACTAAATATTAGTGATTAATACTTAGGAGCTACAGATGCTTTGCATAGTGGGTACCAAGCTTTGGACTCACAATCTTCAGTTATTGTGGGTTGAGTTTCAAGCTCTATGTTGAGTCCTTTATATAGGCGTGCAAGTCTTCAGATATCTTTAATCTCTCAGATGCACAACAATAGGAATTTAATTTTTTAAACAAACTCCATAAGATAAAAGATTTGATTTTAATCTTTATCCACAAAGTTAGTTATGAATCCGGTCGTATCTAACACATATGATTAATAACAAACTTTATCATTAATCCTAATCTCAGCTTGTTACATGAAGATTCACGCCTTATTCATATTTGAAAAGATATGTGTGCTAATGGATAAGCATTATCTTATAAGTTGTAACTGGGTCAAGATGTCCTACCCCCATGTCTTAGAACATCTTGTTTAACATGTTGCTTCAACATGCTCTGAACCCAGTGACAAGATGTCTAGGACATCTTGTTCAAGTGGTTTAGACTCAATTGATTTAGCATCGGTGCTTTAGCTAAGTCATTCTGACCAAGTTTTTTTAGCCTTATGATGCAGCCAATCTCAGAAGAACTACAGATTTGAATCAAATTTATCTCAAAGGAGATTTACGATGGCCAACTGTTATTATTGAAGATCCAAGCCGATGAAACTTGTTCCATATAAAGGAAGCTAGAAGACCTAGATTATTCACTAAAACAAATATTGAAGAATCGAGTCTTTAGGTTTAGTCTTTCTTTTGTTCATTATTATTTGTAAGCCTTCTCTTGGATCGTGTTTTGATACAAGTGAAAAGACTGTTTAGTTGAGTTGTAAACTCTTGTGATCTTCTCCAAAGCTTTGAAGCAATGAGTAAGATTGTTTAACACTCTAAGCCTTTAGGTACGAGTGTGTAGTTTGTCTAGGAGTGTGTCTCCAAACTGAGTTTGTTTATTAAATGCTTACTCGTAAGGTTGAGGAGGAGTGAGAAGAGGTTCTCATATCTAAGAGTTCCTAGGTAGAATTAGCACGGGTAGTGATTAATTGAGAAGTTGTAAACGGGGGAGTTTAACTTTGAATTTATACTACCATAGTGGATTCCTTCATGGGTTGGTATCCCCCAGAGTAGGTTGCTGTTTGCGCCGAACTAGGTTAACAAACTCATCGTGTTTTTATTCTTTTCTGCACATTTACCTTGTTCATCAAGTTCAGTATGTCCATGATGTTGGCACATTAGGTTGCACATCATATGATTCCTAAAGTGTTACACATTGTGCTGCACATGTGACACTTGCTACCGAAATTTCATATCCATTATGCTAATCCTTATTGGTGGATACTTCTCATAATATATATATATATATATATATATATATATCTGTTGTTGAACAAAAAATTAGAAAGAGAGATTTTTTGAAGTAATGCAAATGTTAGAAGATAAGTTAAACTCTTCTATATAAATTCTATTGTATGAAGTATTTTGTAAAATTAAATTTGAATTTCAAACACCTAAGAGTTAAGAATTTAAAATTACTATTTTACTTTATAAAAGATTTTTTTTTAAACCAAAAAAAGGTGGTAGCTAAGTGCTATCCACCCAAAATATATACCAAAAGATAGATAATATACAAGGGAGGGGACTAGGCCAAAACTTTCTAAGAAGTGCAAACCCTAAAGCTAGGAATCCAAACTTTGTTTCTATGCAAACAATCACTAAGAAACAAAGGGGATTCATGCCAAAAAATAAAGCTATCAAGATTTAAACCATGGTTTGCAAGTAGATTTGCAGTTTGATTGCCTTCTCTATACACATGAGTTATAAAACAAGTCATTTGTTCCAACATATGGATCTAACATTTCTCCAACGATTCCTTAAGTGGCAAGGAACATGCTTGTCAGGATTGTTGAATGCATTGACAACTAAGGTAGAATCAGACTCTAACCATAAATGTAACCAATTGTGCTGACTTGCAATCTCTATGGCTTTCATTGCACCACACAGCTCAGCAACATAGGAAGTAGAAATTCCCAGAGGCTCAGCAAAAGCATAAATGAAGTTAGCCTCATTATCTCTAAAAATTCCTCCACATGAAGATATGCTAGGGTTACCATTTGATGCTCCATCAATATTGCACTTATACCAGTTCAGTAAAGGAGGTTGCCAACACACCTTCTTAATGATTGAAGCCTTTGGATGACGAATTGAAATTCTAAACAGTTTGAGAAAAGAGAAATCTCTAATGGCATTGGAAGACAGTTTACATGTATTATTCTCTATTAAAGCAGTGTTAGAAATAATCATTGAAATAGCATTCCTCCAAGATGGAACTTTGTTGTTGAACCTTGCTTGGTTTCTTTCCAACCAGATAGTATTCAAAAGGTTGATGATGGCTGCAATTAAAGTCACCTTGCTCTAGGGAGACCAATTCATGTCACACAAATACCACATATCTTCCATGCAAGTGAATTGGATAGTGATATTTAAGCATCTAGCCAGCCAAGACCAAAGTCTGAGGGCAAAGGTACACTCAAAGAAAATGTGAAAAGATGTTTCCACATGACATTTGCAAAGGTTGCACAGTGAGACAATTGCACAACCTCTAATCATTAAGTTCTCATCTGTAGGCATCTTTTGGTGCATCAACCTCCATACCATTAGAGATTTTGAAGGTGGTATATTGACTATGGTCTGGCAAGTGGACCAGTCTGTCGTCGAGTAATAATTCACACTCTAGGTGTCTAGAGTGAGTTTGTATCCACAGGGATCGTGTCAAAACTTCGTCAATGCTATTCTAGTTCGTGGTTTTGCATTCGCTTTGGTTTTTAGAAAAAAGGTTTTTTAATTTATAAAAATAAGCGAGATGCGTGCAGAAAAGTAAATAGTTTGATTCAAGAAATATAGAGAATAGGTATGGTAGTTGGACTTACTCCCTCCTTCATACTTGGTATAATCGGTGTATAACATAGTTATTCGTAATATTATTTGGCGTCGATTCTATCCTCGTTTTAGTAGTACCTTACTACTACACTATGTAAGCAAAGTTTCCTTATGTTTGCAACTAAGGTACCTACGAGAGCCTAACCTCGCTGTGTCACATACCCTAATTACTAGACATAGTTGTTTACAAACACGCATTATGACCATCGACCATCCAATGCCCCTAGATCTTAGTTTCGGGCTGTTCAGCTTCTAATTGCTATGTCGCAAATAGTGCCTAATTCCTCTTCTAATTGTTAAGTCACAACTAGTTCAGGATGTTACCGTCTCTACTCATCTAGTGTTATTTATTACTAGATCCGGACAAACATTAGAGTGAACCCTAATTTATTATTAAAGTGAACCCTAATATTTATTCTAAAGGCGTTACCGTTTATCCAGCCAGATTCCGAGCAACGTTGTTAAAGTACAAGAAAATAAATAACAATAACATACTGAATAACGATTTATTATAACTTTGACTCAATTACAGACTCCAAGTATTCATAGGGGAGTTCATCGTCTCCACCACAACCTAAGGCAGCTATTACAAAAGACTACGTAATTAAATTACAATAACTTAACTAAAAAGCCTAAAGAAAAACATATCTTGCTGAGTGTAGCTATCCCGTAAGGGGAGAAGGCTATGCCCCTAGAGCTCCTCTGAACCTCTCCAATATAATAGAAAAGTTCTTCTATTTCTGAATGAAAAATAATGAGAGGAGGAGGCTCTATTTATACTTTTCGTATTGGGCCTCAGCAAGCCATCGTGACACGATACGTCCATCGTGGCACGATACGTCCATCGTGGCACGATGGAAAGATTCAGTTTAAAATTATAACTGATCATGTGCATTTCATCAGCTTGGTCGCCAAGTAAACTCATCGTACTATGTTGTGGTCCATCGCAACACGATGCTAAGATTTTCTTCAAAAATATAATTTCTGATTTCTTGGCCAACAAGCAGCTCTCATCGTGGCACGATAGGAGTCATCATGACACGATGAGCTGCTTTTCTTCATTTTTTTGGCTTTTTCTTGTCTTTTGCGCATCTTTGCCTTGTCTTGATGCTTTTTCTTGTCTTTTGCGCATCTTTGCCTTGTCTTGATGCTTTTTCTCGATTCTTCAAGTTGTTCTTGATATTTGGGCCTGTTTTGGTCAAAGTACTACTAAATATACTACCGAAAATACTACGGAAATTTCTGTCATCACATATCTTTGTTCCAAATCAATTTTGCCCACTGTAAATCTTGATGTTGTTGTAGCTTGAAAGAATAGGCTTGCTTAAGATCCAAGTCACCTGTGTCTGAGTGCTTCCAAAGGATTTTGTCATTAGAGTGAGCTATAGGAATGGTGCCATTGTGAACAATTGAAATAATGTTGTTGAACATTAAGGATAATTGAGGAGGCAGGTTCCATTGGCCATTAAGAATATAGTCACTGACAGTAGATGACAGGTTCTGACCAATCTGAGAATGGATGTTGAAGTGATCAACCAAAGGAATGCCACACCAACTATCATTCCAGAAGTTAATATCTTTGCCATCACCAAGTAGCCAAAACGAGTTATCCACAATAACATCAAATTCCTTTTTTATGCTACTCCAAATTAAACAGAACACATGGTGCTGAATGGCTTTTCTTTTCTTTACTACTCTATCTCTTAAGAGCAAGGCCCAAGAAGAATCATTGTTGAAAAGAGACCAACAAAGTTTGAGGTTGGAGGCTTTATTCAAACTGGACAGGGATCTAAGATTTAGGCCACCTTAAGACAAAGGCCTGCAAATTTTCTTCCAAGAGGTTGTGACTAGTTTTCTCTTTTCAATATCTCCACTCCAGATGAAATTTTAATAGATTTTTCAAGATCCTTAAGTAGTGACACATGCCAAGAGTGACTAGTTAGCATGCTTTGAATAACATACCTCACCAACTGAACTCTACAAGCTATGGATAAAAAAGAAGCCTTTCGGGCTGACAACTTGAGCTTGATTCTGTCAGCAATAAGTTGAAGATGGGAAGCATTAGGTTTCCCTTTAAAAACAGGCACACCTAAATGGTTAAAGGGTAAAGCTCCTAGTTTGAAATTGAAAAGTTGCAAGATAATGTTCAATCTACCAGGTGTGATAGATCCAGAGAAGATTGTAGACTTGGAGTTATTAATGATCTGGCCAGATTCCAAAGCATATTTGCTAAAAAGATCTTTTAAACACCTAAACCACTTAAACTGCCTTTACAAAAGATCATTAGATCATCAGCATAGAAGGAATGTGAAGGCACACTGTCATTCCTTGTGCCCTTAGTGAGATTCAACTTGCCTTGAAGAACAAGCTGAGTGATACTTCTACTTAAAACTTCTTCGGCCAAACAAAAAAGTAGTGGAGAAAGAGGGTCACCCTGTCTAACCCCTCTATTAAAAGTAAAGTATCCATGTGATTTACCATTAATAGATATAGAGAGGTATGCTGATTGCAAAATGACATGCACCCAGTTACAAAATGTATCACCAAAACCAAATTTTCTAAGAATTGACAGCAAGAAGTTCAAATCCAAAGTGTCAAAGGCCTTGGTGATGTCAATTTTAAGGGCTAAATTACAACCAAAAGACTTGTTGTGTAAAAGATTTGCTGCCTCAAAGGCAATGCACAAACATTCCCTAATATCTCTACCATGTATGAAACCATGTTGCTCAACGGATACTAGACTATAGGCATAATGGAAGCTAACCTGTCAGCAATTACTTTGGATATGATCTTTAATTTCAAATTAGCCATGGCTATAGGTCTGTACTGATCAATAGAAGAAGCATCGGGAGACTTAGGAAGCAAGGAAATAATGTTTGAATTGAAACCTGGCATAATCCAGCTAGAAGAGAAGAATTGTAAAACAGCAGCAATAACATCCTTCTGGACAATCTCCCAATAATGTTGGAAAAAGAAAGCACCAAAACCATCTGGCCCTGGTGCACTGTCCTTGTTTAGAGCAAAAACAGCAGCTTTGATCTCATTCTGAAATTGTAACACAGATAGCAAAGCATTCACTTCATCAGTCACCAAGGTAGGGATAACATCCTCAGGTAACACAGGTTCCTGCAAAACAATGTTAGTACAAAATAAATTCTTATAAAAGTTCACAATATGTTCAGCTATTTGTTCTTGATCTGTTATTACTGTTTCACAATCTTGCAGGGAGTTTATGTAATTGGTTGAGGATTTGATTTTGGATATAGTATGGAAAAATTTTGTGTTTCTATCACCCTCTAAATGCCATTTAAGTTTAGCTTTTTCCTGCCAAAAAGCTTCTTGTCTATTCAATGCATCTTCATAACTTGCACTGGCTGCTCTCTCTTCCAACAACAAAACATCAGAGCAACCATGCTCTTGTATTTCACTTTGAATTTGGTTGAGATTCAATTTTGTTGCAGAAACTTGGTCATTAACATTGCTAAAAGTCTCTTTGTTCCACGCTCTTAACTGAACCTTCAACTTCTTTAATTTTTGACTAAGCACATACATAGGACAACCAACAATCTAGGAATTCCAACATTCTAAAATTAAATCTCTACAACCAGAATGCATGGACCACATCTTCATAAATATAAACTGAGACACATGAGAGCCCAAGCTAATTTGAAAATCAAAGAGCAAAGGGAAATGATCAGATCTATGCTTAGAAAGAGTCAACAGTAAAGACTCTACAATCGGTCGATTTTTGGGTTTTCGAGTGTTTTTTAGATTTTCGGCCGATTTTTTAATTTTTGATTGATTTTTGGGTTTTCAGCCGTTTTTTGGATTTACGGGCATTTTTTCAGATTTCGGCCGAATTTTTTAGTTTTCGGCCGATATTTGTGTTTTCGGCCGATTTTTGGATTTTCGGGTGTTTTTTGGGTTTTCGAGTATTTTTTTGGTTTTCGACCGATTTTCGATTTTTCAGCCGATTTTTTGTGTTTTCGGCCGCTGTTAGGATATTCAGCAGTTTTTTGGTTTTTCTACTGATTTTTAATTGTTCGGCTGATTTTTTGTGTTTTCGACCGATTTTAGAATTTTCTGCTGATTTTTTGCGTTTTCGATTGATTTTTGGTTTTTCGATCATTTTTTGGTTTTGAATTAATTTTGTTGGATGGATTGGATATCCATCCATTAAAATGATGATAATGAATGGATTGGATGAATTTTATTTCTAAATGGATGGATTGGATTGGATTTTTTGATCTGATTTTAATGGATTGTTAATGGACAAATGGATTACTTTGATCCATCCATTAACAATTCAATCCAAATCCATCCAATTCATTCATTTTGACACCCCTATTCTACATAGATCCATCCAAGATTGATTGCAAACCACTCTATTCAATCTTCTTTCACTGTGAAAATTACCACATCTACCATTGTTCCAAGTGAAAGCAGCTCCTCTAGTGGGAAGATGAACAAGGTTAAAAGCATTTGCCCAGTTTTGAAACTCTTCTATAGGCAATCTTGCATGAACACTCCTACCTTTATGCTCATGAGCCCCCAAGATAACATTAAAGTCACCAACAAAGCTCCAAGGAAGATCATGTTGTGATTGTAAAGAGTTAAGAGCATTCCAAAGATTTCTTCTGGTTCTATAACTTGTAGAAGCATACATAGCAGAAAAAGCTAGGGTTTTGTCATTAACATTAATGGTAAAAGAAACATGTTGCTCATCTAAGGCTATGACAGAAGGATCTAAAGATAATTTACATAAACACCAAAGGTTAGGGAAAAGGTTGGGTCTAGTATTACAAGCAAAAAGTTTAAGGTTTAGATTAGCGAGCAATCTACTAAGGCAGATCAGCAAAAGCCATCCAAGGTTCAGCAATTAAAACAATATCAGGTTTGCTATGATTCATAAGTCTCTTCAATGCTAATCTTGTAGGGGAATTAACAAGACCCTTTGTGTTCCAAAAGAGGCACTTCATCTAAAAGGTTTAGGAGAAACGCCTTTTGATCTGGTTATATATGAATCCCAACTAGATTATTTTTTCTTTTTCTGTGCTTTCTGACCTGTGTCCTCTAAGTTCTTTTGAATTTCTTCTTCAGCTTCAGCCATGTTTGCCCATGATTCTTTAAGAAACACCATGTCTTTTACAACTATATTAGGAGTACTCTCAGCCTCTACTGCCATAGCTTCAACATTCTCAATTTGCTCCACTTGTTTTTGAACTGTTCAATTCAGAACAAGCTGCTCTGAAACCACAATTTGTCTCACTACCTCTCCAATCTGTGTTGCATTCACAAATGAACTTTGTGAACTTGAGTCATCATCCTCATTCAATTCCTGCTCTAAGTGCTTGTCTTGTGCTAAAAGCAAGGACCTGGGACTAACAGGAAATAAGACACTAGTTTCAATTTGCCTATTCTCAGAAGTAGGTAAAGCTTGAGTTGACTTACTAGATGAGCCAACATCTTTGTTGTTGCTGCTTTCTGGAATAACTTGACGTGATTTACTATTTGTATCCTCCACATGAATAACTTCATTTTCCACATTGACAACATCTTTTGGTATACCCTGATTCTTCCTTCCATCTTTGGTTGGGACAAAGATTTTTGCATCCTCAGCTATTGGTTTCTTTTTCACAACATGTTCTTTGGCATTTCTGTTTTCCTCTTCCATGTTCCATCTTTTGCAATTTTCAAAAGTATGACCTATAACTTTAGAGCCTTCGCAAAAAGCAGGGATATGTTCATATTCTAAATCCACAAAGAAAGCAAACCATTTCCTCTCCACAAGCAACTTATCTCTTAAGGGTTGTAAAAGATCAATATCAACCAATATCCTAACAAACTACCCAAATGTTCTCTCATGCATAGGTTTAGCAGATGCAGAGTCCATGCATATAAGTGTTCCAATACTACCAGCAATAATAAAAAGTATGTTTTTATGCCAATACTCCTGAGACAAGCCAAAGATTTTGAAATTATGTTCTCTGGCAGGACAGATGTCGTACATAATGTCTAGGACAATGTGTCTATAGTCCAGATGTCTTAGACAACTGGTTCGACAACTGGTTATGAGGATCACGATTTATTGCAATACTGAAGTAAATAAAAGCAATAAATAACACCAGTTATTTGTTAACCCAGTTCGATGCAAACCACGCCTACTCTGGGGGATACCAATCCAGGAAGTGAACACTACTACAAAGGTTTGGATCTTGTCATCTTTGCTAGCATTGGAGTTATCCCTGAGCCATGGTTGGTTGGTGCCCAGTTTGCTGCACCAATCCTATTGAGGATGGCATACTTCACACTAAGGGTGCCAGTAGACAATAACCCTTTCTTAGGCCATTCATTTACTTGGCCTCCTGTAATCTCCTTAGTCACCTCCTTGACTAACTCAGCTTCATCACCTTCAATTGTTGGATTTCTTCCCAGATACTCATTGATGGTGGTTGGAGAAAACTTGACGTCTTTACCCCTGACCCTGACCTTCCTATACTCCTCGCTTCCTTCACTGCAGGCACTGGTGATGTTGACTATGAACTCTTTTACCAGCATCTCATAGCAGTTGCCCAGGTCCTTGACTGTCTTCATCAGTTCAGCAGCTTCTAAGAGCTCGATGATTTCCTTGCTCTCTAGAGCTTCTTTACTAAGCTCCCTTTCTTGAGCAACTCTCCGTTGGTAGATGAACCTCTATTTTTGAGCACTTTCCTCTGAGTGGAATGAAACACTGTCCATTGGAGCTGGAGGAATGTTTGCAGGAATTCTTCTTCCTCCAATTCTCTTCTTCCCTGAGGTCGTGATGTCTAGGACATCTAGTTCGACATCTGATTCAGAGTCACTTACAGCCACGACCTGCTTTTTCTTCTTCAAGCTTTTCTCACCAGTAGCTTTCTTCTCAGCTTTTCTCTTCCCTTTCTTCTCAGCGATGGGTGTCTCCACTTGCTTAGACCTATATGTCTTAGCTTTTCCTTTGACTGGAATGTTAATTCGTGCACCTTCGCTTTCATCAGAGTCATCTTCTTCAAGGTTTTGTTGAGGCTGACTATCTTTCTTCATACCTTGAAGGATCTTGGCCAGGGGGGCCTCATCTTCATCTTCTTGATCTTCTTGCATTTGGTCTTGAACTGCTTCTTGTTCATGGGCCTGATCATGACCAGATGTTGGAACATGTTGTTCGACATCAGGTGTTGGAATCTCTTCTGAAGGCATATTTTGATCCAAGTTAGCATCCTCTTCATGAGGTTCTGAGAAGATGTTGATGGTGGTTTCTGATGGAGGAACTTCTTTGGTTGGTGGAGAGATCTGCTCAGCAGTCTTGACTTGATGTTCATCAGTTGATGCTTCATCAGATGGCTTGACATGTGGTACTTCTGAAATCTTTTGTGATTCTTGATTCTCAAAAGGTTGACATTAAAGTTTTGCAGACTCTTGTTCCTGAATTTTGTCATTCCCAATTGCATGAGCATGAGCTTTCGTCTTTTTAGGGTTCTCCTTCTTCTTTGAACCTTTAGACTTCTTCTTCTTGATTGCGCCTTCAGTTGGAGGAATCATACTGATTGGTACAGTGTTGGTGATAACCCCTTGTTGATCAACGCATAGGTCTGCAACCCTAGGCATTTAAGAGGATATCTCTTTTGTTTGCGTCTTTGAATCATCTTGATTTGAGCTGTTGTTCTTGGATGATTGTTGAGACATTGTTGCAGAGAGTTCTTTGAGAAGAATGAGTTTCTGATTTTTGAGAAGGATGTCAGACAAGATGTTGAGACGTTTGGTAGTGTCACATATGAGGTCTTAGTAGCCTTTTATAGATTGATTGAGAACTTAAGGCTACCTCTTTTTACGTGCAGATGTTTAATGTTTCTTTACTCTGCACGTTACCTCTATAATGTCTATGACACATTTTTTAGCGAGTGAATACCCAGAGGCACTCTTACACTCTCAACCAAGATCTCTTCAGCTTCTTGTCCATTGTACAGATGTTGGGACATCTGGTGGGACATCTTGTCAATTTCTTCCTTGGTAGACAAGCAAGCTATTTATGGACCATTGTTTTGAGGTGTCCAAGTATAGCACTTATCACTTGACTTTATCCCTTTCATCACTACCTCTTGATCATTAGCAATGGTGCATTCATGGTTGTTGAAGAGCACTTTTAGTCATTGTTCACATAGTTAACTACTGCTAATCAAGTTTGCAGTGACACCTTCTACCAGTAGAACATCATCTAGGCATGGAGTGTTTGGACTAGTTATTTTCACAATGCCTATGACTCTACCTTTAACTCTATCACCAAAAGTAACACTTCCATTTGAATGAGACCTTAATTCTCTAAGGTATCTCTTATCTCTAGTCATGTGTTTAGAACATCCACTGTCAAAATACCAATTTTAATGTGGAGATATTCTTAGAGGAGTATGAGCCTTTTGAGGTGGTGTTGGCTTACATACTTTAGTCAGAACTTCCTTGTGCTTCACCCTTTGAGGTAGGATCTTCTTTTTGTTCTGACTTGGTGACTTAGGCTTCTGAAGTTAGCCATGGAGGTAGAAGCATTTTGAGATTAGATGTCTAGTTTTTCCACAATGTTTACATCTTTTCAGTGGTCCCTTATACTCTTTGTATTGAGGGGACACATGTTGAGCATGATGTTGGGACATGTGGTCTGGCATGTGCTTGCTCTGTTGAGCTGGAGGCTGATACCTTTGTTCAAACATTTTCTGCTTGTGTTGAGTCAGATGATGTGTCTTTGTCACCTGTTTCTTTTGTCTAGCAGGTTGTTGAGGTTTGGATCCTGTCTTCTTATGCTTGACATCTGGTCCTGAGAGCTATTCTTTGGGGGAATTTTCTTCTCAGGAGCCTTGCTGTAGTTGTCATAACCTAATCCCTTCTTGTCACTTGGGTTTCTACCAAGCTCAAGGACTTCTTCAAGCATGTCAGTTCCCTTGTTTAACATTCTCACAGATTTTGTCATCTCGGTGAGGTTTGAGTTTGACAAGGTAACTTGTTCTTTTAAAGCAGCTATTGATGCTTCTAGTGCCTCCTTTTCTTGAGCAAGTAATGTGATTTGTTCTCTCAAGCCAGCTGTAGAAACCTCTAGTGCTTCCTTTTCTTGAGCTAGTTTCTCCATCTCCTTATCTTATTTTCTTATGAGTTTACAAGATTGTTCCCATTTAATGGTGAGATTGTTGTATTTCTCATCCAATTCTTCTTGTAGGAGATCTTCACTACTAGTGTTGCTGCAAGTATCAAATGTTACAGTGAAGGCTTTATTTGTTGTTTCTTCTTCTTTTTCTTCCTCAGAATCAGATAAGGTAGCTGTCATTCCCTTTTTCTGTTTCCTGAGAACGTTTGGACATCCTGGTCTGATGTGTCCAAATCATTCACATTCAAAACATCTTACTTCTTTGTTTTGCTCAGAAGTATTCTCCTCCTTGGTCTTGCCCTGTGACTTGAAGTTGGACCTATTGTCTGGGACATTTGTCCTATACCTGGCTTGTAGCTTATTCAAAGATTTATTAAAATTCTTTGTAAGGTAAGCTAATGTTTCTGATAACTCATCATCAGTTTGGCTTTCCTCAGATTTAAAAGTCAGGTTCTGCATCTTCTTCTCTGGTTTATCATCCAGAGACATCTCAAAAGTTTGTAATGAGCCAATAAGTTCATCAACTTTCATTGTGCTCAAGTCTTGAGATTCTTCGATTGCAGTCACCTTCATGTTAAATCTCTTAGGCAGTGATCTAAGGATTTTTCTGGCTACCTTTTCTTCAGGTATCTTCTCACCTAGGGCAAAGGTTGAATTTGCAATATCTCGTATTCTAGTGTTGAACTAAGATATAGTTTCTTCATCCTCCATCCTCAAGTTCTCAAATTTTGTGGTGAGAAGTTGCAGCTTTGACATTCGAACTTTAGAGGTTCTTTCATGTGCAGTTTGAAGAATTTCCCAGGCTAGCTTGGCTTCAGTACATGTATTGATTAACTTAAACATGTTTTCATCAACACCATTGAATATGGCATTGAGTGCATTAGAGTTGCCACTTGCCTCAATTTCTTCCTTTGGACTCCAATCTGCTACTCCTTTTAGGCTTGTGGATCCATCTGCTGCTGTGACTATTGGATGATTCCACCCTGTGATAATTGCCCTCCATGCTTTTTGATCCATGGATTTGAGAAAGGCAACCATTCTTGCTTTCCAATAATCATAATTAGATCCATCCAAGACTGGTGGTCTGTTGATTGATCCTCTCTTGTCCATCTTGAACTAAATTTATCTCCCTGGAGCTCACCCAGCAGGTTAGGGTGCCTGCTCTGATGCCAATTGAAATTCTGTTCTCTGGCAGGAAAGATGTCATACACAATGTCTAGGACAATGTGTGTATAGTCCAGATGTCATAGACAACTGGTTATGAGGATCACGATTTATTGCAGTACTGAAGTAAATAAAAGCAATAAATAACACCAGTTATTTGTTAACCTAGTTCGATGCAAATCACACCTACTCTGGGGGATACCAATCCAGGAAGTGAACACTACTACCCCGAATCAATACTTAGTAATAATTCGGAGTAGTAGTGTTCACTTCCTGGATTGGTATCCTCCAGAGTAGGGCTGTTTAGCGCCGAACTGGGTTAACAAATTACTGGTGTTATTTATTGCTTTTATTTACTTCAGTACTGCAATAAATCGTGATTCTCATAACTAGTTGTCTAACCAGTTCTCTAGGACATCTGGACTGCAGACACATTGTCCCAGACATTGTGTACGACATCTGTCCTGCAAAAGAACAGAATTTCACCCTCTAATCATTAATCCCAAGTGACGAAACTTAAATTTCACAGTTTAAAGACTTAGTTGAATGACAACATTCAACAACTCAAGGCTACAAAGTATCAAGAACCATACTAAGAGCTACTAATGCTTTGCACAGTGGGCACAAAGCTTTGGACTCACAATCTTCAGTTATTGTGGGTTGAGTTTCAAGCTCTATGTTGAGTCCTTTATATAGGCGTGCAGGTCTTCGGATAATCTTCAATCTTTTAGATGCACTACAATAAGAATTAGTTTTAAAACAACCTTGTTTTAAAACAAACTTCATAAGATAAAAGAATTAATCTTTATCCACAAATTAAATATGAATCTGATCGTATCTAACACTTAGAATTAATAACAAACTTTATTATTAATTCTAATCTCAACTTGTTACTAAAAGATTAACGCCTCATTCAAATTTGTGAGATACGCGTGCTTAATGGATAAGCATTATCTTTTAAGCTGAACTGAGTCAAGATGTCCTACCCACATGTCTTGGGACATCTTGTTCGACATGTTGCCTTAACATGCTCTGAACCCAGTGACAAGATGTCTAGGACATCTTGTTCAACATGTTGCATCTGCACATCTTCAATATGCACAAGTGGTTTAGACTTAATTACTTTAGCATTGGTGCTTCAGTTAAGTCACTCTGAACAAGTTGTTTTAGCCTTATGATGCAGGCAATCTCAGAAGAACTACAGATTTTAACCTAAACTTGCACTGAAGTATTATGTTGCATTTTTAGATTAAAATCCCTAGACCAAGCAAAAAGCTTTAAAATACCAGGGTTTAGATTCCACGAAGGGGAAGATCTAACCCTTCTAACATCTTCCAGGGTTGAAAAAGTAAACTCAAAGAAACCCTTACCAAGAGAGATGACACCCCATCTTGAGAGATCCTTCCAGATAAGAGAAATCTTGGCTTTCAAGGCAACGACAGATAACGTAGTCGAACCCTTTGGCCACAAGATCCTACCATGGAGGTTGTGTTTGCATGCATCTAAACCAGCCTCATAAAGGACCTCTGGTATCTCAATAGCAAGACGCTGACCTTTGACAACCGGTTGAGGGAACTGCGAAAGTGGAATATCACAAAGGTTAGACGAGGCTTGAGCAAAAGTTTTATGGGGCTTAGGAGGTTCGATGATAGCGTTTTTTGGTTCGTTGGATAGGTCTAGGAATTTCCAGAGGATGTTAAACGAAGACATGGTGAGAAAAACCGGTGAAGGTAAGGCGGTGGTGGGCGGTTTAGTGGTGCAAGATGATGATGAACAGTGTAATCACGTAATCTCCACTCTTTCTCTCTCTAAAAGTCATTCTCTCTCCAAAAAACCAACTTTATAAAAGATTTACCCATCACTATAATACTTTTGAGTTTAAGTCACCCTTTCGTTGTCCACAGCTATAAAAGTGTGGCTTAAAACATGAATAGACTACATTTTTCAAAGTGTTGCTATAATTTTACAAATTTTTGAATTAAGCCCTATTTAATTATTGGATATTACAAATTTGTCCCTATAAATTTTAGAATCGAAAATTGGTCCTAATAAATTGTAAAAAATTTGCATATTTTTCCATAAATTTTTAAGTTAAAATGATTAAAAATTCATTACTATATTCAAACGAGAAAAAAAAAAAACTAGAAATGATAGGAATTCAATTGAAACATTTACATGATAAATTGTCTAAAATTCTAATTTTACATGAATTTTTAATTATTTCATCTAACATACTCTTGGTGGTATATAAGATGGGAGGTTGAGATTGGTAAAAGAAAACGGGAATTGGAACTGTTTTAATTATTATTTGGAAAGGAAATTATAATTACCATAAAATTTATATATAATTGTAAGGTTTTAAATTGGAATCTCATAAAAATGTCTAACCAATAATATGATATTATAGAGGAAAATTGAAACATATATCTTTGACTAAAGAGATAGTATTTATTTAAGATGATTGAAAAGAAGAAAAAAGTCATAAAACGAGAGAAGAATAGTAAATGATTCCATCCCAAAAACAAAAAACAACAAAAAGAAAGAAGAAAATGAGTGCTTTTAAAATTTTCACAAAAACCATATTATTATTATGGAAAATTCTTGGATAGGCACAAACATAAATATGAGGTGTTAGGCACATTCACAAAAACAAAATAAAATTAAATAAAAATAAAATAAAATGATGTTGATTGATATGACTATATTATTTTTGTTTTAAATTTTTAGATTTGTGAGTGTGTGCCCAAATATATTTGATTTAGATTTGTGCCTATACAAATCTTTCTCTTATTATTATTCCCACTCATTATATTTGTTGCTTAAAGCTTGCCCTCCTCTCCCTTATCCTCTATCATTCATTTCCATTCTCTCTCTCTCTCTCAATCTTTCTCTCTCTCACCATCACATATACAACAACTCAGCTGCAGGAGCTAGCTCCCATCTGAAAGGAATTCCATGCTCCACAAAAACACACAATCTCAGAAAAAGATAGACCCACTTGCCCACTAACTGATAGGAATTTGTGACTCACCTCACCTCATCTCTCACTTCCCATACACACACAAAATTAGTGACAGTGAAAAAAATATTTTATTTTCTTTATACAAAAAAAAAATAAACCCCACCAATTTTATTTTATTTTTCCTTAAAAAAGTGTTTATTATTAAGAGAAATTAATTTTATGAGAAAGCAATATCATGGAATTGGAAGGTGATCATCAAAATAACGGAATCCGAAGCAGACCCAATTTCCCTCTTCAGCTTTTAGAGAAAAAAGACAACAACATCCTAGATGTCTCCGAAGAACAACAACCATGTTCCACCACCGCAAACGACGGCTCAGGCACCATCGTCACATCGGACAGCCAGAAAAAGCCAGCGCCGAAGCGGGCTTCGACAAAAGACCGGCACACCAAAGTGGATGGACGAGGCCGCCGGATCCGCATGCCAGCGGCCTGTGCAGCCAGAGTGTTCCAGCTCACACGTGAGCTGGGACATAAATCCGATGGTGAGACGATCGAGTGGCTACTTCAGCAGGCAGAGCCAGCCGTCATCGCCGCCACCGGTACAGGGACAATTCCGGCAAACTTCACTTCTCTTAACATCTCTCTTAGAAGCTCAGGTTCAACCATGTCAGCACCGTCACACTATTTTAGAGGTAACTACTTCAACCCTAGCTCGTTCTCAACCGCGGCAGCCGCAGCGGCTCAGCTTAGAAACCGAGCTGAATGGGATAGAACTATGAACATGAATATGAACGTTACAGCTGATGATTCTAGAAGGCATAACAATATGATGGAGAATCCTTCATCTTTATCAGCAATTTTGAATTTCAACAACGTGCAAAATGCTATTCTACAAGCAAAACAAGAGCTCCGGGAAGAAAACGCCGCCGGAAGCGGCGGCAGTGGTGGAGGATTTGAATTATTGGGTTCTGATTCAGATGGAAGCATAGGGAGGAAAAGAAGGTCAGAGCAAGAATTGTTATCACAAAATATGGGAAGTTATTTGTTACAATCAAATGTGGGGTCACTTCCTTCAAGTCATGCTTCAAATACGGCAGCGTTTTGGATGGTAACAGGTAATGGTAACCAAGGTGTTAATGCTGGTAGTAATGGAAATGATCCAATTTGGGCAATTCCTTCTGTTGGGAATAATGGTTTGTATAGAGGAGCTGTGCCTTCTAATGGAATTCATTTCATGAATTTTGCTTCTCCAATGAATCTTATGCCTGGAAGTCAATTCGGTTCTGGAATTGTCGGCAGTGGTGGAGGTGGTGGTGGTATCATGGCCGAAAGTAATTTAAGTATGCTTTCGGCCATGAATGCCTATAGACAGATTCAGACGAATGGCATGTCCGAGTGGTCGGGGCAACATCATGGAGGAGGAGGAGGAGATGATGGACATGATGACTCAAGCAGTCAACAATCCTAAAATTAGGATTAATCAAGTAATTACAAGTGTATGATCTAGCATGTTAATTTTCTTTAATTATTATAATTACTACTACTATTAGTTTTGCTAATGGTTAATTTGCAAAAACATATATATAGTATTGTATACATATATAAATATATTATATATGTTATGTCCATTTGCAAGTTTGATTGCTTTGGTATATTGAGTTCAATTTTCAATTTTGGAACTTTGTTGGTATTGTGTGATTTTCCTAGTCGTGTTAGGGTTTGAGAAGCATTATTTACAAACTTATATATGGACATAGATATTCAACTATATATCAATATTAGTTATGTTGTTGTTAAGTATAAATTTTGTTTCTTATGAATCTGATCATGATTTTGTTTTATGATCTAGTATTTTATTGTTTGGCACTGAACTATAACATGTGATAATTTGTTTAACACTTTAATTAATTTACTATGGAGTAATTGATTGGTTTTACACTTTAATTATAATAGAGAGAAATGTTATATATTAAGTTGGGCACTGCATATATTTTGTGAAAATACTTTTTTTTTACAGCATATTTTGTGAAAACACTTATTTTACAATTTTATGATCTAGGATTTTGTTGATTGGCACTGCACTATTGTAAATTGTTTAAGTCAATATAAACAGCTCAATTAAGCTTTAATATATAGTATAAGCTCTTCTAAAATAAAGTTCAATTATTTCTACATTTCTTCTAGCATAAACTTTTCAAAAATGGACTCTTATTAATTTTAGTCAAAAAAAAATTTATAATAAAAATTAAAAGATATAATATTTCATCTTAATTTAAAAAAAATTAGTAAGGCTCAGGCTCACCTTTAAACCATAATATTTTTATTTATAAGCTGGACCAGGTTCATATATTAGCAATTCATTGTTTTTACATTTTTTTTAAAATCAGCAAATTATTTATATGAAAAATACATTCACTTTACGTTTGTATCAAATTGTTCCTTTAAGTTTTTTAAATAATAAATGCATCCTTTATGTTTATAATCGGAAATATCTAAGTCTTTCTGGTTACTTTTTTTTAACAGCAAATATATTATTAATCGGGTCTCTGTATAAGACGGACAGAGACCGATAAAAAGCAACAACATAATAAAAGTGTCGTATATATGCGGAACACCGAAAATAAACACCAATACTAACACTTCCAGACCCCGAGGTAACACCAACCCTGCCAAAAAAGTTGTAACTAAAGACTAGCTTCCGATCTCGAAGCAAAAGTGATCGGCCTATCAAAATCCAATAAACAGCTCCATGAGACAAAGACCGACACGACCCGAGTAAAATCAATTTCCACCAACGCGATAGAGGTCAACCGGAGACAATAATTTCTGCAAATCTCAACAGATTTGAAAACTTTTAGAGAATCGGATTTGGATTCTCTACATTTGATTTTCCTAAATTCACATATATTCAAGCAAAAATGAATTAAGAAAGAGAAAATATTATATATTAAAATGCATTTATATATGTTGTAAAGACCAAAATACCCCAAAGTCTTAACTAAATGTAGGAAATTATAACTTTAGAGAATCCAAATCCCAGAGAATCAAATGTCTAGAAGACCAACTACATACGGCAGCAATCAAAGACTAGAAATCATCACCACCAAAACCGTCGTGGGAGCAACCAATCACCACCAAAACCTTGGCCGGAGACACCAACACCTCCCATCAGTCTTTCTAGTTATTTAAAAAATAGAACTTTAGATGTTACAAATTTACAAATTACAAATTAAAGAATTAATTTATTAATTTAAAAACTTAAATACCTATCTGTTAATAACGTAAAACTCAAATGATTTATTTATTATTTAAAAACTTAAAAACCTATCTATTATAAACGTAAAATTTAAATACCTATATAAATACATTTTTTGCCACAAAAAGTGCTAGGAGAACTCAAATAAAAATACAAGCAAACGGCCTTTAATTAGCAGCAAGCAGAGCCTAAAAAAACCACCCATCACTCAAACATGATCACACGCAGCACACGACTGGAAATTAAGTAACAGCAAAAAAACAGCAGAAACAGAAAGCCTTAAAAAATATTGATAAACTATTTTTTTTCAGAAACTGAAAGCCTTATAATTATGATGTCATAAATTATTTTTATAAACTATAGCTCAAACAATATAATCTCACAAATGATTATAGGAGAATTCAGATAAGCCCTTTGAAACAGGTGGTACTGAAAAGATAGGAGTAGGTTTAACAAACTGATTACAGCAGACAATTATTGCTGTGTGAAAAAAAAAATTAATAAGGTACGAATTTTACATATCTTTTATTTTACTGCCATGAGTTGAAAAGAGAAGAAGATGCTGTGGCTTTCTGGTGTGTACTGCAAAAACTGTCACATGCACGATGCATCTCTTATTGCTGCAGTTATGAATTATGCATATGTACATACTATATATCTACCTAGGGACCAATATCTATATCAATATTGTACATCATAATAATAATAATTTAGATGCTTTGTATCAATGAGTCCACTATCTTCAATACACATTTTCAAGTACCTCTTAAACTCAGGTGAGTGACCAATATGAAATTATTGCCTAAAATTGATATATAATCTCTTTTGATGAATAAAGATTCATTCTTTCTTTTTCTAATATAAGATAAGATAAATTTGTTAGCTTTGTGATTGTAATCATCATATAGCTATAGAGTTAATCATTGAAGGAATTAATTAGTAATAGTATAGTAGTGATTGCTAGGCTATAAATTTAACTTATTACCTTAATTGCGTGATTATGTATCACACATTTGTATACCCTTTTGCATCTATTATTATGAACTGTTGTTTTCATCAATAAAATAAAAAATCTTGCTAGTTATGCCAAAATAAGTTCTTTATTTTTTTTTTTATATAAGAAATTTCATGACTTTAATTTGAAGCCCCCACTTTAATTTCATGACAATTAATTCAGACATTAATTTAAACCTCTAGATGAATAGCTTCCTTCCTCTAGTTTTTCTTTAATTATTATTGTTCATAAAAAAATAAATAATCATTTACTTTATAGATAACAATAGAAAATAAATCCACTATAGAACTAATTCTCTTTACCTTATTTTATTTTCCCCATTGAACTAAAGTGTCAAAATATTATACAATTTTTTGTGTGTATAAATATTTGTTTTACTTTTTAGCACCATAGACTTATATATATATATATATATATATATATATATATATATATATATATAAATGCTCATGTCGGACTGATGCACTCACTTGATGTATACTTTTATCATTACAGCTTGACTTTTTTTTTCCCTTTCATTGAATTAATTAATAACACCTTAGTATTTCTACAAAAAAAATAAAAATAAAAAAACCTTAGTATTATTAATTTGGAGTGACATTTTACTATAAATATGTTCATGTGTAATATAAACAAAACTTGTAAAATATAAAACTGTATTAAATGTAAATTTACTATTTTTAATAAATTTTCATAAAATATTTTATATATTATTATTCATTCTTATCATTACAAAATTTAATTTTTTGATGAAAATAATAAAAGTTCACCTTTAAGTCATATTAGATTGACTTGCAACTCTATATAAAAGTACTCATATACATGTCCTTGATAAATTTTATGTCACATCGTCAAAGTGAAATGAGCAGATTGTGTCTCCTTCTCCAAAATTTATATTTACTTTCTGCTTCTCCCAAAACTTGTATTTCCTTCTAACCTACTTATTCATAATTTAAAGATATTTATCTATCGATCAGTAAAAATATGCTATATTCGTATAAAATAAAAATTGATCATAAATTAGTTATGAGTATTATATTTAAATATATTTATGTGGCTTATTCTTATTAGTTCATAGGTATTTACCTCAAATTACAAAATGGTAGTGTAAGTCACACCTTAATTTAAGGGTGCTTCTATATTTTACGGTATATTGACATGTTGAAAACTTTTGATACTATTGTTTTAATTTTTACTAATATTACCGATTATTTTTGTAAATTAATAAGTTATTTGTAAACTTTTATATTTAAGAAACAAATATTTCATAAAGTAAAAACATCATTTCATGGTATATAAAAAAAATAACTAGTGTGCTAATGATGAACAATGAATTAGTCGAAATAATTAAGAGTTTGAAGTCCTCGAGTTAATAGTTAGGGGTTTAATTTCTAATTTTATGTCAAAAAAACAATAATTTTAGTTCGAACAAAAGATTTAATTTTATGTTATATAAGTTCTCTGATTGAAATTAGTCACGATGATACGGGTTGAAAATTTTGTATAGATAGAAAAACAGTGTGCTAATTTTGGGAAAAGCTTTAACGAGATTAATAAACGTTAGTATTATGGGACAGAGATCTACGCGCACGTAGTAACGAGTAATCAGTGCATGTCGTAGAATTTTTAGGGTAGGTAAGGCAAGAGAAGAGAGGGTACCTTGTTAAGTAAAGGATGAGTCTCCACCAAAAAAGAAAAAGATGTGTACGAAAAATAATAATAAAGGGTTAAGCAATGAGTGCTTTGTGCTCAACTGCTCGTACGTGTTACATCACACAATTGATCAACCACAAGAAATTTTCTTAGACTTTTCTAACTAATTATTTTGATATTATATATTAAATAGGCCAGCTATTGAATAGCCAGCTAGAAAAGGGAACGAAATTGCTAACATCCAATATATCATAAAAATAAAAATATAATCGATTATGTTAAAGGGAAAAGATATAAAGAAGTAAACCAGCTGGATGCTTTTGGGAATCAAATAAACTGAAATATTAAGTTGTTAGTTTATGGTATATAACTAAGAGCAATTTCAAAAGTAGTTATTTTGAGGGTTCTTAAATTTAAACTGTGCGGTTTTAACTACTTTTATCATATTTGAGGAGATTAACGTGGGAGAAACTTATAAAGATAATTGCTTGGTAATTATTCTCTCTGGTCATACATATATATATAAAAAAAAAAAATTAAATTTATTGTAAAATGGTTTATGATCCAAAACCATTTTAATAAAAAATTCGTTATTTTATAAAACTAATTTGGATATGGTTTTAACCGGTCGCCGGAGCACCACCAGTCCATCCACCCTCTTTTAAATTATTTATTTATTAACTTATATATTTAATGTTATTGGATTTGAAAGTTTGGACTTTTGTACAATTGAGTCTTAATCTCAAAAATAATTGCAAACCAATTATGAAAAAATTGTATTTGATTTAGAATTGATTTTTTTTAATTGGATTGGTGTGGTTTTTTTTAAATAGATTAAGATATTAAAAATGGATATAGTTTGGTTAAGGATCACCATATTTTTTGCACACCCCTACTTCAAGTAGGGGTGTGCATGGTTGGTTATTTTGCCAAACCAAACCATATACAAACCAAAACCACATATATGGATTTGGATACATAACCATGATTTTTTATAAACCGGTCATATAACCAGTTATAAATTTGGATATGGATACATAACCATATATTTTTATAAAATCGGTTTAAAAGCGGATAATTTTTAAATCTAGTTTTTAACTAGTTAATTATAAAACTGGATTAATAAACGGTTAATTTGATCTAATTTTTTTTTACGCACACGAAAAACATATTAAAAGCCGTAAAAAAATACACTTTTCTTTTTTATTCTTTGCATTCCTTCTTCTAGATTTATTTTTCCAATTTCAACGAGATAATGGTATACAAACTGGAGAGAATGAGTGTGATTCGATTGGAAGAGAATATTGTCGATTAGAGTTCAATTGGAGAGATTATTGTAGATTTGGGATTTAGAGTTCATCGCAAATCACAATTGCAGAGATCACACGCACATGGTGATGGTTTGTGTGTGAATTAATTTTAATAAAAGGATATTTGTTTGTTTTTTTTAACAAAAACAAATTTAAAAAGGATATTTGTTTGTTTTTTTTATTCTTTGTATTCCTTCTTCTAGATTTCTTTTTTCCAATTCCAATGAGATAAGGGTATACAAATTGGAGAGAATGAGTGTGGTTCGATTGGAGGAGAATTTTGTCGATTAGAGTTCAATTAGAGAGATTATTGTAGATTTGAGATTTAGGGTTCATCGCAAATCACAATTGCAAAGATCACACGCATATGGTGATGGTTTGTGCGTGAATTAATTTTAATAAAAGGATTTTTTTTTTTTGACAAAAACCAATTTAAAAAGGTATTTTTTTTTTTTTTGATAGAAACAAATTTGAAAAGGATATAATAATCAATTTAAACCAAATCCAAAAATTTAATGGTGATGGATAACCGACTAGATGAAAATGGTTTGATTAATAACCATATACAAAAATCCGAATTTTTTAAAATGAATTTGGATCCGGTTATGGATTTGGATCTTCTAATCAGATATTTTGCACACCCCTACCTACTTGTAAGCATACTAAAGAGTTTAAAAGCAACAATTTTCAAACAAGGTCTAAATCTTTACGTCGAGCCACAATACATTTAGGCTCAAATCACATAAAGATTTGAGATTTACATTTACTTTCCGTATACCCCGGATATTTTTTTTGCCCTCTGAAATTCCCAAATTACTCCTCTTGTTACATAGACAGCGAGTGTGTAAATTGTAAAAAATAGACACATCACAGTTCGCTTCTTAGGATACAAACAGTGCTCGTTCCTTAGGACGCGAAATCTTTTTTTTCATGATTTTTTTTGTGATTCATTTTATATAGCGAACTTTATAAAAATCAATTTTTTTAAAATAACTATGGAGTAAATCTCATAATTGCATCATGAGATCAATGTATATAAGGTAACAATATTGTGTAATTCAAAATTATTTATTGAGAGAACAAAAAATATTATTAGCAAATCTCAAAATTATTTAATGTACATTATTAGCAATGAATGATAATTATACACAGAATATTTACAATGAATGTGAGATATCATGTGAGTTTATATTAGGAAAATATAATAAGTACATTAATGTATAAGGTTTACCAATTAAAGTACAAATTGAGTTCGCATTCTAGGTAGTGAACTATGTTTCAGTTCGCCGCCTAAGTAGCGAGTGTATTTTATACTGAAACTGAACGTCGGCATCCACAAAAACTGAAAAAATCATGAAAAAATGAGTTCGCTCCCTAGGATGTGAACTCCTTTTTTTCATGATTTTTTCATCCATGGTGGGTGTCGGCGTTCAGTTTGAGTATAAAATATTGGCACTCACTACTTAGAGTGCGAAAAGTGCTCGCTTTCTAGAAGGCGAACAAGGGTAGTTAGGTAATTTTAGGGGATGAAGAAGGAAATTCGGGGGTGCGAAAAGAAATTCTCTAAAGATTTAGGCCACAAGTTTTGCTAAGAGAGGATGTCCCAAGGCTCTAGTCGATTCAAATATGAATTTTCTCTTCTCACTCCCGTTGTTTCCTTTTTAACCTGTTTTCTAATTTTACCTTTGTATAAAAAATTTTGAATGCATTTTCACAAGTTTTACAAATTTGAAAAACTATTTCAAAAAAAATTCGAAAGTTTTTTCTCAAGGCAAATTTTTTTTGGAAAATACGTTCCGAAATATTTATTTAAGAGCAAAAAAGGAAGATTGATGGTATAAAAGAAACATGGGGTGGGAAGAGAAAGTTTCTTTAAATATTGGGTATGGGCTGTATTTTTGTGAAAATCGATCTTTTAAAAATTAGAAAATTGCAGGTCCCCCAAAATTCAAAAATACTCCTACTTTTGGAACCATGATAGTTTGGTTCCTAGGATACGAAATCAACATTTTTTCGTATCCGAGGATACAAAATTGTGATTTATGACTATAAACGCATAAGACACTTGTTTTAGTGCCTGATTTAACCATAAAAACCACTATTTTGTTTTCTATGATATGAAAATCTTGACTTCGTTTTCTAGGATATGAAAACACTTAAATTCATCTTCTAGAATACGAAAACGCTTAAATTCATTTTCTAAGATACGAAAATCTTGACTTCGTTTTCTAGGATACGAAAACGCTTAAATTCGTTTACTATGATACAAAATACTTTTTCCTTCGATCAGAACTGTTATCAGATTTCCCAATCACAATAGTAAATCTGGCATTTGCAGTCTCACGTTTACACCAATCGATCAAGTCATTTCGAACCTTATACTTTTCGGCTTTAAATAAATATTTGGCGGTGTTAATTGAAACATTAGGTTATCAATATCAGGTTCCACAACATTAGGATGAGTAGTTCCGGTTGCAACCACAATAGCTTGAGTAATGTCGTATGCAATAACCACATCTTTAGCAATGTCGACTTCATCAATTTTTTGTTTCAATTCAACCGAAGGTTCGGTCATCTAAACACCTTTATATATAAAATAATACAATCAAAACCATCACAAACACAATATATAAACAAATGCATAATGCAAATACAAGAAAAAAATGAACAAAATAAACATATTGCAGTAAGTGACTATTTCGTATTATAGGATACGAAATGTTGGGTTTTAGAGTATTTTGTATCCTATGATACGAAATTAAGTGTTTTCGTATTCTAGGATACGAAGTTTAAGCATTTTCAAAAAAATGTGTATTTCGTATTCTACGGGCTGAAATTTTAAAATAAAAAATTCAAAAAATGTTTATTAGGATACGAAATTGTGTTTTTTTACGCACAGACGTCTCCAACAAAACAGACTTACTAGACATTGAGGTGTCTAACATTATTTCGAATCCTCGAATACAAAATTGGATTATTTGTATCATAGTCTACAAAACCCTTCATAAAAATATTTTAATCACGATAAAAAGTCTAAAAATAATATAAAAAGGCCTAAAAAGCGATTTTCTAATAATTATTCATATTATTTCCTTGGACCAAAAACAACCAAAATCTTGTCCCATTGTTTACATCTCTCTCTTCAATCATAATGAGTGTGAGAAAATTAGGGGGTTTCCCACTTTTCCCTTTACACAATTTTTTCAAAAAAGAGCTTGGTGTGTTGGATGGTATAGTGCGACTAAATCTTAAAATTAATAGTTTAGTCTAATTCTACAAAACCGCCTGGTACATGAATATATATATATATATATAGGCGGTTTAAATTCGGTTTATTTTTGAGTTTATAAAAATAGATTATGCAAATAAATAGTCTTTTATATTATTTCATAAGTTTTTTTAATAAAAATTGTTTTCTTATAGATTGTTTTTTTATAAACTATCTTGAAAAGCTTATAATAATATATAAAAAGTTATGTAGTTGTTTTTGTATAAGTGCAAAAATAAGTTAATCCAAACAGACTCATACTGAGTGGTCTCATAATAAAAATCTGATATAAGGTGACAAAACATATCTAGGAAAAGACTCTGATACTACCATATTAAAATTGAGAGTATAATCTAACTTAACCTTACAAAATCAATTTGTTAATAAAAATTAGGCTTAAATATCATTTCAGTCCCTGTATGTTCTCAATTTTTTGATTTTAGTTCCTGTAAGTTTTTTTGTTCTAAATTAGTCCTTCAATGTGTTAATTTTTTTCGTTTTAGGTCACTGCCGTCCAATTCCATTAAAAAACACTTAGGTGGCAAATGAAGGGACTAAAACCAAAAAATTTAAAGTTCTTTGTTAGGCTTAAAATTAAACCTGTTCTCTGCATTTGTTTTCCCATTCTCAATAGATCTTTTCTGTTGCAACGCATCTTTCAGTCTTTGGATCTCCTGATCCTTCTCATTTAAGTTTTCTTGCAACATCAAAACCTGCATGAAAACCCAATGAAGTACGTTCACATACAACCTTGCACACAAACAAGAATCTGATAGTTCCAAAACAGGGTCAAAATGAAATGATTAATGATAAAAGATCTTAAAAGAGTCTCAGAATTAGAGAAAATAACCAAATATGATTTTTTGTAACAATTTTTTTTGTTATAAGTCGCTGGCAAAATTACATTTGATTGTTTTGCCAACGACTTATAACAACTTTTAACGAAAAAAATTGTTGCAAAAAATTATATTTCTTGATAGTGAAGCACTTTCCCGGTAGTAAAAATTAAACCTCACTCAAAATATCAAAAGATACTAATTTCATTATCTACTTCAATCTTGAGTTTGGTGTTTTACGTTTCTTTATTTCTATGCTATTTTGTGGACTTGAGTGTTACCTGTGCTCATTGATATTATACTCTTGCTTATCTTTTGATTATTAATAATATTTGCCATTTAAAAAAGTAGGGATAAGTGAAAACCATTTCATTAGATCTTTCCACATCATTGGTCAATCCATCCATATGCTTCTGCAACCCTGTAGCATATTTTAAGGGTTAAGATTACACAAATTGCTAATACGAGAAATAAACAAACAAATCAAGAGATTCCTGCCAAACATTTAACATGTTACAACTCAAATGAAAATTAGTATGGCAACATTGGCAACTTGGCAATTCATTCCCAATTGGATGAAAATATTACAAGTTCTTTGTTAGGCTTAAAATGCTAAAAGCGCGAATAGTTCAATTGGACAAGAATTTTAAATTTTTTGGTTTTAGTCCCTCCGTTTGCCACTTAAGTGTTTTTTTAACGAAATTAGACGGCAGGGACTAAAAGGAAAAAATTTAACACATTGAAGGATTAATTTAGAACAAAAAAACTTATAGAGATTAAAACCAAAAAATTGAGAACATACGGGGACTGAAATTATATTTAAGCCTAAAAATTACATCTATTTATAAACTTATATTCATGTCATCTCGTAATATTAAATTTCAAAAAAAATACGTGTTGTCCTCATCTAAAGGAATTAAAAAACCTAGGAAAAGAAAGAAAGTTAAAAAAATTGTTTCATTCCCCTCGTCCCAAAATGGAGGTATAGTGAGTAAAGTAAATGTGTTGGCTATAAGGAAAGCAGGGGGTGGAACTACTCACGGGTTGGGCAGCAGCATGGCCCGCCTCAAGTTTTAAGTTATCTTTGCAGTGTATTAATCTATCTATACTATTATTATTTGTCTTACTCAAAGTAAAAAGTACACTTGACATTCTCACATTGTTTTTCCAGGAATAAATGTACAAGTGGTAATATTTTAATCCAACGCGACGTCTACGTGTCCTTTATGTACAACCTAAAGAAACACGGTTCGATTCCCACTAACAACAAAATATTTTAATTTCAAACAATTTTTTAATTTGAATAAAAAGAGGATTAACATCACTAAAAAAACAAACAATTTTTTTAATTTGAATTAAATTTATCTTAACTAAAAAAAAAGATTAGCATCACTAAATAAAAAAATAATTGTATATGATAGCTTGAGAATTAGGATGACAAGTAAATAACTCAAAACACAATGTAGAATAACATATGATTTTAAATAAATAATTAAATATAGATTAATTCTAAAAAGAAAAGAAAAAAAAAAAAAAAAAAAGATTTGCATGTCACTAACACAATGTTGGTTCTTTCTCTTATGGAGGATAAGTGGAATTGGGAGTCGGGAGAGGGGGATGAATTTTCTGTGAAATCTGCCTATCGCTTGCTTTGTAATGTATTTGTTCAAAATGTGGAATTCACGGATCAAGAGTTGAATGTCTTCCTTAAGATTTGGAAAAGCCCGGCACCGTCTAAGGTAATAGCCTTCTCTTGGAAATTGCTTCGGAATAGGATTCCGACAAGGTCTAATCTGGTTATTCGAGGGGTACATGCTGTTGGGGGTTCGATTGATTGTGTTCACTGTCTAGGAAGAGCGGAAGATGACTGTCATCTATTTCTTTTCTGTGATTTTGCTTCACAAGTGTGGAACGCAATCTTCCATTGGCTTGGTGTTGTTATAGTCTTGCCACCAAATCTGTTTCTGCTATTTGATTGTTTGACAGGTGCAGCAGCGAATAAAAAGATGAGGAACGGGTTTTCTTTGATTTGGCACACAACCGTGTGGATGATTTGGAAATCGAGGAACGATATCTCCTTTGCAAATGGGGTTAAAGATGCTGGTAAGGTTGTAAATGATGTTAAACTTTTGTCGTGGCGGTGGGGTTTAAGTCGTAGAAAGATTCCAAATTGTTTGTTTTACGAGTGGTGTTGGGATCCCGGAATTTGTCTCCGGCGGTGTTGATGTTGACGGGGGTTTCGGCTAGCTGGGGGGTGGGCGTTTTTCTGGTTTTCTACTTCGGTCTGTCCTAGCGTTTTTTCTTTTGGTGTGTGCTGGTAGTGTTTTTTCTGGTTTGTGTTGCTTTTAGGTGTTGGTCTGTTTTCTGGTGTAGCAGGTTGTTGGTTAGATGTAGCAGGTTGTTCCTTGCTTTTGCCTTTTGCTGGCTGTTGTAATTCTTAGCACTTCTTGTGCTTTCTTTAATAAAATTAGCCTTATTAAAAAAAAAAGCATGTCACTAACAAAGAACAAAGATTTATAAATTCAAATTAAATTTATCTTAACTCCAAAAAAAAAATTAAAAAGATTAACATGACTAAAAAAAATTGCGTATAGCTTGAGGATTAGCATAACAAATAAATAATTTAAATTTGTAACCTATTTTGATTTTTTTGGGTTTTTTTCTCTATATAAAGATGTTGAGTTACCAATCGTTAGTTGGTTCAGTGGTGATTGGCGCTGAACTTGGTAGGGAGGACCACGGTTCGATCCCCCGCAACTGCGATCGGAAGGGGGCTGGAACCACTTGATGCCAGAACTGACCCCCGAACCAGATTCAACTGGTGGTGAAAAACCAAAAAAAAAAAAAGATGTTGAGTTTAAATATTTTTATTTGTCTATTTATCTCATTCAAATTTGTTTCTTCCATATAGAAAATATACAAATTTGTTTCTTCCAATTAAGAAATCATCATGGCACCAAAATACGATAATATTTTTGAAATTGATTCCGAGAAAGAGGGATGGAGCATAATTGCGCCGAATCATTCCTATTTGGTTTGTCTGAGATGTGAATCATTCCTATTTTGATCGATACATATTAAGATTAGCATAAAAAAATAAATAACTCAAAAAAATAATAATATAGAGGATTAGCATAACAAAATAAGTAACTCAAAAAAATAAACAATATAGAGGATTAGCATAACTAAAAAAAATGATGGATCATAGCTTCAGATCAATTTGACTTGACTTAAATTTATAATTAAGATGTAAGGTCATGGTCTCAATTGTTTAATTTTTTACATGAGTTTTATTTAGTTATTCACACCCTAAGAAATTACATTTTTCTATATCAAATCCCTCTTGAAATTGTTTAAAAAAAAATCCTCTTGAAAATTTAATTAAACTTTTTTTAAAAAAGTAATTAAGACGTGGACTTAAGAATAAGATTTCGATTGTTATACTTTTACCACTTGCTTTATTTATTTCTTCATATCATAAGAGATTACCAGGTTATGATCTGAATTGCTTTACATTTTACATGAGCTTGATTTAGTTCTTCATGCAGTTAGAAATTACCCTCTTCAGTTAGACCATATATTTTGAATATTTTAATTGAACATTTTACAAAAATGATTAAGATGTGTGACCTAAGGTTATGGTCCAATTTGTTTTGTATATTGCATGTGTTTGATTTAGTTCTTCATACTATAAGCCTAAGAACATCGTCGCAATTGTTTTACTTTTGACAACTTTATTTATTTCTTCAATCTGTAAGACATCATCATCTTCGGTTATAACAAAATATATCTGGATATTTTAATTGAACTTTTTACAAAAATAATTAAGAAATGAAACCTTATGTTATGATATCAATTGTTTTGCTTTTTACACGGTCTTCATTTAGTTCTTCAAGTCGTAAGAGATTAACCTCTTCCGTTGGATCAGATCTCTTTAAATAGTTTAGTTGAACATTTTATAAAAATAATTAAGTTATGTGGCTTAAATGTTATGGTCAAAGTTGTTTTCTTATTATATGAGATTGATTTCTTATTATATGAGATTGATTAGTCTTTCACACCGTAAGAAATTATTCTTTTCTATGAGATTAAATCTCTCTTGAAATTTTAGTTGAACTGTTAACAAATATTATAAAGAGGCGAGACCTAAGATTATAGTGTTAATTGATTTACTTATTACACGGGTTTGAATTAGTTCTTCAAACCTGCAAGACATTATCCTCTTTTGTTAGATCAAATCCCTTTTGATATCTTAATTAAATTTTTTAGAAAAATAACTTAGTTGTGAGACCTAATTATTTTACTTTTTACACATGTTTAATTTAGTTCTTCACACCGTAAAAAATTATTCTCTTCTATTACATCAAATCCCTCTTGAAATTTTAACTGAACTTAAAAAAAAAATTAAGACGCTAAACCTAAGAATATGGTCTCAATTGTCTTACTTTTTGAACGGGCTTTATTTAAATTTTCACACCTTAAGAAATACCATCTTCTGATCCGTTAGCATAAATTTTACTTGATATTTTAATTGAAGTTTTTATAATAATAATAATTAAGATGCAAGATCCAAGGTTATGAACTCAATTAATTTACTTTTTACACAGACTTTATTTAGTTCTTCACTCTATAAGATATTACACTCTTTTGTTAAATCATATCTCACTTGAAATTTTTAATTGAACATTTTACAAGAATAATTGAGATGTAAGGCCTAATGTTATGGTCAACATTGCTTTACTTTTTACGCATGTTTAATTTAGTTCTTCTACAATGTAAGAAATTACTCTCTTCTGTTAGATAGAATTCATTTTGAAATTTTAATCGAAATTTTTACAAAAATAATTAAGAATTGAGATCTAAGATTATGGTCTCAATTGTTTTACTCTTTACACGAGGCTTGATTTAAAGCTTCTCACCATAAGAGATTAACCCTCATTTGTCAGATCAAATTTCTTTTAATATTTTATTTATAAAAATAACTAAGATGCTAGGCCTAAGTATGATCTCAATTTCTTTATTTTTTACGCGAGTTTAGTTTAGTTTTTCACACTTTAAGAGATCACCACTCTTTTGTTAAACCATGTCTCTTTGAATATTTTAATTGAACATTTACAAAAAATAATTAAGATGTGAGATTTAAGATTTTGGTTTCAATTGCTTTACTTTTTACACTAGCTTGATTTGGTTCATTCCATTAGATCAAATATAATATTTTTAACCTAATAATCAAGATACAAGACTTAAAGTTAGATGGTCTTGATTGAGTTCTTCACCCTATAGAGAGAGAGAGAGAGAGAGAGAGAGAGAGAGAGAGAGAGAGAGAGAGAGAGAGAGAGAGAGAGAGAGAGAGAGAGAGAGAGAGAGAGAGAGAGAGAGAGAGAGAGAGAGAGAGAGAGAGAGAGAGAGAGAGAGAGAGGATCAAATGACACAAATGTGTCAATCTTAGTAATATGACACATCCGATAACTCTTTATCAGATAATCATATTACAAAATTGACCGTTTGATTGAAAATATTATATCATAGATCATGTCTATAAAATATAACATTAATCGAAAATCATTTGATACGTCAATGAGATACATCAAAATGAACTTAATCGAAAATCATTTGATACGTCAATGGGATACATCAAAATGAACTCATTTTTTGAAAGTTCCTAAGACGTTAATTTCGATGTATCTCATTGACGTATCAAATGATTTATGATTAATGATATATTTTCTAGACATGATATATAAGAACTCATTGATATAAGAACTCTTTGAGTATTGCACGTATGCCAATGCATAATTTTAATTATGAATATCTTTAATTGCGTATTAGTAAAAAATATAGAAATTTGATATTTTGAAAATACTCATTGAAACAAATCAAACAAGATTTTATATGATAATATTTACATTTATATATTTTTAGAAAAATGAGATCAAAGCAAGACATATAAATAGTGTATTTAGTCAAAATAATTCTTATAAATGGGACAGAGATAGTATATAACAAACACTTTTTTATTGATGAAAAAAAAACGAATTTCTAGCCCGTGCTTGGCATGGGTGTCCATACTAGTATCTCAAAATTGAAAAACAAAATGGGGGAAGTCTCTTGGGTATTGTCATGTGATATATAATGCCTAAGTATGTGTTTGGTGGAAAATTCTAACATGGGCCACTTCTTCAAGTGGTCCATGGTGGACCACTCATGAAAAATTCTATAACGAATATGAATTTTACAAAATCCACCGTTGGATTAAAAGTTTATATCATATAGATCATCTATAGAAAATTTTAGAAAAATTGAAAATCATTTGATATGTTATTGAGATCCATCAAGATTAACGGTTTATTAAATACTGTAAATCTTGATAAATCCCAATAAAATATCAAATGATTTTCAATTTTTTTAAAATTTTTTATGAATGCTCTATATGATATAAACTTTCAATCTACCAATAAATTTTATAAAATTTGTATTCGGTTAGATCACTTGTCCACGGTGGACCACCTGTGAAGGTGGTCCACCGTAGCATTAGCCTGTGTTTGGTTTTGAGTCAAAAAGAAGTGATTCTAACATAATTGACTTTGATATAATTGATTTTGATTAAAAGTGAATTGAATGTGAATTGATTTATGTTTGGATAGATTAATTAAAAGTGATTCTCAATATTTGATGTTGTTTGGATAATTTGAATCAAAATGACTTTTAAATGTATAATTACCAAATTGGGTTTTTAATATGTGTATTTTTTTAATAAAACATAAAACAAAATAAGCCAATTTTTTTTTATCTCTACAAAATAAGCCACTTTGTCACAGTTACCTTTTTTTCTTTGTATATAATTGTTATCTAAAAAATTATAACAAATACGGTTTTTAATATCAAATATATAGATTTTGATAAAAGTTCACCAACAAATATAGCATTTGATATTTTATAAAAAAAAAAAAGTTTTTTGTCATTTAAATTATGGGCTTGGGTAAGAAAATAAAACAACTCTTGGAGCCCAAGAAGTCCTTCTTCTCTAACAATGTTTTTGCGGCTATGTAGGTAAGAAATAAAAACTTAGAATTACAAAATTGTCATTCTTTGAAGGGGCAAAGCTGCCAAATAACAAAGATTTACGACAGAATCGATTGCGGTTGACGCAAAAGCTAAGAATTTGAGCTTCAACGACTAGAATTGAGTTTAGGACCTTGAATTGATTTTACTTTCAAAAAGCCAAACATAATAAAATTACAAAACTCACGTTTACCAATTTTTGACGCACATTTAAGAACACAGACGCAGAAACAAACAGGTACTAATTCTTGTATTTTTATCTTTGGTCTCCGTGTCTATCGATGAACATGCAGTTTATTATAGACAGCTTATATAGATTTTAAATATAGATTTGAATTTGTGAGACGTCATTTTTCATGTTTTTAAAGCGCGCATATTTGTGAAAAAAAGACGCCTGCAAACTTCTTAACCGACCAAAATAAGGGAAGATCGACATTGTCATCAACAACAAATGTTCTGTTGTAAGGATGAATAGGAGGAAAAATATACATGTGCAGGCTTTAATGAGGTTTTCCAAATAATATAAAATTAAGGATTGAAGATTTTATTTTATGACATACAACCCTCAAAATTGCTTCAAACAAAGCGACCAAACTTATTATGACAATCAACATGCGTTTATACTATTTGCGCTTGACATATTTAACTTCATAGCACAAGAGAAGCAGCAACTACAAATCTTCTAAAAAAATTCAAATAATCACATATTACAATGAAGGGTCTCATGTTTTTAGTTGTAATTTTTTAAAAAGACTGATTTTTTCCATTTAATAAACAGCACAATTTATTACTATTTCACAAGAATTTGCTGGAGCAGTATTTTTTTTTCCTTACAAAATATTGAGCCAAATCCTAATAGGGGTGTGCAAAAAATTAAGTTAACCATAACCAAACCACTACCAAATTAAATCCAATTTTAATAATCAAATCCATTTTATACAAAAAGCACATTAATCTAATAACAAAAAATCAATTGTAAACCATATCCATTTTTTTATAATTGGTTTTCAAATTAAAGTCCAATGTGACAAAAGGTCAATCTTTCAAATTTAATAAATTTCAAAGTTTTCGATCTTTTTTTCGAAAGTTCTTGATTTTTTCTAAAAAAAAATTTCCGATCATTTTCGGGAAAAATTTCTATGTTTTTTCAAAACGAAAGTTTTGATTACAGATAAATACAATTTCAGAGTATTTTCTAAAAAAGGTTTTCGATCTTTTTTCACAAAAAAAATTTCAATATTTTATTTGGAAAAAATAGCTCCTGATTTTTATCGGAAAAAGTTTCCGATTTTTTGAGGAAAATATCCCGATTTCAAATAAATAAAATTTCGGAATTTTTTCCGAAAAAATGTTTCCGATCTTTTTTTGTGAAAAAGTTTCGATATTTTATTCGAAAAAAATGTTACCGAACTTTTTTCAGGAAAAATTTTCAATTTTTTTCGAAAAAAAAATTCCCAATTTTTTCGTGACAAATGTTTCAATTTCAAATAAAAAAAATCTGAACTTTTTTCGGAAAAGAAGTTTCCGATCTTTTTTATGCAAAAGTTCTTGATTTTTTCCAAAAAAAAACTTTCCGATCTTATTTGGGAAAAAAGTTCGATTTTAGAGTTTTTTCAAAAAAAAGTTTTCAATCTTTTTTCGCAAAAAAAGTTCTTAATTTTTACCGGAAAAAATGTTTTCGGTCTTTTTTCGAGAAAAATTTGTTCTTTTTTTTTTTGAGAAAAAAATCCCAATTTTCGATATAAATAATACAATTCCGGAGTTTTTTCCGGAAAATAGTTTCCAATCATTTATCGGGAAAAAAGTACCAATTTTTTTGGGGAAAAAAGTTATGGAATTTTTTAAAAAAAATTTCGAGAAAAAAAATTGGTTGTGAATAATCTAATTTTGATTATAAACCGTTGATGAATTTGTTTCAAACAAGTTATAAACCATATCCAAATTGATTTTTTAAAATAATCGATTTATCTTTAAAATGATTTTAGTTATAAACTATATTCTAATTTATGATTTTAGTTTCCAAATCAATATTCCCCTACAAATTTTAAGGGCCTGTTTGGTCTAACTTATTTTTGAACTTATACAATTTTTATATATTATAATAAATTTTTTAAGATAATTTATGATTAAATAACTTTTAAAAATTCAATTTTCATTAATTTAAACTTATAAAATAACATAAAATATTGATAGATTTTGTTCGGAGATTCTCAAATAAAATAAACGGGTGAGATGACCAGACAACTGCGTCAAAGTATCAACATACGGTTCACGAGGTAGGAAGGAAAATAACATTAGACAAATTTCGGTGCCTCTTTTACCGTGCTAAAAATCTGTGTTCCTTTATATTGTTTTCTTTCTTTCAATAGTGTTACTCACTCACTCTTTTCCCTTTCATGCTTTTCTCTTCACTCTTCTCTTCTCGCTAGTTCTTATCTTTAAACCCTTTTTCCCACTCTTCTTCAACAAAGACATGGGCACTTCTAGCAACAATTTTCTTCAAGTTGTCCTCAAAAACTTCGATGTTCTTGCTCTGTATGTTCTTCTCCTTTGTTTCTATCTATGTGCATTACCATTATTCATGAATCACACCTTATTTTATTTTTTAATAATTTTCAAACTTTTCTATGATTTGATTTTTTCAGGCCTTTGGTGACCCTCGTTTATCCATTGTAAGTAGTATATGCTAAGATTTTGTAACATTATTATGTAATTTATGTGTTAGTTTTTGATTTATTGGATCACTTTGTGGCAGATATGCTTCAATCAAAGCCATAGAGACTAAGAATATTGTTGATGACCAACAATGGCTCACATATTGGGTTCTCTACTCTTTGATCACTCTCTTCGAGCTAACATTTGCCAAAGTTCTTGAACTGTATGTATTTTTACTGGTGAAGCTGAATTTTTATGTTACATTGTTGCTATAATTTGAGTTTTTTGTTTTTTATTTCTATTTTAACTTTCAAGGGTTTATGTAAAAGTTATGAACTTTTTTAAAATAATGAAAAGTTATATATATACATACTTCGATACATACTTTGAACACACGTGAGAAGTAATTAAATTTAAAAAGATCTTTTGTTATTATAAATTGATATCTATTTCTTTAAGGCAGTAGTAAAAGATCTAAGGTCTCTTTTTGTGCTTATAATGGTAATGGGAGTATATTATTGAGGCCCTTTCTTAAAATTTGCTTTGGTCTGGATTTACCCATTCAGACGAGAAAAAACTGTGTTTTTCCCGTCCCAATGGTTAAATTCATAAAGTTGTGATTTTTAAGTAATCGGTGGGGTGATAAGGGATTTGGATTTAACAAAGTTACTGCGTGCACACAGTCAGTAATTGTTGTTGCCTGTCTGATCAAATATAAAGTAGCTCTCATGTCTTGTTGCAAACTGAGGGTTCACATAAACAGCGGAAATAATCCAAGGATTGGAGTTAGAATCTATGGCTTTCATGTGAACTACATTCCTCTTGAATATCAATAATTTTGCTATATACCACCAGCATTACCCCAAGCTTCACTCACTATGCTATTAATGATATTCATAGCTTTCTAACCACTGCAACAAGTTTCCAGCACCGGATTGTTGTGTCTGATCAGCTCTCTACAAACTCTGTCAAATTTACTATTAACAACACCTCTATTCATTGGACCATCATCCAAGGGCCACATCCCCCTTCATAGTTCTCTTTTGTTCTGCAATCGTATTCTTTATTTTCTTCCCTATAGGTTTCTTGACGATGCTCTTTGTCATCACCATGTTTTCCACAATTAAAAAAGACCATGTCAATTCCTTCATATTCAAAGTGAAGCATGCATCCATCAAGATTGTAATAAGGGATTAAGGGTTTTTCCTAGATCTAATTCAACACAAACGCAAGCGAGTTACTTTGTTCTGCTGGTTTTGATGATGCGACGACGGAAACATTCCAAGCCATATCTTAGGTTATGGTGACGATTCTTGGAGGAAGATAACTTCAATCAAGATTGTAATAAGGGATTAAGGGTTTTTCCCCTGACTTATAAAATCAGCTGAGTTTTAGTTGTCTTTACTCTTTTCTATTCAAATATCGGTCACAACCATGGAAAATGCTAAAAATATTTTTTCTTATATTGTTAGCTAATGACCCCAAGGCCATGATCACATCGTTAATCCTTGATTCTGAAACCTTAATCACATGGGCAATTAATGGCCCAATGGCATAATCACAGGGTTAACACATAACCTTAGTGTCATGATCATACGGTTAACCCATGATTCCAATGTTATGATCATATGGTTGACGCATAGGATAGCGTTTACTCGAGGCATGTGTAAGACTTAAACTTCGTTGATTTCATGCTTCACAGTTCAAGATTTGTTTGTTAGCTAGGACGGGGTTTTTGCATTTTCTTGAACATAACACTGCTGCCTTTTTAATTTTTTTGTTATTTGGTTTTGCCTTAGCAAAATTTGCATGTTTTATTTGGTAGGGGAGATAAATTATTATGAAAGTATCAATATTTTTTTGGTGCACAATGAAGTTGTTAATTTCTAGCTTCCAATTTGTTTTTTATGCTAAGTTGAAAGTTGCTAATTTCAGGCTTCCAATTTGGCCTTATGCCAAGTTGATACTGAGTTGTTGGTTGGTTCTTCCTCACTTTAATGGGGCAGCACATGTTTATAGACACTATCTTAAACCATTCTACATGAACCCACAATTGCCAAAAATGCCGCAGATGCCGGGAACTTCCCAAATGTGGTATGTTCCACGGAAGAACATATTTAGTAAGCAAGATGATGTTTTAACTGCTGCTGAGAGATATATGCAAGAACACGGAACAGAAGCATTTGAAAGACTCATTACCAAGGTACACAAATATTATCACCTATGTCAGTGAAGAGTATTTATAGTTACAAAGTTTAACTTACTAAATTTAACAAATTAGGATTACATTTTTATTTTTTCTGAAAATTGGATATAGAATATTATTGAAATCTTTCTTGCTCTGATAGTACTTTGGACATAACCTATAAAACTAGTGCATTTATTCATTAAATTAAAAATAAAACTTTGATTATGTTGTGTGCGCCTTAAAATCTCTTTTTAAGTCTGAAAAACTGGTTTGATTCTATTAAAAGCGTTAGGCGTGTGCAGCTAATGCAGGGCGGTTTTTAGGTGTTTTTTCGCGTTTTTGGTGCTGTAATAAACACCTGGTGTGTGGATCAAAATGCAAGGAATGATGATGGGTTGTAAGTTAGGCTGGGCACTAGGCGTTCGAAGTAGGGCGCCAGGTGTCTGATACATTTTTCGCATCCTATATAAGCCATTTTCTCACTCCTTCATGGCTAATCTTGGGAAACACTTGAGAGACAAAAAACAAGAGAATTCTTAGGGAATCAAAGCGTAAGGATTGAGAGCTTTTTCGGTAAGATCTAACGTTAGGAAACACATTGCAAACACTTTGGGTAGTGAGATTCATGGTTCATATTTGTTGTTGAGAGAAAAAGGTAGAAATTAAGGTTTGTTCTTTGAGAACTTTTGAAGCTAATTTTTTTGTAACCCTTTTGTATCTTTGTAAATACTCGTTGATAGTGGATAGAGCTGCTCCCCCCCTCCCCAATAAGTAGGTCAATTTTAGACCGAACTGGGTAAACAATATGTTTATTTGTTCCTCTTTACTCTTGTTGTTTTGGCTAGCCTTGATTGGATTTGCTTACATTTAAGCTGTTATATTATTATCGCTTGGGCTGTTTAGCTTGGTTGTCATCAATTTTGTCCCACGCACGTTTTTGGGGTGATTTGAGTTAGAATTTTACATCAAATCATGAGATAGTATGATAAGTCTGCCTTATATTTTGAGGAAGGGGAAGATATGTATCGTAGTTGGCATATATTATGCACATTGCTTCATTAATCTGATTTCCATTTTAACTCTTTGATTAGAAAACTGAAATAGAAGAAGCTGTAAGATAATTGGAAAGGTGCCTTTCTCATTCATTTGAATAGAATATATATACATCAATGTGTAACGTTTAGTCAACTATCTAATTATGATATAGCATAATTACAGGGAAATTAATTATAACAAATAATGACAAAATATTCTATTCTATCACACCCCCGCAGTCGAAGCGGGAGGTTCACAGACGTTTAGACTGGTCCGAAAATCATCAAAGAGAATGCAAGGAAGCCCTTTGGTGAAGATGTCTGCAATCTGATGTCGGGAGGGAACATGAAGAACGCGTGCCTGACCACGAGCTACCTTTTCCCGAACAAAATGAATGTCCATCTCAATATGCTTGGTACGCTGGTGTTGGACAGGATTACCAGATAGATAGATGGCACTAACATTGTCACAATACACCAAAGTTGCTTGAGGAATAGGAAAATGGAGCTCCAAAAGAAGATTACGAATCCAACACGACTCAGAGACAACATTAGCGACACCCCTATATTTGGGTTCAGCACTAGAACGAGAGAGAGTGGGTTGCCTTTTGGAAGACCAAGAGATGAGGTTGTCTCCTAGAAAAACACAGTAGCCAGATGTGGAGCGTCTAGTGTCTGGACACCCACCCCAATCAGCGTCAGTATAAGAGATAAGCTTTGTGATGGGGGATGGTGATAAATGTAATCCAAAATGTATGGTACCCTGAACATAGCGCAAACTTGCATATGAAGGCAAACTTGCTGAACCGCGTATGATATGTCCGGTCGAGTGAAGGTGAGGTACTGTAAGGTCCCTGCTAGACTCCGATATAAGGAGGGATCCTCAAAAGGTGTGCCGGAGGAGGTGCTGAGTTTCTGCTTAGTGTCAACTGGAGTGGATGTTGGTTTGCAAGATGACATGCCAGCACGGTCGATGATCTCAGAGGCATAAGTGCTTTGATTGAGAAAGATGCCACTAGGATACCGAGATACAGCAATACCCAAAAAATAACTCAGAGGGCCAAAATCCTTCATTGCAAACTCAGCTGCTAGGAGTGACAAAATTGATTTGCGAAGGGCTTGAGTGGAGGTGATAAGGATGATGTCGTCTACATAAAGAAGAATGTAGGCCATGTCAGAACTTTGTCGATATATGAAGAGAGAATGGTCTGATGTGCTATGGTGAAAACCAATGGTGGCGACATAATCAGCAAAGCGTTGGTACCATGCTCTAGGTGTTTGCTTGAGACCATAAAGTGACTTCTTCAAACGACAAACATAATCTGGATGATGAGGATCGCGGAAACCCAATGGCTGATGCATGTAGACCGTCTCATGAAGATCACCATGTAAAAATGCATTCTGTACATCAAGTTGATGAATGGGCCAGGATTTTGAGAGAGCAATTGTAAGTACTGTGCGAATGGTAGCGGGTTTCACCACGGGGCAGAAAGTCTCATCACAATCCACACCTGCAACCTGTGACCTGCCATCACCTACAAGACGAGCCTTATACCGCTCAAAGGAGCCATCATAATTTTTCTTATGTTTAAAAATCCACATACAACGAATAAGATTAGCATCACACGGACGAGGAACTAAATCCCACGTCTTATTTCTAATAAGAGCATCAAATTCAGATTGCATTGCGGATTTCCAATTTGGGTCGGATAAGGCTATCTTGGGATTTTTAGGTATGGGAGAGATGGCGTGGTTAGGTTGAGTGACGGCTAAGGTAAAGATCTTGCGAGGTTTAACAATGCCTTGCATGCTACGGGTGGTGATGGTTCGTGTAGGTGGGGGTGGTTGTGGTTGGATCGTCGGTGGTGAGGGAGAGGGGGTTGCAGTAGGCTAGTTGGTCGGGGAGGTATGAGATAGTGATTGTGGGTTCATAGGGGTTAGTGGCTGGTCAGATATGGTTGTTGGTGTTGTTTGGCCATGTGCAACAGGTGGTAGTATCTGAGTTTGCCACTGATGAACAATGTAAGGATGTAGGTCGTCATTTAGGAAGTTATACGAGTGAGGGGGAGGGGAGTGTATCTTGGTGAAGGGAAATTGTGTTTCATCAAAGATAACATGCCGCGAAATTATTAATTTTCTGTTCGACAAATCAAAACATTTGTAACCTCTATGATTCAACGGGTAACCCAAAAAGACACACGGAGTAGAGCGAGGTTGTAACTTATGAATGTTGGACGATGGAAACAAAGGATAACATAGACAACCAAAAATTCGTAGATGTGTGTAGGTGGGATCTCGGTGATATAAGAGTTGTGTGGGTGACAGATTTTGAAGTGTTTTATGGGGAAGAATGTTTAAAAGATAGGTTGCCATGTGAAGAGCATGATGCCAAAATGATGTGGGAACAGAAGAATGAGCTAGAAGAGTGCGTATCATATTATTAATGGTTCTTATTTTGCGTTCAGCTTTCCCATTTTGGGAGGATGTGTGGGGACAAGAGAAATGAAAAACAAGGCCATGATCAGTGCAATATTTTCGAAATAACTCATTATTATATTCACCACCATTGTCACATTGAAAGGATTTTACATTTTGCAAAAATTGTGTTTGAATAAGTTTTGAAAGTGACTTGAATGTTTCAAATACTTGAGATTTTCTGCTGATAGGAAAAGTCCACAAGAAGTTAGTGAAATCATCTAAAAATAGTACATAATATTTATGACCGGCAGAACTTAAAATTGGAGACGTCCATAAATCACTATGTAAAATATCAAAGGGCATCAAAGTTGTAGTTTGAGAATTAAAAAATGGCAATTTAACTTGTTTGCCTAAAACACAAGAGTCACAAATAGCAGAAGAATTAAAAAGTTCACAACATATGAACTTATTTTTTCGAAGGGAATTTAAAGCAGACACGCCAGGATGACCAAGACGACCGTGCCAAAGACTGGACGTAAGACCAACAAAACTGGAGGAAGTTGTGACTGGATATAGATCGCCATGGCTGTCACATCTCATGAGAGGTATCCCCGTCTGAAAATCAGATACAGTAAAGCCAAAAGGGTTAAACGAAACAGAGACATTGTTGTCAGTAGTAAGTCGTCGCACAGAAATTAAATTTTTAATAATTTTCGAGGCATGTAGGACATGATTTAAGTGAAGGGGTTGGTGGGTAGTGGCAATTTGTGTGTGTCCAGTGCCGTGAATTGGAATTCCATGACCACTGCCAACAATAACTTTCTGATTTGAATTACTTAAAGGAAAATAAGACGAGAGATTACCTCGTGATGCTGCTGTGTGAGATGTTGCACCAATATCCATGTACCACTGACTGTCAGGAGTGTGAAGAGACATGGTGTGCATAGCTGCCTCAATATATGTTGGTGCCTGAGATGACGTACTAGCAGCATACGCCTGAGGACGTTGTCCTAGAATGCCTGGCTGCTTCGGAGGACCAGTAGGACGTGTCCACTGAGAAGTAGGATATGGGCACGGAGGCATAGCCCAAGGTGGCGGAGTCCAACCCCAGGGTTGCCATGTCGGGTACTGCTGCTGCCAAGGAGGAGACGACCATGATGGATGGGCATTAGGAGCGCCAGACTGAGGTCCACTGCGATTACCACGTCCCCCTCCGCGACCTTGGTTGCCACGAGAGCGAGAACGATTGCCAGGTCGGCGGTTTCCACGCTGAGAGGTGTCTTCGGAAGGTTGCTGCTGAGTGGTGTGCATGGCAGCATGAGAACCAATGCTTGCCATTTTAGCCATACCGGCTTCTTCCAAAGTAAGCATTGAACAAGCCTGATAAAATGCAGGAAGAGGATTACTCTGGCGAATTAAGGTGGCAACACTGCGGTAAGCTTCTGGAAGACCGGATATCAGTTGAAGGACAAGTCGGTGATTGTTGACAGGAGAGCCGACATTCCGCAACTGGTTAGAGAGCATCTTAAGACGTTGGCAGTAAGCAGAGACATTCGAAAAATCCTCCATGCGTGTGTTGGAGAACTCTTGCTCAAGAGTGACAGCACGAGCATTTTGATTGTCCTGAAAAATGTCTGCCAAGCGATTCCATGCTTCCATTGCAGTAGAGTTGGGTTCCAAAATAGTGGTCAGCAAATCAGTAGAAATAGTGGAATAAATCCACTGAAGAACGGTGGCATCAAGAGTGCTCCATTGTTCAAATTCGGCATCGGTAGGGGCTGACGGTGCTTTATCTGTAGACGGAACGATGTGATGCATGACTCGATGTGAACGAGTATGAATACGGAAAAGCTCAGACCAAGTGCCATATTGATCTTTTTCCATTTCAAGAATAATAGGAATGTGGTTCCTAATATTGGAGACGGCAAGTGCGGGATGAAACTCAACTTTTGAACTTGCGACTGTGGTGGTTTTGGATTGGTCGGAACCACCAGTTGTAGCGACAGTGTTCTGAGCATCACTGTTGGTATTGCTGTGTTCAGAATCAGACATGACTGATAATAGAAAAGTCACGAAGCAGAGGGCAGAGTCACGGCACAGTGGTGTTGTGTTCGTTGGAGACTGGAATAGGAACGAAATACTGTAACACAGAGGTCCGAAGTACTGCAACAGAGATCAGTGGAACACAAACAGAGCTCAAGAGAACATAGAGCGTGTGATACCGTGGTGGGTTGTTCGTCGGAAGCGTTGAAAGGCAGATCGGAGTCGCGAGGAGAGAGAATCGCGACCAGAGAAGATCGATGTGCAAAGGCACGGCGGCTGTGCAAGAAGAGGGCACGGCGGCGGCGATGCAAAGAGATGGAACGACAGTGCAAAACAGAGGGCACGGCGGCGTTGCAAGTCAGAATCGCGAAAGGCAAGGTTGGAGAAGAAGAAGCTTGCGCACGCGTTTCTGTGTTTGTCGTATTCTTCCTTTTTTTTTTTAGAGAGATGGATCGTTTAGGGTTGATACCATGTAAGATAATTGGAAAGGTGCCTTTCTCATTCATTTGAATAGAATATATATACATCAATGTGTAACGTTTAGTCAACTATCTAATTATGATATAGCATAATTACAGGAAAATTAATTATAACAAATAATGACAAAATATTCTATTCTAAGAAGCAAACTATAAAGATTGTCAATACTATAAGTTAAATTAAAAAATTTGTTTAGAATTATAGTTTTTTTCTCTTTCCATGTACCAAACTTATAGGGATAGGTAAGTAACTATTTTCTAATGCAATTTAAACAAGAAAATGCATGCAGTTATATACTTATATATTTATTTTAATCATGTAATCTAACACTCACAAATTGTTGATGTGCAGAATGACAGAGAAGCTAGAGCAAGGAGGGACGGAAACTACATGATCTTTGATGATGATTATAGATATTAGCTGTTTTAACCATGAGACATTTTATGATGTTTTTATTAGGCTAATTATTTAAATTAATCAATTATGCATTGACATAATCAATTATTAGGAGTCATTATTAATATATTAATTATGTTCAATTAGTATTGATAGTTCTATAATGGCTTGGCTTATAAGTTGACTGTAATTTCTTGCAATTTTTTTCCTATGCCAAAAGGAAAGTGATAAAAGAAGGGAAAATAGAGGTAATTAGTCACCAAAGTTCATAATTAAAATTAATTTCCTATGGTTCTCATTTGCTGCCATTTACTAGTTTGGGAGGACTTTTGGGGAAATGAGAAAGTTGAGGAAAAAATAGAGTGATCTTTTGTATTTTTTGAAAGAGTTTTTGTAGATAATGATAAATGAATGCTTATGATTAATATATTTTTAGGAAAATGTTAAAGAGTGCACCTGATGTACTAGTTAAGCATATTAATATAGAAATATTTTTTTGAAATTTGTTCATTTAATGTAAATGGTTATCTTTTTGGCATTAACTTTATATTTTTATTTCTTTTTTTAGTATGTTTAACTAGTGCATCGGGTGCACTGTTTAGCATAATCCATATTTTTAACACAGTAGTTTTTTTACAAACACTGAGTATTATAACAACATAGATTTAATTCGAATTTAATTTCTTGCAATATTCACTTCCAACACAATCATAAAAATTACAAGGTTTTGATATTGTGTATGAGTCTGTTTGTTATAAATTTTTTGAAAATAGATTCTTATAGTGTAATATAATTCTGTGTAAAAATATTTTACAAAGAAATTTCTTACAAAAAAATCTATAAAGAATTTTTTTATAAAAGCTTCAAATGAAAATTTGGTATGAATAGTTATTTTTAAAATGTCATTTTGGGCATTTCATCGTTTTATTGAAACTTTTTTTGGATATCAAAATTTTTAAAAAAATCATTTTTTTTAAGCTATTTCAAATAGATTTTCATAAAAATCATTTTTGAAATACAATTTTTTTGTAAAAATTGAAATTTTGATTATGTTTTGATTTTAAATAATGTACGTTTATGTTATATAATGTCAAAATTAATGTTTGAATTTAGAAAAGGCAAATGCTAACATGTGCCCAAGGGCACATAATAAGGTGCATTTAATGAGTTAATAAGGCTCATCACTTCTCACTTCACATTAATTGATATTAATTAAAACATGCCAATATATAATCATATTCTTTTATATACATCATATTTTATTTTGCAAATTTAAATCCAATTCTTCAATCAAAAGTTTAGGTGTAGTTTTTATTTTTTTATTCAATTAAACATTTAAGTGCTTTGTTTTATTTTTGTCTCGGTGAACATGACTGAATATTATAGTATTATGTTGCAACGATAACAATTGTTAGTGTTATTTGATTTTTGAATTGCTAATATTTTTTGGAATTTTATATAATTTGTAATTTATTTTTAGTTTAAAATAAATTAAATAAAAAGTTAACTAAAAACATGTGGTGCGTATATTTCGATTTTTGGCAGCTGTATCTTTTAATTAATGACGGCCATATCTTTTAATCATTTGGAACCATATCATTTAATTAGTAAAGTTGATAAATGCTACTTTCAAAATAAATTAAGTGAGATATTACATAATTAAAAACATCTTATCATGTGCCCTTAGGGCACATGTTAGCGGAACCCAAAAAAAACTTATAATATTTTGAAAAACGATTTTATAAAATCTATTTTAAAAAATAAAAAATAAAATTCATTTTTTTTTAAAGCTAAAACAGACTCACCACATGCTTCTAAGTAGGCATGCCAAATTGGTCCTATAAGGAAATGTAAATGTCATGAAATCGATATATACTAGTAATAGTTTCTCTGCCCCCACCACCCATTTTTTTCTTCTCATCTAGAAAACTTCGTGAAATGTTTTTTGAAATTTTTTTATCCTTATTTTGGGAAAGAGAAAAATGAGTGTTGTTGCCAATATATTTTTTACCTTATTTCTCGAAATGGGTGATGTTCGACAATACATTTGTTTTATTTGAAAATTAATCTCTTTACTAAATATTTGACGTTGTTTCACGCGGTAATGAATACCGTCAATTGATTTAAAAATCAAACGATTTAAATTGGAGTTAAATCATACTATAAAACGGTCTTAATTGTTAATTTCAATTAGAGGGCTAAGAAGTGTAGTTACAACAGAAAATCTAATCCCCTCTTTACTAACCACAAGAAAAGCTACTTTTGATTTGACATGTAATTCACTGATGTAACTACATCATGATGTAACTGCATCATGCAGTTACACAAAGTAAAAAAATATGGGTCATAAATTGTTGATCGGACGGCTATAATATGACCAGTCAGACTTTATCTTCTTATTTGATAACAACCGTTCATTTTAATCTAATAGTTGGAAACAAATAACTATATCAAATCCAAATCCACAAAATATAAACTCTTTCAATTTAAAAAATAATAAAACTTTCAATTTCTTTCTCATTCTCCACCGTAAACCCCATTTCAACACATTCAAACCCTAGTTTCAATTTTCTTTTCAAAATATCCAAAATCTATCATCTTCTTAATTCAAACTACACCCAGCTCCCAATTTTTTTTCCTGATATCGGCAATCTCAACGACATCGATATCGTCAATCTCAATTATCCGATCAGTCTTGTTCAAAGCACCCACTCAGATCCGCAAATATATCGCCAGTCTAAATGGCATGGACGGAAGAAGGTACAAGATTGCCTCGTCTCTTTGGTTTGGATTTGTAAAGCAATATTATGATATCCATCTTATCTTAATGTTCATGATTTCTTAATCTTTATTCATATCAGTGTCTATTATGAATCCTCACTTTCCAAGATAAAGAAAGATTTTACAATTTAAATGGTATATCTTTTTTTCTTTCTCTTTTCTTCTTGAAAGTGTTATTACTTCACACCATGTTATTGTAGCCTATCTCGTGAGTTTTGTGGTCATGTATTTGTTTTGGGTATGAATGTTCTGAGATAAGATTTTTTTTATTTTTTTTTTATTTTGGATTTTTATGATACATAGGTGAAAAGGGAACTAGGATTAGAGAACTTATCTCAATGCTATAGAAGAGGTTAAAGTTTAGGTAGAACCATTTTGTATTGCTTTGGCTTATTTTTAAATTGATGTTTAAAATTAGATTTAAATGTTTTAAATATTACTACTAACTTATTAGGGTATGGTTATTCACATAAATTTAAAGTTTTTATTTACTAAATTTTAGTTTAGAATGTTTGGAATGTTTTAGTAGTGCAAATATAATTGAAAAGCATGGTTGTTTTAATATTACTAGGACCCAACTTATTCACAAAGTTAAGCTCTCTTTCAAACTCTTTTATTTGTGTATTTTTTACTTCATTTACCAAGTACTTTGGGGATATTTTTATATCACCAATTGGTTCCCTAATCAGCATTGATAGAGGAAGGTATATGATTGCCTCGTCTTTCTCTCTTCAATCTCTTTAGAATAAAATTTTGAATTTGTACAACAATAAGAAGATATCGGTTTCTTAATGTTCTTTTGTTTTAACCTTCATTCATATGTTTGGTGTATTAGTTGATACTTAAGACCTCATCTTCCAAGATCTAATGGTCTTCTAAGGGTATTTACTCTCTCTAATCTATTTTGGTATCAATTTTTGAGGCGTGGAGTGATTTTTTGTAGTTTTGATTATTTGGGCCTTGTTTTTTTTAGGACTGTGGTACTAAGCATAAGGATATTGCAATAGGTATGTAATTTAATTTAATTGCTGTCTTTCGTTATTTACTTCATCATTTGTACCATGTTGTTAGAGTTTATCTTGTGAGCTTTGGGGTCATGTGTTTATGAACGCTCGTGTTCATTAGATTACCTGTATATTTATGAATTTGTAAGCTTTATGGGCTTGTTTAGGTAGAGACACTTTGTATTGTTGGAACAAAATTGGTTTTGTATCTCCTAATTTGATTTTGATGATAACAATGTATTTAAAGTTAAATTGATAGTACTAATAATTTACTCTAGTGTGCAGGATTAAAAGTTAAAATTTAAGTTCATAAGCACATTGAAATTCTGAAGGAATTACTTCTGAGTGCGTCATATCTGAGCTCCCAAAATTCCGAAGCAAGTAATTCTGAGCTTCATCAAATTCTGAAGTTAAATATTTCTGAGGCTACATCAGAAATATTTCTGAAGACTACATCTAAGAGTACAACTTTCTTGAAGACTATGTCTGACCTGGTCTCAGCGAAGGAATCAAGAAGGAAAAGGGTTGACCATGGAAAAGTCCTTTTCAAGTCAGGCTTCAAGAACGAGTATTTCCTTATTTGGCTTAAGCTGAGGTTCAGATATCTAAAGCCAAAAGGAATCTCTCATTTTGTAGTAAACGTCAAAGCTCCTAAGCACTGCAAATCAGAACAGCTATTAGCACTCTGATCAATACAATGGAGCGTCTCAAGAATTCTTCAAACGGCTATAATCTTCAACGTCCATTTCTCATCTATAAAAGGAAGAAGATTTGTGAAGAATTATTATCAAGACTTACGCTTCTGAACTTGCAAAAACTCTGTCAAAATTCTGAAGCTATTCAAACACTTAGAAATTTTGTGAAACATTTCTAGGAAGTCTTGTAACTGCGTTGTATTTTGTAAACACCTATGATAGTATATCAAGTGTCCCTCTCATATCTTTATTATCATTAAACTTGTGAGAAGTCTCTTGCGTTTGTGCTTGAGCATTGGAAGTTTCTTGCTTTGTGCTTGAGCATTTGAAGTCTCTTGCTTAGTGCTTGAGCATCTGTAATCTTAGTGATTATAGTGAAATCTCTTGTGAAGGACAAGAGGACTGGACTACTCCTGTTAGTGGGAGGAACCAGTATAAAATTTGTTTGTCTCTCTCTCTCTCTCTCTCTCTCTCTCTCTCTCTCTCTCTCTCTCTCTCTCTCTCTATCCTCATATATTGTGTGTGTTTAATCTTATCCGCTGCAAATTGATTTAAACTTAGCAAAAATCTTAACACAATTCAACCCCCCCTTCTTGTGTTTTTCAACCTTCAATTGGCATCAGAGCGCCGGTCTGTTGCTCTTCACTTAACAGTGAAACAGTAAAAGATCTAGGGTACTTAGTTGAAAAACATGGCCTCTCCCACTTCTTCTACCACTTCCGGACCAGAACATCATGTTGTTCCTCCTCCACACAACTATGACAAGGTTGAGAGAAATGGTGACAATCACAGAGATAAACCACCCTACTTTAACAGTGATCCTACAACTTTTCCCTTTTGGAAAACCAAGATGTATAGTTACATCATTGGTACTGATGATGAGTTATGGGATATAGTTGAGGATGGTATACATTTTGATCACATGGATGAAGAAGGTGTTGTAAGAAATACCTACAGAAAGTTATTTGATACTAAAAGAAAGAAACAATATAAGAAGCATCACACTGTCAAAAATATGTTTGTTGGTGCCATATCTCATGCTGAGTATTTGAAGATATCCAACAAATCTTCAGCCAAAACTATCCGGGATTCTCTATGCTCTACCTATGAAGGAAACAAGCAAGTTAAAGAGGCTAAGGCAAATCTGCTAGTTCATCAATATGAGCTATTCAGAATGAAGGAAGATGAAGACATTGAAACCATGTATTCAAGGTTTCAAACTCTTTTCTCAGGTCTTCAAGTTCTGAAGAAAAGCTATACTGTACCTGATCATGTAAAGAAGATTCTGAGGAGTCTGCCTCCTAAATGGAGACCAAACTTTTCAAGAATCTAAGGATCTGAATGATGTCTCTCTTGAAGATCTGATAAGCTTACTCAGAAGTCATGAACTAGAACTTATGGCAGACGAACCTGTCAAGAAAATGAAGTCCTTGGCTCTAAGCTCTGTTTAAAGTTCCTTAAAAGCTGTAAAGACTAAAGTTGCTGAACATGAAGATGAAACTTCTGATGATATGTTGGAAGAAAATTCTGAGAATGAGGAAATGGCTCTCATGGTTAGAAGATTTCAGAAATGGAACAAGAAATACAAAAGGTTTCCAAGCAAAGGAAATGGCTCAAGAAGTTCATTCTCTAAAGACAAAAAGGAAGAATTGAACAAGTGCTATAACTGTAAGAAATCTGGACACTTTATTGCTGACTGTCCAGAAATGTCATCTAAGGACAAAGGAAAGAGCAAGAACTTTGGGAAAGAGAAATACAAAGAAAAAGTAAGGAAGAGTCTCTTAGCTACTTGGCAAACAATTGAGAATGACTCTGAAGGCGAAGATAATGAAGAAGGAAATCTTGCTCTAATGGCACATGCTTCTAAAGATAACAACTCAGATAAGGAATCTGAAGATGACTCAAATGATGAACAAGAGGTATATTCTAATATGACTAAATCTGAATTAATTGATTCTCTTAAGATTGCTGTGAAGCATTACACTCAGATGGTAAGACAACATAAAATTCTGAAAAGCGTTCATGAATCATTGAAAAAGGATGCCATTCTTTATGAAGAAAATGAATCTTTAAACATTCGTATTTGTCATGTTGAATCTAACTATGTCTTGGCAGACAAACTCGATGATGATCATGAAGATGCTCTACATGAATTTATTCGTTGTACTTTCAATAGGAGTAAAATGGCTTCCATGATTTATCATATGACTCGTAACTATGGTGAAGGCATTGGTTACTCTCGGTTTAAGAACCGGGATAAACCTCTGCAATCATATAGTGAGGATATGATACACCACCTGAATTATTCTCAACCTTTGTTAAAAGTGGAACACAAAATCTGAAGTTATCTAATTCTGAAGGAGGTTCTGAACCTCAACTCAAAGACTCAGAAGCACCAAGTTCTTCTGAACCCAAAACTTTTGAGCCTAAGAGTTCTCAAGTTAAAGCTCAGAAGTCTTCTGAACCTTTGAGAAATCAAGGCAAAGATTCTTCAGATGCTTGCTTGACCGTTGGAACTGTGATATACTCCAGATCGAAATCTAAGAATAAAATTAAGCCTAAACATTCTTGTCAAAGCTTAATTAATTCTAGATCTTATGTTACTCATGGAAAACAAAGGAGGAATGTAATTCAGAAGACTAACTCAAAAGGACCCATCAAAATGTGGGTACCAAAATTTGAAATAATATTTGCTTCAGATGCTCATTCAAGGAAAGGTAAAGCAGCAGCCCTGGTACCTGGACAGTGGTTGCTCACGACATATGACGGGCGAAAAGCATATGTCCCAAACCCTAACTCTGAAAGAGGGAGGATCTGTGGGGTTTGGAGGAAAACAAAAAGGGAAGATCATTGGTACAGGTACAGTTGGTAATTCCTCTCTTTCTATTAAAGATGTTTGGATAGTTGATGGACTTAAACACAATCTATTGAGCATTAGTCAATTTTGTGACAATGGATGTGTTGTTACATTTGATAAGGAATCATGTACTGTATCAAAAGACTCTGACAAATCCATAGTATTCAAGGGAATGAGAGTTGACAATGTTTATAAAGTAAACTTTTCTGATTTGGTTGACCAAAAGATTATATGTCTTTTGTCTCTGAGTGATGAGAAATGGTTATGGCACAAGCGTCTTGGTCATGCTAACTGGAGGTTAATCTCTAAGCTTAGTAAGCAAAAGCTTGTTAGTGGTTTGCCTGACATTGATTATCACTCAGACACACTCTGTGGCTCTTGTCAAAAAGGAAAATTTGCAAAGACTTCTTTCAAGTCTAAAAACATTGTCTCTACTTCCAGACCCTTAGAATTGCTTCACATTGATCTATTTGGTCTTGTTTCTACAGCCTCTATCAATGGTAAGAAATATGGGTTAGTCATTGTTGATGATTTCAGTAGATGGACTTGGGTGAAATTCCTTCGTTCTAAGAGTGATGCATTTGAGGTGTTTAGTGACTTCTGCTTTCAAATACAAAGTGAAAAGGATCTTAGGATTCTGAAGGTTAGAAGCGATCATGGGGGAGAGTTCGAGAATGAGTCTTTCGAATCTTTCTGCTCAGAGCATGGAGTAATTCATGAATTCTCTTCTCCTAGAACACCACAACAAAATGGTGTTGTAGAAAGAAAGAATAGATCTTTGCAAGAAATGGCTCGTACCATGATGCTTGAGTCTAACCTAGCTAAGTATTTGTGGGCAGAAGCAGTAAGCACTGCTTGCTATGTTCAGAATAGAATCTTTATAAGACCTATTCTGAACAAAACTGCTTATGAACTGTTCAAAGGAAGAAAACTCAATATTTCTTATTTTCATCAGTTTGGATGTACATGTTATATTCTAGACAACAAAGTCTATCGAAAGAAATTTGATGCTAAAGCTTATAAGGGTATCTTTATAGGATATTCTGAACGCTCAAAAGCATACAGATTGTATAATTATGAAACTCATACAGTTGAAGAATCTATACATGTGAGATTTGATGATAAAGAGCCTGACAATAAAATCTCAGAGCAAGCTGAAAATTTTGCAGAATTTTAAATCTCATCAAAGTCATCTGAATGTGAAGATCTCTCCATTGTGAGGAATTAATTGTTGGAAATAAAGATAGTCCAAGAAAGACCAGATCAGCATTTAAAGAGAATGAATCTATAGTTGGTCTAATTTCCTTAATTGAACCTACAAACATAGAGGAAGCTTTATCAGATGATGGATGGATCATTGCAATGCAAGAAGAGCTCAATCAGTTTGAAAGAAATGATGTTTGGGATCTGGTACCCAAGCCCAAACATAAGAACATTATTGGAACAAAATGGGTATTCAGAAACAAGACAAATGAACAAGGAGAAGTTGTCAGAAACAAAGCTAGATTGGTTGCACAAGGCTATAGTCAACAAGAAGGCATAGATTTCACTGAAACCTTTGCACCAGTAGCAAGACTTGAAGCAATTCGACTTCTTCTATCTTATGCAGTCAACCATGACATCACTCTATTTCAGATGGATGTTAAGAGTGCATTTCTGAATGGAGTAATTTCTGAAGAAGTCTATGTTAAACAACCTCCTGGTTTTGAAGATGTGAAGTGTCCTAACCATGTGTTCAAATTAAAGAAATCTCTATATGGTTTGAAACAAGCTCCAAGGGCTTGGTATGAAAGGTTAAGTATTTTCCTTCTAGAAAATGGTTTTCAAAAAGGACATGTTGATAATACTCTCTTCAGAAAAACTTTAAAAGATGATATCTTGATTGTTCAAATTTATGTTGATGATATTATTTTTGGTTCAACTAATGCCTCTCTATGCAAAAGTTTTTCTAAGCTTATGCAGGATGAGTTTGAAATGAGTATGATGGGTGAATTAACATTCTTTCTGGGAATTCAAATCAATCAAAGAAAAGAGGGAGTATATGTTCATCAAACCAAATACACAAAGGATCTACTGAAGAAATTTGGTCTTGAAGACTGCAAGCCTATGTCTACTCCTATGCATCCCTCTAGCAGTCTTCTGAAGGAAGAATCTGAAGGCAAAGTTGATCAGAAATTATATAGAGGTATGATTGGTTCCCTCCTTTATCTCATTGCTTCTAGACCAGATATTTTGTTCAGTGTATGCATGTGTGCGAGATTTCAATCAGATCCTAGAGAATCTCATCTAACTGCTGTTAAGAGAATCTTTAGATATCTAAAAGGAACCACAAATCTAGGATTGCTTTATAAGAAATCCTTAGATTATAAGCTAATTGGATTCTGTGATGCTGACTATGTTGGTGATAAAATTGAAAGGAAGTCCACTAGTGGAAACTGTCAATTTCTAGGTGAAAACCTTATATCATGGGCTGGTAAGAGACAAGCAACTATTGCTTTATCTACAGCTGAAGCAGAGTACATTTCAGCTGCTAAGTGTTGCACACAATTGCTCTGGATGAAACATCAGTTGGAAGATTATCAAATAAGGATAAGTAGTATACCACTTCTTTGTGATAATACTGCTGCTATCTGTCTGTCTAAGAATCCTATTTTACATTCAAGAGCCAAACACATTGAGATTAAACATCACTTCATTAGGGATTATGTTCGGAAGGGAGTAATTGAGATTCAATTCATTGATACTGAGCATCAATGGGCTGATATCTTTACCAAACCTCTTGCTATTGATCGTTTTGATTTTATCAAGAAGAATCTGAACATGGTTTTTATTTCTGAATGATGATTCTGAATGTTGTCAACTCTGAGTGAATAATTAGTTCTGAAGGGTTTCAGAATTTTGGAAGGCTCAGAAGCTAATATCTTAGATTCTGAAGCATCCACTCATCTGAAGCAATCAGAATTATTTATTATTTAATATGATTTCTTGTGACTCAGATACCTACTCTAAGTGTTAGTTGACTGCTCAGTTTCTCTGATTGACAGCTAGCTTCTAAAACACTACTTATCTGTGTAACTTCCCATCACGTCGAGTAACCGTTGGGTAATGGAGGAGAGCTAATGATGATTTTATTAAAAGTAACTGCCACGCCCCCATTACGTCACTATCGTGTTTTCCCCCAATATTTGCTTTGATTTGAAAACTTACACTATAATCACTTATTCACACTATTCACTATCACTTCTCACACTTTTGCTTCTAAACCTCCGTCTCTAGAAATTCTTTCTTCTCTTTTCATCAACCGTACCATGGCCTCCTCATCTTCTGCTCGTACTATTCCTATACCTATTGACGTTGAATCTTAAGAACTTGTGTCCAGAAATCCTGAACCTTCTCCACTTAAACTTAATCAACTGGAATTGGTTGCAGAGAGCCCTGTAGACTTTGAATCTTTTAGGATAAATAATCTGGACGTGAAATGGTATTTTGAACAACAAGGATGGATGAACTACTTTGAGATGCTTAATGGTGTCATCTATTCTAATCTGGTAAAGGAATTTTGGCTTGGTGCTGAAGTGTTTTCAAAGGAAAAAGCCATGAAGGAACTGGAAGACAAAATTGCTGAAAACCCATAAGCAAACAAAGATAAGTCAAGAGAGGAACTTGGCTTGAAACCTTTCACTGGTATTGAAATTCGTTCAACTGTTCTTGGGGTACCTGTCACAATCACTAGGAATCACATTTCTGAGCTGCTTCAGATTCCTAATGAAGGATTCTTTCAGGTTGACACTGATAAATCTCCACCCTTCACTAAGTACAGAACTGAGATTAAGGAAACACTGTATGAAGATTCTAAGACGATGGGTAGGACTTCTGGGTTGTATATGATGGTGAAACTTCTGCACAGAATCTTGATTGCGACTATTATTCCAAGGGTTGGAGGAACTGATCAAGTTTCCTGGGATCAACGACACATTCTCCTTTTCTTAGTAAATTGTACTAAGTTAAATTTGCCAGCTTATCTCTTTCACTCTTTGTGTTCTTATGTCAGAAACACCACTGATAAGCATAAGCACTGGGTTGCTTTCTCAAGACTGCTTTCTGAACTCTTCTTCCAATGGAGATTGGTTGATAAGCTGAGAGAATTTGGGGCCAAAGAGACAGTGATTGAATCAAGAAGTCCGTTTTTGACTATTGAGAATTTGTGTTATGTGCACAAGATTTCTAAGGATAATCTGAACTATCTAAACCACCCTCTCAAGAAAAAGCTCACATCTTTAAGGGATGATGTGATTCTGGTCTTCTAGAATGAACCTATGGATGTCATTGCAAACTACATTGCTGCTAGGCGAGAAGAAGGAGTTTATCTTACTCTTGATGACTTGCAATCTGAACCTGAGGATGAATATGTCAAGAAAAGAAAGCGTACAAGCAAGAAGAAGGATTCTGAGGCTGCTGAAGGCCCAGAAAAGAAGAAGGCTAAGAAAGGGAAAAAGGCTAAGAAGGATTCAGAGGAAATTCCATTTGATCAATCTGAACGATCAACTCTGAAGAAAGCACCAAGGATGGAGCCATTTGTGGCAAGAGTAGATGATGACTCTGAGACTGAAAATGATGTGCCTCTGAGTCGTACCACCAAAAGAAAGAGGACTGCTCAGAACATTTCCTCAGAAAATGCTTCAGGTATGCCTACATCTTTTGTAGATAATGTTGCTAATACTGCTCATACTTCTGAACCCTCATCTGAACAACCTCAACCAACATATACCTCTGCCCCATCTGTTCCATCCACATCTATTGATGATTCTCAACCCATCAATATGATGTTCCCAAATAGTGACCAAGTTTTTCCTGCTTTTCATACTCTCCCAGAATCCCCCACTATCTCTGAACTTAATAATGCTGTTAACCATGCTTCAGTTTGTCTTGACACTGTAGCATCTAAGAGAAATGAAACCCTTCACCAACTTCACACTAAACTTCAACAATAACAACAAATGGAACAACAAGAACAACAACAACACCAAGAACAACCTCCCTTCATCACTTCTGACACTGAAAGTCTCCAACACCTTGAACAACATCTTCAAGGTGATCTTGTGTTTTCTCATTCATCCCCTCAGAAATCACCCATCCATGAAACCACAACATCTGCTCCTGTAGATGTTTCTGAACCATCTGCTACCATCATTTCTGAACCTGTCCACATTCCTGCACCTTCAGTTGATCAAACTTCTGAATCTCTTGTTGAACAACCCTCTGAACCACCAAAATCCTCCTCTCCAAATATGCAAAATCAAGATCCTAACACTTCTCCTGTTAATCCTTTTCCACCCCCATCACCTGGCACAGACTCTGACCTTGAACAAACTATTCTTTGTTCTGATACCTCTCCATGTTTCACTATGATTCTCAATACTGACCCTCCCATTTCATTCAGACCTACCAAAAGAGTCATTGAGATTTCTGACTCTGACTCAGATTTTGAATACTCGTTTGATTCAGAATCCTCCTATCAATACATCCCTAGACCTCCATCACCTCCTGTATTCAATGTCTTGTTTGAGCGTAATAGTAATAAAATCTACAGGAAGGTGAAAGCACTACATAGGATCAGATACTCCCTCATGAATCCTAAAGATTACATTATGGCTTGGGTTGAGGTACGAGAAGAAATTCTCAGGGATATTTATCACTTGGTCGATGGGGATCTGAATGAAATGATAGACTATCAGAAGGCTCTGAACGACTGGTTGGATCAGATTAAGCAAAGCCATCTGAGGCTCACTCAGAAAGAAGTTCGTCATTGGCAAGAAGAATATCTCAACAATCATTTCTCCTTGTCTATGCAGAGTTCTCTTTCTACTCATTTGAAGTTTTCCTTGGACCTTGGGGCTTTGTTTGTTAAAAAGGATATTATTGGTACGTCTGCTTCTGCCTCAGAAATTTCTGAGATTCAAAAGGAACTTGCTGCTCAGAAGCAAAAGCAAGCTGAGTTGGATGCTAAGATTGACAACCTTGCAGCTCAGTAGAATGAGAAATTTGAGCGCCTTGAGGCCAAGCAGGATGCTATGGAAAATGATCTGAAGACCCTTATCACCCTTCTTGCTCCTAAACCTTAGGATTTCTTCTTAGGCACTCTGTTTATTTTTTTAAACATCTTTTTGGATATGCTGTGTTTGGCATTATTTGTTTTAAACTCTGACTTATTGGTTGTTTGTTTTACTTATGGTTGTTTTAATTTTGTTTGCATTATTTATTTGCTAAAACATAACTCTGCTACTTTCATAAGCATTAAACAAGAAAAATTTCTTTTATTCATAATAAGAAACCAGAAGTACATTTTTTTAACAACATTACATGTTTGCTAAAATACTACTTTGCTGCATCTTTTGCTTCTTCTGGGTTCTTTCTTCCATATTTCATGAGGCTTTCAACCAACTAGCTGGCCTTTCTCTCTATCTCCAGCGCTGCCTCCAAACGTTTGTTCAAACGCTCTTTTCTTTCTTGCATAATTCTGACCTCTCCTTCCAACTTTTGCTTCTCCCACTCTCTTTGCGTTTGCTCTTCATTTTCTCTATCCATGACTTCAAAATGTTGTTTTGAAAAATGATAGCTTTTGCATCTTGAGGTATTCATTTTATAGTATGTTTTTCACCTCGTGCCTAGCGTTTTCAATCTTTTACCGTTGAATGCATTTACTGCTGGTGGTTGTTTGCTGTGCGCATTTACTGCCCTGTAACTTGTACTTTGACTGGCCCATTTTTGATAATGACAAAGGGGGAGAAATATTTATTCATATGGCAGTGAAATTAATTCTGAAGCTCTCAAAACTGAACTCTTTCTATTGTTAAAGTTATATTAAAGTCTTTTAAACTTTTAATGAGGGGGAGTAATAAATTCTGTCCTAAATAATTTCATATAATATAAGATAAGCTTGCAAATCATATCTTATATCTGTCAATCCAAGAAATAGAGCTTGCAAACCTCTAATTCTGAAGGTTGAATATATGAAATAATATTTGACATTATGAATTACTCTTAGACTGTTTTATATTTATCATTGATAAACTTCTGAAGGTTATCAGACTCAGGGGGAGCTTGCAAACCTCAGAACCTGAAGTCAAGATGTTAAATAAAAACAACAATTGATTTTAAATACATATAGTTGTCATCATCAAAAAGGGGGAGATTGTTGGAACAAAATTGGTTTTGTATCTCCTAATTTGATTTTGATGATAACAATGTATTTAAAGTTAAATTGGTAGTACTAATAATTTACTCTAGTGTGCAGGATTAAAAGTTAAAATTTAAGTTCATAAGCACATTGGAATTCTGAAGGAATTACTTCTGAGCGCGTCATATCTGAGCTCCCAAAATTCTGAAGCAAGTAATTATGAGCTTCATCATATTCTGAAGCTAAATATTTCTGAGGCTACATCAGAAATATTTCTGAAGGCTACATCTGAGAGTACAACTTTCTTGAAGACTGTGTCTGACCTGGTCTCAGCGAAGGAATCAAGAAGGAAAAGGGTTGACCATGGAAAGGTCCTTTTCAAGTCAGGCTTCAAGAACGAGTATTTCTTTATTTGGCTTAAGCTGAGGTTCAGATATCTAAATCCAAAAGGAATCTCTCATTTTGTAGTAAACGTCAAAGCTCCTAAGCACTGCAAATCAGAACAGCTATTAGCACTCTGATCAATACAATGGAGCGTCTTAAGAATTCTTCAAACGACTATAATCTTCAACGTCCATTTCTCATCTATAAAAGGAAGAAGATTTGTGAAGAATTATTATCAAGACTTACGCTTCTGAACTTGCAAAAACTTTGTCAAAATTCTGAAGCTATTCAAACACTTAGAAATTTTGTGAAACATTTCAAGGAAGTCTTGTAACTGCGTTGTATTTTGTAAACACCTCTGATAGTATATCAAGTGTCCCTCTCATATCTTTATTATCATTAAACTTGTGAGAAGTCTCTTGCGTTTGTGCTTGAGCATTGGAAGTCTCTTGCTTTGTGCTTGAGCATTGGAAGTCTCTTGCTTAGTGCTTGAGCATCTGTAATCTTAGTGATTATAGTGAAATCTCTTGTGAAGGACAAGAGGACTAGACTACTCCTGTTAGTGGGAGGAACCAGGATAAAATTTGTTTGTCTCTCTCTCTATCCTCATATATTGTGTGTGTTTAATCTTATCCGCTGCAAATTGATTTAAACTTAGCAAAAATCTTAACACAATTCAACCCGCCCCCCTTCTTGTGATTTTCAACCTTCATGTATTACTTTGCTTCTTTTTTGTATGCTTATCTCTAAATTATTGTTTAGAATAAGACTTGCATATTTTAATTTTTACTACTAAATCTTATGTGTGAAGTGGATATTTAAAAACATAAGAGGGCATTATTATTCCAATAATAACAAGGTAGTTCTTAAAGAGAAGAATGTATTAAAAGCTCATAATCAGTTTGATATATGAGTAAACTACTAACCAACTAGGGGCAACGTTGGGTAAAATGAAAAGTCTGGTGGTGGCTCTAAATTAAATTTCATATTGTAGAAAATAGGCATAAAAGCGCTATAAAAGAGTAACCAAGCTTGAATATATTACATTTCATTACAACACCAAAAATAAAGAAGTAAAAAATACATAAAGTTATATTGTTACTCTTATCTTGGGCAAGAAAGCAGAACTGCTGATAGATAAGCATCACTGTTAGAATCTGATGGAACAGAAGAGTTACCACCTTCACTAGATAATTTGAACAGTTTGATAATGATAGAATGAAGGCTATGCTTACACACATAAATTGGCTTCCTTTTTTTTTTATTATCTTTTTTTTTTTTTTTTTTTTTTTTTTTTTTTTTTTTTTTAATATATTTCTTAGTTCAAAATGTTTGGAAATGTTTCAATATTGCAGATTTAATATTTCTTGAGTGACTTTGTAGCATTTGTTTTTGTATTTCTTGAGTGCAATAATCGTAGAACCTCACCTATTTTCTCATTCTTGATTATTCAAGAACATTCTATCTTCTGTTTGAGAAAAAAAAACCTTAATTTAGTAAACATGCTTTGTCCCAAGACCTTGATTAGCACATATATTTTGAAGGCAACTTTCTCGCTTGTTACGATAATGGAGTTTCACACGTTTTTGGAATTTCCATTCCAACCTATTTTCCTCTTCTAGTTTATAATCGATACCTACTTACTTGGATCAATGACGGGCAGTCGATTTTTTCATCATTGGTTATTCAAGAACCTTCAATCTTCTACATTGAAAAAAAGTCGAACTTAATGACCCTAGTCCTTGAATGTGAACCTTAATATGAATTTTAATTATAATGCATGGATGGGTGTGAATTGTGCTTTGATAACCTTTGGTCCCTAAATTCAATTTTGCAACTGCTATCAGAAGTGATTTTTCATTATGAACTTAATGACACTTGTCCCTAATTTTTCTAATGAACTTTATGACACTGTCCCTAATGTCTCTAATGAACTTTATGGTATATATAGTGAATGTACCAGTGTGTTTTTGTTTACGCAATTAACACTTGCTGGCAATTACCCAAGCGCTGTCCAAATTCTAAGTGATTTATTATGCTTATTAACTATATAATACAGACACTATAACATTGGATGCTTTTGAATATATAACTACTATTTTTAAAGTCTCTTGATCATGAAGAGTATATGTTATATTATTAACACCCTTTTTTTGATTTTTCGTATGTTATTAATTATCTGTTAAATTGTTGTGAGGCAGACCCCAGCTGTGGCACATTACAAACCCGAAAAGTAATTTATATTTGCATAGATGTTGTAAGACACTGTTCTCACTTCTACTGAATTCTTACTTTACAATTTGATTGCAGGAAGGTTATATTTTTAGAGGTAGAACATATGCTTTTCAAGATGCACTTGCAGGACCTTTGAGTTGTGAACTTAAAGCTAGAGCAATGAATACTCAAATGGGTGGTGGGAGTTGATGAAGCCCCTATTATTTCCTTGAGGAAGTGTCAGTTAGTCTATCTCTAACTTGTTTCTATCATGTTGGGCTTGGCTGTGTGCCATGCTAATGGAAGAATTATTACCATAGAGTAGCCTCATCCTCATAGGATAAGAGTTATGTAAGTCGAAAAAAGTTTAGTTTGAGAAATGCTAAAGAGCAAATCATTATTTTTGTTGCATCCTCGTAGAAAACTAGTATTTTAAAAAAAATATAAAAATCATGAAGCTTTAGTTGGAAGAGGAAAAAACAAGTCATATGAATCTTTATGGTCTAATATGCTTTTGATTTTGTAATTTATAATATAATTTGTGAAGTTCGTGGTGATTATTCAATAGATGTGTTATTTTTTCTAAGTTTTATTTTTCTGTTTGATATCTAATCTGTGATATGTAGGAAGAGGTTGCTAAAGAGTTTGGCATACCAGTTAAATTCCAGCGCTTTTGGCAATGAGCAAAGCGTCAAAACTATACATATGTACCATATCATTTTCCTCCTTCGGTTGAGGCACCTTTTACCCAATCCTTCATCGATTGTGGATACATGTTTGGACCAAGGGGCTAAGTCTCCTAAACTTCACATTTCTCTGAATTTTTCTTGTTCTTTATAACTTTCAATATACTTTTGTATTTTATTTTTGAGGTTTAATTTTATGTGCTTAGGAATTATGTTCGTGTGTGGGAATTGAAGTTCTTTAAGATGATTGATGGGCTTTTGTATGAATATTTTTTTATAATTCATATTGAGATTGTTGATGTGCTTTGAGATTTGATTCATTGGTGCATATGATTTACATTTAAGAATTAAGATAGAAAATATAGAAACATTGAGGTTTGATTATTGAATGATGCCAGGTTATGAAATGGTTGATAAGTAATAGATTCTGAAGAAGAGTAAGTAATTTTGTGTTGATTGTTTTCAAAATTAAAGTTTTTTTCTTCAGCATGTAAAAAAGGAATAAACAAATCAATCAGATTCCGAGAGGCCTCTAAACAGTAAACATAACAAATATTGAATTCTGTTTTATAACTAAAGCTGACATTGAAAACATATAAGACTATACGTTTTTATGAGTTGGATTATATACGTTTGTATGAGTTGGATTCTGTTTTATAATAAGACTTTCTTTTTGTCTTAGAAATAATGATGTAATCATAATATCCAAGAATAGAAAGTAACCAATCATTCAAATTGCCACATGTAATTTGATGTGTTTTTCTTTAACATATTTGTTGTGTTTTGCTTTGTTTCTTTATATTTAATGTATTTAATCCTATTGAGCTTTTTTAGCCTTTATATATAATTTTTGTTCTTTATTTAGACTTATCACATTCTTAATTTCCTTCCACATGTTACTCTCTTTGGAACATCTTATTCCTTCTTGCAGAGAATTGGCGCAATTGTGGTATGTACAATTTGGTAACTTTTGTTTTCTCTTTTATTTTTTCTATTTCCTGTGGGTAATTGTTATAAAAAATGTGGTTACCTTGCATTTCACAGAGTAATGTGGCTAATATTAAACCCTTCATCGGTCTTTACAAAATTGTCCCTGCCAAAATGTTACGCAACAACTTTGATCTTATGATGTGTTTGGTTGTCAACAGATTATTCTTCTTCTTCAAGAAAAGAATGAAACAACGCACGCGTATTGATGTGTGTGCTCCGGTAAGTTTCACTGTCATATTATTTTTTCTTATTCTTCAATTCAATAGAATAAAGCATTGTGGAATTTATAGTTTCTTGATCATGAATGTGGCGATAAACCTAAAAGATAATCTCTTCTGTTTTCTACATAATTTTTTCAACTTTCTTTCCACATATTTGCATAGATATGCATGTTCATTAACATACCCATTTTCTCATTCTTTATTATTAAATATTATTCAATCTATTGCTTTATATAAAATAACCTTAATTAAGCAAATGTCTTCTTTCTATCCCAAGACCATGTTTGGTTGGTACCAATGTTTTCAAAGATTAACTTTTTGATTTGCTACGTCAATTTTGGAACTTACATTATATTTAAATACTCATTTTTCATTTTTGATTTAGTCAAGAATATTCAATCTTCTGCTTGAAAATAGGTAGAGTCATACCCATTTTTATCATCCTTGATTATTCAAGAACATTCAATCTTCTGCTTGAGAAAAACTAAAGAACCTTTATTTGTAAAAAATATGTTATGTCCCAATATCCTGTTTGGCACCGATATTTTAAAAGACAATTTGTCGTGATTACAAAAATGTCGGATGATACACGCAATGTGAAATAATTGTTGCCTTGTGTGAAACTGTTGTCTTATGAACGTAATGACATTTGTCCCTAATGTTTCATAAGTTTTGTAAGGGATTGAAAATGCATGATCCCAAAAATGCTGGATGAATCATTCAATGTTAAATAGTTGTTGCCTTAATGTGAATTTTGAACTTAATGACCATTGTCCCTAATGTTTTCATAAGTTTTGGAAGAGATTGAAAATGTCGTGATTACTAAAATATTGGATGAATCACTCAATGTGACATAGTTGTTGCCTTATGTGAAATTGTTTCCTTGTGGACTTAATGACCCCTGTCCCTAATGTTTCATAAGTTTTGTAAGGTATTGAAAATGCGTGATCCCAATAATGCTGGATGAATCATTCAGTGTTAAACATTTGTTGCCTTAATGTGAAATTGATGCCTTATGAACTTAATGACCATTGTCCCTAATGTTTTCATAAGTTTTGGAAGGGATTGAAAATGTCGTGATCCCAAAAATATTGGATGAATCACTCAGTGTTAAATAGTTGTTGCCTTAATGTGAAATTGATGCCTTATGAACTTAATGACCACTGTTCTTAATGTTTTCAAAAGTTTTGGAAGGGATTGAAAATGACGTGATCCCAAAAATATCGGATGAATCACTAATGTGAAATAGTTATTGCCTTATGTAAAATTGTTTCCTTGTGGACTTAATGACCCCTGTCCCTAATGTTTCATAAGTTTTGTAAGGGATTGAAAATGCGTGATCCCAAAAATGTTGGATTATTCATTCAATATTAAAAAGTTGTTGCCTTAAAGTGAAATTGATTCCTTATGAATTTAATGACCATTGTCCCTAATGTTTTCATAAGTTTTGTTAGGGATTGAAAATGTCGTGATTGCATAAATGACGGATGAAACGTTCAATGTGAAAATTGTTTCCTTATGAACGTAATGACCCTTGTCCCTAATGTTTCATAAGTTTTTTAAGGGATTGAAAATGTCGTGATCCCAAAAATGCGGGATGAATCAATCAAGTTTAAATAATTGTTGCCTTAATGTGGAATTGATGCCTTATGAACTTAATCACCTTTGTCCCTAATGTTTCATAAGTTTTGGAAGGGATTTAAAATGTCGTGATCCTAAAAATGCTGGATGAATCGTTCAATGTTAAATAGTTGTTGCCTTAATGTGAAGTTGATGCCTTATGAACTTAATGACATTGTCCCTAATATTTCATAAGTTTTGTCAGAATTAAACAAGGTACCTGCCATACCCTTTCTCTGTTTCCTGAGAAAGTTGGGGCATTCAGGTCTGATGTGCCAAAATCCTTCACATTCAAAACACCTTATTTCTTTGTTTTGCTCAGAAGTATTCTCCTCTTTAGACTTGCCCTGTGGCTTGATGTGAAATTGATGCCTTATGAACTTAATGACCCTGGTCCCTAATGTTTCATAATTTTGGAAGGGATTGAAAATGTCGTGATCCCAAAATTGTCGGATGAATCACTCAATGTGAAATTGTTTCCTTATGAACTTAATGACCCTTGTCCCTAATATTTCATAAGAAATTGAAAATGTCGTGATCCCAAAAATGCGGATGAATCACTCAATGCGAAATACTTGTTGACTTATAAACTTAATGACCTTTGTTCATAATGTTTCATATGTTTTGTAAGAGATTGTAAATGTCGCGATTCCAAAAATGTTGGATGAATCATTCAATGTTAAATAGTTGTTGCCTTAATGTGAAATTGATGCCTTATGAACGTCCCTAATGTTTCATAAGTTTTGGAAGCGATTGAAAATGTCGTGATTCCAAAAATGTCGGATGAATAACTCAATGTGAAATAATTGTTGCCTTATGTGAAATTGTTTCCTTATGAAAGTAATGACCCTTGTCCTTAATGTTTCATAAATTTTGTAAGGGATTGAAAATGTCGTGATTACGACAATGTCGGATGAAACACTCAATGTGAAATAGTTATGAACGTAATGACCCTTGTCCCTAATGTTTCATAAGTTTCGTAAGGGATTGAAAATGCGTGGTCCCAAAAATGTTGGATGAATCATTCAGTGTTAAATAGTTGTTGCCTTAATGTGAAATTGATGTCTTATGAACTTAATGACCACTGTTCTTAATGTTTTCAAAAGTTTTGGAAGGGATTGAAAATGACGTGATCCCAAAAATATCGGATGAATCACTAATGTGAAATAGTTATTGCCTTATGTAAAATTGTTTCCTTGTGGACTTAATGACCCCTGTCCCTAATGTTTCATAAGTTTTGTAAGGGATTGAAAATGCGTGATCCCAAAAATGTTGGATTATTCATTCAATATTAAAAAGTTGTTGCCTTAAAGTGAAATTCATTCCTTATGAATTTAATGACCATTGTCCCTAATGTTTTCATAAGTTTTGTTAGGGATTGAAAATGTCGTGATTGCATAAATGCCGGATGAAACGTTGAATGTGAAAATTGTTTCCTTATGAACGTAATGACCCTTGTCCCTAATGTTTCATAAGTTTTTTAAGGGATTGAAAATGTCGTGATCCCAAAAATGCGGGATGAATCAATCAAGTTTAAATAATTGTTGCCTTAATGTGGAATTGATGCCTTATGAACTTAATCACCTTTGTCCTTAATGTTTCATAAGTTTTGGAAGGGATTGAAAATGTCGTGATCCCAAAAATGCTGGATGAATCGTTCAATGTAAAATAGTTGTTGCCTTAATGTGAAGTTGATGCCTTATGAACTTAATGACATTGTCCCTAATATTTCATAAGTTTTGTCAGAATTAAACAAGGTACCTGCCATACCCTTTCTCTGTTTCCTGAGAAAGTTGGGGCATTCAGGTCTGATGTGCCAAAATCCTTCACATTCAAAACACCTTATTTCTTTGTTTTGCTCAGAAGTATTCTCCTCTTTAGACTTGCCCTGTGGCTTGATGTGAAATTGATGCCTTATGAACTTAATGACCCTGGTCCCTAATGTTTCATAATTTTGGAAGGGATTGAAAATGTCGTGATCCCAAAATTGTCGGATGAATCACTCAATGTGAAATTGTTTCCTTATGAACTTAATGACCCTTGTCCCTAATATTTCATAAGAAATTGAAAATGTCGTGATCCCAAAAATGCGGATGAATCACTCAATGCGAAATACTTGTTGACTTATAAACTTAATGACCTTTGTTCATAATGTTTCATAAGTTTTGTAAGAGATTGTAAATGTCGCGATTCCAAAAATGTTGGATGAATCATTCAATGTTAAATAGTTGTTGCCTTAATGTGAAATTGATGCCTTATGAACGTCCCTAATGTTTCATAAGTTTTGGAAGCGATTGAAAATGTCGTGATTCCAAAAATGTCGGATGAATAACTCAATGTGAAATAATTGTTGCCTTATGTGAAATTGTTTCCTTATGAAAGTAATGACCCTTGTCCTTAATGTTTCATAAATTTTGTAAGGGATTGAAAATGTCGTGATTACGACAATGTCGGATGAAACACTCAATGTGAAATAGTTATGAACGTAATGACCCTTGTCCCTAATGTTTCATAAGTTTCGTAAGGGATTGAAAATGCGTGGTCCCAAAAATGTTGGATGAATCATTCAGTGTTAAATAGTTGTTGCCTTAATGTGAAATTGATGTCTTATGAACTTAATGACCACTGTTCTTAATGTTTTCAAAAGTTTTGGAAGGGATTGAAAATGACGTGATCCCAAAAATATCGGATGAATCACTAATGTGAAATAGTTATTGCCTTATGTAAAATTGTTTCCTTGTGGACTTAATGACCCCTGTCCCTAATGTTTCATAAGTTTTGTAAGGGATTGAAAATGCGTGATCCCAAAAATGTTGGATTATTCATTCAATATTAAAAAGTTGTTGCCTTAAAGTGAAATTCATTCCTTATGAATTTAATGACCATTGTCCCTAATGTTTTCATAAGTTTTGTTAGGGATTGAAAATGTCGTGATTGCATAAATGCCGGATGAAACGTTGAATGTGAAAATTGTTTCCTTATGAACGTAATGACCCTTGTCCCTAATGTTTCATAAGTTTTTTAAGGGATTGAAAATGTCGTGATCCCAAAAATGCGGGATGAATCAATCAAGTTTAAATAATTGTTGCCTTAATGTGGAATTGATGCCTTATGAACTTAATCACCTTTGTCCCTAATGTTTCATAAGTTTTGGAAGGGATTGAAAATGTCGTGATCCCAAAAATGCTGGATGAATCGTTCAATGTTAAATAGTTGTTGCCTTAATGTGAAGTTGATGCCTTATGAACTTAGTGACATTGTCCCTAATATTTCATAAGTTTTGTCAGAATTAAACAAGGTACCTGCCATACCCTTTCTCTGTTTCCTGAGAAAGTTGGGGCATTCAGGTCTGATGTGCCAAAATCCTTCACATTCAAAACACCTTATTTCTTTGTTTTGCTCAGAAGTATTCTCCTCTTTAGACTTGCCCTGTGGCTTGATGTGAAATTGATGCCTTATGAACTTAATGACCCTGGTCCCTAATGTTTCATAATTTTGGAAGGGATTGAAAATGTCGTGATCCCAAAATTGTCGGATGAATCACTCAATGTGAAATTGTTTCCTTATGAACTTAATGACCCTTGTCCCTAATATTTCATAAGAAATTGAAAATGTCGTGATCCCAAAAATGCGGATGAATCACTCAATGCGAAATACTTGTTGACTTATAAACTTAATGACCTTTGTTCATAATGTTTCATATGTTTTGTAAGAGATTGTAAATGTCGCGATTCCAAAAATGTTGGATGAATCATTCAATGTTAAATAGTTGTTGCCTTAATGTGAAATTGATGCCTTATGAACGTCCCTAATGTTTCATAAGTTTTGGAAGCGATTGAAAATGTCGTGATTCCAAAAATGTCGGATGAATAACTCAATGTGAAATAATTGTTGCCTTATGTGAAATTGTTTCCTTATGAAAGTAATGACCCTTGTCCTTAATGTTTCATAAATTTTGTAAGGGATTGAAAATGTCGTGATTACGACAATGTCGGATGAAACACTCAATGTGAAATAGTTATGAACTTAATGACCATTGTCCCTAATGTTTTCATAAGTTTTGGAAGGGATTGAAAATGTCGTGATCCCAAAAATATTGGATGAATCACTCAGTGTTAAATAGTTGTTGCCTTAATGTGAAATTGATGCCTTATGAACTTAATGACCACTGTTCTTAATGTTTTCAAAAGTTTTGGAAGGGATTGAAAATGACGTGATCCCAAAAATATCGGATGAATCACTAATGTGAAATAGTTATTGCCTTATGTAAAATTGTTTCCTTGTGGACTTAATGACCCCTGTCCCTAATGTTTCATAAGTTTTGTAAGGGATTGAAAATGCGTGATCCCAAAAATGTTGGATTATTCATTCAATATTAAAAAGTTGTTGCCTTAAAGTGAAATTGATTCCTTATGAATTTAATGACCATTGTCCCTAATGTTTTCATAAGTTTTGTTAGGGATTGAAAATGTCGTGATTGCATAAATGACGGATGAAACGTTCAATGTGAAAATTGTTTCCTTATGAACGTAATGACCCTTGTCCCTAATGTTTCATAAGTTTTTTAAGGGATTGAAAATGTCGTGATCCCAAAAATGCGGGATGAATCAATCAAGTTTAAATAATTGTTGCCTTAATGTGGAATTGATGCCTTATGAACTTAATCACCGTTGTCCCTAATGTTTCATAAGTTTTGGAAGGGATTTAAAATGTCGTGATCCTAAAAATGCTGGATGAATCGTTCAATGTTAAATAGTTGTTGCCTTAATGTGAAGTTGATGCCTTATGAACTTAATGACATTGTCCCTAATATTTCATAAGTTTTGTCAGAATTAAACAAGGTACCTGCCATACCCTTTCTCTGTTTCCTGAGAAAGTTGGGGCATTCAGGTCTGATGTGCCAAAATCCTTCACATTCAAAACACCTTATTTCTTTGTTTTGCTCAGAAGTATTCTCCTCTTTAGACTTGCCCTGTGGCTTGATGTGAAATTGATGCCTTATGAACTTAATGACCCTGGTCCCTAATGTTTCATAATTTTGGAAGGGATTGAAAATGTCGTGATCCCAAAATTGTCGGATGAATCACTCAATGTGAAATTGTTTCCTTATGAACTTAATGACCCTTGTCCCTAATATTTCATAAGAAATTGAAAATGTCGTGATCCCAAAAATGCGGATGAATCACTCAATGCGAAATACTTGTTGACTTATAAACTTAATGACCTTTGTTCATAATGTTTCATAAGTTTTGTAAGAGATTGTAAATGTCGCGATTCCAAAAATGTTGGATGAATCATTCAATGTTAAATAGTTGTTGCCTTAATGTGAAATTGATGCCTTATGAACGTCCCTAATGTTTCATAAGTTTTGGAAGCGATTGAAAATGTCGTGATTCCAAAAATGTCGGATGAATAACTCAATGTGAAATAATTGTTGCCTTATGTGAAATTGTTTCCTTATGAAAGTAATGACCCTTGTCCTTAATGTTTCATAAATTTTGTAAGGGATTGAAAATGTCGTGATTACGACAATGTCGGATGAAACACTCAATGTGAAATAGTTATGAACGTAATGACCCTTGTCCCTAATGTTTCATAAGTTTCGTAAGGGATTGAAAATGCGTGGTCCCAAAAATGTTGGATGAATCATTCAGTGTTAAATAGTTGTTGCCTTAATGTGAAATTGATGCCTTATGAACTTAATGACCACTGTTCTTAATGTTTTCAAAAGTTTTGGAAGGGATTGAAAATGACGTGATCCCAAAAATATCGGATGAATCACTAATGTGAAATAGTTATTGCCTTATGTAAAATTGTTTCCTTGTGGACTTAATGACCCCTGTCCCTAATGTTTCATAAGTTTTGTAAGGGATTGAAAATGCGTGATCCCAAAAATGTTGGATTATTCATTCAATATTAAAAAGTTGTTGCCTTAAAGTGAAATTCATTCCTTATGAATTTAATGACCATTGTCCCTAATGTTTTCATAAGTTTTGTTAGGGATTGAAAATGTCGTGATTGCATAAATGCCGGATGAAACGTTGAATGTGAAAATTGTTTCCTTATGAACATAATGACCCTTGTCCCTAATGTTTCATAAGTTTTTTAAGGGATTGAAAATGTCGTGATCCCAAAAATGCGGGATGAATCAATCAAGTTTAAATAATTGTTGCCTTAATGTGGAATTGATGCCTTATGAACTTAATCACCTTTGTCCCTAATGTTTCATAAGTTTTGGAAGGGATTGAAAATGTCGTGATCCCAAAAATGCTGGATGAATCGTTCAATGTTAAATAGTTGTTGCCTTAATGTGAAGTTGATGCCTTATGAACTTAATGACATTGTCCCTAATATTTCATAAGTTTTGTCAGAATTAAACAAGGTACCTGCCATACCCTTTCTCTGTTTCCTGAGAAAGTTGGGGCATTCATGTCTGATGTGCCAAAATCCTTCACATTCAAAACACCTTATTTCTTTGTTTTGCTCAGAAGTATTCTCCTCTTTAGACTTGCCCTGTGGCTTGATGTGAAATTGATGCCTTATGAACTTAATGACCCTGGTCCCTAATGTTTCATAATTTTGGAAGGGATTGAAAATGTCGTGATCCCAAAATTGTCGGATGAATCACTCAATGTGAAATTGTTTCCTTATGAACTTAATGACCCTTGTCCCTAATATTTCATAAGAAATTGAAAATGTCGTGATCCCAAAAATGCGGATGAATCTCTCAATGCGAAATACTTGTTGACTTATAAACTTAATGACCTTTGTTCATAATGTTTCATAAGTTTGTAAGAGATTGTAAATGTCGCGATTCCAAAAATGTTGGATGAATCATTCAATGTTAAATAGTTGTTGCCTTAATGTGAAATTGATGCCTTATGAACGTCCCTAATGTTTCATAAGTTTTGGAAGCGATTGAAAATGTCGTGATTCCAAAAATGTCGGATGAATAACTCAATGTGAAATAATTGTTGCCTTATGTGAAATTGTTTCCTTATGAAAGTAATGACCCTTGTCCTTAATGTTTCATAAATTTTGTAAGGGATTGAAAATGTCGTGATTATGACAATGTCGGATGAAACACTCAATGTGAAAAAGTTATGAACGTAATGACCCTTGTCCCTAATGTTTCATAAGTTTCGTAAGGGATTGAAAATGCGTGGTCCCAAAAATGTTGGATGAATCATTCAGTGTTAAATAGTTGTTGCCTTAATGTGAAATTGATGCCTTATGAACTTAATGACCACTGTTCTTAATGTTTTCAAAAGTTTTGGAAGGGAATGAAAATTACGTGATCCCAAAAATATCGGATGAAATAGTTATTGCCTTATGTAAAATTGTTTCCTTGTGGACTTAATGACCCCTGTCCCTAATGTTTCATAAGTTTTGTAAGGGATTGAAAATGCGTGATCCCAAAAATGTTGGATTATTCATTCAATATTAAAAAGTTGTTGCCTTAAAGTGAAATTGATTCCTTATGAATTTAATGACCATTGTCCCTAATGTTTTCATAAATTTTGGAAGGGATTGAAAATGTCGTGATCCCAAAATTATCGGATGAGTCACTCAATGTGAAATAGTTGCTGCCTTATGTGAAATTGTTTCCTTGTGGACTTAATGACCCATGTCCCTAATATTTCATACGTTTTGTTAGGGATTGAAAATGTCGTGATTGCATAAATGCCGGATGAAACGTTGAATGTGAAAATTGTTTCCTTATGAACGTAATGACCCTTGTCCCTAATGTTTCATAAGTTTTTTAAGGGATTGAAAATGTCGTGATCCCAAAAATGCGGGATGAATCAATCAAGTTTAAATAATTGTTGCCTTAATGTGGAATTGATGCCTTATGAACTTAATCACCTTTGTCCCTAATGTTTCATAAGTTTTGGAAGGGATTGAAAATGTCGTGATCCCAAAAATGCTAGATGAATCGTTCAATGTTAAATAGTTGTTGCCTTAATGTGAAGTTGATGCCTTATGAACTTAATGACATTGTCCCTAATATTTCATAAGTTTTGTCAGAATTAAACAAGGTACCTGCCATACCCTTTCTCTGTTTCCTGAGAAAGTTGGGGCATTCAGGTCTGATGTGCCAAAATCCTTCACATTCAAAACACCTTATTTCTTTGTTTTGCTCAGAAGTATTCTCCTCTTTAGACTTGCCCTGTGGCTTGATGTGAAATTGATGCCTTATGAACTTAATGACCCTGGTCCCTAATGTTTCATAATTTTGGAAGGGATTGAAAATGTCGTGATCCCAAAATTGTCGGATGAATCACTCAATGTGAAATTGTTTCCTTATGAACTTAATGACCCTTGTCCCTAATATTTCATAAGAAATTGAAAATGTCGTGATCCCAAAAATGCGGATGAATCTCTCAATGCGAAATACTTGTTGACTTATAAACTTAATGACCTTTGTTCATAATGTTTCATAAGTTTGTAAGAGATTGTAAATGTCGCGATTCCAAAAATGTTGGATGAATCATTCAATGTTAAATAGTTGTTGCCTTAATGTGAAATTGATGCCTTATGAACGTCCCTAATGTTTCATAAGTTTTGGAAGCGATTGAAAATGTCGTGATTCCAAAAATGTCGGATGAATAACTCAATGTGAAATAATTGTTGCCTTATGTGAAATTGTTTCCTTATGAAAGTAATGACCCTTGTCCTTAATGTTTCATAAATTTTGTAAGGGATTGAAAATGTCGTGATTATGACAATGTCGGATGAAACACTCAATGTGAAAAAGTTATGAACGTAATGACCCTTGTCCCTAATGTTTCATAAGTTTCGTAAGGGATTGAAAATGCGTGGTCCCAAAAATGTTGGATGAATCATTCAGTGTTAAATAGTTGTTGCCTTAATGTGAAATTGATGCCTTATGAACTTAATGACCACTGTTCTTAATGTTTTCAAAAGTTTTGGAAGGGAATGAAAATTACGTGATCCCAAAAATATCGGATGAAATAGTTATTGCCTTATGTAAAATTGTTTCCTTGTGGACTTAATGACCCCTGTCCCTAATGTTTCATAAGTTTTGTAAGGGATTGAAAATGCGTGATCCCAAAAATGTTGGATTATTCATTCAATATTAAAAAGTTGTTGCCTTAAAGTGAAATTGATTCCTTATGAATTTAATGACCATTGTCCCTAATGTTTTCATAAATTTTGGAAGGGATTGAAAATGTCGTGATCCCAAAATTATCGGATGAGTCACTCAATGTGAAATAGTTGCTGCCTTATGTGAAATTGTTTCCTTGTGGACTTAATGACCCATGTCCCTAATATTTCATAAGTTTTGTTAGGGATTGAAAATGTCGTGATTGCATAAATGCCGGATGAAACGTTGAATGTGAAAATTGTTTCCTTATGAACGTAATGACCCTTGTCCCTAATGTTTCATAAGTTTTTTAAGGGATTGAAAATGTCGTGATCCCAAAAATGCGGGATGAATCAATCAAGTTTAAATAATTGTTGCCTTAATGTGGAATTGATGCCTTATGAACTTAATCACCTTTGTCCCTAATGTTTCATAAGTTTTGGAAGGGATTGAAAATGTCGTGATCCCAAAAATGCTAGATGAATCGTTCAATGTTAAATAGTTGTTGCCTTAATGTGAAGTTGATGCCTTATGAACTTAATGACATTGTCCCTAATATTTCATAAGTTTTGTCAGAATTAAACAAGGTACCTGCCATACCCTTTCTCTGTTTCCTGAGAAAGTTGGGGCATTCAGGTCTGATGTGCCAAAATCCTTCACATTCAAAACACCTTATTTCTTTGTTTTGCTCAGAAGTATTCTCCTCTTTAGACTTGCCCTGTGGCTTGATGTGAAATTGATGCCTTATGAACTTAATGACCCTGGTCCCTAATGTTTCATAATTTTGGAAGGGATTGAAAATGTCGTGATCCCAAAATTGTCGGATGAATCACTCAATGTGAAATTGTTTCCTTATGAACTTAATGACCCTTGTCCCTAATATTTCATAAGAAATTGAAAATGTCGTGATCCCAAAAATGCGGATGAATCTCTCAATGCGAAATACTTGTTGACTTATAAACTTAATGACCTTTGTTCATAATGTTTCATAAGTTTGTAAGAGATTGTAAATGTCGCGATTCCAAAAATGTTGGATGAATCATTCAATGTTAAATAGTTGTTGCCTTAATGTGAAATTGATGCCTTATGAACGTCCCTAATGTTTCATAAGTTTTGGAAGCGATTGAAAATGTCGTGATTCCAAAAATGTCGGATGAATAACTCAATGTGAAATAATTGTTGCCTTATGTGAAATTGTTTCCTTATGAAAGTAATGACCCTTGTCCTTAATGTTTCATAAATTTTGTAAGGGATTGAAAATGTCGTGATTATGACAATGTCGGATGAAACACTCAATGTGAAAAAGTTATGAACGTAATGACCCTTGTCCCTAATGTTTCATAAGTTTCGTAAGGGATTGAAAATGCGTGGTCCCAAAAATGTTGGATGAATCATTCAGTGTTAAATAGTTGTTGCCTTAATGTGAAATTGATGCCTTATGAACTTAATGACCACTGTTCTTAATGTTTTCAAAAGTTTTGGAAGGGAATGAAAATTACGTGATCCCAAAAATATCGGATGAAATAGTTATTGCCTTATGTAAAATTGTTTCCTTGTGGACTTAATGACCCCTGTCCCTAATGTTTCATAAGTTTTGTAAGGGATTGAAAATGCGTGATCCCAAAAATGTTGGATTATTCATTCAATATTAAAAAGTTGTTGCCTTAAAGTGAAATTGATTCCTTATGAATTTAATGACCATTGTCCCTAATGTTTTCATAAATTTTGGAAGGGATTGAAAATGTCGTGATCCCAAAATTATCGGATGAGTCACTCAATGTGAAATAGTTGCTGCCTTATGTGAAATTGTTTCCTTGTGGACTTAATGACCCATGTCCCTAATATTTCATAAGTTTTGTTAGGGATTGAAAATGTCGTGATTGCATAAATGCCGGATGAAACGTTGAATGTGAAAATTGTTTCCTTATGAACGTAATGACCCTTGTCCCTAATGTTTCATAAGTTTTTTAAGGGATTGAAAATGTCGTGATCCCAAAAATGCGGGATGAATCAATCAAGTTTAAATAATTGTTGCCTTAATGTGGAATTGATGCCTTATGAACTTAATCACCTTTGTCCCTAATGTTTCATAAGTTTTGGAAGGGATTGAAAATGTCGTGATCCCAAAAATGCTAGATGAATCGTTCAATGTTAAATAGTTGTTGCCTTAATGTGAAGTTGATGCCTTATGAACTTAATGACATTGTCCCTAATATTTCATAAGTTTTGTCAGAATTAAACAAGGTACCTGCCATACCCTTTCTCTGTTTCCTGAGAAAGTTGGGGCATTCAGGTCTGATGTGCCAAAATCCTTCACATTCAAAACACCTTATTTCTTTGTTTTGCTCAGAAGTATTCTCCTCTTTAGACTTGCCCTGTGGCTTGATGTGAAATTGATGCCTTATGAACTTAATGACCCTGGTCCCTAATGTTTCATAATTTTGGAAGGGATTGAAAATGTCGTGATCCCAAAATTGTCGGATGAATCACTCAATGTGAAATTGTTTCCTTATGAACTTAATGACCCTTGTCCCTAATATTTCATAAGAAATTGAAAATGTCGTGATCCCAAAAATGCGGATGAATCTCTCAATGCGAAATACTTGTTGACTTATAAACTTAATGACCTTTGTTCATAATGTTTCATAAGTTTGTAAGAGATTGTAAATGTCGCGATTCCAAAAATGTTGGATGAATCATTCAATGTTAAATAGTTGTTGCCTTAATGTGAAATTGATGCCTTATGAACGTCCCTAATGTTTCATAAGTTTTGGAAGCGATTGAAAATGTCGTGATTCCAAAAATGTCGGATGAATAACTCAATGTGAAATAATTGTTGCCTTATGTGAAATTGTTTCCTTATGAAAGTAATGACCCTTGTCCTTAATGTTTCATAAATTTTGTAAGGGATTGAAAATGTCGTGATTATGACAATGTCGGATGAAACACTCAATGTGAAAAAGTTATGAACGTAATGACCCTTGTCCCTAATGTTTCATAAGTTTCGTAAGGGATTGAAAATGCGTGGTCCCAAAAATGTTGGATGAATCATTCAGTGTTAAATAGTTGTTGCCTTAATGTGAAATTGATGCCTTATGAACTTAATGACCACTGTTCTTAATGTTTTCAAAAGTTTTGGAAGGGAATGAAAATTACGTGATCCCAAAAATATCGGATGAAATAGTTATTGCCTTATGTAAAATTGTTTCCTTGTGGACTTAATGACCCCTGTCCCTAATGTTTCATAAGTTTTGTAAGGGATTGAAAATGCGTGATCCCAAAAATGTTGGATTATTCATTCAATATTAAAAAGTTGTTGCCTTAAAGTGAAATTGATTCCTTATGAATTTAATGACCATTGTCCCTAATGTTTTCATAAATTTTGGAAGGGATTGAAAATGTCGTGATCCCAAAATTATCGGATGAGTCACTCAATGTGAAATAGTTGCTGCCTTATGTGAAATTGTTTCCTTGTGGACTTAATGACCCCTGTCCCTAATATTTCATAAGTTTTGTTAGGGATTGAAAATGTCGTGATTGCATAAATGCCGGATGAAACGTTGAATGTGAAAATTGTTTCCTTATGAACGTAATGACCCTTGTCCCTAATGTTTCATAAGTTTTTTAAGCGATTGAAAATGTCGTGATCCCAAAAATGCGGGATGAATCAATCAAGTTTAAATAATTGTTGCCTTAATGTGGAATTGATGCCTTATGAACTTAATCACCTTTGTCCCTAATGTTTCATAAGTTTTGGAAGGGATTGAAAATGTCGTGATCCCAAAAATGCTAGATGAATCGTTCAATGTTAAATAGTTGTTGCCTTAATGTGAAGTTGATGCCTTATGAACTTAATGACATTGTCCCTAATATTTCATAAGTTTTGTCAGAATTAAACAAGGTACCTGCCATACCCTTTCTCTGTTTCCTGAGAAAGTTGGGGCATTCAGGTCTGATGTGCCAAAATCCTTCACATTCAAAACACCTTATTTCTTTGTTTTGCTCAGAAGTATTCTCCTCTTTAGACTTGCCCTGTGGCTTGATGTGAAATTGATGCCTTATGAACTTAATGACCCTGGTCCCTAATGTTTCATAATTTTGGAAGGGATTGAAAATGTCGTGATCCCAAAATTGTCGGATGAATCACTCAATGTGAAATTGTTTCCTTATGAACTTAATGACCCTTGTCCCTAATATTTCATAAGAAATTGAAAATGTCGTGATCCCAAAAATGCGGATGAATCTCTCAATGCGAAATACTTGTTGACTTATAAACTTAATGACCTTTGTTCATAATGTTTCATAAGTTTGTAAGAGATTGTAAATGTCGCGATTCCAAAAATGTTGGATGAATCATTCAATGTTAAATAGTTGTTGCCTTAATGTGAAATTGATGCCTTATGAACGTCCCTAATGTTTCATAAGTTTTGGAAGCGATTGAAAATGTCGTGATTCCAAAAATGTCGGATGAATAACTCAATGTGAAATAATTGTTGCCTTATGTGAAATTGTTTCCTTATGAAAGTAATGACCCTTGTCCTTAATGTTTCATAAATTTTGTAAGGGATTGAAAATGTCGTGATTACGACAATGTCGGATGAAACACTCAATGTGAAATAGTTATGAACGTAATGACCCTTGTCCCTAATGTTTCATAAGTTTCGTAAGGGATTGAAAATGCGTGGTCCCAAAAATGTTGGATGAATCATTCAGTGTTAAATAGTTGTTGCCTTAATGTGAAATTGATGTCTTATGAACTTAATGACCACTGTTCTTAATGTTTTCAAAAGTTTTGGAAGGGATTGAAAATGACGTGATCCCAAAAATATCGGATGAATCACTAATGTGAAATAGTTATTGCCATATGTAAAATTGTTTCCTTGTGGACTTAATGACCCCTGTCCCTAATGTTTCATAAGTTTTGTAAGGGATTGAAAATGCGTGATCCCAAAAATGTTGGATTATTCATTCAATATTAAAAAGTTGTTGCCTTAAAGTGAAATTCATTCCTTATGAATTTAATGACCATTGTCCCTAATGTTTTCATAAGTTTTGTTAGGGATTGAAAATGTCGTGATTGCATAAATGCCGGATGAAACGTTGAATGTGAAAATTGTTTCCTTATGAACGTAATGACCCTTGTCCCTAATGTTTCATAAGTTTTTTAAGGGATTGAAAATGTCGTGATCCCAAAAATGCGGGATGAATCAATCAAGTTTAAATAATTGTTGCCTTAATGTGGAATTGATGCCTTATGAACTTAATCACCTTTGTCCCTAATGTTTCATAAGTTTTGGAAGGGATTGAAAATGTCGTGATCCCAAAAATGCTGGATGAATCGTTCAATGTTAAATAGTTGTTGCCTTAATGTGAAGTTGATGCCTTATGAACTTAATGACATTGTCCCTAATATTTCATAAGTTTTGTCAGAATTAAACAAGGTACCTGCCATACCCTTTCTCTGTTTCCTGAGAAAGTTGGGGCATTCAGGTCTGATGTGCCAAAATCCTTCACATTCAAAACACCTTATTTCTTTGTTTTGCTCAGAAGTATTCTCCTCTTTAGACTTGCCCGGTGGCTTGATGTGAAATTGATGCCTTATGAACTTAATGACCCTGGTCCCTAATGTTTCATAATTTTGGAAGGGATTGAAAATGTCGTGATCCCAAAATTGTCGGATGAATCACTCAATGTGAAATTGTTTCCTTATGAACTTAATGACCCTTGTCCCTAATATTTCATAAGAAATTGAAAATGTCGTGATCCCAAAAATGCGGATGAATCACTCAATGCGAAATACTTGTTGACTTATAAACTTAATGACCTTTGTTCATAATGTTTCATAAGTTTTGTAAGAGATTGTAAATGTCGCGATTCCAAAAATGCTGGATGAATCATTCAATGTTAAATAGTTGTTGCCTTAATGTGAAATTGATGCCTTATGAACGTCCCTAATGTTTCATAAGTTTTGGAAGCGATTGAAAATGTCGTGATTCCAAAAATGTCGGATGAATAACTCAATGTGAAATAATTGTTGCCTTATGTGAAATTGTTTCCTTATGAAAGTAATGACCCTTGTCCTTAATGTTTCATAAATTTTGTAAGGGATTGAAAATGTCGTGATTACGACAATGTCGTGATTACGACAATGTCGGTTGAAACACTCAATGTGAAATAGTTATGAACGTAATGACCCTTGTCCCTAATGTTTCATAAGTTTCGTAAGGGATTGAAAATGCGTGGTCCCAAAAATGTTGGATGAATCATTCAGTGTTAAATAGTTGTTGCCTTAATGTGAAATTGATGCCTTATGAACTTAATGACCACTGTTCTTAATGTTTTCAAAAGTTTTGGAAGGGAATGAAAATTACGTGATCCCAAAAATATCAGATGAAATAGTTATTGCCTTATGTAAAATTGTTTCCTTGTGGACTTAATGACCCCTGTCCCTAATGTTTCATAAGTTTTGTAAGGGATTGAAAATGCGTGATCCCAAAAATGTTGGATTATTCATTCAATATTAAAAAGTTGTTGCCTTAAAGTGAAATTGATTCCTTATGAATTTAATGACCATTGTCCCTAATGTTTTCATAAGTTTTGTTAGGGATTGAAAATGTCGTGATTGCATAAATGCCGGATGAAACGTTGAATGTGAAAATTGTTTCCTTATGAACGTAATGGCCCTTGTCCCTAATGTTTCATAAGTTTTGTAAGGGATTGAAAATGCGTGATCCCAAAAATGTTGGATTATTCATTCAATATTAAAAAGTTGTTGCCTTAAAGTGAAATTGATTCCTTATGAATTTAATGACCATTGTCCCTAATGTTTTCATAAATTTTGGAAGGGATTGAAAATGTCGTGATCCCAAAATTATCGGATGAGTCACTCAATGTGAAATAGTTGCTGCCTTATGTGAAATTGTTTCCTTGTGGACTTAATGACCCCTGTCCCTAATATTTCATAAGTTTTGTTAGGGATTGAAAATGTCGTGATTGCATAAATGCCGGATGAAACGTTGAATGTGAAAATTGTGTCCTTATGAACGTAATGACCCTTGTCCCTAATGTTTCATAAGTTTTTTAAGGGATTGAAAATGTCGTGATCCCAAAAATGCGGGATGAATCAATCAAGTTTAAATAATTGTTGCCTTAATGTGGAATTGATGCCTTATGAACTTAATCACCTTTGTCCCTAATGTTTCATAAGTTTTGGAAGGGATTGAAAATGTCGTGATCCCAAAAATGCTAGATGAATCGTTCAATGTTAAATAGTTGTTGCCTTAATGTGAAGTTGATGCCTTATGAACTTAATGACATTGTCCCTAATATTTCATAAGTTTTGTCAGAATTAAACAAGGTACCTGCCATACCCTTTCTCTGTTTCCAGAGAAAGTTGGGGCATTCAGGTCTGATGTGCCAAAATCCTTCACATTCAAAACACCTTATTTCTTTGTTTTGCTCAGAAGTATTCTCCTCTTTAGACTTGCCCTGTGGCTTGATGTGAAATTGATGCCTTATGAACTTAATGACCCTGGTCCCTAATGTTTCATAATTTTGGAAGGGATTGAAAATGTCGTGATCCCAAAATTGTCGGATGAATCACTTAATGTGAAATTGTTTCCTTATGAACTTAATGACCCTTGTCCCTAATATTTCATAAGAAATTGAAAATGTCGTGATCCCAAAAATGCGGATGAATCACTCAATGCGAAATACTTGTTGACTTATAAACTTAATGACCTTTGTTCATAATGTTTCATAAGTTTTGTAAGAGATTGTAAATGTCGCGATTCCAAAAATGTTGGATGAATCATTCAATGTTAAATAGTTGTTGCCTTAATGTGAAATTGATGCCTTATGAACGTCCCTAATGTTTCATAAGTTTTGGAAGCGATTGAAAATGTCGTGATTCCAAAAATGTCGGATGAATAACTCAATGTGAAATAATTGTTGCCTTATGTGAAATTGTTTCCTTATGAAAGTAATGACCCTTGTCCTTAATGTTTCATAAATTTTGTAAGGGATTGAAAATGTCGTGATTACGACAATGTCGGATGAAACACTCAATGTGAAATAGTTATGAACGTAATGACCCTTGTCCCTAATGTTTCATAAGTTTCGTAAGGGATTGAAAATGCGTGGTCCCAAAAATGTTGGATGAATCATTCAGTGTTAAATAGTTGTTGCCTTAATGTGAAATTGATGCCTTATGAACTTAATGACCACTGTTCTTAATGTTTTCAAAAGTTTTGGAAGGGATTGAAAATGACGTGATCCCAAAAATATCGGATGAATCACTAATGTGAAATAGTTATTGCCTTATGTAAAATGGTTTCCTTGTGGACTTAATGACCCCTGTCCCTAATGTTTCATAAGTTTTGTAAGGGATTGAAAATGCGTGATCCCAAAAATGTTGGATTATTCATTCAATATTAAAAAGTTGTTGCCTTAAAGTGAAATTGATTCCTTATGAATTTAATGACCATTGTCCCTAATGTTTTCATAAATTTTGGAAGGGATTGAAAATGTCGCGATCCCAAAATTATCGGATGAGTCACTCAATGTGAAATAGTTGCTGCCTTATGTGAAATTGTTTCCTTGTGGACTTAATGACCCCTGTCCCTAATATTTCATAAGTTTTGTTAGGGATTGAAAATGTCGTGATTGCATAAATGCCGGATGAAACGTTGAATGTGAAAATTGTTTCCTTATGAACGTAATGACCCTTGTCCCTAATGTTTCATAAGTTTTTTAAGGGATTGAAAATGTCGTGATCCCAAAAATGCGGGATGAATCAATCAAGTTTAAATAATTGTTGCCTTAATGTGGAATTGATGCCTTATGAACTTAATCACCTTTGTCCCTAATGTTTCATAAGTTTTGGAAGGGATTGAAAATGTCGTGATCCCAAAAATGCTGGATGAATCGTTCAATGTTAAATAGTTGTTGCCTTAATGTGAAGTTGATGCCTTATGAACTTAATGACATTGTCCCTAATATTTCATAAGTTTTGTCAGAATTAAACAAGGTACCTGCCATACCCTTTCTCTGTTTCCTGAGAAAGTTGGGGCATTCAGGTCTGATGTGCCAAAATCCTTCACATTCAAAACACCTTATTTCTTTGTTTTGCTCAGAAGTATTCTCCTCTTTAGACTTGCCCTGTGGCTTGATGTGAAATTGATGCCTTATGAACTTAATGACCCTGGTCCCTAATGTTTCATAATTTTGGAAGGGATTGAAAATGTCGTGATCCCAAAATTGTCGGATGAATCACTCAATGTGAAATTGTTTCCTTATGAACTTAATGACCCTTGTCCCTAATATTTCATAAGAAATTGAAAATGTCGTGATCCCAAAAATGCGGATGAATCACTCAATGCGAAATACTTGTTGACTTATAAACTTAATGACCTTTGTTCATAATGTTTCATAAGTTTTGTAAGAGATTGTAAATGTCGCGATTCCAAAAATGTTGGATGAATCATTCAATGTTAAATAGTTGTTGCCTTAATGTGAAATTGATGCCTTATGAACGTCCCTAATGTTTCATAAGTTTTGGAAGCGATTGAAAATGTCGTGATTCCAAAAATGTCGGATGAATAACTCAGTGTGAAATAATTGTTGCCTTATGTGAAATTGTTTCCTTATGAAAGTAATCACCCTTGTCCTTAATGTTTCATAAATTTTGTAAGGGATTGAAAATGTCGTGATTACGACAATGTCGGATGAAACACTCAATGTGAAATAGTTATGAACGTAATGACCCTTGTCCCTAATGTTTCATAAGTTTCGTAAGGGATTGAAAATGCGTGGTCCCAAAAATGTTGGATGAATCATTCAGTGTTAAATAGTTGTTGCCTTAATGTGAAATTGATGCCTTATGAACTTAATGACCACTGTTCTTAATGTTTTCAAAAGTTTTGGAAGGGATTGAAAATGACGTGATCCCAAAAATATCGGATGAATCACTAATGTGAAATAGTTATTGCCATATGTAAAATTGTTTCCTTGTGGACTTAATGACCCCTGTCCCTAATGTTTCATAAGTTTTGTAAGGGATTGAAAATGCGTGATCCCAAAAATGTTGGATTATTCATTCAATATTAAAAAGTTGTTGCCTTAAAGTGAAATTCATTCCTTATGAATTTAATGACCATTGTCCCTAATGTTTTCATAAGTTTTGTTAGGGATTGAAAATGTCGTGATTGCATAAATGCCGGATGAAACGTTGAATGTGAAAATTGTTTCCTTATGAACGTAATGACCCTTGTCCCTAATGTTTCATAAGTTTTTTAAGGGATTGAAAATGTCGTGATCCCAAAAATGCGGGATGAATCAATCAAGTTTAAATAATTGTTGCCTTAATGTGGAATTGATGCCTTATGAACTTAATCACCTTTGTCCCTAATGTTTCATAAGTTTTGGAAGGGATTGAAAATGTCGTGATCCCAAAAATGCTGGATGAATCGTTCAATGTTAAATAGTTGTTGCCTTAATGTGAAGTTGATGCCTTATGAACTTAATGACATTGTCCCTAATATTTCATAAGTTTTGTCAGAATTAAACAAGGTACCTGCCATACCCTTTCTCTGTTTCCTGAGAAAGTTGGGGCATTCAGGTCTGATGTGCCAAAATCCTTCACATTCAAAACACCTTATTTCTTTGTTTTGCTCAGAAGTATTCTCCTCTTTAGACTTGCCCGGTGGCTTGATGTGAAATTGATGCCTTATGAACTTAATGACCCTGGTCCCTAATGTTTCATAATTTTGGAAGGGATTGAAAATGTCGTGATCCCAAAATTGTCGGATGAATCACTCAATGTGAAATTGTTTCCTTATGAACTTAATGACCCTTGTCCCTAATATTTCATAAGAAATTGAAAATGTCGTGATCCCAAAAATGCGGATGAATCACTCAATGCGAAATACTTGTTGACTTATAAACTTAATGACCTTTGTTCATAATGTTTCATAAGTTTTGTAAGAGATTGTAAATGTCGCGATTCCAAAAATGCTGGATGAATCATTCAATGTTAAATAGTTGTTGCCTTAATGTGAAATTGATGCCTTATGAACGTCCCTAATGTTTCATAAGTTTTGGAAGCGATTGAAAATGTCGTGATTCCAAAAATGTCGGATGAATAACTCAATGTGAAATAATTGTTGCCTTATGTGAAATTGTTTCCTTATGAAAGTAATGACCCTTGTCCTTAATGTTTCATAAATTTTGTAAGGGATTGAAAATGTCGTGATTACGACAATGTCGTGATTACGACAATGTCGGTTGAAACACTCAATGTGAAATAGTTATGAACGTAATGACCCTTGTCCCTAATGTTTCATAAGTTTCGTAAGGGATTGAAAATGCGTGGTCCCAAAAATGTTGGATGAATCATTCAGTGTTAAATAGTTGTTGCCTTAATGTGAAATTGATGCCTTATGAACTTAATGACCACTGTTCTTAATGTTTTCAAAAGTTTTGGAAGGGAATGAAAATTACGTGATCCCAAAAATATCAGATGAAATAGTTATTGCCTTATGTAAAATTGTTTCCTTGTGGACTTAATGACCCCTGTCCCTAATGTTTCATAAGTTTTGTAAGGGATTGAAAATGCGTGATCCCAAAAATGTTGGATTATTCATTCAATATTAAAAAGTTGTTGCCTTAAAGTGAAATTGATTCCTTATGAATTTAATGACCATTGTCCCTAATGTTTTCATAAGTTTTGTTAGGGATTGAAAATGTCGTGATTGCATAAATGCCGGATGAAACGTTGAATGTGAAAATTGTTTCCTTATGAACGTAATGGCCCTTGTCCCTAATGTTTCATAAGTTTTGTAAGGGATTGAAAATGCGTGATCCCAAAAATGTTGGATTATTCATTCAATATTAAAAAGTTGTTGCCTTAAAGTGAAATTGATTCCTTATGAATTTAATGACCATTGTCCCTAATGTTTTCATAAATTTTGGAAGGGATTGAAAATGTCGTGATCCCAAAATTATCGGATGAGTCACTCAATGTGAAATAGTTGCTGCCTTATGTGAAATTGTTTCCTTGTGGACTTAATGACCCCTGTCCCTAATATTTCATAAGTTTTGTTAGGGATTGAAAATGTCGTGATTGCATAAATGCCGGATGAAACGTTGAATGTGAAAATTGTGTCCTTATGAACGTAATGACCCTTGTCCCTAATGTTTCATAAGTTTTTTAAGGGATTGAAAATGTCGTGATCCCAAAAATGCGGGATGAATCAATCAAGTTTAAATAATTGTTGCCTTAATGTGGAATTGATGCCTTATGAACTTAATCACCTTTGTCCCTAATGTTTCATAAGTTTTGGAAGGGATTGAAAATGTCGTGATCCCAAAAATGCTAGATGAATCGTTCAATGTTAAATAGTTGTTGCCTTAATGTGAAGTTGATGCCTTATGAACTTAATGACATTGTCCCTAATATTTCATAAGTTTTGTCAGAATTAAACAAGGTACCTGCCATACCCTTTCTCTGTTTCCAGAGAAAGTTGGGGCATTCAGGTCTGATGTGCCAAAATCCTTCACATTCAAAACACCTTATTTCTTTGTTTTGCTCAGAAGTATTCTCCTCTTTAGACTTGCCCTGTGGCTTGATGTGAAATTGATGCCTTATGAACTTAATGACCCTGGTCCCTAATGTTTCATAATTTTGGAAGGGATTGAAAATGTCGTGATCCCAAAATTGTCGGATGAATCACTTAATGTGAAATTGTTTCCTTATGAACTTAATGACCCTTGTCCCTAATATTTCATAAGAAATTGAAAATGTCGTGATCCCAAAAATGCGGATGAATCACTCAATGCGAAATACTTGTTGACTTATAAACTTAATGACCTTTGTTCATAATGTTTCATAAGTTTTGTAAGAGATTGTAAATGTCGCGATTCCAAAAATGTTGGATGAATCATTCAATGTTAAATAGTTGTTGCCTTAATGTGAAATTGATGCCTTATGAACGTCCCTAATGTTTCATAAGTTTTGGAAGCGATTGAAAATGTCGTGATTCCAAAAATGTCGGATGAATAACTCAATGTGAAATAATTGTTGCCTTATGTGAAATTGTTTCCTTATGAAAGTAATGACCCTTGTCCTTAATGTTTCATAAATTTTGTAAGGGATTGAAAATGTCGTGATTACGACAATGTCGGATGAAACACTCAATGTGAAATAGTTATGAACGTAATGACCCTTGTCCCTAATGTTTCATAAGTTTCGTAAGGGATTGAAAATGCGTGGTCCCAAAAATGTTGGATGAATCATTCAGTGTTAAATAGTTGTTGCCTTAATGTGAAATTGATGCCTTATGAACTTAATGACCACTGTTCTTAATGTTTTCAAAAGTTTTGGAAGGGATTGAAAATGACGTGATCCCAAAAATATCGGATGAATCACTAATGTGAAATAGTTATTGCCTTATGTAAAATGGTTTCCTTGTGGACTTAATGACCCCTGTCCCTAATGTTTCATAAGTTTTGTAAGGGATTGAAAATGCGTGATCCCAAAAATGTTGGATTATTCATTCAATATTAAAAAGTTGTTGCCTTAAAGTGAAATTGATTCCTTATGAATTTAATGACCATTGTCCCTAATGTTTTCATAAATTTTGGAAGGGATTGAAAATGTCGCGATCCCAAAATTATCGGATGAGTCACTCAATGTGAAATAGTTGCTGCCTTATGTGAAATTGTTTCCTTGTGGACTTAATGACCCCTGTCCCTAATATTTCATAAGTTTTGTTAGGGATTGAAAATGTCGTGATTGCATAAATGCCGGATGAAACGTTGAATGTGAAAATTGTTTCCTTATGAACGTAATGACCCTTGTCCCTAATGTTTCATAAGTTTTTTAAGGGATTGAAAATGTCGTGATCCCAAAAATGCGGGATGAATCAATCAAGTTTAAATAATTGTTGCCTTAATGTGGAATTGATGCCTTATGAACTTAATCACCTTTGTCCCTAATGTTTCATAAGTTTTGGAAGGGCATGAAAATGTCGTGATCCCAAAAATGCTGGATGAATCGTTCAATGTTAAATAGTTGTTGCCTTAATGTGAAGTTGATGCCTTATGAACTTAATGACATTGTCCCTAATATTTCATAAGTTTTGTCAGAATTAAACAAGGTACCTGCCATACCCTTTCTCTGTTTCCTGAGAAAGTTGGGGCATTCAGGTCTGATGTGCCAAAATCCTTCACATTCAAAACACCTTATTTCTTTGTTTTGCTCAGAAGTATTCTCCTCTTTAGACTTGCCCTGTGGCTTGATGTGAAATTGATGCCTTATGAACTTAATGACCCTGGTCCCTAATGTTTCATAATTTTGGAAGGGATTGAAAATGTCGTGATCCCAAAATTGTCGGATGAATCACTCAATGTGAAATTGTTTCCTTATGAACTTAATGACCCTTGTCCCTAATATTTCATAAGAAATTGAAAATGTCGTGATCCCAAAAATGCGGATGAATCACTCAATGCGAAATACTTGTTGACTTATAAACTTAATGACCTTTGTTCATAATGTTTCATAAGTTTTGTAAGAGATTGTAAATGTCGCGATTCCAAAAATGTTGGATGAATCATTCAATGTTAAATAGTTGTTGCCTTAATGTGAAATTGATGCCTTATGAACGTCCCTAATGTTTCATAAGTTTTGGAAGCGATTGAAAATGTCGTGATTCCAAAAATGTCGGATGAATAACTCAGTGTGAAATAATTGTTGCCTTATGTGAAATTGTTTCCTTATGAAAGTAATCACCCTTGTCCTTAATGTTTCATAAATTTTGTAAGGGATTGAAAATGTCGTGATTACGACAATGTCGGATGAAACACTCAATGTGAAATAGTTATGAACGTAATGACCCTTGTCCCTAATGTTTCATAAGTTTCGTAAGGGATTGAAAATGCGTGGTCCCAAAAATGTTGGATGAATCATTCAGTGTTAAATAGTTGTTGCCTTAATGTGAAATTGATGCCTTATGAACTTAATGACCACTGTTCTTAATGTTTTCAAAAGATTTGGAAGGGATTGAAAATGACGTGATCCCAAAAATATCGGATGAATCACTAATGTGAAATAGTTATTGCCTTATGTAAAATGGTTTCCTTGTGGACTTAATGACCCCTGTCCCTAATGTTTCATAAGTTTTGTAAGGGATTGAAAATGCGTGATCCCAAAAATGTTGGATTATTCATTCAATATTAAAAAGTTGTTGCCTTAAAGTGAAATTGATTCCTTATGAATTTAATGACCATTGTCCCTAATGTTTTCATAAATTTTGGAAGGGATTGAAAATGTCGTGATCCCAAAATTATCGGATGAGTCACTCAATGTGAAATAGTTGCTGCCTTATGTGAAATTGTTTCCTTGTGGACTTAATGACCCCTGTCCCTAATATTTCATAAGTTTTGTTAGGGATTGAAAATGTCGTGATTGCATAAATGCCGGATGAAACGTTGAATGTGAAAATTGTTTCCTTATGAACGTAATGACCCTTGTCCCTAATGTTTCATAAGTTTTTTAAGGGATTGAAAATGTCGTGATCCCAAAAATGCGGGATGAATCAATCAAGTTTAAATAATTGTTGCCTTAATGTGGAATTGATGCCTTATGAACTTAATCACCTTTGTCCCTAATGTTTCATAAGTTTTGGAAGGGATTGAAAATGTCGTGATCCCAAAAATGCTAGATGAATCGTTCAATGTTAAATAGTTGTTGCCTTAATGTGAAGTTGATGCCTTATGAACTTAATGACATTGTCCCTAATATTTCATAAGTTTTGTTAGGGATTGAAAATGTCGTGATTGCGTAAATGCCGGATGAAACGTTGAATGTGAAAATTGTTTCCTTATGAACGTAATGACCCTTGTCCCTAATGTTTCGTAAGTTTTTTAAGGGATTGAAAATGTCGTGATCCCAAAAATGCGGGATGAATCAATCAAGTTTAAATAATTGTTGCCTTAATGTGGAATTGATGCCTTATGAACTTAATCACCTTTGTCCCTAATGTTTCATAAGTTTTGGAAGGGATTGAAAATGTCGTGATCCCAAAAATGCTGGATGAATCGTTCAATGTTAAATAGTTGTTGCCTTAATGTGAAGTTGATGCCTTATGAACTTAATGACATTGTCCCTAATATTTCATAAGTTTTGTCAGAATTAAACAAGGTACCTGCCATACCCTTTCTCTGTTTCCTGAGAAAGTTGGGGCATTCAGGTCTGATGTGCCAAAATCCTTCACATTCAAAACACCTTATTTCTTTGTTTTGCTCAGAAGTATTCTCCTCTTTAGACTTGCCCTGTGGCTTGATGTGAAATTGATGCCTTATGAACTTAATGACCCTGGTCCCTAATGTTTCATAATTTTGGAAGGGATTGAAAATGTCGTGATCCCAAAATTGTCGGATGAATCACTCAATGTGAAATTGTTTCCTTATGAACTTAATGACCCTTGTCCCTAATATTTCATAAGAAATTGAAAATGTCGTGATCCCAAAAATGCGGATGAATCACTCAATGCGAAATACTTGTTGACTTATAAACTTAATGACCTTTGTTCATAATGTTTCATAAGTTTTGTAAGAGATTGTAAATGTCGCGATTCCAAAAATGTTGGATGAATCATTCAATGTTAAATAGTTTGTTGCCTTAATGTGAAATTGATGCCTTATGAACGTCCCTAATGTTTCATAAGTTTTGGAAGCGATTGAAAATGTCGTGATTCCAAAAATGTCGGATGAATAACTCAATGTGAAATAATTGTTGCCTTATGTGAAATTGTTTCCTTATGAAAGTAATGACCCTTGTCCTTAATGTTTCATAAATTTTGTAAGGGATTGAAAATGTCGTGATTACGACAATGTCGGATGAAACACTCAATGTGAAATAGTTATGAACGTAATGACCCTTGTCCCTAATGTTTCATAAGTTTCGTAAGGGATTGAAAATGCGTGGTCCCAAAAATGTTGGATGAATCATTCAGTGTTAAATAGTTGTTGCCTTAATGTGAAATTGATGCCTTATGAACTTAATGACCACTGTTCTTAATGTTTTCAAAAGTTTTGGAAGGGATTGAAAATGACGTGATCCCAAAAATATCGGATGAATCACTAATGTGAAATAGTTATTGCCTTATGTAAAATTGTTTCCTTGTGGACTTAATGACCCCTGTCCCTAATGTTTCATAAGTTTTGTAAGGGATTGAAAATGCGTGATCCCAAAAATGTTGGATTATTCATTCAATATTAAAAAGTTGTTGCCTTAAAGTGAAATTGATTCCTTATGAATTTAATGACCATTGTCCCTAATGTTTTCATAAGTTTTGGAAGGGATTGAAAATGTCGTGATCCCAAAATTATCGGATGAGTCACTCAATGTGAAATAGTTGCTGCCTTATGTGAAATTGTTTCCTTGTGGACTTAATGACCCCTGTCCCTAATATTTCATAAGTTTTGTTAGGGATTGAAAATGTCGTGGTTGCGTAAATGCCGGATGAAACGTTGAATGTGAAAATTGTTTCCTTATGAACGTAATGACCCTTGTCCCTAATGTTTCGTAAGTTTTTTAAGGGATTGAAAATGTCGTGATCCCAAAAATGCGGGATGAATCAATCAAGTTTAAATAATTGTTGCCTTAATGTGGAATTGATGCCTTATGAACTTAATCACCTTTGTCCCTAATGTTTCATAAGTTTTGGAAGGGATTGAAAATGTCGTGATCCCAAAAATGCTGGATGAATCGTTCAATGTTAAATAGTTGTTGCCTTAATGTGAAGTTGATGCCTTATGAACTTAATGACATTGTCCCTAATATTTCATAAGTTTTGTCAGAATTAAACAAGGTACCTGCCATACCCTTTCTCTGTTTCCTGAGAAAGTTGGGGCATTCAGGTCTGATGTGCCAAAATCCTTCACATTCAAAACACCTTATTTCTTTGTTTTGCTCAGAAGTATTCTCCTCTTTAGACTTGCCCTGTGGCTTGATGTGAAATTGATGCCTTATGAACTTAATGACCCTGGTCCCTAATGTTTCATAATTTTGGAAGGGATTGAAAATGTCGTGATCCCAAAATTGTCGGATGAATCACTCAATGTGAAATTGTTTCCTTATGAACTTAATGACCCTTGTCCCTAATATTTCATAAGAAATTGAAAATGTCGTGATCCCAAAAATGCGGATGAATCACTCAATGCGAAATACTTGTTGACTTATAAACTTAATGACCTTTGTTCATAATGTTTCATAAGTTTTGTAAGAGATTGTAAATGTCGCGATTCCAAAAATGTTGGATGAATCATTCAATGTTAAATAGTTGTTGCCTTAATGTGAAATTGATGCCTTATGAACGTCCCTAATGTTTCATAAGTTTTGGAAGCGATTGAAAATGTCGTGATTCCAAAAATGTCGGATGAATAACTCAATGTGAAATAATTGTTGCCGTATGTGAAATTGTCTCCTTATGAAAGTAATGACCCTTGTCCTTAATGTTTCATAAATTTTGTAAGGGATTGAAAATGTCGTGATTACGACAATGTCGGATGAAACACTCAATGTGAAATAGTTATGAACGTAATGACCCTTGTCCCTAATGTTTCATAAGTTTCGTAAGGGATTGAAAATGCGTGGTCCCAAAAATGTTGGATGAATCATTCAGTGTTAAATAGTTGTTGCCTTAATGTGAAATTGATGCCTTATGAACTTAATGACCACTGTTCTTAATGTTTTCAAAAGATTTGGAAGGGATTGAAAATGACGTGATCCCAAAAATATCGGATGAATCACTAATGTGAAATAGTTATTGCCTTATGTAAAATGGTTTCCTTGTGGACTTAATGACCCCTGTCCCTAATGTTTCATAAGTTTTGTAAGGGATTGAAAATGCGTGATCCCAAAAATGTTGGATTATTCATTCAATATTAAAAAGTTGTTGCCTTAAAGTGAAATTGATTCCTTATGAATTTAATGACCATTGTCCCTAATGTTTTCATAAATTTTGGAAGGGATTGAAAATGTCGTGATCCCAAAATTATCGGATGAGTCACTCAATGTGAAATAGTTGCTGCCTTATGTGAAATTGTTTCCTTGTGGACTTAATGACCCCTGTCCCTAATATTTCATAAGTTTTGTTAGGGATTGAAAATGTCGTGATTGCATAAATGCCGGATGAAACGTTGAATGTGAAAATTGTTTCCTTATGAACGTAATGACCCTTGTCCCTAATGTTTCATAAGTTTTTTAAGGGATTGAAAATGTCGTGATCCCAAAAATGCGGGATGAATCAATCAAGTTTAAATAATTGTTGCCTTAATGTGGAATTGATGCCTTATGAACTTAATCACCTTTGTCCCTAATGTTTCATAAGTTTTGGAAGGGATTGAAAATGTCGTGATCCCAAAAATGCTAGATGAATCGTTCAATGTTAAATAGTTGTTGCCTTAATGTGAAGTTGATGCCTTATGAACTTAATGACATTGTCCCTAATATTTCATAAGTTTTGTTAGGGATTGAAAATGTCGTGATTGCGTAAATGCCGGATGAAACGTTGAATGTGAAAATTGTTTCCTTATGAACGTAATGACCCTTGTCCCTAATGTTTCGTAAGTTTTTTAAGGGATTGAAAATGTCGTGATCCCAAAAATGCGGGATGAATCAATCAAGTTTAAATAATTGTTGCCTTAATGTGGAATTGATGCCTTATGAACTTAATCACCTTTGTCCCTAATGTTTCATAAGTTTTGGAAGGGATTGAAAATGTCGTGATCCCAAAAATGCTGGATGAATCGTTCAATGTTAAATAGTTGTTGCCTTAATGTGAAGTTGATGCCTTATGAACTTAATGACATTGTCCCTAATATTTCATAAGTTTTGTCAGAATTAAACAAGGTACCTGCCATACCCTTTCTCTGTTTCCTGAGAAAGTTGGGGCATTCAGGTCTGATGTGCCAAAATCCTTCACATTCAAAACACCTTATTTCTTTGTTTTGCTCAGAAGTATTCTCCTCTTTAGACTTGCCCTGTGGCTTGATGTGAAATTGATGCCTTATGAACTTAATGACCCTGGTCCCTAATGTTTCATAATTTTGGAAGGGATTGAAAATGTCGTGATCCCAAAATTGTCGGATGAATCACTCAATGTGAAATTGTTTCCTTATGAACTTAATGACCCTTGTCCCTAATATTTCATAAGAAATTGAAAATGTCGTGATCCCAAAAATGCGGATGAATCACTCAATGCGAAATACTTGTTGACTTATAAACTTAATGACCTTTGTTCATAATGTTTCATAAGTTTTGTAAGAGATTGTAAATGTCGCGATTCCAAAAATGTTGGATGAATCATTCAATGTTAAATAGTTTGTTGCCTTAATGTGAAATTGATGCCTTATGAACGTCCCTAATGTTTCATAAGTTTTGGAAGCGATTGAAAATGTCGTGATTCCAAAAATGTCGGATGAATAACTCAATGTGAAATAATTGTTGCCTTATGTGAAATTGTTTCCTTATGAAAGTAATGACCCTTGTCCTTAATGTTTCATAAATTTTGTAAGGGATTGAAAATGTCGTGATTACGACAATGTCGGATGAAACACTCAATGTGAAATAGTTATGAACGTAATGACCCTTGTCCCTAATGTTTCATAAGTTTCGTAAGGGATTGAAAATGCGTGGTCCCAAAAATGTTGGATGAATCATTCAGTGTTAAATAGTTGTTGCCTTAATGTGAAATTGATGCCTTATGAACTTAATGACCACTGTTCTTAATGTTTTCAAAAGTTTTGGAAGGGATTGAAAATGACGTGATCCCAAAAATATCGGATGAATCACTAATGTGAAATAGTTATTGCCTTATGTAAAATTGTTTCCTTGTGGACTTAATGACCCCTGTCCCTAATGTTTCATAAGTTTTGTAAGGGATTGAAAATGCGTGATCCCAAAAATGTTGGATTATTCATTCAATATTAAAAAGTTGTTGCCTTAAAGTGAAATTGATTCCTTATGAATTTAATGACCATTGTCCCTAATGTTTTCATAAGTTTTGGAAGGGATTGAAAATGTCGTGATCCCAAAATTATCGGATGAGTCACTCAATGTGAAATAGTTGCTGCCTTATGTGAAATTGTTTCCTTGTGGACTTAATGACCCCTGTCCCTAATATTTCATAAGTTTTGTTAGGGATTGAAAATGTCGTGGTTGCGTAAATGCCGGATGAAACGTTGAATGTGAAAATTGTTTCCTTATGAACGTAATGACCCTTGTCCCTAATGTTTCGTAAGTTTTTTAAGGGATTGAAAATGTCGTGATCCCAAAAATGCGGGATGAATCAATCAAGTTTAAATAATTGTTGCCTTAATGTGGAATTGATGCCTTATGAACTTAATCACCTTTGTCCCTAATGTTTCATAAGTTTTGGAAGGGATTGAAAATGTCGTGATCCCAAAAATGCTGGATGAATCGTTCAATGTTAAATAGTTGTTGCCTTAATGTGAAGTTGATGCCTTATGAACTTAATGACATTGTCCCTAATATTTCATAAGTTTTGTCAGAATTAAACAAGGTACCTGCCATACCCTTTCTCTGTTTCCTGAGAAAGTTGGGGCATTCAGGTCTGATGTGCCAAAATCCTTCACATTCAAAACACCTTATTTCTTTGTTTTGCTCAGAAGTATTCTCCTCTTTAGACTTGCCCTGTGGCTTGATGTGAAATTGATGCCTTATGAACTTAATGACCCTGGTCCCTAATGTTTCATAATTTTGGAAGGGATTGAAAATGTCGTGATCCCAAAATTGTCGGATGAATCACTCAATGTGAAATTGTTTCCTTATGAACTTAATGACCCTTGTCCCTAATATTTCATAAGAAATTGAAAATGTCGTGATCCCAAAAATGCGGATGAATCACTCAATGCGAAATACTTGTTGACTTATAAACTTAATGACCTTTGTTCATAATGTTTCATAAGTTTTGTAAGAGATTGTAAATGTCGCGATTCCAAAAATGTTGGATGAATCATTCAATGTTAAATAGTTGTTGCCTTAATGTGAAATTGATGCCTTATGAACGTCCCTAATGTTTCATAAGTTTTGGAAGCGATTGAAAATGTCGTGATTCCAAAAATGTCGGATGAATAACTCAATGTGAAATAATTGTTGCCGTATGTGAAATTGTCTCCTTATGAAAGTAATGACCCTTGTCCTTAATGTTTCATAAATTTTGTAAGGGATTGAAAATGTCGTGATTACGACAATGTCGGATGAAACACTCAATGTGAAATAGTTATGAACGTAATGACCCTTGTCCCTAATGTTTCATAAGTTTCGTAAGGGATTGAAAATGCGTGGTCCCAAAAATGTTGGATGAATCATTCAGTGTTAAATAGTTGTTGCCTTAATGTGAAATTGATGCCTTATGAACTTAATGACCACTGTTCTTAATGTTTTCAAAAGATTTGGAAGGGATTGAAAATGACGTGATCCCAAAAATATCGGATGAATCACTAATGTGAAATAGTTATTGCCTTATGTAAAATGGTTTCCTTGTGGACTTAATGACCCCTGTCCCTAATGTTTCATAAGTTTTGTAAGGGATTGAAAATGCGTGATCCCAAAAATGTTGGATTATTCATTCAATATTAAAAAGTTGTTGCCTTAAAGTGAAATTGATTCCTTATGAATTTAATGACCATTGTCCCTAATGTTTTCATAAATTTTGGAAGGGATTGAAAATGTCGTGATCCCAAAATTATCGGATGAGTCACTCAATGTGAAATAGTTGCTGCCTTATGTGAAATTGTTTCCTTGTGGACTTAATGACCCCTGTCCCTAATATTTCATAAGTTTTGTTAGGGATTGAAAATGTCGTGATTGCATAAATGCCGGATGAAACGTTGAATGTGAAAATTGTTTCCTTATGAACGTAATGACCCTTGTCCCTAATGTTTCATAAGTTTTTTAAGGGATTGAAAATGTCGTGATCCCAAAAATGCGGGATGAATCAATCAAGTTTAAATAATTGTTGCCTTAATGTGGAATTGATGCCTTATGAACTTAATCACCTTTGTCCCTAATGTTTCATAAGTTTTGGAAGGGATTGAAAATGTCGTGATCCCAAAAATGCTAGATGAATCGTTCAATGTTAAATAGTTGTTGCCTTAATGTGAAGTTGATGCCTTATGAACTTAATGACATTGTCCCTAATATTTCATAAGTTTTGTTAGGGATTGAAAATGTCGTGATTGCGTAAATGCCGGATGAAACGTTGAATGTGAAAATTGTTTCCTTATGAACGTAATGACCCTTGTCCCTAATGTTTCGTAAGTTTTTTAAGGGATTGAAAATGTCGTGATCCCAAAAATGCGGGATGAATCAATCAAGTTTAAATAATTGTTGCCTTAATGTGGAATTGATGCCTTATGAACTTAATCACCTTTGTCCCTAATGTTTCATAAGTTTTGGAAGGGATTGAAAATGTCGTGATCCCAAAAATGCTGGATGAATCGTTCAATGTTAAATAGTTGTTGCCTTAATGTGAAGTTGATGCCTTATGAACTTAATGACATTGTCCCTAATATTTCATAAGTTTTGTCAGAATTAAACAAGGTACCTGCCATACCCTTTCTCTGTTTCCTGAGAAAGTTGGGGCATTCAGGTCTGATGTGCCAAAATCCTTCACATTCAAAACACCTTATTTCTTTGTTTTGCTCAGAAGTATTCTCCTCTTTAGACTTGCCCTGTGGCTTGATGTGAAATTGATGCCTTATGAACTTAATGACCCTGGTCCCTAATGTTTCATAATTTTGGAAGGGATTGAAAATGTCGTGATCCCAAAATTGTCGGATGAATCACTCAATGTGAAATTGTTTCCTTATGAACTTAATGACCCTTGTCCCTAATATTTCATAAGAAATTGAAAATGTCGTGATCCCAAAAATGCGGATGAATCACTCAATGCGAAATACTTGTTGACTTATAAACTTAATGACCTTTGTTCATAATGTTTCATAAGTTTTGTAAGAGATTGTAAATGTCGCGATTCCAAAAATGTTGGATGAATCATTCAATGTTAAATAGTTGTTGCCTTAATGTGAAATTGATGCCTTATGAACGTCCCTAATGTTTCATAAGTTTTGGAAGCGATTGAAAATGTCGTGATTCCAAAAATGTCGGATGAATAACTCAATGTGAAATAATTGTTGCCGTATGTGAAATTGTCTCCTTATGAAAGTAATGACCCTTGTCCTTAATGTTTCATAAATTTTGTAAGGGATTGAAAATGTCGTGATTACGACAATGTCGGATGAAACACTCAATGTGAAATAGTTATGAACGTAATGACCCTTGTCCCTAATGTTTCATAAGTTTCGTAAGGGATTGAAAATGCGTGGTCCCAAAAATGTTGGATGAATCATTCAGTGTTAAATAGTTGTTGCCTTAATGTGAAATTGATGCCTTATGAACTTAATGACCACTGTTCTTAATGTTTTCAAAAGATTTGGAAGGGATTGAAAATGACGTGATCCCAAAAATATCGGATGAATCACTAATGTGAAATAGTTATTGCCTTATGTAAAATGGTTTCCTTGTGGACTTAATGACCCCTGTCCCTAATGTTTCATAAGTTTTGTAAGGGATTGAAAATGCGTGATCCCAAAAATGTTGGATTATTCATTCAATATTAAAAAGTTGTTGCCTTAAAGTGAAATTGATTCCTTATGAATTTAATGACCATTGTCCCTAATGTTTTCATAAATTTTGGAAGGGATTGAAAATGTCGTGATCCCAAAATTATCGGATGAGTCACTCAATGTGAAATAGTTGCTGCCTTATGTGAAATTGTTTCCTTATGAACTTAATGACCCTTGTCCCTAATATTTCATAAGAAATTGAAAATGTCGTGATCCTAAAAATGCGGATGAATCACTCAATGTGAAATTGTTTCCTTATGAACTTAATGACCCTTGTCCCTAATATTTCATAAGATATTGAAAATGTCGTGATCCCAAAAATGCGGATGAATCACTCAATGCGAAATACTTGTTGATTTATAAACTTAATGACCTTTGTTCATAATGTTTCATAAGTTTTGTAAGAGATTGTAAATGTCGCGATTCCAAAAATGTTGGATGAATCATTCAATGTTAAATAGTTGTTGCCTTAATGTGAAATTGATGCCTTATGAACCTCCCTAATGTTTCATAAGTTTTGGAAGCGATTGAAAATGTCGTGATTCCAAAAATGTCGGATGAATAACTCAATGTGAAATAATTGTTGCCTTATGTGAAATTGTTTCCTTATGAAAGTAATGACCCTTGTCCTTAATGTTTCATAAATTTTGTAAGGGATTGAAAATGTCGTGATTACGACAATGTCGGATGAAACACTCAATGTGAAATAGTTATGAACGTAATGACCCTTGTCCCTAATGTTTCATAAGTTTCGTAAGGGATTGAAAATGCGTGGTCCCAAAAATGTTGGATGAATCATTCAGTGTTAAATAGTTGTTGCCTTAATGTGAAATTGATGCCTTATGAACTTAATGACCACTGTTCTTAATGTTTTCAAAAGTTTTGGAAGGGATTGAAAATGACGTGATCCCAAAAATATCGGATGAATCACTAATGTGAAATAGTTATTGCCTTATGTAAAATTGTTTCCTTGTGGACTTAATGACCCCTGTCCCTAATGTTTCATAAGTTTTGTAAGGGATTGAAAATGCGTGATCCCAAAAATGTTGGATTATTCATTCAATATTAAAAAGTTGTTGCCTTAAAGTGAAATTGATTCCTTATGAATTTAATGACCATTGTCCCTAATGTTTTCATAAGTTTTGGAAGGGATTGAAAATGTCGTGATCCCAAAATTATCGGATGAGTCACTCAATGTGAAATAGTTGCTGCCTTATGTGAAATTGTTTCCTTGTGGACTTAATGACCCCTGTCCCTAATATTTCATAAGTTTTGTTAGGGATTGAAAATGTCGTGGTTGCGTAAATGCCGGATGAAACGTTGAATGTGAAAATTGTTTCCTTATGAACGTAATGACCCTTGTCCCTAATGTTTCGTAAGTTTTTTAAGGGATTGAAAATGTCGTGATCCCAAAAATGCGGGATGAATCAATCAAGTTTAAATAATTGTTGCCTTAATGTGGAATTGATGCCTTATGAACTTAATCACCTTTGTCCCTAATGTTTCATAAGTTTTGGAAGGGATTGAAAATGTCGTGATCCCAAAAATGCTGGATGAATCGTTCAATGTTAAATAGTTGTTGCCTTAATGTGAAGTTGATGCCTTATGAACTTAATGACATTGTCCCTAATATTTCATAAGTTTTGTCAGAATTAAACAAGGTACCTGCCATACCCTTTCTCTGTTTCCTGAGAAAGTTGGGGCATTCAGGTCTGATGTGCCAAAATCCTTCACATTCAAAACACCTTATTTCTTTGTTTTGCTCAGAAGTATTCTCCTCTTTAGACTTGCCCTGTGGCTTGATGTGAAATTGATGCCTTATGAACTTAATGACCCTGGTCCCTAATGTTTCATAATTTTGGAAGGGATTGAAAATGTCGTGATCCCAAAATTGTCGGATGAATCACTCAATGTGAAATTGTTTCCTTATGAACTTAATGACCCTTGTCCCTAATATTTCATAAGAAATTGAAAATGTCGTGATCCCAAAAATGCGGATGAATCACTCAATGCGAAATACTTGTTGACTTATAAACTTAATGACCTTTGTTCATAATGTTTCATAAGTTTTGTAAGAGATTGTAAATGTCGCGATTCCAAAAATGTTGGATGAATCATTCAATGTTAAATAGTTTGTTGCCTTAATGTGAAATTGATGCCTTATGAACGTCCCTAATGTTTCATAAGTTTTGGAAGCGATTGAAAATGTCGTGATTCCAAAAATGTCGGATGAATAACTCAATGTGAAATAATTGTTGCCGTATGTGAAATTGTCTCCTTATGAAAGTAATGACCCTTGTCCTTAATGTTTCATAAATTTTGTAAGGGATTGAAAATGTCGTGATTACGACAATGTCGGATGAAACACTCAATGTGAAATAGTTATGAACGTAATGACCCTTGTCCCTAATGTTTCATAAGTTTCGTAAGGGATTGAAAATGCGTGGTCCCAAAAATGTTGGATGAATCATTCAGTGTTAAATAGTTGTTGCCTTAATGTGAAATTGATGCCTTATGAACTTAATGACCACTGTTCTTAATGTTTTCAAAAGATTTGGAAGGGATTGAAAATGACGTGATCCCAAAAATATCGGATGAATCACTAATGTGAAATAGTTATTGCCTTATGTAAAATGGTTTCCTTGTGGACTTAATGACCCCTGTCCCTAATGTTTCATAAGTTTTGTAAGGGATTGAAAATGCGTGATCCCAAAAATGTTGGATTATTCATTCAATATTAAAAAGTTGTTGCCTTAAAGTGAAATTGATTCCTTATGAATTTAATGACCATTGTCCCTAATGTTTTCATAAATTTTGGAAGGGATTGAAAATGTCGTGATCCCAAAATTATCGGATGAGTCACTCAATGTGAAATAGTTGCTGCCTTATGTGAAATTGTTTCCTTATGAACTTAATGACCCTTGTCCCTAATATTTCATAAGAAATTGAAAATGTCGTGATCCTAAAAATGCGGATGAATCACTCAATGTGAAATTGTTTCCTTATGAACTTAATGACCCTTGTCCCTAATATTTCATAAGATATTGAAAATGTCGTGATCCCAAAAATGCGGATGAATCACTCAATGCGAAATACTTGTTGATTTATAAACTTAATGACCTTTGTTCATAATGTTTCATAAGTTTTGTAAGAGATTGTAAATGTCGCGATTCCAAAAATGTTGGATGAATCATTCAATGTTAAATAGTTGTTGCCTTAATGTGAAATTGATGCCTTATGAACCTCCCTAATGTTTCATAAGTTTTGGAAGCGATTGAAAATGTCGTGATTCCAAAAATGTCGGATGAATAACTCAATGTGAAATAATTGTTGCCTTATGTGAAATTGTTTCCTTATGAAAGTAATGACCCTTGTCCTTAATGTTTCATAAATTTTGTAAGGGATTGAAAATGTCGTGATTACGACAATGTCGGATGAAACACTCAATGTGAAATAGTTATGAACGTAATGACCCTTGTCCCTAATGTTTCATAAGTTTCGTAAGGGATTGAAAATGCGTGGTCCCAAAAATGTTGGATGAATCATTCAGTGTTAAATAGTTGTTGCCTTAATGTGAAATTGATGCCTTATGAACTTAATGACCACTGTTCTTAATGTTTTCAAAAGTTTTGGAAGGGATTGAAAATGACGTGATCCCAAAAATATCGGATGAATCACTAATGTGAAATAGTTATTGCCTTATGTAAAATTGTTTCCTTGTGGACTTAATGACCCCTGTCCCTAATGTTTCATAAGTTTTGTAAGGGATTGAAAATGCGTGATCCCAAAAATGTTGGATTATTCATTCAATATTAAAAAGTTGTTGCCTTAAAGTGAAATTGATTCCTTATGAATTTAATGACCATTGTCCCTAATGTTTTCATAAGTTTTGGAAGGGATTGAAAATGTCGTGATCCCAAAATTATCGGATGAGTCACTCAATGTGAAATAGTTGCTGCCTTATGTGAAATTGTTTCCTTGTGGACTTAATGACCCCTGTCCCTAATATTTCATAAGTTTTGTTAGGGATTGAAAATGTCGTGGTTGCGTAAATGCCGGATGAAACGTTGAATGTGAAAATTGTTTCCTTATGAACGTAATGACCCTTGTCCCTAATGTTTCGTAAGTTTTTTAAGGGATTGAAAATGTCGTGATCCCAAAAATGCGGGATGAATCAATCAAGTTTAAATAATTGTTGCCTTAATGTGGAATTGATGCCTTATGAACTTAATCACCTTTGTCCCTAATGTTTCATAAGTTTTGGAAGGGATTGAAAATGTCGTGATCCCAAAAATGCTGGATGAATCGTTCAATGTTAAATAGTTGTTGCCTTAATGTGAAGTTGATGCCTTATGAACTTAATGACATTGTCCCTAATATTTCATAAGTTTTGTCAGAATTAAACAAGGTACCTGCCATACCCTTTCTCTGTTTCCTGAGAAAGTTGGGGCATTCAGGTCTGATGTGCCAAAATCCTTCACATTCAAAACACCTTATTTCTTTGTTTTGCTCAGAAGTATTCTCCTCTTTAGACTTGCCCTGTGGCTTGATGTGAAATTGATGCCTTATGAACTTAATGACCCTGGTCCCTAATGTTTCATAATTTTGGAAGGGATTGAAAATGTCGTGATCCCAAAATTGTCGGATGAATCACTCAATGTGAAATTGTTTCCTTATGAACTTAATGACCCTTGTCCCTAATATTTCATAAGAAATTGAAAATGTCGTGATCCCAAAAATGCGGATGAATCACTCAATGCGAAATACTTGTTGACTTATAAACTTAATGACCTTTGTTCATAATGTTTCATAAGTTTTGTAAGAGATTGTAAATGTCGCGATTCCAAAAATGTTGGATGAATCATTCAATGTTAAATAGTTGTTGCCTTAATGTGAAATTGATGCCTTATGAACGTCCCTAATGTTTCATAAGTTTTGGAAGCGATTGAAAATGTCGTGATTCCAAAAATGTCGGATGAATAACTCAATGTGAAATAATTGTTGCCGTATGTGAAATTGTCTCCTTATGAAAGTAATGACCCTTGTCCTTAATGTTTCATAAATTTTGTAAGGGATTGAAAATGTCGTGATTACGACAATGTCGGATGAAACACTCAATGTGAAATAGTTATGAACGTAATGACCCTTGTCCCTAATGTTTCATAAGTTTCGTAAGGGATTGAAAATGCGTGGTCCCAAAAATGTTGGATGAATCATTCAGTGTTAAATAGTTGTTGCCTTAATGTGAAATTGATGCCTTATGAACTTAATGACCACTGTTCTTAATGTTTTCAAAAGATTTGGAAGGGATTGAAAATGACGTGATCCCAAAAATATCGGATGAATCACTAATGTGAAATAGTTATTGCCTTATGTAAAATGGTTTCCTTGTGGACTTAATGACCCCTGTCCCTAATGTTTCATAAGTTTTGTAAGGGATTGAAAATGCGTGATCCCAAAAATGTTGGATTATTCATTCAATATTAAAAAGTTGTTGCCTTAAAGTGAAATTGATTCCTTATGAATTTAATGACCATTGTCCCTAATGTTTTCATAAATTTTGGAAGGGATTGAAAATGTCGTGATCCCAAAATTATCGGATGAGTCACTCAATGTGAAATAGTTGCTGCCTTATGTGAAATTGTTTCCTTGTGGACTTAATGACCCCTGTCCCTAATATTTCATAAGTTTTGTTAGGGATTGAAAATGTCGTGATTGCATAAATGCCGGATGAAACGTTGAATGTGAAAATTGTTTCCTTATGAACGTAATGACCCTTGTCCCTAATGTTTCATAAGTTTTTTAAGGGATTGAAAATGTCGTGATCCCAAAAATGCGGGATGAATCAATCAAGTTTAAATAATTGTTGCCTTAATGTGGAATTGATGCCTTATGAACTTAATCACCTTTGTCCCTAATGTTTCATAAGTTTTGGAAGGGATTGAAAATGTCGTGATCCCAAAAATGCTAGATGAATCGTTCAATGTTAAATAGTTGTTGCCTTAATGTGAAGTTGATGCCTTATGAACTTAATGACATTGTCCCTAATATTTCATAAGTTTTGTTAGGGATTGAAAATGTCGTGATTGCGTAAATGCCGGATGAAACGTTGAATGTGAAAATTGTTTCCTTATGAACGTAATGACCCTTGTCCCTAATGTTTCGTAAGTTTTTTAAGGGATTGAAAATGTCGTGATCCCAAAAATGCGGGATGAATCAATCAAGTTTAAATAATTGTTGCCTTAATGTGGAATTGATGCCTTATGAACTTAATCACCTTTGTCCCTAATGTTTCATAAGTTTTGGAAGGGATTGAAAATGTCGTGATCCCAAAAATGCTGGATGAATCGTTCAATGTTAAATAGTTGTTGCCTTAATGTGAAGTTGATGCCTTATGAACTTAATGACATTGTCCCTAATATTTCATAAGTTTTGTCAGAATTAAACAAGGTACCTGCCATACCCTTTCTCTGTTTCCTGAGAAAGTTGGGGCATTCAGGTCTGATGTGCCAAAATCCTTCACATTCAAAACACCTTATTTCTTTGTTTTGCTCAGAAGTATTCTCCTCTTTAGACTTGCCCTGTGGCTTGATGTGAAATTGATGCCTTATGAACTTAATGACCCTGGTCCCTAATGTTTCATAATTTTGGAAGGGATTGAAAATGTCGTGATCCCAAAATTGTCGGATGAATCACTCAATGTGAAATTGTTTCCTTATGAACTTAATGACCCTTGTCCCTAATATTTCATAAGAAATTGAAAATGTCGTGATCCCAAAAATGCGGATGAATCACTCAATGCGAAATACTTGTTGACTTATAAACTTAATGACCTTTGTTCATAATGTTTCATAAGTTTTGTAAGAGATTGTAAATGTCGCGATTCCAAAAATGTTGGATGAATCATTCAATGTTAAATAGTTTGTTGCCTTAATGTGAAATTGATGCCTTATGAACGTCCCTAATGTTTCATAAGTTTTGGAAGCGATTGAAAATGTCGTGATTCCAAAAATGTCGGATGAATAACTCAATGTGAAATAATTGTTGCCTTATGTGAAATTGTTTCCTTATGAAAGTAATGACCCTTGTCCTTAATGTTTCATAAATTTTGTAAGGGATTGAAAATGTCGTGATTACGACAATGTCGGATGAAACACTCAATGTGAAATAGTTATGAACGTAATGACCCTTGTCCCTAATGTTTCATAAGTTTCGTAAGGGATTGAAAATGCGTGGTCCCAAAAATGTTGGATGAATCATTCAGTGTTAAATAGTTGTTGCCTTAATGTGAAATTGATGCCTTATGAACTTAATGACCACTGTTCTTAATGTTTTCAAAAGTTTTGGAAGGGATTGAAAATGACGTGATCCCAAAAATATCGGATGAATCACTAATGTGAAATAGTTATTGCCTTATGTAAAATTGTTTCCTTGTGGACTTAATGACCCCTGTCCCTAATGTTTCATAAGTTTTGTAAGGGATTGAAAATGCGTGATCCCAAAAATGTTGGATTATTCATTCAATATTAAAAAGTTGTTGCCTTAAAGTGAAATTGATTCCTTATGAATTTAATGACCATTGTCCCTAATGTTTTCATAAGTTTTGGAAGGGATTGAAAATGTCGTGATCCCAAAATTATCGGATGAGTCACTCAATGTGAAATAGTTGCTGCCTTATGTGAAATTGTTTCCTTGTGGACTTAATGACCCCTGTCCCTAATATTTCATAAGTTTTGTTAGGGATTGAAAATGTCGTGGTTGCGTAAATGCCGGATGAAACGTTGAATGTGAAAATTGTTTCCTTATGAACGTAATGACCCTTGTCCCTAATGTTTCGTAAGTTTTTTAAGGGATTGAAAATGTCGTGATCCCAAAAATGCGGGATGAATCAATCAAGTTTAAATAATTGTTGCCTTAATGTGGAATTGATGCCTTATGAACTTAATCACCTTTGTCCCTAATGTTTCATAAGTTTTGGAAGGGATTGAAAATGTCGTGATCCCAAAAATGCTGGATGAATCGTTCAATGTTAAATAGTTGTTGCCTTAATGTGAAGTTGATGCCTTATGAACTTAATGACATTGTCCCTAATATTTCATAAGTTTTGTCAGAATTAAACAAGGTACCTGCCATACCCTTTCTCTGTTTCCTGAGAAAGTTGGGGCATTCAGGTCTGATGTGCCAAAATCCTTCACATTCAAAACACCTTATTTCTTTGTTTTGCTCAGAAGTATTCTCCTCTTTAGACTTGCCCTGTGGCTTGATGTGAAATTGATGCCTTATGAACTTAATGACCCTGGTCCCTAATGTTTCATAATTTTGGAAGGGATTGAAAATGTCGTGATCCCAAAATTGTCGGATGAATCACTCAATGTGAAATTGTTTCCTTATGAACTTAATGACCCTTGTCCCTAATATTTCATAAGAAATTGAAAATGTCGTGATCCCAAAAATGCGGATGAATCACTCAATGCGAAATACTTGTTGACTTATAAACTTAATGACCTTTGTTCATAATGTTTCATAAGTTTTGTAAGAGATTGTAAATGTCGCGATTCCAAAAATGTTGGATGAATCATTCAATGTTAAATAGTTTGTTGCCTTAATGTGAAATTGATGCCTTATGAACGTCCCTAATGTTTCATAAGTTTTGGAAGCGATTGAAAATGTCGTGATTCCAAAAATGTCGGATGAATAACTCAATGTGAAATAATTGTTGCCTTATGTGAAATTGTTTCCTTATGAAAGTAATGACCCTTGTCCTTAATGTTTCATAAATTTTGTAAGGGATTGAAAATGTCGTGATTACGACAATGTCGGATGAAACACTCAATGTGAAATAGTTATGAACGTAATGACCCTTGTCCCTAATGTTTCATAAGTTTCGTAAGGGATTGAAAATGCGTGGTCCCAAAAATGTTGGATGAATCATTCAGTGTTAAATAGTTGTTGCCTTAATGTGAAATTGATGCCTTATGAACTTAATGACCACTGTTCTTAATGTTTTCAAAAGTTTTGGAAGGGATTGAAAATGACGTGATCCCAAAAATATCGGATGAATCACTAATGTGAAATAGTTATTGCCTTATGTAAAATTGTTTCCTTGTGGACTTAATGACCCCTGTCCCTAATGTTTCATAAGTTTTGTAAGGGATTGAAAATGCGTGATCCCAAAAATGTTGGATTATTCATTCAATATTAAAAAGTTGTTGCCTTAAAGTGAAATTGATTCCTTATGAATTTAATGACCATTGTCCCTAATGTTTTCATAAGTTTTGGAAGGGATTGAAAATGTCGTGATCCCAAAATTATCGGATGAGTCACTCAATGTGAAATAGTTGCTGCCTTATGTGAAATTGTTTCCTTGTGGACTTAATGACCCCTGTCCCTAATATTTCATAAGTTTTGTTAGGGATTGAAAATGTCGTGGTTGCGTAAATGCCGGATGAAACGTTGAATGTGAAAATTGTTTCCTTATGAACGTAATGACCCTTGTCCCTAATGTTTCGTAAGTTTTTTAAGGGATTGAAAATGTCGTGATCCCAAAAATGCGGGATGAATCAATCAAGTTTAAATAATTGTTGCCTTAATGTGGAATTGATGCCTTATGAACTTAATCACCTTTGTCCCTAATGTTTCATAAGTTTTGGAAGGGATTGAAAATGTCGTGATCCCAAAAATGCTGGATGAATCGTTCAATGTTAAATAGTTGTTGCCTTAATGTGAAGTTGATGCCTTATGAACTTAATGACATTGTCCCTAATATTTCATAAGTTTTGTCAGAATTAAACAAGGTACCTGCCATACCCTTTCTCTGTTTCCTGAGAAAGTTGGGGCATTCAGGTCTGATGTGCCAAAATCCTTCACATTCAAAACACCTTATTTCTTTGTTTTGCTCAGAAGTATTCTCCTCTTTAGACTTGCCCTGTGGCTTGATGTGAAATTGATGCCTTATGAACTTAATGACCCTGGTCCCTAATGTTTCATAATTTTGGAAGGGATTGAAAATGTCGTGATCCCAAAATTGTCGGATGAATCACTCAATGTGAAATTGTTTCCTTATGAACTTAATGACCCTTGTCCCTAATATTTCATAAGAAATTGAAAATGTCGTGATCCCAAAAATGCGGATGAATCACTCAATGCGAAATACTTGTTGACTTATAAACTTAATGACCTTTGTTCATAATGTTTCATAAGTTTTGTAAGAGATTGTAAATGTCGCGATTCCAAAAATGTTGGATGAATCATTCAATGTTAAATAGTTGTTGCCTTAATGTGAAATTGATGCCTTATGAACGTCCCTAATGTTTCATAAGTTTTGGAAGCGATTGAAAATGTCGTGATTCCAAAAATGTCGGATGAATAACTCAATGTGAAATAATTGTTGCCGTATGTGAAATTGTCTCCTTATGAAAGTAATGACCCTTGTCCTTAATGTTTCATAAATTTTGTAAGGGATTGAAAATGTCGTGATTACGACAATGTCGGATGAAACACTCAATGTGAAATAGTTATGAACGTAATGACCCTTGTCCCTATTGTTTCATAAGTTTCGTAAGGGATTGAAAATGCGTGGTCCCAAAAATGTTGGATGAATCATTCAGTGTTAAATAGTTGTTGCCTTAATGTGAAATTGATGCCTTATGAACTTAATGACCACTGTTCTTAATGTTTTCAAAAGATTTGGAAGGGATTGAAAATGACGTGATCCCAAAAATATCGGATGAATCACTAATGTGAAATAGTTATTGCCTTATGTAAAATGGTTTCCTTGTGGACTTAATGACCCCTGTCCCTAATGTTTCATAAGTTTTGTAAGGGATTGAAAATGCGTGATCCCAAAAATGTTGGATTATTCATTCAATATTAAAAAGTTGTTGCCTTAAAGTGAAATTGATTCCTTATGAATTTAATGACCATTGTCCCTAATGTTTTCATAAATTTTGGAAGGGATTGAAAATGTCGTGATCCCAAAATTATCGGATGAGTCACTCAATGTGAAATAGTTGCTGCCTTATGTGAAATTGTTTCCTTATGAACTTAATGACCCTTGTCCCTAATATTTCATAAGAAATTGAAAATGTCGTGATCCTAAAAATGCGGATGAATCACTCAATGTGAAATTGTTTCCTTATGAACTTAATGACCCTTGTCCCTAATATTTCATAAGATATTGAAAATGTCGTGATCCCAAAAATGCGGATGAATCACTCAATGCGAAATACTTGTTGATTTATAAACTTAATGACCTTTGTTCATAATGTTTCATAAGTTTTGTAAGAGATTGTAAATGTCGCGATTCCAAAAATGTTGGATGAATCATTCAATGTTAAATAGTTGTTGCCTTAATGTGAAATTGATGCCTTATGAACCTCCCTAATGTTTCATAAGTTTTGGAAGCGATTGAAAATGTCGTGATTCCAAAAATGTCGGATGAATAACTCAATGTGAAATAATTGTTGCCTTATGTGAAATTGTTTCCTTATGAAAGTAATGACCCTTGTCCTTAATGTTTCATAAATTTTGTAAGGGATTGAAAATGTCGTGATTACGACAATGTCGGATGAAACACTCAATGTGAAATAGTTATGAACGTAATGACCCTTGTCCCTAATGTTTCATAAGTTTCGTAAGGGATTGAAAATGCGTGGTCCCAAAAATGTTGGATGAATCATTCAGTGTTAAATAGTTGTTGCCTTAATGTGAAATTGATGCCTTATGAACTTAATGACCACTGTTCTTAATGTTTTCAAAAGTTTTGGAAGGGATTGAAAATGACGTGATCCCAAAAATATCGGATGAATCACTAATGTGAAATAGTTATTGCCTTATGTAAAATTGTTTCCTTGTGGACTTAATGACCCCTGTCCCTAATGTTTCATAAGTTTTGTAAGGGATTGAAAATGCGTGATCCCAAAAATGTTGGATTATTCATTCAATATTAAAAAGTTGTTGCCTTAAAGTGAAATTGATTCCTTATGAATTTAATGACCATTGTCCCTAATGTTTTCATAAATTTTGGAAGGGATTGAAAATGTCGTGATCCCAAAATTATCGGATGAGTCACTCAATGTGAAATAGTTGCTGCCTTATGTGAAATTGTTTCCTTGTGGACTTAATGACCCCTGTCCCTAATATTTCATAAGTTTTGTTAGGGATTGAAAATGTCGTGATTGCATAAATGCCGGATGAAACGTTGAATGTGAAAATTGTTTCCTTATGAACGTAATGACCCTTGTCCCTAATGTTTCATAAGTTTTTTAAGGGATTGAAAATGTCGTGATCCCAAAAATGCGGGATGAATCAATCAAGTTTAAATAATTGTTGCCTTAATGTGGAATTGATGCCTTATGAACTTAATCACCTTTGTCCCTAATGTTTCATAAGTTTTGGAAGGGATTGAAAATGTCGTGATCCCAAAAATGCTAGATGAATCGTTCAATGTTAAATAGTTGTTGCCTTAATGTGAAGTTGATGCCTTATGAACTTAATGACATTGTCCCTAATATTTCATAAGTTTTGTCAGAATTAAACAAGGTACCTGCCATACCCTTTCTCTGTTTCCTGAGAAAGTTGGGGCATTCAGGTCTGATGTGCCAAAATCCTTCACATTCAAAACACCTTATTTCTTTGTTTTGCTCAGAAGTATTCTCCTCTTTAGACTTGCCCTGTGGCTTGATGTGAAATTGATGCCTTATGAACTTAATGACCCTGGTCCCTAATGTTTCATAATTTTGGAAGGGATTGAAAATGTCGTGATCCCAAAATTGTCGGATGAATCACTCAATGTGAAATTGTTTCCTTATGAACTTAATGACCCTTGTCCCTAATATTTCATAAGAAATTGAAAATGTCGTGATCCTAAAAATGCGGATGAATCACTCAATGTGAAATTGTTTCCTTATGAACTTAATGACCCTTGTCCCTAATATTTCATAAGATATTGAAAATGTCGTGATCCCAAAAATGCGGATGAATCACTCAATGCGAAATACTTGTTGATTTATAAACTTAATGACCTTTGTTCATAATGTTTCATAAGTTTTGTAAGAGATTGTAAATGTCGCGATTCCAAAAATGTTGGATGAATCATTCAATGTTAAATAGTTGTTGCCTTAATGTGAAATTGATGCCTTATGAACCTCCCTAATGTTTCATAAGTTTTGGAAGCGATTGAAAATGTCGTGATTCCAAAAATGTCGGATGAATAACTCAATGTGAAATAATTGTTGCCTTATGTGAAATTGTTTCCTTATGAAAGTAATGACCCTTGTCCTTAATGTTTCATAAATTTTGTAAGGGATTGAAAATGTCGTGATTACGACAATGTCGGATGAAACACTCAATGTGAAATAGTTATGAACGTAATGACCCTTGTCCCTAATGTTTTCATAAATTTTGGAAGGGATTGAAAATGTCGTGATCCCAAAATTATCGGATGAGTCACTCAATGTGAAATAGTTGCTGCCTTATGTGAAATTGTTTCCTTGTGGACTTAATGACCCCTGTCCCTAATATTTCATAAGTTTTGTTAGGGATTGAAAATGTCGTGATTGCATAAATGCCGGATGAAACGTTGAATGTGAAAATTGTTTCCTTATGAACGTAATGACCCTTGTCCCTAATGTTTCATAAGTTTTTTAAGGGATTGAAAATGTCGTGATCCCAAAAATGCGGGATGAATCAATCAAGTTTAAATAATTGTTGCCTTAATGTGGAATTGATGCCTTATGAACTTAATCACCTTTGTCCCTAATGTTTCATAAGTTTTGGAAGGGATTGAAAATGTCGTGATCCCAAAAATGCTGGATGAATCGTTCAATGTTAAATAGTTGTTGCCTTAATGTGAAGTTGATGCCTTATGAACTTAATGACATTGTCCCTAATATTTCATAAGTTTTGTCAGAATTAAACAAGGTACCTGCCATACCCTTTCTCTGTTTCCTGAGAAAGTTGGGGCATTCAGGTCTGATGTGCCAAAATCCTTCACATTCAAAACACCTTATTTCTTTGTTTTGCTCAGAAGTATTCTCCTCTTTAGACTTGCCCTGTGGCTTGATGTGAAATTGATGCCTTATGAACTTAATGACCCTGGTCCCTAATGTTTCATAATTTTGGAAGGGATTGAAAATGTCGTGATCCCAAAATTGTCGGATGAATCACTCAATGTGAAATTGTTTCCTTATGAACTTAATGACCCTTGTCCCTAATATTTCATAAGAAATTGAAAATGTCGTGATCCTAAAAATGCGGATGAATCACTCAATGTGAAATTGTTTCCTTATGAACTTAATGACCCTTGTCCCTAATATTTCATAAGATATTGAAAATGTCGTGATCCCAAAAATGCGGATGAATCACTCAATGCGAAATACTTGTTGATTTATAAACTTAATGACCTTTGTTCATAATGTTTCATAAGTTTTGTAAGAGATTGTAAATGTCGCGATTCCAAAAATGTTGGATGAATCATTCAATGTTAAATAGTTGTTGCCTTAATGTGAAATTGATGCCTTATGAACCTCCCTAATGTTTCATAAGTTTTGGAAGCGATTGAAAATGTCGTGATTCCAAAAATGTCGGATGAATAACTCAATGTGAAATAATTGTTGCCTTATGTGAAATTGTTTCCTTATGAAAGTAATGACCCTTGTCCTTAATGTTTCATAAATTTTGTAAGGGATTGAAAATGTCGTGATTACGACAATGTCGGATGAAACACTCAATGTGAAATAGTTATGAACGTAATGACCCTTGTCCCTAATGTTTTCATAAATTTTGGAAGGGATTGAAAATGTCGTGATCCCAAAATTATCGGATGAGTCACTCAATGTGAAATAGTTGCTGCCTTATGTGAAATTGTTTCCTTGTGGACTTAATGACCCCTGTCCCTAATATTTCATAAGTTTTGTTAGGGATTGAAAATGTCGTGATTGCATAAATGCCGGATGAAACGTTGAATGTGAAAATTGTTTCCTTATGAACGTAATGACCCTTGTCCCTAATGTTTCATAAGTTTTTTAAGGGATTGAAAATGTCGTGATCCCAAAAATGCGGGATGAATCAATCAAGTTTAAATAATTGTTGCCTTAATGTGGAATTGATGCCTTATGAACTTAATCACCTTTGTCCCTAATGTTTCATAAGTTTTGGAAGGGATTGAAAATGTCGTGATCCCAAAAATGCTGGATGAATCGTTCAATGTTAAATAGTTGTTGCCTTAATGTGAAGTTGATGCCTTATGAACTTAATGACATTGTCCCTAATATTTCATAAGTTTTGTCAGAATTAAACAAGGTACCTGCCATACCCTTTCTCTGTTTCCTGAGAAAGTTGGGGCATTCAGGTCTGATGTGCCAAAATCCTTCACATTCAAAACACCTTATTTCTTTGTTTTGCTCAGAAGTATTCTCCTCTTTAGACTTGCCCTGTGGCTTGATGTGAAATTGATGCCTTATGAACTTAATGACCCTGGTCCCTAATGTTTCATAATTTTGGAAGGGATTGAAAATGTCGTGATCCCAAAATTGTCGGATGAATCACTCAATGTGAAATTGTTTCCTTATGAACTTAATGACCCTTGTCCCTAATATTTCATAAGAAATTGAAAATGTCGTGATCCTAAAAATGCGGATGAATCACTCAATGTGAAATTGTTTCCTTATGAACTTAATGACCCTTGTCCCTAATATTTCATAAGATATTGAAAATGTCGTGATCCCAAAAATGCGGATGAATCACTCAATGCGAAATACTTGTTGATTTATAAACTTAATGACCTTTGTTCATAATGTTTCATAAGTTTTGTAAGAGATTGTAAATGTCGCGATTCCAAAAATGTTGGATGAATCATTCAATGTTAAATAGTTGTTGCCTTAATGTGAAATTGATGCCTTATGAACCTCCCTAATGTTTCATAAGTTTTGGAAGCGATTGAAAATGTCGTGATTCCAAAAATGTCGGATGAATAACTCAATGTGAAATAATTGTTGCCTTATGTGAAATTGTTTCCTTATGAAAGTAATGACCCTTGTCCTTAATGTTTCATAAATTTTGTAAGGGATTGAAAATGTCGTGATTACGACAATGTCGGATGAAACACTCAATGTGAAATAGTTATGAACGTAATGACCCTTGTCCCTAATGTTTCATAAGTTTCGTAAGGGATTGAAAATGCGTGGTCCCAAAAATGTTGGATGAATCATTCAGTGTTAAATAGTTGTTGCCTTAATGTGAAATTGATGCCTTATGAACTTAATGACCACTGTTCTTAATGTTTTCAAAAGTTTTGGAAGGGATTGAAAATGACGTGATCCCAAAAATATCGGATGAATCACTAATGTGAAATAGTTATTGCCTTATGTAAAATTGTTTCCTTGTGGACTTAATGACCCCTGTCCCTAATGTTTCATAAGTTTTGTAAGGGATTGAAAATGCGTGATCCCAAAAATGTTGGATTATTCATTCAATATTAAAAAGTTGTTGCCTTAAAGTGAAATTGATTCCTTATGAATTTAATGACCATTGTCCCTAATGTTTTCATAAATTTTGGAAGGGATTGAAAATGTCGTGATCCCAAAATTATCGGATGAGTCACTCAATGTGAAATAGTTGCTGCCTTATGTGAAATTGTTTCCTTGTGGACTTAATGACCCCTGTCCCTAATATTTCATAAGTTTTGTTAGGGATTGAAAATGTCGTGATTGCATAAATGCCGGATGAAACGTTGAATGTGAAAATTGTTTCCTTATGAACGTAATGACCCTTGTCCCTAATGTTTCATAAGTTTTTTAAGGGATTGAAAATGTCGTGATCCCAAAAATGCGGGATGAATCAATCAAGTTTAAATAATTGTTGCCTTAATGTGGAATTGATGCCTTATGAACTTAATCACCTTTGTCCCTAATGTTTCATAAGTTTTGGAAGGGATTGAAAATGTCGTGATCCCAAAAATGCTAGATGAATCGTTCAATGTTAAATAGTTGTTGCCTTAATGTGAAGTTGATGCCTTATGAACTTAATGACATTGTCCCTAATATTTCATAAGTTTTGTCAGAATTAAACAAGGTACCTGCCATACCCTTTCTCTGTTTCCTGAGAAAGTTGGGGCATTCAAGTCTGATGTGCCAAAATCCTTCACATTCAAAACACCTTATTTCTTTGTTTTGCTCAGAAGTATTCTCCTCTTTAGACTTGCCCTGTGGCTTGATGTGAAATTGATGCCTTATGAACTTAATGACCCTGGTCCCTAATGTTTCATAATTTTGGAAGGGATTGAAAATGTCGTGATCCCAAAATTGTCGGATGAATCACTCAATGTGAAATTGTTTCCTTATGAACTTAATGACCCTTGTCCCTAATATTTCATAAGAAATTGAAAATGTCGTGATCCTAAAAATGCGGATGAATCACTCAATGTGAAATTGTTTCCTTATGAACTTAATGACCCTTGTCCCTAATATTTCATAAGATATTGAAAATGTCGTGATCCCAAAAATGCGGATGAATCACTCAATGCGAAATACTTGTTGATTTATAAACTTAATGACCTTTGTTCATAATGTTTCATAAGTTTTGTAAGAGATTGTAAATGTCGCGATTCCAAAAATGTTGGATGAATCATTCAATGTTAAATAGTTGTTGCCTTAATGTGAAATTGATGCCTTATGAACCTCCCTAATGTTTCATAAGTTTTGGAAGCGATTGAAAATGTCGTGATTCCAAAAATGTCGGATGAATAACTCAATGTGAAATAATTGTTGCCTTATGTGAAATTGTTTCCTTATGAAAGTAATGACCCTTGTCCTTAATGTTTCATAAATTTTGTAAGGGATTGAAAATGTCGTGATTACGACAATGTCGGATGAAACACTCAATGTGAAATAGTTATGAACGTAATGACCCTTGTCCCTAATGTTTTCATAAATTTTGGAAGGGATTGAAAATGTCGTGATCCCAAAATTATCGGATGAGTCACTCAATGTGAAATAGTTGCTGCCTTATGTGAAATTGTTTCCTTGTGGACTTAATGACCCCTGTCCCTAATATTTCATAAGTTTTGTTAGGGATTGAAAATGTCGTGATTGCATAAATGCCGGATGAAACGTTGAATGTGAAAATTGTTTCCTTATGAACGTAATGACCCTTGTCCCTAATGTTTCATAAGTTTTTTAAGGGATTGAAAATGTCGTGATCCCAAAAATGCGGGATGAATCAATCAAGTTTAAATAATTGTTGCCTTAATGTGGAATTGATGCCTTATGAACTTAATCACCTTTGTCCCTAATGTTTCATAAGTTTTGGAAGGGATTGAAAATGTCGTGATCCCAAAAATGCTGGATGAATCGTTCAATGTTAAATAGTTGTTGCCTTAATGTGAAGTTGATGCCTTATGAACTTAATGACATTGTCCCTAATATTTCATAAGTTTTGTCAGAATTAAACAAGGTACCTGCCATACCCTTTCTCTGTTTCCTGAGAAAGTTGGGGCATTCAGGTCTGATGTGCCAAAATCCTTCACATTCAAAACACCTTATTTCTTTGTTTTGCTCAGAAGTATTCTCCTCTTTAGACTTGCCCTGTGGCTTGATGTGAAATTGATGCCTTATGAACTTAATGACCCTGGTCCCTAATGTTTCATAATTTTGGAAGGGATTGAAAATGTCGTGATCCCAAAATTGTCGGATGAATCACTCAATGTGAAATTGTTTCCTTATGAACTTAATGACCCTTGTCCCTAATATTTCATAAGAAATTGAAAATGTCGTGATCCTAAAAATGCGGATGAATCACTCAATGTGAAATTGTTTCCTTATGAACTTAATGACCCTTGTCCCTAATATTTCATAAGATATTGAAAATGTCGTGATCCCAAAAATGCGGATGAATCACTCAATGCGAAATACTTGTTGATTTATAAACTTAATGACCTTTGTTCATAATGTTTCATAAGTTTTGTAAGAGATTGTAAATGTCGCGATTCCAAAAATGTTGGATGAATCATTCAATGTTAAATAGTTGTTGCCTTAATGTGAAATTGATGCCTTATGAACCTCCCTAATGTTTCATAAGTTTTGGAAGCGATTGAAAATGTCGTGATTCCAAAAATGTCGGATGAATAACTCAATGTGAAATAATTGTTGCCTTATGTGAAATTGTTTCCTTATGAAAGTAATGACCCTTGTCCTTAATGTTTCATAAATTTTGTAAGGGATTGAAAATGTCGTGATTACGACAATGTCGGATGAAACACTCAATGTGAAATAGTTATGAACGTAATGACCCTTGTCCCTAATGTTTCATAAGTTTCGTAAGGGATTGAAAATGCGTGGTCCCAAAAATGTTGGATGAATCATTCAGTGTTAAATAGTTGTTGCCTTAATGTGAAATTGATGCCTTATGAACTTAATGACCACTGTTCTTAATGTTTTCAAAAGTTTTGGAAGGGATTGAAAATGACGTGATCCCAAAAATATCGGATGAATCACTAATGTGAAATAGTTATTGCCTTATGTAAAATTGTTTCCTTGTGGACTTAATGACCCCTGTCCCTAATGTTTCATAAGTTTTGTAAGGGATTGAAAATGCGTGATCCCAAAAATGTTGGATTATTCATTCAATATTAAAAAGTTGTTGCCTTAAAGTGAAATTGATTCCTTATGAATTTAATGACCATTGTCCCTAATGTTTTCATAAATTTTGGAAGGGATTGAAAATGTCGTGATCCCAAAATTATCGGATGAGTCACTCAATGTGAAATAGTTGCTGCCTTATGTGAAATTGTTTCCTTGTGGACTTAATGACCCCTGTCCCTAATATTTCATAAGTTTTGTTAGGGATTGAAAATGTCGTGATTGCATAAATGCCGGATGAAACGTTGAATGTGAAAATTGTTTCCTTATGAACGTAATGACCCTTGTCCCTAATGTTTCATAAGTTTTTTAAGGGATTGAAAATGTCGTGATCCCAAAAATGCGGGATGAATCAATCAAGTTTAAATAATTGTTGCCTTAATGTGGAATTGATGCCTTATGAACTTAATCACCTTTGTCCCTAATGTTTCATAAGTTTTGGAAGGGATTGAAAATGTCGTGATCCCAAAAATGCTGGATGAATCGTTCAATGTTAAATAGTTGTTGCCTTAATGTGAAGTTGATGCCTTATGAACTTAATGACATTGTCCCTAATATTTCATAAGTTTTGTCAGAATTAAACAAGGTACCTGCCATACCCTTTCTCTGTTTCCTGAGAAAGTTGGGGCATTCAGGTCTGATGTGCCAAAATCCTTCACATTCAAAACACCTTATTTCTTTGTTTTGCTCAGAAGTATTCTCCTCTTTAGACTTGCCCTGTGGCTTGATGTGAAATTGATGCCTTATGAACTTAATGACCCTGGTCCCTAATGTTTCATAATTTTGGAAGGGATTGAAAATGTCGTGATCCCAAAATTGTCGGATGAATCACTCAATGTGAAATTGTTTCCTTATGAACTTAATGACCCTTGTCCCTAATATTTCATAAGAAATTGAAAATGTCGTGATCCTAAAAATGCGGATGAATCACTCAATGTGAAATTGTTTCCTTATGAACTTAATGACCCTTGTCCCTAATATTTCATAAGATATTGAAAATGTCGTGATCCCAAAAATGCGGATGAATCACTCAATGCGAAATACTTGTTGATTTATAAACTTAATGACCTTTGTTCATAATGTTTCATAAGTTTTGTAAGAGATTGTAAATGTCGCGATTCCAAAAATGTTGGATGAATCATTCAATGTTAAATAGTTGTTGCCTTAATGTGAAATTGATGCCTTATGAACCTCCCTAATGTTTCATAAGTTTTGGAAGCGATTGAAAATGTCGTGATTCCAAAAATGTCGGATGAATAACTCAATGTGAAATAATTGTTGCCTTATGTGAAATTGTTTCCTTATGAAAGTAATGACCCTTGTCCTTAATGTTTCATAAATTTTGTAAGGGATTGAAAATGTCGTGATTACGACAATGTCGGATGAAACACTCAATGTGAAATAGTTATGAACGTAATGACCCTTGTCCCTAATGTTTCATAAGTTTCGTAAGGGATTGAAAATGCGTGGTCCCAAAAATGTTGGATGAATCATTCAGTGTTAAATAGTTGTTGCCTTAATGTGAAATTGATGCCTTATGAACTTAATGACCACTGTTCTTAATGTTTTCAAAAGTTTTGGAAGGGATTGAAAATGACGTGATCCCAAAAATATCGGATGAATCACTAATGTGAAATAGTTATTGCCTTATGTAAAATTGTTTCCTTGTGGACTTAATGACCCCTGTCCCTAATGTTTCATAAGTTTTGTAAGGGATTGAAAATGCGTGATCCCAAAAATGTTGGATTATTCATTCAATATTAAAAAGTTGTTGCCTTAAAGTGAAATTGATTCCTTATGAATTTAATGACCATTGTCCCTAATGTTTTCATAAATTTTGGAAGGGATTGAAAATGTCGTGATCCCAAAATTATCGGATGAGTCACTCAATGTGAAATAGTTGCTGCCTTATGTGAAATTGTTTCCTTGTGGACTTAATGACCCCTGTCCCTAATATTTCATAAGTTTTGTTAGGGATTGAAAATGTCGTGATTGCATAAATGCCGGATGAAACGTTGAATGTGAAAATTGTTTCCTTATGAACGTAATGACCCTTGTCCCTAATGTTTCATAAGTTTTTTAAGGGATTGAAAATGTCGTGATCCCAAAAATGCGGGATGAATCAATCAAGTTTAAATAATTGTTGCCTTAATGTGGAATTGATGCCTTATGAACTTAATCACCTTTGTCCCTAATGTTTCATAAGTTTTGGAAGGGATTGAAAATGTCGTGATCCCAAAAATGCTGGATGAATCGTTCAATGTTAAATAGTTGTTGCCTTAATGTGAAGTTGATGCCTTATGAACTTAATGACATTGTCCCTAATATTTCATAAGTTTTGTCAGAATTAAACAAGGTACCTGCCATACCCTTTCTCTGTTTCCTGAGAAAGTTGGGGCATTCAGGTCTGATGTGCCAAAATCCTTCACATTCAAAACACCTTATTTCTTTGTTTTGCTCAGAAGTATTCTCCTCTTTAGACTTGCCCTGTGGCTTGATGTGAAATTGATGCCTTATGAACTTAATGACCCTGGTCCCTAATGTTTCATAATTTTGGAAGGGATTGAAAATGTCGTGATCCCAAAATTGTCGGATGAATCACTCAATGTGAAATTGTTTCCTTATGAACTTAATGACCCTTGTCCCTAATATTTCATAAGAAATTGAAAATGTCGTGATCCTAAAAATGCGGATGAATCACTCAATGTGAAATTGTTTCCTTATGAACTTAATGACCCTTGTCCCTAATATTTCATAAGATATTGAAAATGTCGTGATCCCAAAAATGCGGATGAATCACTCAATGCGAAATACTTGTTGATTTATAAACTTAATGACCTTTGTTCATAATGTTTCATAAGTTTTGTAAGAGATTGTAAATGTCGCGATTCCAAAAATGTTGGATGAATCATTCAATGTTAAATAGTTGTTGCCTTAATGTGAAATTGATGCCTTATGAACCTCCCTAATGTTTCATAAGTTTTGGAAGCGATTGAAAATGTCGTGATTCCAAAAATGTCGGATGAATAACTCAATGTGAAATAATTGTTGCCTTATGTGAAATTGTTTCCTTATGAAAGTAATGACCCTTGTCCTTAATGTTTCATAAATTTTGTAAGGGATTGAAAATGTCGTGATTACGACAATGTCGGATGAAACACTCAATGTGAAATAGTTATGAACGTAATGACCCTTGTCCCTAATGTTTCATAAGTTTCGTAAGGGATTGAAAATGCGTGGTCCCAAAAATGTTGGATGAATCATTCAGTGTTAAATAGTTGTTGCCTTAATGTGAAATTGATGCCTTATGAACTTAATGACCACTGTTCTTAATGTTTTCAAAAGTTTTGGAAGGGATTGAAAATGACGTGATCCCAAAAATATCGGATGAATCACTAATGTGAAATAGTTATTGCCTTATGTAAAATTGTTTCCTTGTGGACTTAATGACCCCTGTCCCTAATGTTTCATAAGTTTTGTAAGGGATTGAAAATGCGTGATCCCAAAAATGTTGGATTATTCATTCAATATTAAAAAGTTGTTGCCTTAAAGTGAAATTGATTCCTTATGAATTTAATGACCATTGTCCCTAATGTTTTCATAAATTTTGGAAGGGATTGAAAATGTCGTGATCCCAAAATTATCGGATGAGTCACTCAATGTGAAATAGTTGCTGCCTTATGTGAAATTGTTTCCTTGTGGACTTAATGACCCCTGTCCCTAATATTTCATAAGTTTTGTTAGGGATTGAAAATGTCGTGATTGCATAAATGCCGGATGAAACGTTGAATGTGAAAATTGTTTCCTTATGAACGTAATGACCCTTGTCCCTAATGTTTCATAAGTTTTTTAAGGGATTGAAAATGTCGTGATCCCAAAAATGCGGGATGAATCAATCAAGTTTAAATAATTGTTGCCTTAATGTGGAATTGATGCCTTATGAACTTAATCACCTTTGTCCCTAATGTTTCATAAGTTTTGGAAGGGATTGAAAATGTCGTGATCCCAAAAATGCTGGATGAATCGTTCAATGTTAAATAGTTGTTGCCTTAATGTGAAGTTGATGCCTTATGAACTTAATGACATTGTCCCTAATATTTCATAAGTTTTGTCAGAATTAAACAAGGTACCTGCCATACCCTTTCTCTGTTTCCTGAGAAAGTTGGGGCATTCAGGTCTGATGTGCCAAAATCCTTCACATTCAAAACACCTTATTTCTTTGTTTTGCTCAGAAGTATTCTCCTCTTTAGACTTGCCCTGTGGCTTGATGTGAAATTGATGCCTTATGAACTTAATGACCCTGGTCCCTAATGTTTCATAATTTTGGAAGGGATTGAAAATGTCGTGATCCCAAAATTGTCGGATGAATCACTCAATGTGAAATTGTTTCCTTATGAACTTAATGACCCTTGTCCCTAATATTTCATAAGAAATTGAAAATGTCGTGATCCTAAAAATGCGGATGAATCACTCAATGTGAAATTGTTTCCTTATGAACTTAATGACCCTTGTCCCTAATATTTCATAAGATATTGAAAATGTCGTGATCCCAAAAATGCGGATGAATCACTCAATGCGAAATACTTGTTGATTTATAAACTTAATGACCTTTGTTCATAATGTTTCATAAGTTTTGTAAGAGATTGTAAATGTCGCGATTCCAAAAATGTTGGATGAATCATTCAATGTTAAATAGTTGTTGCCTTAATGTGAAATTGATGCCTTATGAACCTCCCTAATGTTTCATAAGTTTTGGAAGCGATTGAAAATGTCGTGATTCCAAAAATGTCGGATGAATAACTCAATGTGAAATAATTGTTGCCTTATGTGAAATTGTTTCCTTATGAAAGTAATGACCCTTGTCCTTAATGTTTCATAAATTTTGTAAGGGATTGAAAATGTCGTGATTACGACAATGTCGGATGAAACACTCAATGTGAAATAGTTATGAACGTAATGACCCTTGTCCCTAATGTTTCATAAGTTTCGTAAGGGATTGAAAATGCGTGGTCCCAAAAATGTTGGATGAATCATTCAGTGTTAAATAGTTGTTGCCTTAATGTGAAATTGATGCCTTATGAACTTAATGACCACTGTTCTTAATGTTTTCAAAAGTTTTGGAAGGGATTGAAAATGACGTGATCCCAAAAATATCGGATGAATCACTAATGTGAAATAGTTATTGCCTTATGTAAAATTGTTTCCTTGTGGACTTAATGACCCCTGTCCCTAATGTTTCATAAGTTTTGTAAGGGATTGAAAATGCGTGATCCCAAAAATGTTGGATTATTCATTCAATATTAAAAAGTTGTTGCCTTAAAGTGAAATTGATTCCTTATGAATTTAATGACCATTGTCCCTAATGTTTTCATAAATTTTGGAAGGGATTGAAAATGTCGTGATCCCAAAATTATCGGATGAGTCACTCAATGTGAAATAGTTGCTGCCTTATGTGAAATTGTTTCCTTGTGGACTTAATGACCCCTGTCCCTAATATTTCATAAGTTTTGTTAGGGATTGAAAATGTCGTGATTGCATAAATGCCGGATGAAACGTTGAATGTGAAAATTGTTTCCTTATGAACGTAATGACCCTTGTCCCTAATGTTTCATAAGTTTTTTAAGGGATTGAAAATGTCGTGATCCCAAAAATGCGGGATGAATCAATCAAGTTTAAATAATTGTTGCCTTAATGTGGAATTGATGCCTTATGAACTTAATCACCTTTGTCCCTAATGTTTCATAAGTTTTGGAAGGGATTGAAAATGTCGTGATCCCAAAAATGCTGGATGAATCGTTCAATGTTAAATAGTTGTTGCCTTAATGTGAAGTTGATGCCTTATGAACTTAATGACATTGTCCCTAATATTTCATAAGTTTTGTCAGAATTAAACAAGGTACCTGCCATACCCTTTCTCTGTTTCCTGAGAAAGTTGGGGCATTCAGGTCTGATGTGCCAAAATCCTTCACATTCAAAACACCTTATTTCTTTGTTTTGCTCAGAAGTATTCTCCTCTTTAGACTTGCCCTGTGGCTTGATGTGAAATTGATGCCTTATGAACTTAATGACCCTGGTCCCTAATGTTTCATAATTTTGGAAGGGATTGAAAATGTCGTGATCCCAAAATTGTCGGATGAATCACTCAATGTGAAATTGTTTCCTTATGAACTTAATGACCCTTGTCCCTAATATTTCATAAGAAATTGAAAATGTCGTGATCCTAAAAATGCGGATGAATCACTCAATGTGAAATTGTTTCCTTATGAACTTAATGACCCTTGTCCCTAATATTTCATAAGATATTGAAAATGTCGTGATCCCAAAAATGCGGATGAATCACTCAATGCGAAATACTTGTTGATTTATAAACTTAATGACCTTTGTTCATAATGTTTCATAAGTTTTGTAAGAGATTGTAAATGTCGCGATTCCAAAAATGTTGGATGAATCATTCAATGTTAAATAGTTGTTGCCTTAATGTGAAATTGATGCCTTATGAACCTCCCTAATGTTTCATAAGTTTTGGAAGCGATTGAAAATGTCGTGATTCCAAAAATGTCGGATGAATAACTCAATGTGAAATAATTGTTGCCTTATGTGAAATTGTTTCCTTATGAAAGTAATGACCCTTGTCCTTAATGTTTCATAAATTTTGTAAGGGATTGAAAATGTCGTGATTACGACAATGTCGGATGAAACACTCAATGTGAAATAGTTATGAACGTAATGACCCTTGTCCCTAATGTTTTCATAAATTTTGGAAGGGATTGAAAATGTCGTGATCCCAAAATTATCGGATGAGTCACTCAATGTGAAATAGTTGCTGCCTTATGTGAAATTGTTTCCTTGTGGACTTAATGACCCCTGTCCCTAATATTTCATAAGTTTTGTTAGGGATTGAAAATGTCGTGATTGCATAAATGCCGGATGAAACGTTGAATGTGAAAATTGTTTCCTTATGAACGTAATGACCCTTGTCCCTAATGTTTCATAAGTTTTTTAAGGGATTGAAAATGTCGTGATCCCAAAAATGCGGGATGAATCAATCAAGTTTAAATAATTGTTGCCTTAATGTGGAATTGATGCCTTATGAACTTAATCACCTTTGTCCCTAATGTTTCATAAGTTTTGGAAGGGATTGAAAATGTCGTGATCCCAAAAATGCTGGATGAATCGTTCAATGTTAAATAGTTGTTGCCTTAATGTGAAGTTGATGCCTTATGAACTTAATGACATTGTCCCTAATATTTCATAAGTTTTGTCAGAATTAAACAAGGTACCTGCCATACCCTTTCTCTGTTTCCTGAGAAAGTTGGGGCATTCAGGTCTGATGTGCCAAAATCCTTCACATTCAAAACACCTTATTTCTTTGTTTTGCTCAGAAGTATTCTCCTCTTTAGACTTGCCCTGTGGCTTGATGTGAAATTGATGCCTTATGAACTTAATGACCCTGGTCCCTAATGTTTCATAATTTTGGAAGGGATTGAAAATGTCGTGATCCCAAAATTGTCGGATGAATCACTCAATGTGAAATTGTTTCCTTATGAACTTAATGACCCTTGTCCCTAATATTTCATAAGAAATTGAAAATGTCGTGATCCTAAAAATGCGGATGAATCACTCAATGTGAAATTGTTTCCTTATGAACTTAATGACCCTTGTCCCTAATATTTCATAAGATATTGAAAATGTCGTGATCCCAAAAATGCGGATGAATCACTCAATGCGAAATACTTGTTGATTTATAAACTTAATGACCTTTGTTCATAATGTTTCATAAGTTTTGTAAGAGATTGTAAATGTCGCGATTCCAAAAATGTTGGATGAATCATTCAATGTTAAATAGTTGTTGCCTTAATGTGAAATTGATGCCTTATGAACCTCCCTAATGTTTCATAAGTTTTGGAAGCGATTGAAAATGTCGTGATTCCAAAAATGTCGGATGAATAACTCAATGTGAAATAATTGTTGCCTTATGTGAAATTGTTTCCTTATGAAAGTAATGACCCTTGTCCTTAATGTTTCATAAATTTTGTAAGGGATTGAAAATGTCGTGATTACGACAATGTCGGATGAAACACTCAATGTGAAATAGTTATGAACGTAATGACCCTTGTCCCTAATGTTTTCATAAATTTTGGAAGGGATTGAAAATGTCGTGATCCCAAAATTATCGGATGAGTCACTCAATGTGAAATAGTTGCTGCCTTATGTGAAATTGTTTCCTTGTGGACTTAATGACCCCTGTCCCTAATATTTCATAAGTTTTGTTAGGGATTGAAAATGTCGTGATTGCATAAATGCCGGATGAAACGTTGAATGTGAAAATTGTTTCCTTATGAACGTAATGACCCTTGTCCCTAATGTTTCATAAGTTTTTTAAGGGATTGAAAATGTCGTGATCCCAAAAATGCGGGATGAATCAATCAAGTTTAAATAATTGTTGCCTTAATGTGGAATTGATGCCTTATGAACTTAATCACCTTTGTCCCTAATGTTTCATAAGTTTTGGAAGGGATTGAAAATGTCGTGATCCCAAAAATGCTGGATGAATCGTTCAATGTTAAATAGTTGTTGCCTTAATGTGAAGTTGATGCCTTATGAACTTAATGACATTGTCCCTAATATTTCATAAGTTTTGTCAGAATTAAACAAGGTACCTGCCATACCCTTTCTCTGTTTCCTGAGAAAGTTGGGGCATTCAGGTCTGATGTGCCAAAATCCTTCACATTCAAAACACCTTATTTCTTTGTTTTGCTCAGAAGTATTCTCCTCTTTAGACTTGCCCTGTGGCTTGATGTGAAATTGATGCCTTATGAACTTAATGACCCTGGTCCCTAATGTTTCATAATTTTGGAAGGGATTGAAAATGTCGTGATCCCAAAATTGTCGGATGAATCACTCAATGTGAAATTGTTTCCTTATGAACTTAATGACCCTTGTCCCTAATATTTCATAAGAAATTGAAAATGTCGTGATCCTAAAAATGCGGATGAATCACTCAATGTGAAATTGTTTCCTTATGAACTTAATGACCCTTGTCCCTAATATTTCATAAGATATTGAAAATGTCGTGATCCCAAAAATGCGGATGAATCACTCAATGCGAAATACTTGTTGATTTATAAACTTAATGACCTTTGTTCATAATGTTTCATAAGTTTTGTAAGAGATTGTAAATGTCGCGATTCCAAAAATGTTGGATGAATCATTCAATGTTAAATAGTTGTTGCCTTAATGTGAAATTGATGCCTTATGAACCTCCCTAATGTTTCATAAGTTTTGGAAGCGATTGAAAATGTCGTGATTCCAAAAATGTCGGATGAATAACTCAATGTGAAATAATTGTTGCCTTATGTGAAATTGTTTCCTTATGAAAGTAATGACCCTTGTCCTTAATGTTTCATAAATTTTGTAAGGGATTGAAAATGTCGTGATTACGACAATGTCGGATGAAACACTCAATGTGAAATAGTTATGAACGTAATGACCCTTGTCCCTAATGTTTTCATAAATTTTGGAAGGGATTGAAAATGTCGTGATCCCAAAATTATCGGATGAGTCACTCAATGTGAAATAGTTGCTGCCTTATGTGAAATTGTTTCCTTGTGGACTTAATGACCCCTGTCCCTAATATTTCATAAGTTTTGTTAGGGATTGAAAATGTCGTGATTGCATAAATGCCGGATGAAACGTTGAATGTGAAAATTGTTTCCTTATGAACGTAATGACCCTTGTCCCTAATGTTTCATAAGTTTTTTAAGGGATTGAAAATGTCGTGATCCCAAAAATGCGGGATGAATCAATCAAGTTTAAATAATTGTTGCCTTAATGTGGAATTGATGCCTTATGAACTTAATCACCTTTGTCCCTAATGTTTCATAAGTTTTGGAAGGGATTGAAAATGTCGTGATCCCAAAAATGCTGGATGAATCGTTCAATGTTAAATAGTTGTTGCCTTAATGTGAAGTTGATGCCTTATGAACTTAATGACATTGTCCCTAATATTTCATAAGTTTTGTCAGAATTAAACAAGGTACCTGCCATACCCTTTCTCTGTTTCCTGAGAAAGTTGGGGCATTCAGGTCTGATGTGCCAAAATCCTTCACATTCAAAACACCTTATTTCTTTGTTTTGCTCAGAAGTATTCTCCTCTTTAGACTTGCCCTGTGGCTTGATGTGAAATTGATGCCTTATGAACTTAATGACCCTGGTCCCTAATGTTTCATAATTTTGGAAGGGATTGAAAATGTCGTGATCCCAAAATTGTCGGATGAATCACTCAATGTGAAATTGTTTCCTTATGAACTTAATGACCCTTGTCCCTAATATTTCATAAGAAATTGAAAATGTCGTGATCCTAAAAATGCGGATGAATCACTCAATGTGAAATTGTTTCCTTATGAACTTAATGACCCTTGTCCCTAATATTTCATAAGATATTGAAAATGTCGTGATCCCAAAAATGCGGATGAATCACTCAATGCGAAATACTTGTTGATTTATAAACTTAATGACCTTTGTTCATAATGTTTCATAAGTTTTGTAAGAGATTGTAAATGTCGCGATTCCAAAAATGTTGGATGAATCATTCAATGTTAAATAGTTGTTGCCTTAATGTGAAATTGATGCCTTATGAACCTCCCTAATGTTTCATAAGTTTTGGAAGCGATTGAAAATGTCGTGATTCCAAAAATGTCGGATGAATAACTCAATGTGAAATAATTGTTGCCTTATGTGAAATTGTTTCCTTATGAAAGTAATGACCCTTGTCCTTAATGTTTCATAAATTTTGTAAGGGATTGAAAATGTCGTGATTACGACAATGTCGGATGAAACACTCAATGTGAAATAGTTATGAACGTAATGACCCTTGTCCCTAATGTTTTCATAAATTTTGGAAGGGATTGAAAATGTCGTGATCCCAAAATTATCGGATGAGTCACTCAATGTGAAATAGTTGCTGCCTTATGTGAAATTGTTTCCTTGTGGACTTAATGACCCCTATCCCTAATATTTCATAAGTTTTGTTAGGGATTGAAAATGTCGTGATTGCATAAATGCCGGATGAAACGTTGAATGTGAAAATTGTTTCCTTATGAACGTAATGACCCTTGTCCCTAATGTTTCATAAGTTTTTTAAGGGATTGAAAATGTCGTGATCCCAAAAATGCGGGATGAATCAATCAAGTTTAAATAATTGTTGCCTTAATGTGGAATTGATGCCTTATGAACTTAATCACCTTTGTCCCTAATGTTTCATAAGTTTTGGAAGGGATTGAAAATGTCGTGATCCCAAAAATGCTGGATGAATCGTTCAATGTTAAATAGTTGTTGCCTTAATGTGAAGTTGATGCCTTATGAACTTAATGACATTGTCCCTAATATTTCATAAGTTTTGTCAGAATTAAACAAGGTACCTGCCATACCCTTTCTCTGTTTCCTGAGAAAGTTGGGGCATTCAGGTCTGATGTGCCAAAATCCTTCACATTCAAAACACCTTATTTCTTTGTTTTGCTCAGAAGTATTCTCCTCTTTAGACTTGCCCTGTGGCTTGATGTGAAATTGATGCCTTATGAACTTAATGACCCTGGTCCCTAATGTTTCATAATTTTGGAAGGGATTGAAAATGTCGTGATCCCAAAATTGTCGGATGAATCACTCAATGTGAAATTGTTTCCTTATGAACTTAATGACCCTTGTCCCTAATATTTCATAAGAAATTGAAAATGTCGTGATCCTAAAAATGCGGATGAATCACTCAATGTGAAATTGTTTCCTTATGAACTTAATGACCCTTGTCCCTAATATTTCATAAGATATTGAAAATGTCGTGATCCCAAAAATGCGGATGAATCACTCAATGCGAAATACTTGTTGATTTATAAACTTAATGACCTTTGTTCATAATGTTTCATAAGTTTTGTAAGAGATTGTAAATGTCGCGATTCCAAAAATGTTGGATGAATCATTCAATGTTAAATAGTTGTTGCCTTAATGTGAAATTGATGCCTTATGAACCTCCCTAATGTTTCATAAGTTTTGGAAGCGATTGAAAATGTCGTGATTCCAAAAATGTCGGATGAATAACTCAATGTGAAATAATTGTTGCCTTATGTGAAATTGTTTCCTTATGAAAGTAATGACCCTTGTCCTTAATGTTTCATAAATTTTGTAAGGGATTGAAAATGTCGTGATTACGACAATGTCGGATGAAACACTCAATGTGAAATAGTTATGAACGTAATGACCCTTGTCCCTAATGTTTCATAAGTTTCGTAAGGGATTGAAAATGCGTGGTCCCAAAAATGTTGGATGAATCATTCAGTGTTAAATAGTTGTTGCCTTAATGTGAAATTGATGCCTTATGAACTTAATGACCACTGTTCTTAATGTTTTCAAAAGTTTTGGAAGGGATTGAAAATGACGTGATCCCAAAAATATCGGATGAATCACTAATGTGAAATAGTTATTGCCTTATGTAAAATTGTTTCCTTGTGGACTTAATGACCCCTGTCCCTAATGTTTCATAAGTTTTGTAAGGGATTGAAAATGCGTGATCCCAAAAATGTTGGATTATTCATTCAATATTAAAAAGTTGTTGCCTTAAAGTGAAATTGATTCCTTATGAATTTAATGACCATTGTCCCTAATGTTTTCATAAATTTTGGAAGGGATTGAAAATGTCGTGATCCCAAAATTATCGGATGAGTCACTCAATGTGAAATAGTTGCTGCCTTATGTGAAATTGTTTCCTTGTGGACTTAATGACCCCTGTCCCTAATATTTCATAAGTTTTGTTAGGGATTGAAAATGTCGTGATTGCATAAATGCCGGATGAAACGTTGAATGTGAAAATTGTTTCCTTATGAACGTAATGACCCTTGTCCCTAATGTTTCATAAGTTTTTTAAGGGATTGAAAATGTCGTGATCCCAAAAATGCGGGATGAATCAATCAAGTTTAAATAATTGTTGCCTTAATGTGGAATTGATGCCTTATGAACTTAATCACCTTTGTCCCTAATGTTTCATAAGTTTTGGAAGGGATTGAAAATGTCGTGATCCCAAAAATGCTAGATGAATCGTTCAATGTTAAATAGTTGTTGCCTTAATGTGAAGTTGATGCCTTATGAACTTAATGACATTGTCCCTAATATTTCATAAGTTTTGTCAGAATTAAACAAGGTACCTGCCATACCCTTTCTCTGTTTCCTGAGAAAGTTGGGGCATTCAGGTCTGATGTGCCAAAATCCTTCACATTCAAAACACCTTATTTCTTTGTTTTGCTCAGAAGTATTCTCCTCTTTAGACTTGCCCTGTGGCTTGATGTGAAATTGATGCCTTATGAACTTAATGACCCTGGTCCCTAATGTTTCATAATTTTGGAAGGGATTGAAAATGTCGTGATCCCAAAATTGTCGGATGAATCACTCAATGTGAAATTGTTTCCTTATGAACTTAATGACCCTTGTCCCTAATATTTCATAAGAAATTGAAAATGTCGTGATCCTAAAAATGCGGATGAATCACTCAATGTGAAATTGTTTCCTTATGAACTTAATGACCCTTGTCCCTAATATTTCATAAGATATTGAAAATGTCGTGATCCCAAAAATGCGGATGAATCACTCAATGCGAAATACTTGTTGATTTATAAACTTAATGACCTTTGTTCATAATGTTTCATAAGTTTTGTAAGAGATTGTAAATGTCGCGATTCCAAAAATGTTGGATGAATCATTCAATGTTAAATAGTTGTTGCCTTAATGTGAAATTGATGCCTTATGAACCTCCCTAATGTTTCATAAGTTTTGGAAGCGATTGAAAATGTCGTGATTCCAAAAATGTCGGATGAATAACTCAATGTGAAATAATTGTTGCCTTATGTGAAATTGTTTCCTTATGAAAGTAATGACCCTTGTCCTTAATGTTTCATAAATTTTGTAAGGGATTGAAAATGTCGTGATTACGACAATGTCGGATGAAACACTCAATGTGAAATAGTTATGAACGTAATGACCCTTGTCCCTAATGTTTTCATAAATTTTGGAAGGGATTGAAAATGTCGTGATCCCAAAATTATCGGATGAGTCACTCAATGTGAAATAGTTGCTGCCTTATGTGAAATTGTTTCCTTGTGGACTTAATGACCCCTGTCCCTAATATTTCATAAGTTTTGTTAGGGATTGAAAATGTCGTGATTGCATAAATGCCGGATGAAACGTTGAATGTGAAAATTGTTTCCTTATGAACGTAATGACCCTTGTCCCTAATGTTTCATAAGTTTTTTAAGGGATTGAAAATGTCGTGATCCCAAAAATGCGGGATGAATCAATCAAGTTTAAATAATTGTTGCCTTAATGTGGAATTGATGCCTTATGAACTTAATCACCTTTGTCCCTAATGTTTCATAAGTTTTGGAAGGGATTGAAAATGTCGTGATCCCAAAAATGCTGGATGAATCGTTCAATGTTAAATAGTTGTTGCCTTAATGTGAAGTTGATGCCTTATGAACTTAATGACATTGTCCCTAATATTTCATAAGTTTTGTCAGAATTAAACAAGGTACCTGCCATACCCTTTCTCTGTTTCCTGAGAAAGTTGGGGCATTCAGGTCTGATGTGCCAAAATCCTTCACATTCAAAACACCTTATTTCTTTGTTTTGCTCAGAAGTATTCTCCTCTTTAGACTTGCCCTGTGGCTTGATGTGAAATTGATGCCTTATGAACTTAATGACCCTGGTCCCTAATGTTTCATAATTTTGGAAGGGATTGAAAATGTCGTGATCCCAAAATTGTCGGATGAATCACTCAATGTGAAATTGTTTCCTTATGAACTTAATGACCCTTGTCCCTAATATTTCATAAGAAATTGAAAATGTCGTGATCCTAAAAATGCGGATGAATCACTCAATGTGAAATTGTTTCCTTATGAACTTAATGACCCTTGTCCCTAATATTTCATAAGATATTGAAAATGTCGTGATCCCAAAAATGCGGATGAATCACTCAATGCGAAATACTTGTTGATTTATAAACTTAATGACCTTTGTTCATAATGTTTCATAAGTTTTGTAAGAGATTGTAAATGTCGCGATTCCAAAAATGTTGGATGAATCATTCAATGTTAAATAGTTGTTGCCTTAATGTGAAATTGATGCCTTATGAACCTCCCTAATGTTTCATAAGTTTTGGAAGCGATTGAAAATGTCGTGATTCCAAAAATGTCGGATGAATAACTCAATGTGAAATAATTGTTGCCTTATGTGAAATTGTTTCCTTATGAAAGTAATGACCCTTGTCCTTAATGTTTCATAAATTTTGTAAGGGATTGAAAATGTCGTGATTACGACAATGTCGGATGAAACACTCAATGTGAAATAGTTATGAACGTAATGACCCTTGTCCCTAATGTTTTCATAAATTTTGGAAGGGATTGAAAATGTCGTGATCCCAAAATTATCGGATGAGTCACTCAATGTGAAATAGTTGCTGCCTTATGTGAAATTGTTTCCTTGTGGACTTAATGACCCCTGTCCCTAATATTTCATAAGTTTTGTTAGGGATTGAAAATGTCGTGATTGCATAAATGCCGGATGAAACGTTGAATGTGAAAATTGTTTCCTTATGAACGTAATGACCCTTGTCCCTAATGTTTCATAAGTTTTTTAAGGGATTGAAAATGTCGTGATCCCAAAAATGCGGGATGAATCAATCAAGTTTAAATAATTGTTGCCTTAATGTGGAATTGATGCCTTATGAACTTAATCACCTTTGTCCCTAATGTTTCATAAGTTTTGGAAGGGATTGAAAATGTCGTGATCCCAAAAATGCTGGATGAATCGTTCAATGTTAAATAGTTGTTGCCTTAATGTGAAGTTGATGCCTTATGAACTTAATGACATTGTCCCTAATATTTCATAAGTTTTGTCAGAATTAAACAAGGTACCTGCCATACCCTTTCTCTGTTTCCTGAGAAAGTTGGGGCATTCAGGTCTGATGTGCCAAAATCCTTCACATTCAAAACACCTTATTTCTTTGTTTTGCTCAGAAGTATTCTCCTCTTTAGACTTGCCCTGTGGCTTGATGTGAAATTGATGCCTTATGAACTTAATGACCCTGGTCCCTAATGTTTCATAATTTTGGAAGGGATTGAAAATGTCGTGATCCCAAAATTGTCGGATGAATCACTCAATGTGAAATTGTTTCCTTATGAACTTAATGACCCTTGTCCCTAATATTTCATAAGAAATTGAAAATGTCGTGATCCTAAAAATGCGGATGAATCACTCAATGTGAAATTGTTTCCTTATGAACTTAATGACCCTTGTCCCTAATATTTCATAAGATATTGAAAATGTCGTGATCCCAAAAATGCGGATGAATCACTCAATGCGAAATACTTGTTGATTTATAAACTTAATGACCTTTGTTCATAATGTTTCATAAGTTTTGTAAGAGATTGTAAATGTCGCGATTCCAAAAATGTTGGATGAATCATTCAATGTTAAATAGTTGTTGCCTTAATGTGAAATTGATGCCTTATGAACCTCCCTAATGTTTCATAAGTTTTGGAAGCGATTGAAAATGTCGTGATTCCAAAAATGTCGGATGAATAACTCAATGTGAAATAATTGTTGCCTTATGTGAAATTGTTTCCTTATGAAAGTAATGACCCTTGTCCTTAATGTTTCATAAATTTTGTAAGGGATTGAAAATGTCGTGATTACGACAATGTCGGATGAAACACTCAATGTGAAATAGTTATGAACGTAATGACCCTTGTCCCTAATGTTTCATAAGTTTCGTAAGGGATTGAAAATGCGTGGTCCCAAAAATGTTGGATGAATCATTCAGTGTTAAATAGTTGTTGCCTTAATGTGAAATTGATGCCTTATGAACTTAATGACCACTGTTCTTAATGTTTTCAAAAGTTTTGGAAGGGATTGAAAATGACGTGATCCCAAAAATATCGGATGAATCACTAATGTGAAATAGTTATTGCCTTATGTAAAATTGTTTCCTTGTGGACTTAATGACCCCTGTCCCTAATGTTTCATAAGTTTTGTAAGGGATTGAAAATGCGTGATCCCAAAAATGTTGGATTATTCATTCAATATTAAAAAGTTGTTGCCTTAAAGTGAAATTGATTCCTTATGAATTTAATGACCATTGTCCCTAATGTTTTCATAAATTTTGGAAGGGATTGAAAATGTCGTGATCCCAAAATTATCGGATGAGTCACTCAATGTGAAATAGTTGCTGCCTTATGTGAAATTGTTTCCTTGTGGACTTAATGACCCCTGTCCCTAATATTTCATAAGTTTTGTTAGGGATTGAAAATGTCGTGATTGCATAAATGCCGGATGAAACGTTGAATGTGAAAATTGTTTCCTTATGAACGTAATGACCCTTGTCCCTAATGTTTCATAAGTTTTTTAAGGGATTGAAAATGTCGTGATCCCAAAAATGCGGGATGAATCAATCAAGTTTAAATAATTGTTGCCTTAATGTGGAATTGATGCCTTATGAACTTAATCACCTTTGTCCCTAATGTTTCATAAGTTTTGGAAGGGATTGAAAATGTCGTGATCCCAAAAATGCTGGATGAATCGTTCAATGTTAAATAGTTGTTGCCTTAATGTGAAGTTGATGCCTTATGAACTTAATGACATTGTCCCTAATATTTCATAAGTTTTGTCAGAATTAAACAAGGTACCTGCCATACCCTTTCTCTGTTTCCTGAGAAAGTTGGGGCATTCAGGTCTGATGTGCCAAAATCCTTCACATTCAAAACACCTTATTTCTTTGTTTTGCTCAGAAGTATTCTCCTCTTTAGACTTGCCCTGTGGCTTGATGTGAAATTGATGCCTTATGAACTTAATGACCCTGGTCCCTAATGTTTCATAATTTTGGAAGGGATTGAAAATGTCGTGATCCCAAAATTGTCGGATGAATCACTCAATGTGAAATTGTTTCCTTATGAACTTAATGACCCTTGTCCCTAATATTTCATAAGAAATTGAAAATGTCGTGATCCTAAAAATGCGGATGAATCACTCAATGTGAAATTGTTTCCTTATGAACTTAATGACCCTTGTCCCTAATATTTCATAAGATATTGAAAATGTCGTGATCCCAAAAATGCGGATGAATCACTCAATGCGAAATACTTGTTGATTTATAAACTTAATGACCTTTGTTCATAATGTTTCATAAGTTTTGTAAGAGATTGTAAATGTCGCGATTCCAAAAATGTTGGATGAATCATTCAATGTTAAATAGTTGTTGCCTTAATGTGAAATTGATGCCTTATGAACCTCCCTAATGTTTCATAAGTTTTGGAAGCGATTGAAAATGTCGTGATTCCAAAAATGTCGGATGAATAACTCAATGTGAAATAATTGTTGCCTTATGTGAAATTGTTTCCTTATGAAAGTAATGACCCTTGTCCTTAATGTTTCATAAATTTTGTAAGGGATTGAAAATGTCGTGATTACGACAATGTCGGATGAAACACTCAATGTGAAATAGTTATGAACGTAATGACCCTTGTCCCTAATGTTTCATAAGTTTCGTAAGGGATTGAAAATGCGTGGTCCCAAAAATGTTGGATGAATCATTCAGTGTTAAATAGTTGTTGCCTTAATGTGAAATTGATGCCTTATGAACTTAATGACCACTGTTCTTAATGTTTTCAAAAGTTTTGGAAGGGATTGAAAATGACGTGATCCCAAAAATATCGGATGAATCACTAATGTGAAATAGTTATTGCCTTATGTAAAATTGTTTCCTTGTGGACTTAATGACCCCTGTCCCTAATGTTTCATAAGTTTTGTAAGGGATTGAAAATGCGTGATCCCAAAAATGTTGGATTATTCATTCAATATTAAAAAGTTGTTGCCTTAAAGTGAAATTGATTCCTTATGAATTTAATGACCATTGTCCCTAATGTTTTCATAAATTTTGGAAGGGATTGAAAATGTCGTGATCCCAAAATTATCGGATGAGTCACTCAATGTGAAATAGTTGCTGCCTTATGTGAAATTGTTTCCTTGTGGACTTAATGACCCCTGTCCCTAATATTTCATAAGTTTTGTTAGGGATTGAAAATGTCGTGATTGCATAAATGCCGGATGAAACGTTGAATGTGAAAATTGTTTCCTTATGAACGTAATGACCCTTGTCCCTAATGTTTCATAAGTTTTTTAAGGGATTGAAAATGTCGTGATCCCAAAAATGCGGGATGAATCAATCAAGTTTAAATAATTGTTGCCTTAATGTGGAATTGATGCCTTATGAACTTAATCACCTTTGTCCCTAATGTTTCATAAGTTTTGGAAGGGATTGAAAATGTCGTGATCCCAAAAATGCTGGATGAATCGTTCAATGTTAAATAGTTGTTGCCTTAATGTGAAGTTGATGCCTTATGAACTTAATGACATTGTCCCTAATATTTCATAAGTTTTGTCAGAATTAAACAAGGTACCTGCCATACCCTTTCTCTGTTTCCTGAGAAAGTTGGGGCATTCAGGTCTGATGTGCCAAAATCCTTCACATTCAAAACACCTTATTTCTTTGTTTTGCTCAGAAGTATTCTCCTCTTTAGACTTGCCCTGTGGCTTGATGTGAAATTGATGCCTTATGAACTTAATGACCCTGGTCCCTAATGTTTCATAATTTTGGAAGGGATTGAAAATGTCGTGATCCCAAAATTGTCGGATGAATCACTCAATGTGAAATTGTTTCCTTATGAACTTAATGACCCTTGTCCCTAATATTTCATAAGAAATTGAAAATGTCGTGATCCTAAAAATGCGGATGAATCACTCAATGTGAAATTGTTTCCTTATGAACTTAATGACCCTTGTCCCTAATATTTCATAAGATATTGAAAATGTCGTGATCCCAAAAATGCGGATGAATCACTCAATGCGAAATACTTGTTGATTTATAAACTTAATGACCTTTGTTCATAATGTTTCATAAGTTTTGTAAGAGATTGTAAATGTCGCGATTCCAAAAATGTTGGATGAATCATTCAATGTTAAATAGTTGTTGCCTTAATGTGAAATTGATGCCTTATGAACCTCCCTAATGTTTCATAAGTTTTGGAAGCGATTGAAAATGTCGTGATTCCAAAAATGTCGGATGAATAACTCAATGTGAAATAATTGTTGCCTTATGTGAAATTGTTTCCTTATGAAAGTAATGACCCTTGTCCTTAATGTTTCATAAATTTTGTAAGGGATTGAAAATGTCGTGATTACGACAATGTCGGATGAAACACTCAATGTGAAATAGTTATGAACGTAATGACCCTTGTCCCTAATGTTTTCATAAATTTTGGAAGGGATTGAAAATGTCGTGATCCCAAAATTATCGGATGAGTCACTCAATGTGAAATAGTTGCTGCCTTATGTGAAATTGTTTCCTTGTGGACTTAATGACCCCTGTCCCTAATATTTCATAAGTTTTGTTAGGGATTGAAAATGTCGTGATTGCATAAATGCCGGATGAAACGTTGAATGTGAAAATTGTTTCCTTATGAACGTAATGACCCTTGTCCCTAATGTTTCATAAGTTTTTTAAGGGATTGAAAATGTCGTGATCCCAAAAATGCGGGATGAATCAATCAAGTTTAAATAATTGTTGCCTTAATGTGGAATTGATGCCTTATGAACTTAATCACCTTTGTCCCTAATGTTTCATAAGTTTTGGAAGGGATTGAAAATGTGGTGATCCCAAAAATGCTGGATGAATCGTTCAATGTTAAATAGTTGTTGCCTTAATGTGAAGTTGATGCCTTATGAACTTAATGACATTGTCCCTAATATTTCATAAGTTTTGTCAGAATTAAACAAGGTACCTGCCATACCCTTTCTCTGTTTCCTGAGAAAGTTGGGGCATTCAGGTCTGATGTGCCAAAATCCTTCACATTCAAAACACCTTATTTCTTTGTTTTGCTCAGAAGTATTCTCCTCTTTAGACTTGCCCTGTGGCTTGATGTGAAATTGATGCCTTATGAACTTAATGACCCTGGTCCCTAATGTTTCATAATTTTGGAAGGGATTGAAAATGTCGTGATCCCAAAATTGTCGGATGAATCACTCAATGTGAAATTGTTTCCTTATGAACTTAATGACCCTTGTCCCTAATATTTCATAAGAAATTGAAAATGTCGTGATCCTAAAAATGCGGATGAATCACTCAATGTGAAATTGTTTCCTTATGAACTTAATGACCCTTGTCCCTAATATTTCATAAGATATTGAAAATGTCGTGATCCCAAAAATGCGGATGAATCACTCAATGCGAAATACTTGTTGATTTATAAACTTAATGACCTTTGTTCATAATGTTTCATAAGTTTTGTAAGAGATTGTAAATGTCGCGATTCCAAAAATGTTGGATGAATCATTCAATGTTAAATAGTTGTTGCCTTAATGTGAAATTGATGCCTTATGAACCTCCCTAATGTTTCATAAGTTTTGGAAGCGATTGAAAATGTCGTGATTCCAAAAATGTCGGATGAATAACTCAATGTGAAATAATTGTTGCCTTATGTGAAATTGTTTCCTTATGAAAGTAATGACCCTTGTCCTTAATGTTTCATAAATTTTGTAAGGGATTGAAAATGTCGTGATTACGACAATGTCGGATGAAACACTCAATGTGAAATAGTTATGAACGTAATGACCCTTGTCCCTAATGTTTTCATAAATTTTGGAAGGGATTGAAAATGTCGTGATCCCAAAATTATCGGATGAGTCACTCAATGTGAAATAGTTGCTGCCTTATGTGAAATTGTTTCCTTGTGGACTTAATGACCCCTGTCCCTAATATTTCATAAGTTTTGTTAGGGATTGAAAATGTCGTGATTGCATAAATGCCGGATGAAACGTTGAATGTGAAAATTGTTTCCTTATGAACGTAATGACCCTTGTCCCTAATGTTTCATAAGTTTTTTAAGGGATTGAAAATGTCGTGATCCCAAAAATGCGGGATGAATCAATCAAGTTTAAATAATTGTTGCCTTAATGTGGAATTGATGCCTTATGAACTTAATCACCTTTGTCCCTAATGTTTCATAAGTTTTGGAAGGGATTGAAAATGTGGTGATCCCAAAAATGCTGGATGAATCGTTCAATGTTAAATAGTTGTTGCCTTAATGTGAAGTTGATGCCTTATGAACTTAATGACATTGTCCCTAATATTTCATAAGTTTTGTCAGAATTAAACAAGGTACCTGCCATACCCTTTCTCTGTTTCCTGAGAAAGTTGGGGCATTCAGGTCTGATGTGCCAAAATCCTTCACATTCAAAACACCTTATTTCTTTGTTTTGCTCAGAAGTATTCTCCTCTTTAGACTTGCCCTGTGGCTTGATGTGAAATTGATGCCTTATGAACTTAATGACCCTGGTCCCTAATGTTTCATAATTTTGGAAGGGATTGAAAATGTCGTGATCCCAAAATTGTCGGATGAATCACTCAATGTGAAATTGTTTCCTTATGAACTTAATGACCCTTGTCCCTAATATTTCATAAGAAATTGAAAATGTCGTGATCCTAAAAATGCGGATGAATCACTCAATGTGAAATTGTTTCCTTATGAACTTAATGACCCTTGTCCCTAATATTTCATAAGATATTGAAAATGTCGTGATCCCAAAAATGCGGATGAATCACTCAATGCGAAATACTTGTTGATTTATAAACTTAATGACCTTTGTTCATAATGTTTCATAAGTTTTGTAAGAGATTGTAAATGTCGCGATTCCAAAAATGTTGGATGAATCATTCAATGTTAAATAGTTGTTGCCTTAATGTGAAATTGATGCCTTATGAACCTCCCTAATGTTTCATAAGTTTTGGAAGCGATTGAAAATGTCGTGATTCCAAAAATGTCGGATGAATAACTCAATGTGAAATAATTGTTGCCTTATGTGAAATTGTTTCCTTATGAAAGTAATGACCCTTGTCCTTAATGTTTCATAAATTTTGTAAGGGATTGAAAATGTCGTGATTACGACAATGTCGGATGAAACACTCAATGTGAAATAGTTATGAACGTAATGACCCTTGTCCCTAATGTTTTCATAAATTTTGGAAGGGATTGAAAATGTCGTGATCCCAAAATTATCGGATGAGTCACTCAATGTGAAATAGTTGCTGCCTTATGTGAAATTGTTTCCTTGTGGACTTAATGACCCCTGTCCCTAATATTTCATAAGTTTTGTTAGGGATTGAAAATGTCGTGATTGCATAAATGCCGGATGAAACGTTGAATGTGAAAATTGTTTCCTTATGAACGTAATGACCCTTGTCCCTAATGTTTCATAAGTTTTTTAAGGGATTGAAAATGTCGTGATCCCAAAAATGCGGGATGAATCAATCAAGTTTAAATAATTGTTGCCTTAATGTGGAATTGATGCCTTATGAACTTAATCACCTTTGTCCCTAATGTTTCATAAGTTTTGGAAGGGATTGAAAATGTCGTGATCCCAAAAATGCTGGATGAATCGTTCAATGTTAAATAGTTGTTGCCTTAATGTGAAGTTGATGCCTTATGAACTTAATGACATTGTCCCTAATATTTCATAAGTTTTGTCAGAATTAAACAAGGTACCTGCCATACCCTTTCTCTGTTTCCTGAGAAAGTTGGGGCATTCAGGTCTGATGTGCCAAAATCCTTCACATTCAAAACACCTTATTTCTTTGTTTTGCTCAGAAGTATTCTCCTCTTTAGACTTGCCCTGTGGCTTGATGTGAAATCGATGCCTTATGAACTTAATGACCCTGGTCCCTAATGTTTCATAATTTTGGAAGGGATTGAAAATGTCGTGATCCCAAAATTGTCGGATGAATCACTCAATGTGAAATTGTTTCCTTATGAACTTAATGACCCTTGTCCCTAATATTTCATAAGAAATTGAAAATGTCGTGATCCTAAAAATGCGGATGAATCACTCAATGTGAAATTGTTTCCTTATGAACTTAATGACCCTTGTCCCTAATATTTCATAAGATATTGAAAATGTCGTGATCCCAAAAATGCGGATGAATCACTCAATGCGAAATACTTGTTGATTTATAAACTTAATGACCTTTGTTCATAATGTTTCATAAGTTTTGTAAGAGATTGTAAATGTCGCGATTCCAAAAATGTTGGATGAATCATTCAATGTTAAATAGTTGTTGCCTTAATGTGAAATTGATGCCTTATGAACCTCCCTAATGTTTCATAAGTTTTGGAAGCGATTGAAAATGTCGTGATTCCAAAAATGTCGGATGAATAACTCAATGTGAAATAATTGTTGCCTTATGTGAAATTGTTTCCTTATGAAAGTAATGACCCTTGTCCTTAATGTTTCATAAATTTTGTAAGGGATTGAAAATGTCGTGATTACGACAATGTCGGATGAAACACTCAATGTGAAATAGTTATGAACGTAATGACCCTTGTCCCTAATGTTTTCATAAATTTTGGAAGGGATTGAAAATGTCGTGATCCCAAAATTATCGGATGAGTCACTCAATGTGAAATAGTTGCTGCCTTATGTGAAATTGTTTCCTTGTGGACTTAATGACCCCTGTCCCTAATATTTCATAAGTTTTGTTAGGGATTGAAAATGTCGTGATTGCATAAATGCCGGATGAAACGTTGAATGTGAAAATTGTTTCCTTATGAACGTAATGACCCTTGTCCCTAATGTTTCATAAGTTTTTTAAGGGATTGAAAATGTCGTGATCCCAAAAATGCGGGATGAATCAATCAAGTTTAAATAATTGTTGCCTTAATGTGGAATTGATGCCTTATGAACTTAATCACCTTTGTCCCTAATGTTTCATAAGTTTTGGAAGGGATTGAAAATGTCGTGATCCCAAAAATGCTGGATGAATCGTTCAATGTTAAATAGTTGTTGCCTTAATGTGAAGTTGATGCCTTATGAACTTAATGACATTGTCCCTAATATTTCATAAGTTTTGTCAGAATTAAACAAGGTACCTGCCATACCCTTTCTCTGTTTCCTGAGAAAGTTGGGGCATTCAGGTCTGATGTGCCAAAATCCTTCACATTCAAAACACCTTATTTCTTTGTTTTGCTCAGAAGTATTCTCCTCTTTAGACTTGCCCTGTGGCTTGATGTGAAATTGATGCCTTATGAACTTAATGACCCTGGTCCCTAATGTTTCATAATTTTGGAAGGGATTGAAAATGTCGTGATCCCAAAATTGTCGGATGAATCACTCAATGTGAAATTGTTTCCTTATGAACTTAATGACCCTTGTCCCTAATATTTCATAAGAAATTGAAAATGTCGTGATCCTAAAAATGCGGATGAATCACTCAATGTGAAATTGTTTCCTTATGAACTTAATGACCCTTGTCCCTAATATTTCATAAGATATTGAAAATGTCGTGATCCCAAAAATGCGGATGAATCACTCAATGCGAAATACTTGTTGATTTATAAACTTAATGACCTTTGTTCATAATGTTTCATAAGTTTTGTAAGAGATTGTAAATGTCGCGATTCCAAAAATGTTGGATGAATCATTCAATGTTAAATAGTTGTTGCCTTAATGTGAAATTGATGCCTTATGAACCTCCCTAATGTTTCATAAGTTTTGGAAGCGATTGAAAATGTCGTGATTCCAAAAATGTCGGATGAATAACTCAATGTGAAATAATTGTTGCCTTATGTGAAATTGTTTCCTTATGAAAGTAATGACCCTTGTCCTTAATGTTTCATAAATTTTGTAAGGGATTGAAAATGTCGTGATTACGACAATGTCGGATGAAACACTCAATGTGAAATAGTTATGAACGTAATGACCCTTGTCCCTAATGTTTTCATAAATTTTGGAAGGGATTGAAAATGTCGTGATCCCAAAATTATCGGATGAGTCACTCAATGTGAAATAGTTGCTGCCTTATGTGAAATTGTTTCCTTGTGGACTTAATGACCCCTGTCCCTAATATTTCATAAGTTTTGTTAGGGATTGAAAATGTCGTGATTGCATAAATGCCGGATGAAACGTTGAATGTGAAAATTGTTTCCTTATGAACGTAATGACCCTTGTCCCTAATGTTTCATAAGTTTTTTAAGGGATTGAAAATGTCGTGATCCCAAAAATGCGGGATGAATCAATCAAGTTTAAATAATTGTTGCCTTAATGTGGAATTGATGCCTTATGAACTTAATCACCTTTGTCCCTAATGTTTCATAAGTTTTGGAAGGGATTGAAAATGTCGTGATCCCAAAAATGCTGGATGAATCGTTCAATGTTAAATAGTTGTTGCCTTAATGTGAAGTTGATGCCTTATGAACTTAATGACATTGTCCCTAATATTTCATAAGTTTTGTCAGAATTAAACAAGGTACCTGCCATACCCTTTCTCTGTTTCCTGAGAAAGTTGGGGCATTCAGGTCTGATGTGCCAAAATCCTTCACATTCAAAACACCTTATTTCTTTGTTTTGCTCAGAAGTATTCTCCTCTTTAGACTTGCCCTGTGGCTTGATGTGAAATCGATGCCTTATGAACTTAATGACCCTGGTCCCTAATGTTTCATAATTTTGGAAGGGATTGAAAATGTCGTGATCCCAAAATTGTCGGATGAATCACTCAATGTGAAATTGTTTCCTTATGAACTTAATGACCCTTGTCCCTAATATTTCATAAGAAATTGAAAATGTCGTGATCCTAAAAATGCGGATGAATCACTCAATGTGAAATTGTTTCCTTATGAACTTAATGACCCTTGTCCCTAATATTTCATAAGATATTGAAAATGTCGTGATCCCAAAAATGCGGATGAATCACTCAATGCGAAATACTTGTTGATTTATAAACTTAATGACCTTTGTTCATAATGTTTCATAAGTTTTGTAAGAGATTGTAAATGTCGCGATTCCAAAAATGTTGGATGAATCATTCAATGTTAAATAGTTGTTGCCTTAATGTGAAATTGATGCCTTATGAACCTCCCTAATGTTTCATAAGTTTTGGAAGCGATTGAAAATGTCGTGATTCCAAAAATGTCGGATGAATAACTCAATGTGAAATAATTGTTGCCTTATGTGAAATTGTTTCCTTATGAAAGTAATGACCCTTGTCCTTAATGTTTCATAAATTTTGTAAGGGATTGAAAATGTCGTGATTACGACAATGTCGGATGAAACACTCAATGTGAAATAGTTATGAACGTAATGACCCTTGTCCCTAATGTTTTCATAAATTTTGGAAGGGATTGAAAATGTCGTGATCCCAAAATTATCGGATGAGTCACTCAATGTGAAATAGTTGCTGCCTTATGTGAAATTGTTTCCTTGTGGACTTAATGACCCCTGTCCCTAATATTTCATAAGTTTTGTTAGGGATTGAAAATGTCGTGATTGCATAAATGCCGGATGAAACGTTGAATGTGAAAATTGTTTCCTTATGAACGTAATGACCCTTGTCCCTAATGTTTCATAAGTTTTTTAAGGGATTGAAAATGTCGTGATCCCAAAAATGCGGGATGAATCAATCAAGTTTAAATAATTGTTGCCTTAATGTGGAATTGATGCCTTATGAACTTAATCACCTTTGTCCCTAATGTTTCATAAGTTTTGGAAGGGATTGAAAATGTGGTGATCCCAAAAATGCTGGATGAATCGTTCAATGTTAAATAGTTGTTGCCTTAATGTGAAGTTGATGCCTTATGAACTTAATGACATTGTCCCTAATATTTCATAAGTTTTGTCAGAATTAAACAAGGTACCTGCCATACCCTTTCTCTGTTTCCTGAGAAAGTTGGGGCATTCAGGTCTGATGTGCCAAAATCCTTCACATTCAAAACACCTTATTTCTTTGTTTTGCTCAGAAGTATTCTCCTCTTTAGACTTGCCCTGTGGCTTGATGTGAAATTGATGCCTTATGAACTTAATGACCCTGGTCCCTAATGTTTCATAATTTTGGAAGGGATTGAAAATGTCGTGATCCCAAAATTGTCGGATGAATCACTCAATGTGAAATTGTTTCCTTATGAACTTAATGACCCTTGTCCCTAATATTTCATAAGAAATTGAAAATGTCGTGATCCTAAAAATGCGGATGAATCACTCAATGTGAAATTGTTTCCTTATGAACTTAATGACCCTTGTCCCTAATATTTCATAAGATATTGAAAATGTCGTGATCCCAAAAATGCGGATGAATCACTCAATGCGAAATACTTGTTGATTTATAAACTTAATGACCTTTGTTCATAATGTTTCATAAGTTTTGTAAGAGATTGTAAATGTCGCGATTCCAAAAATGTTGGATGAATCATTCAATGTTAAATAGTTGTTGCCTTAATGTGAAATTGATGCCTTATGAACCTCCCTAATGTTTCATAAGTTTTGGAAGCGATTGAAAATGTCGTGATTCCAAAAATGTCGGATGAATAACTCAATGTGAAATAATTGTTGCCTTATGTGAAATTGTTTCCTTATGAAAGTAATGACCCTTGTCCTTAATGTTTCATAAATTTTGTAAGGGATTGAAAATGTCGTGATTACGACAATGTCGGATGAAACACTCAATGTGAAATAGTTATGAACGTAATGACCCTTGTCCCTAATGTTTTCATAAATTTTGGAAGGGATTGAAAATGTCGTGATCCCAAAATTATCGGATGAGTCACTCAATGTGAAATAGTTGCTGCCTTATGTGAAATTGTTTCCTTGTGGACTTAATGACCCCTGTCCCTAATATTTCATAAGTTTTGTTAGGGATTGAAAATGTCGTGATTGCATAAATGCCGGATGAAACGTTGAATGTGAAAATTGTTTCCTTATGAACGTAATGACCCTTGTCCCTAATGTTTCATAAGTTTTTTAAGGGATTGAAAATGTCGTGATCCCAAAAATGCGGGATGAATCAATCAAGTTTAAATAATTGTTGCCTTAATGTGGAATTGATGCCTTATGAACTTAATCACCTTTGTCCCTAATGTTTCATAAGTTTTGGAAGGGATTGAAAATGTGGTGATCCCAAAAATGCTGGATGAATCGTTCAATGTTAAATAGTTGTTGCCTTAATGTGAAGTTGATGCCTTATGAACTTAATGACATTGTCCCTAATATTTCATAAGTTTTGTCAGAATTAAACAAGGTACCTGCCATACCCTTTCTCTGTTTCCTGAGAAAGTTGGGGCATTCAGGTCTGATGTGCCAAAATCCTTCACATTCAAAACACCTTATTTCTTTGTTTTGCTCAGAAGTATTCTCCTCTTTAGACTTGCCCTGTGGCTTGATGTGAAATTGATGCCTTATGAACTTAATGACCCTGGTCCCTAATGTTTCATAATTTTGGAAGGGATTGAAAATGTCGTGATCCCAAAATTGTCGGATGAATCACTCAATGTGAAATTGTTTCCTTATGAACTTAATGACCCTTGTCCCTAATATTTCATAAGAAATTGAAAATGTCGTGATCCTAAAAATGCGGATGAATCACTCAATGTGAAATTGTTTCCTTATGAACTTAATGACCCTTGTCCCTAATATTTCATAAGATATTGAAAATGTCGTGATCCCAAAAATGCGGATGAATCACTCAATGCGAAATACTTGTTGATTTATAAACTTAATGACCTTTGTTCATAATGTTTCATAAGTTTTGTAAGAGATTGTAAATGTCGCGATTCCAAAAATGTTGGATGAATCATTCAATGTTAAATAGTTGTTGCCTTAATGTGAAATTGATGCCTTATGAACCTCCCTAATGTTTCATAAGTTTTGGAAGCGATTGAAAATGTCGTGATTCCAAAAATGTCGGATGAATAACTCAATGTGAAATAATTGTTGCCTTATGTGAAATTGTTTCCTTATGAAAGTAATGACCCTTGTCCTTAATGTTTCATAAATTTTGTAAGGGATTGAAAATGTCGTGATTACGACAATGTCGGATGAAACACTCAATGTGAAATAGTTATGAACGTAATGACCCTTGTCCCTAATGTTTTCATAAATTTTGGAAGGGATTGAAAATGTCGTGATCCCAAAATTATCGGATGAGTCACTCAATGTGAAATAGTTGCTGCCTTATGTGAAATTGTTTCCTTGTGGACTTAATGACCCCTGTCCCTAATATTTCATAAGTTTTGTTAGGGATTGAAAATGTCGTGATTGCATAAATGCCGGATGAAACGTTGAATGTGAAAATTGTTTCCTTATGAACGTAATGACCCTTGTCCCTAATGTTTCATAAGTTTTTTAAGGGATTGAAAATGTCGTGATCCCAAAAATGCGGGATGAATCAATCAAGTTTAAATAATTGTTGCCTTAATGTGGAATTGATGCCTTATGAACTTAATCACCTTTGTCCCTAATGTTTCATAAGTTTTGGAAGGGATTGAAAATGTCGTGATCCCAAAAATGCTGGATGAATCGTTCAATGTTAAATAGTTGTTGCCTTAATGTGAAGTTGATGCCTTATGAACTTAATGACATTGTCCCTAATATTTCATAAGTTTTGTCAGAATTAAACAAGGTACCTGCCATACCCTTTCTCTGTTTCCTGAGAAAGTTGGGGCATTCAGGTCTGATGTGCCAAAATCCTTCACATTCAAAACACCTTATTTCTTTGTTTTGCTCAGAAGTATTCTCCTCTTTAGACTTGCCCTGTGGCTTGATGTGAAATTGATGCCTTATGAACTTAATGACCCTGGTCCCTAATGTTTCATAATTTTGGAAGGGATTGAAAATGTCGTGATCCCAAAATTGTCGGATGAATCACTCAATGTGAAATTGTTTCCTTATGAACTTAATGACCCTTGTCCCTAATATTTCATAAGAAATTGAAAATGTCGTGATCCTAAAAATGCGGATGAATCACTCAATGTGAAATTGTTTCCTTATGAACTTAATGACCCTTGTCCCTAATATTTCATAAGATATTGAAAATGTCGTGATCCCAAAAATGCGGATGAATCACTCAATGCGAAATACTTGTTGATTTATAAACTTAATGACCTTTGTTCATAATGTTTCATAAGTTTTGTAAGAGATTGTAAATGTCGCGATTCCAAAAATGTTGGATGAATCATTCAATGTTAAATAGTTGTTGCCTTAATGTGAAATTGATGCCTTATGAACCTCCCTAATGTTTCATAAGTTTTGGAAGCGATTGAAAATGTCGTGATTCCAAAAATGTCGGATGAATAACTCAATGTGAAATAATTGTTGCCTTATGTGAAATTGTTTCCTTATGAAAGTAATGACCCTTGTCCTTAATGTTTCATAAATTTTGTAAGGGATTGAAAATGTCGTGATTACGACAATGTCGGATGAAACACTCAATGTGAAATAGTTATGAACGTAATGACCCTTGTCCCTAATGTTTTCATAAATTTTGGAAGGGATTGAAAATGTCGTGATCCCAAAATTATCGGATGAGTCACTCAATGTGAAATAGTTGCTGCCTTATGTGAAATTGTTTCCTTGTGGACTTAATGACCCCTGTCCCTAATATTTCATAAGTTTTGTTAGGGATTGAAAATGTCGTGATTGCATAAATGCCGGATGAAACGTTGAATGTGAAAATTGTTTCCTTATGAACGTAATGACCCTTGTCCCTAATGTTTCATAAGTTTTTTAAGGGATTGAAAATGTCGTGATCCCAAAAATGCGGGATGAATCAATCAAGTTTAAATAATTGTTGCCTTAATGTGGAATTGATGCCTTATGAACTTAATCACCTTTGTCCCTAATGTTTCATAAGTTTTGGAAGGGATTGAAAATGTCGTGATCCCAAAAATGCTGGATGAATCGTTCAATGTTAAATAGTTGTTGCCTTAATGTGAAGTTGATGCCTTATGAACTTAATGACATTGTCCCTAATATTTCATAAGTTTTGTCAGAATTAAACAAGGTACCTGCCATACCCTTTCTCTGTTTCCTGAGAAAGTTGGGGCATTCAGGTCTGATGTGCCAAAATCCTTCACATTCAAAACACCTTATTTCTTTGTTTTGCTCAGAAGTATTCTCCTCTTTAGACTTGCCCTGTGGCTTGATGTGAAATTGATGCCTTATGAACTTAATGACCCTGGTCCCTAATGTTTCATAATTTTGGAAGGGATTGAAAATGTCGTGATCCCAAAATTGTCGGATGAATCACTCAATGTGAAATTGTTTCCTTATGAACTTAATGACCCTTGTCCCTAATATTTCATAAGAAATTGAAAATGTCGTGATCCTAAAAATGCGGATGAATCACTCAATGTGAAATTGTTTCCTTATGAACTTAATGACCCTTGTCCCTAATATTTCATAAGATATTGAAAATGTCGTGATCCCAAAAATGCGGATGAATCACTCAATGCGAAATACTTGTTGATTTATAAACTTAATGACCTTTGTTCATAATGTTTCATAAGTTTTGTAAGAGATTGTAAATGTCGCGATTCCAAAAATGTTGGATGAATCATTCAATGTTAAATAGTTGTTGCCTTAATGTGAAATTGATGCCTTATGAACCTCCCTAATGTTTCATAAGTTTTGGAAGCGATTGAAAATGTCGTGATTCCAAAAATGTCGGATGAATAACTCAATGTGAAATAATTGTTGCCTTATGTGAAATTGTTTCCTTATGAAAGTAATGACCCTTGTCCTTAATGTTTCATAAATTTTGTAAGGGATTGAAAATGTCGTGATTACGACAATGTCGGATGAAACACTCAATGTGAAATAGTTATGAACGTAATGACCCTTGTCCCTAATGTTTTCATAAATTTTGGAAGGGATTGAAAATGTCGTGATCCCAAAATTATCGGATGAGTCACTCAATGTGAAATAGTTGCTGCCTTATGTGAAATTGTTTCCTTGTGGACTTAATGACCCCTGTCCCTAATATTTCATAAGTTTTGTTAGGGATTGAAAATGTCGTGATTGCATAAATGCCGGATGAAACGTTGAATGTGAAAATTGTTTCCTTATGAACGTAATGACCCTTGTCCCTAATGTTTCATAAGTTTTTTAAGGGATTGAAAATGTCGTGATCCCAAAAATGCGGGATGAATCAATCAAGTTTAAATAATTGTTGCCTTAATGTGGAATTGATGCCTTATGAACTTAATCACCTTTGTCCCTAATGTTTCATAAGTTTTGGAAGGGATTGAAAATGTCGTGATCCCAAAAATGCTGGATGAATCGTTCAATGTTAAATAGTTGTTGCCTTAATGTGAAGTTGATGCCTTATGAACTTAATGACATTGTCCCTAATATTTCATAAGTTTTGTCAGAATTAAACAAGGTACCTGCCATACCCTTTCTCTGTTTCCTGAGAAAGTTGGGGCATTCAGGTCTGATGTGCCAAAATCCTTCACATTCAAAACACCTTATTTCTTTGTTTTGCTCAGAAGTATTCTCCTCTTTAGACTTGCCCTGTGGCTTGATGTGAAATTGATGCCTTATGAACTTAATGACCCTGGTCCCTAATGTTTCATAATTTTGGAAGGGATTGAAAATGTCGTGATCCCAAAATTGTCGGATGAATCACTCAATGTGAAATTGTTTCCTTATGAACTTAATGACCCTTGTCCCTAATATTTCATAAGAAATTGAAAATGTCGTGATCCTAAAAATGCGGATGAATCACTCAATGTGAAATTGTTTCCTTATGAACTTAATGACCCTTGTCCCTAATATTTCATAAGATATTGAAAATGTCGTGATCCCAAAAATGCGGATGAATCACTCAATGCGAAATACTTGTTGATTTATAAACTTAATGACCTTTGTTCATAATGTTTCATAAGTTTTGTAAGAGATTGTAAATGTCGCGATTCCAAAAATGTTGGATGAATCATTCAATGTTAAATAGTTGTTGCCTTAATGTGAAATTGATGCCTTATGAACCTCCCTAATGTTTCATAAGTTTTGGAAGCGATTGAAAATGTCGTGATTCCAAAAATGTCGGATGAATAACTCAATGTGAAATAATTGTTGCCTTATGTGAAATTGTTTCCTTATGAAAGTAATGACCCTTGTCCTTAATGTTTCATAAATTTTGTAAGGGATTGAAAATGTCGTGATTACGACAATGTCGGATGAAACACTCAATGTGAAATAGTTATGAACGTAATGACCCTTGTCCCTAATGTTTTCATAAATTTTGGAAGGGATTGAAAATGTCGTGATCCCAAAATTATCGGATGAGTCACTCAATGTGAAATAGTTGCTGCCTTATGTGAAATTGTTTCCTTGTGGACTTAATGACCCCTGTCCCTAATATTTCATAAGTTTTGTTAGGGATTGAAAATGTCGTGATTGCATAAATGCCGGATGAAACGTTGAATGTGAAAATTGTTTCCTTATGAACGTAATGACCCTTGTCCCTAATGTTTCATAAGTTTTTTAAGGGATTGAAAATGTCGTGATCCCAAAAATGCGGGATGAATCAATCAAGTTTAAATAATTGTTGCCTTAATGTGGAATTGATGCCTTATGAACTTAATCACCTTTGTCCCTAATGTTTCATAAGTTTTGGAAGGTTATTGAAAATGTCGTGATCCCAAAAATGCTGGATGAATCGTTCAATGTTAATTAGTTGTTGCCTTAATGTGAAGTTGATGCCTTATGAACTTAATGACATTGTCCCTAATATTTCATAAGTTTTGTCAGAATTAAACAAGGTACCTGCCATACCCTTTCTCTGTTTCCTGAGAAAGTTGGGGCATTCAGGTCTGATGTGCCAAAATCCTTCACATTCAAAACACCTTATTTCTTTGTTTTGCTCAGAAGTATTCTCCTCTTTAGACTTGCCCTGTGGCTTGATGTGAAATTGATGCCTTATGAACTTAATGACCCTGGTCCCTAATGTTTCATAATTTTGGAAGGGATTGAAAATGTCGTGATCCCAAAATTGTCGGATGAATCACTCAATGTGAAATTGTTTCCTTATGAACTTAATGACCCTTGTCCCTAATATTTCATATGAAATTGAAAATGTCGTGATCCCAAAAATGCGGATGAATCACTCAATGCGAAATACTTGTTGACTTATAAACTTAATGACCTTTGTTCATAATGTTTCATAAGTTTTGTAAGAGATTGTAAATGTCGCGATTCCAAAAATGTTGGATGAATCATTCAATGTTAAATAGTTGTTGCCTTAATGTGAAATTGATGCCTTATGAACGTCCCTAATGTTTCATAAGTTTTGGAAGCGATTGAAAATGTCGTGATTCCAAAAATGTCGGATGAATAACTCAATGTGAAATAATTGTTGCCTTATGTGAAATTGTTTCCTTATGAAAGTAATGACCCTTGTCCTTAATGTTTCATAAATTTTGTAAGGGATTGAAAATGTCGTGATTACGACAATGTCGGATGAAACACTCAATGTGAAATAGTTATGAACGTAATGACCCTTGTCCCTAATGTTTCATAGGTTTCGTAAGGGATTGAAAATGCGTGGTCCCAAAAATGTTGGATGAATCATTCAGGGTTAAATAGTTGTTGCCTTAATGTGAAATTGATGCCTTATGAACTTAATGACCACTGTTCTTAATGTTTTCAAAAGTTTTGGAAGGGATTGAAAATGACGTGATCCCAAAAATATCGGATGAATCACTAATGTGAAATAGTTATTGCCTTATGTAAAATTGTTTCCTTGTGGACTTAATGACCCCTGTCCCTAATGTTTCATAAGTTTTGTAAGGGATTGAAAATGCGTGATCCCAAAAATGTTGGATTATTCATTCAATATTAAAAAGTTGTTGCCTTAAAGTGAAATTGATTCCATATGAATTTAATGACCATTGTCCCTAATGTTTTCATAAGTTTTGGAAGGGAATGAAAATGTCGTGATCCCAAAAATATCGGATGAGTCACTCAATGTGAAATAGTTGCTGCCTTATGTGAAATTGTTTCCTTGTGGACTTAATGACCCCTATCCCTAATATTTCGTAAGTTTTGGTAGGGATTGAAAATGTCGTGATTGCATAAATGCCGGATGAAACATTCAATGTGAAAATTGTTTCCTTATGAACGTAATGACCCTTCTCCCTAATGTTTCATAAGTTTTTTAAGGGATTGAAAATGTCGTGATCCCAAAAATGCTGGTTGAATCATTCAAGTTTAAATAATTGTTGCCTTAATGTGGAATTGATGCCTTATGAACTTAATCACCTTTGTCCCTAATGTTTCATAAGTTTTGGAAGGGATTGAAAATGTCGTGATCCCAAAAATATTGGATGAATCGTTCAATGTTAAATAGTTGTTGCCTTAATGTGAAGTTGATGCCTTATGAACTTAATGACATTGTCCCTAATATTTCATAAGTTTTGTCAGAATCAAACAAGGTACCTGCCATACCCTTTCTCTGTTTCCTGAGAAAGTTGGGGCATTCAGGTCTGATGTGCCAAAATCTTTCACATTCAAAACACCTTATTTCTTTGTTTTGCTCAGAAGTGTTCTCCTCTTTAAACTTGCCCTGTCGCTTGATGTGGAATTGATACCTTATGAACTTAATGACCCTGGTCCCTAATGTTTCATAATTTTGGAAGGGATTGAAAATGTCGTGATCCCAAAATTGTCGGATGAATCACTCAATGTGAAATTGTTTCCTTATGAACTTAATGACCCTTGTCCCTAATATTTCATATGAAATTGAAAATGTCGTGATCCCAAAAATGCGGATGAATCACTCGATGCGAAATACTTGTTGACTTATAAACTTAATGACCTTTGTTCATAATGTTTCATAAGTTTTGTAAGAGATTGTAAATGTCGCGATTCCAAAAATGTTGGATGAATCATTCAATGTTAAATAGTTGTTGCCTTAATGTGAAATTGATGCCTTATGAACGTCCCTAATGTTTCATAAGTTTTGGAAGCGATTGAAAATGTCGTGATTCCAAAAATGTCGGATGAATAACTCAATGTGAAATAATTGTTGCCTTATGTGAAATTGTTTCCTTATGAAAGTAATGACCCTTGTCCTTAATGTTTCATAAATTTTGTAAGGGATTGAAAATGTCGTGATTACGACAATGTCGGATGAAACACTCAATGTGAAATAGTTATGAACGTAATGACCCTTGTCCCTAATGTTTCATAGGTTTCGTAAGGGATTGAAAATGCGTGGTCCCAAAAATGTTGGATGAATCATTCAGGGTTAAATAGTTGTTGCCTTAATGTGAAATTGATGCCTTATGAACTTAATGACCACTGTTCTTAATGTTTTCAAAAGTTTTGGAAGGGATTGAAAATGACGTGATCCCAAAAATATCGGATGAATCACTAATGTGAAATAGTTATTGCCTTATGTAAAATTGTTTCCTTGTGGACTTAATGACCCCTGTCCCTAATGTTTCATAAGTTTTGTAAGGGATTGAAAATGCGTGATCCCAAAAATGTTGGATTATTCATTCAATATTAAAAAGTTGTTGCCTTAAAGTGAAATTGATTCCATATGAATTTAATGACCATTGTCCCTAATGTTTTCATAAGTTTTGGAAGGGATTGAAAATGTCGTGATCCCAAAAATATCGGATGAGTCACTCAATGTTAAATAGTTGCTGCCTTATGTGAAATTGTTTCCTTGTGGACTTAATGACCCCTATCCCTAATATTTCGTAAGTTTTGGTAGGGATTGAAAATGTTGTGATTGCATAAATGCCGGATGAAACATTCAATGTGAAAATTGTTTCCTTATGAACGTAATGACCCTTCTCCCTAATGTTTCATAAGTTTTTTAAGGGATTGAAAATGTCGTGATCCCAAAAATGCTGGTTGAATCATTCAAGTTTTTAATAATTGTTGCCTTAATGAGGAATTGATGCCTTATGAACTTAATCACCTTTGTCCCTAATGTTTCATAAGTTTTGGAAGGGATTGAAAATGTCGTGATCCCAAAAATATTGGATGAATCGTTCAATGTTAAATAGTTGTTGCCTTAATGTGAAGTTGATGCCTTATGAACTTAATGACATTGTCCCTAATATTTCATAAGTTTTGTCAGAATCAAACAAGGTACCTGCCATACCCTTTCTCTGTTACCTGAGAAAGTTGGGGCATTCAGGTCTGATGTGCCAAAATCTTTCACATTCAAAACACCTTATTTCTTTGTTTTGCTCAGAAGTGTTCTCCTCTTTAAACTTGCCCTGTCGCTTGATGTGGAATTGATACCTTATGAACTTAATGACCCTGGTCCCTAATGTTTCATAATTTTGGAAGGGATTGAAAATGTCGTGATCCCAAAATTGTCGGATGAATCACTCAATGTGAAATTGTTTCCTTATGAACTTAATGACCCTTGTCCCTAATATTTCATATGAAATTGAAAATGTCGTGATCCCAAAAATGCGGATGAATCACTCGATGCGAAATACTTGTTGACTTATAAACTTAATGACCTTTGTTCATAATGTTTCATAAGTTTTGTAAGAGATTGTAAATGTCGCGATTCCAAAAATGTTGGATGAATCATTCAATGTTAAATAGTTGTTGCCTTAATGTGAAATTGATGCCTTATGAACGTCCCTAATGTTTCATAAGTTTTGGAAGCGATTGAAAATGTCGTGATTCCAAAAATGTCGGATGAATAACTCAATGTGAAATAATTGTTGCCTTATGTGAAATTGTTTCCTTATGAAAGTAATGACCCTTGTCCTTAATGTTTCATAAATTTTGTAAGGGATTGAAAATGTCGTGATTACGACAATGTCGGATGAAACACTCAATGTGAAATAGTTATGAACGTAATGACCCTTGTCCCTAATGTTTCATAAGTTTCGTAAGGGATTGAAAATGCGTGGTCCCAAAAATGTTGGATGAATCATTCAGTGTTAAATAGTTGTTGCCTTAATGTGAAATTGATGCCTTATGAACTTAATGACCACTGTTCTTAATGTTTTCAAAAGTTTTGGAAGGGATTGAAAATGACGTGATCCCAAAAATATCGGATGAATCACTAATGTGAAATAGTTATTGCCTTATGTAAAATTGTTTCCTTGTGGACTTAATGACCCCTGTCCCTAATGTTTCATAAGTTTTGTAAGGGATTGAAAATGCGTGATCCCAAAAATGTTGGATTATTCATTCAATATTAAAAAGTTGTTGCCTTAAAGTGAAATTGATTCCTTATGAATTTAATGACCATTGTCCCTAATGTTTTCATAAGTTTTGGAAGGGATTGAAAATGTCGTGATCCCAAAATTATCGGATGAGTCACTCAATGTGAAATAGTTGCTGCCTTATGTGAAATTGTTTCCTTGTGGACTTAATGACCCCTGTCCCTAATATTTCATAAGTTTTGTTAGGGATTGAAAATGTCGTGATTGCGTAAATGCCGGATGAAACGTTGAATGTGAAAATTGTTTCCTTATGAACGTAATGACCCTTGTCCCTAATGTTTCGTAAGTTTTTTAAGGGATTGAAAATGTCGTGATCCCAAAAATGCGGGATGAATCAATCAAGTTTAAATAATTGTTGCCTTAATGTGGAATTGATGCCTTATGAACTTAATCACCTTTGTCCCTAATGTTTCATAAGTTTTGGAAGGGATTGAAAATGTCGTGATCCCAAAAATGCTGGATGAATCGTTCAATGTTAAATAGTTGTTGCCTTAATGTGAAGTTGATGCCTTATGAACTTAATGACATTGTCCCTAATATTTCATAAGTTTTGTCAGAATTAAACAAGGTACCTGCCATACCCTTTCTCTGTTTCCTGAGAAAGTTGGGGCATTCAGGTCTGATGTGCCAAAATCCTTCACATTCAAAACACCTTATTTCTTTGTTTTGCTCAGAAGTATTCTCCTCTTTAGACTTGCCCTGTGGCTTGATGTGAAATTGATGCCTTATGAACTTAATGACCCTGGTCCCTAATGTTTCATAATTTTGGAAGGGATTGAAAATGTCGTGATCCCAAAATTGTCGGATGAATCACTCAATGTGAAATTGTTTCCTTATGAACTTAATGACCCTTGTCCCTAATATTTCATAAGAAATTGAAAATGTCGTGATCCCAAAAATGCGGATGAATCACTCAATGCGAAATACTTGTTGACTTATAAACTTAATGACCTTTGTTCATAATGTTTCATAAGTTTTGTAAGAGATTGTAAATGTCGCGATTCCAAAAATGTTGGATGAATCATTCAATGTTAAATAGTTGTTGCCTTAATGTGAAATTGATGCCTTATGAACGTCCCTAATGTTTCATAAGTTTTGGAAGCGATTGAAAATGTCGTGATTCCAAAAATGTCGGATGAATAACTCAATGTGAAATAATTGTTGCCGTATGTGAAATTGTCTCCTTATGAAAGTAATGACCCTTGTCCTTAATGTTTCATAAATTTTGTAAGGGATTGAAAATGTCGTGATTACGACAATGTCGGATGAAACACTCAATGTGAAATAGTTATGAACGTAATGACCCTTGTCCCTAATGTTTCATAAGTTTCGTAAGGGATTGAAAATGCGTGGTCCCAAAAATGTTGGATGAATCATTCAGTGTTAAATAGTTGTTGCCTTAATGTGAAATTGATGCCTTATGAACTTAATGACCACTGTTCTTAATGTTTTCAAAAGATTTGGAAGGGATTGAAAATGACGTGATCCCAAAAATATCGGATGAATCACTAATGTGAAATAGTTATTGCCTTATGTAAAATGGTTTCCTTGTGGACTTAATGACCCCTGTCCCTAATGTTTCATAAGTTTTGTAAGGGATTGAAAATGCGTGATCCCAAAAATGTTGGATTATTCATTCAATATTAAAAAGTTGTTGCCTTAAAGTGAAATTGATTCCTTATGAATTTAATGACCATTGTCCCTAATGTTTTCATAAATTTTGGAAGGGATTGAAAATGTCGTGATCCCAAAATTATCGGATGAGTCACTCAATGTGAAATAGTTGCTGCCTTATGTGAAATTGTTTCCTTATGAACTTAATGACCCTTGTCCCTAATATTTCATAAGAAATTGAAAATGTCGTGATCCTAAAAATGCGGATGAATCACTCAATGTGAAATTGTTTCCTTATGAACTTAATGACCCTTGTCCCTAATATTTCATAAGATATTGAAAATGTCGTGATCCCAAAAATGCGGATGAATCACTCAATGCGAAATACTTGTTGATTTATAAACTTAATGACCTTTGTTCATAATGTTTCATAAGTTTTGTAAGAGATTGTAAATGTCGCGATTCCAAAAATGTTGGATGAATCATTCAATGTTAAATAGTTGTTGCCTTAATGTGAAATTGATGCCTTATGAACCTCCCTAATGTTTCATAAGTTTTGGAAGCGATTGAAAATGTCGTGATTCCAAAAATGTCGGATGAATAACTCAATGTGAAATAATTGTTGCCTTATGTGAAATTGTTTCCTTATGAAAGTAATGACCCTTGTCCTTAATGTTTCATAAATTTTGTAAGGGATTGAAAATGTCGTGATTACGACAATGTCGGATGAAACACTCAATGTGAAATAGTTATGAACGTAATGACCCTTGTCCCTAATGTTTCATAAGTTTCGTAAGGGATTGAAAATGCGTGGTCCCAAAAATGTTGGATGAATCATTCAGTGTTAAATAGTTGTTGCCTTAATGTGAAATTGATGCCTTATGAACTTAATGACCACTGTTCTTAATGTTTTCAAAAGTTTTGGAAGGGATTGAAAATGACGTGATCCCAAAAATATCGGATGAATCACTAATGTGAAATAGTTATTGCCTTATGTAAAATTGTTTCCTTGTGGACTTAATGACCCCTGTCCCTAATGTTTCATAAGTTTTGTAAGGGATTGAAAATGCGTGATCCCAAAAATGTTGGATTATTCATTCAATATTAAAAAGTTGTTGCCTTAAAGTGAAATTGATTCCTTATGAATTTAATGACCATTGTCCCTAATGTTTTCATAAATTTTGGAAGGGATTGAAAATGTCGTGATCCCAAAATTATCGGATGAGTCACTCAATGTGAAATAGTTGCTGCCTTATGTGAAATTGTTTCCTTGTGGACTTAATGACCCCTGTCCCTAATATTTCATAAGTTTTGTTAGGGATTGAAAATGTCGTGATTGCATAAATGCCGGATGAAACGTTGAATGTGAAAATTGTTTCCTTATGAACGTAATGACCCTTGTCCCTAATGTTTCATAAGTTTTTTAAGGGATTGAAAATGTCGTGATCCCAAAAATGCGGGATGAATCAATCAAGTTTAAATAATTGTTGCCTTAATGTGGAATTGATGCCTTATGAACTTAATCACCTTTGTCCCTAATGTTTCATAAGTTTTGGAAGGGATTGAAAATGTCGTGATCCCAAAAATGCTAGATGAATCGTTCAATGTTAAATAGTTGTTGCCTTAATGTGAAGTTGATGCCTTATGAACTTAATGACATTGTCCCTAATATTTCATAAGTTTTGTCAGAATTAAACAAGGTACCTGCCATACCCTTTCTCTGTTTCCTGAGAAAGTTGGGGCATTCAGGTCTGATGTGCCAAAATCCTTCACATTCAAAACACCTTATTTCTTTGTTTTGCTCAGAAGTATTCTCCTCTTTAGACTTGCCCTGTGGCTTGATGTGAAATTGATGCCTTATGAACTTAATGACCCTGGTCCCTAATGTTTCATAATTTTGGAAGGGATTGAAAATGTCGTGATCCCAAAATTGTCGGATGAATCACTCAATGTGAAATTGTTTCCTTATGAACTTAATGACCCTTGTCCCTAATATTTCATAAGAAATTGAAAATGTCGTGATCCTAAAAATGCGGATGAATCACTCAATGTGAAATTGTTTCCTTATGAACTTAATGACCCTTGTCCCTAATATTTCATAAGATATTGAAAATGTCGTGATCCCAAAAATGCGGATGAATCACTCAATGCGAAATACTTGTTGATTTATAAACTTAATGACCTTTGTTCATAATGTTTCATAAGTTTTGTAAGAGATTGTAAATGTCGCGATTCCAAAAATGTTGGATGAATCATTCAATGTTAAATAGTTGTTGCCTTAATGTGAAATTGATGCCTTATGAACCTCCCTAATGTTTCATAAGTTTTGGAAGCGATTGAAAATGTCGTGATTCCAAAAATGTCGGATGAATAACTCAATGTGAAATAATTGTTGCCTTATGTGAAATTGTTTCCTTATGAAAGTAATGACCCTTGTCCTTAATGTTTCATAAATTTTGTAAGGGATTGAAAATGTCGTGATTACGACAATGTCGGATGAAACACTCAATGTGAAATAGTTATGAACGTAATGACCCTTGTCCCTAATGTTTTCATAAATTTTGGAAGGGATTGAAAATGTCGTGATCCCAAAATTATCGGATGAGTCACTCAATGTGAAATAGTTGCTGCCTTATGTGAAATTGTTTCCTTGTGGACTTAATGACCCCTGTCCCTAATATTTCATAAGTTTTGTTAGGGATTGAAAATGTCGTGATTGCATAAATGCCGGATGAAACGTTGAATGTGAAAATTGTTTCCTTATGAACGTAATGACCCTTGTCCCTAATGTTTCATAAGTTTTTTAAGGGATTGAAAATGTCGTGATCCCAAAAATGCGGGATGAATCAATCAAGTTTAAATAATTGTTGCCTTAATGTGGAATTGATGCCTTATGAACTTAATCACCTTTGTCCCTAATGTTTCATAAGTTTTGGAAGGGATTGAAAATGTCGTGATCCCAAAAATGCTGGATGAATCGTTCAATGTTAAATAGTTGTTGCCTTAATGTGAAGTTGATGCCTTATGAACTTAATGACATTGTCCCTAATATTTCATAAGTTTTGTCAGAATTAAACAAGGTACCTGCCATACCCTTTCTCTGTTTCCTGAGAAAGTTGGGGCATTCAGGTCTGATGTGCCAAAATCCTTCACATTCAAAACACCTTATTTCTTTGTTTTGCTCAGAAGTATTCTCCTCTTTAGACTTGCCCTGTGGCTTGATGTGAAATTGATGCCTTATGAACTTAATGACCCTGGTCCCTAATGTTTCATAATTTTGGAAGGGATTGAAAATGTCGTGATCCCAAAATTGTCGGATGAATCACTCAATGTGAAATTGTATCCTTATGAACTTAATGACCCTTGTCCCTAATATTTCATAAGAAATTGAAAATGTCGTGATCCTAAAAATGCGGATGAATCACTCAATGTGAAATTGTTTCCTTATGAACTTAATGACCCTTGTCCCTAATATTTCATAAGATATTGAAAATGTCGTGATCCCAAAAATGCGGATGAATCACTCAATGCGAAATACTTGTTGATTTATAAACTTAATGACCTTTGTTCATAATGTTTCATAAGTTTTGTAAGAGATTGTAAATGTCGCGATTCCAAAAATGTTGGATGAATCATTCAATGTTAAATAGTTGTTGCCTTAATGTGAAATTGATGCCTTATGAACCTCCCTAATGTTTCATAAGTTTTGGAAGCGATTGAAAATGTCGTGATTCCAAAAATGTCGGATGAATAACTCAATGTGAAATAATTGTTGCCTTATGTGAAATTGTTTCCTTATGAAAGTAATGACCCTTGTCCTTAATGTTTCATAAATTTTGTAAGGGATTGAAAATGTCGTGATTACGACAATGTCGGATGAAACACTCAATGTGAAATAGTTATGAACGTAATGACCCTTGTCCCTAATGTTTTCATAAATTTTGGAAGGGATTGAAAATGTCGTGATCCCAAAATTATCGGATGAGTCACTCAATGTGAAATAGTTGCTGCCTTATGTGAAATTGTTTCCTTGTGGACTTAATGACCCCTGTCCCTAATATTTCATAAGTTTTGTTAGGGATTGAAAATGTCGTGATTGCATAAATGCCGGATGAAACGTTGAATGTGAAAATTGTTTCCTTATGAACGTAATGACCCTTGTCCCTAATGTTTCATAAGTTTTTTAAGGGATTGAAAATGTCGTGATCCCAAAAATGCGGGATGAATCAATCAAGTTTAAATAATTGTTGCCTTAATGTGGAATTGATGCCTTATGAACTTAATCACCTTTGTCCCTAATGTTTCATAAGTTTTGGAAGGGATTGAAAATGTCGTGATCCCAAAAATGCTGGATGAATCGTTCAATGTTAAATAGTTGTTGCCTTAATGTGAAGTTGATGCCTTATGAACTTAATGACATTGTCCCTAATATTTCATAAGTTTTGTCAGAATTAAACAAGGTACCTGCCATACCCTTTCTCTGTTTCCTGAGAAAGTTGGGGCATTCAGGTCTGATGTGCCAAAATCCTTCACATTCAAAACACCTTATTTCTTTGTTTTGCTCAGAAGTATTCTCCTCTTTAGACTTGCCCTGTGGCTTGATGTGAAATTGATGCCTTATGAACTTAATGACCCTGGTCCCTAATGTTTCATAATTTTGGAAGGGATTGAAAATGTCGTGATCCCAAAATTGTCGGATGAATCACTCAATGTGAAATTGTTTCCTTATGAACTTAATGACCCTTGTCCCTAATATTTCATAAGAAATTGAAAATGTCGTAATCCTAAAAATGCGGATGAATCACTCAATGTGAAATTGTTTCCTTATGAACTTAATGACCCTTGTCCCTAATATTTCATAAGATATTGAAAATGTCGTGATCCCAAAAATGCGGATGAATCACTCAATGCGAAATACTTGTTGATTTATAAACTTAATGACCTTTGTTCATAATGTTTCATAAGTTTTGTAAGAGATTGTAAATGTCGCGATTCCAAAAATGTTGGATGAATCATTCAATGTTAAATAGTTGTTGCCTTAATGTGAAATTGATGCCTTATGAACCTCCCTAATGTTTCATAAGTTTTGGAAGCGATTGAAAATGTCGTGATTCCAAAAATGTCGGATGAATAACTCAATGTGAAATAATTGTTGCCTTATGTGAAATTGTTTCCTTATGAAAGTAATGACCCTTGTCCTTAATGTTTCATAAATTTTGTAAGGGATTGAAAATGTCGTGATTACGACAATGTCGGATGAAACACTCAATGTGAAATAGTTATGAACGTAATGACCCTTGTCCCTAATGTTTTCATAAATTTTGGAAGGGATTGAAAATGTCGTGATCCCAAAATTATCGGATGAGTCACTCAATGTGAAATAGTTGCTGCCTTATGTGAAATTGTTTCCTTGTGGACTTAATGACCCCTGTCCCTAATATTTCATAAGTTTTGTTAGGGATTGAAAATGTCGTGATTGCATAAATGCCGGATGAAACGTTGAATGTGAAAATTGTTTCCTTATGAACGTAATGACCCTTGTCCCTAATGTTTCATAAGTTTTTTAAGGGATTGAAAATGTCGTGATCCCAAAAATGCGGGATGAATCAATCAAGTTTAAATAATTGTTGCCTTAATGTGGAATTGATGCCTTATGAACTTAATCACCTTTGTCCCTAATGTTTCATAAGTTTTGGAAGGGATTGAAAATGTCGTGATCCCAAAAATGCTGGATGAATCGTTCAATGTTAAATAGTTGTTGCCTTAATGTGAAGTTGATGCCTTATGAACTTAATGACATTGTCCCTAATATTTCATAAGTTTTGTCAGAATTAAACAAGGTACCTGCCATACCCTTTCTCTGTTTCCTGAGAAAGTTGGGGCATTCAGGTCTGATGTGCCAAAATCCTTCACATTCAAAACACCTTATTTCTTTGTTTTGCTCAGAAGTATTCTCCTCTTTAGACTTGCCCTGTGGCTTGATGTGAAATTGATGCCTTATGAACTTAATGACCCTGGTCCCTAATGTTTCATAATTTTGGAAGGGATTGAAAATGTCGTGATCCCAAAATTGTCGGATGAATCACTCAATGTGAAATTGTTTCCTTATGAACTTAATGACCCTTGTCCCTAATATTTCATAAGAAATTGAAAATGTCGTGATCCTAAAAATGCGGATGAATCACTCAATGTGAAATTGTTTCCTTATGAACTTAATGACCCTTGTCCCTAATATTTCATAAGATATTGAAAATGTCGTGATCCCAAAAATGCGGATGAATCACTCAATGCGAAATACTTGTTGATTTATAAACTTAATGACCTTTGTTCATAATGTTTCATAAGTTTTGTAAGAGATTGTAAATGTCGCGATTCCAAAAATGTTGGATGAATCATTCAATGTTAAATAGTTGTTGCCTTAATGTGAAATTGATGCCTTATGAACCTCCCTAATGTTTCATAAGTTTTGGAAGCGATTGAAAATGTCGTGATTCCAAAAATGTCGGATGAATAACTCAATGTGAAATAATTGTTGCCTTATGTGAAATTGTTTCCTTATGAAAGTAATGACCCTTGTCCTTAATGTTTCATAAATTTTGTAAGGGATTGAAAATGTCGTGATTACGACAATGTCGGATGAAACACTCAATGTGAAATAGTTATGAACGTAATGACCCTTGTCCCTAATGTTTCATAAGTTTCGTAAGGGATTGAAAATGTCGTGATCCCAAAAATGTCGGATGAATAACTCAATGTGAAATAATTGTTGCCTTATGTGAAATTGTTTCCTTATGAAAGTAATGACCCTTGTCCTTAATGTTTCATAAATTTTGTAAGGGATTGAAAATGTCGTGATTACGACAATGTCGGATGAAACACTCAATGTGAAATAGTTATGAACGTAATGACCCTTGTCCCTAATGTTTTCATAAATTTTGGAAGGGATTGAAAATGTCGTGATCCCAAAATTATCGGATGAGTCACTCAATGTGAAATAGTTGCTGCCTTATGTGAAATTGTTTCCTTGTGGACTTAATGACCCCTGTCCCTAATATTTCATAAGTTTTGTTAGGGATTGAAAATGTCGTGATTGCATAAATGCCGGATGAAACGTTGAATGTGAAAATTGTTTCCTTATGAACGTAATGACCCTTGTCCCTAATGTTTCATAAGTTTTTTAAGGGATTGAAAATGTCGTGATCCCAAAAATGCGGGATGAATCAATCAAGTTTAAATAATTGTTGCCTTAATGTGGAATTGATGCCTTATGAACTTAATCACCTTTGTCCCTAATGTTTCATAAGTTTTGGAAGGGATTGAAAATGTCGTGATCCCAAAAATGCTGGATGAATCGTTCAATGTTAAATAGTTGTTGCCTTAATGTGAAGTTGATGCCTTATGAACTTAATGACATTGTCCCTAATATTTCATAAGTTTTGTCAGAATTAAACAAGGTACCTGCCATACCCTTTCTCTGTTTCCTGAGAAAGTTGGGGCATTCAGGTCTGATGTGCCAAAATCCTTCACATTCAAAACACCTTATTTCTTTGTTTTGCTCAGAAGTATTCTCCTCTTTAGACTTGCCCTGTGGCTTGATGTGAAATTGATGCCTTATGAACTTAATGACCCTGGTCCCTAATGTTTCATAATTTTGGAAGGGATTGAAAATGTCGTGATCCCAAAATTGTCGGATGAATCACTCAATGTGAAATTGTTTCCTTATGAACTTAATGACCCTTGTCCCTAATATTTCATAAGAAATTGAAAATGTCGTGATCCTAAAAATGCGGATGAATCACTCAATGTGAAATTGTTTCCTTATGAACTTAATGACCCTTGTCCCTAATATTTCATAAGATATTGAAAATGTCGTGATCCCAAAAATGCGGATGAATCACTCAATGCGAAATACTTGTTGATTTATAAACTTAATGACCTTTGTTCATAATGTTTCATAAGTTTTGTAAGAGATTGTAAATGTCGCGATTCCAAAAATGTTGGATGAATCATTCAATGTTAAATAGTTGTTGCCTTAATGTGAAATTGATGCCTTATGAACCTCCCTAATGTTTCATAAGTTTTGGAAGCGATTGAAAATGTCGTGATTCCAAAAATGTCGGATGAATAACTCAATGTGAAATAATTGTTGCCTTATGTGAAATTGTTTCCTTATGAAAGTAATGACCCTTGTCCTTAATGTTTCATAAATTTTGTAAGGGATTGAAAATGTCGTGATTACGACAATGTCGGATGAAACACTCAATGTGAAATAGTTATGAACGTAATGACCCTTGTCCCTAATGTTTTCATAAATTTTGGAAGGGATTGAAAATGTCGTGATCCCAAAATTATCGGATGAGTCACTCAATGTGAAATAGTTGCTGCCTTATGTGAAATTGTTTCCTTGTGGACTTAATGACCCCTGTCCCTAATATTTCATAAGTTTTGTTAGGGATTGAAAATGTCGTGATTGCATAAATGCCGGATGAAACGTTGAATGTGAAAATTGTTTCCTTATGAACGTAATGACCCTTGTCCCTAATGTTTCATAAGTTTTTTAAGGGATTGAAAATGTCGTGATCCCAAAAATGCGGGATGAATCAATCAAGTTTAAATAATTGTTGCCTTAATGTGGAATTGATGCCTTATGAACTTAATCACCTTTGTCCCTAATGTTTCATAAGTTTTGGAAGGGATTGAAAATGTCGTGATCCCAAAAATGCTGGATGAATCGTTCAATGTTAAATAGTTGTTGCCTTAATGTGAAGTTGATGCCTTATGAACTTAATGACATTGTCCCTAATATTTCATAAGTTTTGTCAGAATTAAACAAGGTACCTGCCATACCCTTTCTCTGTTTCCTGAGAAAGTTGGGGCATTCAGGTCTGATGTGCCAAAATCCTTCACATTCAAAACACCTTATTTCTTTGTTTTGCTCAGAAGTATTCTCCTCTTTAGACTTGCCCTGTGGCTTGATGTGAAATTGATGCCTTATGAACTTAATGACCCTGGTCCCTAATGTTTCATAATTTTGGAAGGGATTGAAAATGTCGTGATCCCAAAATTGTCGGATGAATCACTCAATGTGAAATTGTATCCTTATGAACTTAATGACCCTTGTCCCTAATATTTCATAAGAAATTGAAAATGTCGTGATCCTAAAAATGCGGATGAATCACTCAATGTGAAATTGTTTCCTTATGAACTTAATGACCCTTGTCCCTAATATTTCATAAGATATTGAAAATGTCGTGATCCCAAAAATGCGGATGAATCACTCAATGCGAAATACTTGTTGATTTATAAACTTAATGACCTTTGTTCATAATGTTTCATAAGTTTTGTAAGAGATTGTAAATGTCGCGATTCCAAAAATGTTGGATGAATCATTCAATGTTAAATAGTTGTTGCCTTAATGTGAAATTGATGCCTTATGAACCTCCCTAATGTTTCATAAGTTTTGGAAGCGATTGAAAATGTCGTGATTCCAAAAATGTCGGATGAATAACTCAATGTGAAATAATTGTTGCCTTATGTGAAATTGTTTCCTTATGAAAGTAATGACCCTTGTCCTTAATGTTTCATAAATTTTGTAAGGGATTGAAAATGTCGTGATTACGACAATGTCGGATGAAACACTCAATGTGAAATAGTTATGAACGTAATGACCCTTGTCCCTAATGTTTTCATAAATTTTGGAAGGGATTGAAAATGTCGTGATCCCAAAATTATCGGATGAGTCACTCAATGTGAAATAGTTGCTGCCTTATGTGAAATTGTTTCCTTGTGGACTTAATGACCCCTGTCCCTAATATTTCATAAGTTTTGTTAGGGATTGAAAATGTCGTGATTGCATAAATGCCGGATGAAACGTTGAATGTGAAAATTGTTTCCTTATGAACGTAATGACCCTTGTCCCTAATGTTTCATAAGTTTTTTAAGGGATTGAAAATGTCGTGATCCCAAAAATGCGGGATGAATCAATCAAGTTTAAATAATTGTTGCCTTAATGTGGAATTGATGCCTTATGAACTTAATCACCTTTGTCCCTAATGTTTCATAAGTTTTGGAAGGTTATTGAAAATGTCGTGATCCCAAAAATGCTGGATGAATCGTTCAATGTTAATTAGTTGTTGCCTTAATGTGAAGTTGATGCCTTATGAACTTAATGACATTGTCCCTAATATTTCATAAGTTTTGTCAGAATTAAACAAGGTACCTGCCATACCCTTTCTCTGTTTCCTGAGAAAGTTGGGGCATTCAGGTCTGATGTGCCAAAATCCTTCACATTCAAAACACCTTATTTCTTTGTTTTGCTCAGAAGTATTCTCCTCTTTAGACTTGCCCTGTGGCTTGATGTGAAATTGATGCCTTATGAACTTAATGACCCTGGTCCCTAATGTTTCATAATTTTGGAAGGGATTGAAAATGTCGTGATCCCAAAATTGTCGGATGAATCACTCAATGTGAAATTGTTTCCTTATGAACTTAATGACCCTTGTCCCTAATATTTCATAAGAAATTGAAAATGTCGTGATCCCAAAAATGCGGATGAATCACTCAATGCGAAATACTTGTTGACTTATAAACTTAATGACCTTTGTTCATAATGTTTAATAAGTTTTGTAAGAGATTGTAAATGTCGCGATTCCAAAAATGTTGGATGAATCATTCAATGTTAAATAGTTGTTGCCTTAATGTGAAATTGATGCCTTATGAACGTCCCTAATGTTTCATAAGTTTTGGAAGCGATTGAAAATGTCGTGATTCCAAAAATGTCGGATGAATAACTCAATGTGAAATAATTGTTGCCTTATGTGAAATTGTTTCCTTATGAAAGTAATGACCCTTGTCCTTAATGTTTCATAAATTTTGTAAGGGATTGAAAATGTCGTGATTACGACAATGTCGGATGAAACACTCAATGTGAAATAGTTATGAACGTAATGACCCTTGTCCCTAATGTTTCATAGGTTTCGTAAGGGATTGAAAATGCGTGGTCCCAAAAATGTTGGATGAATCATTCAGGGTTAAATAGTTGTTGCCTTAATGTGAAATTGATGCCTTATGAACTTAATGACCACTGTTCTTAATGTTTTCAAAAGTTTTGGAAGGGATTGAAAATGACGTGATCCCAAAAATATCGGATGAATCACTAATGTGAAATAGTTATTGCCTTATGTAAAATTGTTTCCTTGTGGACTTAATGACCCCTGTCCCTAATGTTTCATAAGTTTTGTAAGGGATTGAAAATGCGTGATCCCAAAAATGTTGGATTATTCATTCAATATTAAAAAGTTGTTGCCTTAAAGTGAAATTGATTCCATATGAATTTAATGACCATTGTCCCTAATGTTTTCATAAGTTTTGGAAGGGAATGAAAATGTCGTGATCCCAAAAATATCGGATGAGTCACTCAATGTGAAATAGTTGCTGCCTTATGTGAAATTGTTTCCTTGTGGACTTAATGACCCCTATCCCTAATATTTCGTAAGTTTTGGTAGGGATTGAAAATGTCGTGATTGCATAAATGCCGGATGAAACATTCAATGTGAAAATTGTTTCCTTATGAACGTAATGACCCTTCTCCCTAATGTTTCATAAGTTTTTTAAGGGATTGAAAATGTCGTGATCCCAAAAATGCTGGTTGAATCATTCAAGTTTAAATAATTGTTGCCTTAATGTGGAATTGATGCCTTATGAACTTAATCACCTTTGTCCCTAATGTTTCATAAGTTTTGGAAGGGATTGAAAATGTCGTGATCCCAAAAATATTGGATGAATCGTTCAATGTTAAATAGTTGTTGCCTTAATGTGAAGTTGATGCCTTATGAACTTAATGACATTGTCCCTAATATTTCATAAGTTTTGTCAGAATCAAACAAGGTACCTGCCATACCCTTTCTCTGTTTCCTGAGAAAGTTGGGGCATTCAGGTCTGATGTGCCAAAATCTTTCACATTCAAAACACCTTATTTCTTTGTTTTGCTCAGAAGTGTTCTCCTCTTTAAACTTGCCCTGTCGCTTGATGTGGAATTGATACCTTATGAACTTAATGACCCTGGTCCCTAATGTTTCATAATTTTGGAAGGGATTGAAAATGTCGTGATCCCAAAATTGTCGGATGAATCACTCAATGTGAAATTGTTTCCTTATGAACTTAATGACCCTTGTCCCTAATATTTCATATGAAATTGAAAATGTCGTGATCCCAAAAATGCGGATGAATCACTCGATGCGAAATACTTGTTGACTTATAAACTTAATGACCTTTGTTCATAATGTTTCATAAGTTTTGTAAGAGATTGTAAATGTCGCGATTCCAAAAATGTTGGATGAATCATTCAATGTTAAATAGTTGTTGCCTTAATGTGAAATTGATGCCTTATGAACCTCCCTAATGTTTCATAAGTTTTGGAAGCGATTGAAAATGTCGTGATTCCAAAAATGTCGGATGAATAACTCAATGTGAAATAATTGTTGCCTTATGTGAAATTGTTTCCTTATGAAAGTAATGACCCTTGTCCTTAATGTTTCATAAATTTTGTAAGGGATTGAAAATGTCGTGATTACGACAATGTCGGATGAAACACTCAATGTGAAATAGTTATGAACGTAATGACCCTTGTCCCTAATGTTTCATAGGTTTCGTAAGGGATTGAAAATGCGTGGTCCCAAAAATGTTGGATGAATCATTCAGGGTTAAATAGTTGTTGCCTTAATGTGAAATTGATGCCTTATGAACTTAATGACCACTGTTCTTAATGTTTTCAAAAGTTTTGGAAGGGATTGAAAATGACGTGATCCCAAAAATATCGGATGAATCACTAATGTGAAATAGTTATTGCCTTATGTAAAATTGTTTCCTTGTGGACTTAATGACCCCTGTCCCTAATGTTTCATAAGTTTTGTAAGGGATTGAAAATGCGTGATCCCAAAAATGTTGGATTATTCATTCAATATTAAAAAGTTGTTGCCTTAAAGTGAAATTGATTCCATATGAATTTAATGACCATTGTCCCTAATGTTTTCATAAGTTTTGGAAGGGATTGAAAATGTCGTGATCCCAAAAATATCGGATGAGTCACTCAATGTTAAATAGTTGCTGCCTTATGTGAAATTGTTTCCTTGTGGACTTAATGACCCCTATCCCTAATATTTCGTTAGTTTTGGTAGGGATTGAAAATGTTGTGATTGCATAAATGCCGGATGAAACATTCAATGTGAAAATTGTTTCCTTATGAACGTAATGACCCTTCTCCCTAATGTTTCATAAGTTTTTTAAGGGATTGAAAATGTCGTGATCCCAAAAATGCTGGTTGAATCATTCAAGTTTTTAATAATTGTTGCCTTAATGAGGAATTGATGCCTTATGAACTTAATCACCTTTGTCCCTAATGTTTCATAAGTTTTGGAAGGGATTGAAAATGTCGTGATCCCAAAAATATTGGATGAATCGTTCAATGTTAAATAGTTGTTGCCTTAATGTGAAGTTGATGCCTTATGAACTTAATGACATTGTCCCTAATATTTCATAAGTTTTGTCAGAATCAAACAAGGTACCTGCCATACCCTTTCTCTGTTACCTGAGAAAGTTGAGGCATTCAGGTCTGATGTGCCAAAATCTTTCACATTCAAAACACCTTATTTCTTTGTTTTGCTCAGAAGTGTTCTCCTCTTTAAACTTGCCCTGTCGCTTGATGTGGAATTGATACCTTATGAACTTAATGACCCTGGTCCCTAATGTTTCATAATTTTGGAAGGGATTGAAAATGTCGTGATCCCAAAATTGTCGGATGAATCACTCAATGTGAAATTGTTTCCTTATGAACTTAATGACCCTTGTCCCTAATATTTCATATGAAATTGAAAATGTCGTGATCCCAAAAATGCGGATGAATCACTCGATGCGAAATACTTGTTGACTTATAAACTTAATGACCTTTGTTCATAATGTTTCATAAGTTTTGTAAGAGATTGTAAATGTCGCGATTCCAAAAATGTTGGATGAATCATTCAATGTTAAATAGTTGTTGCCTTAATGTGAAATTGATGCCTTATGAACGTCCCTAATGTTTCATAAGTTTTGGAAGCGATTGAAAATGTCGTGATTCCAAAAATGTCGGATGAATAACTCAATGTGAAATAATTGTTGCCTTATGTGAAATTGTTTCCTTATGAAAGTAATGACCCTTGTCCTTAATGTTTCATAAATTTTGTAAGGGATTGAAAATGTCGTGATTACGACAATGTCGGATGAAACACTCAATGTGAAATAGTTATGAACGTAATGACCCTTGTCCCTAATGTTTCATAGGTTTCGTAAGGGATTGAAAATGCGTGGTCCCAAAAATGTTGGATGAATCATTCAGGGTTAAATAGTTGTTGCCTTAATGTGAAATTGATGCCTTATGAACTTAATGACCACTGTTCTTAATGTTTTCAAAAGTTTTGGAAGGGATTGAAAATGACGTGATCCCAAAAATATCGGATGAATCACTAATGTGAAATAGTTATTGCCTTATGTAAAATTGTTTCCTTGTGGACTTAATGACCCCTATCCCTAATATTTCGTAAGTTTTGGTAGGGATTGAAAATGTCGTGATTGCATAAATGCCGGATGAAACATTCAATGTGAAAATTGTTTCCTTATGAACGTAATGACCCTTCTCCCTAATGTTTCATAAGTTTTTTAAGGGATTGAAAATGTCGTGATCCCAAAAATGCTGGTTGAATCATTCAAGTTTAAATAATTGTTGCCTTAATGTGGAATTGATGCCTTATGAACTTAATCACCTTTGTCCCTAATGTTTCATAAGTTTTGGAAGGGATTGAAAATGTCGTGATCCCAAAAATATTGGATGAATCGTTCAATGTTAAATAGTTGTTGCCTTAATGTGAAGTTGATGCCTTATGAACTTAATGACATTGTCCCTAATATTTCATAAGTTTTGTCAGAATCAAACAAGGTACCTGCCATACCCTTTCTCTGTTTCCTGAGAAAGTTGGGGCATTCAGGTCTGATGTGCCAAAATCTTTCACATTCAAAACACCTTATTTCTTTGTTTTGCTCAGAAGTGTTCTCCTCTTTAAACTTGCCCTGTCGCTTGATGTGGAATTGATACCTTATGAACTTAATGACCCTGGTCCCTAATGTTTCATAATTTTCGAAGGGATTGAAAATGTCGTGATCCCAAAATTGTCGGATGAATCACTCAATGTGAAATTGTTTCCTTGTGGACTTAATGACCCCTGTCCCTAATGTTTCATAAGTTTTGTAAGGGATTGAAAATGCGTGATCCCAAAAATGTTGGATTATTCATTCAATATTAAAAAGTTGTTGCCTTAAAGTGAAATTGATTCCATATGAATTTAATGACCATTGTCCCTAATGTTTTCATAAGTTTTGGAAGGGATTGAAAATGTCGTGATCCCAAAAATATCGGATGAGTCACTCAATGTGAAATAGTTGCTGCCTTATGTGAAATTGTTTCCTGGTGGACTTAATGACCCCTATCCCTAATATTTCGTAAGTTTTGGTAGGGATTGAAAATGTCGTGATTGCATAAATGCCGGATGAAACATTCAATGTGAAAATTGTTTCCTTATGAACGTAATGACCCTTCTCCCTAATGTTTCATAAGTTTTTTAAGGGATTGAAAATGTCGTGATCCCAAAAATGCTGGTTGAATCATTCAAGTTTAAATAATTGTTGCCTTAATGTGGAATTGATGCCTTATGAACTTAATCACCTTTGTCCCTAATGTTTCATAAGTTTTGGAAGGGATTGAAAATGTCGTGATCCCAAAAATATTGGATGAATCGTTCAATGTTAAATAGTTGTTGCCTTAATGTGAAGTTGATGCCTTATGAACTTAATGACATTGTCCCTAATATTTCATAAGTTTTGTCAGAATCAAACAAGGTACCTGCCATACCCTTTCTCTGTTTCCTGAGAAAGTTGGGGCATTCAGGTCTGATGTGCCAAAATCTTTCACATTCAAAACACCTTATTTCTTTGTTTTGCTCAGAAGTGTTCTCCTCTTTAAACTTGCCCTGTCGCTTGATGTGGAATTGATACCTTATGAACTTAATGACCCTGGTCCCTAATGTTTCATAATTTTGGAAGGGATTGAAAATGTCGTGATCCCAAAATTGTCGGATGAATCACTCAATGTGAAATTGTTTCCTTATGAACTTAATGACCCTTGTCCCTAATATTTCATATGAAATTGAAAATGTCGTGATCCCAAAAATGCGGATGAATCACTCAATGCGAAATACTTGTTGACTTATAAACTTAATGACCTTTGTTCATAATGTTTCATAAGTTTTGTAAGAGATTGTAAATGTCGCGATTCCAAAAATGTTGGATGAATCATTCAATGTTAAATAGTTGTTGCCTTAATGTGAAATTGATGCCTTATGAACGTCCCTAATGTTTCATAAGTTTTGGAAGCGATTGAAAATGTCGTGATTCCAAAAATGTCGGATGAATAACTCAATGTGAAATAATTGTTGCCTTATGTGAAATTGTTTCCTTATGAAAGTAATGACCCTTGTCCTTAATGTTTCATAAATTTTGTAAGGGATTGAAAATGTCGTGATTACGACAATGTCGGATGAAACACTCAATGTGAAATAGTTATGAACGTAATGACCCTTGTCCCTAATGTTTCATAGGTTTCGTAAGGGATTGAAAATGCGTGGTCCCAAAAATGTTGGATGAATCATTCAGGGTTAAATAGTTGTTGCCTTAATGTGAAATTGATGCCTTATGAACTTAATGACCACTGTTCTTAATGTTTTCAAAAGTTTTGGAAGGGATTGAAAATGACGTGATCCCAAAAATATCGGATGAATCACTAATGTGAAATAGTTATTGCCTTATGTAAAATTGTTTCCTTGTGGACTTAATGACCCCTGTCCCTAATGTTTCATAAGTTTTGTAAGGGATTGAAAATGCGTGATCCCAAAAATGTTGGATTATTCATTCAATATTAAAAAGTTGTTGCCTTAAAGTGAAATTGATTCCATATGAATTTAATGACCATTGTCCCTAATGTTTTCATAAGTTTTGGAAGGGATTGAAAATGTCGTGATCCCAAAAATATCGGATGAGTCACTCAATGTGAAATAGTTGCTGCCTTATGTGAAATTGTTTCCTTGTGGACATAATGACCCCTATCCCTAATATTTCGTTAGTTTTGGTAGGGATTGAAAATGTTGTGATTGCATAAATGCCGGATGAAACATTCAATGTGAAAATTGTTTCCTTATGAACGTAATGACCCTTCTCCCTAATGTTTCATAAGTTTTTTAAGGGATTGAAAATGTCGTGATCCCAAAAATGCTGGTTGAATCATTCAAGTTTTTAATAATTGTTGCCTTAATGAGGAATTGATGCCTTATGAACTTAATCACCTTTGTCCCTAATGTTTCATAAGTTTTGGAAGGGATTGAAAATGTCGTGATCCCAAAAATATTGGATGAATCGTTCAATGTTAAATAGTTGTTGCCTTAATGTGAAGTTGATGCCTTATGAACTTAATGACATTGTCCCTAATATTTCATAAGTTTTGTCAGAATCAAACAAGGTACCTGCCATACCCTTTCTCTGTTACCTGAGAAAGTTGGGGCATTCAGGTCTGATGTGCCAAAATCTTTCACATTCAAAACACCTTATTTCTTTGTTTTGCTCAGAAGTGTTCTCCTCTTTAAACTTGCCCTGTCGCTTGATGTGGAATTGATACCTTATGAACTTAATGACCCTGGTCCCTAATGTTTCATAATTTTGGAAGGGATTGAAAATGTCGTGATCCCAAAATTGTCGGATGAATCACTCAATGTGAAATTGTTTCCTTATGAACTTAATGACCCTTGTCCCTAATATTTCATAAGAAATTGAAAATGTCGTGATCCTAAAAATGCGGATGAATCACTCAATGTGAAATTGTTTCCTTATGAACTTAATGACCCTTGTCCCTAATATTTCATAAGATATTGAAAATGTCGTGATCCCAAAAATGCGGATGAATCACTCAATGCGAAATACTTGTTGATTTATAAACTTAATGACCTTTGTTCATAATGTTTCATAAGTTTTGTAAGAGATTGTAAATGTCGCGATTCCAAAAATGTTGGATGAATCATTCAATGTTAAATAGTTGTTGCCTTAATGTGAAATTGATGCCTTATGAACCTCCCTAATGTTTCATAAGTTTTGGAAGCGATTGAAAATGTCGTGATTCCAAAAATGTCGGATGAATAACTCAATGTGAAATAATTGTTGCCTTATGTGAAATTGTTTCCTTATGAAAGTAATGACCCTTGTCCTTAATGTTTCATAAATTTTGTAAGGGATTGAAAATGTCGTGATTACGACAATGTCGGATGAAACACTCAATGTGAAATAGTTATGAACGTAATGACCCTTGTCCCTAATGTTTTCATAAATTTTGGAAGGGATTGAAAATGTCGTGATCCCAAAATTATCGGATGAGTCACTCAATGTGAAATAGTTGCTGCCTTATGTGAAATTGTTTCCTTGTGGACTTAATGACCCCTGTCCCTAATATTTCATAAGTTTTGTTAGGGATTGAAAATGTCGTGATTGCATAAATGCCGGATGAAACGTTGAATGTGAAAATTGTTTCCTTATGAACGTAATGACCCTTGTCCCTAATGTTTCATAAGTTTTTTAAGGGATTGAAAATGTCGTGATCCCAAAAATGCGGGATGAATCAATCAAGTTTAAATAATTGTTGCCTTAATGTGGAATTGATGCCTTATGAACTTAATCACCTTTGTCCCTAATGTTTCATAAGTTTTGGAAGGTTATTGAAAATGTCGTGATCCCAAAAATGCTGGATGAATCGTTCAATGTTAATTAGTTGTTGCCTTAATGTGAAGTTGATGCCTTATGAACTTAATGACATTGTCCCTAATATTTCATAAGTTTTGTCAGAATTAAACAAGGTACCTGCCATACCCTTTCTCTGTTTCCTGAGAAAGTTGGGGCATTCAGGTCTGATGTGCCAAAATCCTTCACATTCAAAACACCTTATTTCTTTGTTTTGCTCAGAAGTATTCTCCTCTTTAGACTTGCCCTGTGGCTTGATGTGAAATTGATGCCTTATGAACTTAATGACCCTGGTCCCTAATGTTTCATAATTTTGGAAGGGATTGAAAATGTCGTGATCCCAAAATTGTCGGATGAATCACTCAATGTGAAATTGTTTCCTTATGAACTTAATGACCCTTGTCCCTAATATTTCATAAGAAATTGAAAATGTCGTGATCCCAAAAATGCGGATGAATCACTCAATGCGAAATACTTGTTGACTTATAAACTTAATGACCTTTGTTCATAATGTTTAATAAGTTTTGTAAGAGATTGTAAATGTCGCGATTCCAAAAATGTTGGATGAATCATTCAATGTTAAATAGTTGTTGCCTTAATGTGAAATTGATGCCTTATGAACGTCCCTAATGTTTCATAAGTTTTGGAAGCGATTGAAAATGTCGTGATTCCAAAAATGTCGGATGAATAACTCAATGTGAAATAATTGTTGCCTTATGTGAAATTGTTTCCTTATGAAAGTAATGACCCTTGTCCTTAATGTTTCATAAATTTTGTAAGGGATTGAAAATGTCGTGATTACGACAATGTCGGATGAAACACTCAATGTGAAATAGTTATGAACGTAATGACCCTTGTCCCTAATGTTTCATAGGTTTCGTAAGGGATTGAAAATGCGTGGTCCCAAAAATGTTGGATGAATCATTCAGGGTTAAATAGTTGTTGCCTTAATGTGAAATTGATGCCTTATGAACTTAATGACCACTGTTCTTAATGTTTTCAAAAGTTTTGGAAGGGATTGAAAATGACGTGATCCCAAAAATATCGGATGAATCACTAATGTGAAATAGTTATTGCCTTATGTAAAATTGTTTCCTTGTGGACTTAATGACCCCTGTCCCTAATGTTTCATAAGTTTTGTAAGGGATTGAAAATGCGTGATCCCAAAAATGTTGGATTATTCATTCAATATTAAAAAGTTGTTGCATTAAAGTGAAATTGATTCCATATGAATTTAATGACCATTGTCCCTAATGTTTTCATAAGTTTTGGAAGGGAATGAAAATGTCGTGATCCCAAAAATATCGGATGAGTCACTCAATCTGAAATAGTTGCTGCCTTATGTGAAATTGTTTCCTTGTGGACTTAATGACCCCTATCCCTAATATTTCGTAAGTTTTGGTAGGGATTGAAAATGTCGTGATTGCATAAATGCCGGATGAAACATTCAATGTGAAAATTGTTTCCTTATGAACGTAATGACCCTTCTCCCTAATGTTTCATAAGTTTTTTAAGGGATTGAAAATGTCGTGATCCCAAAAATGCTGGTTGAATCATTCAAGTTTAAATAATTGTTGCCTTAATGTGGAATTGATGCCTTATGAACTTAATCACCTTTGTCCCTAATGTTTCATAAGTTTTGGAAGGGATTGAAAATGTCGTGATCCCAAAAATATTGGATGAATCGTTCAATGTTAAATAGTTGTTGCCTTAATGTGAAGTTGATGCCTTATGAACTTAATGACATTGTCCCTAATATTTCATAAGTTTTGTCAGAATCAAACAAGGTACCTGCCATACCCTTTCTCTGTTTCCTGAGAAAGTTGGGGCATTCAGGTCTGATGTGCCAAAATCTTTCACATTCAAAACACCTTATTTCTTTGTTTTGCTCAGAAGTGTTCTCCTCTTTAAACTTGCCCTGTCGCTTGATGTGGAATTGATACCTTATGAACTTAATGACCCTGGTCCCTAATGTTTCATAATTTTGGAAGGGATTGAAAATGTCGTGATCCCAAAATTGTCGGATGAATCACTCAATGTGAAATTGTTTCCTTATGAACTTAATGACCCTTGTCCCTAATATTTCATATGAAATTGAAAATGTCGTGATCCCAAAAATGCGGATGAATCACTCGATGCGAAATACTTGTTGACTTATAAACTTAATGACCTTTGTTCATAATGTTTCATAAGTTTTGTAAGAGATTGTAAATGTCGCGATTCCAAAAATGTTGGATGAATCATTCAATGTTAAATAGTTGTTGCCTTAATGTGAAATTGATGCCTTATGAACGTCCCTAATGTTTCATAAGTTTTGGAAGCGATTGAAAATGTCGTGATTCCAAAAATGTCGGATGAATAACTCAATGTGAAATAATTGTTGCCTTATGTGAAATTGTTTCCTTATGAAAGTAATGACCCTTGTCCTTAATGTTTCATAAATTTTGTAAGGGATTGAAAATGTCGTGATTACGACAATGTCGGATGAAACACTCAATGTGAAATAGTTATGAACGTAATGACCCTTGTCCCTAATGTTTCATAGGTTTCGTAAGGGATTGAAAATGCGTGGTCCCAAAAATGTTGGATGAATCATTCAGGGTTAAATAGTTGTTGCCTTAATGTGAAATTGATGCCTTATGAACTTAATGACCACTGTTCTTAATGTTTTCAAAAGTTTTGGAAGGGATTGAAAATGACGTGATCCCAAAAATATCGGATGAATCACTAATGTGAAATAGTTATTGCCTTATGTAAAATTGTTTCCTTGTGGACTTAATGACCCCTGTCCCTAATGTTTCATAAGTTTTGTAAGGGATTGAAAATGTCGTGATCCCAAAAATATTGGATGAATCGTTCAATGTTAAATAGTTGTTGCCTTAATGTGAAGTTGATGCCTTATGAACTTAATGACATTGTCCCTAATATTTCATAAGTTTTGTCAGAATCAAACAAGGTACCTGCCATACCCTTTCTCTGTTACCTGAGAAAGTTGGGGCATTCAGGTCTGATGTGCCAAAATCTTTCACATTCAAAACACCTTATTTCTTTGTTTTGCTCAGAAGTGTTCTCCTCTTTAAACTTGCCCTGTCGCTTGATGTGGAATTGATACCTTATGAACTTAATGACCCTGGTCCCTAATGTTTCATAATTTTGGAAGGGATTGAAAATGTCGTGATCCCAAAATTGTCGGATGAATCACTCAATGTGAAATTGTTTCCTTATGAACTTAATGACCTTTGTCCCTAATATTTCATAAGAAATTGAAAATGTCGTGATCCTAAAAATGCGGATGAATCACTCAATGTGAAATTGTTTCCTTATGAACTTAATGACCCTTGTCCCTAATATTTCATAAGATATTGAAAATGTCGTGATCCCAAAAATGCGGATGAATCACTCAATGCGAAATACTTGTTGATTTATAAACTTAATGACCTTTGTTCATAATGTTTCATAAGTTTTGTAAGAGATTGTAAATGTCGCGATTCCAAAAATGTTGGATGAATCATTCAATGTTAAATAGTTGTTGCCTTAATGTGAAATTGATGCCTTATGAACCTCCCTAATGTTTCATAAGTTTTGGAAGCGATTGAAAATGTCGTGATTCCAAAAATGTCGGATGAATAACTCAATGTGAAATAATTGTTGCCTTATGTGAAATTGTTTCCTTATGAAAGTAATGACCCTTGTCCTTAATGTTTCATAAATTTTGTAAGGGATTGAAAATGTCGTGATTACGACAATGTCGGATGAAACACTCAATGTGAAATAGTTATGAACGTAATGACCCTTGTCCTTAATGTTTTCATAAATTTTGGAAGGGATTGAAAATGTCGTGATCCCAAAATTATCGGATGAGTCACTCAATGTGAAATAGTTGCTGCCTTATGTGAAATTGTTTCCTTGTGGACTTAATGACCCCTGTCCCTAATATTTCATAAGTTTTGTTAGGGATTGAAAATGTCGTGATTGCATAAATGCCGGATGAAACGTTGAATGTGAAAATTGTTTCCTTATGAACGTAATGACCCTTGTCCCTAATGTTTCATAAGTTTTTTAAGGGATTGAAAATGTCGTGATCCCAAAAATGCGGGATGAATCAATCAAGTTTAAATAATTGTTGCCTTAATGTGGAATTGATGCCTTATGAACTTAATCACCTTTGTCCCTAATGTTTCATAAGTTTTGGAAGGTTATTGAAAATGTCGTGATCCCAAAAATGCTGGATGAATCGTTCAATGTTAATTAGTTGTTGCCTTAATGTGAAGTTGATGCCTTATGAACTTAATGACATTGTCCCTAATATTTCATAAGTTTTGTCAGAATTAAACAAGGTACCTGCCATACCCTTTCTCTGTTTCCTGAGAAAGTTGGGGCATTCAGGTCTGATGTGCCAAAATCCTTCACATTCAAAACACCTTATTTCTTTGTTTTGCTCAGAAGTATTCTCCTCTTTAGACTTGCCCTGTGGCTTGATGTGAAATTGATGCCTTATGAACTTAATGACCCTGGTCCCTAATGTTTCATAATTTTGGAAGGGATTGAAAATGTCGTGATCCCAAAATTGTCGGATGAATCACTCAATGTGAAATTGTTTCCTTATGAACTTAATGACCCTTGTCCCTAATATTTCATAAGAAATTGAAAATGTCGTGATCCCAAAAATGCGGATGAATCACTCAATGCGAAATACTTGTTGACTTATAAACTTAATGACCTTTGTTCATAATGTTTAATAAGTTTTGTAAGAGATTGTAAATGTCGCGATTCCAAAAATGTTGGATGAATCATTCAATGTTAAATAGTTGTTGCCTTAAAGTGAAATTGATGCCTTATGAACGTCCCTAATGTTTCATAAGTTTTGGAAGCGATTGAAAATGTCGTGATTCCAAAAATGTCGGATGAATAACTCAATGTGAAATAATTGTTGCCTTATGTGAAATTGTTTCCTTATGAAAGTAATGACCCTTGTCCTTAATGTTTCATAAATTTTGTAAGGGATTGAAAATGTCGTGATTACGACAATGTCGGATGAAACACTCAATGTGAAATAGTTATGAACGTAATGACCCTTGTCCCTAATGTTTCATAGGTTTCGTAAGGGATTGAAAATGCGTGGTCCCAAAAATGTTGGATGAATCATTCAGGGTTAAATAGTTGTTGCCTTAATGTGAAATTGATGCCTTATGAACTTAATGACCACTGTTCTTAATGTTTTCAAAAGTTTTGGAAGGGATTGAAAATGACGTGATCCCAAAAATATCGGATGAATCACTAATGTGAAATAGTTATTGCCTTATGTAAAATTGTTTCCTTGTGGACTTAATGACCCCTGTCCCTAATGTTTCATAAGTTTTGTAAGGGATTGAAAATGCGTGATCCCAAAAATGTTGGATTATTCATTCAATATTAAAAAGTTGTTGCATTAAAGTGAAATTGATTCCATATGAATTTAATGACCATTGTCCCTAATGTTTTCATAAGTTTTGGAAGGGAATGAAAATGTCGTGATCCCAAAAATATCGGATGAGTCACTCAATGTGAAATAGTTGCTGCCTTATGTGAAATTGTTTCCTTGTGGACTTAATGACCCCTATCCCTAATATTTCGTAAGTTTTGGTAGGGATTGAAAATGTCGTGATTGCATAAATGCCGGATGAAACATTCAATGTGAAAATTGTTTCCTTATGAACGTAATGACCCTTCTCCCTAATGTTTCATAAGTTTTTTAAGGGATTGAAAATGTCGTGATCCCAAAAATGCTGGTTGAATCATTCAAGTTTAAATAATTGTTGCCTTAATGTGGAATTGATGCCTTATGAACTTAATCACCTTTGTCCCTAATGTTTCATAAGTTTTGGAAGGGATTGAAAATGTCGTGATCCCAAAAATATTGGATGAATCGTTCAATGTTAAATAGTTGTTGCCTTAATGTGAAGTTGATGCCTTATGAACTTAATGACATTGTCCCTAATATTTCATAAGTTTTGTCAGAATCAAACAAGGTACCTGCCATACCCTTTCTCTGTTTCCTGAGAAAGTTGGGGCATTCAGGTCTGATGTGCCAAAATCTTTCACATTCAAAACACCTTATTTCTTTGTTTTGCTCAGAAGTGTTCTCCTCTTTAAACTTGCCCTGTCGCTTGATGTGGAATTGATACCTTATGAACTTAATGACCCTGGTCCCTAATGTTTCATAATTTTGGAAGGGATTGAAAATGTCGTGATCCCAAAATTGTCGGATGAATCACTCAATGTGAAATTGTTTCCTTATGAACTTAATGACCCTTGTCCCTAATATTTCATATGAAATTGAAAATGTCGTGATCCCAAAAATGCGGATGAATCACTCGATGCGAAATACTTGTTGACTTATAAACTTAATGACCTTTGTTCATAATGTTTCATAAGTTTTGTAAGAGATTGTAAATGTCGCGATTCCAAAAATGTTGGATGAATCATTCAATGTTAAATAGTTGTTGCCTTAATGTGAAATTGATGCCTTATGAACGTCCCTAATGTTTCATAAGTTTTGGAAGCGATTGAAAATGTCGTGATTCCAAAAATGTCGGATGAATAACTCAATGTGAAATAATTGTTGCCTTATGTGAAATTGTTTCCTTATGAAAGTAATGACCCTTGTCCTTAATGTTTCATAAATTTTGTAAGGGATTGAAAATGTCGTGATTACGACAATGTCGGATGAAACACTCAATGTGAAATAGTTATGAACGTAATGACCCTTGTCCCTAATGTTTCATAGGTTTCGTAAGGGATTGAAAATGCGTGGTCCCAAAAATGTTGGATGAATCATTCAGGGTTAAATAGTTGTTGCCTTAATGTGAAATTGATGCCTTATGAACTTAATGACCACTGTTCTTAATGTTTTCAAAAGTTTTGGAAGGGATTGAAAATGACGTGATCCCAAAAATATCGGATGAATCACTAATGTGAAATAGTTATTGCCTTATGTAAAATTGTTTCCTTGTGGACTTAATGACCCCTGTCCCTAATGTTTCATAAGTTTTGTAAGGGATTGAAAATGTCGTGATCCCAAAAATATTGGATGAATCGTTCAATGTTAAATAGTTGTTGCCTTAATGTGAAGTTGATGCCTTATGAACTTAATGACATTGTCCCTAATATTTCATAAGTTTTGTCAGAATCAAACAAGGTACCTGCCATACCCTTTCTCTGTTACCTGAGAAAGTTGGGGCATTCAGGTCTGATGTGCCAAAATCTTTCACATTCAAAACACCTTATTTCTTTGTTTTGCTCAGAAGTGTTCTCCTCTTTAAACTTGCCCTGTCGCTTGATGTGGAATTGATACCTTATGAACTTAATGACCCTGGTCCCTAATGTTTCATAATTTTGGAAGGGATTGAAAATGTCGTGATCCCAAAATTGTCGGATGAATCACTCAATGTGAAATTGTTTCCTTATGAACTTAATGACCCTTGTCCCTAATATTTCATAAGAAATTGAAAATGTCGTGATCCTAAAAATGCGGATGAATCACTCAATGTGAAATTGTTTCCTTATGAACTTAATGACCCTTGTCCCTAATATTTCATAAGATATTGAAAATGTCGTGATCCCAAAAATGCGGATGAATCACTCAATGCGAAATACTTGTTGATTTATAAACTTAATGACCTTTGTTCATAATGTTTCATAAGTTTTGTAAGAGATTGTAAATGTCGCGATTCCAAAAATGTTGGATGAATCATTCAATGTTAAATAGTTGTTGCCTTAATGTGAAATTGATGCCTTATGAACCTCCCTAATGTTTCATAAGTTTTGGAAGCGATTGAAAATGTCGTGATTCCAAAAATGTCGGATGAATAACTCAATGTGAAATAATTGTTGCCTTATGTGAAATTGTTTCCTTATGAAAGTAATGACCCTTGTCCTTAATGTTTCATAAATTTTGTAAGGGATTGAAAATGTCGTGATTACGACAATGTCGGATGAAACACTCAATGTGAAATAGTTATGAACGTAATGACCCTTGTCCCTAATGTTTTCATAAATTTTGGAAGGGATTGAAAATGTCGTGATCCCAAAATTATCGGATGAGTCACTCAATGTGAAATAGTTGCTGCCTTATGTGAAATTGTTTCCTTGTGGACTTAATGACCCCTGTCCCTAATATTTCATAAGTTTTGTTAGGGATTGAAAATGTCGTGATTGCATAAATGCCGGATGAAACGTTGAATGTGAAAATTGTTTCCTTATGAACGTAATGACCCTTGTCCCTAATGTTTCATAAGTTTTTTAAGGGATTGAAAATGTCGTGATCCCAAAAATGCGGGATGAATCAATCAAGTTTAAATAATTGTTGCCTTAATGTGGAATTGATGCCTTATGAACTTAATCACCTTTGTCCCTAATGTTTCATAAGTTTTGGAAGGTTATTGAAAATGTCGTGATCCCAAAAATGCTGGATGAATCGTTCAATGTTAATTAGTTGTTGCCTTAATGTGAAGTTGATGCCTTATGAACTTAATGACATTGTCCCTAATATTTCATAAGTTTTGTCAGAATTAAACAAGGTACCTGCCATACCCTTTCTCTGTTTCCTGAGAAAGTTAGGGCATTCAGGTCTGATGTGCCAAAATCCTTCACATTCAAAACACCTTATTTCTTTGTTTTGCTCAGAAGTATTCTCCTCTTTAGACTTGCCCTGTGGCTTGATGTGAAATTGATGCCTTATGAACTTAATGACCCTGGTCCCTAATGTTTCATAATTTTGGAAGGGATTGAAAATGTCGTGATCCCAAAATTGTCGGATGAATCACTCAATGTGAAATTGTTTCCTTATGAACTTAATGACCCTTGTCCCTAATATTTCATAAGAAATTGAAAATGTCGTGATCCCAAAAATGCGGATGAATCACTCAATGCGAAATACTTGTTGACTTATAAACTTAATGACCTTTGTTCATAATGTTTAATAAGTTTTGTAAGAGATTGTAAATGTCGCGATTCCAAAAATGTTGGATGAATCATTCAATGTTAAATAGTTGTTGCCTTAATGTGAAATTGATGCCTTATGAACGTCCCTAATGTTTCATAAGTTTTGGAAGCGATTGAAAATGTCGTGATTCCAAAAATGTCGGATGAATAACTCAATGTGAAATAATTGTTGCCTTATGTGAAATTGTTTCCTTATGAAAGTAATGACCCTTGTCCTTAATGTTTCATAAATTTTGTAAGGGATTGAAAATGTCGTGATTACGACAATGTCGGATGAAACACTCAATGTGAAATAGTTATGAACGTAATGACCCTTGTCCCTAATGTTTCATAGGTTTCGTAAGGGATTGAAAATGCGTGGTCCCAAAAATGTTGGATGAATCATTCAGGGTTAAATAGTTGTTGCCTTAATGTGAAATTGATGCCTTATGAACTTAATGACCACTGTTCTTAATGTTTTCAAAAGTTTTGGAAGGGATTGAAAATGACGTGATCCCAAAAATATCGGATGAATCACTAATGTGAAATAGTTATTGCCTTATGTAAAATTGTTTCCTTGTGGACTTAATGACCCCTGTCCCTAATGTTTCATAAGTTTTGTAAGGGATTGAAAATGCGTGATCCCAAAAATGTTGGATTATTCATTCAATATTAAAAAGTTGTTGCATTAAAGTGAAATTGATTCCATATGAATTTAATGACCATTGTCCCTAATGTTTTCATAAGTTTTGGAAGGGAATGAAAATGTCGTGATCCCAAAAATATCGGATGAGTCACTCAATGTGAAATAGTTGCTGCCTTATGTGAAATTGTTTCCTTGTGGACTTAATGACCCCTATCCCTAATATTTCGTAAGTTTTGGTAGGGATTGAAAATGTCGTGATTGCATAAATGCCGGATGAAACATTCAATGTGAAAATTGTTTCCTTATGAACGTAATGACCCTTCTCCCTAATGTTTCATAAGTTTTTTAAGGGATTGAAAATGTCGTGATCCCAAAAATGCTGGTTGAATCATTCAAGTTTAAATAATTGTTGCCTTAATGTGGAATTGATGCCTTATGAACTTAATCACCTTTGTCCCTAATGTTTCATAAGTTTTGGAAGGGATTGAAAATGTCGTGATCCCAAAAATATTGGATGAATCGTTCAATGTTAAATAGTTGTTGCCTTAATGTGAAGTTGATGCCTTATGAACTTAATGACATTGTCCCTAATATTTCATAAGTTTTGTCAGAATCAAACAAGGTACCTGCCATACCCTTTCTCTGTTTCCTGAGAAAGTTGGGGCATTCAGGTCTGATGTGCCAAAATCTTTCACATTCAAAACACCTTATTTCTTTGTTTTGCTCAGAAGTGTTCTCCTCTTTAAACTTGCCCCGTCGCTTGATGTGGAATTGATACCTTATGAACTTAATGACCCTGGTCCCTAATGTTTCATAATTTTGGAAGGGATTGAAAATGTCGTGATCCCAAAATTGTCGGATGAATCACTCAATGTGAAATTGTTTCCTTATGAACTTAATGACCCTTGTCCCTAATATTTCATATGAAATTGAAAATGTCGTGATCCCAAAAATGCGGATGAATCACTCAATGCGAAATACTTGTTGACTTATAAACTTAATGACCTTTGTTCATAATGTTTCATAAGTTTTGTAAGAGATTGTAAATGTCGCGATTCCAAAAATGTTGGATGAATCATTCAATGTTAAATAGTTGTTGCCTTAATGTGAAATTGATGCCTTATGAACGTCCCTAATGTTTCATAAGTTTTGGAAGCGATTGAAAATGTCGTGATTCCAAAAATGTCGGATGAATAACTCAATGTGAAATAATTGTTGCCTTATGTGAAATTGTTTCCTTATGAAAGTAATGACCCTTGTCCTTAATGTTTCATAAATTTTGTAAGGGATTGAAAATGTCGTGATTACGACAATGTCGGATGAAACACTCAATGTGAAATAGTTATGAACGTAATGACCCTTGTCCCTAATGTTTCATAGGTTTCGTAAGGGATTGAAAATGCGTGGTCCCAAAAATGTTGGATGAATCATTCAGGGTTAAATAGTTGTTGCCTTAATGTGAAATTGATGCCTTATGAACTTAATGACCACTGTTCTTAATGTTTTCAAAAGTTTTGGAAGGGATTGAAAATGACGTGATCCCAAAAATATCGGATGAATCACTAATGTGAAATAGTTATTGCCTTATGTAAAATTGTTTCCTTGTGGACTTAATGACCCCTGTCCCTAATGTTTCATAAGTTTTGTAAGGGATTGAAAATGCGTGATCCCAAAAATGTTGGATTATTCATTCAATATTAAAAAGTTGTTGCCTTAAAGTGAAATTGATTCCATATGAATTTAATGACCATTGTCCCTAATGTTTTCATAAGTTTTGGAAGGGATTGAAAATGTCGTGATCCCAAAAATATCGGATGAGTCACTCAATGTTAAATAGTTGCTGCCTTATGTGAAATTGTTTCCTTGTGGACTTAATGACCCCTATCCCTAATATTTCGTAAGTTTTGGTAGGGATTGAAAATGTCGTGATTGCATAAATGCCGGATGAAACATTCAATGTGAAAATTGTTTCCTTATGAACGTAATGACCCTTCTCCCTAATGTTTCATAAGTTTTTTAAGGGATTGAAAATGTCGTGATCCCAAAAATGCTGGTTGAATCATTCAAGTTTAAATAATTGTTGCCTTAATGTGGAATTGATGCCTTATGAACTTAATCACCTTTGTCCCTAATGTTTCATAAGTTTTGGAAGGGATTGAAAATGTCGTGATCCCAAAAATATTGGATGAATCGTTCAATGTTAAATAGTTGTTGCCTTAATGTGAAGTTGATGCCTTATGAACTTAATGACATTGTCCCTAATATTTCATAAGTTTTGTCAGAATCAAACAAGGTACCTGCCATACCCTTTCTCTGTTTCCTGAGAAAGTTGGGGCATTCAGGTCTGATGTGCCAAAATCTTTCACATTCAAAACACCTTATTTCTTTGTTTTGCTCAGAAGTGTTCTCCTCTTTAAACTTGCCCTGTCGCTTGATGTGGAATTGATACCTTATGAACTTAATGACCCTGGTCCCTAATGTTTCATAATTTTGGAAGGGATTGAAAATGTCGTGATCCCAAAATTGTCGGATGAATCACTCAATGTGAAATTGTTTCCTTATGAACTTAATGACCCTTGTCCCTAATATTTCATATGAAATTGAAAATGTCGTGATCCCAAAAATGCGGATGAATCACTCAATGCGAAATACTTGTTGACTTATAAACTTAATGACCTTTGTTCATAATGTTTCATAAGTTTTGTAAGAGATTGTAAATGTCGCGATTCCAAAAATGTTGGATGAATCATTCAATGTTAAATAGTTGTTGCCTTAATGTGAAATTGATGCCTTATGAACGTCCCTAATGTTTCATAAGTTTTGGAAGCGATTGAAAATGTCGTGATTCCAAAAATGTCGGATGAATAACTCAATGTGAAATAATTGTTGCCTTATGTGAAATTGTTTCCTTATGAAAGTAATGACCCTTGTCCTTAATGTTTCATAAATTTTGTAAGGGATTGAAAATGTCGTGATTACGACAATGTCGGATGAAACACTCAATGTGAAATAGTTATGAACGTAATGACCCTTGTCCCTAATGTTTCATAGGTTTCGTAAGGGATTGAAAATGCGTGGTCCCAAAAATGTTGGATGAATCATTCAGGGTTAAATAGTTGTTGCCTTAATGTGAAATTGATGCCTTATGAACTTAATGACCACTGTTCTTAATGTTTTCAAAAGTTTTGGAAGGGATTGAAAATGACGTGATCCCAAAAATATCGGATGAATCACTAATGTGAAATAGTTATTGCCTTATGTAAAATTGTTTCCTTGTGGACTTAATGACCCCTGTCCCTAATGTTTCATAAGTTTTGTAAGGGATTGAAAATGCGTGATCCCAAAAATGTTGGATTATTCATTCAATATTAAAAAGTTGTTGCCTTAAAGTGAAATTGATTCCATATGAATTTAATGACCATTGTCCCTAATGTTTTCATAAGTTTTGGAAGGGATTGAAAATGTCGTGATCCCAAAAATATCGGATGAGTCACTCAATGTTAAATAGTTGCTGCCTTATGTGAAATTGTTTCCTTGTGGACTTAATGACCCCTATCCCTAATATTTCGTTAGTTTTGGTAGGGATTGAAAATGTTGTGATTGCATAAATGCCGGATGAAACATTCAATGTGAAAATTGTTTCCTTATGAACGTAATGACCCTTCTCCCTAATGTTTCATAAGTTTTTTAAGGGATTGAAAATGTCGTGATCCCAAAAATGCTGGTTGAATCATTCAAGTTTTTAATAATTGTTGCCTTAATGAGGAATTGATGCCTTATGAACTTAATCACCTTTGTCCCTAATGTTTCATAAGTTTTGGAAGGGATTGAAAATGTCGTGATCCCAAAAATATTGGATGAATCGTTCAATGTTAAATAGTTGTTGCCTTAATGTGAAGTTGATGCCTTATGAACTTAATGACATTGTCCCTAATATTTCATAAGTTTTGTCAGAATCAAACAAGGTACCTGCCATACCCTTTCTCTGTTACCTGAGAAAGTTGGGGCATTCAGGTCTGATGTGCCAAAATCTTTCACATTCAAAACACCTTATTTCTTTGTTTTGCTCAGAAGTGTTCTCCTCTTTAAACTTGCCCTGTCGCTTGATGTGGAATTGATACCTTATGAACTTAATGACCCTGGTCCCTAATGTTTCATAATTTTGGAAGGGATTGAAAATGTCGTGATCCCAAAATTGTCGGATGAATCACTCAATGTGAAATTGTTTCCTTATGAACTTAATGACCCTTGTCCCTAATATTTCATATGAAATTGAAAATGTCGTGATCCCAAAAATGCGGATGAATCACTCGATGCGAAATACTTGTTGACTTATAAACTTAATGACCTTTGTTCATAATGTTTCATAAGTTTTGTAAGAGATTGTAAATGTCGCGATTCCAAAAATGTTGGATGAATCATTCAATGTTAAATAGTTGTTGCCTTAATGTGAAATTGATGCCTTATGAACGTCCCTAATGTTTCATAAGTTTTGGAAGCGATTGAAAATGTCGTGATTCCAAAAATGTCGGATGAATAACTCAATGTGAAATAATTGTTGCCTTATGTGAAATTGTTTCCTTATGAAAGTAATGACCCTTGTCCTTAATGTTTCATAAATTTTGTAAGGGATTGAAAATGTCGTGATTACGACAATGTCGGATGAAACACTCAATGTGAAATAGTTATGAACGTAATGACCCTTGTCCCTAATGTTTCATAGGTTTCGTAAGGGATTGAAAATGCGTGGTCCCAAAAATGTTGGATGAATCATTCAGGGTTAAATAGTTGTTGCCTTAATGTGAAATTGATGCCTTATGAACTTAATGACCACTGTTCTTAATGTTTTCAAAAGTTTTGGAAGGGATTGAAAATGACGTGATCCCAAAAATATCGGATGAATCACTAATGTGAAATAGTTATTGCCTTATGTAAAATTGTTTCCTTGTGGACTTAATGACCCCTATCCCTAATATTTCGTAAGTTTTGGTAGGGATTGAAAATGTCGTGATTGCATAAATGCCGGATGAAACATTCAATGTGAAAATTGTTTCCTTATGAACGTAATGACCCTTCTCCCTAATGTTTCATAAGTTTTTTAAGGGATTGAAAATGTCGTGATCCCAAAAATGCTGGTTGAATCATTCAAGTTTAAATAATTGTTGCCTTAATGTGGAATTGATGCCTTATGAACTTAATCACCTTTGTCCCTAATGTTTCATAAGTTTTGGAAGGGATTGAAAATGTCGTGATCCCAAAAATATTGGATGAATCGTTCAATGTTAAATAGTTGTTGCCTTAATGTGAAGTTGATGCCTTATGAACTTAATGACATTGTCCCTAATATTTCATAAGTTTTGTCAGAATCAAACAAGGTACCTGCCATACCCTTTCTCTGTTTCCTGAGAAAGTTGGGGCATTCAGGTCTGATGTGCCAAAATCTTTCACATTCAAAACACCTTATTTCTTTGTTTTGCTCAGAAGTGTTCTCCTCTTTAAACTTGCCCTGTCGCTTGATGTGGAATTGATACCTTATGAACTTAATGACCCTGGTCCCTAATGTTTCATAATTTTGGAAGGGATTGAAAATGTCGTGATCCCAAAATTGTCGGATGAATCACTCAATGTGAAATTGTTTCCATGTGGACTTAATGACCCCTGTCCCTAATGTTTCATAAGTTTTGTAAGGGATTGAAAATGCGTGATCCCAAAAATGTTGGATTATTCATTCAATATTAAAAAGTTGTTGCCTTAAAGTGAAATTGATTCCATATGAATTTAATGACCATTGTCCCTAATGTTTTCATAAGTTTTGGAAGGGATTGAAAATGTCGTGATCCCAAAAATATCGGATGAGTCACTCAATGTGAAATAGTTGCTGCCTTATGTGAAATTGTTTCCTTGTGGACTTAATGACCCCTATCCCTAATATTTCGTAAGTTTTGGTAGGGATTGAAAATGTCGTGATTGCATAAATGCCGGATGAAACATTCAATGTGAAAATTGTTTCCTTATGAACGTAATGACCCTTCTCCCTAATGTTTCATAAGTTTTTTAAGGGATTGAAAATGTCGTGATCCCAAAAATGCTGGTTGAATCATTCAAGTTTAAATAATTGTTGCCTTAATGTGGAATTGATGCCTTATGAACTTAATCACCTTTGTCCCTAATGTTTCATAAGTTTTGGAAGGGATTGAAAATGTCGTGATCCCAAAAATATTGGATGAATCGTTCAATGTTAAATAGTTGTTGCCTTAATGTGAAGTTGATGCCTTATGAACTTAATGACATTGTCCCTAATATTTCATAAGTTTTGTCAGAATCAAACAAGGTACCTGCCATACCCTTTCTCTGTTTCCTGAGAAAGTTGGGGCATTCAGGTCTGATGTGCCAAAATCTTTCACATTCAAAACACCTTATTTCTTTGTTTTGCTCAGAAGTGTTCTCCTCTTTAAACTTGCCCTGTCGCTTGATGTGGAATTGATACCTTATGAACTTAATGACCCTGGTCCCTAATGTTTCATAATTTTGGAAGGGATTGAAAATGTCGTGATCCCAAAATTGTCGGATGAATCACTCAATGTGAAATTGTTTCCTTATGAACTTAATGACCCTTGTCCCTAATATTTCATATGAAATTGAAAATGTCGTGATCCCAAAAATGCGGATGAATCACTCAATGCGAAATACTTGTTGACTTATAAACTTAATGACCTTTGTTCATAATGTTTCATAAGTTTTGAAAGAGATTGTAAATGTCGCGATTCCAAAAATGTTGGATGAATCATTCAATGTTAAATAGTTGTTGCCTTAATGTGAAATTGATGCCTTATGAACGTCCCTAATGTTTCATAAGTTTTGGAAGCGATTGAAAATGTCGTGATTCCAAAAATGTCGGATGAATAACTCAATGTGAAATAATTGTTGCCTTATGTGAAATTGTTTCCTTATGAAAGTAATGACCCTTGTCCTTAATGTTTCATAAATTTTGTAAGGGATTGAAAATGTCGTGATTACGACAATGTCGGATGAAACACTCAATGTGAAATAGTTATGAACGTAATGACCCTTGTCCCTAATGTTTCATAGGTTTCGTAAGGGATTGAAAATGCGTGGTCCCAAAAATGTTGGATGAATCATTCAGGGTTAAATAGTTGTTGCCTTAATGTGAAATTGATGCCTTATGAACTTAATGACCACTGTTCTTAATGTTTTCAAAAGTTTTGGAAGGGATTGAAAATGACGTGATCCCAAAAATATCGGATGAATCACTAATGTGAAATAGTTATTGCCTTATGTAAAATTGTTTCCTTGTGGACTTAATGACCCCTGTCCCTAATGTTTCATAAGTTTTGTAAGGGATTGAAAATGCGTGATCCCAAAAATGTTGGATTATTCATTCAATATTAAAAAGTTGTTGCCTTAAAGTGAAATTGATTCCATATGAATTTAATGACCATTGTCCCTAATGTTTTCATAAGTTTTGGAAGGGATTGAAAATGTCGTGATCCCAAAAATATCGGATGAGTCACTCAATGTGAAATAGTTGCTGCCTTATGTGAAATTGTTTCCTTGTGGACATAATGACCCCTATCCCTAATATTTCGTTAGTTTTGGTAGGGATTGAAAATGTTGTGATTGCATAAATGCCGGATGAAACATTCAATGTGAAAATTGTTTCCTTATGAACGTAATGACCCTTCTCCCTAATGTTTCATAAGTTTTTTAAGGGATTGAAAATGTCGTGATCCCAAAAATGCTGGTTGAATCATTCAAGTTTTTAATAATTGTTGCCTTAATGAGGAATTGATGCCTTATGAACTTAATCACCTTTGTCCCTAATGTTTCATAAGTTTTGGAAGGGATTGAAAATGTCGTGATCCCAAAAATATTGGATGAATCGTTCAATGTTAAATAGTTGTTGCCTTAATGTGAAGTTGATGCCTTATGAACTTAATGACATTGTGCCTAATATTTCATAAGTTTTGTCAGAATCAAACAAGGTACCTGCCATACCCTTTCTCTGTTTCCTGAGAAAGTTGGGGCATTCAGGTCTGATGTGCCAAAATCTTTCACATTCAAAACACCTTATTTCTTTGTTTTGCTCAGAAGTGTTCTCCTCTTTAAACTTGCCCTGTCGCTTGATGTGGAATTGATACCTTATGAACTTAATGACCCTGGTCCCTAATGTTTCATAATTTTGGAAGGGATTGAAAATGTCGTGATCCCAAAATTGTCGGATGAATCACTCAATGTGAAATTGTTTCCTTATGAACTTAATGACCCTTGTCCCTAATATTTCATATGAAATTGAAAATGTCGTGATCCCAAAAATGCGGATGAATCACTCAATGCGAAATACTTGTTGACTTATAAACTTAATGACCTTTGTTCATAATGTTTCATAAGTTTTGTAAGAGATTGTAAATGTCGCGATTCCAAAAATGTTGGATGAATCATTCAATGTTAAATAGTTGTTGCCTTAATGTGAAATTGATGCCTTATGAACGTCCCTAATGTTTCATAAGTTTTGGAAGCGATTGAAAATGTCGTGATTCCAAAAATGTCGGATGAATAACTCAATGTGAAATAATTGTTGCCTTATGTGAAATTGTTTCCTTATGAAAGTAATGACCCTTGTCCTTAATGTTTCATAAATTTTGTAAGGGATTGAAAATGTCGTGATTACGACAATGTCGGATGAAACACTCAATGTGAAATAGTTATGAACGTAATGACCCTTGTCCCTAATGTTTCATAGGTTTCGTAAGGGATTGAAAATGCGTGGTCCCAAAAATGTTGGATGAATCATTCAGGGTTAAATAGTTGTTGCCTTAATGTGAAATTGATGCCTTATGAACTTAATGACCACTGTTCTTAATGTTTTCAAAAGTTTTGGAAGGGATTGAAAATGACGTGATCCCAAAAATATCGGATGAATCACTAATGTGAAATAGTTATTGCCTTATGTAAAATTGTTTCCTTGTGGACTTAATGACCCCTGTCCCTAATGTTTCATAAGTTTTGTAAGGGATTGAAAATGCGTGATCCCAAAAATGTTGGATTATTCATTCAATATTAAAAAGTTGTTGCCTTAAAGTGAAATTGATTCCATATGAATTTAATGACCATTGTCCCTAATGTTTTCATAAGTTTTGGAAGGGATTGAAAATGTCGTGATCCCAAAAATATCGGATGAGTCACTCAATGTGAAATAGTTGCTGCCTTATGTGAAATTGTTTCCTTGTGGACATAATGACCCCTATCCCTAATATTTCGTTAGTTTTGGTAGGGATTGAAAATGTTGTGATTGCATAAATGCCGGATGAAACATTCAATGTGAAAATTGTTTCCTTATGAACGTAATGACCCTTCTCCCTAATGTTTCATAAGTTTTTTAAGGGATTGAAAATGTCGTGATCCCAAAAATGCTGGTTGAATCATTCAAGTTTTTAATAATTGTTGCCTTAATGAGGAATTGATGCCTTATGAACTTAATCACCTTTGTCCCTAATGTTTCATAAGTTTTGGAAGGGATTGAAAATGTCGTGATCCCAAAAATATTGGATGAATCGTTCAATGTTAAATAGTTGTTGCCTTAATGTGAAGTTGATGCCTTATGAACTTAATGACATCGTCCCTAATATTTCATAAGTTTTGTCAGAATCAAACAAGGTACCTGCCATACCCTTTCTCTGTTACCTGAGAAAGTTGGGGCATTCAGGTCTGATGTGCCAAAATCTTTCACATTCAAAACACCTTATTTCTTTGTTTTGCTCAGAAGTGTTCTCCTCTTTAAACTTGCCCTGTCGCTTGATGTGGAATTGATACCTTATGAACTTAATGACCCTGGTCCCTAATGTTTCATAATTTTGGAAGGGATTGAAAATGTCGTGATCCCAAAATTGTCGGATGAATCACTCAATGTGAAATTGTTTCCTTATGAACTTAATGACCCTTGTCCCTAATATTTCATATGAAATTGAAAATGTCGTGATCCCAAAAATGCGGATGAATCACTCAATGCGAAATACTTGTTGACTTATAAACTTAATGACCTTTGTTCATAATGTTTCATAAGTTTTGTAAGAGATTGTAAATGTCGCGATTCCAAAAATGTTGGATGAATCATTCAATGTTAAATAGTTGTTGCCTTAATGTGAAATTGATGCCTTATGAACGTCCCTAATGTTTCATAAGTTTTGGAAGCGATTGAAAATGTCGTGATTCCAAAAATGTCGGATGAATAACTCAATGTGAAATAATTGTTGCCTTATGTGAAATTGTTTCCTTATGAAAGTAATGACCCTTGTCCTTAATGTTTCATAAATTTTGTAAGGGATTGAAAATGTCGTGATTACGACAATGTCGGATGAAACACTCAATGTGAAATAGTTATGAACGTAATGACCCTTGTCCCTAATGTTTCATAGGTTTCGTAAGGGATTGAAAATGCGTGGTCCCAAAAATGTTGGATGAATCATTCAGGGTTAAATAGTTGTTGCCTTAATGTGAAATTGATGCCTTATGAACTTAATGACCACTGTTCTTAATGTTTTCAAAAGTTTTGGAAGGGATTGAAAATGACGTGATCCCAAAAATATCGGATGAATCACTAATGTGAAATAGTTATTGCCTTATGTAAAATTGTTTCCTTGTGGACTTAATGACCCCTGTCCCTAATGTTTCATAAGTTTTGTAAGGGATTGAAAATGCGTGATCCCAAAAATGTTGGATTATTCATTCAATATTAAAAAGTTGTTGCCTTAAAGTGAAATTGATTCCATATGAATTTAATGACCATTGTCCCTAATGTTTTCATAAGTTTTGGAAGGGATTGAAAATGTCGTGATCCCAAAAATATCGGATGAGTCACTCAATGTGAAATAGTTGCTGCCTTATGTGAAATTGTTTCCTTGTGGACATAATGACCCCTATCCCTAATATTTCGTTAGTTTTGGTAGGGATTGAAAATGTTGTGATTGCATAAATGCCGGATGAAACATTCAATGTGAAAATTGTTTCCTTATGAACGTAATGACCCTTCTCCCTAATGTTTCATAAGTTTTTTAAGGGATTGAAAATGTCGTGATCCCAAAAATGCTGGTTGAATCATTCAAGTTTTTAATAATTGTTGCCTTAATGAGGAATTGATGCCTTATGAACTTAATCACCTTTGTCCCTAATGTTTCATAAGTTTTGGAAGGGATTGAAAATGTCGTGATCCCAAAAATATTGGATGAATCGTTCAATGTTAAATAGTTGTTGCCTTAATGTGAAGTTGATGCCTTATGAACTTAATGACATCGTCCCTAATATTTCATAAGTTTTGTCAGAATCAAACAAGGTACCTGCCATACCCTTTCTCTGTTACATGAGAAAGTTGGGGCATTCAGGTCTGATGTGCCAAAATCTTTCACATTCAAAACACCTTATTTCTTTGTTTTGCTCAGAAGTGTTCTCCTCTTTAAACTTGCCCTGTCGCTTGATGTGGAATTGATACCTTATGAACTTAATGACCCTGGTCCCTAATGTTTCATAATTTTGGAAGGGATTGAAAATGTCGTGATCCCAAAATTGTCGGATGAATCACTCAATGTGAAATTGTTTCCTTATGAACTTAATGACCCTTGTCCCTAATATTTCATATGAAATTGAAAATGTCGTGATCCCAAAAATGCGGATGAATCACTCAATGCGAAATACTTGTTGACTTATAAACTTAATGACCTTTGTTCATAATGTTTCATAAGTTTTGTAAGAGATTGTAAATGTCGCGATTCCAAAAATGTTGGATGAATCATTCAATGTTAAATAGTTGTTGCCTTAATGTGAAATTGATGCCTTATGAACGTCCCTAATGTTTCATAAGTTTTGGAAGCGATTGAAAATGTCGTGATTCCAAAAATGTCGGATGAATAACTCAATGTGAAATAATTGTTGCCTTATGTGAAATTGTTTCCTTATGAAAGTAATGACCCTTGTCCTTAATGTTTCATAAATTTTGTAAGGGATTGAAAATGTCGTGATTACGACAATGTCGGATGAAACACTCAATGTGAAATAGTTATGAACGTAATGACCCTTGTCCCTAATGTTTCATAGGTTTCGTAAGGGATTGAAAATGCGTGGTCCCAAAAATGTTGGATGAATCATTCAGGGTTAAATAGTTGTTGCCTTAATGTGAAATTGATGCCTTATGAACTTAATGACCACTGTTCTTAATGTTTTCAAAAGTTTTGGAAGGGATTGAAAATGACGTGATCCCAAAAATATCGGATGAATCACTAATGTGAAATAGTTATTGCCTTATGTAAAATTGTTTCCTTGTGGACTTAATGACCCCTATCCCTAATATTTCGTAAGTTTTGGTAGGGATTGAAAATGTCGTGATTGCATAAATGCCGGATGAAACATTCAATGTGAAAATTGTTTCCTTATGAACGTAATGACCCTTCTCCCTAATGTTTCATAAGTTTTTTAAGGGATTGAAAATGTCGTGATCCCAAAAATGCTGGTTGAATCATTCAAGTTTAAATAATTGTTGCCTTAATGTGGAATTGATGCCTTATGAACTTAATCACCTTTGTCCCTAATGTTTCATAAGTTTTGGAAGGGATTGAAAATGTCGAGATCCCAAAAATATTGGATGAATCGTTCAATGTTAAATAGTTGTTGCCTTAATGTGAAGTTGATGCCTTATGAACTTAATGACATTGTCCCTAATATTTCATAAGTTTTGTCAGAATCAAACAAGGTACCTGCCATACCCTTTCTCTGTTTCCTGAGAAAGTTGGGGCATTCAGGTCTGATGTGCCAAAATCTTTCACATTCAAAACACCTTATTTCTTTGTTTTGCTCAGAAGTGTTCTCCTCTTTAAACTTGCCCTGTCGCTTGATGTGGAATTGATACCTTATGAACTTAATGACCCTGGTCCCTAATGTTTCATAATTTTGGAAGGGATTGAAAATGTCGTGATCCCAAAATTGTCGGATGAATCACTCAATGTGAAATTGTTTCCATGTGGACTTAATGACCCCTGTCCCTAATGTTTCATAAGTTTTGTAAGGGATTGAAAATGCGTGATCCCAAAAATGTTGGATTATTCATTCAATATTAAAAAGTTGTTGCCTTAAAGTGAAATTGATTCCATATGAATTTAATGACCATTGTCCCTAATGTTTTCATAAGTTTTGGAAGGGATTGAAAATGTCGTGATCCCAAAAATATCGGATGAGTCACTCAATGTGAAATAGTTGCTGCCTTATGTGAAATTGTTTCCTTGTGGACTTAATGACCCCTATCCCTAATATTTCGTAAGTTTTGGTAGGGATTGAAAATGTCGTGATTGCATAAATGCCGGATGAAACATTCAATGTGAAAATTGTTTCCTTATGAACGTAATGACCCTTCTCCCTAATGTTTCATAAGTTTTTTAAGGGATTGAAAATGTCGTGATCCCAAAAATGCTGGTTGAATCATTCAAGTTTAAATAATTGTTGCCTTAATGTGGAATTGATGCCTTATGAACTTAATCACCTTTGTCCCTAATGTTTCATAAGTTTTGGAAGGGATTGAAAATGTCGTGATCCCAAAAATATTGGATGAATCGTTCAATGTTAAATAGTTGTTGCCTTAATGTGAAGTTGATGCCTTATGAACTTAATGACATTGTCCCTAATATTTCATAAGTTTTGTCAGAATCAAACAAGGTACCTGCCATACCCTTTCTCTGTTTCCTGAGAAAGTTGGGGCATTCAGGTCTGATGTGCCAAAATCTTTCACATTCAAAACACCTTATTTCTTTGTTTTGCTCAGAAGTGTTCTCCTCTTTAAACTTGCCCTGTCGCTTGATGTGGAATTGATACCTTATGAACTTAATAACCCTGGTCCCTAATGTTTCATAATTTTGGAAGGGATTGAAAATGTCGTGATCCCAAAATTGTCGGATGAATCACTCAATGTGAAATTGTTTCCTTATGAACTTAATGACCCTTGTCCCTAATATTTCATATGAAATTGAAAATGTCGTGATCCCAAAAATGCGGATGAATCACTCAATGCGAAATACTTGTTGACTTATAAACTTAATGACCTTTGTTCATAATGTTTCATAAGTTTTGTAAGAGATTGTAAATGTCGCGATTCCAAAAATGTTGGATGAATCATTCAATGTTAAATAGTTGTTGCCTTAATGTGAAATTGATGCCTTATGAACGTCCCTAATGTTTCATAAGTTTTGGAAGCGATTGAAAATGTCGTGATTCCAAAAATGTCGGATGAATAACTCAATGTGAAATAATTGTTGCCTTATGTGAAATTGTTTCCTTATGAAAGTAATGACCCTTGTCCTTAATGTTTCATAAATTTTGTAAGGGATTGAAAATGTCGTGATTACGACAATGTCGGATGAAACACTCAATGTGAAATAGTTATGAACGTAATGACCCTTGTCCCTAATGTTTCATAGGTTTCGTAAGGGATTGAAAATGCGTGGTCCCAAAAATGTTGGATGAATCATTCAGGGTTAAATAGTTGTTGCCTTAATGTGAAATTGATGCCTTATGAACTTAATGACCACTGTTCTTAATGTTTTCAAAAGTTTTGGAAGGGATTGAAAATGACGTGATCCCAAAAATATCGGATGAATCACTAATGTGAAATAGTTATTGCCTTATGTAAAATTGTTTCCTTGTGGACTTAATGACCCCTGTCCCTAATGTTTCATAAGTTTTGTAAGGGATTGAAAATGCGTGATCCCAAAAATGTTGGATTATTCATTCAATATTAAAAAGTTGTTGCCTTAAAGTGAAATTGATTCCATATGAATTTAATGACCATTGTCCCTAATGTTTTCATAAGTTTTGGAAGGGATTGAAAATGTCGTGATCCCAAAAATATCGGATGAGTCACTCAATGTGAAATAGTTGCTGCCTTATGTGAAATTGTTTCCTTGTGGACATAATGACCCCTATCCCTAATATTTCGTTAGTTTTGGTAGGGATTGAAAATGTTGTGATTGCATAAATGCCGGATGAAACATTCAATGTGAAAATTGTTTCCTTATGAACGTAATGACCCTTCTCCCTAATGTTTCATAAGTTTTTTAAGGGATTGAAAATGTCGTGATCCCAAAAATGCTGGTTGAATCATTCAAGTTTTTAATAATTGTTGCCTTAATGAGGAATTGATGCCTTATGAACTTAATCACCTTTGTCCCTAATGTTTCATAAGTTTTGGAAGGGATTGAAAATGTCGTGATCCCAAAAATATTGGATGAATCGTTCAATGTTAAATAGTTGTTGCCTTAATGTGAAGTTGATGCCTTATGAACTTAATGACATTGTGCCTAATATTTCATAAGTTTTGTCAGAATCAAACAAGGTACCTGCCATACCCTTTCTCTGTTTCCTGAGAAAGTTGGGGCATTCAGGTCTGATGTGCCAAAATCTTTCACATTCAAAACACCTTATTTCTTTGTTTTGCTCAGAAGTGTTCTCCTCTTTAAACTTGCCCTGTCGCTTGATGTGGAATTGATACCTTATGAACTTAATGACCCTGGTCCCTAATGTTTCATAATTTTGGAAGGGATTGAAAATGTCGTGATCCCAAAATTGTCGGATGAATCACTCAATGTGAAATTGTTTCCTTATGAACTTAATGACCCTTGTCCCTAATATTTCATATGAAATTGAAAATGTCGTGATCCCAAAAATGCGGATGAATCACTCAATGCGAAATACTTGTTGACTTATAAACTTAATGACCTTTGTTCATAATGTTTCATAAGTTTTGTAAGAGATTGTAAATGTCGCGATTCCAAAAATGTTGGATGAATCATTCAATGTTAAATAGTTGTTGCCTTAATGTGAAATTGATGCCTTATGAACGTCCCTAATGTTTCATAAGTTTTGGAAGCGATTGAAAATGTCGTGATTCCAAAAATGTCGGATGAATAACTCAATGTGAAATAATTGTTGCCTTATGTGAAATTGTTTCCTTATGAAAGTAATGACCCTTGTCCTTAATGTTTCATAAATTTTGTAAGGGATTGAAAATGTCGTGATTACGACAATGTCGGATGAAACACTCAATGTGAAATAGTTATGAACGTAATGACCCTTGTCCCTAATGTTTCATAGGTTTCGTAAGGGATTGAAAATGCGTGGTCCCAAAAATGTTGGATGAATCATTCAGGGTTAAATAGTTGTTGCCTTAATGTGAAATTGATGCCTTATGAACTTAATGACCACTGTTCTTAATGTTTTCAAAAGTTTTGGAAGGGATTGAAAATGACGTGATCCCAAAAATATCGGATGAATCACTAATGTGAAATAGTTATTGCCTTATGTAAAATTGTTTCCTTGTGGACTTAATGACCCCTGTCCCTAATGTTTCATAAGTTTTGTAAGGGATTGAAAATGCGTGATCCCAAAAATGTTGGATTATTCATTCAATATTAAAAAGTTGTTGCCTTAAAGTGAAATTGATTCCATATGAATTTAATGACCATTGTCCCTAATGTTTTCATAAGTTTTGGAAGGGATTGAAAATGTCGTGATCCCAAAAATATCGGATGAGTCACTCAATGTGAAATAGTTGCTGCCTTATGTGAAATTGTTTCCTTGTGGACATAATGACCCCTATCCCTAATATTTCGTTAGTTTTGGTAGGGATTGAAAATGTTGTGATTGCATAAATGCCGGATGAAACATTCAATGTGAAAATTGTTTCCTTATGAACGTAATGACCCTTCTCCCTAATGTTTCATAAGTTTTTTAAGGGATTGAAAATGTCGTGATCCCAAAAATGCTGGTTGAATCATTCAAGTTTTTAATAATTGTTGCCTTAATGAGGAATTGATGCCTTATGAACTTAATCACCTTTGTCCCTAATGTTTCATAAGTTTTGGAAGGGATTGAAAATGTCGTGATCCCAAAAATATTGGATGAATCGTTCAATGTTAAATAGTTGTTGCCTTAATGTGAAGTTGATGCCTTATGAACTTAATGACATTGTCCCTAATATTTCATAAGTTTTGTCAGAATCAAACAAGGTACCTGCCATACCCTTTCTCTGTTACCTGAGAAAGTTGGGGCATTCAGGTCTGATGTGCCAAAATCTTTCACATTCAAAACACCTTATTTCTTTGTTTTGCTCAGAAGTGTTCTCCTCTTTAAACTTGCCCTGTCGCTTGATGTGGAATTGATACCTTATGAACTTAATGACCCTGGTCCCTAATGTTTCATAATTTTGGAAGGGATTGAAAATGTCGTGATCCCAAAATTGTCGGATGAATCACTCAATGTGAAATTGTTTCCTTATGAACTTAATGACCCTTGTCCCTAATATTTCATATGAAATTGAAAATGTCGTGATCCCAAAAATGCGGATGAATCACTCAATGCGAAATACTTGTTGACTTATAAACTTAATGACCTTTGTTCATAATGTTTCATAAGTTTTGTAAGAGATTGTAAATGTCGCGATTCCAAAAATGTTGGATGAATCATTCAATGTTAAATAGTTGTTGCCTTAATGTGAAATTGATGCCTTATGAACGTCCCTAATGTTTCATAAGTTTTGGAAGCGATTGAAAATGTCGTGATTCCAAAAATGTCGGATGAATAACTCAATGTGAAATAATTGTTGCCTTATGTGAAATTGTTTCCTTATGAAAGTAATGACCCTTGTCCTTAATGTTTCATAAATTTTGTAAGGGATTGAAAATGTCGTGATTACGACAATGTCGGATGAAACACTCAATGTGAAATAGTTATGAACGTAATGACCCTTGTCCCTAATGTTTCATAGGTTTCGTAAGGGATTGAAAATGCGTGGTCCCAAAAATGTTGGATGAATCATTCAGGGTTAAATAGTTGTTGCCTTAATGTGAAATTGATGCCTTATGAACTTAATGACCACTGTTCTTAATGTTTTCAAAAGTTTTGGAAGGGATTGAAAATGACGTGATCCCAAAAATATCGGATGAATCACTAATGTGAAATAGTTATTGCCTTATGTAAAATTGTTTCCTTGTGGACTTAATGACCCCTGTCCCTAATGTTTCATAAGTTTTGTAAGGGATTGAAAATGCGTGATCCCAAAAATGTTGGATTATTCATTCAATATTAAAAAGTTGTTGCCTTAAAGTGTAATTGATTCCATATGAATTTAATGACCATTGTCCCTAATGTTTTCATAAGTTTTGGAAGGGATTGAAAATGTCGTGATCCCAAAAATATCGGATGAGTCACTCAATGTGAAATAGTTGCTGCCTTATGTGAAATTGTTTCCTTGTGGACTTAATGACCCCTATCCCTAATATTTCGTTAGTTTTGGAAGCGATTGAAAATGTCGTGATTCCAAAAATGTCGGATGAATAACTCAATGTGAAATAATTGTTGCCTTATGTGAAATTGTTTCCTTATGAAAGTAATGACCCTTGTCCTTAATGTTTCATAAATTTTGTAAGGGATTGAAAATGTCGTGATTACGACAATGTCGGATGAAACACTCAATGTGAAATAGTTATGAACGTAATGACCCTTGTCCCTAATGTTTCATAGGTTTCGTAAGGGATTGAAAATGCGTGGTCCCAAAAATGTTGGATGAATCATTCAGGGTTAAATAGTTGTTGCCTTAATGTGAAATTGATGCCTTATGAACTTAATGACCACTGTTCTTAATGTTTTCAAAAGTTTTGGAAGGGATTGAAAATGACGTGATCCCAAAAATATCGGATGAATCACTAATGTGAAATAGTTATTGCCTTATGTAAAATTGTTTCCTTGTGGACTTAATGACCCCTGTCCCTAATGTTTCATAAGTTTTGTAAGGGATTGAAAATGCGTGATCCCAAAAATGTTGGATTATTCATTCAATATTAAAAAGTTGTTGCCTTAAAGTGAAATTGATTCCATATGAATTTAATGACCATTGTCCCTAATGTTTTCATAAGTTTTGGAAGGGATTGAAAATGTCGTGATCCCAAAAATATCGGATGAGTCACTCAATGTGAAATAGTTGCTGCCTTATGTGAAATTGTTTCCTTGTGGACATAATGACCCCTATCCCTAATATTTCGTTAGTTTTGGTAGGGATTGAAAATGTTGTGATTGCATAAATGCCGGATGAAACATTCAATGTGAAAATTGTTTCCTTATGAACGTAATGACCCTTCTCCCTAATGTTTCATAAGTTTTTTAAGGGATTGAAAATGTCGTGATCCCAAAAATGCTGGTTGAATCATTCAAGTTTTTAATAATTGTTGCCTTAATGAGGAATTGATGCCTTATGAACTTAATCACCTTTGTCCCTAATGTTTCATAAGTTTTGGAAGGGATTGAAAATGTCGTGATCCCAAAAATATTGGATGAATCGTTCAATGTTAAATAGTTGTTGCCTTAATGTGAAGTTGATGCCTTATGAACTTAATGACATTGTCCCTAATATTTCATAAGTTTTGTCAGAATCAAACAAGGTACCTGCCATACCCTTTCTCTGTTACCTGAGAAAGTTGGGGCATTCAGGTCTGATGTGCCAAAATCTTTCACATTCAAAACACCTTATTTCTTTGTTTTGCTCAGAAGTGTTCTCCTCTTTAAACTTGCCCTGTCGCTTGATGTGGAATTGATACCTTATGAACTTAATGACCCTGGTCCCTAATGTTTCATAATTTTGGAAGGGATTGAAAATGTCGTGATCCCAAAATTGTCGGATGAATCACTCAATGTGAAATTGTTTCCTTATGAACTTAATGACCCTTGTCCCTAATATTTCATATGAAATTGAAAATGTCGTGATCCCAAAAATGCGGATGAATCACTCAATGCGAAATACTTGTTGACTTATAAACTTAATGACCTTTGTTCATAATGTTTCATAAGTTTTGTAAGAGATTGTAAATGTCGCGATTCCAAAAATGTTGGATGAATCATTCAATGTTAAATAGTTGTTGCCTTAATGTGAAATTGATGCCTTATGAACGTCCCTAATGTTTCATAAGTTTTGGAAGCGATTGAAAATGTCGTGATTCCAAAAATGTCGGATGAATAACTCAATGTGAAATAATTGTTGCCTTATGTGAAATTGTTTCCTTATGAAAGTAATGACCCTTGTCCTTAATGTTTCATAAATTTTGTAAGGGATTGAAAATGTCGTGATTACGACAATGTCGGATGAAACACTCAATGTGAAATAGTTATGAACGTAATGACCCTTGTCCCTAATGTTTCATAGGTTTCGTAAGGGATTGAAAATGCGTGGTCCCAAAAATGTTGGATGAATCATTCAGGGTTAAATAGTTGTTGCCTTAATGTGAAATTGATGCCTTATGAACTTAATGACCACTGTTCTTAATGTTTTCAAAAGTTTTGGAAGGGATTGAAAATGACGTGATCCCAAAAATATCGGATGAATCACTAATGTGAAATAGTTATTGCCTTATGTAAAATTGTTTCCTTGTGGACTTAATGACCCCTGTCCCTAATGTTTCATAAGTTTTGTAAGGGATTGAAAATGCGTGATCCCAAAAATGTTGGATTATTCATTCAATATTAAAAAGTTGTTGCCTTAAAGTGTAATTGATTCCATATGAATTTAATGACCATTGTCCCTAATGTTTTCATAAGTTTTGGAAGGGATTGAAAATGTCGTGATCCCAAAAATATCGGATGAGTCACTCAATGTGAAATAGTTGCTGCCTTATGTGAAATTGTTTCCTTGTGGACTTAATGACCCCTATCCCTAATATTTCGTTAGTTTTGGTAGGGATTGAAAATGTCGTGATTGCATAAATGCCGGATGAAACATTCAATGTGAAAATTGTTTCCTTATGAACGTAATGACCCTTCTCCCTAATGTTTCATAAGTTTTTTAAGGGATTGAAAATGTCGTGATCCCAAAAATGCTGGTTGAATCATTCAAGTTTTTAATAATTGTTGCCTTAATGTGGAATTGATGCCTTATGAACTTAATCACCTTTGTCCCTAATGTTTCATAAGTTTTGGAAGGGATTGAAAATGTCGTGATCCCAAAAATATTGGATGAATCGTTCAATGTTAAATAGTTGTTGCCTTAATGTGAAGTTGATGCCTTATGAACTTAATGACATCGTCCCTAATATTTCATAAGTTTTGTCAGAATCAAACAAGGTACCTGCCATACCCTTTCTCTGTTACCTGAGAAAGTTGGGGCATTCAGGTCTGATGTGCCAAAATCTTTCACATTCAAAACACCTTATTTCTTTGTTTTGCTCAGAAGTGTTCTCCTCTTTAAACTTGCCCTGTCGCTTGATGTGGAATTGATACCTTATGAACTTAATGACCCTGGTCCCTAATGTTTCATAATTTTGGAAGGGATTGAAAATGTCGTGATCCCAAAATTGTCGGATGAATCACTCAATGTGAAATTGTTTCCTTATGAACTTAATGACCCTTGTCCCTAATATTTCATATGAAATTGAAAATGTCGTGATCCCAAAAATGCGGATGAATCACTCAATGCGAAATACTTGTTGACTTATAAACTTAATGACCTTTGTTCATAATGTTTCATAAGTTTTGTAAGAGATTGTAAATGTCGCGATTCCAAAAATGTTGGATGAATCATTCAATGTTAAATAGTTGTTGCCTTAATGTGAAATTGATGCCTTATGAACGTCCCTAATGTTTCATAAGTTTTGGAAGCGATTGAAAATGTCGTGATTCCAAAAATGTCGGATGAATAACTCAATGTGAAATAATTGTTGCCTTATGTGAAATTGTTTCCTTATGAAAGTAATGACCCTTGTCCTTAATGTTTCATAAATTTTGTAAGGGATTGAAAATGTCGTGATTACGACAATGTCGGATGAAACACTCAATGTGAAATAGTTATGAACGTAATGACCCTTGTCCCTAATGTTTCATAGGTTTCGTAAGGGATTGAAAATGCGTGGTCCCAAAAATGTTGGATGAATCATTCAGGGTTAAATAGTTGTTGCCTTAATGTGAAATTGATGCCTTATGAACTTAATGACCACTGTTCTTAATGTTTTCAAAAGTTTTGGAAGGGATTGAAAATGACGTGATCCCAAAAATATCGGATGAATCACTAATGTGAAATAGTTATTGCCTTATGTAAAATTGTTTCCTTGTGGACTTAATGACCCCTGTCCCTAATGTTTCATAAGTTTTGTAAGGGATTGAAAATGCGTGATCCCAAAAATGTTGGATTATTCATTCAATATTAAAAAGTTGTTGCCTTAAAGTGAAATTGATTCCATATGAATTTAATGACCATTGTCCCTAATGTTTTCATAAGTTTTGGAAGGGATTGAAAATGTCGTGATCCCAAAAATATCGGATGAGTCACTCAATGTGAAATAGTTGCTGCCTTATGTGAAATTGTTTCCTTGTGGACTTAATGACCCCTATCCCTAATATTTCGTTAGTTTTGGTAGGGATTGAAAATGTTGTGATTGCATAAATGCCGGATGAAACATTCAATGTGAAAATTGTTTCCTTATGAACGTAATGACCCTTCTCCCTAATGTTTCATAAGTTTTTTAAGGGATTGAAAATGTCGTGATCCCAAAAATGCTGGTTGAATCATTCAAGTTTTTAATAATTGTTGCCTTAATGTGGAATTGATGCCTTATGAACTTAATCACCTTTGTCCCTAATGTTTCATAAGTTTTGGAAGGGATTGAAAATGTCGTGATCCCAAAAATATTGGATGAATCGTTCAATGTTAAATAGTTGTTGCCTTAATGTGAAGTTGATGCCTTATGAACTTAATGACATTGTCCCTAATATTTCATAAGTTTTGTCAGAATCAAACAAGGTACCTGCCATACCCTTTCTCTGTTTCCTGAGAAAGTTGGGGCATTCAGGTCTGATGTGCCAAAATCTTTCACATTCAAAACACCTTATTTCTTTGTTTTGCTCAGAAGTGTTCTCCTCTTTAAACTTGCCCTGTCGCTTGATGTGGAATTGATACCTTATGAACTTAATGACCCTGGTCCCTAATGTTTCATAATTTTGGAAGGGATTGAAAATGTCGTGATCCCAAAATTGTCGGATGAATCACTCAATGTGAAATTGTTTCCTTATGAACTTAATGACCCTTGTCCCTAATATTTCATATGAAATTGAAAATGTCGTGATCCCAAAAATGCGGATGAATCACTCAATGCGAAATACTTGTTGACTTATAAACTTAATGACCTTTGTTCATAATGTTTCATAAGTTTTGTAAGAGATTGTAAATGTCGCGATTCCAAAAATGTTGGATGAATCATTCAATGTTAAATAGTTGTTGCCTTAATGTGAAATTGATGCCTTATGAACGTCCCTAATGTTTCATAAGTTTTGGAAGCGATTGAAAATGTCGTGATTCCAAAAATGTCGGATGAATAACTCAATGTGAAATAATTGTTGCCTTATGTGAAATTGTTTCCATATGAAAGTAATGACCCTTGTCCTTAATGTTTCATAAATTTTGTAAGGGATTGAAAATGTCGTGATTACGACAATGTCGGATGAAACACTCAATGTGAAATAGTTATGAACGTAATGACCCTTGTCCCTAATGTTTCATAGGTTTCGTAATTGATTGAAAATGCGTGGTCCCAAAAATGTTGGATGAATCATTCAGGGTTAAATAATTGTTGCCTTAATGTGAAATTGATGCCTTATGAACTTAATGACCACTGTTCTTAATGTTTTCAAAAGTTTTGGAAGGGATTGAAAATGACGTGATCCCAAAAATATCGGATGAATCACTAATGTGAAATAGTTATTGCCTTATATAAAATTGTTTCCTTGTGGACTTAATGACCCCTGTCCCCAATGTTTCATAAGTTTTGTAAGGGATTGAAAATGCGTGATCCCAAAAATGTTGGATTATTCATTCAATATTAAAAAGTTGTTGCCTTAAAGTGAAATTGATTCCATATGAATTTAATGACCATTGTCCCTAATGTTTTCATAAGTTTTGGAAGGGATTGAAAATGTCGTGATCCCAAAAATATCGGATGAGTCACCCAATGTGAAATAGTTGCTGCCTTATGTGAAATTGTTTCCTTGTGGACTTAATGACCCCTATCCCTAATATTTCATTAGTTTTGGTAGGGATTGAAAATGTTGTGATTGCATAAATGCCGGATGAAACATTCAATGTGAAAATTGTTTCCTTATGAACGTAATGACCCTTCTCCCTAATGTTTCATAAGTTTTTTAAGGGATTGAAAATGTCGTGATCCCAAAAATGCTGGTTGAATCATTCAAGTTTTTAATAATTGTTGCCTTAATGTGGAATTGATGCCTTATGAACTTAATCACCTTTGTCCCTAATGTTTCATAAGTTTTGGAAGGGATTGAAAATGTCGTGATCCCAAAAATATTGGATGAATCGTTCAATGTTAAATAGTTGTTGCCTTAATGTGAAGTTGATGCCTTATGAACTTAATGACATTGTCCCTAATATTTCATAAGTTTTGTCAGAATCAAACAAGGTACCTGCCATACCCTTTCTCTGTTTCCTGAGAAAGTTGGGGCATTCAGGTCTGATGTGCCAAAATCTTTCACATTCAAAACACCTTATTTCTTTGTTTTGCTCAGAAGTGTTCTCCTCTTTAAACTTGCCCTGTCGCTTGATGTGGAATTGATACCTTATGAACTTAATGACCCTGGTCCCTAATGTTTCATAATTTTGGAAGGGATTGAAAATGTCGTGATCCCAAAATTGTCGGATGAATCACTCAATGTGAAATTGTTTCCTTATGAACTTAATGACCCTTGTCCCTAATATTTCATATGAAATTGAAAATGTCGTGATCCCAAAAATGCGGATGAATCACTCAATGCGAAATACTTGTTGACTTATAAACTTAATGACCTTTGTTCATAATGTTTCATAAGTTTTGTAAGAGATTGTAAATGTCGCGATTCCAAAAATGTTGGATGAATCATTCAATGTTAAATAGTTGTTGCCTTAATGTGAAATTGATGCCTTATGAACGTCCCTAATGTTTCATAAGTTTTGGAAGCGATTGAAAATGTCGTGATTCCAAAAATGTCGGATGAATAACTCAATGTGAAATAATTGTTGCCTTATGTGAAATTGTTTCCTTATGAAAGTAATGACCCTTGTCCTTAATGTTTCATAAATTTTGTAAGGGATTGAAAATGTCGTGATTACGACAATGTCGGATGAAACACTCAATGTGAAATAGTTATGAACGTAATGACCCTTGTCCCTAATGTTTCATAGGTTTCGTAAGGGATTGAAAATGCGTGGTCCCAAAAATGTTGGATGAATCATTCAGGGTTAAATAGTTGTTGCCTTAATGTGAAATTGATGCCTTATGAACTTAATGACCACTGTTCTTAATGTTTTCAAAAGTTTTGGAAGGGATTGAAAATGACGTGATCCCAAAAATATCGGATGAATCACTAATGTGAAATAGTTATTGCCTTATGTAAAATTGTTTCCTTGTGGACTTAATGACCCCTGTCCCTAATGTTTCATAAGTTTTGTAAGGGATTGAAAATGCGTGATCCCAAAAATGTTGGATTATTCATTCAATATTAAAAAGTTGTTGCCTTAAAGTGAAATTGATTCCATATGAATTTAATGACCATTGTCCCTAATGTTTTCATAAGTTTTGGAAGGGATTGAAAATGTCGTGATCCCAAAAATATCGGATGAGTCACTCAATGTGAAATAGTTGCTGCCTTATGTGAAATTGTTTCCTTGTGGACTTAATGACCCCTATCCCTAATATTTCGTTAGTTTTGGTAGGGATTGAAAATGTTGTGATTGCATAAATGCCGGATGAAACATTCAATGTGAAAATTGTTTCCTTATGAACGTAATGACCCTTCTCCCTAATGTTTCATAAGTTTTTTAAGGGATTGAAAATGTCGTGATCCCAAAAATGCTGGTTGAATCATTCAAGTTTTTAATAATTGTTGCCTTAATGTGGAATTGATGCCTTATGAACTTAATCACCTTTGTCCCTAATGTTTCATAAGTTTTGGAAGGGATTGAAAATGTCGTGATCCCAAAAATATTGGATGAATCGTTCAATGTTAAATAGTTGTTGCCTTAATGTGAAGTTGATGCCTTATGAACTTAATGACATTGTCCCTAATATTTCATAAGTTTTGTCAGAATCAAACAAGGTACCTGCCATACCCTTTCTCTGTTACCTGAGAAAGTTGGGGCATTCAGGTCTGATGTGCCAAAATCTTTCACATTCAAAACACCTTATTTCTTTGTTTTGCTCAGAAGTGTTCTCCTCTTTAAACTTGCCCTGTCGCTTGATGTGGAATTGATACCTTATGAACTTAATGACCCTGGTCCCTAATGTTTCATAATTTTGGAAGGGATTGAAAATGTCGTGATCCCAAAATTGTCGGATGAATCACTCAATGTGAAATTGTTTCCTTATGAACTTAATGACCCTTGTCCCTAATATTTCATATGAAATTGAAAATGTCGTGATCCCAAAAATGCGGATGAATCACTCAATGCGAAATACTTGTTGACTTATAAACTTAATGACCTTTGTTCATAATGTTTCATAAGTTTTGTAAGAGATTGTAAATGTCGCGATTCCAAAAATGTTGGATGAATCATTCAATGTTAAATAGTTGTTGCCTTAATGTGAAATTGATGCCTTATGAACGTCCCTAATGTTTCATAAGTTTTGGAAGCGATTGAAAATGTCGTGATTCCAAAAATGTCGGATGAATAACTCAATGTGAAATAATTGTTGCCTTATGTGAAATTGTTTCCTTATGAAAGTAATGACCCTTGTACTTAATGTTTCATAAATTTTGTAAGGGATTGAAAATGTCGTGATTACGACAATGTCGGATGAAACACTCAATGTGAAATAGTTATGAACGTAATGACCCTTGTCCCTAATGTTTCATAGGTTTCGTAAGGGATTGAAAATGCGTGGTCCCAAAAATGTTGGATGAATCATTCAGGGTTAAATAGTTGTTGCCTTAATGTGAAATTGATGCCTTATGAACTTAATGACCACTGTTCTTAATGTTTTCAAAAGTTTTGGAAGGGAATGAAAATTACGTGATCCCAAAAATATCGGATGAAATAGTTATTGCCTTATGTAAAATTGTTTCCTTGTGGACTTAATGACCCCTGTCCCTAATGTTTCATAAGTTTTGTAAGGGATTGAAAATGCGTGATCCCAAAAATGTTGGATTATTCATTCAATATTAAAAAGTTGTTGCCTTAAAGTGAAATTGATTCCATATGAATTTAATGACCATTGTCCCTAATGTTTTCATAAGTTTTGGAAGGGATTGAAAATGTCGTGATCCCAAAAATATCGGATGAGTCACTCAATGTGAAATAGTTGCTGCCTTATGTGAAATTGTTTCCTTGTGGACTTAATGACCCCTATCCCTAATATTTCGTTAGTTTTGGTAGGGATTGAAAATGTTGTGATTGCATAAATGCCGGATGAAACATTCAATGTGAAAATTGTTTCCTTATGAACGTAATGACCCTTCTCCCTAATGTTTCATAAGTTTTTTAAGGGATTGAAAATGTCGTGATCCCAAAAATGCTGGTTGAATCATTCAAGTTTTTAATAATTGTTGCCTTAATGTGGAATTGATGCCTTATGAACTTAATCACCTTTGTCCCTAATGTTTCATAAGTTTTGGAAGGGATTGAAAATGTCGTGATCCCAAAAATATTGGATGAATCGTTCAATGTTAAATAGTTGTTGCCTTAATGTGAAGTTGATGCCTTATGAACTTAATGACATTGTCCCTAATATTTCATAAGTTTTGTCAGAATCAAACAAGGTACCTGCCATACCCTTTCTCTGTTACCTGAGAAAGTTGGGGCATTCAGGTCTGATGTGCCAAAATCTTTCACATTCAAAACACCTTATTTCTTTGTTTTGCTCAGAAGTGTTCTCCTCTTTAAACTTGCCCTGTCGCTTGATGTGGAATTGATACCTTATGAACTTAATGACCCTGGTCCCTAATGTTTCATAATTTTGGAAGGGATTGAAAATGTCGTGATCCCAAAATTGTCGGATGAATCACTCAATGTGAAATTGTTTCCTTATGAACTTAATGACCCTTGTCCCTAATATTTCATATGAAATTGAAAATGTCGTGATCCCAAAAATGCGGATGAATCACTCAATGCGAAATACTTGTTGACTTATAAACTTAATGACCTTTGTTCATAATGTTTCATAAGTTTTGTAAGAGATTGTAAATGTCGCGATTCCAAAAATGTTGGATGAATCATTCAATGTTAAATAGTTGTTGCCTTAATGTGAAATTGATGCCTTATGAACGTCCCTAATGTTTCATAAGTTTTGGAAGCGATTGAAAATGTCGTGATTCCAAAAATGTCGGATGAATAACTCAATGTGAAATAATTGTTGCCTTATGTGAAATTGTTTCCTTATGAAAGTAATGACCCTTGTACTTAATGTTTCATAAATTTTGTAAGGGATTGAAAATGTCGTGATTACGACAATGTCGGATGAAACACTCAATGTGAAATAGTTATGAACGTAATGACCCTTGTCCCTAATGTTTCATAGGTTTCGTAAGGGATTGAAAATGCGTGGTCCCAAAAATGTTGGATGAATCATTCAGGGTTAAATAGTTGTTGCCTTAATGTGAAATTGATGCCTTATGAACTTAATGACCACTGTTCTTAATGTTTTCAAAAGTTTTGGAAGGGAATGAAAATTACGTGATCCCAAAAATATCGGATGAAATAGTTATTGCCTTATGTAAAATTGTTTCCTTGTGGACTTAATGACCCCTGTCCCTAATGTTTCATAAGTTTTGTAAGGGATTGAAAATGCGTGATCCCAAAAATGTTGGATTATTCATTCAATATTAAAAAGTTGTTGCCTTAAAGTGAAATTGATTCCATATGAATTTAATGACCATTGTCCCTAATGTTTTCATAAGTTTTGGAAGGGATTGAAAATGTCGTGATCCCAAAAATATCGGATGAGTCACTCAATGTGAAATAGTTGCTGCCTTATGTGAAATTGTTTCCTTGTGGACTTAATGACCCCTATCCCTAATATTTCGTTAGTTTTGGTAGGGATTGAAAATGTTGTGATTGCATAAATGCCGGATGAAACATTCAATGTGAAAATTGTTTCCTTATGAACGTAATGACCCTTCTCCCTAATGTTTCATAAGTTTTTTAAGGGATTGAAAATGTCGTGATCCCAAAAATGCTGGTTGAATCATTCAAGTTTTTAATAATTGTTGCCTTAATGTGGAATTGATGCCTTATGAACTTAATCACCTTTGTCCCTAATGTTTCATAAGTTTTGGAAGGGATTGAAAATGTCGTGATCCCAAAAATATTGGATGAATCGTTCAATGTTAAATAGTTGTTGCCTTAATGTGAAGTTGATGCCTTATGAACTTAATGACATTGTCCCTAATATTTCATAAGTTTTGTCAGAATCAAACAAGGTACCTGCCATACCCTTTCTCTGTTTCCTGAGAAAGTTGGGGCATTCAGGTCTGATGTGCCAAAATCTTTCACATTCAAAACACCTTATTTCTTTGTTTTGCTCAGAAGTGTTCTCCTCTTTAAACTTGCCCTGTCGCTTGATGTGGAATTGATACCTTATGAACTTAATGACCCTGGTCCCTAATGTTTCATAATTTTGGAAGGGATTGAAAATGTCGTGATCCCAAAATTGTCGGATGAATCACTCAATGTGAAATTGTTTCCTTATGAACTTAATGACCCTTGTCCCTAATATTTCATATGAAATTGAAAATGTCGTGATCCCAAAAATGCGGATGAATCACTCAATGCGAAATACTTGTTGACTTATAAACTTAATGACCTTTGTTCATAATGTTTCATAAGTTTTGTAAGAGATTGTAAATGTCGCGATTCCAAAAATGTTGGATGAATCATTCAATGTTAAATAGTTGTTGCCTTAATGTGAAATTGATGCCTTATGAACGTCCCTAATGTTTCATAAGTTTTGGAAGCGATTGAAAATGTCGTGATTCCAAAAATGTCGGATGAATAACTCAATGTGAAATAATTGTTGCCTTATGTGAAATTGTTTCCTTATGAAAGTAATGACCCTTGTCCTTAATGTTTCATAAATTTTGTAAGGGATTGAAAATGTCGTGATTACGACAATGTCGGATGAAACACTCAATGTGAAATAGTTATGAACGTAATGACCCTTGTCCCTAATGTTTCATAGGTTTCGTAAGGGATTGAAAATGCGTGGTCCCAAAAATGTTGGATGAATCATTCAGGGTTAAATAGTTGTTGCCTTAATGTGAAATTGATGCCTTATGAACTTAATGACCACTGTTCTTAATGTTTTCAAAAGTTTTGGAAGGGATTGAAAATGACGTGATCCCAAAAATATCGGATGAATCACTAATGTGAAATAGTTATTGCCTTATGTAAAATTGTTTCCTTGTGGACTTAATGACCCCTGTCCCCAATGTTTCATAAGTTTTGTAAGGGATTGAAAATGCGTGATCCCAAAAATGTTGGATTATTCATTCAATATTAAAAAGTTGTTGCCTTAAAGTGAAATTGATTCCATATGAATTTAATGACCATTGTCCCTAATGTTTTCATAAGTTTTGGAAGGGATTGAAAATGTCGTGATCCCAAAAATATCGGATGAGTCACTCAATGTGAAATAGTTGCTGCCTTATGTGAAATTGTTTCCTTGTGGACTTAATGACCCCTATCCCTAATATTTCGTTAGTTTTGGTAGGGATTGAAAATGTTGTGATTGCATAAATGCCGGATGAAACATTCAATGTGAAAATTGTTTCCTTATGAACGTAATGACCCTTCTCCCTAATGTTTCATAAGTTTTTTAAGGGATTGAAAATGTCGTGATCCCAAAAATGCTGGTTGAATCATTCAAGTTTTTAATAATTGTTGCCTTAATGTGGAATTGATGCCTTATGAACTTAATCACCTTTGTCCCTAATGTTTCATAAGTTTTGGAAGGGATTGAAAATGTCGTGATCCCAAAAATATTGGATGAATCGTTCAATGTTAAATAGTTGTTGCCTTAATGTGAAGTTGATGCCTTATGAACTTAATGACATTGTCCCTAATATTTCATAAGTTTTGTCAGAATCAAACAAGGTACCTGCCATACCCTTTCTCTGTTTCCTGAGAAAGTTGGGGCATTCAGGTCTGATGTGCCAAAATCTTTCACATTCAAAACACCTTATTTCTTTGTTTTGCTCAGAAGTGTTCTCCTCTTTAAACTTGCCCTGTCGCTTGATGTGGAATTGATACCTTATGAACTTAATGACCCTGGTCCCTAATGTTTCATAATTTTGGAAGGGATTGAAAATGTCGTGATCCCAAAATTGTCGGATGAATCACTCAATGTGAAATTGTTTCCTTATGAACTTAATGACCCTTGTCCCTAATATTTCATATGAAATTGAAAATTTCGTGATCCCAAAAATGCGGATGAATCACTCAATGCGAAATACTTGTTGACTTATAAACTTAATGACCTTTGTTCATAATGTTTCATAAGTTTTGTAAGAGATTGTAAATGTCGCGATTCCAAAAATGTTGGATGAATCATTCAATGTTAAATAGTTGTTGCCTTAATGTGAAATTGATGCCTTATGAACGTCCCTAATGTTTCATAAGTTTTGGAAGCGATTGAAAATGTCGTGATTCCAAAAATGTCGGATGAATAACTCAATGTGAAATAATTGTTGCCTTATGTGAAATTGTTTCCTTATGAAAGTAATGACCCTTGTCCTTAATGTTTCATAAATTTTGTAAGGGATTGAAAATGTCGTGATTACGACAATGTCGGATGAAACACTCAATGTGAAATAGTTATGAACGTAATGACCCTTGTCCCTAATGTTTCATAGGTTTCGTAAGGGATTGAAAATGCGTGGTCCCAAAAATGTTGGATGAATCATTCAGGGTTAAATAGTTGTTGCCTTAATGTGAAATTGATGCCTTATGAACTTAATGACCACTGTTCTTAATGTTTTCAAAAGTTTTGGAAGGGATTGAAAATGACGTGATCCCAAAAATATCGGATGAATCACTAATGTGAAATAGTTATTGCCTTATGTAAAATTGTTTCCTTGTGGACTTAATGACCCCTGTCCCCAATGTTTCATAAGTTTTGTAAGGGATTGAAAATGCGTGATCCCAAAAATGTTGGATTATTCATTCAATATTAAAAAGTTGTTGCCTTAAAGTGAAATTGATTCCATATGAATTTAATGACCATTGTCCCTAATGTTTTCATAAGTTTTGGAAGGGATTGAAAATGTCGTGATCCCAAAAATATCGGATGAGTCACTCAATGTGAAATAGTTGCTGCCTTATGTGAAATTGTTTCCTTGTGGACTTAATGACCCCTATCCCTAATATTTCGTTAGTTTTGGTAGGGATTGAAAATGTTGTGATTGCATAAATGCCGGATGAAACATTCAATGTGAAAATTGTTTCCTTATGAACGTAATGACCCTTCTCCCTAATGTTTCATAAGTTTTTTAAGGGATTGAAAATGTCGTGATCCCAAAAATGCTGGTTGAATCATTCAAGTTTTTAATAATTGTTGCCTTAATGTGGAATTGATGCCTTATGAACTTAATCACCTTTGTCCCTAATGTTTCATAAGTTTTGGAAGGGATTGAAAATGTCGTGATCCCAAAAATATTGGATGAATCGTTCAATGTTAAATAGTTGTTGCCTTAATGTGAAGTTGATGCCTTATGAACTTAATGACATTGTCCCTAATATTTCATAAGTTTTGTCAGAATCAAACAAGGTACCTGCCATACCCTTTCTCTGTTTCCTGAGAAAGTTGGGGCATTCAGGTCTGATGTGCCAAAATCTTTCACATTCAAAACACCTTATTTCTTTGTTTTGCTCAGAAGTGTTCTCCTCTTTAAACTTGCCCTGTCGCTTGATGTGGAATTGATACCTTATGAACTTAATGACCCTGGTCCCTAATGTTTCATAATTTTGGAAGGGATTGAAAATGTCGTGATCCCAAAATTGTCGGATGAATCACTCAATGTGAAATTGTTTCCTTATGAACTTAATGACCCTTGTCCCTAATATTTCATATGAAATTGAAAATGTCGTGATCCCAAAAATGCGGATGAATCACTCAATGCGAAATACTTGTTGACTTATAAACTTAATGACCTTTGTTCATAATGTTTCATAAGTTTTGTAAGAGATTGTAAATGTCGCGATTCCAAAAATGTTGGATGAATCATTCAATGTTAAATAGTTGTTGCCTTAATGTGAAATTGATGCCTTATGAACGTCCCTAATGTTTCATAAGTTTTGGAAGCGATTGAAAATGTCGTGATTCCAAAAATGTCGGATGAATAACTCAATGTGAAATAATTGTTGCCTTATGTGAAATTGTTTCCTTATGAAAGTAATGACCCTTGTCCTTAATGTTTCATAAATTTTGTAAGGGATTGAAAATGTCGTGATTACGACAATGTCGGATGAAACACTCAATGTGAAATAGTTATGAACGTAATGACCCTTGTCCCTAATGTTTCATAGGTTTCGTAAGGGATTGAAAATGCGTGGTCCCAAAAATGTTGGATGAATCATTCAGGGTTAAATAGTTGTTGCCTTAATGTGAAATTGATGCCTTATGAACTTAATGACCACTGTTCTTAATGTTTTCAAAAGTTTTGGAAGGGATTGAAAATGACGTGATCCCAAAAATATCGGATGAATCACTAATGTGAAATAGTTATTGCCTTATGTAAAATTGTTTCCTTGTGGACTTAATGACCCCTGTCCCCAATGTTTCATAAGTTTTGTAAGGGATTGAAAATGCGTGATCCCAAAAATGTTGGATTATTCATTCAATATTAAAAAGTTGTTGCCTTAAAGTGAAATTGATTCCATATGAATTTAATGACCATTGTCCCTAATGTTTTCATAAGTTTTGGAAGGGATTGAAAATGTCGTGATCCCAAAAATATCGGATGAGTCACTCAATGTGAAATAGTTGCTGCCTTATGTGAAATTGTTTCCTTGTGGACTTAATGACCCCTATCCCTAATATTTCGTTAGTTTTGGTAGGGATTGAAAATGTTGTGATTGCATAAATGCCGGATGAAACATTCAATGTGAAAATTGTTTCCTTATGAACGTAATGACCCTTCTCCCTAATGTTTCATAAGTTTTTTAAGGGATTGAAAATGTCGTGATCCCAAAAATGCTGGTTGAATCATTCAAGTTTTTAATAATTGTTGCCTTAATGTGGAATTGATGCCTTATGAACTTAATCACCTTTGTCCCTAATGTTTCATAAGTTTTGGAAGGGATTGAAAATGTCGTGATCCCAAAAATATTGGATGAATCGTTCAATGTTAAATAGTTGTTGCCTTAATGTGAAGTTGATGCCTTATGAACTTAATGACATTGTCCCTAATATTTCATAAGTTTTGTCAGAATCAAACAAGGTACCTGCCATACCCTTTCTCTGTTTCCTGAGAAAGTTGGGGCATTCAGGTCTGATGTGCCAAAATCTTTCACATTCAAAACACCTTATTTCTTTGTTTTGCTCAGAAGTGTTCTCCTCTTTAAACTTGCCCTGTCGCTTGATGTGGAATTGATACCTTATGAACTTAATGACCCTGGTCCCTAATGTTTCATAATTTTGGAAGGGATTGAAAATGTCGTGATCCCAAAATTGTCGGATGAATCACTCAATGTGAAATTGTTTCCTTATGAACTTAATGACCCTTGTCCCTAATATTTCATATGAAATTGAAAATTTCGTGATCCCAAAAATGCGGATGAATCACTCAATGCGAAATACTTGTTGACTTATAAACTTAATGACCTTTGTTCATAATGTTTCATAAGTTTTGTAAGAGATTGTAAATGTCGCGATTCCAAAAATGTTGGATGAATCATTCAATGTTAAATAGTTGTTGCCTTAATGTGAAATTGATGCCTTATGAACGTCCCTAATGTTTCATAAGTTTTGGAAGCGATTGAAAATGTCGTGATTCCAAAAATGTCGGATGAATAACTCAATGTGAAATAATTGTTGCCTTATGTGAAATTGTTTCCTTATGAAAGTAATGACCCTTGTCCTTAATGTTTCATAAATTTTGTAAGGGATTGAAAATGTCGTGATTACGACAATGTCGGATGAAACACTCAATGTGAAATAGTTATGAACGTAATGACCCTTGTCCCTAATGTTTCATAGGTTTCGTAAGGGATTGAAAATGCGTGGTCCCAAAAATGTTGGATGAATCATTCAGGGTTAAATAGTTGTTGCCTTAATGTGAAATTGATGCCTTATGAACTTAATGACCACTGTTCTTAATGTTTTCAAAAGTTTTGGAAGGGATTGAAAATGACGTGATCCCAAAAATATCGGATGAATCACTAATGTGAAATAGTTATTGCCTTATGTAAAATTGTTTCCTTGTGGACTTAATGACCCCTGTCCCCAATGTTTCATAAGTTTTGTAAGGGATTGAAAATGCGTGATCCCAAAAATGTTGGATTATTCATTCAATATTAAAAAGTTGTTGCCTTAAAGTGAAATTGATTCCATATGAATTTAATGACCATTGTCCCTAATGTTTTCATAAGTTTTGGAAGGGATTGAAAATGTCGTGATCCCAAAAATATCGGATGAGTCACTCAATGTGAAATAGTTGCTGCCTTATGTGAAATTGTTTCCTTGTGGACTTAATGACCCCTATCCCTAATATTTCGTTAGTTTTGGTAGGGATTGAAAATGTTGTGATTGCATAAATGCCGGATGAAACATTCAATGTGAAAATTGTTTCCTTATGAACGTAATGACCCTTCTCCCTAATGTTTCATAAGTTTTTTAAGGGATTGAAAATGTCGTGATCCCAAAAATGCTGGTTGAATCATTCAAGTTTTTAATAATTGTTGCCTTAATGTGGAATTGATGCCTTATGAACTTAATCACCTTTGTCCCTAATGTTTCATAAGTTTTGGAAGGGATTGAAAATGTCGTGATCCCAAAAATATTGGATGAATCGTTCAATGTTAAATAGTTGTTGCCTTAATGTGAAGTTGATGCCTTATGAACTTAATGACATTGTCCCTAATATTTCATAAGTTTTGTCAGAATCAAACAAGGTACCTGCCATACCCTTTCTCTGTTTCCTGAGAAAGTTGGGGCATTCAGGTCTGATGTGCCAAAATCTTTCACATTCAAAACACCTTATTTCTTTGTTTTGCTCAGAAGTGTTCTCCTCTTTAAACTTGCCCTGTCGCTTGATGTGGAATTGATACCTTATGAACTTAATGACCCTGGTCCCTAATGTTTCATAATTTTGGAAGGGATTGAAAATGTCGTGATCCCAAAATTGTCGGATGAATCACTCAATGTGAAATTGTTTCCTTATGAACTTAATGACCCTTGTCCCTAATATTTCATATGAAATTGAAAATGTCGTGATCCCAAAAATGCGGATGAATCACTCAATGCGAAATACTTGTTGACTTATAAACTTAATGACCTTTGTTCATAATGTTTCATAAGTTTTGTAAGAGATTGTAAATGTCGCGATTCCAAAAATGTTGGATGAATCATTCAATGTTAAATAGTTGTTGCCTTAATGTGAAATTGATGCCTTATGAACGTCCCTAATGTTTCATAAGTTTTGGAAGCGATTGAAAATGTCGTGATTCCAAAAATGTCGGATGAATAACTCAATGTGAAATAATTGTTGCCTTATGTGAAATTGTTTCCTTATGAAAGTAATGACCCTTGTCCTTAATGTTTCATAAATTTTGTAAGGGATTGAAAATGTCGTGATTACGACAATGTCGGATGAAACACTCAATGTGAAATAGTTATGAACGTAATGACCCTTGTCCCTAATGTTTCATAGGTTTCGTAAGGGATTGAAAATGCGTGGTCCCAAAAATGTTGGATGAATCATTCAGGGTTAAATAGTTGTTGCCTTAATGTGAAATTGATGCCTTATGAACTTAATGACCACTGTTCTTAATGTTTTCAAAAGTTTTGGAAGGGATTGAAAATGACGTGATCCCAAAAATATCGGATGAATCACTAATGTGAAATAGTTATTGCCTTATGTAAAATTGTTTCCTTGTGGACTTAATGACCCCTGTCCCCAATGTTTCATAAGTTTTGTAAGGGATTGAAAATGCGTGATCCCAAAAATGTTGGATTATTCATTCAATATTAAAAAGTTGTTGCCTTAAAGTGAAATTGATTCCATATGAATTTAATGACCATTGTCCCTAATGTTTTCATAAGTTTTGGAAGGGATTGAAAATGTCGTGATCCCAAAAATATCGGATGAGTCACTCAATGTGAAATAGTTGCTGCCTTATGTGAAATTGTTTCCTTGTGGACTTAATGACCCCTATCCCTAATATTTCGTTAGTTTTGGTAGGGATTGAAAATGTTGTGATTGCATAAATGCCGGATGAAACATTCAATGTGAAAATTGTTTCCTTATGAACGTAATGACCCTTCTCCCTAATGTTTCATAAGTTTTTTAAGGGATTGAAAATGTCGTGATCCCAAAAATGCTGGTTGAATCATTCAAGTTTTTAATAATTGTTGCCTTAATGTGGAATTGATGCCTTATGAACTTAATCACCTTTGTCCCTAATGTTTCATAAGTTTTGGAAGGGATTGAAAATGTCGTGATCCCAAAAATATTGGATGAATCGTTCAATGTTAAATAGTTGTTGCCTTAATGTGAAGTTGATGCCTTATGAACTTAATGACATTGTCCCTAATATTTCATAAGTTTTGTCAGAATCAAACAAGGTACCTGCCATACCCTTTCTCTGTTTCCTGAGAAAGTTGGGGCATTCAGGTCTGATGTGCCAAAATCTTTCACATTCAAAACACCTTATTTCTTTGTTTTGCTCAGAAGTGTTCTCCTCTTTAAACTTGCCCTGTCGCTTGATGTGGAATTGATACCTTATGAACTTAATGACCCTGGTCCCTAATGTTTCATAATTTTGGAAGGGATTGAAAATGTCGTGATCCCAAAATTGTCGGATGAATCACTCAATGTGAAATTGTTTCCTTATGAACTTAATGACCCTTGTCCCTAATATTTCATATGAAATTGAAAATGTCGTGATCCCAAAAATGCGGATGAATCACTCAATGCGAAATACTTGTTGACTTATAAACTTAATGACCTTTGTTCATAATGTTTCATAAGTTTTGTAAGAGATTGTAAATGTCGCGATTCCAAAAATGTTGGATGAATCATTCAATGTTAAATAGTTGTTGCCTTAATGTGAAATTGATGCCTTATGAACGTCCCTAATGTTTCATAAGTTTTGGAAGCGATTGAAAATGTTCGAGATTCCAAAAATGTCGGATGAATAACTCAATGTGAAATAATTGTTGCCTTATGTGAAATTGTTTCCTTATGAAAGTAATGACCCTTGTCCTTAATGTTTCATAAATTTTGTAAGGGATTGAAAATGTCGTGATTACGACAATGTCGGATGAAACACTCAATGTGAAATAGTTATGAACGTAATGACCCTTGTCCCTAATGTTTCATAGGTTTCGTAAGGGATTGAAAATGCGTGGTCCCAAAAATGTTGGATGAATCATTCAGGGTTAAATAGTTGTTGCCTTAATGTGAAATTGATGCCTTATGAACTTAATGACCACTGTTCTTAATGTTTTCAAAAGTTTTGGAAGGGATTGAAAATGACGTGATCCCAAAAATATCGGATGAATCACTAATGTGAAATAGTTATTGCCTTATGTAAAATTGTTTCCTTGTGGACTTAATGACCCCTGTCCCCAATGTTTCATAAGTTTTGTAAGGGATTGAAAATGCGTGATCCCAAAAATGTTGGATTATTCATTCAATATTAAAAAGTTGTTGCCTTAAAGTGAAATTGATTCCATATGAATTTAATGACCATTGTCCCTAATGTTTTCATAAGTTTTGGAAGGGATTGAAAATGTCGTGATCCCAAAAATATCGGATGAGTCACTCAATGTGAAATAGTTGCTGCCTTATGTGAAATTGTTTCCTTGTGGACTTAATGACCCCTATCCCTAATATTTCGTTAGTTTTGGTAGGGATTGAAAATGTTGTGATTGCATAAATGCCGGATGAAACATTCAATGTGAAAATTGTTTCCTTATGAACGTAATGACCCTTCTCCCTAATGTTTCATAAGTTTTTTAAGGGATTGAAAATGTCGTGATCCCAAAAATGCTGGTTGAATCATTCAAGTTTTTAATAATTGTTGCCTTAATGTGGAATTGATGCCTTATGAACTTAATCACCTTTGTCCCTAATGTTTCATAAGTTTTGGAAGGGATTGAAAATGTCGTGATCCCAAAAATATTGGATGAATCGTTCAATGTTAAATAGTTGTTGCCTTAATGTGAAGTTGATGCCTTATGAACTTAATGACATTGTCCCTAATATTTCATAAGTTTTGTCAGAATCAAACAAGGTACCTGCCATACCCTTTCTCTGTTTCCTGAGAAAGTTGGGGCATTCAGGTCTGATGTGCCAAAATCTTTCACATTCAAAACACCTTATTTCTTTGTTTTGCTCAGAAGTGTTCTCCTCTTTAAACTTGCCCTGTCGCTTGATGTGGAATTGATACCTTATGAACTTAATGACCCTGGTCCCTAATGTTTCATAATTTTGGAAGGGATTGAAAATGTCGTGATCCCAAAATTGTCGGATGAATCACTCAATGTGAAATTGTTTCCTTATGAACTTAATGACCCTTGTCCCTAATATTTCATATGAAATTGAAAATGTCGTGATCCCAAAAATGCGGATGAATCACTCAATGCGAAATACTTGTTGACTTATAAACTTAATGACCTTTGTTCATAATGTTTCATAAGTTTTGTAAGAGATTGTAAATGTCGCGATTCCAAAAATGTTGGATGAATCATTCAATGTTAAATAGTTGTTGCCTTAATGTGAAATTGATGCCTTATGAACGTCCCTAATGTTTCATAAGTTTTGGAAGCGATTGAAAATGTCGTGATTCCAAAAATGTCGGATGAATAACTCAATGTGAAATAATTGTTGCCTTATGTGAAATTGTTTCCTTATGAAAGTAATGACCCTTGTCCTTAATGTTTCATAAATTTTGTAAGGGATTGAAAATGTCGTGATTACGACAATGTCGGATGAAACACTCAATGTGAAATAGTTATGAACGTAATGACCCTTGTCCCTAATGTTTCATAGGTTTCGTAAGGGATTGAAAATGCGTGGTCCCAAAAATGTTGGATGAATCATTCAGGGTTAAATAGTTGTTGCCTTAATGTGAAATTGATGCCTTATGAACTTAATGACCACTGTTCTTAATGTTTTCAAAAGTTTTGGAAGGGATTGAAAATGACGTGATCCCAAAAATATCGGATGAATCACTAATGTGAAATAGTTATTGCCTTATGTAAAATTGTTTCCTTGTGGACTTAATGACCCCTGTCCCCAATGTTTCATAAGTTTTGTAAGGGATTGAAAATGCGTGATCCCAAAAATGTTGGATTATTCATTCAATATTAAAAAGTTGTTGCCTTAAAGTGAAATTGATTCCATATGAATTTAATGACCATTGTCCCTAATGTTTTCATAAGTTTTGGAAGGGATTGAAAATGTCGTGATCCCAAAAATATCGGATGAGTCACTCAATGTGAAATAGTTGCTGCCTTATGTGAAATTGTTTCCTTGTGGACTTAATGACCCCTATCCCTAATATTTCGTTAGTTTTGGTAGGGATTGAAAATGTTGTGATTGCATAAATGCCGGATGAAACATTCAATGTGAAAATTGTTTCCTTATGAACGTAATGACCCTTCTCCCTAATGTTTCATAAGTTTTTTAAGGGATTGAAAATGTCGTGATCCCAAAAATGCTGGTTGAATCATTCAAGTTTTTAATAATTGTTGCCTTAATGTGGAATTGATGCCTTATGAACTTAATCACCTTTGTCCCTAATGTTTCATAAGTTTTGGAAGGGATTGAAAATGTCGTGATCCCAAAAATATTGGATGAATCGTTCAATGTTAAATAGTTGTTGCCTTAATGTGAAGTTGATGCCTTATGAACTTAATGACATTGTCCCTAATATTTCATAAGTTTTGTCAGAATCAAACAAGGTACCTGCCATACCCTTTCTCTGTTTCCTGAGAAAGTTGGGGCATTCAGGTCTGATGTGCCAAAATCTTTCACATTCAAAACACCTTATTTCTTTGTTTTGCTCAGAAGTGTTCTCCTCTTTAAACTTGCCCTGTCGCTTGATGTGGAATTGATACCTTATGAACTTAATGACCCTGGTCCCTAATGTTTCATAATTTTGGAAGGGATTGAAAATGTCGTGATCCCAAAATTGTCGGATGAATCACTCAATGTGAAATTGTTTCCTTATGAACTTAATGACCCTTGTCCCTAATATTTCATATGAAATTGAAAATGTCGTGATCCCAAAAATGCGGATGAATCACTCAATGCGAAATACTTGTTGACTTATAAACTTAATGACCTTTGTTCATAATGTTTCATAAGTTTTGTAAGAGATTGTAAATGTCGCGATTCCAAAAATGTTGGATGAATCATTCAATGTTAAATAGTTGTTGCCTTAATGTGAAATTGATGCCTTATGAACGTCCCTAATGTTTCATAAGTTTTGGAAGCGATTGAAAATGTCGTGATTCCAAAAATGTCGGATGAATAACTCAATGTGAAATAATTGTTGCCTTATGTGAAATTGTTTCCTTATGAAAGTAATGACCCTTGTCCTTAATGTTTCATAAATTTTGTAAGGGATTGAAAATGTCGTGATTACGACAATGTCGGATGAAACACTCAATGTGAAATAGTTATGAACGTAATGACCCTTGTCCCTAATGTTTCATAGGTTTCGTAAGGGATTGAAAATGCGTGGTCCCAAAAATGTTGGATGAATCATTCAGGGTTAAATAGTTGTTGCCTTAATGTGAAATTGATGCCTTATGAACTTAATGACCACTGTTCTTAATGTTTTCAAAAGTTTTGGAAGGGATTGAAAATGACGTGATCCCAAAAATATCGGATGAATCACTAATGTGAAATAGTTATTGCCTTATGTAAAATTGTTTCCTTGTGGACTTAATGACCCCTGTCCCCAATGTTTCATAAGTTTTGTAAGGGATTGAAAATGCGTGATCCCAAAAATGTTGGATTATTCATTCAATATTAAAAAGTTGTTGCCTTAAAGTGAAATTGATTCCATATGAATTTAATGACCATTGTCCCTAATGTTTTCATAAGTTTTGGAAGGGATTGAAAATGTCGTGATCCCAAAAATATCGGATGAGTCACTCAATGTGAAATAGTTGCTGCCTTATGTGAAATTGTTTCCTTGTGGACTTAATGACCCCTATCCCTAATATTTCGTTAGTTTTGGTAGGGATTGAAAATGTTGTGATTGCATAAATGCCGGATGAAACATTCAATGTGAAAATTGTTTCCTTATGAACGTAATGACCCTTCTCCCTAATGTTTCATAAGTTTTTTAAGGGATTGAAAATGTCGTGATCCCAAAAATGCTGGTTGAATCATTCAAGTTTTTAATAATTGTTGCCTTAATGTGGAATTGATGCCTTATGAACTTAATCACCTTTGTCCCTAATGTTTCATAAGTTTTGGAAGGGATTGAAAATGTCGTGATCCCAAAAATATTGGATGAATCGTTCAATGTTAAATAGTTGTTGCCTTAATGTGAAGTTGATGCCTTATGAACTTAATGACATTGTCCCTAATATTTCATAAGTTTTGTCAGAATCAAACAAGGTACCTGCCATACCCTTTCTCTGTTTCCTGAGAAAGTTGGGGCATTCAGGTCTGATGTGCCAAAATCTTTCACATTCAAAACACCTTATTTCTTTGTTTTGCTCAGAAGTGTTCTCCTCTTTAAACTTGCCCTGTCGCTTGATGTGGAATTGATACCTTATGAACTTAATGACCCTGGTCCCTAATGTTTCATAATTTTGGAAGGGATTGAAAATGTCGTGATCCCAAAATTGTCGGATGAATCACTCAATGTGAAATTGTTTCCTTATGAACTTAATGACCCTTGTCCCTAATATTTCATATGAAATTGAAAATGTCGTGATCCCAAAAATGCGGATGAATCACTCAATGCGAAATACTTGTTGACTTATAAACTTAATGACCTTTGTTCATAATGTTTCATAAGTTTTGTAAGAGATTGTAAATGTCGCGATTCCAA